>CM042696.1:178570671-179891377 GCA_023614405.1 Avena insularis
CACATGAAATGTCTCGGGGGATCCATATGTGGTTTGTGAAAAGAACACACATGCAATGCTCTGATGGATCCATGTGTGGTTTGTGGAAAGAACACACATGCAATGACTCAGGGATCCATATGTGGTTTGTGGAAAGAACACACATGCAATGACACTGGTGGATCCATGTGTGGTTTGTGGAAAGAACTTCCGGACACATGCAATGACTCTAGTTGGTTTTATTATAAGAACACACATGCAATGACTCTTTGGTAGATCCATATGTGGTCCATATTTAGTATAAGAACACACATATGACTCTAGTGAATCCATTGGTTTTAGTATAAGAACACACATGCATTGACTCTAGTGGGTCCATATGTGGTTTGTGGAAAGAACACACATGCAATGTCTTGAGTGGATCCATATGTGGTTTAATGGAAAAGAACACACATGCAATGACTGGTGGTGGATCATGTGGTTTTGTGGAAAGAACACACATGCAATGACCCTTTGAGTCGATCCATATGTGGTTTTGTGGAAAGAACACACATCTGATGATGAACTAGTGGATCCATATGTGTATTGTGGAAAGAACTGCACATGCAATGACCTTTGGATGATCATGTGGTTTTAATGGAAAGAATACACATGCAATGACCTGGTGATCCATGTGTGGTTTGTGGAAAAACACACATGCAGCAACCACTAGTGGATCCATGTGTGGTTTTGGAAAGAACACACATGCTTGATGACTCTATGTGCTGGTTTGTGGAAAGAACACACATGCAATGACTCTAGATCCATGTGGTTTTAGTATAAGAACACACATGCAATGACTCTAGGGAATCCATGTTGGTTTTAGTATAAGAACACATGCAATGACTCTAGTGGGTCCATATGTGGTTTATTAGAAAAGACACACGCAATGACTCTAGTGGATACATATGTGGTTTGTGGAAAAGGACACACATGCAATGACCACAGGTTGATCCATGTGTGGTTGTGGAAAGAACACACATGCAATGGCACCTTGGTTGATCCATGTGTGGTTGTGGAAAGAACACACATGCAATGACTCTAGTGCTTTGGTTTGTGGATAAGAACACACACATGCAATGACTCTAGTGCTGGTTTTTAGTATAAGAACACACATCTGATGACTCTAGTGGATCCATATGTGGTTTGTGGAAAGAACACACATGCAATGACTTGAGTGGATCCATATGTGTGGTTTTTGGAAAGAACACACATGCAATGCACTGGTTGATCCATAAGTGGTTTGTGGAAACAACACATGCAATGACTCTCTGGTGGATCCATATGTGGTTTGTGAAAGAACACACACATGCAATGACTCTAGTGGATACATATGTGGTTTGTCAAAAGGACATACAATGGTTTAGAAAGAACACACATGCAATAAACTCTAGTGGATCCATATGTGATTTGTGGAAAGAACACACATGCAATGACACTGGTTGATCCATATGTGGTTTGTGGAAAGAACACACATGGAATGACTCAGGGGCATCCATGTGTGGTTTTTGGAAAGAACACACATGCAATGACCCTGAGTCGATCCATGTGGTTTGTGGAAAGAACACACATGCAATGACTCTAGTGGATCCATATGTGGTTTAGTAAAGAACACACATGCAATGACTCTAGTGCTTGTTTTAGTATAAGAACACACATGCAATGACTCTAGTGCTGTGGTTTTAGTATAAGAACACACATGCAATGACTCTAGTGGATCCATATGTGGTTTGTGAAAAGAACACACATGCAATGACTCTAGTGGATCCATATGTGGTTTAGTATAAGAACACACATGCAATGACTCTAGTGGATCGATATGTGGTTTGTGAAAAGAACACACATGCAATGACCTCTGGTGATCCATATGTGGTTTGTGGAAAGAACACACATGCAATGACATTGGTTGATCCATATGTGGTTTGTGGAAAGAACACACATGCGTGTGATTGATCCATATGTGGTTTGTGGAAAGAACACACATGCAATGACCCTGGTGCTGGTTTGGAAAGAACACACATGCAATGACTCTAGTGGGTCCATATGTGGTTTGTGAAAGAACACACATGCAATGACTCTAGTGGATCCATATGTGGTTTGTGGAAAGAACACATGCAATGACCCTTTGGTTGATCCATAAGTGGTTTGTGGAAAGAACACATGCAATGACTCTAGTGCTGGGAACACACATGCAATGACACTGGTGGATCCATGTGTGGTTTTTGGAAAGAACACACATGCAATGACTCAGGGGGATCCATATGTGGTTTGTGGAAAGAACACACATGCAATGACTTCAGGGGATCCATGTGGTTTGTGGAAAAGAACACACATATAATGACCTAGTGGATCCATATGTGGTTTGTAGAAAAGAACACACATGCAATGACTCTAGTGTGGTTTTAGTATAAGAATACACATGCAATGACTCTAGTGTGGTTTTAGTATAAGAACACACATGCAATGACTCTAGTGGATCCATATGTGGTTTGTGAAAGAACACACATGCAATGACTCTAGTGGATCCATATGTGGTTTGTGAAAAGAACACACATGCAATGACTCTAGTGTGGATCCATGTGGTTTGTGGAAAAGAACACACAATGACTGGTTGATCCATATGTGGTTTGTGGAAAGAACACACATGCAATGACCACTTGGGATCCATATGTGGTTTGTGGAAAGAACACACATCTTGATGACTGGTTTAGAACACACATGCAATGACTCTAGTTGATCCATATGTGGTTTGTGGAAAGAACACACATGCAATGAACTCTAGTTGATCCATGTGTGGTTTGTGGAAAGAACACATGCAATGACTCAGGGGGATCCATATGTGGTTTGTGGGAAAGAACACACATGCAATGACCTGTCGATCCATGTGTGGTTTGTGGAAAGAACACACATGCAATGACACTGGTGAATCCATATGTGGTTTGTGGAAGAACACACATGCAATGCCACTCTAGTGGATCCATATGTGGTTTGTAGAAAAGAACACACATGCAATGACTCTAGTGCTGGTTTTAGTATAAGAACACACAAGCAATGACTCTAGTGGGTCCATATGTGGTTTGTGAAAAGAACACACATGCAATGACTCTACTGGATCCATATGTGGTTTGTGGGATCCATGGTTTGTGGAAAAGAACACACATGCAATGACCTTGGTTGATCCATATGTGGTTTGTGGAAAGAACACACATGCAATGACTCAATTTGATCCATGTGTGGTTTGTGGAAAGAACACACATGCAATGACTCTAGTGGATATATGTGGTTTGTGTATAAGAACACACATGCAATGACTCTAGTGCTGGTTTTAGTATAAGAACACACATGCAATGACTCTAGTGGGTCCATATGTGGTTTGTGAAAGAACACACATGCAATGACTTAGTGGATCCATATGTGGTTTGTGGAAAGAACACACATGCAATGACCCTTTGGTTGATCCATAAGTGGTTTGTGGAAAGAACACACATGCAATGACTCTGGTGGATCCAAATGTGGTTCATGAAAGAACACACATGCAATGACTAGTGGATACATATGTGGTTTGTGGAAAGAACACGCATGCAATGAACTCTAGTGGACCCATATGTGGTTTGTGGAAAGAACACACATGCAATGACACTGGTGGATCCATATGTGGTTTGTGGAAAGAACACACATCTGATGACTAGGGATCCATGTGTGGTTTGTGGAAAAAGAACACACATGCAATGACTGGTTGATCCATGTGTGGTTTGTGGAAAGAACACACATGCAATGACTCTAGTGCATAATGGTTTTAGTATAAGAACACATGTCTGATGACTCTAGTGCTTGGTTTTAGTATAAGAACACACATGCAATGACTCTAGTGCATATGGTTTTAGTATAAGAACACACATGCAATGACTCTAGTGGGTCCATATGTGGTTGGTGGAAAGACCACACATGCACTGACTCGAGTGGATCCATATGTGGTTTGTGGAAAGAACACACATGCAATGACACTGGTTGATCCATATGTGGTTTGTGGAAAGAACACACATGCCATGACCAGTGGTGATCCATATGTGGTTTGTGGAAAGAACACACATGCAATGACAGTGGTGTCCATATGTGGTTTGTGGAAAGAACACACATGCAATGACTCTAGTGGATCCATATGTGGTTTGGAAAGAACACACATCTGATGACTCTAGTGGCTCTATATGTGGTTTATGAAAAGAACACACATGCAATGACTCTAGTGGATCCATGTGTGGTTTGTGGAAAGAACACACATGCAATGACTCTGGTTGATCCATGTGTGGTTAGTGGAAATAACACACATGCAAAGTGACTCTGGTGGATCCATATGTGGTTTGTGGAAAGAACACACATGCAATGACTCAGGGGGATCAATATGTGGTTTGTGGAAAGAACATACATGCAATGACTCTAGTGGATCCATATGTGATTTGTGGAAAGAACACACATGCAATGACAACTGGTGATCCATATGTGGTTTGTGGAAAGAACACACATGCAATGACTCTAGTGGATCCATATGTGGTTTGTGAAAAGAACACACATGTAATGACTCTAGTGCATTGGTTTTAGTATAAGAACACACATGCAATGACTCTAGTGGATCCATATGTGGTTTGTGAAAGGAACACACATGCAATGACTCTAGTGGATCCATATGCGGTTTGTGGAAAAGAACACACTCCATGTGGTTTGTGGAAAGATGCAATGACACTAGTTGATCCATGTGTGGTTTGTGGAAAGAACACACATGCAATGACCTTTGGTTGATCCATGTGTGGTTTGTGGAAAGAACACACATGTAATGACTCTAGTGATCCATATGTGGTTTTGTGGAAAGAACACACATGCAATGACTCTAGTGGATCCATGTGGTTTGTGGGAAAGAACACACATGCAATGACACTAGTTGGATCCATATGTGGTTTGTGGAAAAAGAACACACATGCAATGACTCTGATGGATCCATTTGTGGTTTGTGGAAAGAACACACATGCAATGACTCTAGTGCATATGTGGTTTTAGTATAAGAACACACATGCAATGACTCTAGTGCTGGTTTTAGTATAAGAACGCACATGTAATGACTCTAGTGCTGGTTTTAGTATAAGAACACACATGCAATGACTCTAGTGCGTCCATATGTGGTTTGTGAAAAGAACACATGCAATGACTCTAGTGGATCCATATGTGGTTTGTGAAAAGAACACACATGCAATGACCACTGGTTGATCCATAAGTGGTTTGTGGAAAGAACACACATGCAATGAACTCAGTTGATCCATATGTGGTTTGTGGAAAGAACACACATGCAATGACTCTAGTGGATCCATGTGGTTTGTGGAAAGAACACACATGCAATGACTCAGGTGGATCCATATGTGGTTTGTGGAAAGAACACACATGCAATGACTCTAGTGGATCCATGTGTGGTTTGTGGAAAGAACACACATGCAATGACCACTGGTCGATCCATGTGTGGTTTGTGGAAAGAACACACATGCAATGACATGGTGGATCCATATGTGGTTTGTGAAAAGAACACATGCAATGACTCGAGTGCTGGTTTTAGTATAAGAACACACATGCAATGACTCTAGTGGATCCATATGTGGTTTGTGAAAAGAACACAAATGCAATGACTCTAGTGGATCCATATGTGGTTTGTGCAAAGAACACAAATGCAATGACACTGGTTGATCCATATGTGGTTTGCGGAAAGAACACACATGCAATGACACTAGTTGAGCCATGTGTGGTTTGTGGAAAGAACACACATGCAATGACTCTAGTGCTGGTTTTAGTACAAGAACACACATGAAGTGACTCTAGTACTGGTTTTAGTATAATAACACACATGCAATGACTCTAGTGGGTCCATATGTGGTTTGTGAAAAGAACACACATGCAATGACTCTAGTGGATCCATATGTGGTTTGTGGAAAGAACACACATGCAATGACAATTGGTGATCCATATGTGGTTTGTGGAAAGAACACACATGCAATGAATCTCGTGGTTCCATATGTGGTTTGTGAAAAGAACACACATGCAATGACTCTAGTGGATCCATATGTGGTTTATGGAAAGAACACACATGCAATGACACTGGTTGATCCATGTGTGGTTTGTGGAAAGAACACACATGTAATGACTCTAGTGCTGGTTTGAGTATAAGAACACACATGCAATGACTCTAGTGCTGGTTTTAGTATAAGAACACACATGCAATGACTCTAGTGGGTCCATATGTGGTTTGTGAAAAGAACACACATGCAATGACTCTAGTGGATCCATATGTGGTTTGTGGAAAGAACACACATGCAATGACACTGGTTGATCCATATGTGGTTTGTGGAAAGAACACACATGCAATGACACTGGTGGATCCAAATGTGGTTCATGACAAGAACACACATGCAATGACTCTAGTGGATACATATGTGGTTTGTGGAAAGAACACACATGCAATGAACTCTAGTGGATCCATATGTGGTTTGTGAAAAGAACACACATGCAATGACTCTGGTTGATCCATATGTGGTTTGTGGAAAGAACACACATGCAATGACTCAGGGGGATCCATGTGTGGTTTGTGGAAAGAACACACATGCAATGACACTGGTTGATCCATGTGTGGTTTGTGGAAAGAACACACATGCAATGACTCTAGTGCTGGTTTTAGTATAAGAACACACATGTAATGACTCTAGTGTTGGTTTTAGTATAAGAACACGCATACAATGACTCTAGTGGGTCCTTGTTTTAGTATAAGAACACACATGCAATGACTCTAGTGGGTCTGGTTTTCGTGATAAGAACACACATGCAATGACTCTAGTGGATCCATTGTTTAGTATAAGAACACACATGCAATGACTCTAGTGCTGGTTTTAGTATAAGAACACACATGCAATGACTCTAGTGGGTCCATATGTGGTTTGTGAAAAGAACACACATGCAATGACTCTAGTGGATCCATATGTGGTTTGTGGAAAGAACACACATGCAATGACATTTGTTGATCCATATGTGGTTTGTGGAAAGAACACACATGCAATCACTCTAGTGCATCCATGTGTGGTTTGTGAAAAGAATACACATGCAATGACCAGGTCGATCCATGTGTGGTTTGTGGAAAGAAGACACATGCAATGACACTGGTGGATCCATGTGGTTTGTGGAAAGAACACACATGCAATGACTCTAGTGCTGGTTTTAGTATAAGAACACACATGCAATGACTCTAGTGGGTCCATATGTGGTTTGTGAAAAGAACACACATGCAATGACTCTAGTGGATCCATATGTGGTTTGTGGAAAAGAACACACATGCAATGACCACTGGTTGATCCATATGTGGTTTGTGGAAAGAACAATGATGCAATGAACACTAGTGGATCCATGTGTGGTTTGTGGAAAGAACACATGCAATGAATCGGGGGATCCATGTGTGGTTTGTGGAAAGAACACACATGCAATGACATTGGTGAATCCATGTGTGGTTTGTGGAAAGAACACACATGCAATGACTCTAGTGCTGGTTTTAGTATAAGAACAAACATGCAATGACTCTAGTGCTGGTTTTAGTATAAGAACACACATGCAATGACTCTAGTGCTGGTTTTAGTATAAGAACACACATGCAATGACTCTAGTCGGTCCATATGTGGTTTGTGAAAGAACACACATACAATGACTCTAGTGGATCCATATGTGGTTTGTGAAAAGGACACATTGAATGTCCACTGGTTGATCCATGTGTGGTTTGTGGAAAGAACACACATGCAATGACATAGGTGGATCCATATGTGGTTTGTGGAAAGAACACACATGCAATGACTCTAGTTGATCCATATGTGGTTTGTGGAAAGAACACACATGCAATGACTCTAGTGGGTCCATATGTGGTTTGTGAAACGAACACATATGCAATGACTCTAGTGGGTCCATATGGTTTGTGGAAAGAACACACATGCAATGACCATTGGTTGATCCATATGTGGTTTGTAGAAATAACACACATGCAATGAACACTGGTGGATCCATGTGTGGTTTGTGGAAGGAACACACATGCAATGACTCAGTGGATCCATATGTGGTTTGTGGAAAGAACACACATGCAATGACTGGGGGATCCATGTGTGGTTTGTGGAAAAACACACATGCAATGACCAGTCGATCCATGTGTGTTTTGTGGAAAGAACACACATGCAATGACACTAGTGGATCCATATGTGGTTTGTGAAAAGAACACACATGCAATGACTCTAGTGCTGGTTTTAGTATAAGAACACACATGCAATGACTCTAGTGGGTCCATATGTGGTTTGTGAAAAGAACACACATGCAATGACTCTAGTGGATCCATATGTGGTTTGTGGAAATGAACACACATGCATTGACCACTAGTTGATCCATATGTGGTTTGTGGAAAGAACACACATGCAATGACACTGGTGGATCCAAATGTGGTTTGTGGAAAGAACACACATGCAATGACTCTAGTGGATACATATGTGGTTTGTGGAAAGAACACACATGCAATGAACTCTAGTGGATCCATATGTGGTTTGTGGAAAGAACACACATGCAATGACACTGGTTGATCCATATGTGGTTTGTGGAAAGAACACACATGCAATGACTTAGGGGGATCCATGTGTGGTTTGTGGAAAGAACACACATGCAATGACTCTAGTGCTGGTTTTAGTATAAGAACACACATGCAATGACTCTAGTGCTTGTTTTAGTATAAGAACACACATGCAATGACTCTAGTGCTGGTTTTAGTATAAGAACACACATGCAATGACTCTAGTGGGTCCATATGTGGTTTGTGAAAAGAACACACATGCAATGACTCTAGTGGATCCATATGTGGTTTGTGGGAAAGAACACACATGCAATGACCACTGGTTGATCCATAAGTGGTTTGTGGAAAGAACACACATGCAGTGAACACTGGTTGATCCATGTGTGGTTTGTGGAAAGAACACACATGCAATGACTCAGGGGGATCCATGTGTGGTTTGTGGAAAGAACACACATGCAATGACACTGGTGGATCCATATGTGGTTTGTGGAAAGAGCACACATGCAATGACTCAGGGGGATCCATGTGTGATTTGTGGAAAGAACACATGCAATGACCATGGTGGATCCATGTGTGTTTTGTGGAAAGAACACACATGCAATGACACTGGTGGATCCATATGTGGTTTGTGAAAAGAACACACATGCAATGACTCTAGTGCTGGTTTTAGTATAAGAACACACATGCAATGACTCTAGTGGGTCCATATGTGGTTTGTGAAAAGAACACACATGCAATGACTCTAGTGGATCCATATGTGGTTTGTGGAAAAGAACACACATGCAATGACCACTGGTTGATCCATATGTGGTTTGTGGAAAGAACACACATGCAATGACACTGGTTGATCCATGTGTGGTTTGTGGAAAAGAACACACATGCAATGACTCTAGTGCTGGTTTTAGTATAAGAACACACATGCAATGACTCTAGTGCTGGTTTAGTATAAGAACACACATGCAATGACTCTAGTGGGTCCATATGTGGTTTGTGAAAAGAACACACATGCAATGACTCTAGTGGATCCATATGTGGTTTGTGGAAAGAACACACATGCAATGACCACTGGTCGATCCATGTGTGGTTTGTGGAATGAACACACATGCAATGACACTGGTGGTTCCATATGTGGTGTGTGAAAAGAACACACATGCAATGACTCTAGTGGATCCATATGTGGTTTGTGGAAAGAACACACATGCAATGACACTGGTTGATCCATGTGTGGTTTGTGGAAAGAACACACATGCAATGACTCTAGTGCTGGTTTTAGTATAAGAACACACATGCAATGACTCTAGTGCTGGTTTTAGTATAAGAACACACATGCAATGACTCTAGTGGGTCCATATGTGGTTTGTGAAAAGAACACACATGCAATGACTCTAGTGGATCCATATGTGGTTTGTGGAAAAGAACACACATGCAATGACCACTCGTTGATCCATAAGTGGTTTGTGGAAAGAACATACATGCAATGACACTGGTTGATCCATATGTGGTTTGTGAAAAGAACATAGATGCAATGACTCTAATCGATCCATATGTGGTTTGTGGAAAAGAACACACATGCAATGACCACTAGTTGATCCATATGTGGTTTGTGGAAAGAACACACATGCAATGACACTAGTTGATCCATATGTGGTTTGTGGAAAGAACACACATGCAATGCCTCAGGGGATCCATGTGTGGTTTGTGGAAAGAACACACATGCAATGACACTGGTTGATCCATGTGTGGTTTGTGGAAAGAACACACATGCAATGACTCTAGTGCTGGTTTTAGTATAAGAACACACATGCAATGACTCTAGTGATGGTTTTAGTATAATAACACACATACAATAACTCTAGTGATTTTTTTAGTATAAGAACACACATGCAATGACTCTAGTTCTTGTTTTCGGATAAGAACACACATGCAATGACTCTAGTGCTGGTTTTAGTATAAGAACACACATTCTATGTCTCTAGTGGTTGTTTTTATGTAAGAACACACATGCAATGACTCTAGTGGGTCCATATGTGGTTTGTGAAAAGAACACACATGCAATGACTCTAGTGGATCCATATGTGGTTTGTGAAAAGAACACACATGCAATGACTCTACTGGGTCCATATGTGGGTTGTGAAAAGAACACACATGCAATGACTCTAGTGGATCCATGTGTGGTTTGTGGAAAGAACACACATGCAATGACCACTGGTCGATCCATGTGTGGTTTGTGGAAAGAACACACATGCAATGACACTAGTGGATCCATATGTGGTTTGTGGAAAGAACACACATGCAATGACTCTAGTGCTGGTTTTAGTATAAGAACACACATGCAATGACTCTAGTGGGTCCATATGTGGTTTGTGAAAAGAACACACATGCAATGACTCTAGTGGATCCATATGTGGTTTGTGGAAAAGAACACACATGCAATGATGACTGGTTGATCCATAAGTAGTTTGTGGAAAGAACACACATGCACTGAACACTGGTTGATCCAGGTGTAGTTTGTGGAAAGAACACACATGCAATGAATCAGGGGGATCCATTAGAGGTTTGAGGAAAGAACACACATCTAATGACCCCTGTTGTATCCATGTGTGGTTTGAGGAAAGAACACACATGCAATAACTCTAGTGCTGGTTTTAGTATAAGAACACACATGCAATGACTCTAGTGATGGTTTTAGTATAAGAACACACGTGCAAAGAACACACATGCAATGACTCTAGTGCTGGTTTTAGTATAAGAACACACATGCAATGACTCTAGTGGGTCCATATGTGGTTTGTGAAAAGAACACACATGCAATGACTCTAGTGGATCCATATGTGGTTTGTGGAAAAGAACACACATGCAATGACCACTAGTCGATCCATGTGTGGTTTGTGGAAAGAACACACATGCAATGACTCTAGTGCTGGTTTTAGTATAAGAACACACATGCAATGACTCTAGTGCTGGTTTTAGTATAAGAACACACATGCAATGACTCTAGTGGGTCCATATGTGGTTTGTGAAAAGAACACACATGCAATGACTCTAGTGGATCCATATGTGGTTTGTGGAAAGAACACACATGCAATGACCACTGGTCGATCCATAAGTGGTTGTGGAAAGAACACACATGCAATGACACTGTGGATCCAATTGTGGTTTGTGAAAAGAACACACATGCAATGACTCTAGTGGATCCATATGTGGTTTGTGGAAAGAACACACATGCAATGAACTCTAGTGGATCCATATGTGGTTTGTGGAAAGAACACACATGCAATGACACTGGTTGATCCATATGTGGTTTGTGGAAAGAACACACATGCAATGACTCAGGGGGATCCATGTGTGGTTTGTGGAAAGAACACACATGCAATGACACTGGTTGATCCATGTGTGGTTTGTGGAAAGAACACACATGCAATGACTCTAGTGCTGGTTTTAGTATAAGAACACACATGCAATGACTCTAGTGCTTGTTTTAGTATAAGAACATACATGCAATGACTCTAGTGCTGGTTTCATAAGAACACACATGCAATCACTCTAGTGGGTCCATATGTGGTTTGTGAAAAGAACACACATGCAATGACTCTAGTGGATCCATATGTGGTTTGTGAAAAGAACACACATGCAATGACACTGGTTGATCCATATGTGGTTTGTGAAAAGAACACACATGCAATGACTCTAGTGGATCCATATGTGGTTTGTGGAAAGAACACACATGCAATGACCACTGGTCGATCCATGTGTGGTTTGTGGAAAGAACACACATGCAATGCCACTGGTGGATCCATATGTGGTTTGTGAAAAGAACACACATTAAATGACTCTAGTGCTTTGGTTGTAGTATAAGAACACACATGCAATGACTCTAGTGGGTCCATATGTGGTTTGTGAAAAGAATACACATGCAATGACTCTAGTGGATCCATATGTGGTTTGTGGAAAAGAACACACATGCAATGACCATTGGTTGATCCATATGTTGTTTGTGGAAAGAACACATGCAATGAACTCTAGTGGATCCATGTGTGGTTTGTGGAAAGAACACACATGCAATGACTCTAGGGATCCATGTGGTTTGTGGAAAGAACACACATGCAATGACGCAGGGGATCCATGTGTGGTTTGTGCAACGAACACACATGAAATAACCCTTTTGGATCCATATGTGGTTTGTGGAAAGAACACACATGCAATGACTCTAGTGTTGGTTTTAGTATAAGAACAAACATGCAATGACTCTAGTGCTGGTTTTAGTATAAGAACACACATCCAATGACTCTAGTGCTGGTTTTAATATAAGAACACACATGCAGTGAATCTAGTGGGTCCATATGTGGTTTGTGAAAAGAACACACATGCAATGACTCTAGTGGATCCATATGTGGTTTGTGGAAAAGAACACACATGCAATGACCACTGGTTGATCCATATGTGGTTTGTGGAAAGAACACACATGCAATGACTCTAGTGTTGGTTTTAGTATAAGAACACACATGCAATGACTCTAGTGCTGGTTTTAGTATAAGAACACACATGCAATGACTCTAGTGGGTCCATATGTGGTTTGTGAAAAGAACACACATGCAATGACTCTAGTGGATCCATATGTGGTTTGTGGAAAGAACACACATGCAATGACCACTGGTTGATCCATAAGTGGTTTGTGGAAAGAACACACATGCAATGACACTGTGGATCCAAATGTGGTTCATGAAAAGAACACACATGCAATGACTCTAGTGGATACATATGTGGTTTGTGGAAAGAACACATGCAATGACTCTGGTTGATCCATATGTGGTTTGTGGAAAGAACACACATGCAATGACACTGGTTGATCCATATGTGGTTTGTGGAAAGAACACACATGCAATGACTCAAGGGGATCCATGTGTGGTTTGTGGAAAGAACACACATGCAATGACACTGGTTGATCCATGTGTGATTTGTGGAAAGAACACACATGCAATGACTCTAGTGCTAGTTTTAGTATAAGAACACACATGCAATGACTCTAGTGCTTGTTTTAGTATAAGAACACACATGCAATGACTCTAGTGCTGGTTTTAGTATAAGAACACACATGCAATGACTCTAGTGGGTCCATATGTGGTTTGTGAAAAGAACACACATGCAATGACTCTAGTGGATCCATATGTGGTTTGTGAAAAGAACACACATGCAATGACACTGGTTGATCCATATGTGGTTTGTGGAAAGAACACACATGCAATGACCACTGGTGGATCCATGGTGGTTTGTGGAAAGAACACACATGCAATGACTAGTGGATCCATATGTGGTTTGTGGAAAGAACACACATGCAATGACTCTAGTGGATCCATATGTGGTTTGTGGAAAGAACACACATTTGATGACTCTAGTGCTGGTTTTAGTATAAGAACACACATGCAATGACTCTAGTGGGTCCATATGTGGTTTGTGAAAAGAACACACATGCAATGACTCTAGTGGATCCATATGTGGTTTGTGGAAAAGAACACACATGCAATGACCACTGGTTGATCCATATGTGGTTTGTGGAAAGAACACATGGAGTGAAGACTGGTCGATTCAGGTGTGGTTTGTGGAAAGAACACACATGCAATGACTCAGGGGGATCCATGTGTGGTTTGTGGAAAGAACACACATGCAATGACTCGGGGGGGTCCATGTGTGGTTTGTGGAAAGAACACACATGCAATGACCACTGGTGGATCCATGTGTGGTTTGTGGAAAGAACACAACTGCAATGACTCTAGTGCTGGTTTTAGTATAAGAACACACATGCAATGACTCTAGTGCTGGTTTTAGTATAAGAACACACATGCAATGACTCTAGAGCTGGTTTTAGTATCAGAACACACATGCAATGACTCTAGTGGGTCCATATGTGGTTTGTGAAAAGAACACACATGCAATGATTCTAGTGGATACATATGTGGTTTGTGGAAAAGAACACACATGCAATGACCACTGGTTGATCCATAAGTGGTTTGTGAAAAGAACACACATGCAATGATTCTAGTGGATACATATGTGGTTTGTGGAAAAGAACACACATGCAATGACCACTGGTTGATCCATAAGTGGTTTGTGGAAAGAACACACATGCAATGACCACTTGTCGATCCATATGTGGTTTGTGGAAAGAACACACATGCAATGACTCAGGGGGATCCATATGTGGTTTGTGGAAAGAACACACATGCAATGACCACTGGTCGATCCATATTTGGTTTGTGGAAAGAACACACATACAATGACACTGGTGGATCCATATGTGGTTTGTGAAAAGAACACACATGCAATGACACTAGTTGATCCATATGTGGTTTGTGGAAAGAACACACATGCAATAACTCTAGTCCTTGTTTTAGTATAAGAACACACATGCAATGACTCTAGTGGGTCCATATGTGGTTTGTGAAAAGAACACACATGCAATGACTCTAGTGGATCCATATGTGGTTTGTGGAAAAGAACACACATGCAATGACCACTGGTTGATCCATATGTGGTTTGTGGAAAGAACACACATGCAATGACACTGGTGGATCCATGTGTGGTTTGTGGAAAGAACACACATGCAATGACTCTAGTGCTGGTTTTAGTATAAGAACACACATGCAATGACTCTAGTGCTGGTTTTAGTATAAGAACACACATGCAATGACTCTAGTGGGTCCATAGGTGGGTTGTGAAAGAACACACATGCAATGACTCTAGTGGATCCATATGTGGTTTGTGAAAAGAACACACATGCAATGACCAGGGTTGATCCATAAGGGGTTTGTGGAAAGAACACACATGCTATGACTCTGGTGGATCCAAATGTGGTTTGTGAAAAGAACACACATGTAATGACTAGTGGATACATATGTGGTTTGTGGAAAGAACACACATGCAATGAACTCTAGTGGATCCATATGTGGTTTGGAAAGAACACACATGCAATGACACTGGTTGATCCATATGTGGTTTGTGGAAAGAACACACATGCAATGACTCAGGGCGATCCATGTGTGGTTTTTGGAAAGAACACACATGCAATGACTCTAGTGCTGGTTTTAGTATAAGAACACACATGCAATGACTCTAGTGCTGGTTTTTGTATAAGAACACACATGCAATGACTCTAGTGCTGGTTTTAGTATAAGAACACACATGCAATGACTCTAGTGGGTCCATATGTGGTTTGTGAAAAGAACACACATGCAATGACTCTAGTGGATCCATATGTGGTTTGTGAAAAGAACACACATGCAATGACCACTGGTTGATCCATATGTGGTTTGTGGAAAGAACACACATGCAATGACACTGGTGGATCCATATGTGGTTTGTGGAAAGAACACACATGCAATAACACTGGTTGATCCAAATGTGGTTTGTGGAAAGAACACACATGCAATGACTCTAGTGCTGGTTTTAGTATAAGAACACACATGCAATGACTCTAGTGGGTCCATATGTGGTTTGTGAAAAGAACACACATGCAATGACTCTAGTGGATCCATATGTGGTTTGTGGAAAGAACACACATGCAATAACACTGGTTAATCCATAAGTGGTTTGTGGAAAGAACACATGCAATGACACTAGTGGATCCATATGTGGTTTATGGAAAGAACACACATGCAATGACTCAGGGGATCCATATGTGGTTTGTGGAAAGAACACACATGCAATGACTCTGGTGGATCCATGTGTGGTTTGTGGAAAGAACAAACATGCAATGACCACTTTGGATCCATGTGGTTTATGGAAAGAACACACATGCAATGACTCTATTGCTGGTTTTAGTATAAGAACACACATGCAATGACTCTAGTGCTTGTTTTAGTATAAGAACACACATGCAATGACTCTAGTGTTGGTTTTAGTATAAGAACACACATGCAATGACTCTAGTGGGTCCATATGTGGTTTGTGAAAAGAACACACATGCAATGACTCTAGTGGATCCATATGTGGTTTGTGGAAAGAACACACATGCAATGACCTCTAGTTGATCCATATGTGGTTTGTGGAAAGAACACACATGCAATGACACTGGTTGATCCATATGTGGTTTGTGGAAAAGAACACACATGCAATGACCTCTGGTTTATCCAAATGTGGTTTGTGGAAAGAACACACATGCAATGAACTCTAGTGGATCCATAAGTGGTTTGTGGAAAGAACACACATGCAATGACTCCAGTGGCTCAATATGTGGTTTGTGGAAAAGAACACACATGCAATGACCACTAGTTGATCCATATGTGGTTTGTGGAAAGAACACACATGCAATGACATTGGTGGATCCATATGTGGTTTGTTAAAAGAACACACATGCAATGACTTTGGTTGGTCCATATGTGGTTTGTGGAAAGAACACACATGCAATGACTCTAGTGCTGGTTTTAGTATAAGAACACACATGCAATGACTCTAGTGGGTCCATATGTGGTTTGTGAAAAGAACACACATGCAATGACTCTAGTGGATCCATATGTGGTTTGTGGAAAACAACACACATGCTATAACCACTGGTTGATCCATATGTGGTTTGTGGAAAGAACACACATGCAATGACACTAGTGGATCCATATCTGATTTGTGAAAAGAACACACATGCAATGACTCTAGTGCTGGTTTTTGTATAAGAACACACATGCAATGACTCTAGTGCTGGTTTTAGTATAAGAACACACATGCAATGACTCTAGTGGGTCCATATGTGGTTTGTGAAAAGAACACACATGCAATGACTCTAGTGGATCCGTATGTGGTTTGTAGAAAAGAACACACATGCAATGACCACTGTTAATCCATATGTGGTTTGTGGAAAGAACACACATGTAATGACACTGGTGGATCCAAATATGGTTTGTGAAAAGAACACACATGCTATGACTCGAGTGGGTACATATGTGGTTTGTGGCAACAACACACATGGAATGAACTCTCGTGGATCCATATGTGGTTTGTGGAAAGAACACACATGCAATAACACTGGTTGATCCATATGTGGTTTGTGGAAAGAACACACATGCAATTACTCAGGGGGGTCCATGTGTGGTTTGTGGAAAGAACACACATGCAATGACACTGGTTGATCCATGTGTGATTTGTGGAAAGAACACACATGCAATGACTCTAGTGGATCTTTGGTTTTAGTATAAGAACACACATGCAATGACTCTAGTGCTATGTTTTAGTATAAGAACACACATGCAATGACTCTAGTGGATCCATTGGTTTTGTATAAGAACACACATGTAATGACACTGGTTGATCCATATGTGGTTTGTGGAAAGAACACAGATTCAATGACTCTAGTGGATACGTATGTGGTTTGTGGAAAATAACACACATGCAATGACCACTGGTTGATCCATAAGTGGTTTGTGGAAAGAACACACATGAAGTGAACACTTGTTAATCCATGTGTGGGTTGTGGAAAGAACACACATGCAATGACCATTGGTGGATCCATATGTGGTTTGCGAAAAGAACACACATGCAGTGACTCTACTGGATCCATACGTGGTTTGTGGAAAGAACACACATGCAATGACTCTAGTGGGTCCATATGTGGTTTGTGGAAAGAACACACATTCAATGACTCTAATGGATCCATATGTGGTTTGTGGAAAAGAACACACATGCAATGACTCTGGTGGATCCATATGTGGTTTGTGGAAAGAACACACATGCAATGACACTGGTTGATCCATGTGTGGTTTGTGGAAAGAACACACATGCAATGACTCTAGTGGATCCATATGTGGTTTGAGAAAAGATCAAACATGCAATGACTCAGGGGGATCCATGTGTGGTTCGTGGAAAAACACACATGCAATGACCACTGTTCGATCCATGTGTGGTTTGTGGAAAGAACACACATGCAATGACACTAGTGGATCCATATGTGGTTGGTGGAAAGAACACACATGCAATGACTCTAGTGCTGTTTTTAGTATAAGAACACACATGCAATGACTCTAGTGGGTCCATATGTGGTTTGTGAAAAGAACACACATGCAATGACTCTAGTGGATCCATATGTGGTTTGTGGAAAAGAACACACATGCAATGACCACTGGTTGATCCATATGTGGTTTGTGGAAAGAACACACATGCAATGACACTGGTTGATCCATGTGTGGTTTGTGGAAAGAACACACATGCAATGACTCTAGTGCTAGTTTTAGTATAAGAACACACATGCAATGACTCTAGTGCTGGTTTTAGTATAAGAACACACATGCAATGACTCTAGTGGGTCCATATGTGGTTTGTGAAAAGAACACACATGCAATGACTCTAGTGGATCCATATGTGGTTTGTGAAAAGAACACACATGCAATGACCACTGGTTGATCCATAAGTGGTTTGTGGAAAGAACACACATGCAATGACTCTAGTGGATCCATATGTGGTTTATGAAAAGAACACACATGCAATGACTCTAGTGGATACATATGTGGTTTGTGGAAAGTACACACATGCAATGAACTCTAGTGGATCCATATGTGGTTTGTGGAAAGAACACACATGCAATAACACTGGTTGATCCAAATGTGGTTTGTGGAAAGAACACACATGCAATGACTCTAGTGGATCCATATGTGGTTTGTGGAAAGAACACACATGCAATGACTCTAGTGCTTGTTTTAGTATAAGAACACACATGCAATGACTCTAGTGCTGGTTTTAGTATAAGAACACACATGCAATGACTCTAGTGGGTCCATATGTGGTTTGTGAAAAGAACACACATGCAATGACTCTAGTGGATCCATATGTGGTTTGTGGAAAGAACACATGCAATGAACACTAGTGGATCCATATGTGGTTTGTGGAAAGAACACACATGCAATGAACTCTGGTGGATCCATATGTGGTTTGAAAAGAACACACATGCAATGACTGGTGGATCCATGTGTGGTTTTTGGAAAGAACACACATGCAATGACTCTGGTGGTTCCATTTGTGGTTTGTGGAAAGAACACACATGCAATGACTCAGGGGATCCATGTGGTTTGTGGAAAGAACACACATGCAATGACCACTGGTCGATCCATGTGTATTTTGTGGAAAGAACACACATGCAATGACTCTAGTGGATCCATATGTGGTTTGTGAAAAGAACACACATGCAATGACTCTAGTGCTGGTTTTAGTATAAAACACACATGCAGTGACTCTAGTGGGTCCATATGTGGTTTGTGAAAAGAACACATGCAATGACTCTAGTGGATCCATATGTGGTTTGTGGAAAAGAACACACATGCAATGACCTGGTTGGTTGATCCATATGTGGTTTGTGGAAAGAACACACATGCAATGACACTGGTTGATCCATCTGTGGTTTGTGGAAGAACACACATGCAATGACTCTAGTGCTGGTTTTAGTATAAGAATACACATGCAATGACTCTAGTGTTGGGTTTAGTATAAGAACACACATGCAATGACTCTATGGGTCCATATGTGGTTTGTGAAATGAACACACATGCAATTTCTCTAGTGGATCCATATGTGGTTTGTGGAAAAGAATACACATGCAATGACCACTGGTTGATCCATAAGTGGTTTGTGGAAAGAACACACATGCAATGACACTGGTGGATCCATATGTGGTTTGTGAAAAGAACACACATGCAATGACTCTAGTGGATCCATATGTGGTTTGTGGAAAAGAACACACATGCAATGACCACTGGTTGATCCATATGTGGTTTGTGGAAAGAACACACATGCAATGACACTGGTTGATCCATATGTGGTTTGTGGAAAGAACACACATGCAATGACTCTAGTCCTGGTTTTAGTATAAGAACACACATGCAATGACTCTATTGCTGGTTTTAGTATAAGAACACACATGCAATGACTCTAGTGGATCCATATGTGGTTTGTGAAAGGAACACACATGCAATGACTCTAGTGGATCCATGTGTGGTTTGTGGAAAGAACACACATGCAATGACACTGGTTGATCCATATGTGGTTTGTGGAAAGAACACACATGCAATGACACTGGTGGATACATATGTGGTTTGTGGAAAGAACACACATGCAATGACTCAGGGGGATCCATAAGTGGTTTGTGGAATGAACACACATGGAATGAATCTAGTGGATCCATATGTGGTTTGTGGAAAGAACACACATGCAATGACTCTGGTTGATACATATTGTGTTTGTGAAAAGAATACACATGCGATGACTCAGGGGGACCCATGTGTGGTTTGTGGAAAGAACACACATGCAATGACTCTAGTGCTGGTTTTAGTATAAGAACACACATGCAATGACTCTAGTGCTAGTTTTAGTATAAGAACACACATGCAATGACTCTAGTGCTGGTTTTAGTATAAGAACACACATGCAATGACTCTAGTGGGTCCATATGTGGTTTGTGAAAAGAACACACATGCAATGACTCTAGTGGATCCATATGTGGTTTGTGAAAAGAACACACATGCAATGACCACTGGTTGATCCATATGTGGTTTGTGGAAAGAACACACATGCAATGACTCTGGTTGATCCATGTGTGGTTTGTGGAAAGAACACACATGCAATGACTCAGGTGGATCCATGTGTGGTTTGTGGAAAGAACACACATGCAATGACTCAGGGGGATCCATGTGTGGTTTGTGGAAAGAACACACATGCAATGACTATAGTGGATCCATATGTGGTTTGTGGAAAGAACACACATGCAATGACCCTTTGGATCCATGTGTGGTTTGTGGAAAGAACACACATGCAATGACACTGGTGGATCCATATGTGGTTTGTGAGAAGAACACACATGCAATGACTCTAGTGCTAGTTTTAGTATAAGAACACACATGCAATGACTCTAGTGGGTCCATATGTGGTTTGTGAAAAGAACACACATGCAATGACTCTAGTAGATCCATATGTGGTTTGTGGAAATGACAAACATGCAAATAAACACGGTCAGAACAATCTGTGGTTTGTGAAAAGAACACACATGCAATGACACTGGGTGATCCATGTGGTTTGTGGAAAGAACACACATGCAATGACTCTAGTGCATATGGTTTTAGTATAAGAACACATGCAATGACTCTAGTGCTGGTTTAGTATAAGAACACACATGCAATGACTCTAGTGTATGGTTTTAGTATAAGAACACACATGCAATGACTGGTTGGTCCATATGTGGTTTGTGGAAAGAACACACATGCAATGACTCTAGTGGATCCATGTGGTTTGTGGAAAGAACACACATGCAATGACCATGGTTGATCCTTATGTGGTTTGTGGAAAGAACACACATGCAATGACTCTAATGGGTCCACATGTGGTTTGTGAAAAGAACACACATGCAATGACTCTAGTGGATCCATATGTGGTTTGTGGAAAAGAACACCCATGCAATGACCACTGGCTGATCCATATGTGGTTTATGGAAGGAACACACATGCAATGACACTGGTTGATCCATGTGTGGTTTGTGGAAAGAACACACATGCCATGAATCAAGTGCTGGTTTTAGTATAAGAACACACATGCAATGACTCTAGTGCTGGTTTTAGTATAGGAACACAGATGCAATGACTCTAGTGGGTCCATATGTGGTTTGTGAAAAGAACACACATGCAATGACTCTAGTGGATCCATATGTGGTTTGTGGAAAGAACACACATGCAATGACCACTGGTTGATCCATATGTGGTTTGTGGAAAGAACACACATGCAATGACACTGGTGGATCCATATGTGGTTCGTGGAAAGAACACACATGCAATGACATTGGTGGATCCATATGTGGTTTATGGAAAGAACACACATTCAATGACTCTGGTGGATCCATGTGTTTTTTGTTGTAAGAAAACACATGTATTGACTCTGGTTGTTCCATATGTGGTTTGTGGAAAGAACACACATGCAATGACTCAGGTTGATCCATGTGTGGTTTTTGGAAAGAACACACAGGCAATGACTCTAGTGATCCATATGTGGTTTGTATAAGAACACACATGCAATGACTCTAGTGCATATGTTTTAGTATAAGAACACACATGCAATGACTCTAGTGGATCCTGGTTTTAGTATAAGCTCACACATGCAATGACTCTCGTGGGTCCATATGTGGTTTGTGGAAAGAACACACATGCAATGACTCTAGTGGATCCATATGTGGTTTGTGTAAAGAACACACATGCAATGACTCTAGTTGATCCATATGTGGCTTGTGGAAAGAACACACATGCAATGACTCTAGTGGGTCCATATGTGGTTTGTGGTAAGAACACACATGCAATGACTCTAGTGGATCCATATGTGGTGTGTGCAAAGAACACACATGCAATGACTCTAGGATCCATATGTGGTTTGTGGAAAGAACACACATGCAATGACTAGTTGATCCATATTTGGTTTGTGGAAAGAACACACATGCAATGACCACTAGTGGATCCATGTGTGTTGTGGAAAGAACACACATGCAATGACCTCTAGTGTATCCATATGTGGTTTGTGAAAGAACACACATGCAATGACTCTAGTGCTGGTTTTAGTATAAGAACACACATGCAATGACTCTAGTGGGTCCATATGTGGTTTGTGAAAGAACACACATGCAATGACTAGTGGATCCATATGTGGTTTGTGGAAAGAACACACATGCAATGACCACTGGTTGATCCATGTGTGGTTTGTGGAAGAACACACATGCAATGACTCTGGTGGATCCATGTGGTTTGTGGAAAGAACACACATGCAATGACTCTAGTGCTGGTTTAGTATAAGAACACACATGCAATGACTCTAGTGCATATGTGGTTTGTAGAAAGAATACACATGCTAGGACTCTAGTGGATCCATATGTGGTTTGTGAAAAGAACACACATGCAATGACTCTGGTTGATCCATATGTGGTTTGTGGAAAGAACACACATGCAATGACTCTAGTGGATCCATATGTGGTTTATGGAAAGAACACACATGCAATGACTCTAGTGGATCCATATGTGGTTTGTGGAAAGAACACACATGCAATGACCTTGGTTGATACATTTATGGTTTGTGGAAAGAACACACATGGAAATGCTCTGGTGGATCCATATGTGGTTTGTGGAAGAACACACATGCAATGACTCTAGTGCTGGTTTGTGTATAAGAACACACATGCAATGACTCTAGTCCTAGTTTTAGTATAGGAACACACATGCAATGACTCTAGTGGGTCCATATGTGGTTTGTGTAAAGAACACACATGCAATGACTCTTGTGGATCCATCTGTGGTTTGTGGAAAGAACACACTTGCAATGACTCTGGTTGATCCATTTGTGGTTTGTGTAAAGAACACACATGCAATGACTCTAGTGGATCCATATGTGGTTTGTGAAAAGAACACACATGCAATGACTCTAGTGGATCCATATGTGGTTTGTGGAAATAACACACATGCAATGACTCTAGTGGATCCATATGTGGTTTGGAAAGAACACACATGCAATGACTTGGTTGATCCATGTGGTTTGTGGAAAGAACACACATGCAATGACTCAGTGGATCCATGTGTGGTTTGTGAAGAACACATGCAATGACTCTAGTGGATCATATGGTTTGTGGAAAGAACACACATGCAATGACTCTAGTGCTAGTTTTAGTATAAGAACACACATGCAATGACTCTAGTGCTGGTTTTAGTATAAGAACACACATGCAATGACTCTAGTGGATCCATATGTGGTTTTTGCAAAGAACACACATGCAATGACTCTGGTGGATCCATATGTGGTTTGTGGAAAGAACACACATGCAATGAATATTCTTGATCCATATGTGGTTTGTGGAAAGAACACACATGCAATGACACTGGTGGATCCATATGTGGTTTGTGAAAGGAACACACATGCAATGACTCTAGTGGATCCATATGTGGTTTGTGGAAAGAACACACATGCAATGACCACTAGTGGATCCATATGTGGTTTGTTGGAAAGAACACACATGCAATGACACTAGTTGATCCATCTGTGGTTTGTGGAAAGAACACACATGCAATGACTCTAGTGGATCATGTGGTTTGTGGAAAGAACACACATGCAATGACTCTAGTGCTGGTTTTAGTATAAGAACACACATGCAATGACTCTAGTGGATCCATATGTGGTTTGTGAAAAGAACACACATGCAATGACATTTGGTGATCCAAATGTGGTTTGTGAAAAGAACACACATGCAATGACTCTGGGTGATCCACGTGTGGTTTGTGTAAAGAACACACATGCAATGACTCTAGTGGATCCATATGTGGTTTGTGAAAAGAACACACATGCAATGACTCTAGTGGATCCATATGTGGTTTGTGGAAAGAACACACATGCAATGACTCTAGTGGATCCATGTGTGGTTTGTGGAAAGAACACACATGCAATGACACTGGTTGATCCATATGTGGTTTGTGGAAAGAACACACATGCAATGACTCAGGGGATCCATGTGTTGTTTGTGGAAAGAACACACATGCAATGACTCTAGTGATTATTTTAGTATAAGAACACACATGCAATGACTCTAGTGCTGGTTGTAGTATAAGAACACACATGCAATGACTCTAGTGGGTCCATATGGTTTTATTATAAGAACACACATGCAATGACTCTAGTGGATCCATATGTGGTTTGTGAAAAAAACTCATGCAATGACTCTAGTGGATCCATATGGTTTGTGAAAGAACACACATGCAATGACACTGCTTGATCCATGTGTGGTTTGTGGAAAGAACACACATGCAATGACATTGGTTGATCCATGTGTGGTTTGTGGAAACAACACACATGCAATGACTCTAGTGGGTCCATATGTGGTTTGTGAAAAGAACACACATCCAATGACTCTAGTTGATCCATATGTGGTTTGTTGAAAGAACACACATGCAATGACTCTAGTTGATCCATACGCAATTTGTGGAAAGAACACACATGAAATCAATCTAGTTGATCCATGTGGTTTGTGGAAAGAACACACATGCAATGACACTGTTTTATCCATATGTGGTTGGTGAAAAGAACACATATTCAATGACTCTATTGCTTGTTTTAGTATTAGAACACACATGCAATGACTCTAGTGGGTTCATATGTGGTTTATGAAAAGAACACACATGCAATGACTCTAGTGGATCCATATGTGGTTTGTGGAAAGAACACACATGCAATGACTCTGGTTGATCCATAAGCGGTTTGTGGAAAGAACACACGTGCAATGACACTGGTTGATCCATATGTGGTTTGTGAAAAGAACACATGCAATGACTCTAGTGTGTTTTAGTATAAGAACACACATGCAATGACTCTAGTGATCATATGTGGTTTTAGTATAATAACACACATGCAATGGCTCTAGTGGGTCCATATGTTGTTTGTGTAAAGAAAACACATGTAATTACTCTAGTGGATCCATGTGTGGTTTGTGGAAAAGAACACACATGCAATGACCACTAGTTGATCAATGTGTGGTTTGTGGAAAGAACACACATGCAATTATCACTAGTGGATCCATATGTGGTTTGGTAAAGAACACACATGCAATGACTCTAGTGGATCCATATGTGGTTTGTGGAAAGAACACACATGCAATGACTCTAGTGGATCCATATGTGGTTTGTGGAAAGAACACACACATGCAATGACTCTAGGTTGATCCATATGTGGTTTGTGGAAAGAACACATGCAATGACTCGGGATCCATATGTGGTTTGTGGAAAGAACACACATGCAATGACACCTAGTGGATCCATATGTGGTTTGTGGAAAGAACACACATGCAATGACTCTAGGATCCATATGTGGTTTGTATAAGAACACACATGCAATGACTCTAGTGCTGGTTTTTAGTATAAGAACACATCATCCAATGACTCTAGTGCTGGTTTAGTATAAGAACACACATGCAATGACTCTAGTGGGTCCATATGTGGTTTGTGAAAAGTACACACATGCAATGACTCTAGTGGATCCATATGTGGTTTGTGGAAAAGAACACACATGCAATGACCACTTGTTGATCCATATGTGGTTTGTGGAAAAAACACACACGCAATGACACTAGTGGATCCTTATGTGGTTTGTGAGAAAAAACACGCATGCAATGACTCTAGGTGGATCCATATGTGGTTTGTGGAAAGAACACACATGCAATGACCTTGGTGGATCCATGTGGTTTGTGGAAAGAACACACATGCAATGACCTTTGGTGTGGATCCATGTGTGGTTTTTGGGAAAGAACACACATCTGATGACTCTAGTGTGGTTTTAGTATAGAACACAGGGTCCATATGTGGTTTGTGGAAGAACACACATGCAATGACACTGGTGGATCCATGTGTGGTTTGTGAAAGAACACACATGCAATGACTCTAGTGGATCTGGTTTTAGTATAAGAACACACATGCAATGACTCTAGTGGGTCCATATGTGGTTTGTGAAAGAACACACATGCAATGACTCTAGTGGATCCATGTGGTTTGTGGAAAGAACCACACATGCAATGACCACTGGTTGATCCATATGTGGTTTGTGGAAAGAACACATGCAATGACACTGGTTGATCCATGTGTGGTTTGTGGAAAGAACACACATCTGATGACTCTAGTGCATTGGTTTTAGTATGAACACACACAAGCAATGACTCTAGTGCTGGTTTTAGTATAAGAACACACATGCAATGACTCTAGTGGATCCATATGTGGTTTGTGAAAAGAACACACATGCAATGACACAAGGGGATCCATGTGTGGATTGTGGAAAGAACACATGCAATGACCATTGGATTTGATCCATATGTGGTTTGTGGAAAGAACACACATGCAATGACCTTTGGTGGATCCAAATGTGGTTCATGAAAGAACACACATGCAATGACTCTAGTGGATCCATATGTGGTTTGTGGAAAGAACACACATGCAATGAACACTAGTTGATCCATATGTGGTTTGTGGAAAACACACATGCAATGACCTGGGGGATCCATGTGGTTTGTGGAAAGAACATGCAATGACCTTTGGTTGATCCATGTGTGGTTTTGTGGAAAGAACACACATGCAATGACTCTGGTGGATCCATGTGGTTTGTGGAAAGAACACATGCAATGACTCTAGTGCATATGGTTTAGGATAAGAACACACATGCAATGACTCTAGTGGGTCCATATGTGGGTTGTGAAAAGAACACATGCAATGACTCTAGTGGATCCATATGTGGTTTGTGTGGAAAGAACACACATGCAATGACCACTAGTTGATCCATATGTGGTTTGTGGAAAGAACAACACACATGCAATGACACTGGTGGATCCATATGTGGTTTGTGAAGAAGAACACACATGCAATACCATGGTTGATCCATATGTGGTTTTGTGGAAAGAACACATGCAATGACTCTAGTGGATCCTGGTTTGTATAAGAACACAACATGCAATGACACTGGTTGATCCATATGGTTTGTGGAAAGAACACACATGCAATGACTCATGGGGATCATGTGGTTTGTGGAAAAGAACACACATGTAATGACTCACTGATGGATCCTGTGGTTTGTGAAAAGAACACACATGCAATGACTCTAGTGGATCCATATGTGGTTTGTGGAAAGAACACATGCAATGACTCTAGTGCAGTGGTTTTATACAAAGAACACACATGCAATGACTCTGGTGGATCCATATGTGGTTTGTGGAAAGAACACACATGCAATGACACTGGTTGATCCATATGCAATGTGGTTTGTGGAAAGAACACACATGCAATGACTCTGGGGGATCCATATGTGGTTTGTGGCAAAGAGCACACATGCGATGACCTTTGGTTGATCCATGTGGTTTGTGGAAAGAACACACATGCAATGACACTTGGTTGATCCATGTGTGGTTTGTGGAAAGAACACACATGCAATGACACTAGGTGGACATGTGTGGTTTTGGAAAGAACACACATGCAATGACTCTAGATGGAATCCATATGTGGTTTGTGGAAAAGAACACACATGCAATGACTCTAGTGGATCTATCTTGGCATAATTTGATGTATGCCATGATGTATTTCATTGTAAAAGACACCCACTTTCCATTTTTATACTACTCAGCTTTGGTTCTTGGTTTTTGATACTACCCAGTTTTGCTCTCTCTCTTTCAGAGAAGCCCAAACTTGTGCCCACTTCTATTCGCTACGCCTGATTGGTTGTCACAGCTGGCACGCAGATCAGGCGCATCTAACCGCTGATCCGTGGTGATCCAACGAGGCTCAAGAACTTGTCGCGTCTTCTGATCCCGGGGCAAGACGATGTATGTCTCATCACAGACTTCTAAGCAAGGCAATACGATGCCGCCCATGGAAAAAGCGCCGAAAGTGGTCATGTCATGTTTTATCTATTCCAAAGGCTATGTCTACTACACGTTAACCGGTCATCCATCGCCCACTCTGCCATACCATTACTATGCACACAACAGACTTTCAATTTCATTTATAGGCCCTCCAATACCTAACTCTTCCACGCAGCCATAGCCAAGAATCGCTTACTAGGGCCCCCAGAGGAGGCCTAAACGCCCCAAGATTAAAAACCCAGCCTATCAGTCCCTCCATTCGCACTCATCCACCTCTCTTCCCTATCTAGCAAACCCCACACCTGAACGACCATGCACGAACCTTCTCCATGAAACCAAGGTGGGGGTGAGGGGGCGGCATCGCCACGGTGGTGCTCATGCCAGATCCGGAGGAGTACCACGCATCACAAGGCGCAGGAGGACGTGCGCCTCAACCCCTTGGGGGACCACAAGGGCTCACCGTGCCATTTACCGGAGGCCCTCCCAGGAGGGCGCGGAGTTCACGAACACGCCTGCTCGTAGGCTGTATGGTACATCTATTTCTACATGTTTCATATTTTCTCGCCGAGCTTAATCTATCAAGGCGCCATAAAAAAATCTAGTCCTAATGATTAGATGCAACGTATTTAACCGTACATGGAGAGATCTAGTCTGTTTCTGAATGAATCCACATTATTTATTTATTAATAAGTTACCAAGAACACAAACCACATTAATTTAGGAGCAGAGCTGGGAGACGGTCAGAATGAACTGCTGAACTCAGATAGACATGTTATTGCATCGAAAAGTAACTCGAATGGTGGAAGGAATATATATTTATTATTTTGCTCATTTCGTTTGTATTCCATACATTATAGGTGGATTCAAGTGAGATGGACTCCGACAAGGAGACCAGGGACAACAAGAGCCGCCATGTCATGAAGAAGCTCAAGAGCGGATAATCCTTTCCGCGACTCGACTTGGGGAGCCTAAGTGCCCTTTTTATGTAAGAAAGGAGTCAACCAGGATTGCTGCCTTGATTCCGCATGCGGTTGGCATCGGTAAAAGCCCTACGCTAGTAAACACAAGTCACGTCAAGGCTAAGCATGCCGCTTATGGCAAATTCCCGAGGGAGTATGTCAAGACCGCCTAGTGTCCCCTTACTTAGGAATCAATAACTTCTAGCCGACAACCCCTGGCCACTGGCCGGCCCGGCCACTAATAATATTTAGTTCTCTTACCGTATCTAGACCCTTAAACTATGGGGATTTCTATTTTCGCATTCTTCAAAATATATTCAAGTTCATCTGCTTATGGAGTTAAAGTTCCGTGGCATACTAAGTTATTTTGCATGGATAGAGGTGCCCCGACAGATATAAGGGTGGGTTATCCTGTCGCTAGATCACAGAGGATCAACGGTTGGTGGGCACGATCCGTGTGACAACTGTCTCGACCAATCAGAGCGTAGCAGTACAAGATGAGCACAGCGAGAGATGGATACAAAGAGAGGGAAAACCGAGTAGACTTAAGAACCAAGGGCAAAACTGAGTAGAACTTAAAACCAAGGGCAAAACTGAGTAGAACTTAAAACCAAGGGCAAGACGTGACAAAGGGATTCAAATAGAAAATAGAAAATGATTTAAAATGGAACCAAACCGCTAGTGTTACGCCGAGGGCAAAACTGAGTACAACCGAATCGCCAGTGGTTAGACACGAGGGAAAAACGCGACCACTCAGACGCTGCATTGTGCGGTGCACGGGCAGAAGCGACACGTGTGGCTCGCAGCACGGCATTAGCGCACGCTGCACGGTAGTGCAACGTAAACATCGCTTCCTTCTCCTTTAATAGAGGCCTCCCACTCCCCACTCATCACGCACTCGCCACTCAACCGCTCCACTGGCCCCATCACCTTCGCAAACGCCCAACAAAACTCCAACCACGCTGATGGAGAAGAACGGCGGTAGGCCATCGGCGCCCAAGGCCGGGCGAGGATCCCCTGTCCTCGCTCCCTCAAGATCCGCTCAAGCCGCCACGAGGAGGCCCCCCGCTGGTCTCGATGCATCCCGCCGCCGGGACCCCTAGGAGGTTGTTCACATAAGGCCGGAGAACCCCTGACACCAACATCGTCAATCTATGGTCGTGAGGTAACCAGGATTTCCTCTTTGTTCTTCCCCATTCCATCATTGGATGCTGGGACGAGCATAGGGCTCAATTTTCGATTTTTACAAAGGTTAATCCTCTTGTTATTTAGATCTCGATTTTGATGAACTCACGATTCGTAGGTGGTGGGATCAAGATGTTCGATTTGGTTTGAGATTTGAGGAGATAATCGGAGATCTCATTCGGATTTAATTTATGCAAAAATCAATCCCTGATAATCAAGTATCTCAATCATGTCCTTATTTCACTCTCACCTTTGACTTTTCCACTTGGGAGGATAGAAGCACCTCCCATGACGATTTACGAGTCCGCGACACCAAGACTAAATCATGTGCCGGAGGAAGGCTAATGGTCCGGTGAAGGGAACAACTTCTTCTTGACGGCGACGTATGTGTTCCCTTTCCGCCTCACCAGGAGGCTCGCCATGGACTTCAACTCCCTCGTAAGCATGCCGAGGACGTGAGGATTCCTCTGCGGGCTACAGTCCAGCATGAACATCCCACGAGCTCATGGCCAAGAACTGTGCACTTGGTCTTCACCTCCACCTCTGAATGGTGGTGGCTATTGAGGAGAGTCCATGCCCCGGGATCAAGACCCAAGGTGCCCAAGGTCAAGGCTGGGTGATCAAGAAGTGGAGGAGGCACCTGGGAGGTGAGGCGCGATGCCCTCCAGCAGAAGGCCACGAGGGGCCACTGATCGAAAGCCGGCTGCCATGTAAAGCGCTTGCTCATTGTCTTATCTCGTGTTGAACTAGTCATTTGTGCGCCGGGCCGAGCAGCCTAATTTCTAACCTCACATGCCAGTACCCAGATACTATATAACCTGGATATAGTACTTTTATCTGCATCTGCTTTGTTTACTGAATTTGCTTTCAGTGGTGCTGGTTTGTTTTGCTGGTCTAGATTTGCTACTAGATTGGGGGAAAAACGTGGGAAAAGGAATAATGAATGAAGAGAAGCTTCAGATTCTGTACCTTTTGGGCAAAAAAAACACACAACTGTTAAGAGAGAGAGAAGGGAAAAGGCGCCTTAAAAGGCCAATCAAAAACAAACTTCCAATTTAGGCTGTGTGGAAATGACGAACGCCAAGCCTTTGACTGACGTGGCACCCCCTCCGAGCACATGTGAGGGCTTGAATATCGGGAGGAAAAGTGAGGACAAACGAGACACAATGTTGTAGAAGCTAAATCTACAAAAAGCTATATTGGCTTTACCATGCAATTTGCCAGAACTCCATAATGTAGCTATTCTAAATCCCTAAACTATGTAATGTTGAAACCTAATGCTTTTCACCACAACAGTGTGCAAAGTTGTGATACTTTTTGATCGCATGCCCCCACAAGTGGCCTAAAGAAACTTATAGAAGCATGGGCAACGAGCTTCATTTTGGCAAATTCGGACAAGCTTATGAATCTGGCAGGCCTGATCGGGGGCTGCCTGTGATGCAGATGTTAGGTCCATATCTATGCACTTCAAAGTTGTTAGGGAATAATAGCCGTACACGCCCTTCTGTCCTCGTCACATTATGTCGCAAGTCAGCACGCACTGGCTGGATCGGCATTGGATTTGGTAGTTCCCGACCGGTCTCGCCACGCCAAAGCCACGTCCCACACCGCCCCATCGCCATCGACTTAACGCCATTTAATCGATTGAAACCAACCGTGCTCGCCTGGTAAAACTTGCCTCCACATGGGTATGACCGAATATTGGTAAACACAATTTAAGCATCGCCTCCTCCTCAATGACATCACTGTGCAAAAATCCCCAACTCATTCCTTCCGACGCTGCAGCCACCGCAAGAACCATCAACGTTGCCGCAAGCACCGCCTCTGTCGGGCCATACCACCGCAACAGATCACTCCACCGCCACGCCCAGTCCGTACCGCTATCGACCATTTAATTTTAGCCACCGCCGGCTTGATTAGTTGCTGCCATGGATGCAGTACGGCGGTTCGGTGATGGAGCGACTTCACCGATTAGTACAATCACCGCCATGGCACCACCAAGATGACGGTCGTCCACAACGCGCCGGAGGTCGCCAAGGTCATCGCAATGTAAGCGTGGTGGCTGCAGGAGCCGATGGACAGTACAAGATCGTCGCACTTTAATTTCGAGTATACCGGAGATAGGAAGAGGATTGCTTGCAGCCGTCCATGCACAACCACCGCCTCCTATACCACGTATGTAGGGCCAAATCAGTATGCCCGAGTCAGAAGCCAGTTTCTACGGAGGGAGATCTACTCAAGTTGTCCACATCAAGAACGACACTCAAGCTAGAGCAGATTCTTGTTCATGCCGTCAATCACCGATCTCCAACGCTGTGGAGGTACCGGATGGCGTTATGGGGAAAGCCGCAGGGCTAGACTCGCTGCCGACATCATCGACGCGTGTACACCGCATGAAAGTCAAGTTCAAGCACCGCACGCAGCGATGGGAGTGGAGGCACTGGATTACGATGTGATCAAGTACGAGCTGGGGACGCTATGTCTGCCACGAGATGCTCAATAGATCTGGCGGGTGGGTGAGTGTGTTGTTTACTACTACTAGTTTCACATTTCCTAGTTTTATCTCGCATGTATTTTATAAACATTCTGTGTGTAAGAACCAAGCTCAGATGATCTCCCTGCTATTACTACTTAACTGTATGAATTACATTCCCTTTGTATGCTCAATATTCATGCTTACAAATTCTGTCTGCTATTTGCATGCGCGAAATCTAGACCGACAGGCATAAGGTGTGATACAATCATAAGTCAACCAAACCAGATTATAGCGAAGGATACTGTCATAACCAAACCCATTATAGTTCGATAAAGGTAATACAAAGCAGTCGTGAATTGCTCACATAGTGTACTTCTGAAATAACATGTTTTATAAACACAACAAGCCCATACAAACACAAATAATCATGCACTAAAGTCTGTCCAGAGAAACACGTTGAGAAGGCAACCGATCCAGATGCTTGGTCGCTTGCCCCGCCAGATTCATCTACACTCCTGCAAGATCTGCGGGAAAACAACCTGCCTTGGTGGTGGTTCAATGATGCTAACATGCTCGAACAATATTTTACAATCTGCGATACTCGTGGCTAACATACCCGTAAATTGCAGGCATTTCAGATTAGGTTCAAAGTGGCTTATACTCCTAGTAATCGTGCTCTAAATGCTTCCACAAACATCTGGCAATTTGCCCTTCATGCCGGGCCAGACTACAAGTCGATGAGTTCGGGAGGCAAGAGCTGCCATCCGGTTCTTGCCACCCTTCGCCCTGATCCACGGGATCGAAGAATTTCTAGATGTCCACTCGCACTCATTTGGGATGCTAATGTTGACCGGGCTTTCAAGCTTTAGCGTCATTCGTGATGTCAACACTAGGCAATGTTATGTGTTGGTTCACCAGAAAGTCATGAAAAAGATCCCTAATGCTTTCTCCCACCAGCATGGTGTGAAAATGAATTCAAATAATATAGCATAACTCTTTGCAAACAGTTCAGAACAAAAAAGACAGAAAGTCTACCAGATCCCATCGCCCCTTCTCACAAAAAGGCTAAAAAGGTATACGAGGACGTGCCCTTCATGGAGAGTTGCACCACGGCGATCCTATGGTGATCACGGCCGTATACTGAGGTCGAGACCCAGAACCTATTTTCTTCGAACCGCAGCCACCAGTGTAATTATTCAGTGTTCTCACCGTCCGAGAGGTCGTGGTGCAGACGACATCGATCTTCTTCCCGCCATGTAATTATGTCGAATGTATATTTCTTGCTCGGTTGCCGCTTTGACGTCCGGAGAGTCCATACGCTGTGCAAGAGGGAAAGGATATAGAGGAAGAGGGTGATGCGGTTGTGGAGGAAATGGATGAGGCCGGAGGAGAAAAAAAAGACGATGAGGCCGGAGGAGGAAATGAGACGGAGAAGTGAAAGATTGAACCGCCTTACCATTATCTCGAATGGTGCACCACCGCTCAGCAGAGAGGGTGAAGGTGGAAAAAACGACTTGCTTTACATGTCGATGCTACCGCTTCCTAAAATTTGTTCCCTGCCACCTTGCGCGGTGGAATTGAGGTCTACTTAAGAATGCGATCCTGCGTCAAAGTCAAACGAGGCACGCTTATGTTGTGACCGATGACCCACAAGTATAGGGGGTGTATCGCAGTATTTTCAGGAAGTGAAACCCAATTTATTGATTCGACACAAGGGGACCCAAAGAATATTTATGCCTTAACAAATGATGAGTTGTCAATTCGCTTGCACTGAAACAATCTTGCTCACAGCGTTTATCAATAGCAACAGTTTTGTAGTAGAATAGCAAAGTAGCAGCAAGAGTAAAGCAGTATCAAAGCCTGTAGTAATAGCGAGAAATCCTAGGATTCAAGTGCAGGTATAGGATGGATGGAGCGTTGCATGGACAAGACAATTCACATAGCAATCAGAACATAGGGCAATTACAGATAAATAAGATAAAGCATCAAGTACTAGATAATCCTAGGCATGTGTTCCATATATAGTCATACGTGTCGCAATGAAAACTTGCACAACATCTTTTGTCCTGCTAGCCCGTTTGCGTTGGGGCCTCAAGGGAACTATCGGCAATTAAGGTGCTCTTTTAATAGAGCATCGGAGCAAAGCATTAACACTCCATGAACACATGTGATCCTCACATCAAAGCCATTCCCTCGGTTATCCTGATTTCGCCACTCGGGCCATTGGTTGACAATAACGGTGTATACAACTTGTGTAAGACCAAAAACATCTATCATAATGCATCAATAACATGTTCAGATCTGAAATCATGCACTCCCTAGTGACAAGCATTAAGCATAACAAGTCGCAACAAAGTCATAAAGCACTAATAAAGATACTAGGCACCATGCCCTAACAACTGATGCCATTACATGAACGATCTCATCTAATCCCTACCATCCCCTGCCTACATCGGGGATTACTCACCATAGATGGGGGAAACATGGATGGTCATGGAGAAGCGATGGTGATGATGATGGCGATGATCTCTCCACCCTGGCCCGGCAGGTGCTAAACGGAGTTTCGGTGCAAGCTGTGGAATCGGTGGTGGCATGAGCGAACTCCTTCTAGAAAACTTCAACCCCTAGAGTTTTAGGGTTAGAAGGCAACTTATAGGCTAAGAGGAGACCGAGGGGTAACTGGGCGGCTGCACCACCCGGCGTGGTCTGGCTTGCTGCGGGCCGGAAGGTGTGGCCTAGGCCTAGCCCTCCGCCTCGTGATTCTGCTCCAGTGAGTCTTCCGTGAAATAGGATTTTGGCATATTTTCCGGATTTTCCAAAGTTGATTTTCTGCACAAAAAGTAGGCACCAAGGCAATTGCTGAAAAACAATGCCAAGAAGTCATCAAATCACACAAGTTTAGAGGAGAACAATAACAAAAGTGTTTGGGAAAGTAGATAAATTTGACGATCAACTCCCCCAAGCTTAGCTTATTGCTTGTCCTCACGTAATTCGATTGAAAAACCGAAAAAGCGATAAAAGAACTTTCACAAACACATTTGATTCATATGATGTATATATTCTCGGCATGTGATCAACTACTTAGGCAATTCATAATAAAGAGTATGCTAGTAAGTCTACTTAATAGTCATTGCAAGCTTATGAAGAGATTCCAACTCAAAAATAATATGTAGCATGAAGCATAAACAGAAGCAACATTACAATGCTCATAACAAGGTATGATAGGGTGGTATCTCTCTTGCCTTTGATTATGAATGCCAAGGCACCTCTAAAGTACAAGTGAATACTAGTAGTAAAGATGTCAAAGATACAAGCATCAAATTCATAACACAATTAATCAAGTAATGAGACACGCACAAAGAATGACGACTATGCTCTCAAGAAGGTGCTCAAGGAATATATGGAGACTCAACAAGTAAAAGAAAAGGTTTTGAATCATTTGAAGGGCTTCCAAATACTGAAAGTATGGTACTCATTAGCTTTGAGCTCTCATTGCCCTATCATAAGCATCTTTAATGTGATTAAGGTGAAAGTGAGGTCCAACTGAGTTATATGCTTGATGACTATAAACTGAAAATCCCATGTCCCTTGAGTACAGGGACGCCTCATGCTACTCAACTTTAGTTACTAAGTTCTTGTCATCGTAATATAAAGGATTATAGAGAACCGCCAACGGGTAAATTTGCCCTGATGATACGGAAGAATCCCATATCAAAATGACAAGGCAAGGCATAAATGAGTATCTCAAAGAATCTTCTTATTTACCATGGGAAAATGGTGCTTTTTTCTCTCTTTCCTATTTTCATAAATCTTTTTTTTCTTTTCTCAATAGCTATCTCTTTTTTTTATAAGAAGAATGTTTCATAGATATCATTATGGTTACGATGCAGGTTTCCACCATGTCAAGATGGATTAGACCAGCGCCCAGCGCTTTCTAACACACATACATAACTCCATGGACTTACAAGTCTCCTTTTATTTCACAATCGACGACATCCGCAAACAAAAGAGCATGGTATCAATCGGGTATATATTTACAAGTGTTGAAAGCGTTCCCCATGACAAAGACGGTTCTGCTTAATCCTCCAATTTATAATTTGCAAGCATATAACTTTCATGGACAGTCACAATGGTTCAGGTTTATTATGCGTAAAATAAAGTGTGCCATCAAGTTCGTGGAGAGCTTTACTAACTAACTTTCTCACAACAAGCAAACATTTTATTCGAAGAAAACAAGTCATATTGAATATGCATGGAGTAGAAAGTGATGCTAATAGGTAGGTATGGTGGACACTTTGGCAATATTTGGTTTAAGGAGTTGGAAACATGAGCAATAAATCATAATCATGCTTGCAACAAAACAGGACTAATCATGGCATGAAAGTGATTCAAGATCCTCAAGGCAAAATAATTCATCGAGGCTTAACTGATTATTTCAGTCATGTACATGCGTGAGCATGTGCCAAGTCAATTCAACTGAAACATTCAGAGGAGGATACCATGTCATACCAAGTTATGAATAGAATAATGCAAGCAAACATTCATAAGACATGCTACAAACTATTAGTAAGCTGGAGCTAATCATACGAAAGCAAGAACTACTAAGCATCCAACGATAACATACACCTTACACGAATGGACTAAGCATGCCCACAATGATGAGTATATGTACAAAAATGAAAACAAATAGAGTTTTTTACCATCCTCTTACCACGCCTCAAGTTGTCATTAATCCTCATTATTGCTCTTCACTTGTGTGGCTTGAATAATATGAAACCAATATCCACCGAGGACTGATGAACCCTGCAACAAACTCACAAAGCCAAAGAAGAACGACAACTATTTTTGTTGTTTTCGATTTTAAAACAAGAACCAAAGGAAAAACAAGCAAATCAAAATCTTTTGGGTTTTTCAATAGTTCAAACAACGCAAAAAATGAAAAACAAACCAAGGCGAAAAAGAAGAAAAGCAAACCAAAGAGAAACAACAGAAATATTTTTGTCTTTTGTGTTTTAGAAAGCAAAAGCAAAAGAAAGAACGAAACTAAAAAGAGAACGAAACATGAATATACAAAGTACCGACGCAACATGATATGGAGATGAGTACGGTGTCGGCCAGCATTTCCCCAAGCTTAGGCTTTTGGCCTAGGGTATCAATCCCAAGTCGGCAGATGATGTGTCAGAAAGGACGAGGAGGTCCCCTCACCTGTGCGAGCCTGCACGCCCCTCCGTAGTAAAAGTGGGTAGTCATAGGATGGTACATCCTCCTGGTGCTGCTCGTGGGAAACCCAGCAAGCGAGCTGCTCATCCACCTCCTCCTTGGAGCACGACCACGGTTTCCGTGAACACTAAACAAAGAAGGTTATGGCAAAGGGATCTCCCTCTCATCCCCTCCAAGGAAAAAAGCATCCCATATACTAGACTGCTCAAATCAGAGTAGAAGTGACAAAGTGATGAGTTTTCATAGCAACAAGGTCAAGCCTGTGGTGCCAAAGATAGCATCATTGGGGTCCACTAAAAGACCTAATGACTGACCATATGTGAGGCAATGATGCCCCCATAGATAGGCCCCTAGCACTGGTGCAATAAGCGAGCCAAGGTTGTACCGAGTATCATTGTTAAGCTTAAAGAAATAAGGAATGCTAAATAATAGTTGGAGATATTACTTGTGTTATCCCTACCCAGATGCTAGTAGTAAGATAATATGCAAAAGTATCTAAGAGAAGGGAGTTGGATATTTTTATCACGCTGCGCCACACTGATCATCATCATTGGTCACCCTCGTAAAGATCTAGCAAATCAGCCGGGTCGCCCTTGAATTTTCTTCACGGTCCCTGCCATGCTTACACCTACAATACTGCAAAATCTCTCCAAAGGCATGGTGAAGGGCAGATTATAAATTTTGAAAGATACAGTCGACTGATAGGATGTGTTAGTAAACGTGAAGCTCTCAAGAAAGGTTTTGGTGAGCATAGCGTATTGTTCACTCTCATCTTGCATATATGAGGTCAAACCAACCCTCTCAATCAGTAGCAAGAAATCATCAAGAATTCTTGCAGCTTGTAAGAAAGTAAAGCAAGGAAAAGTGGATGGGTGAGGATCCCCATCATCCCTTTCATTACCAATACGAGTTGCAATGAGATCTTTGTTGTATGAAGGCCTAAACTGAGAGGCTGATCTTGAGGGCCTCGACCTCCTAGGTGCATCACTCTCAAATATCTCTCCAAAGGTATGGTTGTTCATGCTTGGTATTCTGAAATTTAAACACCTATTAAACAAGTGATTGCAAAGTAAATATAATGAAGGATTCTACTCATAGGGACTTGTAAGAGGCCTAAACATGCATCAAAACTATATCTCTACATCAAACAAGCTTACAAGCTCTCATAACCTGTCACCTATAGCAGCAAAATACTCAAGATATAATCCACTAAACACAAATCTACTTGGACAAGGAGGAGTCACATACCAAGGAACAAATGCTCCAAATTTCAGCAAGAAAGATGGGATGAGCAAGGAGATCGAAAAAATTGAGAGCAAGCACAACAAGAACGCGATTTTGAGCAATGAACTGGAGCTTACTCAGGAGAGAGAAGAAAGTGGCAGGTGAGAGAGTTAATGGGGGGCCAGGGGTGGCCCACACCAGGGCATGGTGCCACCCAGGTGGCCGCGCCACCAGGTGGTGTGCCTGCCTGGTGGGTCCCCTGTACCTCCTGCACTCCTCATCCCTTTTCACGTAAAAATTTAATATGAATTTTCTGGAATTTTTCGAGACACTTTATTTTTGGCATTTTCAGAATAGAAGAATGATTTTCCTGAGTATATTTTTTTGGAATGATGCAATGACAAAACTAGGCTAGAACTACAGGAGTTCTAAGACACTCTAACATGCAAGCAACTAACAACAAAGAAAACTAAACGAAAACAAAAACTAAAATGGATAGAATAGAAGTAAACGGAGATAATCATAGTGAAAAACATTGTTTTGTTCAATGAAATCCTTTTGTTAACAAGGCTGATCAGGTCTGCTACCAAAACAATTTCATATGAGACAAAACTTTTGTAATCCACTAATGATTATGTTACCTCAACCTTGATAGCAATGGTCCCAACCATAATAGTTTCAAATTTTTCTCTCGATATGGGAAAATATATTTCTCCAACTTGAATGCCCTCAACATGTTCAATTGAATTCAAACCATAAGTCCTTTCAATCTTCTTGGGGAAATAGACAGTATGTTCCTTGTCATTCACATTGAAAGTAACCTTTCCTTGATTACAATTAATAACAGCTCCTGCAGTATTAAGAAAAGATCTCCCAAGAATAATGGACATATTATCATCTTCAGGCATTTCAAGCACAACAAAATCAGTTAATATCAAGCAATTATGAGCCACTTGAACAGCTACATCCTCACATATACCAACAGGAATAGTGGTAGATTTATCGTAGCCATTTGCAAAGATATATCAATTGGTATTAATTTTTCTAGTTGAAGCCTCTTATAGAGAGAAAGGCATAACACTAACTCTAGCTCCCAAATCTCACAAAGCAGTTAACATAACTATTCTTAATAGAGCAAGGGATGGTTGGAATCCCAGGGTCTCCAAGTTTCTTTGGAACCTTACCATTAAAGGAACAATTAGCAAGCAAAGTAGAAATTTCTTCATTAGGGATCTTCCTTTTATTTGAGACAATATCCTTCATATACTTTGAGTAAGGAGACAATTTAATAGCATCAGCCAAAGGAATTTTCAAGAATAAGGTTTCATCCACTCACAAACTTATTATAGTGTTCATCTTCCTTTGACTTGTGTTTCTTATCGTGGAAAGGCATAGGTTTTGGACCCAAGGTTCTCTTTCACTACCATGTTTCTTAGCAATAAAATCTTCTTTAGTGTATTTAGTATTCTTATTGTGGTTTTCGGGTTCTTCGTCAACTTTTTTCTTCATTAGGAAATTCATTATCTTCATTACCACTTTCAGTTTCAGCATCGAGATAGATATACTATTAGGATCTATAGAAGGTTCAGAGGGTTCTACAACAGTTTTATGTTTCTTTTTCCTTTTCTTCTGAGTAGAGCCACTATTTTCAGCTTGTTGAGAATCCTGCTCAATTCTTTTTGGGATGCCCTCAGATATAGAGGATCCCGAGTAGCAGCTCCACTTCTAGTTCTAATTTCATAAGCATGTTTTTCTTTAGCAGCATTAACTAGCAAGTCTTGTTGCACTTTAACGAGTTGATCTATTTGAGTTTGAACCATCTATTTAAGTGTTTAACAATCATTTTAACATCATTAGAGGTTCTTTCCACAATATCTTTCAACTCAACAATAGCTCTAGTGTTTTCCATTAGATGATTTTGCACCCTTTTATTAAAATTATCTTGCTTAACAATAAAGATATCGAATTCTTCTAAGCATTGATCAGGAGGTTTAGAGTAAGGGATATCACCTTCATCAAAGTGTTAGAGAGAGTGTACCTCAATAGTGGATGAGTAGGGGATATGCTTACATTGTTCTTTTATAGGAGGTAAATTCTTGACATCTGCAGCTTTAATTCCCTTCTCCTTAAGATATTTCTCAGCTTCCTTCATCACTTCATCATTTAATTCAATAACTCCCCTCTTCTTTGATGCTGGAATAGGCACTGGTATAATAGGTTCAGGTACAATTACTTCAGGTATAGCTTGTTTAGGAGGAGTCCAATCTTCATAGTTCTTACTTATTTTATCCATTAATTCTCACTCTTAGGAGTCCTATTCCTGAAAACACAATTAGCACAACTATCTAGGTAAGTCCTAGATTCCTCAGTTATTCCATTATAAAATATATCAAGAAGCGCATTCTTAGGTAATGGACTTCTAGCCTGTGCATGAATCAAAGCACAAAACCTTGCCCAAGATTAGGGCAATACCGCTTTTTCTCCATGTTTAAAATCAAAAAGTTCCTGCAACATAACATGTCTAGCACTAGGAGGAAAATATTTCTACAGGAAAGTACTAATCAAGCAATCAGGGCTATCAATAGACCCAGGAGGTAAATTACTAAACAAAGTTTTAGCTTCTCCTTTCAAAAAGGGAAAATCTTAGCAACAAAGTAATGATCTTAATATCATCAGAAAACAAACCACTCATGGTAGAAAGTTCATTCATATGTGGTACCGCACTTTCATTCTTAGTCCCACAAAATGGTTCTTTCTCAACGATAGCTATGTAAGATAGATCGAAAGAGAAATAATAATCTTTATCTATAATGTTTATGGGAGAAGAAACAAACTTAGCAATAGGAGAAAATTTGGGTCTAATAGTACGCCTCTCAAGGAGACTCTTAGCAGCGCTCCTATCATGGGTGGTTTTACATTCTTTAATAAATTCATCGGTCATCTCAACATAACCATCTTCAATATCATAACTTTCACTAGACTCAGGTGAACTAACAGGTGTGGTAGTGTCTTCATTAGGAGTTTTAGTATTTCCAGCTATAGTTCTAGCAATCGTAGCATCTAGGAAAGGACCTAATGAACCACTCTTATCAAGCAAAGTAGAAGCAGCATCATAAGCATCAGAAGTTTCAGATTCAGCAGTAGTAGCAGTGTGTGTAGCATGTGTATGTGGTGGTGTAACAAGCTTACTTATAACAGATGGTGAATCAAGAGCAGCAGAGGTGTTCAGAACCGTACCTCTTCTTGTAGTGGATGGTAAAATAGGAACCTTGCCATCACAAGACTTACCCATGATGGATGGATAGCAGCAAAAAATAGAGAATCCAAGTGAACTTGATAAATAAAGCTATGATCCCTGGCAACGACGCCAGAAAATAGTCTTGATGACCCACAAGTATAGGGGGTGTATCGTAGCATTTTCGAGGGAAGTGAAACCCAATTTATTGATTCGACAAAAGGGGAGCCAAAGAATATTTATAAGCCTTAACAACTGAGTTGTCAATTTAGCTGCACCTGGAAATAATCTTGCTCACAGCAGTTTATCAGTAGCAACAGTTTTGTAGTAGGAATAGAAAAGTAGCAGAAGTAGTAAAGTAAAGACAGTAGTAACAATAGCAGTAAACAGTGGGATTCGAGTGCGATAGGTATAGGGACGGATGGACGGGCGTTGCATGGACAAGACAATTCACATAGCAATCAGAACATAGGGCAATTGCAGATAAATAAGATAAAGCATCCAAGTACTAGACAATCCTAGGCATGTGTTCCATATATAGTCATACGTGCTCGCAATGAGAACTTGCACAACATCTTTTGTCCTGCCAGCCCGTTTACAGCGGGGCCTCAAGGGAACTACTGGCAATTAAGGTGCTCCTTTTAATAGAGCACCGGAGCAAAGCATTAACACTCCCTGAACACATGTGATCCTCACATCAAAACCATTCCTCCTTATCCCGATTTCTGTCACTTTGGGGCCATTGGTTCCGGACAATAACATGTGTATACAACTTGCAGGTAAGACCAAAAACAATACTATCATAATGCATCAATAACATGTTCAGATCTGAAATCATGGCACTCAGTCCCTAGTGACAAGCATTAAGCATAACAAGTCGCAACAAAGTCATAAAGCACTAATAAAAGATACTAGGCACCATGCCCTAACAATCTGATGCCATTACATGAACGATCTCATCCAATCCCTACCATCCCCATAGCCTACAGCGGGGGATTACTCACTCATAGATGGGGGAAACATGGATGGTCTAGATTTTTCTCTTTTTTCCATTCATCATTAGTCTATTTATTCTGACCTCTATACTTCGATCGAGATATTGGACGCTCGCTGCATCCCTGGCTACCGCTTCACGATGCGGGACATGGACGAACAACCGTTCGGCACGCTAGGCCTTCTTTACCCCGATACCAGCAAATGGCCAAACGACCGCGATGGCCACGTAAGTTCCAGTATCTAGCTTATTCGTTGATTCATATGTGCTGAACTCTCATCGGAATCCTATGTTCCTTTCGTCGAACATGTTGTGTGCACGCGTGGTTTGAACAAATCAAACCATTTAAGACTATTCTATATAGCGGAAGCTCGCTGCACTGATATTCTAGTATTTTCATAGTGATACGGTCTTACTTTAAGTGATGTAGAGTTGTCAATTTCGATTTTGCAATGGAATGCCTGCTAGGTGATATTCATTTCCTAAAATAAAAACAAATTAGACGATTTAAGGTTGTTATGCCCTGAGCTGTTTATGATCATCGTCAGGAGTTTGTTCTGGGGCTCTGCTACTACTCCATATATTGAGTATCTTCGTAGTGACACAGGCACAATTTAGGCGATATCTGAGGAGACAAATGTGTTTAGCGATATTTTGTGTACTTTAATCGAAGGTCCAGTTGTTAAATTGTATTTGCAATGGAATCCATGCTAGGTGATTGTACCAACCGACAACAAACTCGAGAATATTCATGCAAAACTGATGCTGCTAGATAAGTGGTCCGAATCAGTAGTGGTGAATATCAAGGAAGAAGAAGAGACGGAAATGGAAGATGACCAGAACTGGGTGGGTGGCAATGGCGAGTGGCTGGTCCTTTTATCACAGGATGGGAGTACTTGGACTCTAAAAAATGGCTACAGATCGGTGAGACTTGCATTGCCATCTTTGAAGGGTGTCGACACTACTGCATTCAACAACGGGTGGCCGCCCATTTCCAGATTCGCTTACAGGTTCAACATGGCAGAACTTGAGCTCCTGAAGGTACATCTCCACATAGACCACGGGAGGAGGCGTGGAAGACACAGAGTCTGAACTCTTAGCGGTGTTCACAAGGTAATCACATTCATTAGATGCCCAAAAGACAAGGAATGGATACTCTTGCGCTACGACTTCCTGCTGCCGGTGAAGTATGTCGACACCGTCTTCACCTACAGCTACTCTTCGTACAAACCACAACACATTTATGCGGTCACTGAACCTAGCGGCAAAGTGCGTGTTTGGGAGCCGTCCATTTGGGGTGAGTCATGGTGTCATATAGCATGTAAAATACCATTCAAAATTCTGCCCATCAGGGTAAGGCTGCCCGCCCGCGTGACATGTTCAATGCATGACGGTAAGGCTGCAACGACCCACCCATGTGCAAGCTTCCACCACGTCCTTTGCGTGACTCTACGTTAATTACCGTGATGCGATGTATCTTAGCTGCGCAATTCATGCATGGCTACGTGTGCAGGCTGCGATGATGCTTTCATGACGAGATGCTCAAAATAGCTAGGCTGCGATGATGTTGCCGTTGCATGCATGACACGGACGCGGGACATGAGATGCTCGCTTGCATGGGACGACACGAGCCAATCAGATTCGAGAATGAGGTGTCCCACAGAATCCTTCTAGAAGACCTCGATCCCATGGCCATAGTACAGCGCTAGGGTTACATGGACGGTCGATGTTCGGCGTTAGGGTTAGCGAGGTATTGGAGCTAGTAAACGGGGTTTTGAGAGGTTTGACCAAATTTCAAATGTGCATAACTAATTCAAAAAAATCGCAAAAATACAAATCCTTCGCACATAGGCATGTTATGTCACCTCGTTACAAGGAAAAATCATAAACATGTTGTACAAATATTTGCACGAAAAAATCCTTCACAATTGAACAACCTCCACTAAGGTTGCAGAGACTTCAAACATGAGAGTAGAGGGTTTGGGGTTTGACAATGAAAATATCAAAAACCTCACCCTAGCTTCACTTTGGAGTGACTAAGAAGGATCTGAAGTTATTTTTGCATTTTCATGTTTTAAACTTGTTTTATTAATGTATTTCCATTAAAGCATGTTTTTCAAAAATAATTTAATAATATGAAGATTAATTCAATAAATAGTGATACTTTGTATTGGAACTATATAGGTCGAATAGATGGTAAGGAAATTTATTTGGCTGATTTAGAGAAGGTCGGAAAAAATTGCTTAGAAATGGGGGTGTTTGGCCTAGCTTTTGAGCACATTTGGACCACTTTTTCGGTGACTATGAGTTTTACCAACTAAAAGGAGATTGGATTCCAGAACTAACATGCATTATAGTGCATAAAGCATTGTAACATCATAAGACATACCAATCAACTCCAAAAAAATTAAATGTTGCTTCAAATTTAATTGTCGGTTCAAATTCAAATTTGAATTCCGGTTCAAATCAACATCTTAGCATTATTACAAATCACAAGTTTTCACGAATCATAGTACTAGTAACAATATATCACACGAGTTCAAGAAATCATAGTACCAAAAGCATGACATCACTTCTTCCTAGCGCGGTATTTCTTCTTCATCGTCTTACCATTTCTTGTTTTTGGTTTTACACCAAGAAGATCAGTCATGCTCCTTGTTTTCTTTGCATCACTCTCAGATTGTTTTACAACACGACCTAGAGCAGGAATTTCATCCAAAACTACTTGAATTTGCATCTCAACATCTTCAGTTTCAGTTTGCAAAAGTTCAGTTTGCACCTCAACATCTTAAGTTTGCACCTCAACATCTTCAGGTGGAACAACATCCACTTCATGATCAACTTCAGGTGGCTCACTTTGCACTGTTTTATCACAACTGAACACAATGTGCTCACTTCTCTTCTATCTAAACCCCCCAATTCTTGCCTTTTTCGTTGGCCAGCAAGTTTCAACAAGGGGCTCAACTTAGTGGTTGTGTGAGTCAACACTTGGCCATCATGATCCCACCTAGTTCCTACAGCTAAGTATAAGAGTGCTATGCCAAGTCATGACACACAATTTTGGCAGATGTGGGCCCATGGTACCATTGCATGGGATCTAGCTTATGTTATCTGTCTAGAAACACCTTCATCAACTTGTGGTTGTATGAGTCATCACTTGGAAAACATGTTTCTACCAAGTTGATATATCTAACTATAACATTGTTATGCCAAGACATGATGAGACACTTTATGGCAAATGTGGGCCCATGCCAACATTGCATGGGCTATGGACCTCTCTTGGTTGGCTAGAAAAACTATCCTAAACTTGTGGTTGTCTGACTCAACACTTGGCCAACATGATCCCACCTAGTCGATACATCTAAGTATGGGAGTGCTATGCCCAGCCATGATAGAAACTTGTGGCATATGTGGGCCCATGCCAACATTGCATGGGATCTAGCTGATATTATCTGTCTACAAAGCCCTTCATTAACTTGTGGTTGTATGTGTCATCACTTGGACAACATGATCCTACCAAGTTGATAGATCTAAGTATAACACTGCTATGCTAAGACACGATGAGACACTTTATGGAAAATGTGGGCCCATGCCAACATTGCATGGGCTCTGGACCTCTCTTGGTTGGCTAGAAAAACCATCCTAAACTTGTGTTTGTCTGACTCAACACTTGGTCAACATGATCCTACCAAGTTGATACATCTAAGTATAATAGTGCTATGCCAAGCCATGACACAAACTTGAGGCAGATGTGGGCCCATGCCAACATTGCATGGGATCTAGCTCATATTATCTGTCTACAAAAGCCCTTCATCAACTTGTTGTTGTATGAGTCATCACTTGGACAACATGTTTGTACCAAGTTGATAGATCTAAGTATAACACTGCCATGCTAAGACATGATGAGACACACATGTGGCAGATGTGGGCCCATGCCAACTTTGCATGGGATCTAGCTCATATTATCTATCTACAGAACCCATTCACAAACTTGTGGTTGTATGATTCATCACTTGGATAACATAATCCTACCTAGTTGATAGATCTAAGTATAACACATATATGACAAGACATGATGAGTCACTTTGTGGAAAATGTGGGCCCATTCCAACATTGCATGGTGCTATAAACCTCTCTTGGTTGGCTAGAAACACCATCATCAAGTTAGTGGTTGTATGAGGTGAGTCAACACTTGGCAAAACATGATCCCAACTAGATAGTTGCTACATCTAGGTTTGAGAGTGCCATGCCAAGCCATGATGAGTCACACATGTGGCAGATGTGGGCCCATGCTAACATTTGATGGGATCTAGCTCATATTATCTGTCTACAGAACCCCTGCACAAACTTGTGGTTGTATGAGTCATCACTTGGACAACATGATCCTACCTAGTTGATAGATCTATGTATAACACTGCTATGCAAATACATGATGAGACACCATGTGTGGTAAATGTGGGCCCATGCCAACATTGCATGGGCTATAGACCTCTCTTGGTTGGCTAGAAACTCCTTCATCAACTTAGTGGTTGTATGAGGTGAGTCAACACTTGGAAAAACATGATCCCAACTAGCTAGTTGCTACATCTAGGGTTGAGAGTGCTATGCCAAGCCATGACGAGTCACAAATGTGGGCCCATGCCAACATTTCATGGATCTAGCTCATATTATCTGTCTACAGAACCCCTTCACAAACTTGTGGTTGTATCAGTCATCACTTGGACAACATAATCCTACCTAGTTGATAGATCTAAGTATAACACTGCTATGCAAAGACATGATGAGACACCATGTGTGTTAAATGTGGGCCCATGCCAACATTGCATGGGCTATAGACCTCTCTTGGTTGGCTAGAAACTCCTTCATCAACTTAGTGGTGTATGAGGTGAGTCAACACTTGGAAAAACATGTTCCCAACTAGCTAGTTGCTACATCTAAGTTTGAGAGTGTTATGCCAAGCCATGGGGGCTACCAGGCTGCGGTACCAAAGTTCACGGGAGATTGCACCGCGGTACCTAAGTTGCCTGAAATTGCCGCGTTTCGAAATGTTGGGCCGCCAACTACCGAGAGGGGCCATTTTGATGCAAACTCGTCTCACCCCTACCAAATCGAAACATGCCATGAAACTGCCCCGTGAAGTAGACGGTCGGGACCCTCGTGTCAGTAATATTTCCGTGACGCGAGCGCCAATGCGGCAACCACGTAGGCGAAATGAGAGACTACAGGAGCATGGTGCGTTGACCAAATTCACAGATCCACTCCCTCCCTCCTTTCACATGAACCCTAGCACCGGCGGCGTCGAAATCCCCTCTCCAACCAAAATCATCTCTTCGGGCATTTGACTTCTGGCGCCTAGTTGCCATGCCTACTCACTACTACCGAGCTCTAATGCCGAATGCCGTGCCAACCGTTGCGACGATCGAGCCCGCCTCTACCGCTGACGAGCTGAGCAGCGCGAAGGATGGCAGATCCATTTGACGAGGAAGAAGTACTTCTGGCTAATTGCGGGTGAGCTACTCTTCTCTTTGCTATTCGCACTACCTATAACTTCTAGCTAGCTATTGGCATTACAGAGATATATCAAACATAGAATTGTTTGCTAGCACGAGGCTGACAAACAATTATTATCTTTTGTGTCCAATTTTCTGTCAACTAGGATCTCCGCTAAACCCAAATACACTGTTCTGGTCACCATCTACGGCTACCTCATTAAATTAGCACATGGGAAGAGCACGTGGAAACAAGCTCATAATCTAAAGATGGAAGTAGCGCCTGTGTAGTTATGCACTATCCCTGGTTTGGTTGCTACTGTGCGTGAACTTGCTGAAATGAGGCGGGCAGATCAAGACGGTTCAAAGATCGTTGATGAACGAGGCTTCAAGGTTCCTATAGCATGTGACAGTCAGCTAATTGGGTTGATGAAACAACATGTTGGGCTTCGCGTGGTTATGCTGATGTGTAACATACTAGATGAGGAAGCTCCTGCTACTGGGAGTCGCCCAACTATGATTGGACAGGGAGGTATAACTCGAACCCCTGCTGTTGTTGAGCAAAATGTGGTTCCTCGTCCGCGACATGCTTCTGTCTGGCAACCTCCTCGTAGGAGTCCCCGTATTGCCATTGTGGAAAACTCTGCTCTGGAATCTGTTGGTACTGGTTATCCCTGTCCCCGTGCCCGTGTTGCTGCGGCTGCTTCTCACCCAATCCATGCCGCTGTTGAGCAAACTAAGGCTTCTAGAGGCTACCTCGCTGTTGTTGCCAAGACCGCCGCCTTATGTGCTCCTCCTCCTTGAAACCATCCTCAAGTTGTGTGAACCCGTGCTATGGAATCTGCTGGTACTGGTCGTCCTCGTGTTGTTGTTGATCCGCCACTTTATTGACCCAATCCTGCCGCTGTTGAGCAAACTACGGCTCGGAGGCCCCTTGTTGTTGCAAAGACTGATGCCTTGTGTCCTCCTCGAACCCGTGCTTAGGTTCAGCGAGCTGCTGTTTGGAGCCATCTCATGGTCTGGACTCTGCTAGCACTCGAAACACGGCTGTTGTGGGAACTGCTCCTAATCGTCGATGTGGCATGGCGCTGGTCCTATTGTTGCCGTTAGAAGGGGCCCTGCCTGTCCACCATGTAATGCAGCTCCCACTGCTAAGGGCCCTCGCCTTGCTCCTAGTCCTGGTACTTCCACCGAGGTTGATCCAGCTAACGATGACGCTAGTGATGGAGGCAGTGGCATTGGGGCTGGGTTTGATGGTGCCGCTCCACCTCTCGAACCTCTCGGAGGTTTCTATCCTGAAGAACCTGATGATGGCACAGTAATTGTTCGTATTGGTGTCACGGATTATACTACAAAATTAGATGATGGCATAGAAAAATTCTATGACGAGTTTGATGTAATCCTTGGAAGATACGATCCTGAAGTGGCAGAGTTCTCTAACCTGATGGCATCGTTACGTGTGAAGGTGTTGTGGGGGTACTCCCAGGAAGCACGTTTGTTATATTTTGGTTACAGGAGCAAAAAGGCTATCGAAGTGAAAGATACCTAGGATTTAGTCATACCGTTTACAAGGAAACATTATAGAGGTGAAGTGTACTTCCACTTGATAGTGCAAATGGTTGGAGAGGAATTGGAACTCGACAATAGAGATGATGGACTTTTAGAAGGCATGCGTGACCTGATCCATGGCATCACTGGGGCTGGTGCGACTGATGGTAGCTTCGAACAGAGGAGAGTCTTACAGAGGAGCGTCATAAAGAGGAGAAGGAAGAGCATCCCCAGAAAGGGCACCCCGAAGAAGAACGTCACCAAGGAGACCATGCCAGAGAAGAGGACACCCAAGAGTCGCATGAAAAAAGGCACCATGCCGCAGAGTACACCCCTGAAATCCAGTCAAAATGCCACACCGAACGGTAGCAGCAAAAATGCTAAGAGGGCTAGCACGGTGGTGAACACTCCCAGGAGTGGTAGCAAAGATGCGAAGATGGCCAGCACGGAGGCTACCACACCCAGTGGGAGCAGAAAAAATACTAATTTGGAGCGGAACATGCCACTATCAGGGAATAATGCCAGCACAAAGGAGAACACGCCCAAATGTAGTAGCAAAAGGGCTAATTTGGAGCAGAACACGCCACTGAGGTCAGGCAATAATCCCAGCACGAAGGAGAACATGCCCAATAGTAGCAGCAAAAGGGCTAATTTTGAGCAGAACAAGCCGCTGAGGTCAGGCAATAATGCTAGCATGAAGGAGAACACGCCCAATAGTAGCAGCAAAATGGCTAATTCGAAGAAGAACATGCCACAGAGGTCAGGGAATAATGCGAGCACCCTGGAGCCAACACCCGTGAGGGGAGGCAGTAAGGAGATCACACCCAAGAGCGGCAGAAAAAAGCCTAGTTCGATGGGGAATAGAACGCAGATGTCAAGCCCTACTGATACCATCAGGAAAGATTACATCAGGAAGGAGGATGTACATAGGAAGAGCGAGAGGGTTCTGTCTGATGTTTGTCCACTGAAGTACCGGGGATGCGTGTAAACGTAAGACCACCCCATGTGGTTGTAGCAGAACCAACCGAGTGTCTTGGGGAAAATAGAGTTGCCGGTGAGGTGGATTGGGGCAATGTTCTGGTCCATCCGGGTGGAGACGATGGTGCAGCCCCACCCATGGGAGTCAATATGATGTGTGCAGTACTAGGCATTTGAGACGATGGCGAGGATTCTGAATCAGATGAAAAAGAAGGCACTATAGAGGATCAAGAATCTGGTGATGATGAAATAGACGAGGAACTTAACGATGAGGCTGGTATTCCAGTCGATGATTTGGGTGTTGAAGTAGAAGAAATGAAACATTACCACGAGTATCCTATAATTTCAGTCGGCACCGAGTTCAGGAGCATGCATGAGTTCAGGATGTCGTTCCGGCATTTTTGTATCAAGGGGGAGTTCGACGTTTATCGACTGAAGAACACTGCCCAGAGGTATGAGGCTGTTTACAAGTTAACGTGGATGAATGGATGGGCCGAGGTACATTGTCCATGGAGGATCACAGCAAGAGCCTTACCTGCGTCGAATGTAATTAGGGTACTGGGGCAATGAATGCAGCAAACCATAAGAACGCTCTCTCTCTTTTCACTCTATAACTACAATTGATGTGCGATATCTTTTTAGCAACTAGTCGACTCCGCTTATCTTTTAAACGAATCTGTGTTGTAGGTGAACAAAATGGGCCCTCCACACATGTGTCCGACAGGCAGCAAACTGAAATCCTCAATGGCTAATACGGAGTGGGTGGCTATGCAATCTATGTCCATACTAAAGGATAACCCTAAGGAGACCGTGAAGAATATTCAGACAAGCCCCGGTTCTAAATACAACATTGTCCTTCCGTATTACACGGTTTAGAAAGGTAAAGAGAAAGCTCTAGGGGTCTTGCACGGGGATTGGACCAATAGCTTCAGGATGCTGTACAACTTCAAGGCGGAGGTACAAGCTAGGTGTCCGGGGAGTGTTGTGGAGATTGACACCGAATCAGAAGGTGGTAAAATATATTTCAAAACATTTTTCATGGCGCTTAAACCTTGCATCCAGGGATTCAAGGATGGCTGTAGGCCGTATTTGAGTGTAGACAACACTGTCCTAACTGGCAAATGGAAAGGCTGCCTGCCATTAGCCACAACACTTGATGGTCACAACTGGATGTTCCTAGTGGCATTCGGGCTGTTTGAAACAGAAAGGAGGAAAACTGGGTCTGGTTTATGAGGCAGCTCAAGAGATCAATAGGCCACATGGATCCATTGGCTATATTCACGGATGCATGCAAAAGGCTGACGAATGTAGTGAAGGAGGTGTTCCCACGAGCTGAAGGTAGAGAGTGCCATGCCCATATGATGCTCAACTTGTACTCACACTACGCAGGCAGCGTATTTCGTTACATGTTTCCTGCTGCTAGAGTTTACAAACCTAGTAGCAGCGAATATTTCATGAGCAAGATTTTTGCGGAAGCCCCTAAACTTCCAGAGTACTTAGCCATCCATCATTCACACCTATGGAAGAGGAGTCAATTCAACCCTGACATCAAAGTTGATTACATAAACAACAACCTTGCAGAATGCCTAAATAACTGGGTGAAGGACATAAAAGTGCATCCTATTCATATCTTAATGGACAACATACGTGGTATGATCATGAAGTTGTTAAATATAAGGACAAAGATCGGTAGGAGACTTAGAGGACATATGCTACCACCAGTTGTACAACTGCACAAGAGAAGCCGAGGACTTGCTCATCTTAAGGTTCTCCCATCAACAAGTAGAAGCTGTGAGGTGGTCGATATGTCCAAGAGTGGCAAAAGGCATGTTGTGAACACCCAGCTGCAAGAATGCACCTGCTTAAAGTGGCAGCATACCGGGAAACCTTGCGACCATGCCTTGGCCTTCTTGATGAAGAAAAGAACTCTACCACATTTGGATCAGTATTTGTCAGACTACTACTCTATGGAAAAGTTCAGAGCTGCGTACGCCGGATCTGTCGAGCCATGTACAGACCCATCTCAGTGGCCTCAAGTCCAACTGTCTTTCGAGCTTTGCCAGCCAGTTACAAAAGGGGCAGAGGAAGACCTCAGGTGAATAGGTTTAAGAATTTTCTCGAGAAGAAGGGTTTGGCTTTCTGTGCTACAAAGAAGGGCAAAAACAGATGCAAGACCTGCCATCTTATAGGCCATAGAGCAGCTGGCTATCCCCTTAATGCTCCCAAACCTAGGTATGAGATGGTACATTCACACAAAAAATTGTTTATAGTCTGTAGATATAAGGTAGTAATCCATGTACTGTATTTTTACAAGAAGCGCAAGGTAAGAAACAAGACAGCCGACTTAGCGATTTTGGTACAGGAAGAAAACCAAAACAAGTGGAGTGATGATGCCGGACAAGATTCTGGTGCTGATTGGCCTGACTTCCCTCGACCGGAGATCTGAGATGGGTACGTGAAGGTAATAAAATTGGCACCCAGGAAGAGGAAGAAGGCAGGAGATGAAGAAGCAAGTGGACGTGAAGGAAAGAGGAAGAAAGTTGGCACCCAAGCAGAGAAAGAAGGCTAGTAGTGTAGAAGCCTAATGATGTATTGAACTTGAACCTATATATGTAGTTCGGTTAAACTCTAGAGCTGTGTGCGTGGAACTTGTCGGGCGAAACAATCTGCCTCCCGTACTCGGAGTAAAATGTATCGCGACTTTAGGATTGGATACGGCCAAGGCCACTAGTTGAATCCAAAATTGTGACTGTGCCACTACTATCTGAACAATCGTGATAGCTGAGCGGTTAAGGGGTCTCCAAAATCGATGGGTGTTAGTGGCACAGACATGAATTATTTATAGGCGCTTATTAAATCCCTGCTATTGGCATTACACTTATGATAAGTTTCTGGGCTGAAAAACAATTTCTTAAGCTGCTACACTACACTCGCAAACTTATTTCAGCTGCTGGACAACGACATGGCAACATAAACTACAAATGCAATAGATAATGCCCAGATAATGAGGAAATTGTTTCTACTATCTGGCCTAATCTTGAGCCCGTCTGTCTCACCACCTTCCCGCCCCTGCCTCCCCTACACCTGGCGAAGCTCCCAGATCTCTCGCTCCATCGCACGAATCTCCTCTTTCTTGTCCCACACAGCATCACGCGGATCCTGAACAAGCTCTCTGTGAAAACCTGTCAGTGGCTTTTCGATCCACACAAACTTGTCACAGCCAGTTCCCCTCCCTTCCTGCGTAGTAGATCGAAGGAAACAAAAAAAAAGAATTACATTACGCTTTCCGGATCCGGGTTACCATTGTACCTACAATAGGAACTTACCGCTCTGATGCTGCAGTTGCTGAATTTTCCTGCAGTATTTTCATCGGTCCATGAAATCCATCTCGGCATCTTCTCACCACACAAACACAGCATATCGGGGTAGTAATTGTAGGGCGCCCTCCGGTACCTGATGGAGGCACTCGCCTGACGGCGTTGAGCCGACCCTGATTCCGCTCGAGACAAACTGCATGAGCTGCGAGCCATGAGAGAGGGGAGCGAGGGCAGAGGAAAGAGGAGCCTTTGGATGTCAGGGTAGTGGTGAAGCGTGATTTATCCCCACTTAATAACTCGGGCAGAATCCTACCATCCACATTTGGCTGACAGGTGGGGACTTTTCAACCAAACCTCGCGCCTTCGTGGTTCAAAAGCCCTCTTGCGCGCATTGGACGAAATTTTTTGGCACCTTGCCCACGTACATATCAATGAGAGGCCTTGCTCAGGAACCAGACAGGCCTGTCCCACAATCTTACTCCCTCCTAGGAACTTCTCATGGCTCACGCCAACAGATCCATCCGCTCCACCGCTTCCGGTAGGGCTTGCCACGGCAGATCCACCCCTAGATCCTACCGTCGCAGTATCAAATGGCCATGGTTTCTTGAGAGGAGCAACGACGCTACGTGTCCAAGCTCGGCCCCTCCTACCCATAGAAGGACTGATGTGGCGTCGAGCTCGAGTAGGAGCCGCCAGGCGCGACAGCGCTCAGTCCATGCCAGCCCCGTCACCTTCGTCATTGTCGATTCCAATGTGGAGGATGACAGGGACGAAGCTATGCAGAATGCCATTGCTGCCTCCTTGGCGAAGGGCAAGCCATGGGCGGGAGTGGATGTCGCTAGGAAGGGCACGACGGTGTCACCAATCGAGCTGGACTCCGACGACAGCGGTGTGATGTGGGTTTAGATGTTGTTTAGGATGGTTGCAATTTCGCTTGTGTTTAGTGCGAGTACAATTATTGTAATGGATTTGTCGAGCTATATTGAGAATTATGTGCAATAACAGCGTGTGAGTGCTTCCACTTTACAAATTGTGTCTGTGCCATTTGCATGTTGCATTATCAACGTAGATTACATGTAAACAATCCAATGAAAATCAGATTACAACCATCAGACGGGAGTGGCAGGATGGAAGAGAAGTTGGGACAGTGGCTTCGAGGGGAAGGAAGAGAAGGGGGCGTGACACTGGCAGGTGGGCCCTTGGAACACGTGACACTGACATGCGGGTGCGGGAGCACACGATATTGCCGGTCTGTCTAGAGCAAGCGGACTTTGCAACATGACAACAACAAGCTGATTGGACCAATATAATAACTCATCGAATTATTAAGGAGTACTAAAAACTACAACTGGGGTACATTCACACAACGCGTACGCTCTACGCACCTGAGAAGCATCGCTTAAGTCTAATAGTAACGACATCACAAGTATTACATTTCCCTATCGGTCTTCTCGATACAAATGTAGAAATGCATCTGCCTGTTCGGTCCAGCACCGACAAGGTACTGAGATGGCACATATAGGATTGACCTTAGGTCCACATACTCCACCACCCGCGACGTCGGGCAGCTCGGCGCCTCGGCTAGCACAAGAATGCTATCGGATGACGGCGGTTGGTCGTTCGCCCACATGAGCACCGTGTATGCGGGCCAGGCGCACGAGACCGACCTGATGCATAAGACACAAACGACGGTGGTCCCGGCTCTGGTTCCCGGAACACCGGCGGTGATGGTTAGGACGAAAACAGAGCCGTCCCCACCCCTGGAAAATTAGCCGGCGGCGTGCCGAGTCAGTGAACGGCACCTGCTCTTGGAGAAGTTGGGCTTTCCCGTACGAGATCCTAATCACTTCGATCAAGTGCTCCTCTGCAAGGTGGACAACAAGCTCTGCCGGCGGGCCGGTGTAGTTGTAGCCCGGCTCCGTGCAGGAGCACGCGCCGTGCGGGCACGCGAGCTCGTGCAGCGGGAGCTCGTGGTAGGAGTAACGGCGAAAGCATACTGGGTGGGAGCACACGAGCGGGAACGTCGCTGTGAAGTTGCGCGCGAGGATGTCTAGATTCTTGGGCTGCAGCATCTGCCACATCTGAAGTTCGTCGAGAAATCAAAAAAAAGATCAGCATTTAGATTGGCAAATAGTAGTAATATGTAGGATAAGTTCAAACGCTTGTAAAATTATTTCTTAGCATGAAGGTAGCGACCCGAGAATTGGCGGATGTCATCGGCTTGCGGCTACGGCAGGATGGGAGTGAAGTGGGGAAAGTGGCTTGAGGGAAGGAACAATCACGAGGAAGAGAAGTAATGGGGACGTGACACTGGGATATGGCCCACTGAACTCGTGAGTCATGACACTCGCAACATGCCAGTTTGTCCAGAGCAAGCGTGGCCAATCATGCCGCAGAACAGCCGACTCGAGGATCGCTCTCACGAGGACCATCCCAATCGTCCAAGCGCCCCGATCAAATGGTATGTAACAATCGTCAAGCAGAACAACTGTGTTATGGCATGCCTTCTAGAAGACTCGGTCTAATGGTGGATCCATTGGGGGGCTAAGGTTAGGGCTCTCCTAAGGTTAGGATCCATATGTGGTTTATGAAAACAACACACATCCAATGACACTAGTGGATCCTTATGCGGTTTGTGAGAACACACATGCAATGACACTGGCTATATCCGTATGTGGTTTATGAGAGGAACACCAGTGTGATGACCACTGGTTGATCCATGTGTGGTTCATGACAGGAACACACAGGCAATGACATTGGTTTATCCATGTGTGGTTCATGACAGGAACACACATGCAATGACTCTAGTTGATCCATGTGTGGTTCATGACAGGAACACACATGCAATTACCACTGGTTGATCCATAAGTGGTTTGTGGAAAGAACACACATGTAGTGAACACTGGTTGATCCATGTGTGGTTTGTGGAAAGAACACACATGCAATGACTCAGGGGGATCCATGTGTGGTTTGTGGAAAGAACACACATGCAATGACCATTGGTCGATCCATGTGTGGTTCGTGGAAAGAACACACATGCAATGACACTGGTGGATCCATATGTGGTTTGTGAAAAGAGCACACATGCAATGACTCTAGTGCTGGTTTTAGTATAAGAACACACATGCAATGACTCTAGTGGGTCCATATGTGGTTTGTGGAAAGAACACAAATGCAATGACACTGGTTGATCCATATGTGGTTTGTGGAAAAGAACACACATGCAATGACCAGTGGTTGATCCATATGTGGTTTGTGAAAAGAACACACATGCAATGAACTCTAGTGGATCCGTATGTGGTTTGTGGAAAGAACACACATGCAATGACACTGGTTGATCCATATGTGGTTTATGAAAAGAACACACATGCAATGACTCAGGGGGATCCATGTGTGGTTTGTGGAAAGAACACACATGCAATGACTTAGGGGAATCCATGTGTGGTTTGTGGAAAGAACACACATGCAATGACCACTGGTTGATCCATGTGTGGTTTGTGGAAAGAACACACATGCAATGCCACTTGTGGATCCATGCGTGGTTTGTGGAAAGAACACACATGCAATGATTCTAGTGCTGGTTTTAGTATAAGAACACTCATGCAATGACACTAGTGGGTCCATATGTGGTTTGTGAAAAGAACACACATGCAATGACTCAAGGGGATCCATGTGTGGTTTGTGAAAAGAACACACATGCAATGACCACTGGTCGATCCATGTGTGGTTTGTGGGAAGAACACACATCCAATGCAACTGGTGGATCCATGTGTGGTTTGTGGAAAGAACACACATGCAATGATTCTAGTGCTGGTTTTAGTATAAGAACACACATGCAATGACTCTAGTGGTTCCATATGTGGTTTGTGAAAAGAACACACATGCAATGACTCTAGTGGATACATATGTGGTTTGTGGAAAAGAACACACTTGCAATGACCAGTGGTTTGTGGAAAGAACACACATGCAGTGAACACTGGTTGATCCATGTGTGGTTTGTGAAAAGAACACACATGCAATGACTCAGGGGGATCCATGTGTGGTTTGTGGAAAGAGCACACATGCAATGACTCAGGGGGATCCATGTGTTGTTTGTGGAAAGAACACACATGTAATGACCACTGGTGGATCCATGTATGGTTTGTGGAAAGAATACACATGCAATGACTCTAGTGGTGGTTTTAGTATAAGAACTGATGCACTCGAAGATCGACGTAAAGCTCGTTGGGAACCCCAAGAGGTAGGTATGATGAGCACACCAGCAAATTTTCCCTCAGTTATGAAACCAAGGTTTAATCGAACCAGTAGGAGCAAGGAAACACCCCAAAGGTGTTACTAGCTGAGCTTTGGCAGGGCGCACTACCGGTGCTAGTAGCAACGTGGAGACCTGCACAACACAACCATAGAACTTTGTCCCCAACTCATGGCGAGGTTGTCAATCTCACCGTGTTTTGCGGAAAACAAAGGATTAAATGTATCGAATGGAAAGAAGTAAAAGTTTGTAGAAAGTAAACACAAAGAAGTAAACAGTTGTAGATTGTATGTAAAGAGAAAGGACCGGGATCCATGGTTCACTAGAGGTGGCTCTCCTTAAGATAGAAAACATGCTGGGTGAAGAAATTACAGCGGGGCAATTGACAAACACCGAGAAAGCAATACATGCATATACTAATCATCTTGACTCCTTTGAGACTTGATTGGGCATTACAACATAATACATAGACCGCCATCCAACTGCATCTATGACTAATAATCCACCTTCAGGTTATCATCCGAACCCCCTCCAATATTAAGTTGCAAGCAACAGATTATTGCTTACGAATCAATGTAAAGTAAACAATAATACGATTGTTCTATGAACAAAGGATTGTTGTTTTCTCCCTAGTAGCAACAACACATCTAGTACCTTAGAGATTTACATCACTTCCAGTTACGGAGGCATGAACCCACTATCGAGCATAAATACTAACTCTTGGAGTTACTAGCATCTACTTGGCCAAGATAGCTACTAACAACGGAAAGCATGCAAGATCACAAATAACAAAGACATGATAGAATCAATAATCAATCTGAAATAGCATCTCAATATCCATCGGATCCCCGCAAACACAACATGTATGAATTACAAATAGATGATCTTGATCATGAATGGAGCTCACAAGATCTAAACATGAAAGCACAAAGGAGGAGAAACTAGCCATCTAGCTACTACATGGATCCGTAGTCCAAGGATGAACTACTCACGCATCACACGGAGGCTTGCATGGTGATGAAGAAGGCCTCGTGGTGAATTCCCTAGGTGGTCCGAAGAGCTTCGATCCCTCCCGATCTAGGGATGGAGATGACAGCTGATGACTCTTCGTGGATTTTTGATCGGTACTTAGGGTTTTTCGTCCGAGGGCAACTTATAGGAAAGGAGGCCGAGGGGTGCTGGGCGCCACCACACCACCCACAGCACGGCAGGGGCCGCATGGCTGTGGTGTGGCACCCTTGGAAAAATAGGCACTTTGGCTTTGTCCGTCAATTCGAGAATATTCATTTTGACTTTCTGGAACCAAAACAGTAGAAGCAAAGGGTTAGCACTGTGGCTCTTGTTAATAGGTTAGTCCAAGAAATCATATGAAAAGTACTCCAAAGTTGGAACAAAACACAAGAAAGTGGATAAAAACAAGCATGGAACATCAAAAAATATAGATATATTTGCAATGTATCAAGAACACACATGGAATGACTAGTGCTGGTTTTAGTATACGAACACATATGTAATGACTCTAGTGCTGGTTTTAGTATAAGATCACACATGCAATGACTCTAGTGGGTCCATATGTGGTTTGTGACAAGAACACACACGCAATGACTCTAGTGCATCCATATGTGGTTTGTGGAAAAGAAAACACATGCAATGACCACTGGTTGATCCATATGTGGTTTGTGGAAAGAACACAGATGCAATGACCATTGGTCGATCCATATGAGGTTTGTGAAAAGAACAAACATGCAATGACTCTAGTGCTGGTTTTAGTATAAGAACACACATGCAATGACTCTAGTGGCTCCATATGTGGTTTGTGAAAAGAACACATATGCAATGACTCTAGTGGATACATATGTGGTTTGGGGAAAAGAACACACATGCAATGACCACTGGTTGATCCAAAAGTGGTTTGTGGATAGAAACACATGAAGTGAACACTGTTGATCCATGTGTGGTTTGTGGAAAGAACACACATGCAATGACCCAGGGGGATCCATGTGTGGTTTGTGGAAAGAACACACATGCAATGACCACTGGTCGATCCATGTGTCTTTTATGGAAAGAACACATATGCAATGACACTGGTGGATCCATATGTGGTTTGTGAAAAGAACACACATGCAATGACTCTAGTGCTGGTTTTAGTAAAAGAACACACATGCAATGACTCTAGTGGGTCCATATGTGGTTTGTGCAAAGAACACACATGCAATGACTCTAGTGGATCCATATGTGGTTTGTGGAAAAGAACACACATGCAATGACCACTAGTTGATCCATGTGTGGTTTGTGGAAAGAACACACATGCAATGACACCGGTTGATCCATGTGTGGTTTGTGGAAAGAACACACATGCAATGACTCTAGTGCTGGTTTTAGAATAAGAACACGCATGCAATGACTCTAGTGCTGGTTTTACTATAAGAACACACATGGAATGACTCTAGTGGGTCCATATGTGGTTTGTGAAAAGAACACACATGCAATGACTCTAGTGGGTCCATATGTGGTTTGTGGAAAAGAACACACATGCAATGACCACTGGTTGATCCATCAGTGGTTTGTGGAAAGAACACACATGCAGTGAACACTGGTTGATCCATGTGTGGTTTGTGGAAAGAACACACATGCAATGACTCAGGGGGATCCATGTGTGGTTTGTGGAAAGAACACACATGCAATGACCACTAGTCGATCCATGTGTGGTTTGTGGAAAGAACACACATGCAATGACACTGGTGGATCCATATGTGGTCTGTGAAAAGCACACACATGCAATGACTCTAGTGCTGGTTTTAGTATAAGAACACACATGCAATGACTCTAGTGGGTCCATATGTGGTTTGTGAAAAGAACACACATGCAATTATTCTAGTGGATCCATATGTGGTTTGTCTAAAAGAACACACATGCAATGACCACTAGTTGATCCATATGTGGTTTGTGGAAAGAACACACATGCAATGACACTGGGTGATCCATGTGTGGTTTGTGGAAAGAACACATATGCAATGACTCTAGTGCTGGTTTTAGTATAAGAACACACATGCAATGACTCTAGTGCTGGTTTTAGTATAAGAACAAACATGCAATGACTCTAGTGGGTCCATATGTGGTTTTTGAAAAGAACACACATGCAATGACTCTAGTGGATCCATATGTCGTTTGTGGAAAAGAACACACATGGAATGACCACTAGTTGATCCATAAGTGGTTTGTGGAAAGAACACACATGCAATGACACTGGTTGATCCAAGTGTGGTTCATGACAGGAACACACATACAATGACTCTAGTGGATACATATGTGGTTTGTGGAAAGAACACACATGCAATGACTCTAGTGGGTCCATATGTGGTTTGTGGAAAAAGAACACACATGCAATGACCACTGGTTGATCCATCAGTGGTTTCTGGAAAGAACACACATGCAATGACCACTAGTTGATCCATGTGTGGTTTGTGGAAAGAACACACATGCAATGACACCGGTTGATCCATGTGTGGTTTGTGGAAAGAACACACAGGCAATGACTCTAGTGCTGGTTTTAGAATAAGAACACACATGCAATGACTCTAGTGCTGGTTTTACTATAAGAACACACATGGAATGACTCTAGTGGGTCCATATGTGGTTTGTGAAAAGAACACACATGCAATGACTCTAGTGGGTCCATATGTGGTTTGTGGAAAAGAACACACATGCAATGACCACTGGTTGATCCATCAGTGGTTTGTGGAAAGAACACACATGCAGTGAACACTGGTTGATCCATGTGTGGTTTGTGGAAAGAACACACATGCAATGACTCAGGGGGATCCATGTGTGGTTTGTGGAAAGAACACACATGCAATGACCACTAGTCGATCCATGTGTGGTTTGTGGAAACAACACACATGCAATGACACTGGTGGATCCATATGTGGTCTGTGAAAAGCACACACATGCAATGACTCTAGTGCTGGTTTTAGTATAAGAACACACATGCAATGACTCTAGTGGGTCCATATGTGGTTTGTGAAAAGAACACACATGCAATGATTCTAGTGGATCCATATGTGGTTTGTCTAAACGAACACACATGCAATGACCACTAGTTGATCCATATGTGGTTTGTGGAAAGAACACACATGCAATGACACTGGTTGATCCATGTGTGGTTTGTGGAAAGAACACATATGCAATGACTCTAGTGCTGGTTTTAGTATAAGAACACACATGCAATGACTCTAGTGCTGGTTTTAGTATAAGAACACACATGCAATGACTCTAGTGGGTCCATATGTGGTTTTTGAAAAGAACACACATGCAATGACTCTAGTGGATCCATATGTTGTTTGTGGAAAAGAACACACATGGAATGACCACTGGTTGATCCATAAGTGGTTTGTGGAAAGAACACACATGCAATGACACTGGTTGATCCAAGTGTGGTTCATGACAGGAACACACATGCAATGACTCTAGTGGATACATATGTGGTTTGTGGAAAGAACACACATGCAATGAACTCTAGTGGATCCATATGTGGTTTACGAAAAGAACACACATGTAATGACACTGGTTGATCCATATGTGGTCTATGGAAAGAACACACATGCAATGACTCAGGGGGATCCATGTGTGGTTTGTGGAAAGAACACACATGCAATGACCACTAGTCGATCAATGTGTGGTTTGTGCAAAGAACACACATGCAATGACACTGGTGGATCCATATGTGGTTTGTGAAAAGAACAAACATGCAATGACTCTAGTGGATCCATATGTGGTTTGTGGAAAGAACACACATGCGATGACACCAGTTGATCCATATGTGGTTTGTGGAAACAACACACATGCAATGACTCAGGGGGATCCATGTGTGGTTTGTGGAAAGAACACACATGCAATGACCACTGTGGATCCATGTGTGGTTTGTGGAACGAACACACATGCAATGCCACTGGTGGATCCATGTGTGGTTTGTGAAAAGAACACACATGCAATGACTCTAGTGTTGGTTTTAGTATAAGAACACACATCCAATGACTCTAGTGGGTCCATATGTGGTTTGTGAAAAGAACACACATGCAATGACTCTAGTGGATCCATATGTGGTTTGTGGAAAAGAACACACATGCAATGACACTGGTTGATCCATGTGTGGTTTGTGGAAAGAACACATAGGCAATGACTCTAGTGCTGGTTTTAGAATAAGAACACACATAAAATAATTCTAGTGCTGGTTTTACTATAAGAACACACATGCAATGACTCTAGTGGGTCCATATGTGGTTTGTGAAAAGAACACACATGCAATGACTTAGGGGGATCCATGTGTGGTTTGTGGAAAGAACACACATGCAATGACCACTGTGGATCCATGTGTGGTTTGTGGAACGAACACACATGCAATGCCACTGGTGGATCCATGTGTGGTTTGTGAAAAGAACACACATGCAATGACTCTAGTGTTGGTTTTAGTATAAGAACACACATCCAATGACTCTAGTGGGTCCATATGTGGTTTGTGAAAAGAACACACATGCAATGACTCTAGTGGATCCATATGTGGTTTGTGGAAAAGAACACACATGCAATGACACTGGTTGATCCATGTGTGGTTTGTGGAAAGAACACACAGGCAATGACTCTAGTGCTGGTTTTAGAATAAGAACACACATGCAATGATTCTAGTGCTGGTTTTACTATAAGAACACACATGCAATGACTCTAGTGGGTCCATATGTGGTTTGTGAAAAGAATACACATGCAATGACTAACGGGGATCAATGAGTCGTTTGTGGAAAGAACACACATGCAATGACCACTGTGGATCCATGTGTGGTTTGTGGAACGAACACATGCAATGCCACTGGTGGATCCATGTGTGGTTTGTGCAAAGAACACACATGCAATGACTATAGTGTTGGTTTTAGTATAAGAACACACATCCAATGACTCTAGTGGGTCCATATGTGGTTTGTGAAAGAACACACATGCAATGACTCTAGTGGATCCATATGTGGTTTGTGGAAAAGAACACACATGCAATGACACTGGTTGATCCATGTGTGGTTTGTGGAAAGAACACACAGGCAATGACTCTAGTGCTGGTTTTACTATAAGAACACACATGCAATGACACTAGTGGGTCCATATGTTGTTTGTGAAAAGCACACATGCAATGACTCTAGTGGATCCATATGTGGTTTGTGGAAAAGAACACACATGCAATGACCACTGGTTGATCCATAAGTGGTTTGTGGAAAGAACACACATGCAATGACACTGGTGGATCCAAATGTGGTTCATGACAAGAACACACGTGGAATGACTCTAGTGAATACATATGTGGTTTGTGGAAAGAACACACATGCAATGAACTCTAGTGGATATATGTGGTTTGTGGAAAGAACACACATGCAATGACACTGGTTGATCCATATGTGGTTTGTGAAAAGAACACACATGCAATAACACTGGTGGATCCATATGTTGTTTGTGAAAAGAACACACATGCAATGACTCTAGAGCTGGTTTTAGTATAAGAACACACATACAATGACTCTAGTGGATCCATATGTGCTTTGTGGAGAGAACACACATGCAATGACACTGGTTGATCCATATGTGGTTTGTGAAAAGAACACACATGCAATGACTTAGGGGGATCCATGTGTGGTTTGTGGAAAGAACACACATGCAATGACCACCTTGGATCCATGTGTGGTTTGTGGAACGAACACACATGCAATGCCACTGGTGGATCCATGTGTGGTTTGTGAAAAGAACACACATGCAATGACTCTAGTGTTGGTTTTAGTATAAGAACACACATCCAATGACTCTAGTGGGTCCATATGTGGTTTGTGAAAAGAACACACATGCAATGACTCTAGTGGATCCATATGTGGTTTGTGGAAAAGAACACACATGCAATGACACTGGTTGATCCATGTGTGGTTTGTGGAAAGAACACACAGGCAATGACTCTAGTGCTGGTTTTAGAATAAGAACACACATGCAATGATTCTAGTGCTGGTTTTACTATAAGAACACACATGCAATGACTCTAGTGGGTCCATATGTGGTCTGTGAAAAGAATACACATGCAATGACTTAGGGGGATCCATGTGTGGTTTGTGGAAAGAACACACATGCAATGACCACTGTGGATCCATGTGTGGTTTGTGGAACGAACACACATGCAATGCCACTGGTGGATCCATGTGTGGTTTGTGAAAAGAACACACATGCAATGACTCTAGTGTTGGTTTTAGTATAAGAACACACATCCAATGACTCTAGTGGGTCCATATGTGGTTTGTGAAAAGAACACACATGCAATGACTCTAGTGGATCCATATGTGGTTTGTGGAAAAGAACACACATGCAATGACACTGGTTGATCCATGTGTGGTTTGTGGAAAGAACACACAGGCAATGACTCTAGTGCTGGTTTTACTATAAGAACACACATGCAATGACACTAGTGGGTCCATATGTTGTTTGTGAAAAGCACACATGCAATGACTCTAGTGGATCCATATGTGGTTTGTGGAAAAGAACACACATGCAATGACCACTGGTTGATCCATAAGTGGTTTGTGGAAAGAACACACATGCAATGACACTGGTGGATCCAAATGTGGTTCATGACAAGAACACACGTGGAATGACTCTAGTGGATACATATGTGGTTTGTGGAAAGAACACACATGCAATGAACTCTAGTGGATATATATGTGGTTTGTGGAAAGAACACACATGCAATGACACTGGTTGATCCATATGTGGTTTGTGAAAAGAACACACATGCAATAACACTGGTGGATCCATATGTTGTTTGTGAAAAGAACACACATGCAATGACTCTAGAGCTGGTTTTAGTATAAGAACACACATACAATGACTCTAGTGGATCCATATGTGCTTTGTGGAGAGAACACACATGCAATGACACTGGTTGATCCATATGTGGTTTGTGAAAAGAACACACATGCAATGACTTAGGGGGATCCATGTGTGGTTTGTGGAAAGAACACACATGCAATGACCACTGTGGATCCATGTGTGGTTTGTGGAACGAACACACATGCAATGCCACTGGTGGATCCATGTGTGGTTTGTGAAAAGAACACACATGCAATGACTCTAGTGTTGGTTTTAGTATAAGAACACACATCCAATGACTCTAGTGGGTCCATATGTGGTTTGTGAAAAGAACACACATGCAATGACTCTAGTGGATCCATATGTGGTTTGTGGAAAAGAACACACATGCAATGACACTGGTTGATCCATGTGTGGTTTGTGAAAAGAACACACATGCAATGATTCTAGTGGATCCATATGTGGTTTGTCTAAAAGAACACACATGCAATGACCACTAGTTGATCCATATGTGGTTTGTGGAAAGAACACACATGCAATGACACTGGTTGATCCATGTGTGGTTTGTGGAAAGAACACATATGCAATGACTCTAGTGCCGGTTTTAGTATAAGAACACACATGCAATGACTCTAGTGCTGGTTTTAGTATAAGAACACACATGCAATGACTCTAGTGGGTCCATATGTGGTTTTTGAAAAGAACACACATGCAATGACTCTAGTGGATCCATATGTCGTTTGTGGAAAAGAACACACATGAAATGACCACTGGTTGATCCATAAGTGGTTTGTGGAAAGAACACACATGCAATGACACTGGTTGATCCAAGTGTGGTTCATGACAGGAACACACATGCAATGACTCTAGTGGATACATATGTGGTTTGTGGAAAGAACACACATGCAATGAACTCTAGTGGATCCATATGTGGTTTATGAAAAGAACACACATGTAATGACACTGGTTGATCCATATGTGGTCTATGGAAAGAACACACATGCAATGACTCAGGGGGATCCTTGTGTGGTTTGTGGAAAGAACACACATGCAATGACCACTAGTCGATCAATGTGTGGTTTGTGCAAAGAACACACATGCAATGACACTGGTGGATCCATATGTGGTTTGTGAAAAGAACAAACATGCAATGACTCTAGTGGATCCATATGTGGTTTGTGGAAAGAACACACATGCGATGACACTGGTTGATCCATATGTGGTTTGTGGAAACAACACACATGCAATGACTCAGGGGGATCCATGTGTGGTTTGTGGAAAGAACACACATGCAATGACCACTGGTCGATCCATGTGTGGTTTGTGGAAAGAACACACATGCAATAACACTGGTGGATCCATATGTTGTTTGTGAAAAGAACACACATGCAATGACTCTAGAGCTGGTTTTAGTATAAGAACACACATACAATGACTCTAGTGGATCCATATGTGCTTTGTGGAGAGAACACACATGCAATGACACTGGTTGATCCATATGTGGTTTGTGAAAAGAACACACATGCAATGACTTAGGGGGATCCATGTGTGGTTTGTGGAAAGAACACACATGCAATGACCACTGTGGATCCATGTGTGGTTTGTGGAACACACATGCAATGCCACTGGTGGATCCATGTGGTTTGTGAAAAGAACACACATGCAATGACTCTAGTGTTGGTTTTAGTATAAGAACACACATCCAATGACTCTAGTGGGTCCATATGTGGTTTGTGAAAAGAACACACATGCAATGACTCTAGTGGATCCATATGTGGTTTGTGGAAAAGAACACACATGCAATGACACTGGTTGATCCATGTGTGGTTTGTGGAAAGAACACACAGGCAATGACTCTAGTGCTGCTTTTAGAATAAGAACACACATGCAATAATTCTAGTGCTGGTTTTACTATAAGAACACACATGCAATGACACTGGTTGATCCATATGTGGTTTGTGAAAAGAACACACATGCAATGACTAAGGGGGATCCATGTGTGGTTTGTGGAAAGAACACACATGCAATGACCACTGTGGATCCATGTGTGGTTTGTGGAACGAACACACATGCAATGCCACTGGTGGATCCATGTGTGGTTTGTGAAAACAACACACATGCAATGACTCTAGTGTTGGTTTTAGTATAAGAACACACATCCAATGACTCTAGTGGGTCCATATGTGGTTTGTGAAAAGAACACACATGCAATGACTCTAGTGGATCCATATGTGGTTTGTGGAAAAGAACACACATGCAATGACACTGGTTGATCCATGTGTGGTTTGTGGAAAGAACGCACAGGCAATGACTCTAGTGCTGGTTTTAGAATAAGAACACACATGCAATGATTCTAGTGCTGGTTTTACTAGAAGAACACACATGCAATGACTCTAGTGGGTCCATATGTGGTTTGTGAAAAGAACACACATGCAATGACTTAGGGGGATCCATGTGGTTTGTGGAAAGAACACATGCAATGACCACTGTGGATCCATGTGTGGTTTGTGGAACGAACACACATGCAATGCCACTGGATCCATGTGTGGTTTGTGAAAACAACACATGCAATGACTCTAGTGTTGGTTTTAGTATAAGAACACACATCCAATGACTCTTGTGGGTCCATATGTGGTTTGTGAAAAGAACACACATGCAATGACTCTAGTGGATCCATATGTGGTTTGTGGAAAGAACACACATGCAATGACACTGGTTGATCCATGTGTGGTTTGTGGAAAGAACACACATGCAATGACTCTAGTGCTGGTTTTAGAATAAGAACACACATGCAATGATTCTAGTGCTGGTTTTACTATAAGAACACACATGCAATGACTCTAGTGGGTCCATATGTGGTTTGTGAAAAGAACACACATGCAATGACTTAGGGGGATCCATGTGTGGTTTGTGGAAAGAACACATGCAATGACCATCGTGGATCCATGTGTGGTTTGTGGAACAAACACACATGCAATGCCACTGGTGGATCCATGTGTGGTTTGTGAAAAGAACACACATGCAATGACTCTAGTGTTGGTTTTAGTATAAGAACACACATCCAATGACTCTAGTGGGTCCATATGTGGTTTTTGAAAAGAACACACATGCAATGACTCTAGTGGATCCATATGTGGTTTGTGGAAAAGAACACACATGCAATGACACTGGTTGATCCATGTGTGGTTTGTGTAAAGAACACACATGCAATGACACTAGTGCTGGTTTTACTATAAGAACACACATGCAATGACACTAGTGGGTCCATATGTTGTTTGTGAAAGCACACATGCAATGACTCTAGTGGATCCATATGTGGTTTGTGGAAAAGAACACACATGCAATGACCACTGGTTGATCCAACAGTGGTTTGTGGAAAGAACACACATGCAATGACACTGGTGGATCCAAATGTGGTTCATGACAAGAACACACGTGGAATGACTCTAGTGGATACATATGTGGTTTGTGGAAAGAACACACATGCAATGAACTCTAGTGGATATATATGTGGTTTGTGGAAAGAACACACATGCAATGACACTGGTTGATCCATATGTGGTTTGTGAAAAGAACACACATGCAATAACACTGGTGGATCCATATGTTGTTTGTGAAAAGAACACACATGCAATGACTCTAGAGCTGGTTTTAGTATAAGAACACACATACAATGACTCTAGTGGATCCATATGTGCTTTGTGGAGAGAACACACATGCAATGACACTGGTTGATCCATATGTGGTTTGTGAAAAGAACACACATGCAATGACTTAGGGGGATCCATGTGTGGTTTGTGGAAAGAACACACATGCAATGACCACTGTGGATCCATGTGTGGTTTGTGGAACGAACACACATGCAATGCCACTGGTGGATCCATGTGTGGTTTGTGAAAAGAACACACATGCAATGACTCTAGTGTTGGTTTTAGTATAAGAACACACATCCAATGACTCTAGTGGGTCCATATGTGGTTTGTGAAAAGAACACACATGCAATGACTCTAGTGGATCCATATGTGGTTTGTGGAAAAGAACACACATGCAATGACACTGGTTGATCCATGTGTGGTTTGTGGAAAGAACACACAGGCAATGACTCTAGTGCTGCTTTTAGAATAAGAACACACATGCAATAATTCTAGTGCTGGTTTTACTATAAGAACACACATGCAATGACACTGGTTGATCCATATGTGGTTTGTGAAAAGAACACACATGCAATGACTTAGGGGGATCCATGTGTGGTTTGTGGAAAGAACACACATGCAATGACCTGTGGATCCATGTGTGGTTTGTGGAACGAACACACATGCAATGCCACTGGTGGATCCATGTGTGGTTTGTGAAAACAACACACATGCAATGACTCTAGTGTTGGTTTTAGTATAAGAACACACATCCAATGACTCTAGTGGGTCCATATGTGGTTTGTGAAAAGAACACACATGCAATGACTCTAGTGGATCCATATGTGGTTTGTGGAAAAGAACACACATGCAATGACACTGGTTGATCCATGTGTGGTTTGTGGAAAGAACGCACAGGCAATGACTCTAGTGCTGGTTTTAGAATAAGAACACACATGCAATGATTCTAGTGCTGGTTTTACTAGAAGAACACACATGCAATGACTCTAGTGGGTCCATATGTGGTTTGTGAAAAGAACACACATGCAATGACTTAGGGGGATCCATGTGTGGTTTGTGGAAAGAACGCACATGCAATGACCACTGTGGATCCATGTGTGGTTTGTGGAACGAACACACATGCAATGCCACTGGTGGATCCATGTGTGGTTTGTGAAAACAACACACATGCAATGACTCTAGTGTTGGTTTTAGTATAAGAACACACATCCAATGACTCTTGTGGGTCCATATGTGGTTTGTGAAAAGAACACACATGCAATGACTCTAGTGGATCCATATGTGGTTTGTGGAAAAGAACACACATGCAATGACACTGGTTGATCCATGTGTGGTTTGTGGAAAGAACACACAGGCAATGACTCTAGTGCTGGTTTTAGAATAAGAACACACATGCAATGATTCTAGTGCTGGTTTTACTATAAGAACACACATGCAATGACTCTAGTGGGTCCATATGTGGTTTGTGAAAAGAACACACATGCAATGACTTAGGGGGATCCATGTGTGGTTTGTGGAAAGAACGCACATGCAATGACCACTGTGGATCCATGTGTGGTTTGTGGAACAAACACACATGCAATGCCACTGGTGGATCCATGTGTGGTTTGTGAAAAGAACACACATGCAATGACTCTAGTGTTGGTTTTAGTATAAGAACACACATCCAATGACTCTAGTGGGTCCATATGTGGTTTTTGAAAAGAACACACATGCAATGACTCTAGTGGATCCATATGTGGTTTGTGGAAAAGAACACACATGCAATGACACTGGTTGATCCATGTGTGGTTTGTGGAAAGAACACACAGGCAATGACTCTAGTGCTGGTTTTACTATAAGAACACACATGCAATGACACTAGTGGGTCCATATGTTGTTTGTGAAAGCACACATGCAATGACTCTAGTGGATCCATATGTGGTTTGTGGAAAAGAACACACATGCAACGACCACTGGTTGATCCAACAGTGGTTTGTGGAAAGAACACACATGCAATGACACTGGTGGATCCAAATGTGGTTCATGACAAGAACACACGTGGAATGACTCTAGTGGATACATATGTGGTTTGTGGAAAGAACACACATGCAATGAACTCTAGTGGATATATATGTGGTTTGTGGAAAGAACACACATGCAATGACACTGGTTGATCCATATGTGGTTTGTGAAAAGAACACACATGCAATAACACTGGTGGATCCATATGTTGTTTGTGAAAAGAACACACATGCAATGACTCTAGAGCTGGTTTTAGTATAAGAACACACATACAATGACTCTAGTGGATCCATATGTGCTTTGTGGAGAGAACAAACATGCAATGACACTGGTTGATCCATATGTGGTTTGTGAAAAGAACACACATGCAATGACTTAGGGGGATCCATGTGTGGTTTGTGGAAAGAACACACATGCAATGACCACTGTGGATCCATGTGTGGTTTGTGGAACGAACACACATGCAATGCCACTGGTGGATCCATGTGTGGTTTGTGAAAAGAACACACATGCAATGACTCTAGTGTTGGTTTTAGTATAAGAACACACATCCAATGACTCTAGTGGGTCCATATGTGGTTTGTGAAAAGAACACACATGCAATGACTCTAGTGGATCCATATGTGGTTTGTGGAAAAGAACACACATGCAATGACACTGGTTGATCCATGTGTGGTTTGTGGAAAGAACACACAGGCAATGACTCTAGTGCTGGTTTTAGAATAAGAACACACATGCAATAATTCTAGTGCTGGTTTTACTATAAGAACACACATGCAATGACTCTAGTGGGTCCATATGTGGTTTGTGAAAAGAACACACATGCAATGACTTAGGGGGATCCATGTGTGGTTTGTGGAAAGAACACACATGCAATGACCACTGTGGATCCATGTGTGGTTTGTGGAACGAACACACATGCAATGCCACTGGTGGATCCATGTGTGGTTTGTGAAAAGAACACACATGCAATGACTCTAGTGTTGGTTTTAGTATAAGAACACACATCCAATGACTCTAGTGGGTCCATATGTGGATTGTGAAAAGAACACACATGCAATGACTCTAGTGGATCCATATGTGGTTTGTGGAAAAGAACACACATGCAATGACACTGGTTGATCCATGTGTGGTTTGTGGAAAGAACACACATGCAATGTCTCTAGTGCTGGTTTTAGAATAAGAACACACATGCAATGATTCTAGTGCTGGTTTTACTATAAGAACACACATGCAATGACTCTAGTGGGTCCATATGTGGTTTCTGAAAAGAACACACATGCAATGACTTAGGGGGATCCATGTGTGGTTTGTGGAAAGAACACACATGCAATGACCACTGTGGATCCATGTGTGGTTTGTGGAACGAACACACATGCAATGCCACTGGTGGATCCATGTGTGGTTTGTGAAAAGAACACACATGCAATGACTCTAGTGTTGGTTTTAGTATAAGAACACACATCCAATGACTCTAGTGTGTCCATATGTGGTTTGTGAAAAGAACACACATGCAATGACTCTAGTGGATCCATATGTGGTTTGTGGAAAAGAACACACTTGCAATGACACTGGTTGATCCATGTGTGGTTTGTGGAAAGAACACACAGGCAATGACTCTAGTGCTGGTTTTACTATAAGAACACACATGCAATGACACTAGTGGGTCCATATGTGGTTTGTGAAAAGCACACATGCAATGACTCTAGTGGATCCATATGTGGTTTGTGGAAAAGAACACACATGCAATGACCACTGGTTGATCCATAAGTGGTTTGTGGAAAGAACACACATGCAATGACACTGGCGGATCCAAATGTGGTTCATGACAAGAACACACGTGGAATGACTCTAGTGGATACATATGTGGTTTATGGAAAGAACACACATGCAATGAACTCTAGTGGATATATATGTGGTTTGTGGAAAGAACACACATGCAATGACACTGGTTGATCCATATGTGGTTTGCGGAAAGAACACACATGCAATGACTCAGGGGGATCCATGTGTGGTTTGTGGAAAGAACACACATGCAATGACAGTGGTTGATCCACGTGTGGTTTGTGGAAAGAACACACATGCAATGACTCTAGTGCTGGTTTTAGTATAAGAACACACATGCAATGACTCTAGTGCTGGTTTTAGTATAAGAACACACATGCAATGACTCTAGTGCTAGTTTTAGTATAAGAACTCACATGCAATGACTCTAGTGGGTCCATATGTGGTTTGTGAAAAGAACACACATGTAATGACTCTAGTGGATCCATATGTGGTTTGTGGAAAAGAACACGCATGCAATGACCACTAGTTGATCCATGTGTGGTTTGTGGAAAGAACACACATGCAATGACACTGGTTGATCCATGTGTGGTTTGTGGAAAGAACACACAGGCAATGACTCTAGTGCTGGTTTTAGTATAAGAACACACATGCAATGACTCTAGTGCTGGTTTTACTATAAGAACACACATGCAATGACTCTAGTGGGTCCATATGTGGTTTGTGAAAAGAACACACATGCAATAACTCTAGTGGATCCATATGTGGTTTGTGGAAAAGAACACACATGCAATAACCACTGGTTGATCCATAAGTTGTTTGTGGAAAGAACACACATGCAATGACACTAGTGGATTCAAATGTGGTTCATGACAAGAACACAAATGCTATGACTCTAGTGGATACATATGTGGTTTGTGGAAAGAACACACATGCAATGACTCTAGTGGATACATATGTGGTTTGTGCAAAGAACACACATGCAATGACTCTAGTGGATCCATATGTGGTTTGTGGAAAAGAACACACATGCAATGACCACTGGTTGATCCATGTGTGGTTTGTGGAAAGAACACACATGTAATGACACCGGTTGATCCATGTGTGGTTTGTGGAAAGAACACACAGGCAATGACTCTAGTGCTGGTTTTAGAATAAGAACACACATGCAATGACTCTAGTGCTGGTTTTACTATAAGCACACACATGGAATGACTCTAGTGGGTCCATATGTGGTTTGTGAAAAGAACACACATGCAATGACTCTAGTGGGTCCATATGTGGTTTGTGGAAAAGAACACACATGCAATGACCACTGGTTGATCCATCAGTGGTTTGTGGAAAGAACACACATGTAGTGAACACTGGATGATCCATGTGTGGTTTGTGGAAAGAACACACATGCAATGACTCAGGGGGATCCATGTGTGGTTTGTGGAAAGAACACACATGCAATGACCACTAATCGATCCATGTGTGGTTTGTGGAAAGAACACACATGCAATGACACTGGTGGATCCATATGTGGTCTGTGAAAAGCACACACATGCAATGACTCTAGTGCTGGTTTTAGTATAAGAACACACATGCAATGACTCTAGTGGGTCCATATGTGGTTTGTGAAAAGAACACACATGCAATGATTCTAGTGGATCCATATGTGGTTTGTCTAAAAGAACACACATGCAATGACCACTAGTTGATCCATATGTGGTTTGTGGAAAGAACACACATGCAATGACACTGGTTGATCCATGTGTGGTTTGTGGAAAGAACACATATGCAGTAACTCTAGTGCTGGTTTTAGTATAAGAACACACATGCAATGACTCTAGTGCTGGTTTTAGTATAAGAACACACATGCAATGACTCTAGTGGGTCCATATGTGGTTTTTGAAAAGAACACACATGCAATGACTCTAGTGGATCCATATGTTGTTTGTGGAAAAGAACACACATGGAATGACCACTGGTTGATCCATAAGTGGTTTGTGGAAAGAACACACATGCAATGACACTGGTTGATCCAAGTGTGGTTCATGACAGGAACACACATGCAATGACTCTAGTGGATACATATGTGGTTTGTGGAAAGAACACACATGCAATGAACTCTAGTGGATCCATATGTGGTTTATGAAAAGAACACACATGTAATGACACTGGTTGATCCATATGTGGTCTAGGGAAAGAACACACATGCAATGACTCAGGGGGATCCTTGTGTGGTTTGTGGAAAGAACACACATGCAATGACCACTAGTCGATCAATGTGTGGTTTGTGCAAAGAACACACATGCAATGACACTGGTGGATCCATATGTGGTTTGTGAAAAGAACAAACATGCAATGACTCTAGTGGATCCATATGTGGTTTGTGGAAAGAACACACATGCGATGACACTGGTTGATCCATATGTGGTTTGTGGAAACAACACACATGCAATGACTCAGGGGGATCCATGTGTGGTTTGTGGAAAGAACACACATGCAATGACCACTGGTCGATCCATGTGTGGTTTGTGGAAAGAACACACATGCAATTACACTGGTGGATCCATATGTTGTTTGTGAAAAGAACACACATGCAATGACTCTAGAGCTGGTTTTAGTATAAGAACACACATACAATGACTCTAGTGGATCCATATGTGCTTTGTGGAGATAACACACATGCAATGACACTGGTTGATCCATATGTGGTTTGTGAAAAGAACACACATGCAATGACTTAGGGGGATCCATGTGTGGTTTGTGGAAAGAACACACATGCAATGACCACTGTGGATCCATGTGTGGTTTGTGGAACGAACACACATGCAATGCCACTGGTGGATCCATGTGTGGTTTGTGAAAAGAACACACATGCAATGACTCTAGTGTTGGTTTTAGTATAAGAACACACATCCAATGACTAGTGGGTCCATATGTGGTTTGTGAAAAGAACACACATGCAATGACTCTAGTGGATCCATATGTGGTTTGTGGAAAAGAACACACATGCAATGACACTGGTTGATCCATGTGTGGTTTGTGGAAAGAACACACAGGCAATGACTCTAGTGCTGGTTTTAGAATAAGAACACACATGCAATAATTCTAGTGCTGGTTTTACTATAAGAACACACATGCAATGACTCTAGTGGGTCCATATGTGGTTTCTGAAAAGAACACACATGCAATGACTTAGGGGGATCCATGTGTGGTTTGTGGAAAGAACACACATGCAATGACCACTGTGGATCCATGTGTGGTTTGTGGAACGAACACACATGCAATGCCACTGGTGGATCCATGTGTGGTTTGTGAAAAGAACACACATGCAGTGACTCTACTGTTGGTTTTAGTATAAGAACACACATCCAATGACTCTAGTGGGTCCATATGTGGTTTGTGAAAAGAACACACATGCAATGACTCTAGTGGATCCATATGTGGTTTGTGGAAAAGAACACACATGCAATGACACTGGTTGATCCATGTGTGGTTTGTGGAAAGAACACACAGGCAATGACTCTAGTGCTGGTTTTAGAATAAGAACACACATGCAATGATTCTAGTGCTGGTTTTACTATAAGAACACACATGCAATGACTCTAGTGGGTCCATATGTGGTTTGTGAAAAGAACACACATGCAATGACTTAGGGGGATCCATGTGTGGTTTGTGTAAAGAACACACATGCAATGACCACTGTGGATCCATGTGTGGTTTGTGGAACGAACACACATGCAATGCCACTGGTGGATCCATGTGTGGTTTGTGAAAATAACACACATGCAATGACTCTAGTGTTGGTTTTAGTATAAGAACACACATCCAATGACTCTAGTGGGTCCATATGTGGTTTGTGAAAAGAACACACATGCAATGACTCTAGTGGATCCATATGTGGTTTGTGGAAAAGAACACACATGCAATGACACTGGTTGATCCATGTGTGGTTTGTGGAAAGAACACACAGGCAATGACTCTAGTGCTGGTTTTACTATAAGAACACACATGCAATGACACTAGTGGGTCCATATGTGGTTTGTGAAAATCACACATGCAATGACTCTAGTGGATCCATATGTGGTTTGTGGAAAAGAACACACATGCAATGACCACTGGTTGATCCATAAGTGGTTTGTGGAAAGAACACACATGCAATGACACTGGTGGATCCAAATGTGGTTCATGACAAGAACACACGTGGAATGACTCTAGTGGATACATATGTGGTTTGTGGAAAGAACACACATGCAATGAACTCTAGTGGATATATATGTGGTTTGTGGAAAGAACACACATGCAATGACACTGGTTGATCCATATGTGGTTTGTGGAAAGAACACACATGCAATGACTCAGGGGGATCCATGTGTGGTTTGTGGAAAGAACACACATGCAATGACAGTGGTTGATCCACGTGTGGTTTGTGGAAAGAACACACATGCAATGACTCTAGTGCTGGTTTTATTATAAGAACACACATGCAATGACTCTAGTGCTGGTTTTAGTATAAGAACACACATGCAATGACTCTAGTGCTAGTTTTAGTATAAGAACTCACATGCAATGACTCTAGTGGGTCCATATGTGGTTTGTGAAAAGAACACACATGTAATGACTCTAGTGGATCCATATGTGGTTTGTGGAAAAGAACACGCATGCAATGACCACTAGTTGATCCATGTGTGGTTTGTGGAAAGAACACACATGCAATGACACTGGTTGATCCATGTGTGGTTTGTGGAAAGAACACAAAGGCAATGACTCTAGTGCTGGTTTTAGTATAAGAACACACATGCAATGACTCTAGTGCTGGTTTTACTATAAGAACACACATGCAATGACTCTAGTGGGTCCATATGTGGTTTGTGAAAAGAACACACATGCAATAACTCTAGTGGATCCATATGTGGTTTGTGGAAAAGAACACACATGCAATAAACACTAGTTGATCCATAAGTTGTTTGTGGAAAGAACACACATGCAATGACACTATTGGATTCAAATGTGGTTCATGACAAGAACACACATGCAATGACTCTAGTGGATACATATGTGGTTTGTGGAAAGAACACACATGCAATGACTCTAGTGGATACATATGTGGTTTGTGCAAAGAACACACATGCAATGACTCTAGTGGATCCATATGTGGTTTGTGGAAAAGAACACACATGCAATGACCACTGGTTGATCCATGTGTGGTTTGTGGAAAGAACACACATGTAATGACACCGGTTGATCCATGTGTGGTTTGTGGAAAGAACACACAGGCAATGACTCTAGTGCTGGTTTTAGAATAAGAACACACATGCAATGACTCTAGTGCTGGTTTTACTATAAGAACACACATGGAATGACTCTAGTGGGTCCATATGTGGTTTGTGAAAAGAACACACATGCAATGACTCTAGTGGGTCCATATGTGGTTTGTGGAAAAGAACACACATGCAATGACCACTGGTTGATCCATCAGTGGTTTGTGGAAAGAACACACATGTAGTGAACACTGGTTGATCCATGTGTGGTTTGTGGAAAGAACACACATGCAATGACTCAGGGGGATCCATGTGTGGTTTATGGAAAGAACACACATGCAATGACCACTAGTCGATCCATGTGTGGTTTGTGGAAAGAACACACATGCAATGACACTGGTGGATCCATATGTGGTCTGTGAAAAGCACACACATGCAATGACTCTAGTGCTGGTTTTAGTATAAGAACACAGATGCAATGACTCTAGTGGGTCCATATGTGGTTTGTGAAAAGAACACACATGCAATGATTCTAGTGGATCCATATGTGGTTTGTCTAAAAGAACACACATGCAATGACCACTAGTTGATCCATATGTGGTTTGTGGAAAGAACACACATGCAATGACACTGGTTGATCCATGTGTGGTTTGTGGAAAGAACACATATGCAATAACTCTAGTGCTGGTTTTAGTATAAGAACACACATGCAATGACTCTAGTGCTGGTTTTAGTATAAGAACACACATGCAATGACTCTAGTGGGTCCATATGTGGTTTTTGAAAAGAACACACATGCAATGACTCTAGTGGATCCATATGTTGTTTGTGGAAAAGAACACACATGGAATGACCACTGGTTGATCCATAAGTGGTTTGTGGAAAGAACACACATGCAATGACACTGGTTGATCCAAGTGTGGTTCATGATAGGAACACACATGCAATGACTCTAGTGGATACATATGTGGTTTGTGGAAAGAACACACATGCAATGAACTCTAGTGGATCCATATGTGGTTTATGGAAAGAACACACATGTAATGACACTGGTTGATCCATATGTGGTCTATGGAAAGAACACACATGCAATGACTCAGGGGGATCCATGTGTGGTTTGTGGAAAGAACACACATGCAATGACCACTAGTCGATCAATGTGTGGTTTGTGCAAAGAACACACATGCAATGACACTGGTGGATCCATATGTGGTTTGTGAAAAGAACAAACATGCAATGACTCTAGTGGATCCATATGTGGTTTGTGGAAAGAACACACATGCGATGACACTGGTTGAAACATATGTGGTTTGTGGAAACAACACACATGCAATGACTCAGGGGGATCCATGTGTGGTTTGTGGAAAGAGCACACATGCAATGACCACTGGTCAATCCATGTGTGGTTTGTGGAAAGAACACACATGCAATAACACTGGTGGATCCATATGTGGTTTGTGAAAAGAACACACATGCAATGACTCTAGAGCTGGTTTTAGTATAAGAACACACATGCAATGACTCTAGTGGATCCATATGTGCTTTGTCGAGAGAACACACATGCAATGACACTGGTTGATCCATATGTGGTTTGTGAAAAGAACACACATGCAATGACTCAGGGGGATCCATGTGTGGTTTGTGGAAAGAACACACATGCAATGACCCCTGGTCGATCCATGTGTGGTTTGTGGAAAGAACACACATGCAATGACCACTGGTGGATCCATGTGTGGTTTGTGAAAAGAACACACATGCAACGACTGTAGTGCTGGTTTTAGTATAAGAACACACATGCAATGACTCTAGTGGGTCCATATGTGGTCTGTGAAAAGAACACACATGCAATGAATCTAGTGGATCCATATGTGGTTTGTGGAAAAGAACACACATGCAATGACACTGGTTGATCCATGTGTGGTTTGTGGAAAGAACACACAGGCAATGACTCTAGTGCTGGTTTTAGCATGTAACGACTCTAGTGCTGGTTTTAGTATAAGAACACACATGCAATGACTCTAGTGGGTCCATATGTGGTTTGTGAAAAGAACACACATGCAATGACTGAGGGGGATCCATGTGTGGTTTGTGGAAAGAACACACATGCAATGACCACTGTGGATCCATGTGTGGTTTGTGGAACACACATGCAATGCCACTGGTGGATCCATGTGTGGTTTGAAAAGAACACACATGCAATGACTCTAGTGTTGGTTTTAGTATAAGAACACACATCCAATGACTCTAGTGCTGGTCCATATGTGGTTTGTGAAAGAACACACATTCAATCTTTCTAGTGGTTACATATGTGTTTTTTCTCAAAGAACCAACATTCAATGACCACTAGTTGATCCATATGTGGTTTGTGGAAAGAACACACATGCAATGACACTGGTTGATCCATGTGTGGTTTGTGGAAAGAACACATATGCAATAACTCTAGTGCTGGTTTTAGTATAAGAACACACATGCAATGACTCTAGTGCTGGTTTTAGTATAAGAACACACATGCAATGACTCTAGTGGGTCCATATGTGGTTTTTGAAAAGAACACACATGCAATGACTCTAGTGGATCCATATGTTGTTTGTGGAAAAGAACACACATGGAATGACCACTGGTTGATCCATAAGTGGTTTGTGGAAAGAACACACATGCAATGACACTGGTGGATCCAAATGTGGTTCATGATAGGAACACACATACAATGACTCTAGTGGATACATATGTGCTTTGTGGAAAGAACACACATGCAATGAACTCTAGTGGATCCATATGTGGTTTGTGGAAAGAACACACATGCAATGACACTGGTTGATCCATATGTGGTTTGTGGAAAGAACACACATGCAATGACACTGGGGGATCCATGTGTGGTTTGTGGAAAGAACACACATGCAATGACCACTGGTCGATCAATGTGTGGTTTGTGGAAAGAACACACATGCAATGACACTGGTAGGTCCATATGTGGTTTGTGAAAAGAACACACATGCAATGACCCTAGTGGATCCATATGTGGTTTTTGGAAAGAACACACATGCAATAAAATTGGTTGATCCATATGTGGTTTGTGGAAAGAACACACATGCAATGGCTCAGGGGGGTCCATGTGTGGTTTGTGGAAAGAACACACATGCAATGACTCTAGTGGTTGATCCATGTGTGGTTTGTGGAAAGAACACACATGCAATGACTCTAGTGGTTGATCCATATGTGGTTTGTGGAAAGAACACACATGCAAGATCTGTGTTGGTTTTGGTATAAGAACACACATGCAATGTCTCTAGTGGTTGATCCATGTTTGTTTGTGGAAATAACACACGTGCAATGACACTGGTTGATCTGTGGTTTGTGATAAGAACACACATGCAATGACTCTAGTGGGATCCATGTGTGGTTTGTGGAAAGAACACACATGCAATGACCACTGGTGGATCCATGTTGGTTTTAGTATAAGTACACACATGCAATGACTCTAGTAGTGGATGGTGGTTTTAGTATAAGAACAAACTTGCAATGACTCTAGTGGGTCCATGTGTGGTTTGTGGAAAGAACACACATGCAATGACTCTTGTTGTTCCATATGTGGTTTGTGGAAAGAACACACATGCAATGACTCTAGTGGATCCATATGTGGCTTGTGAAAAGAACACACATGCAATGACTCTGGTGGATCCATGTGTGGTTTGTGGATAAGAACACACATGCAATGACTCTAGTGGTTGATCCATGTGTGGTTTGTGAAAAGAACAAACATGCAATGACTCTAGTGTTGGTTCTAGTATAAGAACACACATGTAATGACTTTAGTGGTGGATCCATGTGTGATTTGTGGAAATAACACATATGGAATGACTCTAGTGGTTGATCCATGTGTGGTTTGTGGAAATAACACACATGCAATGACTATAATGGGTCCACATGTGGTTTTTGGAAAGAACACACATGCAATGACCACTGGTTGATCCATAAGTTATTTGTGGAAAAGAACACACATGCAATGAGTCTAGTCGATCCATGTGTGGTTTGTGGAAAAGAACAAACATGCAATGACTCTTGTGCTGGTTTGTGGTTTTAGTATAAGAACAAACATGCAATGACTCTAGTGGTTGATCCATGTGTGGTTTGTGGAAAGAATACACATGCAATGACTCTGGTATATCCATGTGTGGTTTGTGGAAAGAACACACATGTAATGACCACTGGTGGATCCATGTGTGGTTTGTGGAAAAGAACACAAATGCAATGACTCTACTACTGGTTTGTGGTTTTAGTATAAGAACACACATGCAATGACTCTAGTGGTTGATCCATGTGTGGTTTGTGGAGAGAACACACATGCAATGACTCTAGTGGTTGGTCCATGTGTGGTTTGTGAAAAGAACACACATGCAATGACTCTGGTTGATCCATATGTGGTTTGTGGAAAGAACACACATGCAATGACTCTAGTGGATCCATATGTGGTTTGTGGAAAGAACACACATTCAATGACACTGGTTGATCCATGTGCGGTTTGTGGAAATAACACACATGCAATGACTGTAATAGGTCCACATGTGTGGTTTGTGGAAAGAAAACACATGTAATGACCACTGGTGGATCCATGTTGGTTTTAGTATAAGAACACACATGCAATGACTCTAGTGGTTGATCCATGTGTTCATTGTGAATAGAACACACATGCAATGACTCTAGTGTTGGTTTTAGTATAAGAACACACATGCAATGACTCTAGTGGGTCCATATGTGGTTTGTGAAAAGAACACACATGTAATGACTCTAGTGGATCCATATGTGGTTTGTGGAAAGAACACACATGTAATGACCTGTAATGGGTCCATCTGTGGATTGTGTAAAGAACACACATGCAATGACACTAGTTGATCCATATGTGGTTTGTGGAAAGAACACACATGTAATGACCCTTTGATCTAGTGCTGGTTTTAGTAAAAGAACACACATGCAATGACTATAGTGCTGGTTTTAGTATAAGAACAAACATGCAATGACTCTAGTGGTTGATCCATGTGTGGTTTGTGGAAAGAACACACATGCAATGACTCTGGTTGATCCATATGTGGTATGTGGAAAGAACACACATGCAATGACCACTGGTTGATCCATAAGTTGTTTGTGGAAAAGAACACACATGCAATGACTCTAGTACTAGTTTGTGGTTTTAGTGTAAGAACACACACGCAATGACTCTAGTGGTTGATCCATGTTTAGTTTGTGGAAATAACACACATGCAATGACTCTAGTGGTTGATCCATGTGTGGTTTGCGGAAAGAACACACATGCAATAACCACTGGTGGATCCATGTTGGTTTTAGTATAAGAACACACATGCAATGACTCTAGTGGTTGATCCATGAGTGGTTTGTGGAAATAACACACATGCAATGACTGTAATGGGTCCACATGTGGTTTGAGGAAAGAACACACATGCAATGACTCTGGTTGATCCATAAGTTGTTTGTGGAAAAGAACACACATGCAGTGACACTGGTGGGTCCATATGTGGTCTGTGAAAAGAACACACATGCAATGACTCTAGTGCTGGTCCATTGTGGTTTGTGAAAACAACACATGCAATGACTCAGGGGGATCCATGTGTGGTTTGTGGAAAGAACACACATGCAATGATTCTGGTTGATCCATGTGTGGTTTGTGGAAAGAACACACATGCAATGACCACTGGTGGATCCATGTTGGTTTTAGTATAAGAACGCACATGCAATGACTCTAGTACTGGTTTGTGGTTTTAGTATAAGAACACACATGCAATGACTCTATTAGTTGATCCATGTGTGGTTTGTGGAAATAACACGCATGCAATGAATCTAGTGGTTGATCCATGTGTGGTTTGTGGAAAGAACACACATGCAATGACCACTGGTGGATCCATGTTGGTTTTAGTATAAGAACACACATGCAATGTCTCTAGTACTGGTTTGTGGTTTTAGTATAAGAACACACATGCAATGACTCTAGTGGTTGATCCATGTGTGGTTTGTGGAAATAACACACATGCAATGACTCTAGTGGTTGATCCATGTGTGGTTTGTGGAAAGAACACACATGCAATGACTCTAGTTGATCCATGTGTGGTTTGTGGAAAGAACACACATGTAATGACCACTGGTGGATCCATGTGTGGTTTGTGGAAAAGAACACACATGCAATGACTCTAGTACTGGTTTGTGGTTTTAGTATAAGAACACACATGCAATGACTCTAGTGGTTGATCCATGTGTGGTTTGTGGAAATAACACGCATGCAATGACTCTAGTGGTTGGTCCATGTGTGGTTTCTGGAAAGAACACACATGCAATGACCACTGGTGGATCCATGTTGGTTTTAGTATAAGAACACACATGCAATGACTCTAGTACTGGTTTGTGGTTTTAGTATAAGAACACACATGCAATGACTCTAGTACTGGTTTGTGGTTTTAGTATAAGAACACACATGCAATGACTCTAGTGGTTGATCCATGTGTGGTTTGTGGAAATAACACACATGCAATGACTCTAGTGATTGATCCATGCGTGGTTTGTGGAAAGAACACACATGCAATGACCACTGGTGGATCCATGTTGATTTTAGTATAAGAACACACATGCAATGACTCTAGTGGTTGATCCATGTTTGTTTGTTGAAATAACACACATGCAATGACTCTAGTGGTTGATCCGTGTGTGCATTGTGAAAAGAACACACATGCAATGACTCTAGTGTTGGTTTTAGTATAAGAACACACATGGAATGACTCTAGTGGTTGATCAATGTGTGGTTTGTGGAAATAACACATATGCAATGACTCTAGTGGTTGATCCATGTGTGGTTTGTGGAAATAACACACATGTAATGACTGTAATGGGTCCACATGTGTGGTTTGTGGAAAGAACACACATGCAATGACTCTGGTTGATCCATATGTGGTTTATGGAAAGAACGCACATGTAATGACCACTGGTGGATCCATGTGTGGTTTGTGGAAAAGAACACACATGCAATGACTCTAGTGCTGGTTTGTGGTTTTAGTATAAGAACAAACATGCAATGACTCGAGTGGTTGATCCATGTGTGCTTTGTGGAAATAACACACATGCAATGACTCTAGTTGATCCATATGTGGTATGTGGAAAGAACACACGTGCAATGACCACTGGTGGATCCATGTTGGTTTTAGTATAAGAACACACATGCAATGACTCTAGTACTGGTTTGTGGTTTTAGTATAAGAACGCACACGCAATGACTCTAGTGGTTGATCCATGTGTGGTTTGTGGAAATAACACACATGCAATGGCTCTAGTGGTTGATACATGTGTGGTTTGTGGAAAGAACACACATGCAATGACCACTGGTGGATCCATGTTGGTTTTGGTATAAGAACACACATGCAATGACTCTAGTGGTTGATCCATGTTTGTTTGTGGAAATAACACACATGCAATGACTCTAGTGGTTGATCCATGTGTGCATTGTGAAAAGAACACACATGCAATGACTCTAGTGTTGGTTTTAGTATAAGAACACACATGCAATGACTCTAGTGGTTGATCCATGTGTGGTTTGTGGAATAACACATATGCAATGACTCTATTGGTTGATCCATGTGTGGTTTGTAGAAATAACACACATGCGATGACTGTAATGGGTCCACATGTGTGGTTTGTGGAAAGAACACATATACAATGACTCTGGTTGATCCATATGTGGTTTGTGGAAAGAACACACATGCAATGACCACTAGTGGATCCATGTGTGGTTTGTGGAAAAGAACACACATGCAATGACTCTAGTGTTGGTTTGTGGTTTAAGTATAAGAACAAACATGCAATGACTCTAGTGGTTGATCCATGTGTGGTTTGTGGAAAGAACACACATGCAATGACTCTAGTGGTTGATCCATATGTGGTTTGTGGAAAGAACACACATGCAATGACTCTAGTGGTTGATCCATGTGTGGTTTGTGGAAATAACACACATGCAATGACTCTAGTGGTTGATCCATGTGTGGTTTGTGGAAATAACACACATGCAATGACTCTAGTGTTGGTTTTAGTATAAGAACAAACATGCAATGACTCTAGTGGTTGATCCATGTGTGGTTTGTGGAAAGAACACACATGCAATGACTCTGGTTGATCCATATGTGGTTTGTGGAAAGAACACACATGCAATGACCACTGGTGGATCCACGTGTGGTTTGTGGAAAAGAACACACATGCATTGACTCTAGTACTGGTTTGTGGTTTTAGTATAAGAACACACATGCAATGACTCTAGTGGTGGATCCATGTGTGGTTTGTGGAAAAGAACACACACGCAATGACTCTAGTGCTGGTTTGTGGTTTTAGTATAAGAACAAACATGCAATGACTCTAGTGGTTGATCCATGTTGGTTTGTGGAAAGAACACACATGCAATGACTCTGGTTGATCCATATGTGGTTTGTGGAAAGAACACACATGCAATGACTCTAGTAGTGGAGCCATGTGTGGTTTGTGGAAAAGAACACACATGCAATGACTCTAGTACTGGTTTGTGGTTTTAGTATAAGAACACACATGCAATGACTCTAGTGGTTGATCCATGTTGGTTTGTGGAAAGAACACACATGCAATGACTAGTGGTTGATCCATATGTGGTTTGTGGAAAGAACACACATGCAATGACCACTGGTGGATCCATGTTGGTTTTATTATAAGAACACACATGCAATGACTCTAGTGGTTGATCCATGTTTGTTTGTGGAAATAACACACATGCAATGACTCTAGTGGTTGTTCCATGTGTGGTTTGTGAAAAGAACACACATGCAATGTCTCTAGTGTTGGTTTTAGTATAACAACACACATTTAATGACTCTAGTGGTTGATCCATGTGTGGTTTGTGGAAATAACACATATGCAATGACTCTAGTGGTTGATCCATGTGTGGTTTGTGGAAATAACACATATGCAATGACTGTAATGGGACCACATGTGGTTTTTGGAAAGAACACACATGCAATGACAACTTGTTGATCCATAAGTTATTTGTGGAAAAGAACACACATGCAATGAGTCTAGTGGATCCATGTGTGGTTTGTGGAAAATAACACACATGCAATGACTCTAGTGCTGGTTTGTGGTTTTAGTATAAGAACAAACATGCAATGACTCTAGTGGTTGATCCATGTGTGGTTTGTGGAAAGAACACACATGCAATGACTCTGGTTGATCCATGTGTGGTTTGTGGAAAGAACACACATGTAATGACCACTGGTGGATCCATGTGTGTTTTGTGGAAAAGAACACAAATGCAATGACTCTAGTACTGGTTTGTGGTTTTAGTATAAGAACACACATGCAATGACTCTAGTGGTTGATCCATGTGTGGTTTGTGGAAATAACACGCATGCAATGACTCTAGTGGTTGGTCCATGTGTGGTTTGTGGAAAGAACACACAAGGAATGACCACTGGTGGATCCATGTTGGTTTTAGTATAAGAACACACATGCAATGACTCTAGTGGTTGATCCATGTTTGTTTGTGGAAATAACACACATGCAATGACTCTAGTGGTTGATCCATGTGTGCATTGTGAAAAGAACACACATGCAATGACTCTAGTGTTGGTTTTAGTATAAGAACACACATGCAATGACTCTAGTGGTTGATCCATGTGTGGTTTGTGGAAATAACACATATGCAATGACTCTAGTGGTTGATCCATGTGTGGTTTGTGGAAATAACACACATGTAATGACTGTAATGGGTCCACATGTGTGGTTTGTGGAAAGAACACACATGCAATGACTCTGGTTCATCCATATGTCGTTTGTGGAAAGAACACACATGTAATGACCACTGGTGGATCCATGTGTGGTTTGTGGAAAAGAACACACATGCAATGATTCTAGTGCTGGTTTGTGGTTTTAGTATAAGAACAAACATGCAATGACTCTAGTGGTTGATCCATGTGTGGTTTGTGGAAAGAACACACATGCAATGACCACTGGTGGATCCATTTTGGTTTTAGTATAAGAACACACATGCAATGACTCTAGTACTGGTTTGTGGTTTTAGTATAAGAACACATATGCAATGACTCTAGTGGTTGATCCATGTGTGGTTTGGGGAAATAACACACATGTAATGACTGTAATGGGTCCACATGTGTGGTTTGTGGAAAGAACACACATGCAATGACTCTGGTTGATCCATATGTGGTTTGTGGAAAGAACACACATGTAATGACCACTGGTGGATCCATCTGTGGTTTGTGGAAAAGAACACACATGCAATGACTCTACTGTTGGTTTGTGGTTTTAGTATAAGAACAAACATGCAATGACTCTAGTGGTTGATCCATGTGTGGTTTGTGGAAAGAACACACATGCAATGACTCTGGTTGATCCATATGTGGTCTGTGGAAAGAACACACATGCAATGACCACTGGTGGTCCATGTTGGTTTTAGTACAAGAACACACATGCAATGACTCTAGTACTGCTTTGTGGTTTTAGTATAAGAACACACATGCAATGACTCTAGTGGTTGATCCATGTGTGGTTTGTGGAAATAACACACATGCAATGACTCTAGTGGTTGATCCATGTGTGGTTTGTGGAAAGAACACACATGGAATGACCACTAGTGGATCCATGGTGGTTTTAGTATAAGAACACACATGCAATGACTCTAGTGCTGGTTTGTGGTTTTAGTATAAGAACAAACATGCAATGACTCTAGTGGGTCCACATGTGTGGTTTGTGGAAAGAACACACATGCAATGACTCTGGTTGATCCATATGTGGTTTATGGAAAGAACACACATGCAATGACTCTAGTGGTGGATCCATGTGTGGTTTGTGCAAAAGAACACACATGCAATGACTCTACTGCTGGTTTGTGGTTTTAGTATAAGAACAAACATGCAATGACTCTAGTGGTTGATCCATGTTGGTTTGTGGAAAGAACACAGATGCAATGACTCTGGTTGATCCATATGTGGTTTGTGGAAAGAACACACATGCAATGACTCTAGTAGTGGATCCATGTGTGGTTTGTGGAAAAGAACACACATGCAATGACTCTAGTGCTGGTTTGTGGTTTTAGTATAAGAACAAACATGCAATGAGTCTAGTGGTTAATCCATGTGTGGTTTGTGGAAAGAACACACATGCAATGACTCTGGTTGATCCATATGTGGTTTGTGGAAAGAACACACATGCAATAACCACTGGTGGATCCATGTTGGTTTTAGTATAAGAACACACATGCAATGACTCTAGTGGTTGATCCATGTGTGGTTTGTGAAAAGAACACACATGCAATGACTCTAGTGTTGGTTTTAGTATAAGAACACACATGTAATGACTCTAGTGGTTGATCCATGTGTGGTTTGTGGAAATAACACATATGCAATGACTCTAGTGGTTGATCCATGTGTGGTTTGTGGAAATAATACACATGCAATGACTGTAATGGGTCCACATGTGTGGTTTGTGTAAAGAACACACATACAATGACTCTGGTTGATCCATAAGTTGTTTGTGGAAAAGAACACACATGCAATGAGTCTAGTGGATCCATGTGTGGTTTGTGGAAAAGAACACACATGCAATGACTCTAGTGCTGGTTTGTGGTTTTAGTATAAGAACAAACATGCAATGAGTCTAGTGGTTAATCCATGTGTGGTTTGTGGAAAGAACACACATGCGATGACCACTGGTGGATCCATGTGTTGTTTGTGGAAAAGAACACAAATGCAATGACTCTAGTACTGGTTTGTGGTTTTAGTATAAGAACACACATGCAATGACTCTAGTGGTTGATCCATGTGTGGTTTGTGGAAATAACACACATGCAATGACTCTAGTGGTTGGTCCATGTGTGGTTTGTGGAAAGAACACACATGCAATGACCACTGGTGGATCCATGTTGGTTTTAGTATAAGAACACACATGCAATGACTCTAGTAATGGTTTGTGGTTTTAGTATAAGAACACACATGCAATGACTCTAGTGGTTGATCCATGTGTGGTTTGTGGAAATATCACACATGCAATGACTCTAGTGGTTGATCCATGTGTGGTTTGTGGAAAGAACACACATGCAATGACCACTGGTGGATCCATGTTGGTTTTTGTATAAGAACACACATGCAATGACTCTAGTGGTTGATCCATGTTTGTTTGTGGAAATAACACACATGCAATGACTCTAGTGGTTGATCCATGTGTGCATTGTGACAAGAACACACATGCAATGACTCTAGTGTTGGTTTTAGTATAAGAACACACATGCAATGACTCTAGTGGTTGATCCATGTGTGGTTTGTGGAAATAACACATATGCAATGACTCTAGTGGTTGATCCATGTGCGGTTTGTGGAAATAACACACATGCAATGACTGTAATAGGTCCACATGTGTGGTTTGTGTAAAGAACACACATGCAATGACTCTGGTTGATCCATATGTGGTTTGTGGAAAGAACACACACGTAATGACCACTGGTGGATCCATGTGTGGTTTGTGGAAAAGAACACACATGCAATGACTCTAGTGCTGGTTTGTGGTTTCAGTATAAGAACAAACATTCCATGATTCTAGTGGTTGATCCATGTGTGGTTTGTGGAAAGAACACACATGCAAGGACTCTGGTTGATCCATATGTGGTCTGTGGAAAGAACACACATGCAATGACCACTGGTGGATCCATGTTGGTTTTAGTATAAGAACACACATGCAATGACTCTAGTACTGGTTTGTGGTTTTAGTATAAGAACACACATGCAATGACTCTAGTGGTTGATCCATGTGTGGTTTGTGGAAATAACACACGTGCAATGACTCTAGTGCTGGTTTGTGGTTTTAGTATAAGAACAAACATGCAATGACTCTAGTGGGTCCACATGTGTGGTTTGTGGAAAGAACACACATGCAATGACTCTGGTTGATCCATATGTGGTTTGTGGAAAGAACACACATGCAATGACTCTAGTGGTGGATCCATGTGTGGTTTGTGCAAAAGAACACACACGCAATGACTCTACTGCTGGTTTGTGGTTTTAGTATAAGAACAAACATGCAATGACTCTAGTGGTTGATCCATGTTGGTTTGTGGAAAGAACACACATGCAATGACACTGGTTGATCCATATGTGGTTTGTGGAAAGAACACACATGCAATGACTCTAGTAGTGGATCCATGTGTGGTTTGTGGAAAAGAACACACTTGCAATGACTCTAGTACTGGTTTGTGGTTTTAGTATAAGAACACACATGCAATGACTCTAGTGGTTGATCCATGTTGGTTTGTGGAAAGAACACACATGTAATGACTAGTGGTTGATCCATATGTGGTTTGTGGAAAGAACACACATGCAATGACCACTGGTGGATCCATGTTGGTTTTAGTATAAGAACACACATGCAATGACTCTAGTGGTTGATCCATGTTTGTTTGTGGAAATAACACACATGCAATGACTCTAGTGGTTGATCCATATGTGGTTTGTGAAAAGAACACACATGCAATGACTCTAGTGTTGGTTTTAGTATAAGAACACACATGTAATGACTCTAGTGGTTGATCCGTGTGTGGTTTGTGGAAATAACACATATGCAATGACTCTAGTGGTTGATCCATGTGTGGTTTGTAGAAATAACACACATGCAATGACTGTAATGGGTCCACATGTGTGGTTTGTGGAAAGAACACACATACAATGACTCTGGTTGATCCATAAGTTGTTTGTGGAAAAGAACACACATGCAATGAGTCTAGTGGATCCATGTGTGGTTTGTGGAAAAGAACACACATGCAATGACCACTGGTGGATCCATGTGTGGTTTGTGGAAAAGAACACAAATGCATTGACTCTAGTACTGGTTTGTGGTTTTAGTATAAGAACACACATGCAATGACTCTAGTGGTTGATCCATGTGTGGTTTGTGGAAATAACACGCATGCAATGACTCTAGTGGTTGGTCCATGTGTGGTTTGTGGAAAGAACACACATCCAATGACCACTGGTGGATCCATGTTGGTTTTAGTATAAGAACACACATGCAATGACTCTAGTACTGGTTTGTGGTTTTAGTATAAGAACACACATGCAATGACTCTAGTGGTTGATCCATGTGTGGTTTGTGGAAATAACACACATGCAATGACTCTAGTGGTTGATCCATGTGTGGTTTGTGGAAAGAACACACATGCAATAACCACTGGTGGATCCATGTTGGTGTTTGTATAAGAACACACATGCAATGACTCTAGTGGTTGATCCATGTTTGTTTGTGGAAATAACAGACATGCAATGACTCTAGTGGTTGATCCATGTGTGCATTGTGACAAGAACATACATGCAATGACTCTATTGTTGGTTTTAGTATAAGAACACACATGCAATGACTCTAGTGGTTGATTCATGTGTGGTTTGTGGAAATAACACATATGCAATGACTCTAGTGGTTGATCCATGTGCGGTTTGTGGAAATAACACACATGCAATGACTGTAATAGGTCCACATGTGTGGTTTGTGGAAAGAACACACATGCAATGACTCTGGTTGATCCATATGTGGTTTGTGGAAAGAACACACATGCAATGACCACTGGTGGATCCATGTGTGGTTTGTGGAAAAGAACACACATGCAATGACTCTAGTGCTGGTTTGTGGTTTTAGTATAAGAACAAACATGCAATGACTCTAGTGCTGGTTTGTGGTTTTAGTATAAGAACAAACATGCAATGAGTCTAGTGGTTAATCCATGTGTGGTTTGTGGAAAGAACACACATGCAATGACTCTGGTTGATCCATGTGTGGTTTGTGGAAAGAACACACATGTAATGACCACTGGTGGATCCATGTGTGGTTTGTGGAAAAGAACACACATGCAATGACTCTAGTGCTGGTTTGTGGTTTTAGTATAAGAACAAACATGCAATGACTCTAGTGGTTGATCCATGTGTGGTTTGTGGAAAGAACACACATGCAATGACTCTGGTTGATCCATATGTGGTTTGTGGAAAGAACACACATGCAATGACCACTGGTGGATCCATGTTGGTTTTAGTATAAGAACACACATGCAATGACTCTAGTACTGGTTTGTGGTTTTAGTATAAGAACACACATGCAATGACTCTAGTGGTTGATCCATGTGTGGTTTGTGGAAATAACACACCTGCAATGACTCAAGTGGTTGATCCATGTGTGGTTTGTGGAAAGAACACACATGCAACGACTCTGGTTGGTCCATATGTGGTCTGTGGAAAGAACACACATGCAATGACCACTGGTAGATCCATGTTGGTTTTAGTATAAGAACACACATGCAATGACTCTAGTACTGGTTTGTGGTTTTAGTATAAGAACACACATGCAATGACTCTAGTGTTGGTTTTAGTATAAGAACACACATGCAATGACTCTAGTGGTTGATCCATGTGTGGTTTGTGGAAATAACACACATGCCTTGACTCTAGTGGTTGATCCATGTGTGGTTTGTGGAAAGAACACACATGCAATGTCAAGACCCGAACCCGGTAAGGTTCGAAGCCCTATGTTTATAGTGCTAGTCCCTGGATCGAATAGCTAGCACCCACAGTTTAAGATGTAATATCAAGAAACAAAGGTCATATTACATCGCATATCCAGGAATAAAAATAGTTCATTACAACTTACATAGCTCATATGACTATCTTATTACAAAGCAGCAGATATAACTATAAATCATGGAGTCCTTCATCTTCATGTGCCACAGGCAAACATGTTGGGTGCAAAATCGTAACCTCTACTCATCAAACTTCATTATCATCAAGTAATCCTGCAACATGATAAGTTACAGCCACAAGGGTCAATACATTTTGAATTGTATTGCCAAGTGTCACTAGTATGTGGATATAAAGTGGAACCTATTACTACATGCATATCTGGCCAGGTAGAGCTTTCGCTAGTTTGCAGCAAGAAAGTTTTTCCCTATCCTCTTAAAAATAGTTTGCAACACTTATTATCAACTAAGTTACACTAGATACCCTCCAGGTAATATTTCCAATCATAACATAGTGGTACCACTGATAGAAATCAGTGAACCTAGGTTCCGTTGTTAGAAATCAATGAACCAACAACCCTTGTTCATCCATCAAGTTTTAACTTAGAGAAATTAGAATGATGAGATTCTTGATTCTGCTTCTTTGTCTTGAGGCTCAGAAGTTGTCCGTAACCGGGGACACGGCTAAGTACTTAGTTTTACCCTCTCGAGAGGTGGTGCACTTTCCCCACAAGACTCGATATGCATCGAGACGAGACTTTTCAGAAGCAATCCCTCAGACCACCACGGACGCGTTCCATCCTATCATCACTACCACCCTCTGTCCGTCTGGCTGAGTTCTCACAACTTAGTCGGTCAAGGCAGAGCCCATATGCCATGTGGCTGCACTGGAAGCTTCGCGACAAGAACATCTCCAATCTCTTTGTTCCTGGGTGGCTGTCCACAAGTGCGATACACCAGCCGACCATAGACATGGCCCCTGAGTAACCACTCAACATAATCCAAGCAAGTCCCATTTCCACCCAGGTGTTTCATTAAGAACTTGTTTTATTATAGAAAACATACATTTTTCAATACTCTATATAATCATAATATGATATTCTATTCCGAAATCTATAGCAGGGCTAAGCATTTCTAACCCTACGATGTTTCACCTACCAAGTAGAAACTATCATTCCCTATTCTACATAGGAGATATAGCATAGCATAAAAATATAGTCTACCATGCATATACAAAAATCCACTAAGTATAATAAAAACAGTAGGACTTGATGATAGTGCCACTTGCCTTGTTAGTAGAATAATTAGATACACTTTGCGAACTTTCAATGTCACACTTCGCAAAATCTACAACATCAACAATCAAACAACATGCACATTCTCAATATCACCAGCAACACAAAAATGATGCAATACATGAAAGGATGCAATATGGTACTTTTATTGAACAAGATTTCCTAATAAGGTACTGAACACTAAAAATAACCTACTGATCATTTTATATATGTTTGATGCCAAATCCAATAATTTATGCAAATAGATTATTTAATAGCATTTTCTATTAGTAGAAAAGGCCTTACTCAATAGAATGTTTTCTACTATAATTAAATTACATGATAAATCGTTGTTTCTTACTTGCATGGATAAGGGGTTTATAATACAACTCAATGCAAAAGGATTCAGTCAAAAATAATTTATAGAATGCTTTTTATAGTCAAAATACTCAACAAATGGTTCTGTACAAAACGTGATTTTAACTGTCACAAAATTACCTAATTATTGCTTTAATGCGTTCTACTCATTTTTGTGAATCCATAGACATCTTATTTGATAATTTTGGATAAACAGAACTAAAGTTATGATTTTTGGAAGTTTGGCAATTTCTATGTACAAAATGTCCGAAAACAGAACAACAAATGACAACTGGCTGGTTCTGATTGGTTAGTACCGTTTCATTTAAGTGATCAGTTTCTAGCCTTTAGATCTAGATCAAGTGGCTAAGGACAAAGGAGAGGAAAAAAACAAGAGGAGTTCACGTACGGGAATAGGTGAATTGGCCACGTGTAGAGCTTTTTGTAGTCATCGACTCGAAGGTTTCCTGAGTTGACGAAGTGGTCGAAGGCCCAGCGGCCGTCTTGGCAGAGAGGATGCGATCCTTGGAGGTTCTTCGCGGAGTTCCCAGCGCAAGCGTACGGACTGAGTTCCGGCCATGGTGGACGTCGCCGATTGTCGTCGTGGAGCTTCACCGGACTAAACAAATGAACGAGTAAAATGTTTGAAAACGTGTTCACAGACTAGAGAAATCAACAGGAAAAGAAATCGGGCCTAGGTCCCCTTGTACAACAGCAAAAAATTAAACCGAGGAAACGGTGGTGACATCGACAGCCTTGAGCAACAACAACTATTTGATGAACGACCATGTCCTGAAGGTAGGCCTAATCTAGAGTAGTCTCTGGTATTGAGGAATTGACGAGAGGATGATTTAGTGGGACAGCAATCGGCGATGAACTCGAATTTAGAACTATGAATGGCATGGTTCGTATAGACTGTAGAGACATCATTAGGAGAAAGTTTAGGAACGAAAGTGAAGGAGGAGGACTAGGCGTACACGCTGCTTCTCTCGGTTCGTCATGATATGCTCTAGGGAGGGAGATCGGGAGACGTATGCCGACGGGTGGCATTCGGAGCACCAATCCGACTTGGACAATTAAGCCAATAAAATGGATAAGTAATTCCCTGAATGAAACGGTCATGCAATTATGAGAAGATTTCGTGTTGAAATTGAAGAGAAAAACACACTAGAATTAATGGGAGGATGGGAGGAAGAGAAGATGCCATGGCTGATGAGCTTCATAACATGTGTATGAGCAGACGACAGGAAGAAGATGATCCATCCTGGGTCGATCGGCTTGATGGGCCAGGAAGTGCAGCCCAAAAGAAAAGAAAAGAGAGAGAAAAAAAAGAGAGTGGGACGAGGACGGGTTGGGCTGCTCTGAGGTGACCGCAGTTGGGCTAGGTTGGCGCTTTTTTTATTCGTTTTTTTTCTGTTTTCTTTTCAATAACTTTTGATTTAGTGATTCAAATTGAATCAAACAAAATTCTAAAAATTTATAAAACTCAAATTATGTTTTTAGGACATTATAGAACATGTTTACTTTCCATCTTAAAATTTACTAATCAAATTTATTCACTTTGGCTTTAATAGCTAATATTGTATTTTCTTAATTCTATTCTCAATTAATTCACATCTTTTAACTTAGAGCTCCAAAAATGTTCAAACCAAATTCTATAGTTTTATTCAATAATTATTTATCATTATATAAATTTTAAGAATACATTAGTTCTATTAAAATATGTATTTAGTTATGGCTTAAATTGTTTTTGTAATACTTCGTGTTTCTTTTCTTCTTATATTATATAAATCCTATCTTTTGCTTTATGGTTCCAAAATGGGTAATTCCAATTTGTATAGTATTATTTAATTATTTATGTTTATATATCATTTAAATATACTTTTGTTCTATTTAAATATTGGCTTCTGTTACGGCTCAAATTAGCTTTGTAATATTTTTCCATTTTTCTTTTTATCAAATAATTCATATCTTTTTATCCATGGCTCAAAATAGTGTGAAACCAAATCCTATGGTTTTGTAATGTTGTTGTTTACCATTATAGCTTATTTAGGTATTATGTTGCCAAATTTTTATATGGAACATAGCCATAGTCTTGTATTGAACTTGATGGTGATTTCTCTTATTAGTGTTTAGGTTTTAGGTTTATCATTTTTCTTGAGATTTAAAATGCAAGTGCTTAATGATGATGGTGCATGACATGCATTTGGATTTTTGAAAACTTGTTTGTCACTATCTCATTCAAAATTATTTTTGTTCAAGTAAACTTTTGATATTTCCATTAGAGGAATCAAAAGTTTCTTTTCCCCCAAAATTTCATATTTTATTTATTTTGTTTATTTGATTTTCATATTTCAAAATTTGGAAAATTTTAGGATGTGACAGGCTACCACCCTTAAAAGGAATCTCGTCCCGAGATTCGGTAAGGCTAGAAGGAATAAGTTGGGTTTCAGGCCAACTAGGGTACTACCACCCTTAAAAGGAATTTGACCAGGTTGTCTCTTGAGAATTACTTTGACTTTAGTCTTTGTCTATCATTGGGAGATTGAAAATTTCCATACTTGACTTGACGTTTTATCTTTTAAACTATAAGATAGATGTGGCACTAGACAGGGACATGATCAATGACTTCATATTGGAAACACGATAACTTAAGATATGGAGCATTCTCACAATTAGGGAACTGGTCAGTAAGAGTGTCATATGTCTCCATAGATTTTTCAGGCTCGTGGTCTTTCCACAAGTTTATCCTTGGATTCATTGTTGCCATGGTCTCTCCAGAAAGGTTTGTTGATCATGTTATTCATCTGAGTGGTCATCCTTTGCAACAATTGGGATTGGGATCCCAAGAACTTTAGCATTACTGGGTCTAACTTAGTGTTGTTGCGGTTGTCAGCTAAAAATTGGGTTGTCACTTGAGTCAACTTAATTCGATTTGCTAGTAGTTGCATTTTCATGGGCATCTCGATATTGTTGTTGTCACCATCATTGATGTTGGAGTTGTGGTCTCTTAGATAAGCCATTTGCTTGGGTTGGGTTGGTATTAGAATAGACAAATGATTTCTAGGGAAAGAATTCTACTCATACACAACAGATCACACCAAGCAATATGCAAGCAATTTCAATCATACATACAACAACAAAGTTCAATCATCACTTAGGCAAACAAAATATTATTGCCATACCACATAGATTGGTATGACCCATAAACAATCACAAAGTCGATTATTTAAACAAATAACTAATGTGGTGGTCCAACTATAGGGTTCTACTTGATACTATTCCCTTGAGATTATTCCATCCTTCTCCATAGCTAATGAATTAGGAATGAGATCAAGGTGTCCTTGTGTCATCTTGTCACAAGGTCCTCCTAAACTGAGTTTCCTTAGTCTCCAGGTCTTGAGTATATTTCGTTTCTTCCTTGAAGTCCTTCCAAGTGTTGTGCAGTCTATGCCTAAGTATTTCTCCAAGTTCTTCAATAGCTTTCCATGCAGCACTCCTTGTAGAGTCGAAGAATAATGTATGAGGTTCTGAGTTGGTGAACATCCAAAGTCTGATTGTCTTGCTTTTGTCTTCCTTGATAGATTTGTTGATGCTAGCCAAATGAATCAAGATTGTACCACGAGAAACAAAAGCCAATATAACCTAGTAAAAGTATAATGGATAAGTCCTTTTCATCCAAATTTCTCTCTCATCTTATTTTCTACTAAACTTGACTTCTCTTCTTTCTTGAAATCCTTGTATGATCCTTGAACTTCTCCTCCATTGATCTTGACTTTTCTTCTTGATCCTAGAATGCCTTGTCCTTCCCCTTGAATTAGGCGTGTAGCTCATCATTTCCTAAGTAGTTGATTGATCCTATTATCAACAGGATCCTATATAAAATTTCTAAGTCCTAGAATTACTGAAGAATAAATCTTCCTTCCAAAACTTCTTCTCCCGGCTTCTTTTGGTGATGGAGATATGTTGATCTAGTATCTTGACGATGTTGAGAAGTCCAAATCCAAAGTAGGTGGTCTTGAAGTCCTCATTGATCCTGAAGTGGAAGTCCTTTGAGGTGTTGAGACTTAAGTCCTTAGCCATGCTGAACATGAAGTCCTTGATGATGCTAAAGCCGAAGTCCTTATCTATGCTGAAGCTGAAGTACTTTGTGATGTTGAAGTCCTTGGTGATGTTGAAGCTAAAATCCTTAGTGATGCTAAAGATGAACTCGTTAGTGATGATGAAGTTGATGCCCTTTGCTATGATGAAGTTGAGGGTCCTTTGAGACAATTTTGAAGTCCTTTGCGGTGATGATGTTGAAGTCCTTTATCATCAAGTTGAAAACGGAGAGATATAGAAACTAAGGAAAGGATTTACAAGATTATTTGTAAATAACTTAGAACAAATACAACTCCTATTATTCTAAGGGGTTGTCCAAATCCTAGGGTTACGAACCTACAGGCAACACAATGCTCTGATACCATCTGTCAAGACCCGAACCCGGTAAGGTTCGAAGCCCTGTGTTTATAGTGCTAGTCCCTGGATCGAATAGCTAGCACCCACAGTTTAAGATGTAATATCAAGAAACAAAGGTCATATTACATCGCATATCCAGGAATAAAAATAGTTCATTACAACTTACATAGCTCATCTGACTATCTTATTACAAAGCAGCAGATATAACTATAAATCATGGAGTCCTTCGTCTTCATGTGCCACAGGCAAACATGTTGGGTGCAGACTCGTAACCTCTACTCATCAAACTTCATTATCATCAAGTAAACCTGCAACATGATAAGTTACAGCCACAAGGGTCAATACATTTTGAATTGTATTGGCAAGTGTCACTAGTATGTGGATATAAAGTGGAACCTATTACTACATGCATATCTGGCCAGGTAGAGCTTTCGCTAGTTTGCAGCAAGAAAGTTTTTCCCTATCCTGTTAAAAATAGTTTGCAACACTTATTATCAACTAAGTTACACTAGATACCCTCCAGGTAATATTTCCAATCACAACATAGTGGTATCACTGATAGAAATCAGTGAACCTAGGTTCCATTGATAGAAATCAATGAACCAACAACCCTTGTTCATCCATCAAGTTTTAACTTAGAGAAAATAGAATGATGAGATTCTTGATTCTGCTTCTTTGTCTTGAGGCTCAGAAGTTGTCCGCAACCAGGGACACGGCTAAGTACTTAGTTTTACCCTCTCGAGAGGTGGTGCACTTTCCCCACAAGACTTGATATGCATCGAGACGAGACTTTTCAGAAGCAATCCCTCAGACCACCACGGACGCGTTCCATCCTATCATCACTACCACCCTCTCTGTCCGGCTGAGTTCTCACAACAATCGGTCAAGAGCCCATATATGCCATGTGGCTGCACTGGAAGCTTCGCGACAAGAACATCTCCAATCTCTTTGTTCCTGGGTGGCTGTCCACAAGTGCGATACACCAGCCGACCATAGACATGGCCCCTGAGTAACTACTCAACATAATCCAAGCAAGTCCCATTTCCACCCAGGTGTTTCATTAAGAACTTGTTTTATTATAGAAAACATACATTTTTCAATACTCTATATAATCATAATATGATATTCTATTCCGAAATCTATAGCAGGGCTAAGCATTTCTAACCCTACGATGTTTCACCTACCAAGTAGAAACTATCATTCCCTATTCTACATAGGAGATATAGCATAGCATAAAAATATAGTCTATCATGCATATACAAAAATCCACTAAGTATAATAAAAACAGTAGGACTTGATGATAGTGCCACTTGCCTTGTTAGTAGAATAATTAGATACACTTTGCGAACTTTCAATGTCACACTCCACAAAATCTACAACATCAACAATCAAACAACATGCACATTCTCAATATCACCAGCAACACAAAAATGATGCAATACATGAAAGGATGCAATATGGTACTTTTATTGAACAAGATTTCCTAATAAGGTACTGAACACTAAAAATAACCTACTGATCATTTTATATATGTTTGATGCAAATCCAATAATTTATGCAAATAGATTGTTTAATAGCATTTTCTATTAGTAGAAAAGGCCTTACTCAATAGAATGTTTTCTACTATAATTAAATTACATGATAAATCGTTGTTTCTTACTTGCATGGATAAGGGGTTTATAATACAACTCAATGCAAAAGGATTCAGTCAAAAATAATTTATAGAACGCTTTTTATAGTCAAAATACTCAACAAATGGTTCTGTACAAAACGTGATTTGAACTATCACAAAATTACCTAATTATTGCTTTACTGCGTTCTACTCATTTTTGTGAATCCATAGACATCTTATTTGATAATTTTGGATAAACAGAACTAAAGTTATGATTTTTGGAAGTTTGGCAATTTCTATGTATAAAATGTCCGAAAACAGAACAACAAATGACAACTGGCTGGTTCTGATTGGTTAGTACCGTTTCATTTAAGTGATCAGTTTCTAGCCTTTAGATCTAGATCAACTGGTTGAGGACAAAAGAGAGGAAAAAAACAAGAGGAGTTCACGTACGGGAATAGGTGAATTGGCCCGGTGTAGAGCTTTTTCTAGTCATCGACTCGAAGGTTTCCTGAGTTGACGAAGTGGTCGAAGGCCCAGCGGCCGTCTTGGCAGAGAGGATGCGATCCTTGGAGGTTCTTCGCGTTGTTCCCAGCGCAAGCATACAGACGGAGTTCCGGCCATGGTGGACGTCGTCGGTTATCGTCGTGGAGCTTCACCGGACTAAACAAATGAACGAGTAAAATGTTTGAAAACGTGTTCACAGACTAGAGAAATCAACAGGAAAAGAAATCGGGCCTAGGTCCCCTTGTACAGCACGGAAAATTCGTCGGAAACCGGTGGTGACATCGGCAGCGCGGGCAACACCAACTATTTGATGAACGACCATGTCCTGAAGGTAGGCCTAATCTAGAGTAGTCTCTGGTATTGAGGAATTGACGAGAGGATGATTTAGTGGGACGGCAATCGGCGATGAACTCGAATTTAGAACTATGAATGGCATGGTTCATATAGACTGTAGAGACATCATTAGGAGAAAGTTTAGAAACGAAAGTGAAGGAGGAGGACTAGGGGTACACGCTGCTTCTCTCGGTTCGTCTTGATATGCTCTAGGAGGGAGATCGGGAGACGTATGCCGACGGGTGGCATTCGGAGCACCAGTCCGACTTGGGCAATTAAGCCAATAAAATGGATAAGTAATTCCCTGAATGAAACGGTCATGCAATTATGAGAAGATTTCATGTTGAAGTTGAAGAGAAAAACACACTAGAATTAATGGGAGGATGGGAGGAAGAGAAGATGCCATGGCTGATGAGCTTCTGTAACATGTACGTGAACGGGCAGGAAGAAGATGATCCATCCTGGGTCGATCGGCTTGATGGGCCAGGAAGTGCGGCCCAAAAGAAAAGAAAAGAGAGAGAAAAAAAAGAGAGTGGGACGAGGACGAGTTGGGATGCTCTCAGGTGACCGCAGTTGGGCTAGGTTGGCGCTTTTTTTATTCGTTTTTTTCTGTTTTCTTTTCAATAACTTTTGATTTAGTGATTCAAATTGAATCAAACAAAATTCTAAAAATTTATAAAACTCAAATTATGTTTTTAGGACATTATAGAACACGTTTACTTTCCATCTTAAAATTTACTAATCAAATTTATTCACTTTGGCTTTAATAGCTAATATTGTGTTTTCTTAATTCTATTCTCAATTAATTCACATCTTTTAACTTAGAGCTCCAAAAATGTTCAAACCAAATTCTATAGTTTTATTCAATAATTATTTATCATTATATAAATTTTAAGAATACATTAGTTCTATTAAAATATGTATTTAGTTATGGCTTAAATTGTTTTTGTAATACTTCGTGTTTCTTTTCTTCTTATATTATATAAATCCTATCTTTTGCTTTATGGTTCCAAAATGGGTAATTCCAATTTGTATAGTATTATTTAATTATTTATGTTTATATATAATTTAAATATACTTTTGTTCTATTTAAATATTGGCTTCTGTTACGGCTCAAATTAGCTTTGTAATATTTTTCCTTTTTCTTTTTATCAAATAATTCATATCTTTTTATCCATGGCTCAAAATAGTGTGAAACCAAATCCTATGGTTTTGTAATGTTGTTGTTTACCATTATAGCTTATTTAGGTATTATGTTGCCAAATTTTTATATGGAACATAGCCATAGTCTTGTATTGAACTTGACGGTGCTTTCTCTTATTAGTGTTTAGGTTTTAGGTTATCATTTTTTTCTTGAGAGTTAAAATGCAAGTGCTTAATGATGATGGTGCATGACATGCATTTGAATTTTTGAAAACTTGTTTGTCACTATCTCATTCAAAATTATTTTTGTTCAAGTAAAGTTTTGATATTTCCATTAGAGGAATCAAAAGTTTCTTTTCCCCCGAAATTTCATATTTTATTTAATTTGTTTATTTGATTTTCACATTTCAAAATTTGGAAAATTTTAGGATGTGACATGCAATGACCACTGGTGGATCCATGTTGGTTTTAGTATAAGAACACACATGCAATGACTCTAGTGGTGGATCCATGTGTGGTTTGTGGAAAAGAACACACATGCAATGACTCTAGTGCTGGTTTGTGGTTTTAGTATAAGAACAAACATGCAATGACTCTAGTGGTTGATCCATGTTGGTTTGTGGAAAGAACACACATGCAATGACTCTGGTTGATCCATATGTGGTTTGTGGAAAGAACACACATGCAATGACTCTAGTGGTGGATCCATGTGTGGTTTGTGGAAAAGAACACATATGCAATGACTCTAGTACTGGTTTGTGGTTTTAGTATAAGAACACACATGCAATGACTCTAGTGGTTGATCCATGTTGGTTTGTGGAAAGAACATACCTGCAATGACTCTAGTGGTTGATCCATGTGTGGTTTGTGGAAAGAACACACATGCAATGACTCTAGTGGTAGTTTTAGTATAAGAAAACACATGCAATGACTCTAGTGGTTGATCCATGTGTGGTTTGTGGAAATAACACATATGCAATGACTCTAGTGATTGATCCATGTGTGGTTTGTGGAAATAACACACATGCAATGACTGTAATGGGTCCACATGTGTGGTTTGTGGAAAGAACACACATGCAATGACACTGGTTGATCCATATGTGGTTTGTGGAAAGAACACACATGCAATGACTCTAGTGGTGGATCCATGTGTGGTTTGTGGAAAAGAACACACATGCAATGACTCTAGTGTTGGTTTGTGGATTTAGTATAAGAACAAATATGCAATTACTCTAGTGGTTGATCCATGTTGGTTTGTGGAAAGAACACACATGCAATGACTCTGGTTGATCCATATGTGGTTTGTGGAAAGAACACACATGCAATGACTCTAGTGGTGGATCCATGTGTGGTTTGTGAAAAAGAACACACATGCAATGACTCTAGTACTGGTTTGTGGTTTTAGCATAAGAACACACATGCAATGACTCTAGTGGTTGATCCATGTTGGTTTGTGGAAACAACATACCTGCAATGACTAGTGGTTGATCCATATGTGGTTTGTGGAAAGAACACACATGCAATGACCACTGGTCGATCCATGTTGGTTTTAGTATAAGAACACACATGCAATGACTCTAGTGGTTGATCCATGTTTGTTTGTGGAAATAACACACGTGCAATGACTCTAGTGGTTGATCCATGTGTGGTTTGTGAGAATAACACACATGCAATGACTCTAGTGTTGGTTTTAGTATAAGAACACACATGCAATGACTCTAGTGGTTGATCCATGTGTGGTTTGTGGAAATAACACATATGCAATGACTCTAGTGGTTGATCCATGTGTGGTTTGTGGAAATAACACACATGCAATGACTGTAATGGGTCCACATGTGTGGTTTGTGGAAATAACACGCATGAAATGACACTGGTTGATCCATATGTGGTTTGTGGAAAGAACACACATGCAATGACTCTAGTGGTGGATCCATGTGTGGTTTGTGGAAAACAACACACATGCAATGACTCTAGTGCTGGTTTGTGGTTTTAGTATAAGAACAAACATGCAATGACTCTACTGGTTGATCCATGTTGGTTTGTGGAAAGAACACACAGGCAATGACTCTGGTTGATCCATATGTGGTTTGTGGAAAGAACACACATGCAATGACTCTAGTCGTGGATCCATGTGTGGTTTGGGGAAAAGAACACACATGCAATGACTCTAGTACTGGTTTGTGGTTTTAGTATAAGAACACACATGCAATGACTCTAGTGGTTGATCCATGTTGGTTTGTGGAAAGAACATACATGCAATGACTAGTGGTTGATCCATATGTGGTTTGTGGAAAGAACACACATGCAATGACCACTGGTGGATCCATGTTGGTTTTAGTATAAGAACACACATGCAATGACTCTAGTGGTTGATCCATGTGTGGTTTGTGAAAACAAAACACATGCAATGACTCTAGTGTTGGTTTTAGTATAAGAACACACATGCAATGAATAGTGGTTGATCCATGTGTGGTTTGTGGAAATAACACATATGCAATGACTCTAGTGGTTTATCCATGTGTGGTTTGTGGAAATAACACACATGCAATGACTGTAATGGGTCCACATGTGTGGTTTGTGGAAAGAACACACATGCAATGACTCTGGTTGATCCATATGTGGTTTGTGGAAAGAACACACATGTAATGACCACTGGTGGATCCATGTGTGGTTTGTGGAAAAGAACACACATGCAATGACTGTAGTGCTGGTTTGTGGTTTTAGTATAAAAACAAGCATGCAATGACTCTAGTGGTTGATCCATGTGTGGTTTGTGGAAAGAACACACATGCACTGACTCTGGTTGACCCATATATGGTCTGTGGAAAGAACACACATGCAATGACCACTAATGGATCCATGTTGGTTTTAGTATAAGAACACACATGCAATGACTCTAGTGGTTGATCCATGTGTGGTTTGTGGAAATAACACATATGCAATGACTCTAGTGGTTGATCCATGTGTGGTTTGTGGAAATAACACACATGCAATGACTGTAATGGGTCCACATGTGTGGTTTGTGGAAAGAACACACATGCAATGACACTGGTTGATCCATATGTGGTTTGTGGAAAGAACACACATGCAATGACTCTAGTGGTGGATCCATGTGTGGTTTGTGGAAATGAACACACATGCAATGACTCTAGTGCTGGTTTGTGGTTTTAGTATAAGAACAAACATGCAATGACTCTAGTGGTTGATACATGTGTGGTTTGTGGAAATAAGACATATGCAATGACTCTAGTGGTTGATCCATGTGTGGTTTGTGGAAATAACACACATGCACTGACTGTAATGGGTCCACATGTGTGGTTTGTGGAAAGAACACACATGCAATGACACTATTTGATCCATATGTGGTTTGTGGATAGAACACACATGCAATGACTCTAGTGGTGGATCCATGTGTGGTTTGTAAAAAGAACACACATGCAATGACTCTAGTGGTAGTTTTAGTATAAGAACACACATGCAATGACTCTAGTGGTTGATCCATGTGTGGTTTGTAAAAAGAACACACATGCAATGACTCTAGTGGTAGTTTTAGTATAAGAACACACATGCAATGACTCTAGTGGTTGATCCATGTGTGGTTTGTGGAAATAACACATATGCAATGACTCTAGTGGTTGATCCATGTGTGGTTTGTGGAAATAACACACATGCAATGACTGTAATGGGTCCACATGCGGGTTTGTGGAAAGAACACACATGCAATGACACTGGTTGATCCATATGTGGTTTGTAGAAAGAACACACATGCAATGACTCTAGTGGTGGATCCATGTGTGGTTTGTGGAAAAGAACACACATGCAATGACTCTAGTGCTGGTTTGTGGTTTTAGTATAAGAACAAACATGCAATGACTCTAGTGGTTGATCCATGTGTGGTTTGTGGAAAGAACACACATGCAATGACTCTGGTTGATCCATATGTGGTTTGTGGAAAAGAACACACATGCAATGACTCTAGTACTGGTTTGTGGTTTTAGTATAAGAACACACATGCAATGACTCTAGTGGTTGATCCATGTTGGTTTGTGGAAAGAACATACCTGCAATGACTAGTGGTTGATCCATATGTGGTTTGTGGAAAGAACACACATGCAATGACCACTGGTGGATCCATGTTGGTTTTAGTATAAGAACACACATGCAATGACTCTAGTGGTTGATCCATGTGTGGTTTGTGAAAAGAACACACATGCAATGACTCTAGTGTTGGTTTTAGTATAAGAACACACATGCAATGACTCTAGTGGTTGATCCATGTGTGGTTTGTGGAAATAACACATATGCAATGACTCTAGTGGTTGATCCATGTGTGGTTTGTGGAAATAACACACATGCAATGACTGTAATGGGTCCACATGTGTGGTTTGTGGAAATAACATGCATGCAATGACACTGGTTGATCCATATGTGGATCCATGTTGGTTTTAGTATAAGAACACACATGCAATGACTCTAGTGGTTGATCCATGTTTGTTTGTGGAAATAACACACATGCAATGACTCTAGTGGTTGATCCATGTATGGTTTGTGAAAAGAACACACATGCAATGACTCTAGTGTTGGTTTTAGTATAAGAACACACATGCAATGACTCTAGTGGTTGATCCATGTGTGGTTTGTGGAAATAACACATATGCAATGACTCTAGTGGTTGATCCATGTGTGGTTTGTGGAAATAACACACATGCAATGACTGTAATGGGTCCACATGTGTGGTTTGTGGAAAGAACACACATGCAATGACTCTGGTTGATCCATATGTGGTTTGTGGAAAGAACACACATGCAATGACTCTAGTGGTGGATCCATGTGTGGTTTGTGGAAAAGAACGCACATGCAATGACTCTAGTGCTGGTTTGTGGTTTTAGTATAAGAACAAACATGCAATGACTGTAGTGGTTGATCCATGTTGGTTTGTGGAAAGAACACACATGCACTGACTCTGGTTCATCCATATGTGGTTTGTGGAAAAGAACACACATGCAATGACTCTAGTGGTGGATCCATGTGTGGTTTGTGTAAAAGAACACACATGCAATGACTCTAGAACTGGTTTGTGGTTTTAGTATAAGAACACACATGCAATCACTCTAGTGGTTGATCCATGTTGGTTTGTGGAAAGAACATGCATGCAATGATTAGTGGTTGATCCAAATGTGGTTTGTGGAAAGAACACACATGCAATGAACACTGGTGGATCCATGTTGGTTTTAGTATAAGAACACACATGCAATGACTCTAGTGGTTGATCCATGTTTGTTTGTGGAAATAACACACATGCAATGACTCTAGTGGTTGATCCATGTGTGGTTTGTGAAAAGAACACACATGCAATGACTCTAGTGTTGGTTTTAGTATAAGAACACACATGCAATGACTCTAGTGGTTGATCCATGTGTGGTTTGTGGAAATAACACATATGCAATGACTCTAGTGGTTGATCCATGTGTGGTTTGTGGAAATAACACACATGCAATGACTGTAATGGGTCCACATGTGTGGTTTGTGGAAAGAACACACATGCAATGACTCTGGTTGATCCATATGTGGTTTGTGGAAAGAACACACATGTAATGACCACTGGTGGATCCATGTGTGGTTTGTGGAAAAGAACACACATGCAATGACTCTAGTGCTGGTTTGTGGTTTTAGTATAAGAACAAACATGCAATGACTCTAGTGGTTGATCCATGTGTGGTTTGTGGAAAGAACACACATGCAATGACTCTGGTTGATCCATATGTGGTCTGTGGAAAGAACACACATGCAATGACCACTGGTGGATCCATGTTGGGTTTAGTATAAGAACACACATGCAATGACTCTAGTACTGGTTTTTGGTTTTAGTATAAGAACACACATGCAATGGCTCTAGTGGTTGATCCATGTGTGGTTTGTGAAAATAACACACATGCAATGACTCTAGTGGTTGATCCATGTGTGGTTTGTGGAAAGAACACACATGCAATGACCACTGGTGGATTCATGTTGGTTTTAGTATAAGAACACACATGCAATGACTCTAGTGGTCGATCCATGTTTGTTTGTGGAAATAACACACATGCAATGACTCTAGTGGTTGTTCCATGTGTGGTTTGTGAAAAGAACACACATGCAATGACTCTAGTGTTGGTTTTAGTATAAGAACACACATGCAATGACTCTAGTGGTTGATCCATGTGTGGTTTGTGGAAATAACACATATGCAATGACTCTAGTGGTTGATCCATGTGTGGTTTGTGGAAATAACACACATGCAATGACTGTAATGGGTCCACATGTGGTTTTTGTAAAGAACACACATGCAATGACCACTGGTTGATCCATAAGTTGTTTGTGGAAAAGAACACACATGCAATGAGTCTAGTGGATCCATGTGTGGTTTGTGGAAAAGAACACACATGCAATGAATCTAGTGCTGGTTTGTGGTTTTAGTATAAGAACAAACATGCAATGACTCTAGTGGTTGATCCATGTGTGGTTTGTGGAAAGAACACACATGCAATGACTCTGGTTGATCCATGTGTGGTTTGTGGAAAGAACACACATGCAATGACCACTGGTGGATCCATGTGGTTTGTGGAAAAGAACACACATGCAATGACTCTAGTATTGGTTTGTGGTTTTAGTATAAGAGCACACATGCAATGACTCTAGTGGTTGATCCATGTGTGGTTTGTGGAAAGAACACACATGCAATGACTACTGGTGGATCCATGTTGGTTTTAGTATAAGAACACACATGCAATGACTCTAGTGGTTGATCCATGTTTGTTTGTGGTTTTAGTATAAGAACAAACATCCTCTCTCTCTCTCTCTCTCTCTCTCTCTCTCTCTCGTAGAAGCCCAAACCTGTGCTCACTCTGTCTGCTACGCCCTGATTGGTTGTCATAGCTGTCACGTGGATCGTGTGCACCAACCGTTGATCCTGTGTGATCCAACGTGGCTCGTTGCACACGTCATGCCCTTCATAGGACAGTGTGAGACAGCACGGACGTCTCCCTCAACGAGACTTCTACAAGAAGGAACACGATGCCGTCCATGGAAAAAGTGGTCGAGTGGTCATGTCATGTTTAATCTAGTCTGCAAAGGCTACAAGTCTACTACACGGCAACTGGTCATCCATGGACCACTGGCTATACCATTTTTACTACATGGCCTACTGCACTCTCACTTCCGCCAGCCCCCACCACGAACCTTCCACGCAGCGGCCCGCGGAAGACCTATCAACCGGGGCCCTCGAGGAGGCCTAAACGTCCCCGTATTAAAAACCCAGCCTATCGGGTCCTCCATTCGCACTCATCCACTACTCTCTCTTCCCTATCCAGCAAAACACCACAATCTTGAACGTACTTGCATGAACCTTCTCCATGAAACCAGTGCGTGGGGGTGAGTGTCTGGGCATCGCCGCCGGGGTGGTGCTTCACGCGGCAGATCTGGAGAAGCATCACATAGCAAAGGACGAGGAGGACGTGCAGTTCAACCCCTTGGGAGACCATGTGCCTTGATCTGGCGACTTGGGCGCCGATGAGGGCGTGGAGTTCGACGAACACGCTCCGCTCGTGTACCCGGAGGTACATCTATTTCTACATGTTTCATATTTTCTGCTCGAGCTTAATCTATCCAGGCGTCATAAAAAAATCTAGTCCTAATGATTAGATGCAACGTACGAACCAGTACATGGAGAGATCTAGTCTATTCTGAATGAATCCATATTATTTATTTATTAATAAGTTACCAAGAACACAAACCACATTAATTTAGGAGCGAGCTGGGAAGACGGCCGTAATGAACTGCTGAACCTGTATAGACATGTTATTGCATCGAAAGTAACTTGGAATGGTGGAAGGAATATATATTTATTATTTTGCTCATTTCGGTTTGTATTCCATACATTACAGGTGTATTCAAGTGAGATGGACTCTGACAAGGAGACCAGGGACAACAAGAGCCGCCATGTCATGAAGAAGCTCCAGAGCGGGATAATCCCTTTCTGCACTCGACTTGGGGAGTCAACCCGAGGATTGCCAGCTTGATTCCGCATGCGGTTGGCATCAGTAAAAGCCCGGCTAGTAAACACAAGTCGGCGACCAAGGCTAAGCACGCTGCTTATGGCAAGGGAGTATGTCAAGAACGGCCTAGTGTCCCCTTACTTAGGAATCAGCAACTCCTAGCCGACCAACCCCGTCACTGTGTTGGCCCGGCCACTAATAATATTTAGTTCTCTTACCGTATCTAGACCCTTAAACTATGTGGATTTCTATTTTCGTACCCTTCAAAATATATTCAAGTTCATCTGTTTATGTTGTTAAAGTTCCGGTGGCATACTCGTTATTTTGCATGGATAGAGGGGTGCCCCCGACAGATATAAGGGTTATCCTGTCCGCTAGATCACAGAGGATCAACGGTTGGTGGGCAAAACTGAGTACAACTGAATTGCCATGGTTAGACACGAGGGGAAAAAACGTGACTCACGGTACGCGTGTGCGGTGCACGGGGCTGTAGCGGACACGTGTGGCCGTGCACGGTGCATTAGCCTATGTGGTGCACAGTAGTGCAATGAAACGCAGCTTCCCTTCTCCTTTAATAGAGGACTCCCCACTTCCACTCCCACTCCCACTCATCACGCACTCGCTCACTCAACCGTTTCCACTGTCCCATCACCTTCTGCAAACGCCCAACAAAACCCCAACCACGCCGGTGATGGAGAAGATCAGCGCGGTGGCCATCAACGCCTCCAAGGCAGCCGGCGAGGAGCCCCCCATCCCCGTCCCCGCATCTGCCATAACCTCTGGCGAGGAGGCCCCCGCTGGTCTCAGACAGATCCCGCTCGGCTGGGACCCCTACGAGGAGGTTGTCTACATAAGGCCAGAGAACCCCTATGACACCAGCATCGCCGACCCGTGGTCTGAGGTAACCAGGGTTTTCTCCCCTTCCCTTGTTCTTCCCCCGTTCCCATGGTTGGATGCTAAATTGTATGTTATTAGGGCTCGGCTGTTCGTATTTTTTACAGTAGCTAATCCTATGGTGTTAGATCTCGATTTTTGATGAATCCCCCTATTTGTAGTTGGGATCGGTATTCAATTTGGTTTGAGATTTGGGGAATAATCGGGAGATCTCATTCGGTGAATTTATGCAAAAAATCAATCCCGATAATCAAAGTATCTCAATCATGTCCTTATTTCACTCTTCTGTTTTTTTCGAATAGGAGGATAAAAGCGACCTCCGCAGCGACGACGAGTCACAGGACACCAAGACTCGTCATGTGCTGAGAAGGCTAAAGTCCGGTCAGTACAACAACTTCTTCATCGGCGACGTGCACAGGTGCCCCTTCTGCCCCACCAGGAGGCTCTGCGACACGGACTTCAACTCCCTCGTGAAGCATGTCAAGGATGTGAGGACCTGCGGCGAGTCCGTGAACGTCCACGGCTTTAGGGCCAAGCACCAGGCGCTCGGTCTTCACCTCCGCAACCTCCAGAAGGTGGCTATCCAAGAGGGTCGCATGCCCCCGATCAGACCCAAGGTGATCAAGGTCAAGGGGCTGGGCAACAAGAAGTGGAGGAGGCGCTAGAGGGAGGAGGCGGATGCCCTCCTGGCAGAGGCCACGAGGGCCTTGATCAGGTGATCTTTGCTGCTCATAAAGCAGCTTCTTTGTCTTATCGTGTTGAAGTAGTCCTCTGTCACTCTTGAGCAGCCTAATTGTCGAACCTCGTTAAGTACCGTACTATATAACCTATATTAGCTGCTTTATCTACATCTGCTCTATTTAATGAATTTATTTATGGTGCTGGTTTGTTTTGCTGCTCTAGATTTGCTACCAGATTGGGGTAAAACGATCGCAAAAGGAACAATGAATGAAGAGAGAAGCTGCTCTAGATTCCCTACCTTTTTGGGAAAAACACAATTGTTAGAGAGAGGGGGGAAAAGGCGCTCTTTAAAAAGGCCACTTTAGGCGTCATGGCGCACGTAACGGCCAAGCCTTTGACCAGACGACACCCCTCTCCGAGCGCATGTGAGGGCTTCGAAATATCGGGAGGGCAAAAGCAAGGACAAACGAGACACAATGTTGCTATAGCTAAATCTGACAAAAAGCTGAATTTGGCTTTACCATGCAATTTGGCTAGAGCTCCATAGTGTAGCTATTCTAAATCCCTAAACTATGTGGTGTGTTGAAACCTAATGCTTTTCCACCGACACATGTGTTGCAAAGTTGCTTGATCGTGCATGCTTACACAAGTGTCCTACAGAGAAACTTATAGAAGCATGGGCAAACGAGTTTCATTTTGGCAAATTCGGGACAAGCTTTGCGCAATAGGCAGGCCCGATCGGCTGGGCGGCTGCCCCGGGGTGCAGGAATGCTAGGTCCATGTATATGCTTACACTTCTTAAACTTGTACACTTCCTTCTGTCCTGTCACGTTACGTCGTGTCAGCGCCCTTCGCGGATTAGCAGCAGAGACGGTGGTCTATGTGACCGGTCTACGCCACAAAGCCACGTCCTTTCGATCCCATACGCTTCTGGACAGACGCCGAATTTAATCGCTAGGATTGGAAACCATCGGTGATCGTCTGGTCAAACTTGCTTCCGCATGGGTATGACCGGAATATTGGTAAACGGAATTTAAGCATCGCCTTCTGTCTCCTCAGCACATCACTGTGCAAAAATCCCCAACTCATTCCTTCCGCCGGTGCTGCCACCGCAAGAACCATCGATGCTGCCACCGGCACCGCCTCTGCCTGGCCATACCACCGCAACAGATTACTCCACGCCCAGTCCCAGCCACTTCTACCGAAACTAGGCCACCGCCGCCGCATTAGCTGCTGCCATGGACGCAGAGTACGTCATGTTCGGCGACGGGAGCGACTACACCGACGAGTACACTGTCACCGCCATGGCACCACCAAGCTGACGGTCGTCCACACAAATGCTTCAGCGGAGATGGCCAAGGTCATCGCAATGTGCGAGCGGTGGCTACAAGATCCGATGGACAGGTACAAGATCGTCGGCCTTGACCTCGAGTATACCAGAGATAGGAAGAGGACGACGCTTTTGCAGCTGTCCATGCGCAACCACTGCCTACTATATCACGTATGTAGGGCCAAATCTGTATGCCCGGAGCTTCACGAGTTCCTACATAGGAGGGAGATCTACTTCGCCAGCATCGACATCAAGAACGACACTCCGAAGCTAGAACGGCATCTCCTCGTTCATGTCATCAATCACGTCGATCTCCAACGTTTGTGGAGGTACCCAGATGGCGGTATGGGGAAAGCCGTCATGGCTAGACTCGCTTCTGACATCATCGACCGTGAGTACGCCGGCATGAAAATTGAGTTCCCGAAGCACCTATACGAGCGATGGGAGTGGAGGCACCTGGATTACGATGCGATCAAGTACGCAGCCAGGGATGCGTATGTCTGCTACGAGATGCTCAACAGGATCTGGCGGGTGGGTGAGTGTGCTGTTTACTACTACTAGTTTCGCATTTCGTTCCTAGTTTTATCTCGCCTGTATTTTCTAAGCATTCTGTGTGTAAGAACCAAGCTCGTATGATCCCTGTGCTATTAGCTACTTAACCTGTATGAATTACATTCCCCCTTTTGTATGCTCAACATTCATTCTTACAAATTCTGTATATGCCATTTGCATGTGGCAGAATCCAGGACGGACATGCATAAGGTGTGATACAGTCATAAGTCATAACCAAACCCATATTATAGAGGAGGATACAGTCATAAACCAGATTATAGTTTGACAAAGGTAATACATAGCAGTTCGTAATTGCTCACATAGTGTACTGATGAAATAACATGTTTTCATAAACACAACAATCATGCACTAATAGTCTACATCCCAGCCTATTGGAGAAGGCAACCGATCCCAGGATGCCTTCAGTCACTTGCCCCGGTTTGTAGATTAATCTACGATCCGGCATCTAGGACAAACAACCTGCCTTGGTGGTGGTTCAATGATGTGATGCCTGGAACGAGATTTTACAATCTGGCGGTACAGCCCGTGGCTAACATACCCGTCAATTGCAGCGTACTTCACATTAGGTTCAGAAAGTGGCTTATCCTCCAAGTAATCGTGCCCTAAATGCCTCCACGAACATCTCGGCAATCTGTCATTCATGTCAGCGTACCACAGGTCTATGAGTTCGGAGGCAAGAGCGGCCATCCCGGTCTTGCTGCCCTTTGTCCCTGGGATCCAGTAAATTTCCTAGATGTCCACTCTGCACTCCTTTGGGATTCTAATGTTGACAATCGGGCTTTCAAGCAGTTTACTGTCATTCGTGATGTCAACACTGGTAAATTCTATGTGCTGGTTCACGAGAAAGTCATGAAACAAATCCCTAATGCTTTCGCCCCACCTGCATGAAAATGAATTCAGACAAATAATATAGCAATAACTTTTGCAAACAGACGGTTCAGGAACAAAAAGATAGCAAAGTCTACCAGATCCCGTCAGCCCCCTTCTCACAAAAAGGCCGGTATACGAGGAAGTGCCCCTTCATGGAGAGTTGCACCACAGCGATCCTACGGCAATCGCGGTTGTACTCGAGGTCGAGACCTACGAACCTGTTTTCTTTGAACTGCAGCCAACTCATGAAATTATTCAGAGTGTTCCTCACCGTCCGAGGGTCGGTGGTGTAGACGACATCGATCTTCTTCCCTCCATGTACTTCGATGTCGAAGTGCGTAGTTTCTTGCCTGCCGTCGTTTCGGACGTCTGGAGAGTCCATGACTATAGGCAAGAGGGAAAGGATATGGAGGAAGAGGGTGATGCGGTGGTGGAGGTAATGGATGAGGCCGTGGAGGAGGAAATGAGACGGAGAAGTGAAAGATTGGAACCGCCCTTACCAATATCTGGAATGGTGCATGACCGTTCGTAGTAGGGTGAAGGTGGCGAAAAACGGCGGTTTCACACATCGACGCTAGCACTTCCTAAAATTTGTTCTGCGCCACTTGCATGCGGTGGAATCAATTCAAAGCGTGAACGCGTTCTGGCCGACCTTCACTCAACGCAGGTAGCGCATTTCCCTTTTACGATTTATTCTTTCACTTCCTCTAGACGGTTCCTGTGCCCGCCCTCAATAATTACGCCCCCCGTTCTTTTCTTCCATGCGGACGAGAACCGGCGGCGGCGGCTATTCCTTGTAGATTCGCTCCCCACTCGAACAACTGCCCCCATCCCTGATTCCACCCCCTCTCGAATCCATCCGCCTCCTCATCACAACGCCTCCATTAATCTACCGGATTCCAAACTCCATTTGCCGCTATGGGTAGAGCTTGGGGTAGCAGCAGGCTGAAGCGAAAGTCATGCGACGACGACGCGGATGGCCAGGGCGACCCCTACCGCGAGGATTGGGGATGGCCGAACCTCAGTGCCACGAACGTGCATAGGATCGCCTCAGAGTTGGACATCATCTCAGCCGGCCGCCTCGCTCGCTGCATCCCTGGCTACCGCATGACGATGCGGAACATGGACGAACAACTGTTCGTCACGCCAGGCCTTCTTTACCCCGATAACAGCAAATGGCCAGACGACTGTGATGGCCACGTAAGTTCCAGTATCTAGCTTATTCGTTCAGTCATATCGTTGATTCATATGTGCTGAACTCTCGTCAGAATTCTATGTTCCTTTCGTCGAACGTGTTGTGTGCACACGCGGTTTGAACAAATCGAACCATTTAAGACTATTACATGCGGAAGCTACTGCCGTACACGATATTCTGGTATTTTCGTAGTGACACAGTCTTACTTTAGGTGATAGACGAGTTGTCAATTTCGATTTTGCAATGGAATGCCTGCTAGGTGATATTCTGTTTCCTAAAATAAAAACAAACATATTAGATGATTTAAGGCTGTTATGCCCCGAGCTGTTTAATTATGATCATCGTCAGGAGTTTGTTCTAGGGGGGCTCTGCTCCTACTCCATATATTGAGTATCTTCATAGTGACACAGGCACAATTTAGGCGATATCTGAGGAGACACTCGTATTTAGGCGATATTTTGTGTACTTTAATATAAAGGTCCAGTTGTCAAATTGTATCTGCAATGGAATCCATGCTAGGTGATTGTACCAACTGACAACAAACTCTGCAGAATATTCATGCAAAAGCGATCTTTGCTGGATAAGTGGTGAATCGAGTGGTGAATATAAAGGAAGAAGAAGAGACGGAAATGAGAGATGACCAGAACTGGGTGGGTGGAAACGGCGAGTGGCTGGTCCTTTTATCCCAGGATGGGAGTACTTGGACTCTAAAAAATTGCTACAGATTGAAGAGACTTGCAGTGCCATCTTTGAAGGGTGTCGGCATTACTGCATTCAACGGCGGGTGGCCGCCGCCCATTTCCGAATTCGCTTACAGGTTCAACATGGCAGAACTTGAGCTCGTGAAGGTACAACTCCCACATAGACCGCGGGAGGGGGCGTGGAAGAACTGGGAGTACGACCTCTTAGTGGTGTTCGACAAGGCAATCGCATTCATTAGATGCCCAGAAGACAAGGAATGGAGCCAGTCTTATGGCGACTTCCTGCGGCAGAGAAGTATGTCGGCGCCGTGCACCTCGACTACTCTTCGTCTGACCATAGCGCATTTATGCGGTCACTGAACCTAGCGGCAACGTGCGTGTTTGGGAGCCGTCCATTTGGGGTGAGTCATGGTGTCATATAGCACGTAAAATCCCATTCAAAATTCTTCTTACTGACTATTAGTAACACGCAGGTACCCACGTAGCCCCGCACATAATTCCAGCTCCGGTCATCGAAGATGCAGTAGCAGATGCTGAACTTGGGGCACGGCGCTGGTTCCTAGCACCTCTCGGAGACAACACGGAACAGCCTGATGGACTCTTGTGGATTCATATCAGGGGAGCACTAAACAACGTTGGTGATACAATAGAACATATGGGGACACAACTTTCTTCATACCCATCACTGCGGTGTCACGTTTTCTCGAGGTCCGCATGCCCATCCGAAGACCTAGTAGAGCAAGTCTGGAGCAGAGTCAACAATCTGAAGGGACAATCTGTGTTTCTTGGGATCAACTACCCTTTCTTTGTCGGACCCTGAGGTGTTGAACTGTAATTGCTCGTGACCCCTAGCCCCGATCTTTATTCTGCTGGTGTTGGTGGTGGTGTTGGTGGTGGTGTTGGTGGTGGTGGAGCTGACGAAGAACTAGCTGCTGCTGCTCCTGGTGAAGCTGTGATGCTGCTGCTGGTGAAGCTGACGAAATACCTGCTGAGGCTGCTGCCGGAGTCTAGGAAGAACATGCAGGTGTTGTTGATGAGGTGCTAGCACTTCTAGTGTTGATAGCAGACTGTGTGTTTGCTACACACTCACGCGCCTATCATGTTGACACTCCAGATCCGACCAGGAGCCGAATCCACGTCGGGGGAGGGGGCCTAAAATTGGCTCATAAATGGGGTCGTACTATTTGAAGGAGAATGAAAGACGGCCAAACGCAGCATTCTGGTTCGTTCCGACGATACCACCAGCTCCAGGGACCTAGTGCTCATACTGGCAGATCCGATGAACCATTTGTCTTTATCTTTATCATTAGTTATGCTTATGTGTGTAAAGACTAAGATGTGCTTATTTGTGTAAGACTAAGTTAGGCCTAACTGCGTAATATTCAGTGAAGCCATCTTTTCTTTCCACGCCCATAACAACAGAATTGCACCATAGAACATACAAATATAATGTGCATACCACGCATTTTTGCTCAGGATAACAACCACTTCAAGCAAATGATACATCGTGTACGCATTTGAACGCATCACTAGAATGTGCCACCTATTGATGATTGATGACATGGATCTAGCTTTTCTGCGCTTATTTGCATTGAATCGTTCATTGATTTGTTCACATATTTTTTGGCAATGGCTGATGAACTCCACTCTCTTGGTAACTTGCTTTGTCAGCGAGCACTTGTTGATGCAATGCAAAGTACAGAACATGGTCATCATCGTCATTCCATTTAGGTTCTCTATGTTTCGTCATCATGGAGCTACTAATTTCAAATAAAAATCTAGTAAACAATATATGTGTACATTGTTAGAGTATGCTACGGCCACGGTACATACATGTTTTTCTACAATCACAAGAAGAAAAATTGGTGCATTTTCACCTTGTTGGCGTTGTGCCGAACTGGGTGGATGTGGCTTTGGGGTTCGGAGAGAAAGGCACCATGGCTGGTGCGTGTGTGACCATGGCGACGGCGAGCTCGGATTCTGGAGGAGACCAACAGGACCGAGCATGGTCAGCATGGGTACAGATCTCACCCGAGAATGAATTCCCGTCCCCGCGTCGTGCCAATGGTGTGGTCATGGTGAGGGCGAGCTCCAATTCAGGATGGGGAGGAGAACAGGCCGAGCAGGTTTGTCCAAGTCCTAGCTTCGTGCCACGGCCGCGACCACAGACTTCCACCCCGGAGGAAGAAGCAGACGCGTAAAGGATGCATGCGCCAATGCTGCAAGCCTACATGGCGCCGGCGGCAATGGCGACATATGGCGAAAGCAGCGAGGGGACCCAACTTGACGGCCATTAGCCTGATTTTTTGTATTGAAACGTAAAGTTGAATTCATGCCGAAAAGGACCCTCTGAGTATTTGGCACGCCAACTATAGTCATCGCGGATGATATCAGGGAACTCGGGTACCGCGTTGCCTCGCCACCCCAACTTTCTGGCTGCAAAATGATATTCTCCATTGGGTGTGGTTCATAAAAAGAACAGACATGTAATGACACTGGTCGATCCTTATGTGTGGTTCATGAAAAGAACAGACATGCAATGACACTGGTGGATCCTTATGTGGTTTGTTTAGAAGAACACACATGCAATGACACTGGGTGTGGTTCATGAAAAGAACACACATCCAATGACACTGGTGGATCCTTATGTGGTTTTTTTAGAGGAACAGACATGCAATAACACCGGTGGATCCACGTGTGGTTCATGATAAGAACACACATCCAATGACACTGGTAGATCCTTATGTGGTTCATGAAAAGAACAGACATGCAGTGACACCGTGTGTGGTTCATGAAAAGAACAGACATGCAATGACACTGGGTGTGGTTCATGAAAAGAATAGACATCCAATGACTCTAGTTGTGGTTCATGAAATGAACACACATGCAATGACACTGGGTGTGGATCATGAAAAGAACAGACATGCAATGACACTGGTGGATCCATATGTGGTTTTTCAGGAGAACACACATGCAATGACATTGGGTGTGGTTCATGAAAAGAACAGACATGCAATGACACTGGTAGATCCTTATGTGGTTCATGAAAAGAGCAGACATGCAATGGCACTGGGTGTGGTTCATGGAAAGAACAGACATGCAATGACACTGGTGGATCCTTATGTGTGGTTCATGAAAAGAACATACATGCAATTACACTGGTGGATCCATATGTGGTTTGTCAAGATAACACACAAGCAATGACATTGGGTGAGGTTCATGAAAAGAACAGACATGCAATGACACTGGTAGATCCTTATGTGGTTCATGAAAAGAACAGACATGCAATGACACTGGTAGATCCTTATGTGGTTCATGAAAAGAACATACATGCAATGACATTGGGTGTGGTTCATGAAAAGAACAGACATGCAATGACACTGGTGGATACTTATGTGTGGTTCATGAAAAGAACAGACATGCAATGACACTGGTGGATCCTTATGTGGTTTGTTTAGAAGAACACACATGCAATGGCACTGGGTGTGGTTCATGAAAAGAACATACATGCAATGACACTGGTGGATCCTTATGTGGTTTGTTTAGAGGAACACACATGCAATGACATTGGGTGTGGTTCATGAAAAGAAGAGACATGCAATGACACTGGTGGATCCTTATGTGTGGTTCATGAAAAGAACAGACATTCAATGACACTGGTGGATCATTATGTGGTTTGTTTAGAAGAACACACATGCAATGACACTAGGTGTGGTTCATGAAAAGAACACACATCCAATGACACTGGTGGATCCTTATGTGGTTTGTTTAGAGGAACAGGCATTCAATGACACCGGTGGATCCACCTGCGGTTCATGAGAAGAACACACATCCAATGACACTGGTAGATCCTTATGTGGTTCATGAAAAAACATACATGCAGTGACACCGGGTGTGGTTTATGAAAAGAACAAGCATGCAATGACACTGGCTGTTGTTCATGAAAAGAATAGACATCCAATGACTCTAGCTGTGGTTCATGAAAAGAACAGACATGCAATGACATTGGGTGTGGTTCATGAAAAGAACATACATGCAATGACACTGGTGGATCCTTATGTGTGGTTCATGAAAAGAACAGACATGCAATGACACTGGTGGATCCATATGTGGTTTGTCAGGAGAACACACATGCAATGACATTGGGTGTGGTTCATGAAAAGAACAGACATGCAATGACACTGGTAGATCCTTATGTGGTTCATGAAAAGAATAGACATGCAATGACATTGGGTGTGGTTCATGAAAAGAACAGACATGCAATGACACTGGTGGATCCTTATGTGTGGTTCATGAAAAGAACAGACATGCAATGACACTGGTGGATCCTTATGTGGTTTGTTTAGAAGAACACACATGCAATGACACTGGGTGTGGTTCATGAAAAGAACAGACATGCAATGACACTGGTGGATGCTTATGTGGTTTGTTTAGTGGAACACACATGCAATGCCATTGGGTGTGGTTCATGAAAAGAATAGACATGCAATGGCACTAGTGGATCCTTATGTGTGGTTCATGAAAAGAACAGACATGTAATGACACTGGTGGATCCTTATGTGGTTTGTTTAGAAGAACACACATGCAATGACACTAGGTGTGGTTCATGAAAAGAACACACATCCAATGACACTGGTGGATCCTTATGTGGTTTGTTTAGAGGAACAGACATGCAATGACACCGGTGGATCCACGTGTGGTTCATGAAAAGAAGACACATCCAATGACACTGGTGGATCCTTATGTGGTTTGTTTAGACGAACAGACATGCAATGACACCGGTGGATCCACGTGTGGTTCATGAGAAGAACACACATCCAATGACACTGGTAGATCCTTATGTGGTTCATGAAAAGAACCGACATGCAGTGACACCGGGTGTGGTTCATGAAAAGAATAGACATGCAATGACACTGGGTGTTGTTAATGAAAAGAATAGACATCCAATGACTCTAGCTATGGTTCATGAAAAGAACACACATGCAATGACATTGGGTGTGGTTCATAAAAAGAACAGACATGCAATGACACTGGTGGATCCTTATGTCTAGTTCATGAAAAGAATAGACATGCAATGACACTGGTGGATCCTTATGTGGTTTGTTTAGAAGAACAAACATGCAATGAGACTAGGTGTGGTTCATGAAAAGAACAGACATGGAATGACACTGGTGGATCCTTATGTGGTTTGTTTAGAGGAACACACATGCAATGACATTGGGTGTGGTTCATGAAAAGAACAGACATGCAATGACATTAGTGAATCCTTATATGTGGTTCATGGAAATAACAGACATGCAATAACACTGGTGAATCCTTATGTGGTTTGTTTAGAAGAACACACAAGCAATGACACTGGGTGTGGTTCATGAAAAGAACACACATCCAATGATACTGGTGGATCCTTATGTGGTTTGTTTAGAGGAACAGACATGCAATGACACCGGTGGATCCACGTGTGGTTCATGAGAAGAACACACATTCAATGACACTGGTAGATCCTTATGTGGTTCATGAAAAGAACAGACATGTAGTGACACCGGGTGTGGTTCATGAAAAGAACAGACATGCAATGACACTGGGTGTTGTTCTTGAAAATAATAGACATCCAAACACTCTAGCTGTGGTTCATGAAAAGAACACACATGCAATGACACTGGGTGTGGTTCATGAAAAGAATAGACATGCAAGGACACTGGAGGATCCTTATGTATGGTTCATGAAAAGAACATACATGCAATGACACTGGTGGATCCTTATGTGGTTTGTTTAGAGGAACAAACATGCAATGACATTGGGTGTGGGTCATGAAAAGAATAGAATTGCAATGACACTGGTAGATCCTTATGTGGTTCATGAAAAGAACAGACATGCAATGACATTGGGTGTGGTTCATGAAAAGAATAGACATGCAATGACACTAGTGGATCCTTATGTGTGGTTCATGAAAAGAACAGACATGCAATGACACTGGTGGATCCTTATGTGGTTTGTTTAGAGGAACACACATGCAATGACATTGGGTGTGGTTCATGAAAAGAACAGACATGCAATGACACTGGTGGATCCTTATGTGTGGTTCATGAAAAGAACAGACATGCAATAACACTGGTGGATGCTTATGTGGTTTGTTTAGAAGAACACACATGCAATGACACTGGGTGTGGTTCATGAAAAGAACACACATCCAATGACACTGGTGGATCATTATGTGGTTTGTTTAGAGGAACAGATATGCAATGACACCGGTGGATCCACGTGTGGTTCATGAGAAGAACACACATCCAATGACACTGGTAGATCCTTATGTGGTTCATGAAAAGAACAGACATGCAGTGACACCAGGTATGGTTCATGAAAAGAACAAACATGCAATGACACTAGGTGTTGTTCATGAAAAGAATAGACATCCAATGACTCTAGTTGTGGTTCATGAAAAGAACACACATGCAATGACACTGGGTGTGGTTCATGAAAAGAACAAACATGCAATGACACTGGTGGATCCTGATGTGTGGTTCATGAAAAGAACATACATGGAATGACATTGGTGGATCCTTATGTGGTTTGTTTAGAGGAACAAACATGCAATGACATTGGGTGTGGGTCATGAAAAGAATAGACATGCAATGACACTGGTAGATCCTTATGTGGTTCACGAAAAGAACAGACATGCAATGACATTGGGTGTGGTTCATGAAAAGAATAGACATGCAATGACACTAGTGGATCGTTATGTGTGGTTCATGAAAAGAACAGACATGCAATGACACTGGTGGATCCTTATGTGGTTTGTTTAGAAGAACACACATGCAATGACACTGGGTGTGGTTCATGAAAAGAATAGACATGCAATTACACTGGTGGATCCTTATGTGGTTTGTTTAGAGGAACACACATGCAATGACATTGAGTGTGGTTCATGAAAACAACAAACATGCAATAACACTGGTGGATCCTTATGTGTGGTTCATGAAAAGAACATACATGCAATGACACTGGTGGATCCTTATGTGGTTTGTTTAGAAGATCAAACATGCAATGACACTGGGTGTGGTTCATGAAAAGAACACACATCCAATGACACTGGTGGATCCTTACGTCGTTTGTTTAGAGGAACAGATATGCAATGACACCGGTGGATCCACATGTGGTTCATGAGAAGAACACACATCCAGTGACACTGGTAGATCCTTATGTGGTTCATGAAAAGAACAGACATGCAGTGACACCGGGTGTGGTTCATGAAAATAACAAACATGCAATGACACTAGGTATTGTTCATGAAAAGAATAGACATCCATTGACTCTAGTTGTGGTTCATGAAAAGAACACACATGCAATGACACTGGGTGTGGTTCATGAAAGGAACAGACATGCAATGGCACTGGTGGATCCTTATGTGTGGTTCATGAAAAGAACAGACATGCAATGGCACTGGTGGATCCTTATGTGGTTTGTTTAGAAGAACACACATGCAATGACACTGGGTGTGGTTCATGAAAAGAACAGACATGCAATGACACTGGTGGATCCTTATGTGATTTGTTTATAGGAACACACATGCAATGACATTGGGTGTGGTTCAAGAAAAGAACAGAGATGCAATGACACTGGTGGATCCTTATGTGGTTCATGAAAATAATAGACATGCAATGACATTGGGTGTGGTTCATGAAAAGAACATACATGCAATGACACTGGTGGATCCTTATGTGTGGTTCATGAAAAGAACAGACATGCAATGACACTGCTGGATCCATATGTGGTTTGTTAGGAGAACACACATGCAATGACATTGAGTGTGGTTCATGAAAAGAACAGACATGCAATGACACTGGTAGATCCTTATGTGGTTCATGAAAAGAACAGACATGTAATGAAATTGGGTGTGGTTCATGAAAAGAAGAGGCATGCAATGACACTGGTGGATCCTTATGTGTGGTTCATGAAAATAACAGACATGCAATGACACCGGTGGATCCTTATGTGGTTTGTTTAGAAGAATAAACATGCAATGACAGTGGGTGTGGTTCATGAAAAGAACAGACATGCAATAACACTGGTGGATCCTTATGTGGTTTGTTTAGAGGAACACACAGGCAATGACATTGGGTATGGTTAATTAAAAGAATAGACATGCAATGACACTGGTGGATCCTTATGTGTGGTTCATCAAAAGAACATACATGCAATGACACTGGTGGATCCTTATGTGGTTTGTTCATGCAAACAACACACATGCAATGACACTGGGTGTGGTTCATGAAAAGAACAGACATGCAATTACACTGGTGGATCCTTATGTGGTTTGTTTAGAGGAACACACATGCAATGACATTGGGTGTGGTTCATGAAAAGAACAGACATGCAATAACACTGGTGGATCCTTATGTGTGGTTCATGAAACGAACAGACATGCAATGACACTGGTGGATCCTTATGTGGTTTGTTTAGAAGAACAAACATCCAATGACACTGGGTTTGGTTCATGAAAAGAACACAGATCCAATGACACTGGTGGATCCTTACGTCGTTTGTTTAGAGGGACAGATATGCAAAGACACCGGTGGATCCACATGTGGTTCATGAGAAGAACACACATCCAGTGACACTGGTAGATCCTTATGTGGTTCATGAAAAGAACGGACATGCAGTGACACCGGGTGTGGTTCATGAAAAGAACAAACATGCAATGACACTAGGTGTTGTTCATGAAAGAATAGACATCCATTGACTCTAGCTGTGGTTCATGAAAATAACACACATGCAATGACACTGGGTGTGGTTCATGAAAAGAACAGACATGCAATGGCACTGGTGGATCCTTATGTGTGGTTCATGAAAAGAACAGACATGCAATGACACTGGTGGATCCTTATGTGGATTGTTTAGAAGAACACACATGCAATGACACTGGGTGTGGTTCATGAAAAGAACAGACATGCAATGACACTGGTGGATCCTTATGTGGTTTATTTAGAGGAACACACATGCAATGACATTGGGTGTGGTTCATGAAAAGAACAGGGATGCAATGACACTGGTGGATCCTTATGTGGTTCATGAAAATAATAGACATGCAATGACATTGGGTGTGGTTCATGAAAAGAACAGACATGCAATGGCACTGGTGGATCCTTATGTGTGGTTCATGAAAAGAACAGACATGCAATGACACTGCTGGATCCATATGTGGTTTGTTAGGAGAACACACATGTAATGACATTGAGTGTGGTTCATGAAAAGAACAGACATGCAATGACACTGGTAGATCCTTATGTGGTTCATGAAAAGAATAGACATGTAATGAAATTGGGTGTGGTTCATGAAAAGAACAAGAATGTAATGACATTGGTGGATCCTTATGTGTGGTTCATGAAAAGAACAGACATGCAATGACACCGGTGGATCCTTATGTGGTTTGTTTAGAAGAACAAACATGCAATGACAGTGGGTGTGGTTCATGAAAAGAACAGACATGCAATGACACTGGTGGATCCTTTTGTGGTTTGTTTAGAGGAACACACAGGCAATGACATTGGGTGTGGTTAATGAAAAGAACAGACATGCAATGACACTGGTGGATCCTTATGTGTGGTTCATCAAAAGAACATACATGCAATGACACCGGTGGATCCACGTGTGGTTCATGAGAGGAACACACATCCAATGACACTGGTAGATCCTTATGTGGTTCATGAAAAGAACAGACATGTAGTGACACCGGGTGTGGTTCATGAAAAGAATAGACATACAATGACACTGGGTGTTGTTCATGAAAAGAATAGACATCCAGTGACTCTAGCTGTGGTTCATGAAAAGAACACACATGCAATGACACTGGGTGTGGTTCATGAAAAGAACAGACATGCAATGACACTTGTGGATCCTTATGTGTGGTTCATGAAAAGAACAAACATGCAATGACACTGGTGGATCCTTATGTGGTTTGTTTAGAAGAACACACATGCAATGACACTAGGTGTGGTTCATGAAAAGAACACACATCCAATGACATTGGTGGATCCTTATGTGGTTTGTTTAGAGGAACACACATGCAATGACATTTGGTGTGGTTCATGAGAAGAACACACATCCAATGACACTTGTAGATCCTTATGTGGTTCATGAAAAGAACAAACATGTAGTGACACGCGGTGTGGTTCATGAAAAGAATAGACATACAATGACACTGGGTGTTATTCATGAAAAGAATAGACATCCAATGACACTAGCTGTGGTTCATGAAAAGAACACACATGCAATGACACTGGGTGTGGTTCATGAAAAGAACAGACATGCAATGACACTTGTGGATCCTTATGTGTGGTTCATGAAAATAACAGATATGCAATGACACTGGTGGATCCTTATGTGGTTTGTTTAGAAGAATAAACATGCAATGACACTGGGTGTGGTTCATGAAAAGAACACACATCCAATGACACTTGTGGATCCTTATGTGGTTTGTTTAGATGAATAGACATGCAATGACACCGGTGGATCCACGTGTGGTTCATGAGAAGAACACACATCCAATGACACTGGTAGATCCTTATGTGGTTCATGAAAAGAACAGACATGCAGTGACACCGGGTGTGGTTCATGAAAAGAACAAACATGCAATGACATTGGGTGTTGTTCATGAAAAGAATAGACATCCAATGACTCTAGCTGTGGTTCCTGAAAAGAACACACATGCAATGACACTAGGTGTGGTTCATGAAACGAACACACATGCAATGACACTAGTGGATCCTTATGTGTGGTTCATGAATAGAACATACATGCAATGACACTGGTGGATCCTTATGTGGTTTGTTTAGAGGAACAAACATGCAATGACATTGGGTGAGGTTCATGAAAAGAATGCAATGACATTGGTAGATCCTTATGTGGTTCATGAAAAGAACAGACACGCAATGACATTGGGTGTGGTTCATGAAAAGAACAGACATGCAATGACACTGGTGGATCCTTATGTGGTTTGTTTAGAAGAACACACATGCAATGACACTGGGTGTGGTTCATGAAAAGAACAGACATGCAATGACACTAGTGGATCCTTATGTGGTTTGTTTAGAGGACGACACATGCAATGACATTGGGTGTGGTTCATGAAAAGAACAGACATGCAATGACACTGGTGGATCTTTATATGTGGTTCATGAAAAGAACAGACATGCAATGACACTGGTGCATTGTTATGTGGTTTGTTTAGAAGAACACACATGCAATGACACTGGGTGTGGTTCATGAAAAGAACACACATCCAATGACACTGGTGGATCCTTATGTGGTTTGTTTAGATGAACAGATCTGCAATGACACTGGTGGATCTGGTTCATGAGAAGAACACACATCCAATGACACTGGTAGATACTTATGTGGTTCATGAAAAGAACAGACATGAAGTGACACCGGGTGTGGTTCATGAAAAGAATAGACATGCAATGACACTGGTGGATCCATATGTGGTTTGTCAGGAGAACACACATGCAATGACATTGGGTGTGGTTCATGAAAAGTACATACATGCAATGACACTGGTAGATCCTTATGTGGTTCAGGAAAAGAACAGACATGCAATGACATTGGGTGTGGTTCATGAAAAGAACAGACATGCAATGACACTGGTGGATCCTTATGTGTGGTTCATGAAAAGAACAGACATGCAATGACACTGGTGGATCCATATGTGGTTTGTCAGGAGAACATGCATGCAATGACATTGGGTGTGGTTCATGAAAAGAACAGACATGCAATGACACTGGTAGATCCTTATGTGGTTCATGAAAAGAACAGACATGCAATGACATTGGGTGTGGTTCATGAAAAGAATAGACATGCAATGACACTGGTGGATCCTTATGTGTGGTTCATGAAAAGAATAGACATGCAATGACCCTGGTGGATCCTTATGTGGTTTGTTCAGAAGAACACACATGCAATGACACTAGGTGTGGTTGATGAAAAGAACAGACATGCAATGACACTGGTGGATCCTTATGTGGTTTGTTTAGAGGAACACACATGCAATGACATTTGGTGTGGTTAATGAGAAGAACACACATCCAATGACACTTGTAGATCCTTATGTGGTTCATTAAAAGAACAGACATGTAGTGACATCGGGTGTGGTTCATGAAAAGAATAGACATACAATGACACTGGGTGTTGTTCATGAAAAGAATAGACATCCAATGACTCTAGCTGTGGTTCATGAAAAGAACACACATGCAATGACACTGGGTGTGGTTCATGAAAAGAACAGACATGCAATGACACTTGTGGATCCTTATGTGTGGTTCATGAAAACAGATATGCAATGACACTGGTGGATCCTTATGTGGTTTGTTTAGAAGAACAAACATGCAATGAAACTGGGAGTGGTTCATGAAAAGAACAGACATGCAATGAAACTGGTGGATCCTTATGTGGTTTGTTTAGAGGAATACACATGCAATGACATTGGGTGTGGTTCATGAAAAGAACAGACATGCAATGACACTAGTGGATCCTTATGTGTGGTTCATCAAACGAACAGACATGCAATGACACTGGTGGATCCGTATGTGGTTTGTTTAGAAGAACACACATCCAATGACACTTGTGGATCCTTATGTGGTTTGTTTAGAGGAACAGACATGCAATGACACTGGTGGATCCATGTGTGGTTCATGAGAAGAACACACATAGATCACAGTGGTAGATCCTTATGGGGTTCATGAAAAGAACAGATATGTAGTGACACCGGGTGTGGTTCATGAAAAGAATAGACATGCAATGACACTGGGTGTTGTTCATGAAAAGAATAGACATCCAATGACTCTAGTTGTGGTTCATGAAAAGAACACACATGCAATGACACTGGGTGTGGTTCATGAAAAGAACAGACATGCAATGACACTGGTGGATCCTTATGTGTGGTTCCTGAAAAGAACATACATGCAATGACACTAGTGGATCCTTATGTGGTTTGTTTAGAGGAACAAACATGCAATGCCATTGGGTGTGGTTCATGAAAAGAACAGACATGCAATGACACTGGTAGATCCTTATGTGGTTCATGAAAAGGACAGATATGCAATGACATTGGGTGTGGTTCATGAAAAGAACAGACATGCAATGACACTGGTCGATCCTTATGTGTGGTTCATGAAAAGAATAGACATGCAATGACACTGGTGGATCCTTATGTGGTTTGTTTAGAAGAACACACATGCATTGACACTTGGTGTGGTTCATGAAAAGAATAGACATGTAATTACACTGGTGGATCCTTATGTGGTTTGTTTAGAGGAACACACATGCAATGACATTGGGTGTGGTTCATAAAAAAACAGAATGCAATGACACTGGTGAATCCTTATGTGGTTTGTTTAGAAGAACACACATCCAATGACACTGGTGGATCCTTATGTTGTTTGTTTAGAGGAACAGACATGCAATGACAGCGGTGGATCCACGTGTGGTTCATGAGAAGAACACACATCCAACGACACTGGTAGATCCTTATGTGGTTCATGAAAAGAACAAACAGGCAGTGACACCGAGTGTGGTTCATGAAAAGAACAAACATGCAATGACACTGGGTGTTGTTCATGAAAAGAATAGACATCCAATGTCTCTAGCTGTGGTTCATGAAAACAACACACATGCAATGACACTGGGTGTGGTTCATGAAAAGAACAGACATGCAATGACACTGGTGGATCCTTATGTGTGGTTCATGAAAAGAAGATACATGCAATGACACTGGTGGATCCTTATGTGGTTTGTTTACAGGAACAAACATGCACTGATATTGGGTGTGGTTCATGAAAAGAACAGACATACAATGACATTGGTAGATCCTTATGTGGTTCATGAAAAGAACAAACATGCAATGACACTGGTGGATCCTTATGTGGTTTGTTTAGAAGAACACACATGCAATGACACTGGGTGTGGTTCATGAAAAGAACAGACATGCAATGACACTGGTGGAACCTTATGTGGTTTTTTTAGAGGAACACACATGCAATGACATTGGGTGTGGTTCATGAAAAGAACAGACATGCAATGACACTGGTAGATCCTTATGTGGTTCATGAAAAGAACAAACATGCAATGACATTGGGTGTGGTTCATGAAAAGAATAGACATGCAATGGCACTGGTGGATCCTTATGTGTGGTTCATGAAAAGAATAGACATGCAATGACCCTGGTGGATCCTTATGTGGTTTGTTCAGAAGAACACACATGCAATGACACTAGGTGTGGTTGATGAAAAGAACAGACATGCAATGACACTGGTGGATCCTTATGTGGTTTGTTTAGAGGAACACACATGCAATGACATTTGGTGTGGTTCATGAGAAGAACACACATCCAATGACACTTGTAGATCCTTATGTGGTTCATTAAAAGAACAGACATGTAGTGACATCGGGTGTGGTTCATGAAAAGAATAGACATACAATGACAGTGGGTGTTGTTCATGAAAAGAATAGACATCCAATGACTCTAGCTGTGGTTCATGAAAAGAACACACATGCAATGACACTGGGTGTGGTTCATGAAAAGAACAGACATGCAATGACACTGGTGGATCCTTATGTGGTTTGTTTAGAGGAAGACACATGCAATGACATTGGGTGTGGTTCATGAAAAGAACAGACATGCAATGACACTTGTGGATCCTTATGTGTGGTTCATGAAAATAACAGATATGCAATGACACTGGTGGATCCTTATGTGGTTTGTTTAGAAGAACAAACATGCAATGAAACTGGGAGTGGTTCATGAAAAGAACAGACATGCAATGAAACTGGTGGATCCTTATGTGGTTTGTTTAGAGGAATACACATGCAATGACATTGGGTGTGGTTCATGAAAAGAACAAACATGCAATGACACTAGTGGATCCTTATGTGTGGTTCATGAAACGAACAGACATGCAATGACACTGGTGGATCCGTATGTGGTTTGTTTAAAAGAACACACATGCAATGACACTGGGTGTGGTTCATGAAAAGAACACACATCCAATGACACTTGTGGATCCTTATGTGGTTTGTTTAGAGGAACAGACATGCAATGACACTGGTGGATCCATGTGTGGTTCATGAGAAGAACACACATAGATCACAGTGGTAGATCCTTATGGGGTTCATGAAAAGAACAGATATGTAGTGACACGGGGTGTGGTTCATGAAAAGAGCAGACATGCAATGACACTGGGTGTTGTTCATGAAAAGAATAGACATCCAATGACTCTAGTTGTGGTTCATGAAAAGCACACATGCAATGACACTGGGTGTGGTTCATTCGAAGAACACACATGCAATGACACTGGGTGTGGTTCATGAAAAGAATAGACATGCAATGACACTGGTGGATCCATATGTGGTTTGTCAGGAGAACACACATGCAATGACATTGGGTGTGGTTCATGAAAAGTACATACATGCAATGACACTGGTAGATCCTTATGTGGTTCAGGAAAAGAACAGACATGCAATGACATTGGGTGTGGTTCATGAAAAGAACAGACATGCAATGACACTGGTGGATCCTTATGTGTGGTTCATGAAAAGAACAGACATGCAATGACACTGGTGGATCCATATGTGGTTTGTCAGGAGAACATGCATGCAATGACATTGGGTGTGGTTCATGAAAAGAACAGACATGCAATGACACTGGTAGATCCTTATGTGGTTCATGAAAAGAACAGACATGCAATGACATTGGGTGTGGTTCATGAAAAGAATAGACATGCAATGACACTGGTGGATCCTTATGTGGTTCAGGACGAGAACAGACATGCAATGACCAGTGGATCCTTATGTGGTTTGTTCAAGAACACACATGCAATGACACTAGGTGTGGTTGATGAAAAACAGACATGCAATGACACTGTGGATCCTTATTTGGTTTGTTTAGAGGAACACACATGCAATGACATTTGGTGTGGTTCATGAGAAGAACACACATCCAATGACACTTGTAGATCCTTATGTGGTTCATTAAAAGAACAGACATGTAGTGACATCGGGTGTGGTTCATGAAAAGAATAGACATACAATGACACTGGGTGTTGTTCATGAAAAGAATAGACATCCAATGACTCTAGCTGTGGTTCATGAAAAGAACACACATGCAATGACACTGGGTGTGGTTCATGAAAAGAACAGACATGCAATGACACTTGTGGATCCTTATGTGTGGTTCATGAAAATAACAGATATGCAATGACACTGGTGGATCCTTATGTGGTTTGTTTAGAAGAACAAACATGCAATGAAACTGGGAGTGGTTCATGAAAAGAACAGACATGCAATGAAACTGGTGGATCCTTATGTTGTTTGTTTAGAGGAATACACATGCAATGACATTGGGTGTGGTTCATGAAAAGAACAGACATGCAATGACACTAGTGGATCCTTATGTGTGGTTCATCAAACGAACAGACATGCAATGACACTGGTGGATCCGTATGTGGTTTGTTTAGAAGAACACACATCCAATGACACTTGTGGATCCTTATGTGGTTTGTTTAGAGGAACAGACATGCAATGACACTGGTGGATCCATGTGTGGTTCATGAGAAGAACACACATAGATCAAAGTGGTAGATCCTTATGGGGTTCATGAAAAGAACAGATATGTAGTGACACCGGGTGTGGTTCATGAAAAGAATAGACATGCAATGACACTGGGTGTTGTTCATGAAAAGAATAGACATCCAATGACTCTAGTTGTGGTTCATGAAAAGAACACACATGCAATGACACTGGGTGTGGTTCATGAAAAGAACAGACATGCAATGACACTGGTGGATCCTTATGTGTGGTTCCTGAAAAGAACATACATGCAATGACACTAGTGGATCCTTATGTGGTTTGTTTAGAGGAACAAACATGCAATGCCATTGGGTGTGGTTCATGAAAAGAACAGACATGCAATGACACTGGTAGATCCTTATGTGGTTCATGAAAAGGACAGATATGCAATGCCATTGGGTGTGGTTCATGAAAAGAACAGACATGCAATGACACTGGTCGATCCTTATGTGTGGTTCATGAAAAGAATAGACATGCAATGACACTGGTGGATCCTTATGTGGTTTGTTTAGAAGAACACACATGCATTGACACTTGGTGTGGTTCATGAAAAGAATAGACATGCAATTACACTGGTGGATCCTTATGTGGTTTGTTTAGAGGAACACACATGCAATGACATTGGGTGTGGTTCATAAAAAAACAGAATGCAATGACACTGGTGAATCCTTATGTGGTTTGTTTAGAAGAACACACATGCAATGACACTGGGTGTGGTTCATGAAAAGAACACACATCCAATGACACTGGTGGATCCTTATGTTGTTTGTTTAGAGGAACAGACATGCAATGACAGCGGTGGATCCACGTGTGGTTCATGAGAAGAACACACATCCAACGACACTGGTAGATCCTTATGTGGTTCATGAAAAGAACAAACAGGCAGTGACACCGAGTGTGGTTCATGAAAAGAACAAACATGCAATGACACTGGGTGTTGTTCATGAAAAGAATAGACATCCAATGTCTCTAGCTGTGGTTCATGAAAACAACACACATGCAATGACACTGGGTGTGGTTCATGAAAAGAACAGACATGCAATGACACTGGTGGATCCTTATGTGTGGTTCATGAAAAGAAGATACATGCAATGACACTGGTGGATCCTTATGTGGTTTGTTTACAGGAACAAACATGCACTGATATTGGGTGTGGTTCATGAAAAGAACAGACATACAATGACATTGGTAGATCCTTATGTGGTTCATGAAAAGAACAAACATGCAATGACACTGGTGGATCCTTATGTGGTTTGTTTAGAAGAACACACATGCAATGACACTGGGTGTGGTTCATGAAAAGAACAGACATGCAATGACACTGGTGGAACCTTATGTGGTTTGTTTAGAGGAACACACATGCAATGACATTGGGTGTGGTTCATGAAAAGAACAGACATGCAATGACACTGGTGGATCCTTATATGTGGTTCATGAAAAGAACAGACATGCAATGACACTGGTGGATCCTTATGTGGTTTGTTTAGAAGAACACACATGCAATGACACTGGGTGTGGTTCACGAAAAGAACACACATCCAATGACACTGGTGGATCCTTATGTGGTTTGTTTAGATGAATAGACATGCAATGACACCGGTGGATCAACGTGTGGTTCATGAGAAGAACACACATCCAATGACACTGGTAGATCCTTATGTGGTTCATGAAAAGAACAGACATGCAGTGACACCGGGTGTGGTTCATGAAAAGAACAGACATGCAATGACACTAGGTGTTGTTCATGAAAATAATAGACATCCAATGACTCTAGTTGTGGTTCATGAAAAGAACACACATGCAATGACACTGGGTGTGGTTCATGAAAAGAACAGACATGCAATGACACTGGTGGATCCTTATGTGGTTTGTTTAGAGGAAGACACATGCAATGACATTGGGTGTGGTTCATGAAAAGAACAGACATGCAATGAAACTGGTGGATCCTTATGTGGTTTGTTTAGAGGAATACACATGCAATGACATTGGGTGTGGTTCATGAAAAGAACAGACATGTAATGACACTAGTGGATCCTTATGTGTGGTTCATGAAAAGAACAGACATGCAATGACACTGGTGGATCCGTATGTGGTTTGTTTAGAAGAACACACATGCAATGACACTGGGTGTGGTTCATGAAAAGAACACACATCCAATGACACTTGTGGATCCTTATGTGGTTTGTTTAGAGGAACAGACATGCAATGACACTGGTGGATCCATGTGTGGTTCATGAGAAGAACACACATAGATCACAGTGGTAGATCCTTATGGGGTTCATGAAAAGAACAGATATGTAGGGACACCGGGTGTGGTTCATGAAAAGAACAGACATGCAATGACACTGGGTGTTGTTCATGAAAAGAATAGACATCCAATGACTCTAGTTGTGGTTCATGAAAAGAACACACATGCAATGACACTGGGTGTGGTTCATGAAAAGAACAAACATGCAAGGACACTTGTGGATCCTTATGTGGTTTGTTTAGAAGAACAAACATGCAATGACACTGGGAGTGGTTCATGAAAAGAACAGACATGCAATGACATTGGTGGATCCTTATGTGGTTTGTTTAGAGGAAGACACATGCAATGACATTGGGTGTGGTTCATGAAAAGAACAGACATGCAATGAAACTGGTGGATCCTTATGTGGTTTGTTTAGAGGAATACACATGCAAGGACATTGGGTGTGGTTCATGAAAAGAACAAACATGCAATGACACTAGTGGATCCTTATGTGTGGTTCATGAAAAGAACAGACATGCAATGCCACTGGTGGATCCCTATGTGGTTTGTTTAGAAGAACACACATGCAATGACACTGGGTGTGGTTCATGAAAAGAACACACATCCAATGACATTGGTGGATCCTTATGTGGTTTGTTTAGAGGAAGACACATGCAATGACATTGGGTGTGGTTCATGAAAAGAACAGACATGCAATGACACTGGTGGATCTTTATATGTGGTTCATGAAAAGAAGATACATGCAATGACACTGGTGGATCCTTATGTGGTTTGTTTACAGGAACAAACATGCACTGACATTGGGTGTGGTTCATGAAAAGAACACACATACAATGACATTGGTAGATCCTTATGTGGTTCATGAAAAGAACAAACATGCAATGACACTGGTGGATCCTTATGTGGTTTGTTTAGAAGAACACACATGCAATGACACTGGGTGTGGTTCATGAAAAGAACAGACATGCAATGACACTAGTGGATCCTTATGTGTGGTTCATGAAAAGAACAGACATGCAATGACACTGGTGGATCCGTATGTGGTTTGTTTAGAAGAACACACATGCAATGACACTGGGTGTGGTTCATGAAAAGAACACACATCCAATGACACTTGTGGATCCTTATGTGGTTTGTTTAGAGGAACAGACAGGCAATGACACTGGTGGATCCATGTGTGGTTCATGAGAACAACACACATAGATCACAGTGGTAGATCCTTATGGGGTTCATGAAAAGAACAGATATGTAGTGACACCGGGTGTGGTTCATGAAAAGAACAGACATGCAATGACACTGGGTGTTGTTCATGAAAAGAATAGACATCCAATGACTCTAGTTGTGGTTCATGAAAAGAACACACATGCAATGACACTGGGTGTGGTTCATCAAAAGAACAAACATGCAATGACACTGGTGGATCCTTATGTGGTTTGTTTAGAGGAATACACATGCAATGACATTGGGTGTGGTTCATGAAAAGAACAGACATGTAATGACACTAGTGGATCCTTATGTGTGGTTCATGAAAAGAACAGACATGCAATGACACTGGTGGATCCGTATGTGGTTTGTTTAGAAGAACACACATGCAATGACACTGGGTGTGGTTCATGAAAAGAACACACATCCAATGACACTTGTGGATCCTTATGTGGTTTGTTTAGAGGAACAGACATGCAATGACACTGGTGGATCCATGTGTGGTTCATGAGAAGAACACACATAGATCACAGTGGTAGATCCTTATGGGGTTCATGAAAAGAACAGATATGTAGGGACACCGGGTGTGGTTCATGAAAAGAACAGACATGCAATGACACTGGGTGTTGTTCATGAAAAGAATAGACATCCAATGACTCTAGTTGTGGTTCATGAAAAGAACACACATGCAATGACACTGGGTGTGGTTCATGAAAAGAACAAACATGCAAGGACACTTGTGGATCCTTATGTGGTTTGTTTAGAAGAACAAACATGCAATGACACTGGGAGTGGTTCATGAAAAGAACAGACATGCAATGACATTGGTGGATCCTTATGTGGTTTGTTTAGAGGAAGACACATGCAATGACATTGGGTGTGGTTCATGAAAAGAACAGACATGCAATGAAACTGGTGGATCCTTATGTGGTTTGTTTAGAGGAATACACATGCAAGGACATTGGGTGTGGTTCATGAAAAGAACAAACATGCAATGACACTAGTGGATCCTTATGTGTGGTTCATGAAAAGAACAGACATGCAATGCCACTGGTGGATCCCTATGTGGTTTGTTTAGAAGAACACACATGCAATGACACTGGGTGTGGTTCATGAAAAGAACACACATCCAATGACATTGGTGGATCCTTATGTGGTTTGTTTAGAGGAAGACACATGCAATGACATTGGGTGTGGTTCATGAAAAGAACAGACATGCAATGACACTGGTGGATCTTTATATGTGGTTCATGAAAAGAAGATACATGCAATGACACTGGTGGATCCTTATGTGGTTTGTTTACAGGAACAAACATGCACTGACATTGGGTGTGGTTCATGAAAAGAACACACATACAATGACATTGGTAGATCCTTATGTGGTTCATGAAAAGAACAAACATGCAATGACACTGGTGGATCCTTATGTGGTTTGTTTAGAAGAACACACATGCAATGACACTGGGTGTGGTTCATGAAAAGAACAGACATGCAATGACACTAGTGGATCCTTATGTGTGGTTCATGAAAAGAACAGACATGCAATGACACTGGTGGATCCGTATGTGGTTTGTTTAGAAGAACACACATGCAATGACACTGGGTGTGGTTCATGAAAAGAACACACATCCAATGACACTTGTGGATCCTTATGTGGTTTGTTTAGAGGAACAGACAGGCAATGACACTGGTGGATCCATGTGTGGTTCATGAGAACAACACACATAGATCACAGTGGTAGATCCTTATGGGGTTCATGAAAAGAACAGATATGTAGTGACACCGGGTGTGGTTCATGAAAAGAACAGACATGCAATGACACTGGGTGTTGTTCATGAAAAGAATAGACATCCAATGACTCTAGTAGTGGTTCATGAAAAGAACACACATGCAATGACACTGGGTGTGGTTCATCAAAAGAACAAACATGCAATGACACTGGTGGATCCTTATGTGGTTTGTTTAGAAGAACAAACATGCAATGACACTGGGAGTGGTTCATGAAAAGTACATACATGCAATGAAACTGGTGGATCCTTATGTGGTTTGTTTAGAGGAATACACATGCAATGACATTGGGTGTGGTTCATAAAAAGAACAAACATGCAATGACACTAGTGGATCCTTATGTGTGGTTCATGAAAAGAACAAACATGCAATACCACTGGTGGATCCGTATGTGGTTTGTTTAGAAGAACACACATGCAATGACACTGGGTGTGGTTCATGAAAAGAACACACATCCAATGACATTGGTGGATCCTTATGTGGTTTGTTTAGAGGAAGACACATGCAATGACATTGGGTGTGGTTCATGAAAAGAACAGACATGCAATGACACTGGTGGATCTTTATATGTGGTTCATGAAAAGAATAGACATGCAATGACACTGGTGCATTGTTATGTGGTTTGTTTAGAAGAACACACATGCAATGACACTGGGTGTGGTTCATGAAAAGAACACACATCCAATGACACTGGTGGATCCTTATGTGGTTTGTTTAGATGAACAGACATGCAATGACACTGGTGGATCTGGTTCATGAGAAGAACACACATCCAATGACACTGGTAGATCCTTATGTGGTTCATGAAAAGAACAGACATGCAGTGACACCGGGTGTGGTTCATGAAAAGAACAAACATGCAATGACACTTGGTGTTGTTCATGAAAAGAATAGACATCCAATGACTCTAGCTGTGGTTCATGAAAAGAACACACATGCAATGACACTGGGTGTGGTTCATGAAAAGAATAGACATGCAATGACACTGGTGGATCCATATGTGGTTTGTCAGGAGAACACACATGCAATGACATTGGGTGTGGTTCATGAAAAGTACATACATGCAATGACACTGGTAGATCCTTATGTGGTTCAGGAAAAGAACAGACATGCAATGACATTGGGTGTGGTTCATGAAAATAACAGACATGCAATGACACTGGTGGATCCTTATGTGTGGTTCATGAAAAGAACAGACATGCAATGACACTGGTGGATCCATATGTGGTTTGTCAGGAGAACATGCATGCAATGACATTGGGTGTGGTTCATGAAAAGAACAGACATGCAATGACACTGGTAGATCCTTATGTGGTTCATGAAAAGAACAAACATGCAATGACATTGGGTGTGGTTCATGAAAAGAATAGACATGCAATGGCACTGGTGGATCCTTATGTGTGGTTCATGAAAAGAATAGACATGCAATGACCCTGGTGGATCCTTATGTGGTTTGTTCAGAAGAACACACATGCAATGACACTAGGTGTGGTTGATGAAAAGAACAGACATGCAATGACACTGGTGGATCCTTATGTGGTTTGTTTAGAGGAACACACATGCAATGACATTTGGTGTGGTTCATGAGAAGAACACACATCCAATGACACTTGTAGATCCTTATGTGGTTCATTAAAAGAACAGACATGTAGTGACATCGGGTGTGGTTCATGAAAAGAATAGACATACAATGACAGTGGGTGTTGTTCATGAAAAGAATAGACATCCAATGACTCTAGCTGTGGTTCATGAAAAGAACACACATGCAATGACACTGGGTGTGGTTCATGAAAAGAACAGACATGCAATGACACTTGTGGATCCTTATGTGTGGTTCATGAAAATAACAGATATGCAATGACACTGGTGGATCCTTATGTGGTTTGTTTAGAAGAACAAACATGCAATGAAACTGGGAGTGGTTCATGAAAAGAACAGACATGCAATGAAACTGGTGGATCCTTATGTGGTTTGTTTAGAGGAATACACATGCAATGACATTGGGTGTGGTTCATGAAAAGAACAAACATGCAATGACACTAGTGGATCCTTATGTGTGGTTCATGAAACGAACAGACATGCAATGACACTGGTGGATCCGTATGTGGTTTGTTTAAAAGAACACACATGCAATGACACTGGGTGTGGTTCATGAAAAGAACACACATCCAATGACACTTGTGGATCCTTATGTGGTTTGTTTAGAGGAACAGACATGCAATGACACTGGTGGATCCATGTGTGGTTCATGAGAAGAACACACATAGATCACAGTGGTAGATCCTTATGGGGTTCATGAAAAGAACAGATATGTAGTGACACCGGGTGTGGTTCATGAAAAGAGCAGACATGCAATGACACTGGGTGTTGTTCATGAAAAGAATAGACATCCAATGACTCTAGTTGTGGTTAATGAAAAGAACACACATGCAATGACACTGGGTGTGTTTCATGAAAAGAACAGACATGCAATGACACTGGTGGATCCTTATGTGTGGTTCATGAAAAGAACATACATGCAATGACACTAGTGGATCCTTATGTGGTTTGTTTAGAGGAACAAACATGCAATGCCATTGGGTGTGGTTCATGAAAAGAACAGACATGCAATGACACTGGTAGATCCTTATGTGGTTCATGAAAAGGACAGATATGCAATGACATTGGGTGTGGTTCATGAAAAGAACAGACATGCAATGACACTGGTGGATCCTTATGTGTGGTTCATGAAAAGAATAGACATGCAATGACACTGGTGGATCCTTATGTGGTTTGTTTAGAAGAACACACATGCATTGACACTTGGTGTGGTTCATGAAAAGAATAGACATGCAATGATAGTGGTGGATCCTTATGTGGTTTGTTTAGAGGAACACACATGCAATGACATTGGGTGTGGTTCATAAAAAAACAGAATGCAATGACACTGGTGAATCCTTATGTGGTTTGTTTAGAAGAACACACATGCAATGACACTGGGTGTGGTTCATGAAAAGAACACACATCCAATGACACTGGTGGATCCTTATGTTGTTTGTTTAGAGGAACAGACATGCAATGACACCGGTGGATCCACGTGTGGTTCATGAGAAGAACACACATCCAACGACACTGGTAGATCCTTATGTGGTTCATGAAAAGAACAAACAGGCAGTGACACCGAGTGTGGTTCATGAAAAGAACAAACATGCAATGACACTGGGTGTTGTTCATGAAAAGAATAGACATCCAATGTCTCTAGCTGTGGTTCATGAAAACAACACACATGCAATGACACTGGGTGTGGTTCATGAAAAGAACAGACATGCAATGACACTGGTGGATCCTTATGTGTGGTTCATGAAAAGAAGATACATGCAATGACACTAGTGGATCCTTATGTGGTTTGTTTACAGGAACAAACATGCACTGACATTGGGTGTGGTTCATGAAAAGAACAGACATACAATGACATTGGTAGATCCTTATGTGGTTCATGAAAAGAACAAACATGCAATGACACTGGTGGATCCTTATGTGGTTTGTTTAGAAGAACACACATGCAATGACACTGGGTGTGGTTCATGAAAAGAACAGACATGCAATGACACTGGTGGATCCTTATGTGGTTTGTTTAGAGGAACACACATGCAATGACATTGGGTGTGGTTCATGAAAAGAACAGACATGCAATGACACTGGTGGATCCTTATATGTGGTTCATGAAAAGAACAGACATGCAATGACACTGGTGGATCCTTATGTGGTTTGTTTAGAAGAACACACATGCAATGACACTGGGTGTGGTTCATGAAAAGAACACACATCCAATGACACTGGCGGATCCTTATGTGGTTTGTTTAGATGAATAGACATGCAATGACACCGGTGGATCCACGTGTGGTTCATGAGAAGAACACACATCCAATGACACTGGTAGATCCTTATGTGGTTCATCAAAAGAACAGACATGCAGTGACATCGGGTGTGGTTCATGAAAAGAACAGACATGCAATGACGCTGGGTGTTATTCATGAAAATAATAGACATCCAATGACTCTAGCTGTGGTTCATGAAAAGAACACACATGCAATGACACTGGGTGTGGTTCATGAAAAGAACAGACATGCAATGACACTGGTGGATCCTTATGTGGTTTGTTTAGAAGAACAAACATGCAATGACACTGGGAGTGGTTCATGAAAAGAACAGACATGCAATGAAACTGGTGGATCCTTATGTGGTTTGTTTAGAGGAATACACATGCAATGACATTGGGTGTGGTTCATGAAAAGAACAGACATGCAATGACACTGGTGGATCCGTATGTGGTTTGTTTAGAAGAACACACATGCAATGACACTGGGTGTGGTTCATGAAAAGAACACACATCCAATGACACTTGTGGATCCTTATGTGGTTTGTTTGGAGGAACAGACATGCAATGACACTGGTGGATCCATGTGTGGTTCATGAGAAGAACACACATAGATCACAGTGGTAGATCCTTATGGGGTTCATGAAAAGAACAGATATGTAGTGACACCGGGTGTGGTTCATGAAAAGAACAGACATGCAATGACACTGGGTGTTGTTCATGAAAAGAATAGACATCCAATGACTCTAGTTGTGGTTCATGAAAAGAACACACATGCAATGACACTGGGTGTGGTTCATGAAAAGAACAAACATGCAATGACACTGGTGGATCCTTATGTGGTTTGTTTAGAAGAACAAACATGCAATGACACTGGGAGTGGTTCATGAAAAGAACAGACATGCAATGAAACTGGTGGATCCTTATGTGGTTTGTTTAGAGGAATACACATGCAATGACATTGGGTGTGGTTCATGAAAAGAACAAACATGCAATGACACTAGTGGATCCTTATGTGTGGTTCATGAAAAGAACAGACATGCAATGACACTAGTGGATCCGTATGTGGTTTGTTTAGAAGAACACACGTGCAATGACACTGGGTGTGGTTCATGAAAAGAACACACATCCAATGACACTTGTGGATCCTTATGTGGTTTGTTTAGAGGAACAGACATGCAATGACACTGGTGGATCCATGTGTGGTTCATGAGAAGAACACACATAGATCACAGTGGTAGATCCTTATGGGGTTCATGAAAAGAACAGATATGTAGTGACACCGGGTGAGGTTCATGAAAAGAACAGACATGCAATGACACTGGGTGTTGTTCATGAAAAGAATAGACATCCAATGACTCTAGTTGTGCTTCATGAAAAGAACACACATGCAATGACACTGGGTGTGGTTCATGAAAAGAACAGACATGCAATAACACTGGTGGATCCTTATGTGTGGTTCATGAAAAGAACATACATGCAATGACACTAGTGGATCCTTATGTGGTTTGTTTAGAGGAACAAACATGCAATGCCATTGGGTTTGGTTCATGAAAAGAACAGACATGCAATGACACTGGTAGATCCTTATGTGGTACATGAAAAGGACAGATATGCAATGACATTGGGTGTGGTTCATGAAAAGAACAGACATGCAATGACACTGGTGGATCCTTATGTGTGGTTCATGAAAAGAATAGACATGCAATGACACTGGTGGATCCTTATGTGGTTTGTTTCGAAGAACACACATGCATTGACACTTGGTGTGGTTCATGAAAAGAATAGACATGCAATGACACTGGTGGATCCTTATGTGGTTTGTTTAGAGGAACACACATGCAATGACATTGGGTGTGGTTCATGAAAAAAACAGAATGCAATGACACTGGTGAATCCTTATGTGGTTTGTTTAGAAGAACACACATGCAATGACACCAGGTGTGGTTCATGAAAAGAACACACATCCAATGACACTGGTGGATCCTTATGTTATTTGTTTAGAGGAACAGACATGCAATGACACCGGTGGATCCACGTGTGGTTCATGAGAAGAACACACATCCAACGACACTGGTAGATCCTTATGTGGTTCATGAAAAGAACAAATAGGCAGTGACACCGAGTGTGGTTCATGAAAAGAACAAACATGCAATGACACTGGGTGTTGTTCTTGAAAAGAATAGACATCCAATGACTCTAGCTGTGGTTCATGAAAACAACACACATGCAATGACACTAGCTGTGGTTCATGAAAAGAACAGACATGCAATGACACTGGTGGATCCTTATGTGTGGTTCATGAAAAGAAGATACATGCAATGACACTGGTGGATCCTTATGTGGTTTGTTTATAGGAACAAACATGCAATGACATTGGGTGTGGTTCATGAAAAGAATAGACATACAATGACATTGGTAGATCCTTATGTGGTAAATGAAAAGAACAGATATGCAATGACATTGAGTGTGGTTCATGAAAAGAACAGACATGCAATGACACTGGTGGATCCTTATGTGGTTTGTTTAGAAGAATACACATGCAATGACACTGGGTGTGGTTCATGAAAAGAACAGACATGCAATGACACTGGTGGATCCTTATGTGGTTTGTTTAGAGGAACACACATGGAATGACATTGGGTGTGGTTCATGAAAAGAACAGACATGTAATGACACTAGTGGATCCTTATGTGGTTTGTTTAGAAGAACACACATGCAATGACACTGGGTGTGGTTCATGAAAAGAACACACATCCAATGACACTTGTGGATCCTTATGTGGTTTGTTTAGAGTAACATACATGCAATGACACTGGTGGATCCATGTGTGGTTCATGAGAAGAACACACATAGATCACAGTGGTAGATCCTTATGGGGTTCATGAAAAGAACAGATATGTAGTGACACCGGGTGAGGTTCATGAAAAGAACAGACATGCAATGACACTGGGTGTTGTTCATGAAAAGAATAGACATCCAATGACTCTAGTTGTGCTTCATGAAAAGAACACACATGCAATGACACTGGGTGTGGTTCATGAAAAGAACAGACATGCAATGACACTGGTGGATCCTTATGTGTGGTTCATGAAAAGAACATACATGCAATGACACTAGTGGATCCTTATGTGGTTTGTTTAGAGGAACAAACATGCAATGCCATTGGGTGTGGTTCATGAAAAGAACAGACATGCAATGACACTGGTAGATCCTTATGTGGTTCATGAAAAGGACAGATATGCAATGACATTGGGTGTGGTTCATGAAAAGAACAGACATGCAATGACACTGGTGGATCCTTATGTGTGGTTCATGAAAAGAATAGACATGCAATGACACTGGTGGATCCTTATGTGGTTTGTTTCGAAGAACACACATGCATTGACACTTGGTGTGGTTCATGAAAAGAATAGACATGCAATGACACTGGTGGATCCTTATGTGGTTTGTTTAGAGGAACACACATGCAATGACATTGGGTGTGGTTCATGAAAAAACAGAATGCAATGACACTGGTGAATCCTTATGTGGTTTGTTTAGAAGAACACACATGCAATGACACTAGGTGTGGTTCATGAAAAGAACACACATCCAATGACACTGGTGGATCCTTATGTTGTTTGTTTAGAGGAACAGACATGCAATGACACCGGTGGATCCACGTGTGGTTCATGAGAAGAACACACATCCAACGACACTGGTAGATCCTTATGTGGTTCATGAAAAGAACAGACATGCAGTGACACCGGGTGTGGTTCATGAAAAGAAAAGACATGCAATGACACTGGGTGTTGTTCATGAAAAGAATAGACATCCAATGACTCTAGCTGTGGTTCATGAATAGAACACACATGCAATGACACTGTGGGTGTGGTTCATGAAGAGAACAGACATGCAATGACACTGGTGGATCCTTATGTGTGGTTCATGAAAAGAAGATACATGCAATGACACTGGTGGATCCTTATGTGGTTTGTTTACAGGAACAAACATGCAATGACATTGGGTGTGGTTCATGAAAAGAACAGACATACAATGACATTGGTAGATCCTTATGTGGTAAATGAAAAGAACAGATATGCAATGACATTGGGTGTGGTTCATGAAAAGAACAGACATGCAATGACACTGGTGGATCCTTATGTGGTTTGTTTAGAAGAACACACATGCAATGACACTGGGTGTGGTTCATGAAAAGAACAGACATGCAATGACACTGGTGGATCCTTATGTGGTTTGTTTAGAGGAACACACATGCAATGACATTGGGTGTGGTTCATGAAAAGAACAGACATGCAATGACACTGGTGGATCCTTATATGTGGTTCATGAAAAGAACAGACATGCAATGACACTGGTGGATCCTTATGTGGTTTGTTTAGAAGAACACACATGCAATGACACTGGGTGTGGTTCATGAAAAGAACACACATCCAATGACACTAGTGGATCCTTATGTGATTTGTTTATATGAATAGACATGCAATGACACCAGTGGATCCACGTGTGGTTCATGAAAAGAACAGACATGCGAAGACACTAGTGGATCCTTATGTGTGGTTCATGAAAAGAACAGACATGCAATGACACTGGTGGATCCTTATGTGGTTTGTTTAGAAGAACACACATGCAATGACACTGGGTGTGGTTCATGAAAAGAACACACATCCAATGACACTGGTGGATCCTTATGTGGTTTGTTTAGATGAATAGACATGCAATGACACCGGTGGATCCACGTGTGGTTCATGAGAATAACACACATCCAATGACACTGGTAGATCCTTATGTGGTTCATGAAAAGAACAGACATGCAGTGACACCGGGTGTGGTTCATGAAAAGAAAAGACATGCAATGACACTGGGTGTTGTTCATGAAAAGAATAGACATCCAATGACTCTAGCTGTGGTTCATGAATAGAACACACATGCAATGACACTGTGGGTGTGGTTCATGAAGAGAACAGACATGCAATGACACTGGTGGATCCTTATGTGTGGTTCATGAATAGAACATACATGCAATGACACTGGTGGATCCTTATGTGGTTTGTTTAGAGGAACAAACATGCAATGACATTGGGTGTGGTTCATGAAAAGAATGCAATGAAATTGGTAGATCCTTATGTGGTTCATGAAAAGAACAGACATGCAATGACATTGGGTGTGGTTCATGAAAAGAACAGACATGCAATGACACTGGTGGATCCTTATGTGGTTTGTTTAGAAGAACACACATGCAATGACACTGGGTGTGGTTCATGAAAAGAACAGACATGCAATGACACTGGTGGATCCTTATGTGGTTTGTTTAGAGGAAGACACATGCAATGACATTGGGTGTGGTTCATGAAAAGAATAGACATGCAATGACACTGGAGGATCCTTATATGTGGTTCATGAAAAGAACATACATGCAATGACACTGGTGCATTGTTATGTGGTTTGTTTAGAAGAACACACATGCAATGACACTGGGTGTGGTTCATGAAAAGAACACACATCCAATGACACTGGTGGATCCTTATGTGGTTTATTTAGATGAACAGACATGCAATGACACCGGTGGATCTGGTTCATGAGAAGAACACACATCCAATGACACTGGTAGACCCTTATGTGGTTCATGTAAAGAACAGACATGCAGTGACACCGGGTGTGGTTCATGAAAAGAACAGACTTGCAATGACACTTGGTGTTGTTCATGAAAAGAATAGACATCCAATGACTCTAGATGTGGTTCATGAAAAGCACACATGCAATGACACTGGGTGTGGTTCATGAAAAGAACAGACATGCAATGACACTGGTGGATCCTTATGTGTGGTTCATGAAAAGAACATAAATGCAATGACACTGGTGGATCCTTATGTGGTTTGTTTAGAGGAACAAACATGCAATGACACTGGTGGATCCTTATGTGGTTTGTTTAGAGGAACAAACATGCAATGACACTGGTGGATCCATGTGTGGTTCATGAGAGGAACACACATCCAATGACACTGGTGGATGCTTATGTGGTTTGTATAGAGGAACAGACATGCAATCACACTAGGTGGATCCATATGTGGATTATGGAAGTAACAGACATGCAATGACATTGGGTGTGGTTCATGAAAAGAACAGACATGCAATGACACTGGTGGATCCTTATGTGTGGTTCATGAAAAGAATAGACATGCAATGACACTGGTGGATCCATATGTGGTTTGTTAGGAGAACACACACGCAATGACATTGGGTGTGGTTCATGAAAAGTACATACATGCAATGACACTGGTAGATCCTTATGTGGTTCAGGAAAAGTACAGACATGCAATGACATTGGGTGTGGTTCATGAAAACAACAGGCATGCAATGACACTGGTGGATCCTTATGTGTGGTTCATGAAAAGAACAGACATGCAATGACACTGGTGGATCCATATGTGGTTTGTCAGGAGAACATGCATGCAATGACATTGGGTGTGGTTCATGAAAAGAACAGACATGCAATGACATTGGGTGTGGTTCATGAAAAGAATAGACATGCAATGACACTGGTGGATCCTTATGTGTGGTTCATGAAAAGAATAGACATGCAATGACACTGGTGGATCCTTATGTGGTTTGTTTAGAAGAACACACATGCAATGACACTAGGTGTGGTTGATGAAAAGAACAGACATGCAATGACACTGGTGGATCCTTATGTAGTTTGTTTAGAGGAACACACATGCAATGACATTGGGTGTGGTTAATGAAAAGAACAGACATGCAATGACACTGGTGGATCCTTATGTGGTTTGTTTAGAGGAATACACATGCAATGACATTGGGTGTGGTTCATGAAAAGAACAGACATGCAATGACACTAGTGGATCCTTATGTGTGGTTCATCAAAAGAACAGACATGCAATGACACTGGTGGATCCGTATGTGGTTTGTTTAGAAGGACACACATGCAATGACACTGGGTGTGGTTCATGAAAAGAACACACATCCAATGACACTTGTGGATCCTTATGTGATTTGTTTAGAGGAACAGACATGCAATGACACTGGTGGATCCATGTGTGGTTCATGAGAAGAACACACATAGATCACAGTGGTAGATCCTTATGGGGTTCATGAAAAGAACAGATATGTAGTGACACCGGGTGTGGTTCATGAAAAGAACAGACATGCAATGACACTGGGTGTTGTTCATGAAAAGAATAGACATCCAATGACTCTAGTTGTGGTTCGTGAAAAGAACACACATGCAATGACACTGGGTGTGGTTCATGAAAAGAACAGACATGCAATGACACTGGTGGATCCTTTATGTGTGGTTCATGAAAAGAACATACATGCAATGACACTAGTGGATCCTTATGTGGTTTGTTTAGAGGAACAAACATGCAATGCCATTGGGTGTGGTTCATGAAAAGAACAGACATGCAATGACACTGGTAGATCCTTATGTGGTTCATGAAAAGGATAGATATGCAATGACATTGGGTGTGGTTCATGAAAAGAATAGACATGCAAAGACACTGGTGATCCTTATGTGGTTTGTTTAGAAGAACACACATGCATTGCCACTTGGTGTGGTTCATGAAAAGAATAGACATGCAATGACACTGGTGGATCCTTATGTGGTTTGTTTAGAGGAACACACATGCAATGACATTGGGTGTGGTTCATAAAAAAACAGAATGCAATGACACTGGTGAATCCTTATGTGGTTTGTTTAGAAGAACACACATGCAATGACACTGGGTGTGGTTCATGAAAAGTACACACATCCAATGACACTGGTGGATCCTTATGTTGTTTGTTTAGAGGAACAGACATGCAATGACACCGGTGGATCCACGTGTGGTTCATGAGAAGAACACACATCCAACGACACTGGTAGATCCTTATGTGGTTCATGAAAAGAACAAACAGGCAGTGACACCGAGTGTGGTTCATGAAAAGAACAAACATGCAATGACACTGGGTGTTGTTCATGAAAAGAATAGACATCCAATGACTCTAGCTGTGGTTCATGAAAACAACACACATGCAATGACACTGGGTGTGGTTCATGAAAAGAACAGACATGCAATGACACTGGTGGATCCTTATGTGTGGTTCATGAAAAGAAGATACATGCAATGACACTGGTGGATCCTTATGTGGTTTGTTTAGAGGAACAAATATGCAATGACATTGGGTGTGGTTCATGAAAAGAACAGACATACAATGACATTGGTAGATCCTTATGTGGTTCATGAAAAGAACAGATATGCAATGACATTGGGTGTGGTTCATGAAAAGAACAGACATGCAATGACACTGGTGGATCCTTATGTGGTTTGTTTAGAAGAACACACATGCAATGACACTGGGTGTGGTTCATGAAAAGAACAGACATGTAATGACACTGGTGGATCCTTATGTGGTTTGTTTAGAGGAACACACATGCAATGACATTGGGTGTGGTTCATGAAAAGAACAGACATGCAATGACACTGGTGGATCCTTATGTGGTTTGTTTAGAAGAACACACATGCAATGACACTGGGTGTGGTTCATGAAAAGAACACACATCCAATGACACTGGTGGATCCTTATGTGGTTTGTTTAGATGAATAGACATGCAATGACACCGGTGGATCCACGTGTGGTTCATGAGAAGAACACACATCCAATGACACTGGTAGATCCTTATGTGGTTCATGAAAAGAACAGACATGCAATGACACCGGGTGTGGTTCATGAAAAGAACAGACATGCAATGACATTGGGTGTTGTTCATGAAAAGAATAGACATCTAATGACTCTAGCTGTGGTTCATGAAAAGAACACACATGCAATGACACTGGGTGTGGTTCATGAAAAGAACAGACATGCAATGACACTGGTGGATCCTTATGTGTGGTTCATGAATAGAACATACATGCAATGACACAGGTGGATCCTTTTGTGGTTTGTTTAGATGAACAAACATGCAATGACATTGGGTGTGGTTCATGAAAAGAATGCAATGACATTGGTAGATCCTTATGTGGTTCATGAAAAGAATAGACATACAATGACATTGGGTGTGGTTCATGAAAAGAACAGACATGCAATGACACTGGTGGATCCTTATGGGGTTTGTTTAGAAGAAAACACAGGCAATGACACTGGGTGTGGTTCATGAAAAGAACAGACATGCAATGACACTGGTGGATCCTTATGTGGTTTGTTTAGAGGAAGACACATGCAATGACATTGGGTGTGGTTCATGAAAAGAATAGACATGCAATGACACTGGAGGATCCTTATATGTGGTTCATGAAAAGAACAGACATGCAATGACACTGGTGCATTGTTATGTGGTTTGTTTAGAAGAACACACATGCAATGACACTGGGTGTGGTTCATGAAAAGAACACACATCCAATGACACTTGTGGATCCTTATGTGGTTTGTTAAGATGAATAGACATGCAATGACACCGGTGGATCCACGTGTGGTTCATGAGAAGAACACACATCCAATGACACTGATAGATCCTTATGTGGTTCATGAAAAGAACAGACATGCAGTGACACCGGGTGTGGTTCATGAAAAGAACAGACATGCAATGACACTGGGTGTTGTTCATGAAAAGAATAGACATCCAATGACTCTAGCTGTGGTTCATGAAAAGAACACACATGCAATGACACTAGGTGTGGTTCATGAAAAGAACAGACATGCAATGACACTGGTGGATCCTTATGTGTGGTTCATGAATAGAACATACATGCAATGACACTGGTGGATCCTTATGTGGTTTGTTTAGAGGAACAAACATGCAATGACATTGGGTGTGGTTCATGAAAAGAATGACATGACATTGGTAGATCCTTATGTGGTTCATGAAAAGAACAGACATGCAATGACATTGGGTGTGGTTCATGAAAAGAACAGACATGCAATGACACTAGTGGATCCTTATGTGGTTTGTTTAGAAGAACACACATGCAATGACACTGGGTGTGGTTCATGAAAAGAACAGACATGCAATGACACTGGTGGATCCTTATGTGGTTTGTTTAGAGGAAGACACATGCAATGACATTGGGTGTGGTTCATGAAAAGAATAGACATGCAATGACACTGGAGGATCCTTATATGTGGTTCATGAAAAGAATAAACATGCAATGACACTGGTGCATTGTTATGTGGTTTGTTTAGAAGATCACACATGCAATGACACTGGGTGTGGTTCATGAAAAGAACACACATCCAATGACACTGGTGGATCCTTATGTGGTTTGTTTAGATGAACAGACATGAAATGACACCGGTGGGTCTGGTTCATGAGAAGAACACACATCCAATGACACTGGTAGACCCTTATGTGGTTCATGAAAAGAACAGACATGCAGTGACACCGGGTGTGGTTCATGAAAAGAACAGACATGCAATGACACTTGGTGTTGTTCATGAAAAGAATAGACATCCAATGACTCTAGATGTGGTTCATGAAAAGCACACATGCAATGACACTGGGTGTGGTTCATGAAAAGAACAGACATGCAATGACACTGGTGGATCCTTATGTGTGGTTCATGAAAAGAACATAAATGCAATGACACTCGTGGATCCTTATGTGGTTTGTTTAGAGGAACAAACATGGAATGACACTGGTGGATCCTTATGTGGTTTGTTTAGAGGAACAAACATGCAATGTCATTGGTGGATCCATGTGTGGTTCATGAGAAGAACACACATCCAATGACACTAGTGGATCCTTATGTGGTTTGATTAGAGGAACATACATGCAATCACACTAGGTGGATCCATATGTGGATTATGGAAGTAACAGACATGCAATGACATTGGGTGTGATTCATGAAAAGAACAAACATGCAATGACACTGGTGGATCCTTATGTGTGGTTCATGAAAAGAATAGACATGCAATGACGCTGGTGGATCCATATGTGGTTTGTTAGGAGAACACACATGCAATGACATTGGGTGTGGTTCATGAAAAGTACATACATGCAATGACACTGGTAGATCCTTATGTGGTTCAGGAAAAGAACAGACATGCAATGACATTGGGTGTGGTTCATGAAAACAACAGACATCCAATGACACTGGTGGATCCTTATGTGTGGTTCATGAAAATAATAGACATGCAATGACACTGGTGAATCCATATGTGGTTTGTCAGGAGAACATGCATGCAATGACATTGGGTGTGGTTCATGAAAAGAACATACATGCAATGACACTGGTAGATCCTTATGTGGTTCATGAAAAGAACAGACATGCAATGACATTGGGTGTGGTTCATGAAAAGAATAGACATGCAATGACACTGGTGGATCCTTATGTGTGGTTCATGAAAAGAATATACATGCAATGACACTGGTGGATCCTTATGTGGTTTGTTTAGAAGAACACACATGCTATGACACTAGGTGTGGTTGATGAAAAGAACAGACATGCAATGACACTGGTGGATCCTTATGTGGTTTGTTTAGAGGAACACACATGCAATGACTTTGGTTTGGTTCATAAAAAGAACATACATGCAATGACACTGGTGGATCCTTATGTGTGGTTCATGAAAAGAACAGACATGCAATGACACTGGTGGATCCTTATGTGGTTTGTTTAGAAGAACACACATGCAATGACACTGGGTGTAGTTCATGAAATTAACGCACATCCAATGACACTGGTGGACCCTTATGTGGTTTGTTTAGAGGAACAGACCTGTAATGACACCGGTGGATCCACGTGTGGTTCATGAGAAGAACACACATCCAATGACACTGGTAGAATCTTATGTGGTTCATGAAAAAAACAGACATGAAGTGACACCGGGTGTGGTTCATGAAAAGAACAGACATGCAATGACACTGGGTGTTGTTCATGAAAAGAATAGACATCCAATGACTCTAGCTGTGGTTCATGAAAAGAAAACACATGCAATGACACTGGGTGTGGTTCATGAAAAGAATAGACATGCAATGACACTGGTGGATCCTTATGTGTGGTTCATGAAAAGAACAGACATGCATTGACACCGGTGGATCCTTATGTGGTTTTTTTAGAAGAACGAACATGCATTGACACTGAGTGTGGTTCATGAAAAGAATAGACATGCAATGACACTGGTGGATCCTTATGTGGTTTGTTTAGAGGAACAAACTTGCAATGACATTGGGTGTGGTTCACGAAAAGAATAGACATGCAATGACACTGGTAGATCCTTATGTGGTTCATGAAAAGAATAGACATGCAATGACATTGGGTGTGGTTCATGAAAAGAACAGACATGCAATGCCACTGGTGGATCCTTATGTGTGGTTCATGAAAAGAACAGACATGCAATGACACTGGTGGATCCTTATGTGGTTTGTTTTGAAGAACAGACATGCAATGACACTGGGTGTGGTTCATGAAAAGAATACACATCCAATGACACTGGTGGATCCTTATGTGGTTTGTTTAGAAGAACAGACATGCAATGACACCGGTGGATCCATGTGTGGTTCATGAGAAGAACACATACCCAATGACACTGGTAGATCCTTATGTGGTTCATGAAAAGAACAGACAATCAGTGACACCGGGTGTGGTTCATGAAAAGAACAGACATGCAATGACACTGGGTGTTGTTCATGAAAAGAACAGACATGCAATGACACTAGGTGGATCCATATGTGGTTTATGGAAGTAACAGACATGCAATGACTCTAGCTATGATTCATGAAAAGAACAGACATACAATCACACTGGTGGATCCATGTGTGGTTCATGGGAAGAACACACATCCAATCACACTGGTGGACTCTAGCTGTGGTTTGTTTAGAATAACACACATGCAATGACACTGGTGGATCCATGTGTGGTTTATGAGAAGAACACACATCCAATGAACTCTAGTGGATCTACCTTGGCATAATTTGTTGTACTCCACGATGTATTTCATTGTACAAGACACTTTCCATTTTTATACTACTCAGTTCTGCCCTTGGTCTTATGTGGTACTACTTAGTTTTGCCCCCCTCTCTATCTTTCGTAGAAGCCCAAACCTGTTCTCACCCTGTCTACTACTCCCTGATTGGTTGTCATAGTTGTCACGCGGATCGTGCGCACCAACCGTTGATTCTGTGTGATCCAACGATGATCATTGCACACGTCGTGCCCTTCACAGTACAGCGTGAGACAACACGGACGTCTCCCTCAGCGAGACTTCTATAGGAAGGAACACGATGCCGTCCATGGAAAAAGTCGTCGAGCGGTCATGTCAAGTTTAATCAAGTCTGAAAAGCCTACTACTACTACTACAACTCATGCACAGGGCAACAGGGTCATCGAGTGCATGTTTGTCGATGGGACGCTGCAATTTATTGCCAATTGATTTTAATCAGACATATCCCATTTTTACACAGCGCTCTCAATCTCACTTCTAACTAGGCCCTACCTCTAGTAACTTCCATGAGTCAAGGCCCCCTCTCGAGTAGATCTAATGTTGCTAGAAATTAGTTCTGTGCCACTTGCATGCAGTAGAATCGAGGTCTGCCATGAGTGTGTTTTCAATGCAGCTCTAAAGTGGAGACCGTGGCTGTTTCAAAAAAAAGGGAACGGAAAAAAGGGTGGAGATCGTGGTAGCCCCCCGCCCCCCCGCCCACCACGCGTGTCCACTCGAGGACTACGAACGGTCCGGTGTTTATAACCCCCCTCGACCTTCTTCTTCCATGAGCTCGTGTCATTTCCCCCTAGTCTGTCTAGTCCCAAGACCCCAATCTACACCTGTCGCGCGTGCCGAAGCTCCCTCATTTGCACTACCTCCTTCCCTTGGTTCACCATGAAGCGTACGCGTGGAGACGATCCGGAGGTGAAGCCAGTTCAAGGCGCAGCAGCAGATGGCTCGGTCATCGCCAAGCAGGCGGAGGCGTCTTCTCCGGGCACGAACACCGCTCGTCGCCACGCCGTTGAGGGTGCGAACTCATCCGTCCAGCCAGTAGTCGTCGCCGCCGAGTAGCAGGTGGTAGCCGTCGGCGCCGAGCAGCAGTTGGTAGCCGTCGGCGCCGAGCAGCAGGTGGCAGCCATCACCGCCGAGAAGCAGGTAGTAGCCGTCGCCGCCGAGCAGCAGGTGGCCAACAACGTCGTGGTGCCAGCGGCAAATTGGATGGGGGGCAGGCGGCAGGCGGAGGCAATCCGGTGATCTACATCGACGACCCCATCGCCGTTCAAGAAATCTTTGATGCAATCGTGGAGAATGATGAGTTCGAGGAGGAGGTCCCTGATGAGGAGTCCGAGGTACTATATTGCTAGCTTCTCTAGTCACAGTCGCGGTTTTCACTGTTCATACATAGGATTTGCTCAATCATGTACAAATTATTTTTCTCTTGAAGTAGGGTAGTATATATATGATTCGATCGGTTGATTGATGCATCTGCCATCTAGTCACAAAACCCCAATCCGTCTAGTCACAAAACCTCAATCTGCTCATCTGCCATCTAGTTGAGTGTTGATTTCGATACACAGCAGGCCTATAACATTACATTTCTATTCCTTACTGAGCCCAATGATTCAATTTTGCCCCAAAATAGTGCAAGGGCATCTGATGGTCTCGTTTTCTTAGGGATGGTTAGTGGCCTTGAGGCAGCAATGCACATAAACAATATAGGTTATGCTGTTGGTATTTTGGTTCTCCGACTCCATCACTGAAAAAAATGAGGCCCTAATTTTTTCTCTCATATGGAACCTAAATATATAATATTTGTATTGTTTCTGATCTATGAATGCGTTATATGATGCATTTGTATATCCCTGAATATTGTTTTGTACGATTACATTTCAATTTCTTCTATGGCCAATGATTCAAATTTTCCCCAAAGAGAGGCAGACACATTGGTGTCAAATTTTTACAGGGATGAGTGAGCGAACCCGGGGCCATGTACAAGATCAATATAAGCTGTGCAATTGTTACTTGGTTCTCTTACGCCATCTCTATATAAACTTATGAGGCTGCAATCTCTATTCTACATTCATAGAACTATGATAATTGAATTATCTATTCCATGCATTCATAGTGTATAAGAATTACATTTTAGTTTGTCACCGAGGCCAATGATTGAAATTTGCCCCAAAAGAGCTCAAGGGGAGACATGTATGATGATGTCGTGTTTTAGGGATGGGTTGGTGAACCTGAGGCAGCAATGCACACAAACAATATAGGTTGTGTTGTTGGTACTTTGGTTCCCCAACTCCATCTCTGAAACAAATTATGAGACCCTTGATTTATTCTCATATGGAACTACATATATGATCCTTGAATTGTTTCTGATCTTTTAATGATTGGTATGATGCATATGTATATGAATGGTTTTGATCATAAGTATTTTTAACATGTACCCGAAGATTAATTGTTTGGTCTTTTATTTATAATTACAATATTTGGGCTTGTTTTTGTACCTGACTATGTATATCCCTGAATAATGTTTTGTACGATTACATTTCAATTTCTTATTATGGCCAATGATTCAAATTTGCCCCAAAAGAGAGGCAGACACATTGGTGTCAGATTTTTTCAGGGACGAGTTAGTAAACCTGGGGCGATGTACAAGAACAATATAGGCTGTGCAATTGTTACTTGGTTAACTTACGCCGTCCCTGTAGAAACTTATGAGGCCTTAATATTTATTCTACATTCATAGAACTATGATATTCGAATTACCTATTCCATGCATTCAGTGTATAAGAATTACATTTTAGTTTGTCACCGAGGCCGATGATTGAAATTTTCCCCAAAAGAGTTCAAGGGGAGACACGTATAACGGTGTCGTGTTTTAGGGATGGGTTGGTGAACCTGAGGCAGCAATGCACACAAACAATATAGGTTGTGTTGTTGGTACTTTGGTTCTCCAACTCCATCTCTAAAACAAATTTTGAGGCCCTAGATTTATTCTCATATGGAACTACATATATGATCCTTGAATTGTTTCTGATCTTTTAATGATTGGTATGATGCATATGTATATGAATGGTTTTGATCATAAGTATTTTTAACATGCACCTGAAGATTAATTGTTTGGTTTTTTATTTATAATTACAATATTTAGGCTTGTTTTTGTACCTGACTATGTATATCCCTGAATAATGTTTTATACGATTACATTTCAATTTCTTATTGTGGCCAATGATTTAAATTCGCCCCAAAAGAGAGGCAGACAGATTGGTGTCAGATTTTCTCAGGGACGAGTTAGTGAACCAGGGGCGATGTACAACAACAATATAGGCTGTGCAATTTTTACTTAGTTCACTCACGCCATCCCTGAATAAACTTATGAGTCCGCAATCTTTATTCTACATTCATAGAACTATTATATTCGAATTATCTATTCCATGCATTCATAGTGTATAAGAATTACATTTTAGTTTGTCACCGAGGACGATGATTGAAATTAGCTCAAAAAGAGTTCAAGGGGAGACACGTATGATGGTGTCATGTTTTAGGGATGGGTTGGTGAACCTGAGGCAGCAATGCATACAAACAATATAGGTTGTGATGTTGGTACTTTAGTTCGCCAACTCCATCTCTGAAACAAATTATGAGGCCCTATATTTATTCTCATATGGAACTACATATATCATCCTTGAATTGTTTCTGATCTTTTAATGATTGGTATGGTGCATATGTATATGAATGGTTTTAATCATAAGTATTTTTAAGATGCACCTGAAGATTAATTGTTTGGTTTTTTTATTTATAATTACAATATTGAGGCTTGTTTTTGTACCTGACTATGTATATCCCTGAATAATGTTTTGTACGATTACATTTCAATTTCTTATTATGGCCAATGATTCAAATTGTCCCAAAAAAGAGGCAGACACATTGGTGTCAGATTTTTTCAGGGATGAGTTAGTGAACCTGGGGCGATGTACAACAACATTACAAGTTTTGCAATTGTTACTTGGTTCACTGACTCCATCCCTGAAGGAACTTATGAGGCTGCAATCTTTATCCTACATTCACTCTGATGCAATTATTTGTCATTGTGTTGAGATGAAATGATATATGAACCGATCAAACTATTGCTGAGATGCTTTATCTTTTATATCCATAGATATATTGTCTTACATATACATGTTGTCAATTCTTGAGTTATAATACAATTCAATCATATGTATGAGTTCTAAGTTATGTTCTTAAAAATCAATAGGATGATGATGATGAAGTGGACGATAGCAAGGTATCCAGGGACAACAAGAGCCGCTACGTGCTAAGGCGGTTACGTTGTGGGATAATACGTTTCCACCGTAGGGGGAGACAGTTTTGCCCATTCTGTGGCAGAGCAATCAACATGGACCTCAACAGCTTGATCCAGCACACGGAGGGCATTGGCAGAGGTGGAGGCAGAAGGCATAGGCCGATTACCTTGGCACGGCACGCAGCCTACGGCAAATTCCTTCGGGAGTATGTCAAGACTGGTCTGTATCCCATCGACTAGGTTGTCGCTGCCTCCTACTGATAAACCCCTGTCCTGCTAGGCGCCTCCGTGTCCCGGCCTCCTACTGCAGCCCATGCTTTTATTTTGTTCTAGTTAATTATTACCTATGTGTGGGATGTAAGACAATATATCCGTGGTGTCTCTGGTGAACCTTCTATATTAATCTACTCCTTTATATAGAGTGCCTTAAAGTTTCTAGTGTTCAATTATATTTACTGATCATGCTCATGCACACTACAAAATTATATGGGGAGCTCGGATTCTAGAGGAGGAAAACAGAACCGAGCATGGTCGACAAGGTGATAGATCTCACCGGGAACCAATTATCGTCCCCGACCGTGCCATGGGTGTGTCCATGGTGAGGGCGAGCTCCGACTCGGGATGGGAAGGAGAGCGGGGGCCGAGCAGCTTCGTCACTTCCCAGCTCTGTGCCATGGCCGCGACCACAGATTGCCGCTCCGGGGAAGAAGACACGTAATGGATGCAGGCGCCAACGCTGCAAGCATACAAGGAGGAGAGCTAGGCCGAGCTGGTTCTTCCATGTCCCAGCTCTGCGCCATGGCTACGACGCCCCACAGATTGCCGCTCCGGGGAAGAAGAAGACGCGTAATGGATGCAGGCGCCAACACTGCAAGCCTAATTGACATCTAAGCGACAGGAGCGACAGGAGCGACATAACGGCGAGAACTGACAGGGGGGGGGCAACTTGACGGCCGTTAGCCTGATTTTTTGTATTGAAACATAAAGTTGAATTCATGCAGAAAAGACCCTCTGAGTATTTGGAACACCAACTATAGTCATCGTGGATGATTTCAGGGAACTCGGGTACTGTGTTGCCTGGACACCCCAACTTTCGGGCCGCAAAATGATATTCTCGTAGCAGAAGGCACTGGACGGCGTGATGAACGCTGTTTTCTCCTTGTCCTAGACCACCATCTTGATCTGGTTGTAGCCGGAGTACATGTCGAGGAAGCACAATGACTCCGACCCCGCGGTCGAGTCGATGATCTGGTCGATGCATGGGAGAACGCACTCCTCCTTTGGGCAGGCGTTGTTGAGGTTGGTGTAGTCGATGCACATTCTCCAAGTGTTGTTCTTCTTCAGAACCAGGACTAGGTTTGCTAGCCACTTGGAGTACTTGATTGGTTGGATGAAGCCTGCAGCAAGCAGGTGTTGTACTTCTTTGGCGATTACTCAGTGGCGTTCATCATTGAAGGGCCGCAGAGACTGCTTCACATGTCATGCTTTGAGGTCGGCATTGAGTTTGTGCTTAATGAGTTCCCTCGGGACAACAGGAATGTCAGATGGCTTCCATGCAAAGATCTCGTGATTCTTATGTAGGAACTCGATGAGTGTGCTTTCCTATGCGAGGCTCATGTTTGTCCCGATGGTGACCTTCTGGCTTGAGTCACCCGGTACGATCTCGACGGTGCAGGTGTGCATGGAGGCCTCGAATGCTGTTTACCTGATGTTCTCTGTGTTGGGTTTCTTCAGGATCCCAGGGCTGTCCTTGTCGATGCCGCTTGCATATTTGGTGAGCTAGACGGCATGCTTGGTTTCCTCGGTTATGACGGTGTCGGCAAGCTTGGCACCATTGTCCTTGCATTTCACGGCCATGTCGGGGTCGCCGTGGATGGTGATGATGCCGCGTGGCCCTGGGAGCTTCATAATGTTGTACTCGTAATGCGGGGCCGCATGAACTTGGCGAATGCCTGTCACCCCAGGATGTAGTGGTAAGGGCTATGAAAGTTCACCATCTCGAAAATGATCCGCTTGGTGCGGAAGTTGGCTGGCGTGCCAAAGGTGACTGGCAGTGTCACCTTGCCGATCAGATACACCTTCCGACCAGGGATGATCCCGTGGAAGGTGGTGAGGGTCGATTCGACCATTGACTGCGGGAGCTGCAGCCTCCTAAATGTGTCCAGGTAGAGGATGTTGATGGAGCTTCTGCCGTCCATCAAGATCTTGGGGAGCCAGTAGTCATCCACTTTCGGTTAGACCACCGGGCGACACGCCCAGGGTACTCGATCCGCGGCGCATGGTTCTCGCGGCTCTAGGTGATGCTCTGCTCGGACTAGTGGAGGAAGCAGGGGATGTCAACTTGAGTCACCATGTTCACAGTGACTATGCGGGCGAGCACCTTTTTCTCGTGTTTGGTGCTGAGTCCGGTAAACATACGCAGTGAGCCGACATCGTTGCCGAACCCGCCAACATTGCCGTTATCCCTTGGCGGGTCGTTGTTGGGGCCCTCCCTTGCTCGCCTTGCCTTCTCGATATCCTTCAGGGAGTGACAGTCAGCGGTGGTGTGGGTGGCGGGCTTCCCCTCCTGCTGTGGTAGACACAAGGTTGGTTGAGTAGTGCAGCGGGGTCAAATTTCGGCATCGCCGTGTTATTGGCGCGGTAGTTCCTTCCATCACGGCGGAAGTTCTTCGGGTCGCACTGCCCGTAGCCGGCATTGGCGACGAAGTCAAATCACCCATCACCACGGTGCTTGCCGGTGAGGCGAGTGTTGCTATAGCGCATGTCGCACTGTCTCCCGTTGTCGTGTCCGCCAGGACGACGTCTCCCACCCGACTCGTCATCGGAGTCTTAGTTGGGGTCCTCCTTCACGTAGCGCTTGGCGATCTCGAGGAGGTCAAGGATGTTGTTGAGCATCCGGTAGACCCTCTTGATCTTGGCGACCAGAGGTTCGTACTGGCACGTGTTCTTGAAGTAGTAGCTCTCCGTGTCCAGGTGGATGCCGGAGGCGTTGATCCACAGGTCCTACCACCGTTGTACCTAGTGGCGGGTTGAATCACGTTGTCCCTGAATGCAGCACTCTAGGTCCTCGATGGTGGTGGCGCGGGTCTAGGAGCCCTCGAAGTGCCTGACAAAGGCCTCTCGCATGTACTCGCATGAGTCGATGATGTCCGCGGGAAGGGTGTTGATCCGTTGTCGTGTCGCTCCCTCCATCATCAGGGGGAGGTAGCGAGTGGCGAGCAGGTCGGTGTGGCCAACGATCCCCATTACCATGAGGTAAGTGTCAATCCACACCGCTGGGTCGTATGTGGGATCGTACTTCTCGATGTCCTTCAGCGCTTTGAAGGTGGAGGGGTACTTCTCGCCTCAGATCATTGGTCTGAAGCACTGTGGGCTGACTCGGCTGAGGGAGCCCCTTGGCTCGGGCTCGTCGCGGTTGGTGAGGGTGTGCCTCAGGTCATTCGGCTACCGTGTTCACTAGGCCTGATTGTTGAGGATGTGGGTCCGCGCGTCGATTGACTAACCATTTGCAGCGACCATGTTGTTCACAGGTCGCGGCTCATTGGTGGAGAGTGCGGGATTTGCGGCCAACGGTTGGAGCTGCCGGGGCTCGGGCAATGGTAGTTGAGGGTGTTGGCGACCGTTGGATGGCCTCTTAAGGTCGCCCGGCTTCCGTATGAGCGGGAATACATCCGCCCCCACGAGTCGACTCCCGCGGCTTGCTGCTCGACAGCCCTGGCGAGTAGGGCCTGTGCGTACTTGATCTGCAGCGCACCCTCTCTCATGATGTTGAGATTGGGGACTACAGCTTGCCCCGTGATGACATTGTCCATCGGGGTGGAGTAGAGCGGGAGTCCATTGGAGTCCCGGGCTTGTGGCGAGATGATGATCCGCGGTTGCTCCAGAGGAGGCATGCGGTGGGGTGGTGGTGGAGCTCCAGTCGCAGGCGCCACAGGTGGTGGGCGATTGCTGACGCTAGACGACGTGTTATCGCAGATCTCGCGCTCGCTCGTGCAAGCGGGGTCGTGCTTGTCGTTGAAATTCAGGGTGCAACCCTGGACATTGGAGTTCACGCGACTCCTGATGCGGCGCTGGTGGTAGAGCGACAACTCCTGCGCCGTTTGCCGCTCGAGGCGGTACTTCTCGTGCTCGGCCTGCTCCGCACATGTTTCCGCCTCCAATTGTAGGTGGTACTCCTCGACTTCTGTCGTTGTTGCAGTCAGCAGGAGTGGCATGGGGAAGGGATCTGGCAGGGCGCTTGCGCTTCCCACCATGTAGATGTTGTTGAAGCGATTGGATCTAGCGCGGAAGTCGTCAAGAGACTCTGACCCGGAGTCAGAGTCGAAGATCTCGAGGATGGAGGGGTCCTCGAAGTCCTTAGTGTTGGAGACTCGCATGATGGAGTCTTCGTGTGACGCAGCGGTGATGGATCTAGAGACCGAGGTAGGGGTCACCGAATCGGCATCATCACGGAGGGCCACGTCACTTGTGGTTGTGACGCTCCCGGCTGAATTGCTGGAGGCCGAGTCATAGTTGGAGGCGAGGCGGGTGATGGAGCGGATCTGGCCTTCTGAGAGTAGATTGCGGTGTGGTGGCGATCCGCCGATGATCGCCGTTTCCGCCGGGCCGACAACATCCATGAACTCGATAAACAGGTTGATGGTGTCGACCGGCATCACAACACTGTGTGTGATCGGGCACGACGCAGGGATGTAGTTGCTGGGTAGGATCTGAAGGATCCCGCCGCTTGCGATCATGCGGCCGGTGGCGATCGGCCGATCAATTGGCGAGTAGGGTCTCGCCACAGAACTCAGGCTGGACCAGTCGTGCCCCATGGTGGCCGCCACTGTCGTGGTAATGACCACGGCAGTCGCTACCAGGGGTAGCGATTGGAGGGATTTAGGGCAAGAGCGAGTTGCCATCTGCGGTGCGAGATTGAGGGAAAATACACAGGGTGACGTGGGTATAGCTTACAAGTACTTGAGATTAGCCTATAAAGTTTAGCCCAAGAAGGAGTCCACAGTGCGATCGAAGCCCAGCAAAGATTCGGGTGGCCCATTGGAGTTCGACTTCTTGGAGGACACGACAAAGTATAGATAGAAACTCAAAGGGGAAACCCTAACTTGTAACTGACTCGATCTGCTACCCAAAGACCTAGCCTCTCTATACAAAGGCCAGGAGGGGGCGGCGAGGAGGACCCCCGCATACACCTCTCCAGATTGCATCTACGCACCCTTGTAACTTTCGATTCCCTCATAATCCAGAGTAGACTAGCAGGAGTTGGGTCCTCTACGAGGCCTAAACCTGGGTAAAACCTCATGTCACATGTCTGCTTGTTGCTAGACTAATGATGCCTCCAGTGCTCCCCACTTCCTCAAACCTAAGTCCATCAACAATGGGCATTGATGAGTTAACCCCTCATCAAGTGGCGCCATCTGTGGGAAACGAGAGTGCTGATGTTGCGGCTTCCTCAGCCCCATCAACCACGATCTGCGACTCTACTGCAATGGAGACTTGCCTCCTCTTTGGCGCCCTCGACTTCACTGTCCATACATCAGCGACTCGCCCGAATTTCGACTCCGTGGCCAATGGGATCGGCCTGGCGATCGGAAGCCTACATTGCCAAGTTGGTCGAGTCAGCATGCTTTGCCTCCCCGATCAGCTGAAGACACCCGCGATTGCTCTTGCACCGTGGTTCCCACCGCCGATCGGCACCCTGAGCAAACTCAACGCCTCAGTGTCAATCGAGATCACGGATGGCAACAGCAGTTGCGAGTCCGATCTAGGCAATCTGGCGACAGAAGACGAAGCCTACGGCTCCGGATCTAAGAGTTGCGGGAGCAACAGCTTCCCCAGCGAGTACATGTGCGCCGTCATCAACATCGGTAACAGAGGCACTTCAAGGGAAAACTCCAATGGCGGACCCACCAACAACAGGCCGACAAATTGACCCCCTGTGATCGGCCCCATCCAAGAGGACCATCAGCCACCTAACCCTGTGAATGAAGTTCCACGCCTCCAACAATGGAGCAGAATACGAGGCCCTGTGCCAGGGGATACGGATGACCAAAGCCTATGGCGCAACGCAACTCGTTATCTACAGTGACTCCAAGCTCATGGTGGGCCAAACCATGAACTAGTGTGATGCCTTGAGCGACAACATGATTGCCTAATGCAACCTCTATGACGCACTCGAAGGAGACTTTGATGGCTGCAAACTGCGGCATGTAGGCCACGAAAGCAACGAAGAGGCAGACACACTCACCAACATAGGATCCAACTGCGCCCCGGTACTGCCCAGAGTATTCCTGGAACAAATCTGCGAGTGCTCCATCAAGCCAAAGGCTCTGGAAGAACAAACTAGCCCATCAAAGGACTCGAGGGCTGTGCCACCCGAAGGACTCGAAAGTCCTAACGATGAAGAACAAGGACTTGGACTCGAAGGTCCCATGGAGGTCATGCTCATCGAGCCATCCTGGACGCAACCGTACATCACATACCTACTCAGCAATAGGCTACCAGATGACCCGACAGATGCGCGACACATAGCGCGATGCTCAAAAGCTTTCACCATCATCAACGACGAGCTATACAAGTGCAACATCATAGGAGTCCTTCAACGATGCGTCTCCAATGGTGATGCGACATCCATCCTCCTCGAGATACACGAAGGCACCTATGGTCATCATGCCGGAAGTAGCACCCTCGTCGCCAAAGCTCTATGACCTGGATTCTACTGGCCAATGGCGATGCGCGATGCCAAGGACATCGTCCAAAAGTGTAACACCTGCAAAAGGTTCGTAGATAAACCACACACACCTGGCGTAGAACTTATCCCAATACCCCTGGCCTGACCCTTTGCGCAATGGGGACTTGACATGGTTGGCAAGCTGCAAAAGTCATCACCTGGAGGTTACACTTTCCTCCTGGTCGTAGTCGACACGGTCACCAAGTGGCTCAAGGCCATGCCGATGACGAACCAGACAGGCGCCACCACCGTAAAATTCTTCGAGTCCATCGTCTTCAGGTTCGGGGTGCCACACAGCATCATCACCGATAATGGGACGAACTTAACCTCGAATGAGTTCCAGGATTTTAGCGAAAACCTGGGAATCAACATCAGCTATGCTTCGGTAGCACATCCCCAAACCAACGGTCAAGTCGAGAAGGCCAACGGCCTTGTCTACAACAGCATCAAGAAAAGACTCCTTAGACCACTCGAGCGAGTACTATGGAGCATGCGAACAAGTCCAAACAACACCACAGGCTACACCCCGTTCTTCATGGTACATGACGCTGAGGCAGTACTACCTGCAGAAGTGCGCTATAGGGCCCCAAGGGTCGTGGCGTAGAACGAGGCTAAATCAACAACCGCACTCGAAGACTCTGTCGATCTCCTCGACGAAGCACGAGAGATCGCGGTGGAGCGATCCACGATCTACCAGCAGAGCCTCCGCAACTACCATAGCCCACGGCTGCGCCAAAGGTCCTTCGTCGAAGGAGACCTTGTCCTACGACTAAAGCATAAAGGACACCTCAAGCTCGAGTCCCCCTAGGAGGGACCCTATGTGATTACCAAAGTAATCCTAGGTGGCGCCTATTGCCTGAAAGACGTAGAGAGTGGATTCGCATACTCTAACCCCTAGAACGTCGTGCAGCTACACCGTTTCAACCCTTAGATGTTTTTACTTTTACAATAAGGCTACTCAGCCAGGCTACTGAGCCAAACACTATACCTCCTGATACTCTGCAATTAAATAAAGCTAAGTGCCTCCAACTTTGTGTTTTGTTTTCTTTTACTTCGATTGCTATTTCTCGCACTCGGGGGCTACGCCTCCATGATGACCTTGTTACTACAAGAAACTCGCAACGCTGTAACCTGAGTAACTGGCACGCTGTTAATCAAACCCTTGATAAAACCCAACCCAGCTGCAATGCATCTGACAGGTTGGCAAGGTGCCGAGATAAGTACACGTCAGGCTAACGAAAAGGCACTGCATAATTCAAGCTACTCAAAAAACATACAAGCTAGCAAGCTTTAAATACAATACGGGTAACAAAGTACCCAGTCGAAACTATGCGAACTTTACATCACCTATACATCTTTGTGCAGGTAAAATACTACTCTACTGACGAAAAAGGAGAACGTTGGTACGCTGGTCAAACAAATCGATGATGTTTTCGGCTGGCTGATCGACCGCTCGATAGTGGGGTACCATGTTCCACGCCATCCCCTCTGGTAGTGGTGGCGGCCCTGTAGCAACGGCACCCAAGTCCATGTCAGGTCGATGTAGGCACACAAGTTCTAGCACAGCATTTGCACCTACAACCAGCTGTTGATCCACACACTTGCGCACCACATCGGCGTTATGGAATTTCCTCATCAGGGCTAGCAGGCTCGAGGGCGACGCATCCAAGGGAAACATTGCCCGAAAGATATGCTTCAAGCATGACTATGCCTTCTTAAAGTAGTGCAGCACCCATGACACATGATCTTGCAGGGTCGCCAACACGATTGCACGATCCTGGTCGACCCAGAAGTACCCGCTAGCTTCCAGTTGCTCTTGGGTCAGGCAGTTCAGTCGTATAGTTACATGGTCTTTCTCTTCCTGCGGAAGACGAAGACTCACAACTATATAGGGCGAACAAAAATTATTGGAGTAAGCCGACAATACAGGTGGTACGGAAAGGAAAACAAGTCAGAAAAACTAACATTACAAAAGTGATACATTAGCATGATATCTCCAACGCAAGCTTACTATAGAAGGTGCTTCTCTTGGACTTATCTAGTCCTTGGTTGACTCTGCGAGTCGACCAAACAAGAGCGCTGGTCGCGCACCCAAAGATTTCATAGGCACATAACTGCTTTCACCAGTTACTTCCCCTCTTCGAATTAGCGATTTGGTTATGAACTCGGGGGGCAACTCCAATAGGGAGCACTAAAACCATATTCGGCTAAAACAAAAAAATGACACCAGTCTAAAAAGTCCAAAGTCCCTAACCGAGTCTACGACTCGAATAGGCACTCGGGGGCTACTCCCATAGGGACCACTAGCTGCGCACCCTATGAAAAATCTTAGTCATTAAACGCGTGTCGATTACGTCCACATTCAAAATGGCAACTCCGCCTCATATTCTCCCTGCAAAGAGACTGCGTCTCCTGGGTCACCCGAATCACCTCCGCGGTGACTAAAAAAATCGGATGTCGCGTTTACAATGTGAAGGTAAGACCTGAAAAGGCCTGGTAATGCATCTGCTACGCTCTACCAGATATAAGCCATGCCTACTGGCACGATGAAATAAGCCTTGACGGACGCATCGAGTGCCCACACCTAAAACAATAGAATTTGAACTCTGTAAGAACTCCACGGCTAGAGTCGAATTACACTAGTGTGTGGTTTATGGAAGGAACAAACATGCAATCACACTAGGTGGATCCATATGTGGTTTATGGAAGTAACACACATGCAATGACACTGGGTGTGGTTCATGAAAAGAACAGACATGCAATGACACTGGTAGATCCTTATGTGGTTCATGAAAAGAACAGACATGCAATGACACTGGTGGACCCTTATGTGGTTTGTTTAGAGGAATAGACATGCAATGACTCTAGCCGTGGTTTATGAAATGAACAGACATGCAATGACACCGGGTGTGGTTCATGAAAAGAACAGACATGCAATGACTTATGTGGTTTGTTTGGAAGAACACACATGCAATGACACTGGGTGTGGTTCATGAAAAGAACAGATAGGCAATGACACTGGTGGATCCTTATGTGGTTTGTTTAGAAGAACACGCATGCAATGACACTGGGTGTGGTTCATGAAAAGAACAGACACACAATGACACTGGTGGATCCTTATGTGGTTTGTTTAGAGGAACAGACATGCAATCACACTAGGTGCATCCATATGTGGTTTATGGAAGTAAAAGACATGCAATGACTCTAGCTGTGATTCATGAAAAGAACAGACATGCAATGACACTGGTGGATCCTTATGTGGTTCATGAAAAGAACACACATCCAATGACACTGGTTGTTACTTATTTGGTTTGTTTAGAAGAACACACATGCAATGACACTGGGTGTGGTTCATGAGAAGAACACACATCCAATGACACTGGTGGATCCTTATGTGGTTTGTTTAGAGGAACATACATGCAATCACAGTAGGTGGATCCATATGTGGTATATGGAAATAAAAAACATGCAATGACTCTGGTAGATCCTTATGTGGTTCATGAAAAGAACGGACATGCGGTGAAACTGGGTGTGGTTCATGAATAGAACAGACATGCACTGACACTGGGTGTGGTTCATGAAAAGAACAGACATGAAATCACACTGGTGGATCCTTATGTGGTTTATGGAAGGAACAAACATGCAATCACACTAGGTGGATCCACATGTGGTTTATGGAAGTAACACACATGTAATGACACTGGGTGTGGTTCATGAAAAGAACAGACATGGAATGACACTGGTAGATCCTTATGTGGTTCATGAAAAGAACAGACATGCAATGACACTAGTGGACCCTTATGTGGTTTGTTTAGAGGAACAGACATGCAATGACTCTAGCCGTGGTTTATGAAAAGAACAGACATGCAATGACACTGGGTGTGGTTCACGAAAAGAACAGACATGCAATGACTTATGTGGTTTGTTTGGAAGAACACACATGCAATGACACTGGGTGTGGTTCATGAAAAGAACAGATAGGCAATGACACTGGTGGATCCTTATGTGGTTTGTTTAGAACAACACGCATGCAATGACACTGGGTGTGGTTCATTAAAAGAACAGACACACAATGACACTGGTGGATCCTTATGTGGTTTGTTTAGAGGAACAGACATGCAATCACACTAGGTGGATCCATATGTGGTTTATGGAAGTAAAAGACATGCAATGACTCTAGCTGTGATTCATGAAAAGAACAGACATGCAATGACACTGGTGGATCCTTATGGGGTTCATGAAAAGAACATACAGGCAATGACACTGGTGTATCCTTATGTGGTTTGTTTAGAAGAACACACATGCAATGACACTGGGTGTGGTTCATGAAAAGAACACACACACAATGACACTGGTGGATCCTTATGTGGTTTGTTTAGAGGAACACACATATAATGACACTGGTGGATCCACGTGTGGTTCATGAGAAGAACACACATCCAATGACTCTGGTAGATCCTTATGTGGTTCATGAAAAGAACAAACATGCAATGACACTGGTGGATCCTTATGTGGTTTGTTTAGAGGAACAGACATGCAATGACTCTAGCCGTGGTTCATGAAAAGAACAGACATGCAATGACACCGGGTGTGGTTCATGAAAAGAATAGACATGCAATGACTTATGTGGTTTGTTTGGAAGAACACACATGCAATGACACTGGGTGTGGTTCATGAAAAGAACAGATAGACAATGACACTGGTGGATCCTTATGTGGTTTGTGTAGAAGAACACACATGCAATGACACTAGGTGTGGTTCATGAAAAGAACAGGCACACAATGACACTGGTAGATCCTTATGTGGTTTGTTTAGAGGAACACACATGCAATGACTTTGGTTTGGTTCATAAAAAGAACATACATGCAATGACACTGGTGGATCCTTATGTGTGGTTCATGAAAAGAACAGACATGCAATGACACTGGTGGATCCTTATGTGGTTTGTTTAGAAGAACACACATGCAATGACACTGGGTGTGGTTCATGAAAAGAACAGACACACAATGACACTGGTGGATCCTTATGTGGTTTGTTTAGAGGAACAAACATGCAATCACACTAGGTGCATCCATATGTGGTTTATGGAAGTAAAAGACATGCAATGACTCTAGCTGTGATTCATGAAAAGAACAGACATGCAATGACACTGGTGGATCCTTATGTGGTTCATGAAAAGAACAGACAGGCAATGACACTGGTGGATCCTTATATGGTTTGTTTAGAAGAACACACATGCAATGACACTGGGTGTGGTTCATGAGAAGAACACACATCCAATGACACTGGTGGATCCTTATGTGGTTTGTTTAGAGGAACATACATGCAATCACAGTAGGTGGATCCATATGTGGTATATGGAAATAAAAAACATGCAATGACTGGTAGATCCTTATGTGGTTCATGAAAAGAACGGACATGCGGTGAAACTGGGTGTGGTTCATGAATAGAACATACATGCACTGACACTGGGTGTGGTTCATGAAAAGAACAGACATGAAATCACACTGGTGGATCCTTATGTGGTTTATGGAAGGAACAAACATGCAATCACACTAGGTGGATCCACATGTGGTTTATGGAAGTAACACACATGTAATGACACTGGGTGTGGTTCATGAAAAGAACAGACATGGAATGACACTGGTAGATCCTTATGTGGTTCATGAAAAGAACAGACATGCAATGACACTAGTGGACCCTTATGTGGTTTGTTTAGAGGAATAGACATGCAATGACTCTAGCCGTGGTTTATGAAAAGAACAGACATGCAATGACACTGGGTGTGGTTCACGAAAAGAACAGACATGCAATGACTTATGTGGTTTGTTTGGAAGAACACACATGCAATGACACTGGGTGTGGTTCATGAAAAGAACAGATAGGCAATGACACTGGTGGATCCTTATGTGGTTTGTTTAGAACAACACGCATGCAATGACACTGGGTGTGGTTCATGAAAAGAACAGACACACAATGACACTGGTGGATCCTTATGTGGTTTGTTTAGAGGAACAGACATGCAATCACACTAGGTGGATCCATATGTGGTTTATGGAAGTAAAAGACATGCAATGACTCTAGCTGTGATTCATGAAAAGAACAGACATGCAATGACACTGGTGGATCCTTATGGGGTTCATGAAAAGAACATACAGGCAATGACACTGGTGGATCCTTATGTGGTTTGTTTAGAAGAACACACATGCAATGACACTGGGTGTGGTTCATGAAAAGAACACACACACAGTGACACTGGTGGATCCTTATGTGGTTTGTTTAGAGGAACACACATATAATGACACTGGTGGATCCACGTGTGGTTCATGAGAAGAACACACATCCAATGACTCTGGTAGATCCTTATGTGGTTCATGAAAAGAACAAACATGCAATGCCACTGGTGGATCCTTATGTGGTTTGTTTAGAGGAACAGACATGCAATGACTCTAGCCGTGGTTCATGAAAAGAACAGACATGCAATGACACCGGGTGTGGTTCATGAAAAGAATAGACATGCAATGACTTATGTGGTTTGTTTTGAAGAACACACATGCAATGACACTGGGTGTGGTTCATGAAAAGAACAGATAGACAATGACACTGGTGGATCCTTATGTGGTTTGTGTAGAAGAACACACATGCAATGACACTAGGTGTGGTTCATGAAAAGAACAAGCACACAATGACACTGGTAGATCCTTATGTGGTTTGTTTAGAGGAACAGACATGCAATCACACTAGGTGGATCCATATGTGGTTTATGGAAGTAAAATACATGCAATGACTCTAGCTGTGATTCATGAAAAGAACAGACATTCAATGACATTGGTGGATCCTTATGTGGTTCATGAAAAGAATAGACAGGCAATGACACTGGTGGATCCTTATGTGGTTTGTTTAGAAGAAGATACATGCAATGCCACTGGGTGTGGTTCATGAAAAGAACACACACGCAATGACACTGGTGGATCCTTATGTGGTTTGTTTAGAGGAACACACATGCAATGACACCGGTGGATCCACGTGTGGTTCTGAAGGAAATATGCCCTCAGAGGCAATAATAAAGTTGTTATTATATATTCCTTATATATGATAGATGTTTATTTTACATGCTAGAAATGTATTGATTCGGAAACATCAATACATGGGTGTTTAATAAACAAAAAGGGTTCCTAGTCATGCCTCTCTTATAGACTAGCTTGTTGATTAACAGGATGATCAAGGTTTCCTGATCATGGACATTGGATGTTGTTAATAACAAGGACACACCATTGGTGGAATGATGTGATGAACATTCATCCGAAGTATAGCATTACGATCAAGTCATTATGTTTATATTGCTATAACATCATACGAAGTAATCTTTATCCTTAGACCATGAGATCATGTTAATTGCTAACACCGGAAGAGTATCTTGATAACATCAAACGTCACACCGTAACAGGGTGACTATAAAGATGGGTTCAGTACTACGAAGGTGTTATGTTGAGGCTCATGGATCAAGAGTGGAATTTGTCAATCCAGATGATGGATAGATATACTCTGGGCCCTCTCGATGATATCACATTAGGATAGCTTGCAAGCAAGTGATGTGATCACTAGAATGTTATATCACGGGAACGAGAAAAGAGTGCATGTCGATAACGAGATCAAACTAGGTATGGAGATACCGATGATCGAATCTCGAACATGTAATATATCGAGAGACAAAGGGATTTAGTTACAAGCGTTAAAGGTTCTCACGATCACAGGAGTCATCGTTGAATGTGTAGGAGTCGATCTGAGATCTCAGTCCACTGATTATTGATCGGAGAAGGGTCTCGATCATGTCTGTATTATTCGCGAACCATAGGGAGGCACACTTAAGAGTTACCGGACACCATTTTGGAGCACATATGTTTCAGACGAAAGAATTGCAAAGCATAGGAATTGTTTCAATAGAAACAGGAAATTGTTTCGGGTGAAATTGCAGAAGGTGGTTCTGCATGTGATATTGAAATATTCAAGGGGCTATATGTGAATGTTTGTTAATTAAAGTAATTAACAAAATTCTGAATAAATTTAATGAAAAGAGTTTTATTAAATGAGAGAGCATTAAATTTGGAGAAATTTAATGCATTTAAAGTGGAGACTTTAAAAGGGAATGTGAAGAGGCATTTTAATGTGGAGGGGTTACCACCACATGAATGGGGAGGTGAGGGGTCACACCCCCCATGTGCCGGCCATGGAGAGAGGGGGCACCCCCCTCCTCCTATAAAAGGCCACCCATTCCATCCTTCATCCTCACACCTCCTTGTGAAGGATCTCTCTCCCCCTCTAGAATTATTCCCCCATGGTCTCGGATTAGCGAGATACATGTTCCCGGTGGCATTTAAATGCGGAAGGAGTTGCTTCCATTTGGATCGCTGGAGCGAGGAGGTGGAGTTTGTCCGGTGGCTTGAACGTGTGTGCGAGTGTGGATGCGCTGCTGAGTTGCGGTGCTCGGACTTCCTCACGATCTTGAGATCGGCAAGTGTACGACTACATCAACCACGAGTTCCTACTCGTTAACAAAGCTCATTGTCTATGAGGGTAAGTTCTCGTTAGATGTATGTCCACCCGTTGCTTTGTACCTAGTAGATAGATATTGGCGTGTAGTTCACACCGTAAGAAAAATTTTGTTTTCTATGATGCAGACCCAACAGTGGTATCAGAGCCTGATCTATGCGTAGGTGCTTAGCACGGGTAGTACACATATGGTTGATATGTGGGCGATGATGATCATGTTATTGCATCTTCTATGTATTTTGGATATTGGTGGCATAGTGGGATGAAGCGGCCCGGACCAACCTTACATGTCATCGTACATGAGACCGGTTCCACGACTGACATGCAACTTGTTTTGCATAAGTGGTTGGCGGGTGTCTGTCTCTCCTACTATAGTCAATATCTGATTTACAACGAGTTGCTAATAACTTAGTTATCCTTGTTGTGGTTCATGTTCGTAGGTAAGAACGGTTCTATCTCCGAAAGCCCTAAGCCACGTAAAACTTGCAATTGATAAATTAGAGGCGTCTAGTTTAGATCGTTGCTGGGCTAGTGTGTTGATATGGTATTGTTGTAAGTAGATGTATGGTGGATACTCTTACAACACACTCAACGTGTAAGATCCATAGACCTTGGACTTACACACAAAGGAATGATAGAGATCATACCACGATGCAAGTGATAGAGATCAAATGCATGGACCATATCATCTCACTTTACACATTAGATGTTAGCATCTTATACTGCTAGTTTGGCGCGTTTGATAGCATTATAAGATGATCCCTCTTTTAGATATCAAGATAAAAATGTGTTATTCCTTGAGTATGAACCGTTCTATGGATCGTGTTTCGAGACATCACGTGATGATCAGGTGTACTCGAATCTACGCTTTCATAGGAATGGGTGTAAGACAGTTTTACACACGCGAATACTAAGGTTCTTACTTGGCGAGCCTAGCATGTACAGACATGGCCTCGGAACACGGACCGAAAGGTTAAGCATGAGTCATATGGTTGATATGATGCCCATATATATGCTCGCCTTTGAAGCTATATCAACTCACGTGATGATCGGACTTGGCATAGTGGATTTGGTTCATGTAATCACCAAAAGGACACGAGGGATGTCGTTTTTGAGTGGGAGTTCATTAGTAATTTGGATTAGTTGAACTCAATCTATCATAAACTTAGTCTAAATAAACTTTAAAAATTCTGTTGTAGATGGCACCACCTGCTTTTAATTTCAATGTGTTCATGGAGAAAGAGAAACTTGCTGCGAATGGTAGCAACTTCACCAACTGGGCTATGAATTTGAGGATTCTCGTCCTTTGCTGCAAAAGCAATATGTGCTAGATGCGCTGCTAGGCCCCCACCATCTCTGATGCCTGACGAGGAAAAGAATGTCTATGTGACTCGTCAGAGGACCACAACTTAGTTCATTGCGGCATCTTGTATGGGCTAGAGCGAACTTGAGCGTTTGAAAATGGCAATGCATTTGATACCATGGGAGAATTGAAAATGATTTTCAATACCCATCTTTGCCGTGAGAATTATAATGCTACAGAAAAGTTCTTTAGTTGCATGATGGAGGAAAACAGCTCATAGTGAGCATGTACTCAAAATGTCTAGGTCGCCGATAAGCTTGTGTCCTTGGGAATACGATTCCCATTGACTTAGGCATACATCGTGTTCTCCAATCTCGCCACCTAGCTACAAGAGCTTTGTGATGAACTATAATATGTAGGGCATGAAGAAGTCTCTTCCAGGCTTTGTCAATGCTTAAGACTGCGAAGTGGAGATTAGGAAAGAACATCAAGTGTTGATGATCAATAGGACCACCGGTTTCAAGAAGGACAAGAAAGGCAAGCACAAGGGAAAGAAGGGTGGCAAGTGTTGCCACACCTGAAAAGAAACCTGGGCTGGCCCTAAGTCTGACACCGCGTCTTTACTATTGCAAGGGGTCGCCATTGGAAGCCCTGCCCCAAGTATTTGGCGGACAAGAAGTCAAGAAGGCAAACAAAGGTATATGTGATATACATGTTATTGATGTGTACTTGACTAGTACTCGCGTAGCACTTTGGGTATTTGATACGCATCGGTTGCTAATATATGTAACTTCGGTTCGTGGGCTACGGAACAAGCGACAACTAGCAAGGGATGAGGTCGAGGATGCGAATTGACAATGGATCAAGAGTTGATGTGATCGCCGACGGCGCTACCTCTCCATTTGCCATCGGGATTAGTTATAAACCTAAATAATTGTTATTTGGTGCTGCGAGCATGAACATTGTATCTGGATCATGTTTGATGCAAAGTGGTCATTCCTTTAAATTTGAGAACAATGGTTGTTCGATTTATAAGAATGATATCTTTTATGGTCATGCACCTATGTTGAATGGTTTATTTCTATTGGATCTCGATAGTAATATTACGCACATTCATAATGTTAATGCTAAAAAGATTAAACTTGATGATGATATGTCTACATATATGTGGCACTGCCATCTAGGTCATATTGGCATTAAACGCATGAAGAAAATCCATTCGGATGGACTTTTGGAATCACTTGATTTTGAATCATTTGATACATGTGAGCCATGCCTTATGGGCAAGATGACTAGAATGCCGTTTTCCGGTTCAATGGAATGGGCGACAGATCTATTGGAAATCATACATACTGATGTGTGTGGACCAATGAGTGTGTCGGCGCGAGGTGGATATCGTTATTTTGTTACTTTCACGGATGATTTGAGTAGATATGGGTATATCTATTTGATGAAACACAAGTCTGAAACTTTTGAAAAGTTCAAGGAACTTCAGAATGAAGTAGAAAATCATCATAATAGAAAGATCAAATTTCTACGGTCTGACCATGGAGGAGAGTATCTAAGTTACGAGTTTAGCACACACATGAAAGAGTGTGGAATAGTTTCACAACTCACGCTTTAGGAACACCACAACGTAATGGTGTGTCAGAACGTCGTAATCGTACCTTATTGGATATGGTTCGATCTATGATGTCTCTGACTGACTTACCTCTGTCATTTTGGGGTTATGCACTGGAAACAACTACATTCACTTTAAATCGGGCACCATCTAAATCCGTTGAAACGACACCGTATGAATTATGGTTTGGAAACAAACCTAAGCTGTCATTTCTTAAGGTTTGGGGATGCGATGTTTATGTGAAGAAACTTCAACCGGATAAACTCGAACCCAAAGCGGAAAAATGCGTCTTCATAGGATACCCTAAGGAAACAATTGGGTATACCTTCTATCATAGATCCGAGGGCAAAGTTTTTGTTGCCAAGAATGGATCCTTTCTTGAGAAGGAGTTTCTCGCGAAAGGTGTGAGTAGTCGGAAGGTAGAACTCGAAGAGGTTATTGAACCTTCTCTTCATGGAATGGCGAGTGGCGCGACACGAAGTTGTTTGAGTTGACTTCACGATGAAGAGAGCTAATGATAATTATCATGAAACTCGAAGAGGACACTACCAAACCTCGCGCAGTCAAGCGGGACACGTCAGCTCTGAAGCTGTCAAACAATCCTGTTATGAATTTCATGGTTGATGAAATGGATGACCCTGCGACGTATGAAGAAGCGATGATGAGCCCGGATTCCAACAAATGGCTAGAAGCCATGAAATCCGAGATGGAATCCATGTACGAGAACCAAGTTTGGAACTTGGTGGACTTACCTCACGACCGAAAGGCCGTTGAGAATAAATGGATTTTCAAAGAAGCGATCTTGATGGTAACGTGACCATCTATAAGGCTCGACTTGTCGCAAAGGGGTTTCGACAAATTCAAGGAGTTGACTACGATGAGACATTCTCTCCCGTAGCGATGCTTAAATCGGTTAGGATTATGTTAGCAATTGCTGCATATTTCGATTATGAAATATGGCAGATGGATGTAAAAACTGCGTTCCTCAATGGTAAGACTAAAGAAGAGTTGTACATGATACAACCTAAGGGTTTTGTTGAACCTAAAGATGCTAATAAGGTGTGCAAACTTTAGCGATCCATCTATGGACTGAAGCAAGCATCACGAAGTTGGAATCTCCGCTTTGATGAGGTGATCAAAGAGTTTGGATTTGTCCAAACTTATGGAGAGGCTTGTATTTACAAGAAAGTGAGTGGGAGCAATGTGGCATTTCTGATATTATATGTGGATGACATATTATTGATTGGAAATGATATAGATCTTTTAAACAGTGTTAAAAGTTATCTAAACAGCAAATTTTCGATGAAAGACCTTGGTGAAGCGTCATATATATTAGGCATTAAAATCTATAGAGATAGATCAAGGCGCCTAATTGGGCTATCGCAGAGTACATACCTTGATAAGATATTAAAGAAGTTTAATATGGACGAAAGTAAGAAGGGGTTCTTACCTATGTTGCAAGGCAAGACATTGAGTAAGACTCAAAGTCCGGTTACGGCAGAAGAAAGAGAGATGATGGATAAGATCCCCTATGCCTCGGCCATAGGCTCTATTATGTATGCCATGCTATGTACAAGACCGGATGTGGCACATGCTATTAGTTTGACTAGTAGGTACCAATCTGATCCAGGTTCGGAACACTGGATAACGGTAAAGAACATCCTCAAGTACTTGAGAAGAACTAAGGATATGTTTCTCATATACGGAGGTGAAGAAGAGCTAGTCGCTAAGTGTTATGTCGATGCTAGCTTTGACACTGATCCGGATGAATCTAAGTCTAAATCCGGATACGTATTCTCTTGAACGGAGCAGCAGTTAGTTGGAGGAGTTCCAAACAACCTGTGGTGGCTGGATCAACAACGGAGGTGGAATATGTTGCTGCTTCAGAAGCGGCGCAGGAGGCAGTTTGGATGAAAGAGTTCATTACAGAACTGGGTGTGGTTCCTAGTGCGTTGGACCCGATGGTGATCTACTATGACAATAATGGAGCCATAGCCAACGCAAAGGAACCAAGCTCTCACAAGAATTCCAAACATATTAAGCGCCGGTTTCACTCCATCCGCGAGCATGTCAAGGATGGAGATATAAAGATTTGTAAAGTACACACGGACCTAAATGTAGCAGATCCGTTGACTAAAGTTCTCCCTAGGGCAAAACATGATCAACACTAGAACTCCATGGGTGTAAGATTTATCACTATGTGAACTAGATTATTGTCTCTAGTGCAAGTGGGAGACTGAAGGAAATATGCCCTGAGAGGCAATGATAAAGTTATTATTATATATTCCTTTTATATGATAGATGTTTATTTTACATGCTAGAAATGTATTGATTCGGAAACATCAATACATGTGTGTTTAATAAACAAAAAGGGTTCCTAGTCATGCCTCTCTTATAGACTAGCTTGTTGATTAACAGGATGATCAAGGTTTCCTGATCATTGACATTGGATGTTGTTAATAACAAGGTCACACCATTGGTGGAAGGATGTGATGAACATTCATCCGAAGTATAGCATTACGATCAAGTCATTATGTTTATATTGCTATAACATCATACGAAGTAATCTTTATCCTTATACCATGAGATCATGTTAATTGCTAACACCGGAAGAGTATCTTGATAACATCAAACGTCACACCGTAACAGGGTGACTATAAAGATGGGTTCAGTACTATGAAGGTGTTATGTTGAGACTCATGGATCAAGAGTGGAATTTTTCAATCCAGATGACAGATAGATATACTCTGGGGCCTCTCGGTGATATCACATTAGGATAGCTTGCAAGCAAGTGATGTGATCACTAGAATGTTATATCACGGGAACGAGAAAAGAGTGCATGTCGGTAACGAGATCAAACTAGGTATGGAGATACCGATGATAGAATCTCGGACATGTAATATATCGAGAGACAAAGGGATTTAGTTACAAGCGTTAAAGGTTCTCACGATCACAGGAGTCATCGTTGAATGTGTAGGAGTCAGTACGGATCTCTAGGTCCCGCTGCTGATTATTGATCGGAGAAGGGTCTCGATCATGTCTGCATTATTCGCGAACCGTAGGGTGGAGTATTTAAAAGATACCGGACACCATTTTGGAGCATATATGTTTCAGACGAAAGAATTGCAAAGCGCAGGAATTGTTTCAATAGAAACCGGAAATTGTTTTGGGTGAAATTGCAGAAGGTGGTTCTGCATGTGATATTGAAATATTGCAAGGGGCTATATGTGAATGTTTGTTAATTAAAGTAATTAACAAAATTCTGAATAAATTTAATAAAAAGAGTTTTATTAAATGAGAGAGCATTAAATTTGGAGAAATTTAATGCATTTAAAGTGGAGACTTTAAAAGGGAATGTGAAGAGGCATTTTAATGTGGAGGGGTTACCACCACATGAATGGGGGAGGTGAGGGGTCACCCCCCATGCGCCGGCCATGGAGAGAGGGGGCACCCCCTCCTCCTACAAAAGGCCACCCATTCCCTCCTTCATCCTCACACCTCCTTCTAAAGGATCTCTCTCCCCCTCTAGAATTATTCCCCCATGGTCTCGGATTAGCGAGATACATGTTCCCGGTGGCATTTCGTTTGGAAGGAGTTGCTGCTTCCGCTGGATCGCTGGAGCGAGGAGGTGGAGGTTGTCCGGTGGCTTGAACGTGTGTGCGAGTGTGGATGCGCTGCTAAGTTGTGGCGCTCGGACTTCCTCACGATCTTGAGATCGGCAAGTGTACGACTACATCAACCACGAGTTCCTACTCGTTAACAAAGCTTGTTGTCTACGAGGGTAAGTTCTCGTTGGATGTATGTCCACCCGTTGCTTTGTACCTAGTAGATAGATCTTGGCGTGTAGTTCACACCGTAGGAATTTTTTTGTTTTCTATGCTGCGGACCCAACAGGTTCATGAGAAGAACACACATCCAATGACTCTGGTAGGTCCTTATGTGGTTCATGAAAAGAACTGACATGCAGTGACACTTGGTGTGGTTCATGAAAGGAACATACATGCACTGACACTAGGAGTGGTTCATGAAAAGAACAGACATGCAATGACACTGATGGATCCTTATGTGGTTTATGGAAGGAACAAACATGCAATCACACTAGGTGGATCCATATGTGGTTTATGGCAGTAACACACATGCAATGACACTAGGTGTGGTTCATGAAAAGAACATACATGCAATGACACTGGTAGAACCTTATCTGGTTCATGAAAAGAACAGACATGCAATGACACTGGTGGATCCTTATGTGGTTTGTTTAGAGGAATAGACATGCAATGACTCTAGCCGTGGTTCATGAAAAGAACAAACATGCACTGACACCAGGTGTGGTTCATGAAAAGAACACACATGCAATGACTTATGTGGTTTGTTTAGAAGAACACACATGCAATGACACTGGGTGTGGTTCATGAAAAGAACACATAGGCAATGACACTGGTGGATCCTTATGTGGTTTGTTTAGAAGAACACGCATGCAATGACACTGGGTGTGGTTCATGAAAATAATAGACATGCAATGACACTGGTGGATCCTTATGTGGTTTGTTTAGAGGAGCAGACATGCAATCACACATGTGGATCCATATGTGGTTTATGGAAGTAAAATACATGCAATGACTCTAGCTGTGATTCATGAAAAGAACAGACATGCAATGACACTGGTGGATCCTTATGTGGTTCATGAAAAGAACAGACAGGCAATGCCACTGGTGGATCCTTATGTGGTTTGTTTAGAAGAACACACATGCAATGACACTGGGTGTGGTTCATGAAAAGAACACACACGCAATGACACTGGTGGATCCTTATGTGGTTTGTTTAGAGGAACACACATGCAATGACACCGGTGGATCCACATGTGGTTCATGAGAAGAACACACATCCAATAACTCTGGTATATCCTTATGTGGTTCATGAAAAGAACTGACATGCAGTGACACTGGGTGTGGTTCATGAAAAGAACATACATGCACTGACATTAGGAGTGGTTCATGAAAAGAACAGACAGGCAATGACATGGATGGATCCTTATGTGGTTTATGGAAGGAACAAACATGCAATCACACTAGGTGGATCCATATGTGTTTTATGAAAGTAACACACATGCAATGACACTGGGTGTGGTTCATGAAAAGAACAGACATGCAATGACACTGGTAGATCCTTATGTGGTTCATGAAAAGAACAGACATGCAATGCAACTGGTGGATCCTTAAGCGGTTTGTTTTGAGGAACAGACTTGCAATGACATCTAGGTGGATCCATATGTTGTGTATGGAAGTAAAAGACATGCAATGACTCTAGCTATGATTCATGAAAAGAACAGACATGCAATGACAGTGGTGGATCCTTATGTGGTTCATGAAAAGAACATACATGCAATGACACTGGTGGATCCTTATGTGGTTTGTTTTGAGGAACAGACATGCAATCACATCTAGATGTGGTTCATGAAAAGAACACACATGCAATGACACTGGTGGATCCTTATCTGGTTTGTTTAGAAGAACACACATGCAATGACACCGGTGGATCCACGTGTGGTTCATGATAAGAACACACATCCAATGACTCTGGTAGATCCTTATGTGGTTCATGAAAAGAACTGACATGCAGTGACACTAGGTGTGGTTCATGAAAAGAAATGCACAGACACCGGTGTGGTTCATGAAAAGAATGCATGTGCAATGACACTGGTGGATCCTTATGTGGTTTATGGAAGGAACAAACATGCAATCACACTAGGTGGATCCATATGTGGTTTATGGAAGTAACACACATGCAATGACACTGGGTGTGGTTCATGAAAAGAACAGACATGCAATGACACTGGTAGATCCTTATGTGGTTCATGAAGAACAGACATGCACTAACACTGGTGGATCCTTATGTGGTTTGTTTAGAGGAACAGACATGCAATGACTCTAGCCGTGGTTCATGAAAAGAACAGACATGCAATGACACCGGGTGTGGTTCATGAAGAACAGACATGCAATGACTTATGTGGTTTGTTTAGAAGAACACACATGCAATGACACTGGGTGTGGTTCACGAAAAGAACAGATAGGCAATGACACTGATGGATCCTTATGTGGTTTGTTTAGAATAACACGCATGCAATGACACTGGGTGTGGTTCATGAAAAGAATAGACATGCAATGACACTGGTGGATCCTTATGTGGTTTGTTTTGAGGAGCAGACATGCAATCGCACTAGGTGGATCCATATGTGGTTTATGGAAGTAAAATACATGCAATGACTCTAGCTGTGATTCATGAAAAAGCAGACATGCAATGACACTGGTGGATCCTTATGTGGTTCATGAAAATAACAGACAGGCAAAGACACTGGTGGATCCTTATGTGGTTTGTTTAGAAGAACACACATGCAATGACACTGGGTGTGGTTCATGAAAAGAACACACACGCAATGGCACTGGTGGATCCTTATGTGGTTTGTTTAGAGGAACACGCATGCAATGACACCGGTGGATCCACGTGTGGTTCATGAGAAGAACACACATCCAATAAATCTAGTAGATCCTTATGTGGTTCATGAAAAGAACTGACATGAAGTGACACTGGGTGTGGTTCATGAAAAGAACATACATGCACTGACACTAGGAGTGGTTCATGAAAAGAACAGACAAGCAATGACACTGATGGATCCTTATGTGGTTTATGGAAGAAACAAACATGCAATGACACTAGGTGGTTCCATATGTGGTTTATGGAGGTAACACACATGCAATGACACTGGGTGTGGTTCATGAAAAGAACAGACATGCAATGACACTGGTAGATCCTTATGTGGTTCATGAAAAGAACATACATGCAATGACACTAGTGGATCCTTATGTGGTTTGTTTAGAGGAATAGACATGCAATGACTCTAGCCGTGGTTCATGAAAAGAACAGACATGCAATGACACCGGGTGTGGTTCATGAAAAGAACATACATGCACTGACTTATGTGGTTTGTTTAGAAGAACACACATGCAATGACACTGGTTGTGGTTCATATAAAGAACAGATAGGCAATGACACTGGTGGATCCTTATGTGGTTTGTTTAGAAGAACACGCATGCAATGACACTAGGTGTGGTTCATGAAAAGAACAGACACGCAATGACACTGGTGGATCCTTATGTGGTTTGTTTAGAGGAACAGACATGCAATCACACTAGGTGGATCCATATGTTGTTTATGGAAGTAAAAGACATGCACTGACTCTAGCTGTGATTCATGAAAAGAACAGACATGCAATGACACTGGTGGATCCTTATGTGGTTCATGAAAAGAACAGACAGGTAATGACACTGGTGGATCCTTATGTGGTTTGTTTAGAAGAACACACATGCAATGACACTAGGTGTGGTTCATGAAAACAACACACAAGCAATGACACTGGTGGATCCTTATGTAGTTTGTTTAGAGGAACACACATGCAATGACACCGGTGGATCCACGTGTGGTTCATGAGAAGAACACACATCTAATGACTCTGGTAGATCCTTATGTGGTTCATGAAAAGAACTGACATGCAGTGACACTAGGTGTGGTTCATGAAAAGAACATACATGCACTGACACTAGGAGTGGATCATGAAAAGAATAGACAGGCAATGACACTGATGGATCCTTATGTGGTTTATGGAAGGAACAAACATGCAATCACACTAGGTGGATCCATATGTGGTTTATGGAAGTAACACACATGCAATGACACTAGGTGTGGTTCATGAAAAGAACAGACATGCAATGACACTGGTGGATCCTTATCTGGTTTGTTTAGAGGAACAGACATGCAATGACTCTAGCCGTGGTTCATGAAAAGAACAGACATGCAATGACACCGGGTGTCGTTCATGAAAAGAACAGACATGCAATGACTTATGTTGTTTGTTTAGAAGAACACACATGCAATGACACTGGTGTGGTTCATATAAAGAACAGATAAGCAATGACACTGGTGGATCCTTATGTGGTTTGTTTAGAAGAACACGCATGCAATGACACTAGGTGTGGTTCGTGAAAAGAACAAACACACAATGACACTGGTGGATCCTTATGTGGTCTGTTTAGAGGAACAGACATGCAATCACATCTAGGTGGATCCATATGTTGTTTATGGAAGTAAAAGACATGCAATGACTCTAGCTGTGATTCATGAAAATAATAGACATGCAATGACACTGGTGGATCCTTATGTGGTTCATGAAAAGAACAGACAGGCAATGACACTGGTGGATCCTTATGTGGTTTGTTTAGAAGACCACACATGCAATGACACTAGGTGTGGTTCATGAAAAGAACACACACGCAATGACACTTGTGGTTCCTTATGTGGTTTGTTTAGAGGAACACACATGCCAGGACACCGGTGGATCCATGTGTGGTTCATGAGAAGAACACACATCCAATGACTCTAGTAGATCCTTATGTGGTTCATGAGAAGAACTGACATGCAGTGACACTAGGTGTGGTTCATCAAAAGAACATACATGCACTGACACTAGGAGTGGTTCATGAAAAGAACAGACAGGCGATGACACTGGTGGATCCTTATGTGGTTTATGGAAGGAAGGAACAAACATGCAATCACACTAGGTGGATCCATATGTGGTTTATGGACGTAACACACATGGAATGACACTAGGTGTGGTTCATGAAAAGAACAGACATGCAATGACACTGGTAGATCCTTATGTGGTTCATGAAAAGAACAGACATGCAATGACACTGGTGGATCCTTATGTGGTTTGTTTAGAGGAACAGACATGCAATGACACTGGTGGATCCTTATGTGGTTTGTTTAGAGGAACAGACATGCAATGACACTAGCCGTGGATCATGAAAAGGACAGACATGCAATCACACCGGGTGTGGTTCATGAAAAGAACAGACATGCAATGACTTATGTGGTTTGTTTAGAAGAACACACATGTAATGACACTGGGGTGGTTCATGAAAAGAATAGATAGGCAATGACACTGGTGGATCCTTGTGTGGTTTGTTTAGAAGAACACGATTGCAATGACACTGGGTGTGGTTCATGAAAAGAACAGACACGCAATGACACTGGTGGATCCTTTTGTCGTTTGTTTAGAGGAACAGACATGCAATCACACTAGGTGGATCCATATGTGGTTTATGGAAGTAAAAGACATGCAATGACTCTAGCTGTGATTCATGAAAAGAACAGACATGCAATGACACTGGTGGATCCTTATGTGGTTCATGAAAAGAACAGACAGGCAATGATACTGGTGGATCCTTATGTGGTTTGTTTAGAAGAACACACATGCAATGACACTGGGTGTGGTTCATGAGAAGAACACTCATCCAATGACACTGGTGGATCCTTATGTGGTTTGTTTAGAGGAACAGACATGCAATCACACTAGGTGTATCCATATGTGGTTTATGGAAGTAAAAGACATGCAATGACTCTGGTAGATACTTATGTGGTTCATGAAAAGAATAGACATGTAGTGAAACTGGGAGTGGTTCATGAAAAGAACAGACATGCAATGACACTGGTGGATTTTTATGTGGTTCATGAAAAGAACAGACAGGCAATGACACTGGTGGATCCTTATGTGGTTTGTTTAGAAGAACACACATGCAATGACACTGGGTGTGGTTCATGAGAAGAACACACATCCAATGACACTGGTGAATCCTTATGTGGTTTGTTTAGAGGAACAGACATGCAATCACACTAGGTGGATCCATATGTGGTTTATGGAACTAACAGACATGCAATGACACTGGTAGATCCTTATGTGGTTCATGAAAAGAATATACATGCAGTGAAACTAGGTGTGGTTCATGAATAGAACAGACATGCACTGACACTAGGTGAGGTTCATGAAAAGAACAGACATGCAATGACACTGGTGGGCCCATCCTTATGTGTGGTTCATGAAAAGAAGAAACATGCAATGACACTGGTGGATCCTTATGTGGTTTGTTTAGAAGAACACACATGTAGTGCCACTGGTGGATCCATGTGTGGTTTATGTGAAGAACACACATCCAATGAACTCTAGTGGATCTATCTTGGCATAATTTTATGTATTCCACGATGTATTTCATTGTACAAGACACTTTCCATTTTTATACTACTCAGTATTGCCCTTGGTTTTATGTGCTACTACTTAGTTTTGCCCACCCCGTCTCTATCTTTCGTAGAAGCCCAAAACTGTGCTCACCCTGTCTGCTACTGCCTGATTGGCTGTGACAGTTGTCACGCGGATCGTGCGCTGTTGGGGGGATACCCCCGGGTAGGGTCACGCCAGGGTATAAAGGCCGAGTTAGCCGAGGTACGGCAAGGTCAAAGCAAATGCTGGCCGAGTCACCTCAAGGCAGACCGAATCTCGGGGTAACCCGGACCAGGGGATGTCCACCTAACTGGGTCTCAACCAACTTAAGCCGTATGTCGGACAGACGAATCTAACTTGTATGCATGAATGGGTGTGGCCGGATCAACTATGTACGATCCGGGTCATATCAAGCTTGTAGGAGAAGGAAGGTATCTCGCTGGTCAAAGGTGACCACTGTACGCAGAGCGTGAGCGAAGCGGATAGAGGCAGGACCACCGAGGCGTGGCCGACAAAGGTGACGATGCCAATGTCGGCTAACGCGGGCGCCGCAGAGGCTCACGCAGCCTCTGCATGGATGACGCGGGGAAAAGTGATCCGGACGGCTTACTATTTTTGGAAGAGGCATATTCCCCGTAATATGCCTCCACGTATGCCCTAATTGCAGACCTAGCCACCCCTATATAAGGAGGGCTAGGGCCTCTGTAGAAAGGGTTGAGTTTTACATGGTTGATCTCTTGTTGGTTAGATTTTACTTGGTTCTTGAGGGCTAGCTAGTGGTGAGAGTAAGAGAGCTCCTTCTTCCTCCTCTCTCCAATAAAGCTCAAGGAGCACTTGTAATCTGTGGAAGTGAAACAAATACAAAGCTTTTGTGTGTGGAATCACCACACTATCCCTCCCTAGATTCTCCTAGTGCATTTAGTCCCCACCTTTAGCCTATCCATGGCATCTGCCGTGACACCACCACGATATTTGGCTCCCACCGTGGGGCTAGCGGTGCTAGAAGGGGTCAAGATCCAAACAGGAAACCTCATCGGCACCAGCAAACACATCGTCTCCGGGCTCATTCAGCGCTTTGGAGCGCTGGACTTTGTCAGCGACAACGCCGGCTGCTTCGATAAGCGTCCTCTTCCGCGCAACAGCCTCTTCGTCAAGCTCGGCGCACACAAGGTTTACGTTGCTGTCGATGTGTCGCGCGTTCACCCGTGGCACGTCGTCGAAGGAGGCGAGCCACCCCTTAGTGTGGTTCATGGGGCGCATATCACTCGCTCCCCGGACCATGCTGAGGTGATGATGACTGCACCTGGCACTGGCGCAAGCAAGGATCCGACACCAGATCCGGAGGTAACGCCTAAGGCACCGAGGAAAAGTAGAGGTCCTCCACTAGAGAGGCCAGAGAATGTCCTGCGGGAAGCGATGGATAGCTTGGCAAACCCTGTAGCAGCAGTGGTAGATCCGGCTCAGGCACAGGCCGAGTTAGAGGAAACTAGGCAAAAAATACTAGAGGGAGCGAAAAAAGATAGCCGCGGCTCAGCAGTCATTGAACATGACACTGTGAGTACGCAAAGGCAAATAAGGTAGATGCTGTAAAAGTGAAGGGGAGAAATCTCATGAGTGAAATGAACAAAGAGGGTGATACTAGGATTGAGGAGTCAGAGAAATGTTTGTCCGTGGGGCTACCGAAGTATAGTACCCCGGTAAAAAACCTCAGAGCAGCAGATGCAGCTGCGTCCGAGTTAGAGGGGCTAACAGGTGAAGCCCGTCAGAGATAGCAAGATAGGGTCAATGAGTTGGTTCGGATCGCGAACAGGCAAAATGAGGAATTGCTCAGGGCTAACCTGGAGAGAGCTGGGGCCTCCAAGATTGTTCATTCGACGATGGGTAACCCGGAGAAATCCGCTGGAGCTGCATCGTCTCCTCATGGCGGTCCTAGGAAAGAAGAGGTGGTAACCTCGGCCAGGAGGAACAAACAGATAGTCCCGTATGACCCGGCAAGGGCAGGGAAAGGAAAAGAACTGCAGAGAAATGACGATCAACGAAGTGTGAGCCAAGGTGAAGCTGGCCGAGGTAACCGCGACCAAGGCAATCCCGGTCAAGGTAATGCTGTAAATGGCAATACCGGATAGCGAAACTCGGCAGGAGCAGGACAACCGCAGTAGAAAAATATACCGAGGCAAGAGCAAAGTGCCGACCGAGGTATGCAACAGAGAGGTGCTCCACGAGAGCAAGACCGATATAATGATGGTGACTCGGAAATGGTGAACGCAGGATACCCAAGGCCGGACTATCATGTGATAGGGTCAAGATTGGGAAGCAGGGATTTGATGCCTGACGATGCCAGATTAAAACTAGATCGGCTGTATAGGTCGGAACAGATTGAATGTCAAGGTCCCCCGGGTCCTGCATGTTTTGGACCCCGGATCATGAAGGAACCTCCGGTACCTAACTTCCAGCTACCTAGAGGTACTAAGACATACGATGGCAGCACAAAGTCGGAGGATTGGTTGATTAACTATGCTACAACTGTGAAAATTGCTATAGGCAACTTGAGATGGGCTGTGAGATACGTACCCTAGATGTTGGAGGGGCCAGCGAGGGTATGCCTAAACAATTTGCCGCCCGGAAGTATTAGCTGCTAGATTGATTTTGAGGAAATGTTTATCAACAATTTCTCAAGTACGTATAAGAGGCCGAATAGGCCACAGACCCTGGAAATGTGCAAGCAGAGACCGAACGAGACGTACCGGGAGTTCTTGACCCGGTGGTGTACCGTGCGAAACTCATGTGAGGGTGTGATTGAGTCACAGGCCATAGCATGGTTTGTGCAAGGATGCAGATATGCAAGCATGTTGTGGCAAAGATTGCAAAGGGATATGCCAACTACGTTGGCAGAGACAATTCGGATTGCTAATTCGTATGCTTTGGGTGATCCGACTCAACCTAGGCTCGTGTCAAACGAGTCAAATGAGGAGTGCTACCAGAGAGATGGAGCCGGGTCATCCTGGAGGAATGACTACCGGGGTAAAAGAAGAGATGACAGACCGTATTACCGGTACAGCTCGCAACAAGTTGCTGCTGTGAATCAAGATCAGCCCGGAGTAGGGGGCAATCAACGTCAGAAAACTGGAGGGCAACAATGGACACCGAGAAATGATGGCAAGAAAACTTGGACGCCAGAGCAGAAGAAACAGTGGCAGGAAAAGAAGGCTGTCCGAGGTATACTTATGAGTCGATGCTGGATCAACGTGTAAATTTCACATGCCAAATCCGAGTAACCCAGCGGGTCATACAACAAGGCAGTGTGAGTGGATGCGCAAAATAGAACAAGGTGGTTCGGGGAATGCTCAGGCACCTCGGAACGATCAACCTCGGCAGGAGTTACCCTGGCAGCAATTGCTCTCCGGAGCGAACGCGCAACAACTAATGTTGCCTCCCCCTCCACCGAGGTATGATAACCATGAGAGAAGGGATGCAGTGCATCAAGTGGAAGACCAGCATCAGCCGGATCAGAGGTACCCCAGAAATGAGGGGAGGAATGAGTACAGAGGGAATCATCAGAGTTACTGTGTGTTTACCACTGAGGAAACAGATAGAAAGAGCTTGCAGCACCGACACATGGAGGTGAATGCGGTAATGCCAGCAGTGACGAGGTATATGCCTTGGTCGGACCAGGAAATTACCTGGAGCATCAAGGATCATCCCAAGCTTATGCTGAGTCCTGGTTCATATGCGCTAGTGCTGGACCCGACATTCATTGGGCCTAACATCAATGTGAGATTCTCCAAGGTACTAATTAACAATGGCAGTAGCATTAACATCATGTATGCGGATACAATGTGCAAGTTGTGTATCACGGAGAACATGCTCCAAGCTACAAGGACAACTTTCCATGGCATTGTGCTAGGCATTTCTTGTGAGCCCATAGGCAAGGTCCGGGTTGACGTATTGTTCGGCACGAGAGATAACTGCCGAACTGAGAATTTGGAGTTTGAAGTGATGAATTTGGAAAGTGCATATCACACATTACTCGGAAGGCCAGCATTGAACAAGTTCATGGCAAGCTGCCACATCAGTTATCTGAAAATGAAGCTGCCCGGGCCAAATGGAGTGATTACCATTGCTGGAGATTTCCGACGTTCCATTGAGTGTGCGTCAGCTGGGTCTAACCTAGCCGAGTCACTCGTGATTGCGCAAGAAAAAAGGAAGATACAGGAGGTGGCGACGTTGGCTCAGTCCGCACAGCAATATATGCCGGCGTTGAGTAATCCGCATGGTAGTGTTTCGCTCCAAGCCACAAAGGATACCAAGAAAGTGCCTGTTGATGATATGTTCCCAGAGCGCACCGTAACAATTGGTGCCGGGTTAAATGATAAATAGGAAAGCGAGCTCGTCAACTTCCTCCGTGAGAATCGGGATATTTTTGCTTGGTCCACACAGGACTTGCAAGGTGTTCCGAGGGAGTTGGCCGAGCACTCTTTGAACGTGAGACCCGGAGCAAGGCCAATGAAGAAACCTCTCCGCCGCTTCGCCGAAGATAGGAGAAAAGTCATTGGAGACGAGATAGCTCGGTTACTAGCAACAGGATTTATCATGGAACTTCTTTACCCAGATTGGCTAACTAATCCAGTGCTGGTGGAGAAGAAGAAGGATGATCCGAATGTGGCAGTGGTTTGGCGTATGTGTATCGATTACACGAACCTGAATAAGGCGTGTCCAAAAGATCCATTTCCACTGCCAAGGATAGATCAGGTCATAGATTCAACTACAGTGTGTGAACTGTTATCATTCATTGATGCATACTCTGGTTTCCACCAGATACCCCTGAATCCGGATGATCAAATAAAAACTGCATGTATCATCCCGTATGGGGCTTATTGCTATCGCACCATGCCATTTGTTTTACGTAATGCAGGGGCAACGTACCAAAGATGTATGCAAAAATGTTTGCACGACCAGATTGGTCAAAATGTACAAGTGTATGTGGATGATGTGGTTATCAAGACCAAGGAAAGCAAAACGCTCCTTGACGATATCAGGCAGACATTCACGAACCTAAGGAGGTTCCGGATGAAGCTTAATCCGGAAAAATGTACCTTCGGTGTCCCGGCTAGAAAATTACTCGGATTCCTTGTCTCCAGGTGAGGTATCGAAGTCAATCCAAGTAAAATCCGGGCCATAGAGCGAATGGAACTGCCGAAGTGTCTTAACGATGTCCAGAAGTTCACTGGTTGCCTGGCATCGTTAAGTCAGTTTGTATGTCGGTTGGGAGAAAAGGCATTGCCTCTCTATCAACTCATCAAAAAAGTAGGACAAGTTCATTTGGACGCCGCAGGCCAATGAACCCTTTATCCAATTAAAGAAAATATTAGCCACAACACCAGTGTTAGCCTCTCCATTATCAAAGGAGCCAATGTTGCTCTATATAGCCGCAACCAACCGAGTTGTAAGTGCAGTAATTGTGGTAGAGCGCGACGAAGAGGGTAAGTCAGTGCAGAGGCCAGTATATTACCTAAGCGAGGTATTGTCCGCATCAAAGGAAAATTATCCACATTATCAGAAAGTGGCGTATGGTGTGTACATGTCGGCAAAGAAGCTAAATCATTATTTTGAGGAGCATCCCATCAAAGTAATATGTGAAGCTCCCATATCCGAGATAATGAGTAACAAGGATGCAAGTGGCAGAATTGCAAAATGGGCAATTGAACTAGCTCCCTATGCGCCACAATATGACAGAAGAGAAGCAATCAAGTCTCAGGCTGTGGCCGACTTTTTTGTGGACTGGGCCGAGGTACAATATGAACCACCGCTACCAGATCCGAACTACTGGAGAATGCACTTTGACGGGTAAAAAACAAAACCGGGTTAGGCGCTGGAGTTGTGCTTACCTCGCCAAAGAATGACCAGTTGAAGTATGTGCTATAGATCCATTTCGCAGCGTCAAACAACGTCGCTGAATATGAAGCACTTGTGCATGGGCTCAAAGTGGCAAAAGAAATTGGGATACGTCGGATCCAATGCTTTGGCGACTCGGATTTGGTAGTTCAGCAAGTGTCGGGGCTTTGGGACGCTCTTGATCCAAACGTGGCATTATACAGATTCCATGTGCAGAAAATATCTGGTTACTTTGAGGGATGCGAATTTCGCCATGTACCTAGAGTGGAAAATGAGGCCACCGACGTATTGTCGAAGCTCGGATCAACCCGACAAGCAATTCCACCAGGTGTAGCATTAGAACACCTCAGAAAACCATCTATCAGACCGTCCCCAGAAACCGACTCAATCTACGTCCCGGAGGATCCGGAGTCTGTAGCTGCACCCATGGACATTGACATGGGAGATGGTGCACGAAACCTGGGGACTACCTCGGCAAACCCGGGGACTGCCTCGGCAAACCTGGGGACTTCTTTGCAGAACCCGGGGACTGCTCAGCATGATCCGGTTGAGGTTATGTCGGTGGATCAGATGGAAATTGATGAGGATGTGTTCCCTGTACGAGCAATACCAGCTTGGGAACTACCTATATTTCAATTCTTGAAAGATGGAACTTTACCCGTTGAGGAGGTGCTATCCAGGCAAACTCAAAGGAGAGAAAATGCATACATGATCACCAATTCCGAGATATACAAAAGGAGTGTGACTAATGTCCTCCAGCGATGTGTTGATCCGGAAGAAGGGCTTGACATCCTTCGAGATATACATCAAGGGGAATGTGCGCATCATGCCTCGTCCAGAACCTTAGTAGCAAAAGCTTTGCGGCATGGATTCTACTGGCCAAGTGCCTTAGAACAAGCAGAGGATTTGGTAAGAAAATGCAATGGTTGTCAGAGGTACGCTACCAAGACACATATGCCAATGCCGGAACTCAAGACCATACCAATCACATGGCCATTTGCCGTATGGTGTTTGGACATGGTTGGCCCGTTCAAACCAGCAAGGGGAAATATGACTCACATTTTGGTCATGGTGGATAAGTTTACAAAGTGGATTGAAGTAAAGCCAATAAGAAAATGTGATGGATCTACGGCCGTGACATTTCTCAAAGACATCATCTTGAGATACGGTTATCCTCACAGTATCATAACTGATAATGGCACAAATTTTGCTGAAGGAGCATTTGCACGATTCTGCCGAGATAAGAAGATCCGGCTGGACATTGCCTCGGTAGCCCACCCCGCATCGAACGGACAAGTGGAAAGATCCAACGGATTGGTATTATCCGGGATAAAACCCCGGCTCATTGAGCCACTGCAAAGATCAGCGGGGTGCTGGATAGAAGAACTACCAACGGTATTGTGGAGTTTAAGAACAACTCTGAATCAATCAATAGGCTATACGCCATTCTTTCTGGTATATGGGGCAGAAGCTGTATTACCAGCCGACATAGAGCATGACTCGCCTAGGGTCACCCAATACACAGAAGCCGAAGTGCAAGAAGCCCGGCAAAATGATGTTGATCTGCTAGAAGAAGCGAGAGAATTGGCATTGTCCAGATCTGCCATATATTAGCAAAATCTCCGACGCTATCATAGCCGGAAAGTAAACCCCCGAGTCTTTTAGGAAGGTGATCTGGTAGTCCGGTTGGTACAACATACTGCTGGCATGCATAAGTTATCCCCCCATGGGAAGGGCCATTCATTGTGAGCAAAACATTACACAATGATTCTTATTATCTTATCAATGCAAAGCCACAGGAAAAGAACAAGGCGGACAGGTCCGGCGAGGAATCTAAGCATCCATGGAATGTAGCTCTACTTCGTCCTTTCTACACTTAGCAGAGAAGTGTATGTATCCGAGTCTCTCATATGTCGGTATGTATGCCGGCAATGAGTTTATCAATGAAATGTTGGCACCTCGAGCAGTAACCCGGGGACTGCCTTAATAATGTTTGTTGTCTTCTGTATTTTTCATTTATATGTCGGCTGGTGTAAGTTTTTCTACTTAACCGGAATTAGTAGTGTGTGAGCACCAAAAACCCAACTCTTCGACTTGCTGCTGTCCAACAAGATTTGGCTTCATGGCAAGCAAGAGAACAAGTTTGGAATTGCGTAGCACATGAAAAATGACTAAGGAAAAGAACTTAATCGAGGCGACGTTTGTTTTTTGGACTAACCTTATGTTTACTTTCGATTTATTATGCTGAGTTATTTTGAGCTAATACTAAAGTTTCCAAGTATTGTTAAGATAATTTTTGAAACTCAGACTCATAAGTCATAAAACCGAATCAAGGTAGACATGAGCCGAGCCAGAAGATTGGAAGAACAAGAAAATGAAATCCGGGGACTACGCCCAAGTTAATCCGGCATAAAAACTTAGTAGCAAAATATCACTTGTGTACTGGATACAATTCCACCGGGCATACCGGGGATCTGATGAAATTTAAAGTGTTTATGAAGGAGCAGCAGGAGGAAGTAATTTGGCGCCAGCAGGGGCAGCCTCGGCCTCAGCTTCAGAATCATCTGCGTCTTCCTCGATATCTGAGACTTCATCTTCTTCGTCCTCATCCAACTCATCTTCAACATTTTCAACATTTTCGTCATCGGTGGCATCTAGGAAGCTCGGTCTCTCGTTCCATTGATGAATGGGTGCGTATTGGATGAAGCTATGAGCGCATGCCTTGCGCCGAGCTACCCAATCCGGGTCAGTAGACCACTTTGATCCAGTGCGCATGCGCGCAAGCAGATTGAGGTCAATCTTCTCATACCACGTAAGCACGTAGTGGAGAACGATCTCAGCTCTAGCGCACCCAGCAGATTCTCTCCAGAGATCGAGCTGGGTCTCGCATTCCATAAGCCTGGCAAAAAGAACAGGCATACTCTCCGGAGTATCTTCCTCAGGCCAAAAGGCCTTGAAGATCCGGATTACTACGTCCAAGATGTCCTTGCCATAGTTCCTCACAAGTTCGACACGAGAGGACAAGCTGACCAGCAAGTCCTCCAGGTCATATGGAATTTCTCCAGCACCAGGGACAATTGGGGTACCCCTTTTCTGGCGGAACTTGGCAACAGCTTTGGATGCGATGACTTCGCTCTCTAGGAATTTGCCTGAAAAAATAAGACAGGTGGAGTAAGTAAATGGAGCAAACCCGGAAAGGTCAGTGTCTGTTGAAGGAAAAGAGCTTACCAGCAATATGGCTGTGCATCCGGGTTAGCTCCTTGGTGCACTTGTCACACCTCTCCCGGAGTTGAACAAGCTCAGCATTCGCCGACTCAAGTTTAGAGTCGGCCTCCTTAAGCAGTTCTTGATCCTTGGCGATCTGGAGGTTGAGGCGCTCGTGCTCTTTAGTAAAGTCCTAGCCAGCCTTTTGAAGTTCGGTTTGATGCTATGCTTTCAGCTTTTTCATATCTGCTTTGAGCTTGGCAATCTCATCATCTTTGGCTCGGAGGAGGGCAAGCTCATCATCTTTCTTTTTGTGCTTGGCCTGATGCTGCCCTACTTGTTCGAGAAAATGCAACATCATATCAGGCACGGGCACACTATCTTCAAGAGATGCTGAAATAGTTTGTTGACCCGGCAAAGCCGAGGTGTGAATGTATACCGAGCCAAGGAGAAAAGGAGATATAGAGCATAGCAAAGTTGAGCCAAAACGACTTACCCTTGATCTGGTCCAGGTTTTTCCTCATGATAATGTTCTCAGCTTGCACCTCAACTGCGAAATCCGAACGATGGATTAGTTCGGCGGAAAAGGATGAAGAAAAATGGAAACATGCCAAGGGAGCAAGCTTACCCCTTTTATCGTATTCAGCGAGAAGTGTATTAAGTTTTGCGCGCAACATTTTGTGAGTGTCCAGGAGACGCTGAAATTCGGCGCTCCGGCGGTTGGTGGTCACCTAAAAAGAGTACAAAATGATAGCTTAGTCTTGTGTATATTCGAAGTGTACAAGATCAGGGCCAAGCGGAACCTAACCCGTCTCTAGGTGTGTGCATATTCGAAGTGTACAAAATCCAGGCCAAGTGGAACTTAACCCAGCTCTAGGTGTGTGCATATTCGAAGTGTACTGAATCCGTGCCAAGTGGAACTTAACCCGGCTCTAGGTGTGTGCATATTCGAAGTGTACAAGATCCGGGCCAAGCGGAACTTAATCCGGCTCTAGGTGTGTGCATATTCGAAGTGTACAAAATCCGGGCCAAGTGGAACTTAACCTGGCTCTAGGTGTGTGCATATTCGAAGTGTACAAAATCCGGGCCAAGTGGAACTTAACCCGGCTCTAGGTGTGTGCATATTCGAAGTGTACAAAATCCGGGCCAAGTGGAACTTAACCCGGCTCTAGGTGTGTGCATATTCGAAGTGTACAAAATCCAGGCCAAGTGGAACTTAACCCAGCTCTAGGTGTGTGCATATTCGAAGTGTAAAAAATCCGGGCCAAGAGGAACTTAACCTGGCTCTAAGTGTGTGCATATTCGAAGTGTACAAGATCCGGGCCAAGTAGAACTTAACCCGCCTCTAGGTGTGCTCATATTCGAAGTTATCAAGGAGCTACGTTAGTTTTCTAAGGAGTATCCGACCGAGTAACAAGTTACTCCCCCGGAGGCTCGGGGACTAATGGTTATATCACTAATATCTACAACATGTTAAGGAAAAGACGAGGTAACGTACCTCCATCATCCGACCTGCAAGGTTAATTGCCTTGGCAGCAGTATTCATCTGCGCAGCAAATTCGGCGGGACCGAACTTCTCCGGGAGATCGTTGTTGTGGACGAACTCCGCCTTGTTCCAGTTATTTACAAACTCGATCAAGGTCGGAGCGTATCATTCGCCGCTAAGCATGTGGGGCGGCACTAAACCCTTAGCATGAGCTTCTCTCCTCTAAACCTGGGCAAGAGCAGGGCTGGTGTGCAAAACAAGTTGCGCATCAGCTGGCTCGGCGGGGGCGTCCTTCGGAGGTGGAGTATTCTTCGAAAGCATGGACGCGAGTGTGCACTGTCCAACCTCGATGGACGCTGCCCTGGTGGCGCCAGGAGCCTTTTTGCCTTTAGGTTGCTGTTGAGAAGTGGAAGTTGTTGCAGCATATTTGCCCTTGGGAGCTACCTTGGCGCTAGCCTTGGTGGTGCTAGTGTCTTCTCGCCGAGCCTTGGAAGACTCGGACGAGGCGGAGGGGCTTGATGCTGCTGCTGTTGCTTTTGATGTTGCTACTGGGGCTAGAGTTGGTGCTGGTGCTGTTTTCTTCTTTGGTGGAGGTGCTAAAGGAACCTTGGTGATAGCTGGTTGCGGTGGAGCCGAAGTTGTGGTTGCTGCTACCTCGGCAGAGCCAGACTCCCCCGCTCCAAGGTTGCTCTCCTCTTGACGAGGTGGGCTGGAACCCGGAGCAGCCGCTGAACCCTATGGAATGGGGCTCAGTGGGCGCGAATCATCGCCATGAGGGGGAGAAGGGCTGTGCCGGAGTGGTGAGGCAATGCCAGATCCACTCCGTGGGACCTCCACCGCGGCCCTGCCGAATCAAATAATGCATGCTGAGAAACTATAAAGGAAGGGCAAGTGACTAAGCAAAGGGAGAAACGACTTACTCATCCGAAGTCAGGGGCTCCTTCGGCTTGCAAGCTCTCCGGGCCACAACCTTAGTCGTGGCCTTGGTGGCGGCTTTGTCCGTGGACTTCTTTCGCCTCTTGGCTGGCTAAGAAGGTCCGGAGGACGAAGCAGATGCGGCTCCCCTTTTCTTCTTCGGCGCGACCGGGACAGGCTCACCCACGGCAAGGGGAGGGTCTTCATGGATCTGCCGACCGGGGTTAGCTGATGTCAGAAAAGCATAAGAAAGGGGGATAGCGTCAAATGCTTCCATCACCTCAACATCCGAGTCATCTTCATCATCGGGCCAATCTCTAATGGAAGAGAGTTTATCGGTGGGTCGCTTGGTCGCGTCGGCCATAGGAAGGAACATCTCCTGATCCGGTTCCTCCTCGTCCGAGGTATCCCGGTCAGGCGCCCATTTGAGAGAAGGCTCGGTGCCATCCTCAATAGTTTGCTAAAGGAATTGCTAAGGGAAAGAAAAGACAACAGGTTTAAACATACAACAGAAACCGACATATGATTCAATTCGGAGAAAGTTTGCGGCACAAAACTTACCACGGAGGAAGCCTATCTCGGCAATAGTGTTCAATTCCCCATGTCCACTTAGAAGAAAATTCCTTGTGGGTGGTGAAGAGGGCCTTGACCCGGCGGTAGATCTCGGTGTTATTTAACTCGAATGAGGAGGTCCGGTTGGGATCACGGCCCCAGCTCATGTGGCAAACTTTATGAGTATGTTTTTGGAGGGGGAGATCCGGTTACGGACGAATGTGATCATAGCGTCCTCATTGCGCAATCCGAGATCCTTCAGCTCTTGGAACCTCTTGTTAACTTGGTTCGCCAGGACAGTGGGCTTCTTGGGGACCTTATCCCATAGATCCGGGTTAGGAGGACCCAGAGCATAAGGGCGCAGCCGGATCAAATCTTCAGTTGTGCTGTTCCGGACATAGAAGAAAGTTTGGGCCCATCCCTTGCAAGAGTCAAGCCCTATAACTCGGGGAAAGATAGACTATCTCCGGGGGGAGATGGAAGCTGCGCCGAACTACGTGAGTTGCTTGTCCTCCGGGTCAAGCTGGACGTTCGGAATCACGTTTCGGCGAAGGCCAAAGAACCGGATCCAGAGCTCCTTCGTGGGCCATAGTCCAGCATAGCCTTCAATGGTGGAGGCGAAGGCAGAGAGAGAGGTGATGGCGTCAGCCGGAAGATGGTGCGGCTGAAGCTCATATGTGTTGAGCCAGTCGTTGAAGAAATCACTTGCTGGCTGACCAAAACCCCACTGGAAGTGGGACAGAAACACCACATACTCACCCGGATTGGGTGAGGGGGCGAGCTCGGAGGCAGCGAGGCGTGCAGTGACTTCCTCCGGGATGCGACTGGTGTGATAAAGCCAATCCAGGTCATCCTGGCAAACCTAGGAGCATGCCCACGTGCCGCGGTCGGCGTTCGCTGCGTCTTCCTCCATCTCCTGCTCTGTGACGGTGAGTTCCTCCTCAGTCATCTCGAGGTCGCTCCCCTCACTTTTGCTGGCGGCGGTGGGGGGCAGTGGCCTAGACTGGCAACGACCCATGGCGGAAGAGATGCGCGGAGGCGGCGGCGACGCTGGTGCACGTGGAGGCAGTGCAGCGGTGGCGCTGCTACTCAGGTGCGGTGGCGGCGCCGCTGTCGCTAGAGAAGAAGAGGAAGAGGTAAAGGCAGAGGGGCGCGGAACTGGGGAAAGACCCCGGGGGCGCACCCCTCCCATATTTAACCACTACTTTAAGGGGGTAGTGGGATTGTGTTGTGCGGGTGTGCCACACGGTGTGGCCGTGTATAAACCGGATTAACCAATCGGCAGCGAGCCACACGAAGGGCCACAGGGCGCAGCGGATCCCATGACGTGACGTTATGGTGCAGTTAACGAGGAGGCAGACACGACGCGACATGGGCAACAGTAACTTCTGACGATTACTGCGGCGGTTACTGTTGCTGGCCCTTAAAATGAGGCAAACATGATGATTAACCTCCACGTGGGGAAGCGTACAGGAGAAGGAAGAGTGACCCGGATGGGCATGAGGTAACCCGACCAGCAAGTAAAAACTTGGAATGTGCCAAGGGAAAATAAACCCATGAAATCCGAGATAGGAGATAACTCGGAAAAGGAACACAAAGCTCAGTGAAATTGAACCTGTTGTGGCCTTAGCGGCTAAGGCAGCTAAGACCGCACCAGCTTCGGGGACTAATGTTTGGGGGATACCCTCGGGTAGGGTCACGCCGGGGTATAAAGGCCGAGTTAGCCGAGGTACGGCAAGGTCAAAGCAAATGCTGGCCGAGTCACCTCAAGGCAGGCCGAATCTCGGGGTAACACGGACCAGGGGATGTCCACCTAACTAGGTCTCAACCGACTTAAGCCGTTTGTCGGACAGACGAATCTAACTTGTATGCAGGAACGGGTGTGGCCGGATCAACTATGTATGTTCCGGGTCATATCAAGCGTGTAGGAGAAGGAAGGTATCTTGCTGGTTAAAGGTGACCACTGTACGCAGAGCGTGAGCGAAGCAGACAGAGGCAGGACCACCGAGGCGTGGCCGACAAAGGTGACGATGCCAATGTCGGCTGACGCGGGCGCCGCAGAGGCTCACGCAGCCTCTGCATGGATGACGCGGGGAAAAGTGACCCGGTCGGCTTACTATTTTGGGAAGAGGCATATTCCCCGGAATATGCCTCCACGTATGCCCTAATTGGAGACCTAGCCACCCCTATATAAGGAGGGCTAGGGCCTCTATAGAAAGGGTTGAGTTTTACAAGGTTGATCTCTGGTTGGTTAGATTTTACTTGGTTCCTTAGGGCTAGCTAGTGGTGAGAGTAAGAGAGCTCCTTCTTCCTCCTCTCTCCAATACAGCTCAAGGAGCACTCATAATCTGTGGAAGTGAAACAAATACAAAGCTTCTGTGTGTGGAATCACCACACTATCCCTCCCTGGATTCTCCTAGTGCATTTAGTCCCCACCTTTAGCCTATCCATGGCATCTGCCGTGACACCACCATGACATGTGCACCAACCGTTGATTCTGTGCGATCCAACGATGATCGTTGCACACCTCGTGCCCTTCACAGTACAGCGTGAATCAGCATGGACGTCTCCCTCCGTGAAACTTCTACAGGAAGGAACACGATGCCGTCCATGGAAAAAGTCGTCGAGCGGTCATGTCAAGTTTAATCAAGTCTGAAAAGCCTACTACTGCTACTACAACTCATGCACAGGGCAACGGGGTCATCGAGTGCACAGTTGTCGACGGGACGCTGCAATTTATTATCACTTGATTTTAATCAGACATGTCCCATTTATACGCAGCGCTCTCAATCTCACTTCCAACTGGGCCCTACTGCTAGTAAATTCCATGAGTCAAGGGCCCCCCTCGAGTAGATCTAACGTTGCTAGAAATTAGTTCCCGCCACTTGCATGCAGTGGAATTGAGGTCTGCCATGAGCGTGTTTTCAATGCAGCTCTAAAGTGGAGATCGTGGCTGTTTCAAAAAAAGGGAACCGAAAAAAGGGTGGAGATCATGGTAGCCCCCCCGCCCCCCGCCCACCACACTATCCACTCGAGGAATACGAACGGTCCGGTGTTTATAACCCCCCTCGACCTTCTTCTTCCATGAGCTCGTGTCATTTCCCCCTAGTTTGTCTAGTCCCAAGACCCCAATCTACACCTGCCGCGTGCGCCGAATCTCCCTCGTTTGCACTACCTCCTTCCCTTGGTGCGCCATGAAGCGTATGCGTGGAGAAGATCCGGAGGTGAAGCCAGTTGAAGGAGAAGCAGCAGATGGCTCGGTCATCGCCAAGCAGACGGAGGCGTCTTCTCCAGGCATGAACGCCGCTTGTCACCGCCGACGGTAGGTGGTAGCCGTCACCGCCGAGCACCAGTTGGTAGCCGTCGCCGTCGAGCAGTAGGTGGTATCCATCACTGCCGAGCAGCCGGTAGTAGCCATCGCTGCCGAGCAGCAGGTGGCCAACAACATCGTGGTGCCAGCGGCAGATCTGGATGGGGGGCAGGCGGCAGGTAGAGGCAAGCCGGTGATCTACATCGATGACCCCATCGCCATTCAAGAAATCTTCGACGCAATCGCGGAGAATGATGAGTTCGAGGAGGAGGTCCCCGATGAGGAGTCCGAGGTACTACGTTGCTAGCTTCTCTAGTCGCAATGATTTCCTTTGTTCATACATAGGATTTGCTCAATCGTGTATAGATTCTTTTGCTCTTGAAGTAGGGTAGTATATATATGATTCGATCGGTTGATTGATGCATCTACCATCTAGTCACAAAACCACAATCCGTCTAGTCATAAAACCCCAATCTCCTCATCTGCCATCTAGTTGAGTTTGCTAGTTGAGTGTTGATTTCGATACACAGCAGGCCTATAACATTACATTTCTATTCCTTACTGAGCCCAATGATTCAATTTTGCCCCAAAATAGTGCAAGGGCATCTGATGGTCTCGTTTTCTTAGGGATGGTTAGTGGCCCTGAGGCAGCAATGCACATAAACAATATAGGTTGTGCTGTTGGTATTTTCATTCTCCGACACCATCGCTGAAAAAATGAGGCCATAATTTTTTCTCTCATATGGAACCTAAATATATAATATTCGTATTGTTTCTGATCTATGAATGCGTTGTATGATGCATTTTTATATCCCTGAATATTGTTTGGTACGATTACATTTCAATTTCTTATTGTGGCCAATGATTCAAATTTGCCCCAAAGATAGGCAGACACACTGCTGTCAAATTTTTACAGGCATGAGTGAGGGAACCTGGGGCCATGTACAAGACCAATATAAGCTGTGCAATCTTTAGAAACTTATGAGGCTGCAATCTTTATTCTACATTCATAGAACTATGATATTTGAATTATCTATTCCATGCATTCATAGTGTATAAGAATTACATTTTACTTTGTCACCGAGGTCGATGATTGCAATTTGCCCCAAAAGAGTTCAAGGGGAGACACGTATGACGGTGTCCTGTTTTAGGGATGGGTTGGTGAACCTGAGGCAGCAATGCACACAAACAATATAGGTTCTGATGTTGGTACTTTTGTTCGCCTACTCCATCTCTTAAACAAATTATGAGGCCCTAGATTTATTCTCATCTGGAACTACATATATGATCCTTGAATTGTTTCTGATCTTTTAATGATTGGTATGATGCATATGTATATGAATGGTTTTGATCATAAGTATTTTTAACATGCACCTGAAGATTAATTGTTTTGTTTTTTATTTATAATTACAATATTTAGGCTTGTTTTTGTACCTGACTATGTATATCCCTGAATAATGTTTTGTACGATTACATTTCAATTTCTTATTGTGGTCAATGATTCAAATTTGCCCCAAAAGAGAGGCAGACACATTGGTGTCAGATTTTTTCAGGGACGAGTGAGCGAACCTGGGGCGATGTACAACAACAATATAGGCTATGCAATTGTTACTTGATTCACTCACGCCGTCCCTGAATAAACTTATGATGCCACAATCTTTATTCTACATTTATAGAACTATGATATTCTAATTATCTATTCCATGCATTCATAGTGTATAAGAATTACATTTTAGTTTGTCACCGAGGCTGATGATTGAAATTTGCCCCAAAAGAGTTCAAGGGGAGACACGTATGCTGGTGTCGTGTTTTAGGGATGGGTTGGTGAAACAAATTATGAGGCCCTAGATTTATTCTCATATGGAACTACATATATGATCATTGAATTATTTCTGATCTTTTAATGATTGGTATGATGCATATGTATATGAATGGTTTTGATCATAAGTATGTTTAACATGCACCTGAAGATTAATTGTTTGGTTTTTTATTTATAATTACAATATTTAGGCTTGTTTTTGTACCTGACTATGTATATCCCTGAATAATGTTTTGTACAATTACATTTCAATTTCTTATTGTGGCCAATGATTCAAATTTGCCCCAAAAGAGAGGCAGACACATTGGTGTCAGATTTTTTCAGGGACGAGTGAGCGAACCTGGGGCGATGTACAACAACAATATAGGCTGTGCAATTGTTACATGGTTCACTCACGCCGTCCCTGAATAAACTTATGAGGCCACAATCTGATGCAATTATTTGTCATTGTGTTGAGATGAAATGATATATGAACCGATCAAACTATTGCTAAGATTCTTTATCTTTGATATCCACGGATATATTGTCTTACATATACATGTTGTCAATTCTTGAGTTGTAATACAATTCAATCATATGTACGATTTCTAAGTTATGTTCTTAAAAATCGACAGGAGGATGATGATGAAGTGGACGATAGCAAGGAATCCAGGGACAACAAGAGCTGCTATGTGCTGAGGCGGTTACGGTGTGGGATAATCCGTTTCCACCGTAGGGGGAGACTGTTTTGCCCATTTTGTGGCAGAGCAATCAACATGGACCTCAACAGCATGATCCAGCCCACGGAGGGCGTTGGCAGAGGCAGAGGAAGAAGCCATAGGCCGATTACCTTGGCACGGCACGCAACCTACGGCAAATTCCTCCAGAAGTATGTCAGGACTGGCCTGTATCCCATCAACTAGGCTGTCGCTGTCTCCTGCTGATAAACCCCTGCCCTGCTAGGCATCTCCGTGTCTTCTATTTAATTATTACCTGTGTGTGGCATGGAAGACAATATATCCGTGGTGTCTCTGGTGAACCTTATATATTAATCTACTCCTTTATATGGAGTGCCTTAAAGTTTCTAGTGTTCAATTATATTTAGCGATCATGCTCATGCACACTACAAAATATTTCTAGTGCTCGATTATATTATAGTTGTCAAGAAATACATCAACAAGTTAAATTGGTCGAAATTTTGTATTGAAGTAACTAAATGTATCACACACATAATAAAATAGAAACTAAAATCTAGTTCAAACACATAATGTATCACCACCACTTGTTGTCGTCCTTGACTTGCTTCCCCTTCAGCCGCTTGATGTCGCCACCGTCCCAAGATCCCTGCGTCTCCGAAACCGCTTCTCCTCCTCGCTTCTTCTCCAGGCTAGCTTGCAATCAGGGCATAGCTCTCTCATGAAAACCTCGCCTTAACCATCCCATCTTTCATGGTAATGAGCTTATGTACAACTCAGACGCGTGTAGGCGTCTCTGGCTGCATACTCGAGGCACACCTGGCTCATCGGCTTCCACTCCCAGTAGTCGTGATCGAGTCGCTTCAATTTCTTCAGTTTTTCATAGGATTTATCGATGATTTCCGTTGCCAGATCACCCAAGCCATCCTTCGCTGGGTATGATTTGATCTTGTACAGATTTTGGATGTCCATGTGGTGCCCCTCTGGGATTTTTATCAACGCACGAGAAAGCATAATTGTGTCATTTGTGATATCCACGCGTGTGAAAGTTATCCCTTTCCTACACAAGAACTCGACCAGAGCCGGACAATGCATCTTAGTTGGTTTACTCCTGCACTTAGATGGTTCTAGGATGTAAGGGAACAAGGGATGCAGAAGTGGTGATCTCAAATTTAAATTTCACATACCTACAGAAGTGGTAAACGAGGACCTCCTCATGTATGGCGATTTGCACGACAACGATCTCTTGTGGACGATTTTTTCGCTTATTTGCACGGGTGTACTCCAAGTCTAGCCCCACAAACTTGTGCTTCTCTTTCTCAAGCAATTTCTCAAACCTGGCGAGAGTTGTCTCCACAGTCGCTTCATCATTTGTGTACACCGCTGTCAAAGTCATGGTGCCATGGGCAGGGACCAAGTGGGTCTCTGTTGTGCGTTTCCCATCGTCCATGCCTGCAAGGACATGGGTGAAAGGAACTGCCTGCAAGGAACTGCCTTTGAGAGGAAGAAGAAGATGAACCGACGGTTCCAGAACAGAGGAAGAAGAAGCGCCCAGGAAAAACTGCAGAGGAATGACTAAGGAAGAGGAATGACTGTAGAAGAAATGTGGTAACTGCAACTTTTGGTTCGAGAACTCATCGTGGTTACGTGGAGATCGTGGCAGTGCTGCCGGTTCAACAAGTGGGGCCAGTTCCTGCGAGAATATGAAATTAGCTGTGCATTTTTCTATGCGAGAAATTGAGAGAAGTCATTTATATTTTGTCTTTTATAATTAAACACAATGAAGTTGGTACAGCCCAAGATATTTGAACAAAAGAGATTTGCTAGTTTAACATACAACAACACTTACAGGCCCAACATGGCAGAACTTGGAGAGCCCCAGAACTTGAGCTACCACAGAGACCTCGGCAGAGGTGGCAGAATTGGTGCGGGTGCAACCACGGCGACGACGAGCTCGGATTCTAGAGGAGGAAAACAGAACCGAGCATGGTCGACAAGGTGATAGATCTCACCGGGAACCAATTCTCGTCCCTGACCGTGCCATGGGTGCGTCCATGGTGAGGGCGATCTCCGACTCGGGATGGGGAGGAGAGCGGGGCCGAGCAGCTTCGTCACTTCCCAGCTCTACGCCATGGCTGCGACCACAGATTGCCGCTCCGGGGAAGAAGACGAGTAATGGAGGCGCCAACGCTGCAAGCCTATAGGGAGGAGAGCTGGGCCGAGTAGGTTCGTCCACGTCCCAGCTCCGCACCATGGCTGCGACGCCCCACAGATTGCCGCTCCGGGGAAGAAGAATATGCGTAATGGATGCAGGCGCCAACGCTTCAAGCCTAATTGACACCTAAGCGACATGAGCGACATAACGGCGAGAACTGACAGGGGGGCCCAACTTGACGGCCGTTAGCCTGATTTTTTGTATTGAAACATAAAGTTGAATTCTTGCCGAAAAAGACCCTCTGAGTATTTGGCACGCCAACTATAGTCATCGCGGATGATATCAGGTAAATCGGGTACCGCGTTGCCTAGACACCCCAACTTTCGGGCCGCAAAATGATATTCTCCTCCCGTTCGTTGCCACCTTCCCGATGGCCGCAGCAGGGCAGGGCCTCAGTTCGCGGTTGCAGGAGAACCATGCCAGTGCTAGAGGAGACGCGGCGACCTTAGCGCCTGGGCCTGCGTGTCATGCCCGTGCATTGTGATACTCTGAGCTCAGTGGACATGGGTCGTGGGCTAACTACAATGGGCATGTAGTTAGGTTTGGTGACGATAAGAAGGAAGATGCAGGAGCAAAGCTGGGGGATGGAACAGAAACAGAAGTCTGAAACTATCTCGTCCCTCTTTGTCTCCTCTCCGTCCCCGTCTTCTTCAGGTCCGGTGGCTACCACAAGCCACCAATTGTATCGACCTCACCCCCCGATCCTCACCGGCGGCAACGGGGTGTGACAATTTGGTATTAGAGCACAACTGCCCACCATGACACCGAGCAAGCAGTGCAGGTGACCACCCCGACCACACCGTTGTCTGCCGCGTCCACCGTGGCAAACCTCGACGTCTCGCGTAGGCAGGAGAAGAGGATGGACGAGCTATCCAGTGCGATCAATACGATTCTAGCCGCAATAGCATCTCTCCAGAAGGGCATGGAGTGCTGCTAGGATTCCACGCAGGTTCCAGCTACAACAACGGAGAGCACTCGTTTGGTGCCTGCATCTGTGCTTGCTGCCCATCTGCTCTTCACCGATAGGATGGTGGCCACTCGGGATCCAGGGAGGGTGTTGCAGATTGGTGCACCAAAGGTGTTTGAGGAAATTCCTAGCAAGACAAGCGCCACAGATACGATGAAAGAGGGAGATACAACCTTGGCTTGGTGCAGATAGTTGGTACCAACGACAGTCACCCGGATTGCTGGCAGCCAACTAGACCCCTTCATATGTGCTGACCAGGTATGCGAACAAAAGGATATGTTGGTTAACAAGGAAGCTGCAACAAGTGTTGTTTGCAAGTTATTTAGTGCAAAGCCGCTGATGGTGTGGGATGATGATATCTGTGTTGATGTGATCACCCATATAGGTAGCTTATCACTCTTTTGGGAACTTGGTTTGGCTTCTATAGAGGATGTTTGCACCGGAAAGATTTCCAACGATATGGCATCACACGAAGAACTTGTCGAGGCCATGCTCAGTCATGTAGGTGGTTGGTCATTGTTCATAGAACATGATATGATTAATCACTGGCAGTTCCAAGGAAGTATTGGGATGGACAAAACATTTGATCTGTTGGCATCCAGAGAGGGCACACAAAGTGCCATATCAGTTTGCTGCTCTAATCCAGACATTCTAAGTCACATGGTCAAGCAAATGAAAGCTACGGGTCAAAGCTTAGTTCAGTTTACTCACAAATCACCACCTCAACTAGTGTGTACTGTGGAAGCTACTTCTTTCTTTCACGTGGAGAACCTCTGGGTTCCTCGGTTAAGTAGGACTTGGGATCCAGGAAGTTCAAGGTTCCGATGTTGGGTGCTGCATAACAATACCTTTGCTGCAAACATCATTTTTTATTTCCTGTTGATTCATCTACATGTTTTGGAAGATGGCCAGTCAACAGCTCTTGCAGGGGAGCTCCATATTCAGTGGGACTCAGGAATTGTCGAGAATGTTCTTATGGCCACAATGTTTGTTCAATTGGCTCTAAAATCAATTGCTCTACATGTGCTTTACACCAAAATCTTCATGCATAGGCAATGGAATCCTTGCATCTGCTCAATTACTTGTGAAGGAGGGACACAGCTTATATCAGAGCTAGCCTTTGTCGGTGTCATTTGGCAGTATCAATTTAGCCTGTGGGATTTATTTTTTCAGGAAGATCTAGTCCACCAGATCCAACAAAGGTTCTTCAGTTCTGGTCAAGGTTTTCTTGTCCTTGGTTCGCTGACTGAAACTAGGGTATTCTACTCACAACTGTCGGCAAAGGAATCTCTTGGGAATTTCTCAATGATAATCAATAGTGCTCAGTTTTTGTGTGACATCCAAAGTGGAGATTTGGACAGAAAACTTCATTACAACCCATGGAATCTCGGTGTTCACAACCAGATGACCACACGGGTGCAGCAAGAGCTATGCAAGTGCTATTATTTCTGCTACTCGATTCATTTGGCAAACGACCTGCAGTATAAGCAACGGGATCCCGATGTCATGTGGATTCTAGGTGCAGAAAGGGATAACGCTTTGCTGAGCACGGACATGGGGAACTATGGATCGGATTCCATGGATGAGAGACGATTTTTGTGTAGAAGTTGGAGCTACAGTTTGTTGTAATCTGAATGAGTCATTGCTTGGGGGCAAGCAATGTTTCTTCGGGGCGGTAATGTCATGCCCGTGCATTGTGATACTCTGAGCTCAGCGGACATGGGCCGTGGGCTAACTAAAATGGGCATGCACTTAGGTTTGGTAACGATAAGAAGGAAGATGCAGGAGCAAAGCTGGGGGACGGAACAGAAACAGAAGTCTGAAACTATCTCGTCCCTCTTCGTCTCCTCTTGGTCCCCGTCTTCTTCGGGTCCGATGGCTACCACAAGCCACCAATTGTATCGACCTCACGCCCCGATCCTCACCGGCGGCAACGGGGTGTGACATTGCGCCGCGACCCCTCTGATGAGGCCGGATCCGTCTCCCCCACCCATTGATACCTACGATCCGGATTACTGATGTAGTATAGCTCTTTTTCCCTAGTAGACCAAGGTTATCGAATCCACGGGAAGCGAATGCGTAGTGAAGTTACTTTAACGGACCTTTCGGAGTTTTAGAATTCCTTTTGTGTTTTTACCGGACCAGTAGCTTGCTTTTTGTTGTTGTCGATGATGGAGAGAGAGGGCCTAGGGCGTTCGGTTTCACCTGTAGCTGTGCAAAAACATCTGATGGAAATAAAAGATAGAAATAAAGTATGTGTGTACTTGTTAGAGCAAGATAAATTATATCTGGGCAGTGCATCCATAATTGTTATTACCTCCGCAATCTCTTATAACAATAACCTACTAGTCTAATCCATAGAAGAAAGAGAACTAATGACATGCATAGTGATGTCACCATTAATCCCAAGCAAATCCCTCACATACAGCCGTAGTAGTACTTTACATCACACTTGGGTTCCCAACCTGTAGATCAGTCATCACTCATACTCCCTATACCTGGCTCAACCCTTGGGGTCTTGGGTACCTGACAAGTCCTTGGATTGAGGCAAGAGGGGATACAATAATGATCATCTCATACAAACTAATACACGATCCCATCTATGAGAAATCACATGCACAATTACTGCATTGGCTAGGCCGAAGCCCTTAGCCCAAGGAGGATTACTCACACACAGAGGTGAGATCAATAATCACAAACAATGTAATGAAAATCATGAGATTGATAGCAATAGTCTTACAATATCGCCAATCGAAGAAGAGATCTACTATTACAAGTGGTGGAAGATGGCTATGGAGATGGAGAAGGGTTTGGAGATCTGAGGCAGCTATTTGGTGGAGTATGGCTTCTTCAGGGCGGAGCAAGCGTTGTTTTCCCGTCGCCTAAGGCTTCTTTATATAGGGGTCCCTTCACGAAAGGTGTTCTGTTTGACCTAACGGTGGTGGCGCCAACTATACGACCAGAGCTATACGGTCGAAATTTTTGCTCCGGCCGTATAGTTGGTCGTTACGGCGTCTACCTCCATTGGAGGGCTCTTTGTTTCTTCTAGTTAATCTCGTACCTTTGACTTTAATGTAGTGATTCTCTCCTTTAAACGACATTATCTATGCAAGAAAAATACAAGAACAAAGGATTGCTTACGCCTCTGAATATTAGCATTAGTGGGTTTAGAGAGATATTTCATCAAAAATATGATTAATATCCAGTTTAAATGTGGACGTATATGGCTATATTTCAGAGCCATCAACCTCCCCAAGCTTAAACTTGATCGTCTCGAGCAAGAAAACCAAAATCAAAAAGGAACTCAGAATTTAAACTAAAATAACGAGATGGTGATCTTACTCATGATTAATAGTCTCATGTTTTCCTCCACTTCATAAATCTGAAAAACTTCAGCATAGATAGAGTAGTGGCAAGCATATCATACGGGTTTCATGCATCCTTATAGCACAGCAAAATTATTGTAAACATGGATGATCCAAATGAGTAAACTTTATTCCATGTCAAGTAATCAACTCATAGGCTTGCCTTTGAACAATAAAGTATAATCATGTATATTAAGAGTGTGAGAGTTGTCATGAAAAGAATATATACTACGGTATCTCAATTCTCCCACATCAATAAATCAAGACTTTGCAAGCACTACTTTTCTATTCATTGTCCATAAAGTGTTATTGTGTTTTTCGTTGTCGTCAAACCTAGCCTTCAAGATTTGTTTTAATAATTGTTATTTTGTTCCGTTATTACGAGAACGATGGTTGTTCAAATAATTACCGTATTCCATAAAGGATGGATGAACTTTCACAAATCTAGTTGGAGAAATCACATCCATAAACATTATTGCTAAAATGTCGTAAGACAAATGATTGGAAGATCACTTATGAAGTGACATCGCTGTTTGAATTATATTGGAAAGTAAACATGAAGAAACTCCATGTTGATGGATTTTTGGAGTCTTTTGATTTTGATCAATTGATGCTTGTGAAACTTTCCTCGAGATAATTGAAACTCCGTCCATAGGCCAAAGAGGAACGGATGACTAATTTATTGGATATTATGCATGTTGATGTATATAGTCCATTATGTGTAGCCATATGTGATGGATCTTTTGGCTTCATATGCTTTCTCCAGAAATTTGAGTGAATATATCTATATATTTACTTAATAAGGAAGAAGTATGAAACTTGTGAAAATTGTTCAAAGACTTTCATAATGAAGTTAAAAATCATTGTAACAAGAAAATAAAAGAGTTTATGATTTGATCATAAAGGAATATATTAGAGTTACAAGTTTAGCAAAACACCTAAGATTTCAGGAATTGTTCCATGAATTTGCATTTCCCGATAAACCACAGGAGTATGGTATGTTCGAGAGATCAAATCAAACCTTGTTTGACATGGTAAGATCAAAGGTGTCATTTGTAAAATTGCTGTTATGTTTTAAGGATTAAAGCTTTAGAGACTACCGCTTTTACACTGAAAAGAGCACCATCGTGATCCATTGAAATGACACCATATGAGTTATGGTTTGGGATAAAACCTGAATTGTCTTTTCTTAAATTTTGGTATGCTATGCATAAGTAAAATGTTTACAACCAAAGTCGGATAAGCATGTCTTTGTAGGTTATCCCAAAGAATTTGTTGGGAATTCCTCCATAACACTGAGGACAAAAGAGTTTGTCGCTTGGAACGTCAAGTTTCTTGAGAAGGAATTTTTCGTGAAAAGTTAAGTGGGAGGACAATAGAACTTTGATAGGGTTGTTAAACCTTAGCTATATGTGCTAAGTAGCGCAGCGCCAGAAAGTGTCCCAGTGGCAACCACAATGCTCATGGCTCCCGTGATTAAAAAGGGTGTGATCTTGGAGATTAAAGTTCCTATTGAACCATGTGGGTCGGTAAGAATCAAATAGTAAGATTTGAAACATAAGTTGTTATTTTTTTCACAATGATGAACCGACTTCATGCAAAGAAGTGATCATGGGACCTGACTCCATAAAATGACTAGAAGTCATAGAATCCGTGATAGTATCCATACACGAGAAATCAAGTTTCTGAACTTGGAAGACCCTCCGGAAAGGCATGAAGCCTATCGGTTGTGTTTGGATCTATAAAGAAATAGACATGGATGTTTAACATCTATGAAATAGTCGACATGTTGGAAATAAGTTTACGGCAATGTTCAAGGAGTTGACTATGACAAGATTAGATCTTTCATAGCGATATTTAGTCTTGACGGATTAATGTAGCAACCACTAAATATAATTTGGTATATTGTAGTTGAATAAACAAAACAAGGTTCTTCTAATAGAATGGTTGTAACATCCCAATTTCTTCAAACCTGATTAGTTATCCAGAATGCAAAAATCAGGGAAACAAAAACTTTTTATTGTTCATTGGTGCAGTGTTTTCTTGTTGTTTGTTTGTGCTTGTGCATGTGAGTGTATGCCATATGATACTCCTTACCTCACCATCAGTTGACCAAAGCTATTTAACCAAAACTATCCTGGCTCATTTTACATACTCTCAAATGTTCTGGCATTTCAAAACATGAGACAAGATTGCTTATGTAACCAAAACTACTTTAGTAGCTTCTATTGACAAAACTATGGAGAGAGATATAATATAATCTCCCTATCTTTTCAAAACAGAACTTCAACTACTCAGACCTCTAAGTTTTCCAAAACCTGGTTATAAAACCTTTGAATTCTACTCTTGGTAGATGTACCAAGGACCTTACCTGGTTCAAACTCCAACCTTTCAAAATTGCCCATCCTTACCTCAAGCTAAGCTTGATGGTAACCCTAGTAGTAGTTGATTTGTCTATAAGATGAGTTGCCTTGGTATGTTGTTTGAATTGATTGTTAGAAGTAGTATGAGCTACCCTAGGAGCTCATCCTCTAGGTTCAAGAAACTTTAAAATCCCCCAAACCCTAAGCAAGAATACAATCTGGATCTCATCTCTAGCCACCAGGTGATCATCTAAAACCATTAACCAGATCAATTCTGAAGTGATCCCTTCTAGAAGCTTCCAAGTCAATGAAGACCAATATCAAGCATGGATCCCTTCTACTCAATCTACTCTTCAACCTCATCCACTTGATGATTCTTTGGTATCTTGCTATCCATCAAAAGCCTTCCCTCTCATGCTCTAGTCAAAACCCCAAAATCTGCCAAATTTGGCTAAGTCTAGAAAACTATTTCCAACATCACCTTTTTGAATGCCTCCCTTTTGAAAATGCATCTAAACCATCTTGTTAACCATCCTAAGGACTACCAAGTACCACTCTTGTCATTGGTTAGATCATCCTCCAACCCACTTGTTGTTGATGGTTTTGCAGGCAAGAAAATAACTATTCATGCAAATCTAGTCAACATGCCTACTTTGATAGAAGCTCACACCACCATTCAACCTTCTATGGACCAACTCTTTCATGGTTGTGTTCTACTCATATAGGTCTATCAATATCTACTTCACTTGTTCCAAGTGGATCTTTGTGATTCTTAAACCCACAAGGTTTTGAAGGCTAGTTGATAATCTGCTTTGGCAGGCTTATTTTATTCAAAGTTTGAAAGCCTGTCTTGGTGAGATCATGCAGGATCAAGGTCAAACCCCTACACCATTGCAATATACATCACTTGGTCTACCCATCGATATATCCCATGCCCCAAGGGGAGCCCTGAGCTCCAAGATCTAACAAGGTTTTGGTGGCATGAAAACAATCTTACCCAAGATCCTTAAATCTCTAGTTTTCACCAAAATCAACTTGGATTCTACAATCCTAAGGTTGAAAATGCTTGATACACCTTGTCTATATCATCTACCTTGATCACCAAGATTTATCAAATATTATCCATAATTATTATGTCTCCAAATCTAATTAATCTTCTTAATAGACAAAATCTCCAAAACTCCTTTCTCAAGGGAAAGCTTGGTTTTTGCCAAAACACTTCCCTAACTTTAAGCACAATTGAGTCCTATATATCATACCCTATCATCTCACTTCAAAAATAAATATTTTGGAAGAGTTTCAATAATTCTTTTTGCCCTTTTTCTTAAATGGCAGAAGTGATAAAATAATGGTTTTAAATACTTTTAAGCCACAATAAATTTTGGGAAAATTCCCCTAAGTGTGTATTCACACTTGGGACCATCGCAACTCAAAAACCCACCTTGTCCAATGTAAAAATATCAAATGAATTCCAAGAATTCACTTCTGCTGTTTCTGAATAAATGGGTTAAAGGGGACTTCTAATCTTCTGAAAAATCCCAAATAAATCCTAGAGATGCTTATTAACCCTACACATTTACCAGCATCCTTACCTCAATTGGTCAAGATCAAAAATCAAGAAATAACTCTTGATCATCCTTTATGGAAGATTTGAACATTTATCCTTTAGTACCAAACACCAAACGAAACCTCCATCAAACTTCATCCATCTTCACCAGCAAGCCTCCACCAGCACACCCCTTAGTCCTGGTCGTGTGCACTGTAGCTAAGCTACTGTAGCAACCCCTATCCCTTGTCCCATGTGCTTGTATGAGAGAAGGAGAGGCATATCTTTCAAAAGTTCTTGCACATTAAAAGCAGCAACATCCACCTCCACTCCTCTCTCTCTGGTCGAGCACAAGGCCCACACTGCCACCCCAGCACCACCGCTAGGGCCAATGAGCTCCCCCTAGCGCTCTCTCCTACCTTGCTTCCATTGACATTTTATAAAAAAAAGGGGAGAAACCGTACAACACTCTACTCCATCCTCCCTCTCTGACCTCCAGCGTCCCTCTCATGACCCCACCATCGCCCCAGTGGCTAATCCCCTGCCAGCATCCTCCCCCAAGCCCTCCTTGATATTGGTCCACCATGAACCTCACTCCCTCGGGTTAAATTTTATGTAGTAATGTAAGAATTTGAGGAACATGAATTTTTGAGAAAGACTGAATTCCCAAGGGTAAGAGAGGAAATAGTTTTTCATAAATACTCATTTTGGTTTTGAAATTAAGTTTTTGTTCGTACGTCCATTCTAACTAGGGTCTCCTATGGTCAGGATGGCTCTGATACCAACTTGTCAACACCCGGATTATTAATCCCAGATGCCTGTTATGTCATACATCGCAATCCCAGGATTACCATTTTTGCGAGACATAACAGATTGGATATCACAGTACATCATCCATTACAAACTATAAATAAGGTCTTACACAAATAAGGATCTCATGATCCAGTCTTAATACAACAAGCAGCGGAATAAATAATAAGCGTAGCGGTGGGGTCCATCTTCAGGGGCACAGGCAATGCTGACGAAGGAAGATAGTCCTAGTTATCATAGTTGTCCTGCTGGCCGTCATCTTGGTAGTCTCCCTCATAGTCTGGCCATGAGAATAGCCAGGGACAAAAGCCATGAGTACTCTTTAAGTACTCGCAAACTACCACTAACAACTAGTATAGTTCTAGTGTAATGTGCTAACTCTAAGTTGATTTGTAAAGTTAAGTCTAAAACCTAAGATGAATTCAGAAACAAAGAAAGATAAAATAAAGTTCTAGAATCACCTAAGTTGGGAAGCTAGTGTCATAGTCACAACCCTATTGTGGTCAAGTCAAGATTCATCATTCATTTCATAAGTCCTTTTGAAAACATCTGACAACGAAACAGTATGGCCATTCCAACTGTCCATAACCACGGACGCGGCTATTCGAATAGTTTGACAATCTGCAGAGGTGGTACACTTTCACCACAAGATTCGATACATCTGTCAAGGATAACCCTGAATCATCATACTTAGTATGCAGATAATCAAACATAACCTCTCCTTTACACACCCTAGTATAAGCACCTCTCCTATGAGCATGGCCTCCCAACCATGACCATCTGTCATCTTGGGCACTACATAGGTGGACAACATTGAGAGGTAGCCTCAGCTCAAACCTCTCCCGTGAGGGAACTAATACTAATGCATATAAACTTCCGGCTAAGCCTTACCCAATTAAGGTATTGTGGTTGTACGGTAAATTTGGAATGGTATCGCATTCGAATCCAACCATCAGTTTTGTAAAAGGGTTAAGGCTCATGCCTCAACATTTTCATCATCATAAACCATTTTTGTTTCTCAACACATGTCAAAACATCTCAATAGATTGACTCATCATTCTAAGGTTTTCATAATTCATTTTCACCAAGTGTTCCCATCTAAAGTGACTCAAGTTTTGATCTAGCTCTAAGCTACTAAGTTAAGTGTGTTCACTAAGGTGGGATGCTAAGATCAATATCATGCCATAGATTGACATCTAAGGTTATCTAGATATGTCAAGTTTTATACTCTTTATGCTACCTTCAAAACAAGTAAAGGACTTTGATAAAGTAAAGAAGGTAAAGTTTGGAAATAAAACTTGGGGTAGGTACTAGTCAAATGGTATAACCAAAGCATGTATAATGTCTTTGCTTGGGTTATCTAGATTGCAAGGGTTAGCTTGCATTGTTAATGATGGCTTGCCTTGTGCAGTGTAGTGGTTGTAGTTTTCTTCCTCCTCTTCTTGGTAGAACTCCTCCTCCTCGAAAGCTTGGTCGGTACTATCGTCTATAAATACATACGGAGTACAGAATCACCAAACAATGCTTAACTAGTCTACTTAGCACTCTAAGGCCCACATTGGATGATCTATTATCATCATAAGCATCACAAGGTTTTATTAACTAGTTTCATTCTTTTTATTTACGAAAAGTAATTTCTACTCATTGAAAATAACTAAGATTTAATATTCTCCACTTAAAATATGGGATCATGTGGAAACATGTCATCACCACATATTCTAACATATGGGAATGTTATTTAAGGGTTGGTTCATATTTACTTTGGTTTAAGTTCATTATTTAATGATTTAAAGTGACTAGAAATGCCTATATAGCAATATTTTGGTACTAATCCAAAGTCACTCTATGTAAACCTTAATATTATTACATATTCAGATAGGTAGGGTTTAATGTGATTTTTGAGAGTTGGAATCAACTCAAAATCTATTATGGTTGATTTTATAAAAATGTTTGAATATTCAAATGCATCTATCTTGTTATTTTTACTGGGAGAGATATCTAACTCTAAATTTATTAACTCCAACGGGCTTGGATAGATCTTTTCAGTAGCTATTTAACAAAATTTGAATCACTCAATTTGGTTTAGTAGATCTTCTTGAATTGATTTTTGAACTAAGGGACAGAAGTGAGTTCAAACTAAAATGGAAAAATCCATATTTGAATTCACGGGCTAGCGCGGGAAAACTAACGGGCCGGCCCAGTGGCGCTCCGTGGTGCGAGTGACAACTGACAGGGGGACTCGCAGGTCAGCGGCACATCAAACATGAAGCGGTACGGGGCAATGTGGACCGTGCGATTAAAAAGAAGATCTACGGCTGAGGATCGTCATCCCCGGCGAACAGGTCGCCAGCGAGAGCTAACCCTAGCAGCTCGGTGGGGTTGCAATGGGGGCATACCAGGGCTCTAGCTACTATGGTGAGGCGGGCAAACGAACTGGTGGATGATGGCGAGTTCAGGCGAGGTCGCGGTAGCTCCTAGGGTGGACGAAATCGATGGCGCCTCTCCTCCTCTGCTGCGGCAAGCTCCGGCGAAATTTCGGTGAACGGCGGCTCGCCTTGCTCTGGGGATAGGGTGGAAGGATCAGTGGAGAGAGGGGAGTGACATGGTGTGAGTAGTTTGTGCTGGGGAGGGATCCTTTTATAGGGCGACGAGGGGACCGAACGACACGACGGTGAGCTCGTAGGTGACGTTGATACAGGCGAATAGAGGCATGGGCGGCGTACGCGGACGGTGGCCCGCCTCTTGGCGGTGCTCTATGACTTCAATGCGCGTCTAGGGATGGTGGCGTTTGGTCGGGAGCGTCCCGCGCTCTGGAAGACAGAGGCGATGCTCGACACGGCGCTCTACGACTGTGGGTCACGCGGTGGCGCACGACCGTGTCTGGCGGGTTGCTGGGGTCAAGGCGGAGCGGCATGCACAGTATTACGTCGGGGGACGGTCTGTGGCATGCTGGCGGTGAGGGCACTCTGGCGCGCTCTGGTTGCACGCAGAGAGAATGGGCGGCGGTGCTAGGGAGTGGTCCAGTGGCTGGCAGTGGCCGTGGGGTGGACCGTGGGCGGCGGTAGGATGGCGCCTAGCTTCCTGGAGCGGCGGAGAGGGGCTGGCTGTCTGCTGCTGTGTTGGCAACGTTGGCGTAGCATGGCGCTGTGGCGGCGTTGCACTGGCGCCAGGGGCTAGAACTAGGGTGGGTTTTGGTCTGGTTGGGCTCAGGGGAAGCAAGAGTGATCAATGCAAACCAATTGGCTCGACAAGAATTGATCAAAACAGTATTAGTTAGGCCAAAGTTGATTATGTCTTCCATGTGTTTGTAGAAATGGCCGAAAGAAATTATGTTTTGAATTTTGAGATGATTTTTGGTGGAGTTGTTTGTCACATGCTTAAACATCTGTGGTTTCTTGGGTTTTGAAAATGGAGGTCATTTGAGTGGTTTTTCAATAGGTGGGATCTTCTCATCTGAACTACATTCAATTTTCAAATGCCATTTAAAATTAGTGTTTGAAAGTTTTTGGTAGATCACAAAGTGGGCCTTGGTACATCACTACTTGTACTAGCAAGGGGTGCAAAGATCCATATTTGTTTCTGTTAGGTTTTGAGTTCTAGGAATAGCCAAAGTAGGTATGTTGATTAAAATGGCACAAATGACCATTTGGTTATTTATTCATTTTGATTTGTTTTTCTTTGGGATTTGTTTGGGAATGATCTAGATGATGTTTATTTCACCTAAGAATCATTTTACAAGCAATGGATCACTTAATCATGGCAATTCAAAACAACTCCTAAATTATATGCACACACATATGAATGCTTTAATATTTTTAATTTGGAAAAGTTTTTATTAACTCTAAATTTGATGATTTGGATCTTGATCGCTTGGATTAAATTTTTGGGATGTTACAAACCTTCCCCCCTTAAACAAAATTTCGTCCTGAGATTTACGAAAAAAACTAGGAACTAAAGAGATCTGGGAACTCTGTCCTAATGTAATCTTCTTGCTCCCAAGTGTCTTCCTCTTCGGTATGGTTGCTCCATTGGATCCTGAGAAATTTGATACTTCTGGTCCTGGTGGTTCTATAGGCTTCTTTCAAGATACGGATGGGCACTTCACGATATGTCAGGTCTTTATTGATATCAACAGCTCGGTGATCGATGTTCTTGAAAACTTCAGTCTTCTCCGGCACTTCTAAGCATTTGCGAAGTAACGAGATATGGAACACATTGTGGATAGCTGACATCTCCTCTGGCAGCTCTAGTTGATATGATACTTCTCCTCGACGGTTCAGAATCTTGAAGCACCCGATATACCTAGGGGCTAACTTTCCTTTCAAACTAAAGCGTTGCGTTCCCTTCAATGGCGAAACCTTGAGATATACAAAATCTCCGACATTGAAGGCCAGGTCTCTTCTTCTCTTGTCAGCATAACTCTTTTGTCTGGACTAGGCGGTCTTGACGTGCTCACGGACTTTGTGCACCTTTTCTTCGGCTTCTCTGAGAATGTCAGGTCCAAAGATCAGACTCCCTCCTACTTGCGACCAATTCAAAGGGGTGCGACACTTTCTTCGTATAGGAAGTCAAATGGTGCCATATGTAAACTAGCTTGATAACTGTTGTTGTATGAGAATTCTGTGAAAGGCAGGCAATCTTCCCATTTGGATCCATACTCTAACACACAAGCTCTGAGCATATCATCTAAGATTTGGTTGACTCTCTCAGTTTGTCCATCAGTTTGCGGGTTATAAGCGGTGCTAAAATTCAACTTGGTTCCTAATCCTTCCTAGACTTTCTGCCAAAATCTCGAGGTAAACTGGGTTCCTCGATCTGATACTATGGTCTTGGGGGTTCCATGCAGACTAACAATTCTAGCAATATACAACTCTACTTGCTTTGAACTTTGGTAGGTTGTCTTGACAGGTATAAAGTGAGCTACCTTGGACAGTCTATCAACGATGACCCATATTGAGTCATTTCCCCTACTAGAAGTAGGCAATTCGGTGATAAAGTCCATTCCGACGGAATCCCATTTCCATTCCGGAATCTGCAAAGGTTGTAACAGTCCTGCGGGTCTCTGATGCTCTGTTTTGACTCTTTGACAGATGTCACACTTGGCGATGTAGCTTCCGATTTCTCTCTTCATCTTGTGCCACCAAAATTGCTCCTTCAAATCTTGATACATCTTCATTCCTCCGGGGTGGATAGAATAAAGAGTATCATGAGCTTCCTGCATGATAACTTGCTTCAGCTCCGAATCTGCTGGCACACAGATATTTCCTTTGTACCACAGAACTCCTTCTTCGTCTTCAGTGAATCCAGGTACATTTCCTGCACCAATACGACGTTTGATTCCGTCGATACTTTCATTTCCCTTATGTGCTTCCTTTGATTTGGCTAATCAACATGGGTTGAAGTTCAATGCTAGCTAAGAACCCTTTGCTAACTAGCTCAGTCCTAAACTGCTCCAACTCCTCATACAAACTTGGTTGCTTCTCCTTGATCATGGTGTTTAGCCTGCAAGGCAATCTGCTAAGAGCATCCGCTACCACATTGGCTTTGCCAGGGTGATAGTGAATGTCAAGGTCATAATCCTTGATTAACTCTATCCATCTCCTTTGCCTCATATTTAGCTCTTTCTGAGTGAAAATATACTTCAAGCTTTTATGATCTGAGTAAATCTCACAGCGATTACCCATAAGATAATGACGCCATGTCTTCAATGCCAACACTACGACTGCTAATTCAAGATCATGGGTCGGATAGTTCTGCTCATGCTGCTTCAGTTGTCGAGACAAATAGGCGATGACTTTGCCTTCTTGCATCAGTACACATCTAAGACCAATCTTGGATGCATCACAATACACATCAAATGGCTTCTTGATATCTGGCATGATCAAAATTGGGGCTGAAATCAATCTCTTCTTTAGCTCTTGGAAACTGGCTTCACACTTGTCGTTCCATTCAAACTTCTTGTCCTTCTTAAGTAATTGGGTCATGGGTCTGGCGATGCTCGATAATCCTTCGATGAACTTGCGGTAATATCCCGCTAATCCGAGAAATGTACGGACTTGGGTTTGAGTGGTTGGGGCTTCCCATTCTTCGACATCTTTGATTTTGGCAGGATCAACATAGATTCCTCTGACAGACACAATATGTCCTAGGAATCCTACTTCTTTTAGCCAAAACTCACACTTGCTGAACTTGGCATATAACCAATACTCTATTAGGGTTTCTAGGATGATTCTCAGATGTTGCTCATGCTCTTCTTCTGACTTGGAGTAGAGAAGGATATCGTCGATAAACACAACGACAAACGTATCTAGGAATTTCATAAAGATCTTATTCATGAGATTCATGAAATAATTAGGGGCATTGGTTAATCCAAAATACATAACCGTATACTCGTATAAACCATAGCGAGTAGTAAAGGCAGTCTTCGGAATATCCGTTGCACGAATCTTAAGTTGGTGATAACCAGTCCTAAGATCAATCTTTGAGAATACCTGGGCTCCAGTCAACTGGTCAAATAGATCCTCTATCTTTGGCAAGGGGTACTTGTTCTTGATGGTGACATCATTCAACTTCCTGTAATCGGTGCACAGACGGTTGCCTCCATCTTTCTTGTCGACGAATAACACTTGTGATCTCCATGGCGATGCGCTTGGTTGAATCAAGCCTGTTGCTAACATGGCATCCAACTACTTCTTCAATTCTACTAACTCTGAGGGGTTCATGCTATAGGGTCTCTAGGCTATGGGTCCGGTTCCGGGGATTAGTTCGATAATGAACTCAATATCCCTATCTGGGGGCATACCTGGCAATTCATCTCGGAATACGTCAGGGTATTCGCAGACTACTCTGACTTGGTCAATGGTGGGCAGGGCTAGACTCTTGTTGCACTTGAATTGACGGGGTAAGGTTTCAGATATATGATCTACTGTTACTCCAGAGCTACTAGTCATGGTGATGGCTTTCTTAGCACAGTCTATCAGTCCTTTATGCCTTGACACCCAGTCCATACCTAGTACTACTTCTAATCCTTTGGTTCCAAGTACTATGAGGTTGGCATAAAAGTCTATCCCATGTATTCTAATAGGCACAACTTTGCAAATTTTTCTAGCTTTTGTAGTTGATCCAGGGATTTGAACTATCATGACATGCTTCAAGTTGGTTGGATGGATATTACTAGTGCATGCAAATTCTTCGGTGACAAATGAATGCGATGCTCCCGAATCAAACAATACTCTTCCTAAAACTAAGTTGACAGAAAACATACCCAGCACTACATCTGGCGCTTCTTGGGCTTCTTCGGCGTTCATGTGGAAGAGACGGCTGTTGCGGTTGTGAGGGTTCCCTGGGGCAAATCTTCTCCCTGGTTGAACACGACACTGCTGTTGAGATTAGGCGTTCACATTGGCAGTGGCTGCAATCTTCTTGGGACACTAATTGGAATAGTGACCCTTAACTGCACACTCGAAACAAGTTATCTGAGACTTGTCTTTTGCTACGACAGGCACAACATTGCTGCCAGTTCTAGGTGTAGTGTTGTTGTTGTTGCTCTTGGGAGGGGCACGGTTGAAATTGTTGGTGTTGCCGAAGTTGTGGTTGTTTCCTCCGGACTTCATATTGCCTCTGCTATGTTTGGGGTAGCTTGGGCGAGACATTGGGGGTCGGTTGTTCCTCGGTACATATCCTGGTGAGGGGTTGGGACGGTACTTTTGGTGACTGCTGGATCCAGTTTGCTGCATCATACGATGTTTGCGGTTGTCGTTTGCCTGGTTAATCTTCCCTTCCATCCAAATGGCAGAGTCGACTAGCTCTTCGAGATCCTCGAAGCGGATGTTGACGAGGATAGTCTGCATCTCATCATGCAGTCCGTTCAGGAATCTCTCCTTCTTCTTGGCCTCCGTGTTGATCTCATTAGGTGTATACCTTGCAAGGGACATGAATCTGTCACGGTACTCTACCATAGTCATTCTGCCTTGCTTCAACTCTCTGAATTCATCCCTCATTCTAGTGACTAAGCCCTGTGGCACGTGGGTGCGGCTGAACTTGATTTTGAAGGCTTCCCATGTCATCACTACACCATGGTTCATCAGGCGGATGCTGTTCCACCATGCTCTTGCATCTCCTGCCAAGTAGTGGGTGGCAAAGAGAACTTTCTCATTGTCATCCACTCTGGCTACTTCTAAATTGTTCTCCATCGCCTGCAACCAGTAATCTGCATCTAATGGGCTCTCTGAAGTGCTAAAGATTGGGGGATTGGTGTTCTGGAAGTTCTTCCGCTTAGATCCTTGATGATCCTGATTTCCATGCCCTTGGTTGTTGCGAGCCATCTGGGCGATCTGTTGTAGTGTTGCTAGATTAGCTTGGCGCTCTGCCCTGCTTTCTTCTCTGTCTGCGATGAGATTCTGCAAGATCTGCAGCATTGGGTCTTGCGACGAGCTGCTCCCTCCTTGGTTTCCACGAGTCATCTGAAGATTGAGGTAGATAAAGGGGTAAGAGGGAAAGTTCTAAGGTTCATGGTATTGGTTTCAAGACTAAAACTTTGAGTTTGACTCAGGTTTTGCAACTAACTTCATTTCATTCACTCAAGCAAGCACACGATACAAACACACAATGTAGCATCCCAATTGTCTAAAAATTGTAATGCTACTTGGTCTAGTAATATAATGGCTACTTCAGACATATAATTGTTGCATCATCATTATATCATGCTCATGTCATCATGCCACCTTGCATTTGAGCATCATATAAAACCCTTTTTGTGTTGGTTCTTCTCTCATATGCATTGTAAATTGTATTTGCCTCTTGATATTGTATTTGGTTGTCGATATATTGTTTAATGCCCAAGTTGAGTTGGGGGCATATCTTTTATTCCACTCCATCACCTTTCTTTCACCACCTTATAATTCCACCATCCAACTAATGTGAGCTTTACATTTTATTTGGGTTTACCTCTAGCTCATGTGGGTTGGGATGGATCCAATTCTTTTTCCACATGCTCTCATCTTAGCATCATGTTGTTTTCACATTATTGATATATGAGAGCCACATGGCCACCTTTGCATGCCTTGTGAGTGGGACCCTATTTCTAGCTTCCATATGTGTTGTTTAGGGGTTATTATCATGTTGGGATATTTTGTGGGCTTATTAAATACCTAGTGGCACACACACACTAGCAAGTCCCATTTTATTTCAATAGGGTCATCTCCAACTACTCCACATGGGGCATCCTTTCACTCCTTTTAGCTTGGTTTATTCCATATTTTTGGAATGCATAAGTATAAATGCCATGGATATTCATTTTGTTTTCACAAGAGGAAACCTAGCATTAATATTATGCATGGGCCATGCAACCATGTCTATATCTTTGCTTCCTTGTTTTTATTTGGTCTTTTGAGTGAATCATCTATCTTCCTCTACCCCTCTTTTGCTTGATCTAGTTGATCTTGTTATAACCACACGACATCTCCCTCTCTTTCTTATCCTCTATCTAAGATCCTCCCTAATCACCTACCCCATCATCACCATACCCCCCCTCCCTCTAAACCCTAAGTACCCTCCCTCATATTTCCTCTCTCTAGCCGAGCCACCCCACCATGACCTACCCTAGCTACCCACCTGCCTCTCTCGGCCTCTCTCCTCTCTCTGCCCTGCAGGCCCCACCTGGCTACCCCTCTCCCTGGTCCCACACCTCATCTACTCCCTCTCTCTCTCTGCCCAACCCTAGTACCAACCTAGCCCGAGCCTCCCCTCTCCTCTTTTCTCCTCTCCCCCTGCCCTGCATGCCCTACACCGAATAACCCGAGCCTGGCCTGCCCTGCCCCACCTGGAAACCCCTGCCCGTGCCTGCCCTGGCCTCCCAGCTCGAGCACGTGCAGGAGGGGAAAAAAGGTGGCCGAGCCACCTTTAACCCTACCCACTCCCCCCACCGCACCCCTCTCCTCTCCTGTCCCTATCTACCCCCTCTCCCCCTCTCTGCAGACGATCCCAGATCTACCTCAGGGTCGTGCCTCTCCGCTCCTTCCTCTCCACCACCGGCTACTCTCTCTCGCCGGCCACCGTCGGCCTCCACCCCATCTCGTTGAACCAGACGTGCAGACCGTCCGTGGAGGGGCCTGGAAGTCCAAGGGCAGCCCTCTGCTTCACCCTAGACACGCCGTCGAGGAGGAGAAGGGCTGGAACCGCCAGGCCCGACGCCGCTCCGACGAAACCCTAGCTTCGCCCGGCGCCTGCTACGTCGCTGATCGCCAGCTCCGCTGCCCGAACCAACCGCACCAACGACCTATCGGTGAGCTACCCAAACCCCCAGACATCCTCGTCGTCGCAGTCTTGCCCTGGTCGCGTCGGACGTTCCATCGAACGCTCTGTGCGCGGCGGTGTCCGCGTTCGTTCTCCAGATCGTGGCGTCGCAGAAGCGTATCTAGCCGTGTCGCGCTCACCCTGCACCAACACCCAGCCTGGCCCAGTGGTCACCGCGGCCTGCGCGCGCGCCCAGGTCGCGTGTTCGATCCCCCGCGCCTTCGTTATGAGCACCGATCGATCCCTCAGCGGAGAAGAGGAACAAGACGGGCCTGTTTTGCAAATAGCCCCTCCGTTAATTTTTCTGCTTAACCCGCGGTACCACCGAGCCCACCTTCAGCCTCTCTGTACATTTTGCAGAGCACCCCCTAGCCTTTTCCAATCTTAACCCGCGCCCCCTGGATCTACCACATGTCGCGTCCCCGCTGGCGCGCCCGCGTGTGGCCCTGAGGTTGCTGTGGTCCCACCCGTCAGACGCAGAGGCTAGGTTAGCTCGCGGTGGGAAAAGATTTTTACAAGATCTGTCCCCAGTCAGCTGGCCCACCCGTCAGCGGCTGGGTCTAGATCTGCCTGAGTATAAAAAGTTTCTGTTTATTTCTGTTTAATTCAAATCTTTTCAAATTTATTTCAAATTCAAATTCCAATCTGTTTTATAATAACTTTTAATTCTCAAATTCAAATAATACAAATAATATATGTTTTGAGATCAGAAAAATATGAGGAATTCAAATATGCCCTTCAAAATATATTTTGGACACTTTATTTTTCAAGTTGATTAAAATTACAATAAAATGCCCTTTTTCCTTAATTAATTAATAACTTTTGTTTTATAACTCCAAATTTAACAAATGATATGTCTAAAATGATTAGCTCGACGAGACCTTTCTGTTTATGCATTCCATTATCTGTTTTGCCGCATGCATCATATAAATATAATGTATACAGCAACTAATATGAAGATAAAAGGTGGCCAAAACTCAATAAAATGATTTATTCTTGTATTCCACACTCACCCATGCCATGCTACTTTATTGCCATGCAAATTGTGCATCATTCATCATGGCATGATTGTTTGCTTGACGCATTTTAATTCATATGCTTGTGCACTTTATTTATGTTGGCCCTTGTTTGTTTGGTTCTTCTTCGAATAGACGGCTGGTGGGATATATCAAGAGAACCAGGAGCACTACCCAGATCCATCCCTTGCTTCAACTGAGCTGCCAGGCAAGCACTACCACATGCTTGCATACATATAGTACCTAATGCCTCTATCTTATTCTTGCATCATTGAGTCGCGATTGCATTAATCTGAATCCCAAGTATTGCATAGCCTTTACTTTTAAACCCCACCGAAGCTTGTTCCTCCATCCCATGAGCCATTACTACAGGAGTTGTTTGAGCCATGCGAGTCGTAGAACAGCATGTGTAGGGTATGTGAGTGTCTGATGGATAACGAGGTACCTATACAACTTAATCTGAGTAGTAATGGGATAACTAATGAAAGAGGCATCGGTGAGCCATATTTGCTATTTGGTTTTTCAGGCTCACTTGTGTCCCGTAGGACCCCGAGTGCTTGATTCCTGTTCCTTGAATATTCGCGCTATCCACATCCGGGAGGCTTATGAACCCCCCTGAGCCAGAGCTTGATTCATTCTTATTTCTTGGGGCCACAAACTAGTTTGAGGTTTTATTTACTATCCTGTACTTATGCCATGCTTTACTGCTTTATTTAAGATTGTGCGAGGTACTGCACACTGTACTGTTTAGGTAAGCGGAGTGTTTTCGCGGTATCGACAAGCCCAGTCACATTTTCGGGTTCCCAGTCGTTTACAGCCATTGACGCAAACCTTGAGTCCGTCTCGGAGTCGGCCAACTTCGTCGCGGGTAGCTTAATGGGGTGGCCCCCGGAAATATTTCTGAATCCTGTGATCGCTTTGTCGTGACTGCCTTGTTGGGTTTTGATTTGGTTTTTCCGAGGTTGATCGAGTGTGTGTTGCTATTTGTGCACCCCTGCAGGGTAAAACTTTCTGAAAGCCGTGTCCGCGGTTATGGACGACTTGGAGCACAGTTTCTCGATCATAGACAAGAATAACTAAAGAACCGCTTTTAATTTGACTAAGTACCTGACTAGTAAATAGTGCAACACTCATGGAATGGATAATAAAACTGCCAACGGATGGGGGGGTTGTTCGTCCGCTTCCTCGTCGGTAAGCGAGGAGGAGGATGGATCTGTGGACATTACCATTATAACTGTTGTTATTAATTCACGGACATCCGTCTATCTCTGGTTAGGCGGATGGTTAGCGAGTATCTATAGAATTGTTAGGGTTTATCTTTTGCTGCAATTCGTCACCCGGTTGTGTCCCTTTAGAGGCATAAAGACTTGCTGAGTACCCTAGGGTCTCACATGATAAATTGTTTGATTCAGATGAATGTAAGCTCGCAAGATGGATACTGGGTGGAGGAGACGGACGATGTGGGCAACGATCATTCGGTGTAGAGATTCCGGGAACGGGGATCCGTGAGATCTGTGGGCGGGATGTGCTTATTTATGGGGCATCTTATGCCGATTTGCTTCTTATCCGTACTCGGATTTTGTCCTCCGCTTCCGCTTGATACTCCGATGTTTGATGTATGAGGAGATATCCTAAACTATTATATCTATCTAGGACATTTGGATCTTGCTGTATGGCGTTGCTATATTTCCTTTCTTTTTAGATGGAATGGCTCTGATGTACTGTTGTATGGTGGCTTGCATACATACTCATTTGTGTATGTAGTTGATCCCTTCGCCTGCCGATTACGCCGCCCGTTCTTGTCCCGATGTTTGGAAATGGTTAGGACGGCCGAAAGGTCTACCTGTGAGTGGCATTTGGGCCCCACCGTACTATTTTAACCATTTCCGCTCATCCAGGCTTGTAACTAGGAGCGTAATTCACCGAGGTAGTTACACACACACACCACAATAACAAGGAAACCAGATGGTTTTAAGAACCATTCTACAAGCTACGATACAGTGGGACCGATACATCTCATGCTACAACCGTGCTCTAGTGCATCTACTCATCGTTGATGAAGTCGGAGTCCTCATCATCAGTGTAGAAGTCCACGGCATCCTCCTCCAGAAAGTCATCATCATTGCTGAGGTAAGAATCCATATCTCCCTGGATGTCTTCACCCTCCTCTTCTTCCTCCTTTGCTGCAAGCTGAGCTTCCTACTCCTTGACGGTCTTATCGAGGTTGGCCACGTTCTTGCAAAGACGGGCGATGGTGCGATCCTTCTTCTTGTGTTGGAGGCGAAGAGACTGACGGTCCTTGACAAGCAGTGAGAAAGTCTGGGCCTTCTGGGCAGCAATGGCACGGTTGTGGTTGGCAAACTCCCTAGCATTGTCCAATTCCTTCTAGCGATCGTACAGCAGGAAGTCAAGGTTCTCCACTTGACGCTTCAGCTCCGGGTGACTGGGCATCTCCATCGGCATTCCCATGAAGTCACGTCTTGCATAATGAGCAAAACGGGTTCCTTCGATTTGGTTGACCCTAAGGGCACATAGACGTGCGAGAGCTTCATGCATTGCCCTGGCTAATCCATCTAGCCAGTTGTTCTCTCTCACGGAGAACTGTATTCTCCCAGACGTTGGTGCTTCTATGCTTCCTCGAAGATCAGCGGTGACTAGCCACAGTAAATCTCCTCCCGGGGGTCCTGAAAGTTGAGCTCCAAGAAACTCCGGATGTGGGCGTCCCAATAACTCAGACAGTGAATCTAGATCCCTCTCGAAGATCAGCTGGCCTCCATTCCCAACTGGTAGAACTTACTGAATTGAGTCTCCATCTACAAGAATTAAGGATGAGGAAGTTAGGGAAGTGATCAAGTGTGTCAAATTTTATGTAGTAATGTAAGAATTTGAGGAACATGAATTTTTGAGAGAGACTGAATTCCCAAGGGTAAGAGAGGAAATAGTTTTTCATAAATACTCATTTTGGTTTTGAAATTAAGTTTTTGTTTGGACATCCATTCTAACTAGGGTCTCCTATGGTCAGGATGGCTCTGATACCAACTTGTCAACACCCGGATTTTTAATCCCAGATGCCTGTTATGTCATACATCGCAATCCCAGGATTACCATTTTTGCGAGACATAACAGATTGGATATCGCAGTACATCATCCATTACAAACCATAAATAAGGTCTTACACAAATAAGTATCTCATGATCCAGTCTTAATACAACAAGCAGCGGAATAAATAATAAGCGTAGTGGTGGGGTCCATCTTTAGGGGCACATGCAATGTTGACGAAGGCAGATAGTCCTAGTTATCATAGCCGTCCTTCTGGCCGTCATCTTGGTAGTCTCCTTCATAGTATGGCCATGAGAATAGCCATGGACAAAATCCATGAGTACTCTTTAAGTACTCACAAACTACCACTAACAAGTAGTAAAGTTCTAGTGTAAAGTGCTAACTCTAAGTTGATTTGTAAAGTTAAGTCTGAAACCTAAGCTGAGTTCAGAAACAAAGAAAGATAAAATAAAGTTCTAGAATCACTTAAGTTGGGAAGCTAGTGTCATAGTCACAACCCTGTTATGGTCAAGTCAAGATTCATCATTCATTTCATAAGTCCTTTTGAAAACATCTAACAACGAAACAGTATGGCCATTCCAACTATCCATAACCGCGGATGTGGCTATTCGAATAGTTTGACACTCTGCAGAGGTGGTACACTTTCACCACAAGATTCGATACATCTGTCAAGGATAACCCTGAATCATCATACTTAGTATGCATATAATCAAACATAATCTTTCCTTTACACACCCTAGTATAAGCACCTCTCCTATGAGCATGGCCTCCCAACCATGACCATCTGTCATCTTAGGCACTTCATAGGTGGACAACATTGAGAGGTAGCCTCAGCTCAAACCTCTCCCACGAGGGAACTAATACTAATGCATATAAACTTCCGGCTAAGCCTTACCCAATTCAGGTATTGTGGTTGTACGGTAAATTTGGAATGGTATCGCATCCGAATCCAACCATCAGTTTTGTAAAAGGGTTAAGGCTCATGCCTCAACATTTTCATCATCATAAACCATTTGTGTTTCTCAACACATGTCAAAACATCTCAATAGAATGACTCATCATTCCAAGGTTTTCATAATTCATTTTCACTAAGTGTTCCCATCTAAAGTGACTCAAGTTTTGATCTAGCTCTAAGCTACTAAGTTAAGTGTGTTCACTAAGGTGGGATGCTAAGATCAATCTCATCCATAGAATGACATCTAAGGTTATCTAGATAGGTCAAGTTTTATATTCTTTATGCTACCTTCAAAACAAGTAAAGGACTTTGATAAAGTAAAGAAGGTAAAGTTTGGAAATAAAACTTGGGGTAGGTACTAGTCAAATGGTATAACCAAAGCATGTCTAATGTCTTTGCTTGGGTTATCTAGATTGCAAGGGTTAGCTTGCATTGTTAATGATGGCTTGCCTTGTGTAGTGCAGTGGTTGAAGTTTTCTTCCTCCTCTTCTTGATAGAACTCCTCCTCCTCAAAAGCTTGGTCGGTACTATCGTATATAAATACATACGGAGTACACAATCAACAAACAATGCTTAACTAGTCTACTTAGCATTCTAAGGCCCACATTGGATGATATATTATCATCATAAGCATCACAAGGTTTTATTAACTAGTTTCATTCTTTTTATTTAAGAAAAGTAATTTCTACTCATTGAAAATAACTAAGATTTAATATTCTCCACTTAAAATATGGGATCATGCGGACACATGTCATCACCACATATTCTAACATATGGGAATGTGATTTAAGGGTTGGTTCATATTTACTTTGGTTTCAGTTCATTACTTAATGATTTAAAGTGACTAGAAATTCCTATATAGCATTATTAAGGGTTTAATGTGATTTTTGAGAGTTGGAATCAACTCAAAAGCTATTATGGTTGATTTTATAAAAATGTTTGAATGTGCAAATGCTTCTGTCTTGTTATTTTTACTAGGAGAGATCTCTAACTCTAAATTTATTAAATCCAACGGGCTTGGATAGATCTTTTCAGTAGCTTTCTAAAAAAAATTGAATCACTCAATTTGGTTTAGTAGATCTTCTTGAATTGATTTTTGAACTAACAGACAAAAGTGAGTTCAAACTAAAATGGAAAAATCCATATTTGAATTCACGGGCTAGCGCGGGAAAACTAACGGGCCGGCCCAGTGGCGCTCCGTAGTGCGAATGACAACTGACAGGGGGGTCCCGCAGGTCAGCGCCACATCAAACGCGAAGCGGTACGGGGCTCCTTTTAGAGGGCGACAAGGGGACCGAACGAAACGACGGTGAGCTCGTCGGTGACGTTGATACAGGCGGCTGGAGGCATGGGCGGCGTAGGCGGACGCTGGCTTGCCTCCTGGCGGTGCTCTATGGCTTGAATGTGCCGCTAAGGGTGGTGGCGTTTGGTCGGGAGCGTCCCACGCTCTGGAAGACAGAGGTGATGCCCAACGCGGTGCTCTGCGACTGTATGTCGCGCGGCGGCGCACGGCCGTGTCTGGCGGGTTGCTGGGGTCGAGGCGGAGCTACGTGCACGGTATTAGGTCGGGGGACGGTCTGTGGCGTGCTGGCGGTGAGGGCGCTCTAGCGCGCTCTGGCTGCACGCAGAGAGAATGGGCGGCAGTGCTGGGGAGTGGTCCAGTGGCTAGCAGTGGCCGTGGGGTGGACCGTGGGCGGCGGTAGGATGGTGCCTAGCTTCCTGGAGCGGCGGAGAGGGGCTGGCGGTCTGCTGCTGCATTGGCAACGTTGGTCGGCGAGCATGGCATCAGGGCGGCGTTGCACTGGCGCCAGGGGCTAGATCTAGGGTGGGTTTTGGTCTGGTTGGGCTCAAGGGAGGCAAGAGTGATCAATGCAAACCAATTGGCTCGACAAGAATTGATCAAAACAGTATTAGTTAGGCCAAAGTTGATTCTGTCTGCTAGGTGTTTGTAGAAATGGCCAAAATAAATTAAGTTTTGAATTTTGAGATGATTTTTGGTGGAGTTGTTTGTCACATGCTTAAACATCTGTGGTTGCTTGGGTTTTGAAAATGGAGGTCATTTGAGTGGTTTTGGAATAGGTGGGATCTTCTCATATGAACTACATTCAATTTTCAAATTCCATTTAAAATTAGTGTTTGAAAGTTTTTGGTAGATCACAAAGAGGGCCTTGGTACATTAGTACTTGTACTAGCAAGGGGTGCAAAGATCCATATTTGTTTCTGTTAGGTTTTAAGTTCTAGGAATAGCCAAAGTAGGTATGTTGATTAAAATGGCACAAATGACCATTTGTTTATTTTATTCATTTTGATTTGTTTTTCTTTGGGATTTGTTTGGGAATGATCTAGATGATGTTTATTTCACCTAAGAATCATTTTACAAGCAATGGATCACTTAATCATGGCAATTCAAAACAACTCCTAAATTATATGCACACACATATGAATGCTTTAATATTTTTAATTTGGAAAAGTTTTTGTTAACTCTAAATTTGATGATTTGGATCTTGATCACTTGGATTAAAGTTTTGAGATGTTACAGACCTCCAACATCCCTCTCACGACCCCACCACCGCCCAGTGGCCAATCCCCTGCCAGCATCCTCCCCCAAGCCCTCCTTGATCTTGGTCCACCATGAACCTCACTCCCTCGGGTTAAATACCCCCAGGCCACCCCGCGCCTCCCTCTTCCCTTCATTTGCTTTCTATCCCTTTCACTCACCACCGCCTAGCTCCACTTCCCCTCCCTTGCTCTCTACTGGCCAGGAGAGGAGAACTCCTTCTCGGCCTTGTTCAAGATCTGCTTGTAGTGCTCCCACTTCTACTCCTTCCCTCTTGCATGTCGTCTCCATGACCCCGCCCGAGTACAGGCTACCTAACCATAGTCTTCTTGTTTCCCAGGACCCTCTCTACCACCACCGCCAGGAGCTCCGACGAGGTTGTCATGGTGGCCGTCCCGCCAGACTTCTTCCGATGTCGAACCTGCCTTTGCCGCCCCTCTCCAGGACCGCCACGTCACGCTGCTCCTCCTCCGCCACTCCTCCGACGCTGGCATGCCTTGGTGAGCCCTCCCCGATGAGCCTCTGCCGCCACTAGGGTTTCTCCCTGTCGGGTGGGATAGAGGAAGGAGAAGAGTGGGAGCCGTCGATCTCCACTAGATCTGATGGCCAGCACCCTCCCTTACCGCCTCAAGGCTCTGGCTGACGAAGGCCCTTCTCCATGTTTCAAACATGCAGTGCTCCCACCGGCGGTGAGCTGATCCGGCTCGCCCCAGTGCGGCCTAATTCCAGGCGGATCCGGCCCGCGCCCCCGCCTTGCTCTTTTCCTTTTCTTTTAATTAGAACTCAAGATCTACTTTTCTGCCTGCTAGCTTTAATTCAAAACAAAAATGGAAAATAGTTTGTAATGTCTAGGTATAAATTACTACTTGTTCCAATATGTTTTGTATAATATCCAGACCAAACCCCAGGGCCAGAGTATTTCTTATTATTTTTCTGATAATTAATCTACTGAAAGGTATCTTTTCTAATAAATAAATTCCACAGTGAGCTATACATGCTCAAATAGGATGAAACAAACTTCCCCTAAAAGGTTATTACTGCACCTATCAGTTAGCATTTATCTCCTGTCAAGGTGGGCCCTAGTTTTACCTTAGTAAAAATAACAAAATCCCTCCATATATCACTTTACAAAATTCCCCAGACCAAACCATGAGTTGTTTTAACCTCATTCCAACACTGTGTGATGTGGTACACTCAATACTACCAAAATCCAGGAGATCAAAATTTATTGAGCTTCTGAGGATTTCTAATGAATTAAACATTTTTGTCCATAGTGTTACCACTACATAAATCATCACAGTAGTTCCACAACTCCAAAAAGGTTGATTACAATTTCTACAGAAAGTATTCTAAATACTTACAATGTGTCTTTGGAGTCAAACCAAAATCTTCTGTAAAATAAATCTGGTGAAAAAGACAAATACATTGCAGAACTGACTTGGGGATTTTCCCAGGGGCATTCTGTTAATTTGTTCAAGGTGAAACCAACTCCCACTAAATCAGTACCTCAAACCCTACCTAACCATCCAAGGAAAAAAAATTGGAGGTCCAGAACTTTTCTGGTGAATTATTCCCTAAAAATAGAAGTTATTTCACTAGAAAAATCATAACTAAATAAAGAAAAGTTATAAAATAGTGAAACCACTTTTGTTGGTTTCATTTTATCAACACCTATCTATTGGTATCATTTTTACACAATGGTGTCATGTAGAATAGGTCCTTGGTCCAAAACCCCTCTTAGGTAGTCCCTCGGCTACAAACCCTAAGGGATGTTCATCCCCTTCTCCAAGGCCATCTCAATCTCCTAAATCCCATCCTCTCTAAAACTAATGAATCTTAATTGGAGATTGTTCAATTGCTTGCTGTATTGTATTGATGCTTGTATTGCTTTATGTTGATTGTGGTCTTCCTTGTTTGCATGTATACTCTGTGACGACGATAGTTGCGCTTGTATTGACGCCGATAAGAAGAGGTCTTATTATTATTGCTATTCTTGGTAATCTAAAGAAGAAGTCCAGGGACATATATATGCCATATTGCTGATCGCAGGCAAGCCACCTTCTTGCTCATAAGCCTTGTCCTACTGTTTTACTTATGCATGTTTTATCTACTGTTTATTAAAACTGCACAGTTTTACTATATGTTGATGTATATATGGTAGTGGTTTGGCTCCTCCGAACTATTACACTTTTGTACTATTAAGTACAACCCCCTTGATGACACCTACTTGTCCTTAGTATGGTAGATGGTATAACACACCATACCCTTTGGAGACCCCGTTTTAGCTGAAGCAAAACTAGAGGATGGGAAGACCCCCAACAAAGTTTTTATCATATGTTTTATGTTAAAACCTTGGTGAGTTGGGACCTCCCAGGAGATGTTGAGAAAGAAAAAGGTTTTGCTTTACAAAATGCTGAAGGAAAGATGGAGGAAAAAGGTTTACGAAAATGCACCTAGTTCTTTGCAGTTTTGCTAGAACAATTAACCTTGTGCAACCACATTACTCTGGAATGGGACAGGGCTGATGGTTGTCTATTCTGGTATAAGCTGCCTCATAACTACTACAGGGGATTGCGATCCCTGGAGGGTGGGCCTTGTCCGACAAAGGTCCATGTGGGACATCGACCTGGAGAAGGAACGAAGGGTCTACGGGCCTCCACGCGTTACTATGAGCCCCTCATTGAAAGCGCCCACTATGTAATGTGTAAAGTGCGCTCCGATTGGTCCTCGGTACCCGATGTCCCGGTTTTGAGGGGAGTAACACTCATAGGGTAGGCACTTATATTGGAGTGGGCATCCAGAGAGTCTTGATCGGTTACTCGACCCACGATCAGTGTAGATCGGGGTAGTCTACCCGGATGGTGTGGGTAAAGTGTACAACCTCTGCAGAGTGTAAATCTATTCGAATAGCCGTGTCCGTGGTCATGGACGGTTGGGAAGGTTGCTGTAGAGCAGTCCTGGTTTTGTTTTCAAAAAGGATTTCAGAAAATAAATGGCTTTGCAAATGTTTTGACCATTGGATGGTCGGAAAGGATACCTGTTCTGACCATGGGATGGTCAGAAAGGGATGGAAGGAGTTTGGTCATGGGATGACCATAAAGGAGGAACAAATGGGTGATCCAGTCCTAGTGTTTTCTAAAACTTTTCAAAAGGTTTCCAAAATGTTTACAAAGTTTTCAACAAAGATATGTAGATGCTATATCTATAAGAGAAACTATTGGAGAAAAGAACCTCCCTTGGAGCTCTCCTACTACCACAGCCGTAATGCATATCCTCTTGTTATTATTGTTATCTTAAGGTGGTTTGCGAGTACATTCAAAGTACTCACCGGCATTGTCCCTGGCTATTAACTTGGTCAGATTTCAAGAAGAAGATGATGTTGGCGACTATGCGAGCTAGGACGTTCTCCCAGTCAGTTGCATGTAGTTTAAGGCATGGATCGGGCTCTACGCTTGATGAAGTTCCGCTGGTGTTTATTGATGTAGCCATAACGACATTTATGTAAGTATTGTAAATTCGGTATGTCTCGAATGTTGTAATGATACTTGTCGGTTATGTTCCACGGCTCATAGATCATGGGAACATGGTGAATGCATAACAGGGATTTCTCGGATGATTAATCCGGGGGCCCCAAAATGGTTACCTAGGACATGTACATGACACGGTCCGAAGGGTTTTGTTAACCCAAAGGGTGCTAGAAGGGCATGCAAACTTCAATAGTTGAAGTGAGCATAGCGGAGTTGGAATCTTCACCATGATGAAAATGTTAAAAGAGTTTAATTTCATCAGAGATGATGAAGATGCTTGCATTTGCAAGAAATTAAGTGGGAGCAATGAGACATATTTCTAATACATTATGTAGAGGACATGGTGTTGATTGGAAATGATGTATCTTGTATTGACATAAGTTAAGAATTTCATTAAAATAGGATTTCGATGAAAGACTTGGGCAAAACTGGAATATTTGGCATCAATGTCTATATGGATAGATTGAGGCGCTAATATGGTTATGCCAGACGTACATATATGAGATATTGAAAGGGTTCAATATGTAAACAACAAGAAAGTTTCTTGCTTCATGGAAAGGATTGTATCAAGATTCAAGTGTTTCAACACTTGGTGAGTAAAATCACATGAATATTTTGATCGATTATACCGTGATATGTATATATCCAGATATGTCCTATGCTCTAAATGTTATGAGCACATACCAGAATGATTCATAAGATGATCATTGGATGATAATAAAGATATTCTTATGAGCTTTGGAAGAACTAAGAATATATCATGTATAAGTGACAAATAGTTGAAGGTAGTTCATTATAAAGTGGTACACTGATACTAGTTTTGTCACAAGATACAAATTAAATTTATCTCAATTTAGACTATGGGTGGCACAATGTAATGGAAAGTATATTCCATGGTGAATTTGGATGAGTTCCAAAGTTGAAACATTGTGAGGGATACTACAACAAAAGGCTAAGTATATAACTGCTATAGTAGCAGCAAAGGTGGGCATTTGTGTTAAGTAGTTTGTTATCAAACTAGGTGTGGTTCAAAGTGGGCTAATACTATGAAGATATATTGTATGACAATAATATCAACATATTTTAACCTGCATTTAACTAAAGGTCTCACCAAAGGACCAAATTTATACAATGCCATCTCATTTGAGAATGAGTGATGCGTAGAGACGCAAAGACATGCAAATACACATGGACTTGAAACTGTCAGATCCGGAGATTATATTAACCAATAGCAATCGTGTATATGCAACACTAGAAAGCCATAGGTGTTCAATACGCAAAGTTTTTCAAACTAGATTATTGACTCTAGTGCAAGTGGGAGACTGGAGGGAATATGCCCGAGAGGCAATAATAAAGTGCTCATTATCTTATTCCATGTTTATGATAAATGTTTATTTTGCATGCTATAATTGTATTAAATGGAAACATTAATACATGTGTGTTTAATAAAAAAAATACAAAGTTCCTAGTAATGCCTCTCATATAAACTAGTTCGTTGATTAACAAGATGATCATGGTTTCCTGATCATGGACATTGGATGTTGTTAATAACGAGGTCACAACATTGGTGGAATGATGTGATGAACATTCATCTGAAGTATAGCATTATGATCAAAGTCATTATGTTTATATTGCTATAACATCATACGGAGTAATCTTAGTCCTTAGACCATGAGATCATGTTAATTTCTAACACTGGAAGAGTATCTTGATAACATCAAACGTCACACCGTAACAGGGTGACTATAAAGGTGGTTTCAGTGCTATGAAGGTGTTATGTTGAGGCTCATGGATCAAGAGTGGGATTTGTCGATCCAGATGACGGATAGATATACTCTGGGCCCTCTCAGTGATATCACATTGAAATAGCTTGCAAGCAAGTGATGTGATCACTAGAATGTTATATCACGGGAACAAGAAAAGAGTGCATGTCGGTAACGAGATCAAACTAGGTATTTGGATACCGATGATCGAATCTCGGACTTGTAATATATCACGAGAAAAAGGGATTTAGTTACGATGTTAAAGGTTCACACGATCACAAGAGTCATCATTGAATATGTGGGAGTCAGTACGGATCTCCAGGTCCCGCTGCTGATTATTGATCGGAGAGGGGTCTCGATCATGTCTGCATTATTCATGAACCGTAGGGTGACACACCTAAGAGATACTGACACCATTTGGATAAAATATGTTTCAGATAAATATTTAAGAAAGCACTAGAATCATTTCGATGGAAACCGGAATTGTTTCGGGTGAAATTGCAGAAACTGGTTCTACATGTGATATTGAAATGTTGCAGGGGGTTTTATGTGAATGTTTGTCAATTAATGTAATTGACAAAATTCTGAATAAAATAAATAAAATAGTTTTATTTAATGAGAGCTTGCATTAAATTTGGTGGAAATTTAATGCATGTGTGAGTGGAATTTTGAGTGGAGGCTTATTATGGGAGTGGGAGCTCCACCCACATGAATGTGGAAGAGGTGGGGGCACCACCATGGCTGCCACGCCATGGCCCTTGGGTTCCCCCTCTCCCCTATAAAAGGCCCCCCTCTCCTCCTCACAAAACACACCTCCTCGTGAAGGATCTCTCTCCCCCTCTAGTTATTCCCCATGGTCTCGGATTAGCAAGATACATGTTCCCGGTGGCTTTATCTGGAAAGGAGTTGCTGCTTCCGCTTCTTTGCTGGAGCGAGGGACAGAGGTTGTCGGGGTACCGGACATGTGTGTGATCACGGATGCACCGCTGCTTTGCGGTGCTGGACTTGGTGGTGCTGGACTTGCTGGAGCTGGATCTAATGGACGTGCTGGAGCCGGACCTCCTGGACTTCACCATGATCTTGAGATCGGCAAGTGTACGACTACATCATCCACGAGTTCCAACTCATTAACAAAGCTTTGTTGTCTTCGAGGGTAAGTTCTCTATGGATGTATATCCACCCGTTGCTTGTATCTAGTAGATAGATTTTGGCGTATAGTTCGCATCATAGGAAAAAATTTGTTTTCTATGCTGCGAACCCAACAGTATGTTGGTTTGTATTAGGTGTTAGATTAACTGAGGTCGACTCGCCGTGGCTCGTGGAGCCAATCGCTTGGCGACCCCAAGGGGTGCTCTGTACTTGGTGTTTTCCCTGAATACGAACGGGGTCAGTTAGGCGATTCCCAGAGCGTGGTACTTAACCGTCCAATTCGCATACCTAAGGTAGGTGAGGATATAGTACATTGTTTGTAACGTGTCCCTCCTCCTAACTCGAAAAGGCAGTCGTGTGGCGAGTCCAGGGCAAGCTCTCATACTTGGTGTGTTCCCGAGCCACGTTGGGGTCATTTTGGACGAGTCCCCAAGCGTGGTACTGTACCATTCGAGTCGCTTCATGTGAGGGTCAGGAGGACAGGGCGATGTGGGAAGCGGAGTCGGTGGTCTTGGCTCGGAAAGCCAGTCGAGCGAGGCGACTCCGATGGTGGCTCTGGGTTGGCATTTTCGTGGACAGGTCAAGGCCCGAATATTTGCAGTGCCCTTGGCCCGCACTAGTTAGCTGTGTCGGTCGCTCAACCAAGGGTTGACTACCATGAATAGCGTATTTCTATACATACGAGTGTGATTGGCACAAGGAAGGGCGAGTAGACACAATTTGTGCGAACCAGGTTTTTATTCCATCATGTGGCAACTGAGTACAAGTTTTAGTTCTATGTGTAGAACTTTGGTAGGAGATTTACATTCCATGGCCGCTCGACGTCGAGCTGGCCGTCACCCAGTATGTCGATGAGGTTGTAGGCGTCATTGCCGAGGACTCTCCCTATGGCGAATGGCCCTTCCCATGGAGGAGAGAGCTTGTGCATGCCCTTCTTGTCCTGGATGAGTCGCAGGACGAGGTCTCCCTCTTGGAAGGAGCGAGTCCGGACTCGGCAGCTGTGGTAGCGGCGGAGTCCTTGTTGGCATATGGCGGTGCGGGAGCGAGCCAGGTCGCGGGATTAGTCGAGCAGGTTGATGGCCCAAAATATATCGAGCTCGTTGGGGAACCCCAAGAGGAAGGTATGATGAGCACAGTAGAAAGTTTTCCCTCAGTTATAAAACCAAGGTTTATCGAACCAGTAGAAGCAAGGAAACACCTCCAAGGTGTTGCTAGCTGGCCTTTGGCAGGGCGCACTACCGGTGCTAGCAGCAACGTGGAAACATGCACAACACAACCACAAAACTTTGCCCCCAACTAACAGTGAGGTTGTGAATCACACCGGTTTTGCTGAAAACAAAGGATTAAACGTATTGTGTGGCAGAAAGTAATTGCTTGTAGAAAATAAACAGAAAACAATAAACAATTGTAGATTGATGATAAAAGAAAGGACTGGGGTCCATAGTTCACTAGTGGTGGCTCTACTTAAGATAGATGACATGTTGGGTGAACAAATTACAGCAGGGCAATTGACAAACATCGAGAAAGCATACAAGCATATACTAAACATCTTGACTCATTTGAGATTTGATTGGGCATTACAACATTATACATAGAACATAATCCAACTGCATCTATGACTAATAATCCACCTTCAGGTTATCATCTGAACCCCCTCTAGTATTAAGTTGCAAACAACAGATAATTGCATTACGCATTGCATGTAAAGTAAACAATACTATTGTTTTATGAACAAAGGATTGTTGTTTTCTCCCTAGTAGCAACAGCACATCTAGTACCTTAGAGATTTATGTCACATCCCCCAGATTACTAGAGGCATGAACCCACTATCGAGAATAAATACTAACTCTTGGAGTTGCTAGCATCTACTTGGCCAAGATAGCTACTAACAACGGAAAGCATGCAAGATCACAAATAATAAAGACATGACAGAATCAATACTCAATCTGAAATAGCATCTCAATATCCATCGGATGCCCGCAAACACAACATGTAGGATTAAAAATAGATGATATTGATCATGAACGGAGCTCACAATATCTAAACATGGTAGCACAAAGGAGAAGAACCAACCATCTACCTACTACATGGACCCGTAGTCCAAGGATGAACTACTCACGCATCACACCGGAGGCTTGCATGGTGATGAAGAAGGCCTCTAGGGTGAATTCTCCCCTCCGACAGGGTGCCGGGAAGAGCTTCAGATCCCTCCCGATCTAGGGATGGAGATGACGGCGGCTACAGACTCTTTCATGGAATTTTGATCCGTTACTTAGGGTTTTTGTATCGGAGGCATCTTATAAGCGAAAGGGGAGTCCGAGGGGTTGCCCTAGGTGGCCAGACCACCCCCTGGCACGGGCCAGGCCTGGCCATGCGACCAGGTGGTGTGGCCGGTCCTTGGCCCCTCTCCGTCTTGTATTCTGGCTCCGTGTCCCCCTCGGTGAAAAACTGACTTTGGCTTTTGTCCCGTCCAATTATGAGAATATTCATTTTCTGACTTTCCTGGAACCAAAAACAGCAGAAAATAGGCAGCTAGCACTGTGGCATCTTGTTAATAGGTTAGTCCAAGAAAGTTTATAAAAAGTACTCCAAAGTGTGGACAAAACATAAGAAAGTAGATAAAACCAAGCTTGGAACATCAAAAATTATGGATACGTTAGCAACGTATCAACATCCCCAAGCTTAACTCCTGCTCGTCCTCGAGTAGGTAAGTGATAAAAAGAAAGAATAATTTTTGAGGTGACATGCACCATCACAAACTTTCTCAAAGTATTTGTAAAACATTGATAGCTGGGATCAGAGTACTTCAACATAGCATGAAAGATAAAGTTCTAACAATAAGACATAGCAACTATGTTGCAACCTGAAAAGGCACAAACAAAATATTCATGAATAACAATACTTTGCAATAAGTTTGTTTGTTTCACATAAAGAAAACAGAGCATAGTGGCATTCAGCTTGTCCCTCATAAAGTAGCAAACATAAATGCATAGGACACCTTCAAAGTTCATAAGAGTGACTAGATACAAATAGTTTAGGAACAAGCAATATCAAAATTATGCATCAATCAACAAGTCTAGGGACAATGCACATAGAACTAAGAATGGCCACTATGCTCTCTCAATAGGTGCATAAATATAGAAGGTGGAGACTCAGCATATAAGTAAAAGAAAGGCCTTCGTAGAAGGAAGTAGAGATTCAAGTTTCATAAAGAGCTTCCAAAAATTATGGTACTTATTAGCTTTCAGCTCTCATTACCCCTATCATAAGCATCTTGAAGTGATAAAGGTTAAAGTGAACAAACTATGGAGTATATGCTTGACAAAGTATAAGTTGGAAATCTCATGTCCCTTGAATACGAGGGCCGCTCCTCATGCTACTCAAGTTTAGTTACCGGTAAGTTCTTGTCATAGTAAGTACATGTGTATCATAGAGAACCGCCAACGGGGTACCCCTTGTTCGATGATATGGAAGAATCCCCATATAAAAATGACAAGGCAAGCAGACAACGAGCATCTCAGCAATCTTCTTATTTACCATGGGAAAATGGTGCTTTTTTATCTATTTCCTCTTTTCTCATATCTCATTTTTTTTCTTTATCTCTTTTTCTCAATATCTGACTCTTTTTTTATAAGAAGAATGCTTCATAGACAGCTCATTATGGTTACACTGCAGGTTTCCACCATGACAGCATGGATTAGACCCATGCCCAGTGCTTTCTAACACACATACATAACTCCATGGACTTACACGCTCCCCTTTCATTTCACACCGATGACATCCATAGACAAAAGAGCATGATATCAACTAGGTACAAAGTACAAGTGCAATGTTGAAAGCGTTCCCCATGATAGCATGGTTCTGCTAATCCCCAACAAATAAGTGCAAGCATATACAACATAGACGACACAATGGTTCAAGTTTATTAAGGGCAAGAAAAGTAAAGTGTGCCATCAAGTTCGTGAGAGCTTTAATCACTAGTTTTCTCATAACAATTTTAATTCGGAAGGTAGATAAAAAGATGAATATACTTAGAATAGCAAATGCTAATAGGTAGGTATGGACGACTCTTTGGAATAACTTGGTTTTAGGAGTTGGATGCATGAGTGGAACTCATACTTGGTTACGGAGGCTAGCAAAAGACTGGGAGCGACCAACTAAGAGAGCAATAATGGCCATAATCATGCAGAGCGACAAAAAACATTAATCAAAGCATAAAGTGATATACAAGTCGAAAAATAAAGGATCATAAAGGCTATGGTGACTTGGGATAGTCATAACATAGTGTGATCATGCGGCAAGTCAACCCAAATAAAGCATCAAAGGAGAATACCACGATACTATGCTTTAATATGCCAAAACAACGCATGATTCTTCCAAGGCACATTAAGCAATCTCAATTGTTTATAACATATCATGCTACAAAAAAGATCACTAAGCATAAAGCCAAAACAATATCAAGCATGGTATGACAAAGCATAGACCACAGTCAAAAACAAACTCTCTTTACCACTTAAGCATGAACTTTCCTACTCTTTTTCCAAACCAAACCAAACTATTTGAAAACCAATGTATAAAAGAGGGGGCCCCACCAATTTATTCAATCAAACTAAGAAAACCAAGCAAACGAAAACCAAAAACAAAAAACGAAGACGCTCCAAGAACAACACAACTGTGCATGAAACAATAAAAATGAAGTGTTTGGAAGAAACCTAGGATTTTTATTGATGAAGAAGGGGATGCCTTGGGCATCCCCAAGCTTTAACACTTGTACCTCTTGAATATTTCTTGGGGTGACACGGGGTGGCATCCCCAAGCTTCAGCTTTAGTCCATTCTTCATCTCATTACATCATTCTCTCCATACACCTGAAATTTTTCCTTCATACAAAACTTCACACAAACTTTATTAGCAACATTAGTGCACTCAAGATAATAAGTCTTTAGGTTCGGTTTCAACACCAATAAAACTTCCATTAAAACACAAGATACTGTAGCACTTCCCTCAAAAAGCTCAATTCCCCAAAAGAACTAAAAAAGGAACCAACAAGAAGCAAATGCAAATAATGGCAGAAATCTATTAAAACGGACCAGCAGGTAAAAACCAATTTTTTAGAAGACCTTATGTTGCTCAAATCGAAAAATGTTGAACTAGCGAAAGTTAGATAACAACCTGGGGTAGAAGCACAAAAATTCACGCCTCAAAAGGACGTACAAAGATTTTACACATATTTTAACGGTGAAGTACAAAAATCTGTTTTGGGACAACAACTTTCCCAATCATTACTTCTCTCTCATTAGAGGTTACTCTTGGCACAAAAAGAAAATAAAAAGGACAAGGAGAGGTTATTACTGAAGCAATAACTTCCAAGACTCATCTAAAACTTTTGGGTTATCTCCCAATAAGTACTTTTCTTTAACCCCTTTAAGTTAGGCATAAGAAGCAAGAAAAGAATCAAGTGTTCTCAAATGAAGAAGCATTAAGAGCAATACCAGAAATATCTTCAGCAAGGAAAGGTATCTCATCCAAATAAGTTCTAGAGGATCCTCTCTCAATGCTCTTGGGTTCACTATTTTCATCAAATGGGTTTTCGAGAACAATCCAACCAAGATTCTTTTCTATGGCTTCATGCATTGCTACAAGTTTGAAAGGTATTGGTATCTTAATTTCCTCCCCATTAGGTTTAGTTTTGTTCATCTTTTCTCGTGTACCAACAACATCTACGCATGAGCCTAGCATATTAAAACGTTCAAACACTTTTCTAGCTTCCTTGGCAACATCATAGAATATTGAGCTGACAGTCACATTCAGCACTCAATACAACTACTACACTGAGAACATCATCTTTGATGTTGTGGACATTGCCCTACCGTATAACGACATAATGGGGCGCCCTGCCTTGGAAAAGTTCATGGTGGTCTCCCACCATGCCTACTACTTGTTCAAGCTTCCCTCCTCGTGGGGGACCTTGACTATGAAGGGTGATATCAGGGACGTTGTGTTCTGCTCTGAACAACTGTTCAAACTGGCAGCCACTTATTCTCCTGTGAATCACACCGGCTCTTTGTCCAATTCGGACCAACCTTTCGCCATGATTCCCAGCATGCCCAGGAAAAGGCTGCGCCCCTTTCCAGAACTTAGTTCCAATGAGCTTTTTGGTACTGGTGGCTTTCCGAGTAAGCTAACAACTTCTCGCATCCACCCTACCAGCTAAAAAGCCCGGGTGTGAGTGGAGGTTACCTCGGCAAATGAAAGCCCAGGAGCATGCGTGGTGCTCCCGACAACCTTTTAAATAAACCAAAAAAAAAAAATATATTTATTTATAATAAAAGCCCGGATGTGAGTGGAGGTTCCCTCGGAAAATGAAAGCCCGGGAGCATGTCTGGTGCTCCCAGCAAACCTTAAAAGCCCGGGAGTGGGCGTGGTACTCCTAGCAAAACCTTAAAGCCTGGGTGTGAGTGGAGGTTCCCCCAATAAAAGAAAGCCCCGGAGCATTCATGGTGATCCCACCAAACCTTAAATCCCGGGAGTGAGTGTATTACTCTCGGCAAATGCGATGAATACTAGCATATATGGCCTAGCCTGCCTGTGTGTAAACCGCTTGTAACCCGGGGGCTTCCCCCGTTTTGGAATGGAAAACCTTAAACCGTTCTTCCACCCGTTTTCATTTGTCGAGCCTTTTCGGGATTTTGCATTCCTTTGGATTTTCTCGAGGTCGGACATGGGTAACGATACTATCAGGCCAGGAAATGCCGTACTCTCATGATCCACTCTGAGGTATGAGCGTTGTGCTCTAGGCATGGCCAACAAGCACTAAATCGTGAAGACACAGCTCCCACGTTAGGCCTCCGAGTTGGCAACACCGTGCGCCCTGATCAAGCAGACGTCACCTTGTTTTAAACCTGAGGCATGGGTAAGATGCCGTGAGGTGTGTTCATCGTGTTTCGGGATGAGCAGTAGATGGATAAGCAAGATGAGGCTCGGGCAAGGTCTCGGCAAGGGTGAAAGGCTCACCGCCGGATAGCAGCAACTAGGGGCGGCTGGCCCCGCAACCAAGGCATGAGACAATCGCAAATCTGGTGCTCAGGAAATGGGAGAAAGGTTTGTGAGACGATGAACGACACCCCCACAGGCCCCTCGGAGGCACCAAGGCGGCAACAGACAGTCGAACCAAGGGCAGCACACGACACGACAAAGAAAAGAACAAGTAACACAAGGGAAAGGTAAAAATATTAATGGTAGCCAATTGGCATTACATTTGAAAAATGTACAATGTAGAAACCAGCACGCAAGAAGACGCTCGACGGAAGGGTGTAGGCAAAAGGCTGCGTGCTGGGAAAAGGGGGGCAAGTGCCACTCCCTGCCGTTCCCAGTGGCGTCGTGTTGCCTAGTTGACCCCCTGGCGTCCTCTATGCTAAGAGGAGCGCCCCTTGACCCCTTGTCACCAGGGGAGTAGGGAGGGTAGCTGCGGCATCACATGGTGTCATTGAAAACATTTACTATGAGCTAGCCCTCACCGCGGTAGCGGAATTTCAACACATGGCTGGCCCGTAGCTTATACCAGTCTGCGAATGAAGGCCACTCCTTCCTCAGGAACAAGCGGCCCTCTTCATCGATCTCCATCCAAAGATCCCAGACAGGTTGGCCCCCGCTGGTCTCACACAACTCTACATTGCATGCACAAAGACCATTCAAATCCTCGGCCAGGGAACAGGGAAGCACCAACCGCTTCTTAAACCATGTGCCTAGGATGACCAAGAGCCCACTAAGTCCGCCATGTATTCTTCCTAGGACTAAGACGGAGAGATTGAAGAAGTCGGACGGGGGAGTGATCTTTGTTCGCCACGACCCTGGCGAAGTGAGCCGTGTCCTTGCCTTAGAGAAGGAGAACAACGACCGGGAGGGCCTCCCATCCATTGCCACCTTCCCGACGGCCACAGCAGGGCGGGGCCTCAGTTTGCGGTTGTGGGAGAACCATGCCAGTGCCAGAGGAGACGCGGCGGCCTTGGCGCCTGGGCCTGCGCTGCGACCCCTCTGATGAGGCCGGAGCCGTCTCCCCCACCTGTTGATACCTACGATCAGGATTACGGATGTAGTATAGCTCTTTTTCCCTAGTAGACCTAGGTTATCGAATCCACGGGAAGCAAATGCGTAGTGAAGTTACTTTAATGGACCTTCGGGAGTTTTCGAATTCCTTTTGTGTTTTTACCGGACCAGTAGCTTGCATCTTTTTGTTGTTGTCGATGATGGAGAGAGAGGGCCTAGGGCGTTCGGTTTCATCTGATGGAAATAAAAGATGGAAATAAAGTATGTGTGTACTTGTTAGAGCAAGATAAATTATATCTGGGCAGTGCATCCATAATTGTTATTGCCTCCGCAACCGCTTATAACAATAACCTAATAGTCTAATCCATAGAAGAAAGAGAACTAATGATATGCATAGTGATGTCACCATTAATCCCAAGCAAATCCCTCACATACAGCCGTACTACCCCTTCTGTCACTGGGGTTCCCAACCTGTAGATCAGTCATCACTCATACTCCCTATACCTATCTTAACCCTCGGGGTCTTGGGTACCTGACAAGTCCTTGGATTGAGGCAAGAGAGGATACAATACTCATCATGTCATACAAACTAATACACGATCCCATCTATGATAAATCACATGCACAATTACTGCATGGCTAGGCCGAAGACCTTAGCCCAAGGAGGATTACTCACACACAGAGATGAGATCAATAATCACAAACATTGTAATGAAAATCATGATATTGATAGCAATAGTCCTACAATGTCGCCAATCGGAGAAGAGATCTACTATTACAAGTGGTGGAAGATGGCTATGGAGATGGAGAAGGGTTTGGAGATCTGAGGCGGCTTTTTGGCGGAGTATGGCTTCTTTGGGTCGGAGTGATGGCTCAATGCACGGCGCCCAGAAAAATGTTGATGGCTCATGGTTGATGTAGAGCTCGTTGGGAACCCCAAGAGGAAGGTATGATGAGCACAACAACAAGTTTCCCTCAGTTATGAAACCAAGGTTTAATCGAACCAGTAGGAGCAAGGAAACACCCCAAAGGTGTTACTAGATGAGATTTGGCAGGGCGCACTACCGGTGCTAGTAGCAACATGGAGACCTACACAGCACAACCACAAAACTCTGTCCCCAACTTGCGATGAGGTGGTCAATCTCACCGTGTTTTGCGGAAAACAAAGGATTAAACGTATCGAATGGAAAGGAGTAAAAGTTTGCAGAAAGTAAACACAAAGCAGTAAAAGATTGTAGATTGTATGTAAAATACAAGGACCGAGATCCATAGTTCACTAGAGGTGGCTCTCCTTAGATAGATAACATGTTGGGTGAACAAACTACAGCGGGGCAATTGACAAACACCGAGAAAGCAATACATGCATATACTAATCATCTTGACTCCTTTGAGACTTGATTGGGCAATACAACCTAATACATAGACCGCCATCCAACTGCATCTATGACTAATAATCCACCTTCAGGTTATCATCCGAACCCCCTCCAGTATTAAGTTGCAAGCAACAGATTATTGCTTACTTAGTCGTGTAAAGTAAACAATACGATTGTTCTATGAACAAAGGATTGTTGTTTTCTCCCTAGTAGCAACAGCACATCTAGTACCTTAGTGATTTATGTCACTTCTCCAGATTACCAGAGGCATGAACCCACTATCGAGCATAAATACTAACTCTTGGAGTTGCTAGCATCTACTTGGCCAAGATAGCTACTAACAACGGAAAGCATGCAAGATCTCAAATAACAAAGACATGATAGAATCAATAATCAATCTGAAATAGCATCTCAATATCCATCGGATCCCTGCAAACACAACATGTATGAATTACAAATAGATGATCTTGATCATGAATGGAGCTCACAAGATCTAAACATGAAAGCACAAAGGAGGAGAAACCAGCCATCTAGCTACTACATGGATCCGTAGTCCAAGGATGAACTACTCACGCATCACACCAGAGGCTTGCATGGTGATGAAGAAGGCCTCCAGGGTGAATTCCCCTCTCTGGCAGGGTGCCAGGAAGAGCTTTAGATCCCTCCCGATCTAGGGATGGAGATGACGGCAGCTACAGACTCTTTCATGGATTTTTGATCGGGTACTTAGGGTTTTCGTCCCGAGGGCAACTTATAGGCGGAAAGAGAGGCTGAGGGGGTGCCGGGAGCAGCCACACCACCCCCTGGCACGGGCCAGGCCTGGCCGCACGGCCAGGTGGTGTGGTGGCTCCCTGGCCCTTCTCCGTCTCGTATTCTGGCACTTGATCCCTTCCGGAAAAATAGGCACTTTGGCTTTTGTCCCGTCCAATTCCGAGAATATTCATTTTCTGACTTTCCTGGTACCAAAAATAGCAGAAAACAGGTACAGCAATCGTGGCTCTTGTTAATAGGTTAGTCCAAGAAATCATATGAAAAGTACTCCAAAGTTGGAACAAAACGCAAGAAAGTGGATAAAACCAAGCATGGAACATCAAAAATTATAGATACATTTGCAATGTATCAACATCCCCAAGCTTAACTCCTACTCGTCCTCGAGTAGGTAAGTGATAAAAAGAAATAATTTTTTAGGTCACATGCACCATCAAAGACTTGATCAAAGTATTTGCAAAACATTCAAGGCTGGGATCATAGTACTTCAATCATAACATGAAAGACAAAGTTCTAGCAATAAGACAAAGAAAGTATGATGCAGCATGAAAAAGGCACAAACAAAAGATTCATGAATAACAATGCTTTGCAAGATGTTTGTTTGTTTCCCATAAAGAAAACATAGCATAATAGTATTCAGCTTGTCCCTCAATAGAGTAGCAAATATAAATGCATAGGACACCTTGAAATTTCATAAGAGTGACTAGATACAATAGTTTCAAACAAGCAATAACAAGTTATGCATCAATCAACTAGTCTTGGGACAATGCACATAGAACTAAGAATGGCCACTATGCTCTCAAAGTAGGTGCATAAAGATAGAAGGTGAAGACTCAATATAATGGTGGAAGAAAGGCCTTTTGTAAAAGGAAGTAGGGATTAAAGTCTCATAAAGAGCTTCCAAAAATTATGGTACTTATAGCTTTCAGCTCTCATTGCCCCTATCATAAGCATCTTGAAGTGATTAAGGTTAAAGTGAACAAACTATGGTGTACATGCTTGACGAAGTATAAGTCAGAAATCTCATGTCCCTTGTATACGAGGGCCGCTCCTCATGCTACTCAAGTTTAGTCACCGGTAAGTTCTTGTCATCGTAAGTACATGTGTATCATAGAGAACCGCCAACGGGGTACCCCTTGGTGATGATACGGAAGAATCCCCATATCAAAATGACAAGGCAAGCAGACAATGAGCATCTCGGCATTCTTCTTATTTACCATGGGAATATGGTGCTTTTTTCTCTCTTTCCTCTTTTCATAGTATCTCTTTTTTTCTTTTCTCTTTTTTTATCAATATAGGACTCTTTTTTATAAGAATAATGCTTCATAGACAGCTCATTATGGTTACGCTGCAGGTTTCCACCATGTCAGCATGGATTAGACCAGCGGCCCAGGCGTTTTTCTAACACAAATACATAACTCCATGGACTTACAAGCTCCCCTTTCATTTCACACCGACGACATCCATATACAAAAGACATGATATCAACTAGGTACAAGTACCAAGTGCAATGTTGAAAGCATTCCCCATGAAAGCATGGTTCTGCCAATTCCCAACAAATAAGTGCAAGCATCTACAACATAGACGACACAATGGTTCAAGTTTATTAAGGGCAAGTAAAGTAAAGTGTGCCTTCAAGTTCGTGAGAGCTTTAATCACTAGTTTTCTTATAACAAGAGGAAGGTAAACAAAAGCATGAATATACTTGGAATAGCATAAGCTAGTAGGTAGGTATGGTGGACTCTTTGGAATAACTTGGTTTAGGGAGTTGGATGCATGAGTGGAACTCATACTTGGTTGTGGAGGCTAGCAAAAGACTGGGAGCGACAAACTAAGAGAGCAATAATGGCCATAATCATGCAGAGCGACAAAAAATCATTGATCAAAGCATAAAGTGATACTACAAGTTGAAAACTAAAGGATCATAAAGGCTTATGGTGACTTGTGATAGTCATAACATGGTGTGAGCATGTGCCAAGTCAACCCAAATAAAGCATCAAAGGAGAATACCACTATACTATGCTTTAATATGCTAAAACAACGCATGATTCATCCAAGGCACATTAAGCAATCTCGATTGTTTATAACAAGTCATGCTACAGCAAAGAATACTAAGCATCAAGCCAAAACAATATCAAACATGGCATGACAAAGCATAGGCCACAGTCAAAAACGAGCTCTTTTTACCACATAAGTATGAACTTTCCTACTCTTTTCCAAACCAAACCAAACTATTTGCAAACCAAAGTGTGAAAGAGGGGGTCCAACCAACTTATTCAGAAAAATAAGCAAACCAAGCAAACTAAAAACCAAAACAAAAACGAAAAAGAAGACGCTCCAAGAAAAACACAACTGTGCATGAAACAATAAAAATGAAGCGTTTGGAAGAAACCTGGAATTTTTATTGATGTAGAAGGGGAATGCCTTGGGCATCCCCAAGCTTTGACGCTTGTACTTCTTGTATATTTCTTGGGGTGACACGCGTGGCATCCCCAAGCTTGAGCTTTAGTCCATCCTTCATCTCATTACTCATTCCTTCCATACACCTGAAATTTTTCCTTCATACAAAACTTCACACAATCTCATTAGCAACATTAGTGCACTTAAGATAAATAAGTCTCAAGGTTCAGTTTTAACACCAAATAAACTACCATTAGAACACTAGATACTGTAGCACTTCCCTCAAAAATCTCAATTCCCCAAAAGAACTCAAGAAGGAACTAACAAGAAGCAAATGCAGAAAATGGCAGAAATCTGTCAAAACAGACCAGCAGGTAAAGACGAATTTTTCTAAGACCTTCTGTTGCTCAAATAAAAAAGTGTTGAACTAACGAAAGTTATATAACAACCTGGGGCAGAAGCACAAAAAATTACAGCTCAATCCGACATACAGAGCTCTCTCAGGAATTTTTACGGTGAAGCACAAAAATCTGTTTCGGGACAGCAACTTTCCCAATCGTTACTTCTCTCTCATTAGAGGTTACTCTTGGCACCAAAAGCAAATAAAAAGGATAAGCAGAGGTTATTACAGAGGTAATAACTTCCAAGACTCATCTAAAACTCTTGGGTTATCTCCCAACAAGTACTTTTCTTTAACGCCTTTAAGTTAGGCATAAGAAGCAAAGAAAGAATCAAGTGTTCTCAAATGAAGAAGCATTAAGACCAAATTTTGTTTTCATAGGAGAAGCAAAAGAAATCTTTTCTCTCTTTTTAGGGAAGTGTTTTATACCTTTCTTGAGTGGGAGTTTATATTTAATGGTGCCTTCTTTCATATCAATGATGGCACCAACAGTTCTAAGAAAAGGTCTTCCCAAAGTAATAGGACAAGAAGCATTGTATTCAACATCCAAAACATAGAAATCAACGGGGACATAGGAATCGTTAACCATAATAAGAACATCATTAAGACTCCCCATGAGTTTCTTTTTAGCATTAACATCAAGTGGGACATTCAGATAACAATCTTCAAGAGGAGGCAAATCAAGCATATCATACATCCTTCTAGGCATAATAGAAACACTACTATCAAGATCACACAAAGCTTTGAAATCAAAGTCATTTACTTTCATATTAATGATGGGTTCCCAATCATCTTCTTGTTTTATAGGAATAGAAGCTTTATGTTTCACCTTTTCTTCCTTAATCTTTATGAGAGCATCGGTAATGTGTTTTGTAAAGGCCATATTCATAGCACTAGCATTAGGACTTTTAGCAAGCTTTTGTAGGAACTTGATAACTTCAGAGATGTTGCAACCATCAAGATCAAAATCAACTTTATCATCTAAAGTAGTAGAACTATTACTAGCCTCAACACTAGTGGTGGTAATAGTAGAAACACTAATGTTTCTATCAATTTCATCTTCTCTTTCCCACTTAGCATGTAATTCAGCTAATAGTCTAACATTTTCATCAATTCTTACTTGGATGGCATTAGTAGCTGCAAAGGGATTCTCATTAGTTTCAGGTTTAGCAGCCATTTTATTCAAAGTAGATTGAGCTTCAACCAAAGATGCTATATTTCTTTCAGAATTAGAGAGTTTTTCCTCAATAGTTTTATTGAAAGCAGTTTGTTTACTAATAAACTCTTTAAGCATAACTTCAAGTTCAGAGGGAGCACCCTTATTATTGTTGTAAGGATTTCCATAAGCATTACCATTGTTGGGAGGATATGGCTTATAATTGTTGTTACCAAAATTGTTCCTATAAGCATTATTATCATAAGCATTGTTGCCAAAGTTGTTATTTCTTATGAAGTTCACATCAACTTGCTCTTCTTGAGCAACCAAAGAGGCTAAAGGAACATTATTTGGATCAATATGGGTTTTCCCATTAACTAGCATAGACATAATCATATCAATCTTATCACTCAAGGAGGAGGTTTCCTCAACAGAATTTACCTTCTTACCTTGTGGAGCTCTCTCAGTATGCCATTCAGAATAATTAACCATCATATTGTCCAGAAGTTTTGTTGCAGCACCCAAAGTGATGGTCATAAAGGTACCTCCAGCAGCTGAATCCAATAGGTTCCTTGAAGAATAGTTCAATCCTGCATAAAAAGTTTGGATGATCATCCAAGCAGTCAGTCCATGAGTGGGACAATTCTTTACCAAAGATTTCATTCTTTCCCAAGCTTGAGCAACATGCTCATTATCAAGTTGTTTAAACTTCATTATTTCACTTCTCATGGATATAATCTTAGAAGGAGGATAGTATTTTCCAATAAAAGCATCTTTGCACTTAGTCTAAGAATCAATACTATTCCTAGTTAAGGAATTCAACCATTCTTTAGCTTTTCCTCTCAAAGAGAAAGGAAACAATTTCAGCTTAATAATATCACCATCTATATCTCTATGCTTTTGCATCTCACAAAGTTCAACAAAGTTATTTAGATGGGAAGCAGCATCTTCATTACCAATACCTAAAAATTGTTCTCTCATAACAAGGTTGAGCAAAGCAGGTTTTATCTCAAAGAAAGTATTTTCAGCCATAGGTGGAGCAATGGGAGTGCTCATAAAATCATTGTTGTTGGTGCTAGTGAAGTCACACAACTTAGTGTTTTCAAGAGTAGTCATTTTTTTGGGTTTTCAAATAAGAAAGCAAACAAGTAAAACTAATATTTTTTTGTGTTTTTGAAGAACAAAACAAGGCAAAAAGAAACTAAGCAAAACAAAAACAACAAAGTAAAGAGATTGGTTATGAGGGACTCCCCTAGTGAAGATGTCCTTGACTCCCCAGCAACGGTGCCAAAAAAATGCTTGATGGCCCAATGCACGGCGCCCAAAAAAATGTTGATGGCTCGTGGTTGATGTAGAGCTCATCGGGAACCCCAAGAGGAAGGTATGATGAGCACAGCAGCAAGTTTCCCTCAGTTATGAAGCCAAGGTTTAATCGAACCAGTAGGAGCAAGGAAACACCCCAAAGGTGTTACTAGCTGAGCTTTGGCAGGGCGCACTACCGGTGCTAGTAGCAACGTGGAGACCTGCACAACACAACCACAGAACTTTGTCCCCAACTTGCGATGAGGTTGTCAATCTCACCGTGTTTTGCGGAAAACAAAGGATTAAACGTATCAAATGGAAAGGAGTAAAAGTTTGCAGAAAGTAAACACAAAGCAATAAAAGATTGTAGATTGTATGTAAAAGACAAGGACCGGGATCCATAGTTCACTAGAGGTGGCTCTCCTTAGATAGATAACATGCTGGGTGAACAAATTAAAGCGGGGCAATTGACAAACACCGAGAAAGCAATACATGCATATACTAATCATCTTGACTCCTCTGAGACTTGATTGGGCAATACAACATAATACATAGACCGCCATCCAACTGCATCTATGACTAATAATCCACCTTCAGGGCAATACAACATAATACATAGACCGCCATTGGATAAACTTGATAATTACAAGGATTCTCCACTTAATGAACTATTCCCTGCTATTAGAAAATCCAATGCTTCTGCTATTTACATTAAAGATAAAGATTATGACTTCAGCATTTGTCCTGAAATAATTAGAAAGGCTGAGAAGTCTAAATTCTATTGGAAAGAGGATGAGTTTCCTTATGAACACATCACTACCTTGCATGAATTATCTGTCTTATTTGGTAAAAATGAAATTCAACAATGATATTATTTCTTAAAATTGTTCCCTTTCTCTTTAGAGGGAGATGCTAAAATTTGGCACAATGGTTTAGCACCAAAATCTATTACTATCAAGGAGACATGTCTTAATCTGTTCTTTAACAAAAAATCCTGCTAGTAAGATGCATGCTCTAACTCTTGTCATCAGCAATTTTTCACTAAGGGAAAGAGAGGAATTGCCTCAATCTTGGGGGAGATACCGTGATTTGGTCAGGCAATGTCCTACCCATGGTTTCAACAATAATCAATTACTTGATATATTTATAATGGACTAACTGAAAGTACTAGGTGCTACCAATATAGCATTGCAGGTAATGTTTTTGGGGACAGGACCATTGATGAAGCCACGGAATTACCGAATACCATTTCTCGTAACTATGAAGATTGGAATATTGAAGAGATGAATGAGGAAGAATTATTTCCCAGCAAGAGATGTATTCTTAAATTAACAGAAGAAGCAGTGAAGGAAGCCTCAAAGTCTATTAAAGAGAAGGGAATTAAAACCTCACATGTCAAGGAATTATCTGAAATTTGTGTTAAACTTACTATTGACCAACCATGCTTTCCTATTCAGGTTAATTCTATATGTTCCATGGAAGGTAAAGAAAAGGTACCACTGATAACTTCGATCTGGATTACAGATGCATAGTGATGTCACCATTAATCCCAAGTAAATCCCGCACATACAACCATACTACCCCTTCTGTCACTGGGGTTCCCAACCTACAGATTAGTCATTACTCATACTCCCTATACCTGGCTCAATCCTCGGGGCCTTGGGTACTGGACAAGTCCTTGGGTTAAGGCAAGAGAGGATACGATAATCATCATGTCATACAAACTAATGCATGATCCCATCTATGATAAATAACATGCACATAAGCTACATGGCTAGGCCGAAGCCCTTAGCCAAAAGAGAATTACTCACGCATAGAGATGAAATCGATAATCATAAACATTGCAATGGAAATCATGAGATTTATAGCAAGTAGACTTACAATGTCACCAATCAAAGATGAGATCTACTATTCCATGAGGTGGAATATGGCTATGGTGTGGAGAAGGGTTTGGAGATTAGATCTAAGTATATTCCTTCGGCGGCTTTTCGGTGTTGTGGATGCAGATTTCTAGGGTTCTACGATGGTCTCCGTGGCTCTGTTTCTTGTCGCCCAGAGCCTCTTTATGTAGGGGTCCCTTCACGAAAGTTGTTCTATTTGACCTAGCGGTGTTGATGGCAACTAGACAGCTGGAATTTTATTCCCGTTGTATAGTTGGTCATTAAAGCTTCTATCTCCACTTCACGACCCCTGGTTTCTTCGGGTTGTTGGAAATCTCGTATCTTTGGCTTTAATGTTGAGATTCCCATCATCAAACATCATTATCTTCATAGGGAAAAATGGAAAGAAAGGATTGCATACCCCTTTGATTATTAGGCATTAGTGGCAGAGTTTAGAGAGATATTTCATCAAAAATATGAATAATATCCAGTTTAAATGTGGATGTAGATGGCTATATTTCACAGCCATCAACCTCCCCAAGCTTAAACTTGATCGTCCTCGAGCAAGAAAACCAAAATCAAAAAGGAACTCTGCATTTAAACTGAAATAACGAGATGATGATCTTACTCATGATCGGTAGTCTCATGTTTCCTCCACTTTATTAATCTGAAAAACATCAGCAAAGGTAGAGTAATGGCAAGCATATCATACGGGTTTTTATGCATCCTTATAGCGCAACAAAATTATTGTTAACATGGATGATTCAAATGAGTAAATCTTATTCCATGTCATATAATCAACTCATAGGCTTGCCTTTGAACAATAAAGTATAATCATGTAAAATTGAGAGTGTGGGAGTTTGTCGCGAAAAACATATACACTAGAGTATCTCAATTCTCCCACATCAATAAATCATGACTTTTAAAGCACTACTTTTATATTCATTGGCCTTCAAGAATTTTAGTTTTTAAGTAATTGAGAGCATGCCAAAAAAATTAGTTTATCGGGCTATGATGGACACTCGTGGCATTACCAAGGTTTTTGTCCCTTTTGCACAATGATTACCCATATCAGCCAGAGGAGTCATTCCATCATGAACACAGCTACCCGAGAATGCCAAGAATCGTACCCATTATAGCATTGCTTCTACATATGTTTAATCAACTCATAGCCAAAATCTAGGAGTTTCCTCGATGAAGATCGTTCGCAGGCTAGCGGAGTTGTTGGCATCTCATGAAGTTTGACACACATAAAGCTATATCATTCTTATGATTCACAAGTCAAACTTTGGCATGCTCACAAAAACCGCTAAACATTAATTCAATCGAACAAATCCTTTTAAAGAGAGCTATCGATTCAATCATTATTTTCTATGGTGTTGAGTGTCTCTAGAAATAAGCCTTCAAGACTAAACACTACAACACCCAAGCCTTCAATTGCGAGAGTTTTTCTTATTACAATTGTTTAGCAAATTTTTAGGCATGACCTGGTTAACTACAAGATCTGGAACAAAACGTACCCAACTAAATACCCAAGCAAAAAAATTACTACAATATAAAGACCCACTCCATAAATATAATACCTTATCATTTACTACTAACTAGCATGGGTTTCTCAAACTTCAAAAGTGGCGAGTCTTAAGGAATACCTCTCATGATTGGTTCCACTTCTCTCTTCCCTTTTGATTTGCTTCTTGGAAACTTGAAGTCGATCACTCTCCTGCAAATATGTGGAGGCCACAAGGAGAATAGAAAAGAAGGAAGAGGGAAAATAAAGATAAATGGAAAAAACTTTTTGTTGTTTTTAAGAGAGGGAATTAAAGAATAAAAAATTGGTGGCAAAGCTCGGCTAGAAAATCTTGAAAAAAAATCGAAATAACTAAAGATAAAGTGTTGGGGAAACCAACACGAGTGCTTATAAACTCGAATTAAAAACATAACCTTGAAATAAATAAAAACAAATGAACACCAAATAAAGATAATGAGGAAACTTCCCCAATCTTAGGCTTTTGCAAGCCCTTCAAATTATTGTGGTGGCAGGAAAAAGTCGTAACTCCAGTTCGCAAATTTAGTTGATAAATTACTAGTTGTTTCTCGGAGGTTCAAGGAGAGGTTATGCATCCTCTCCACAGATCCTCCAAGTTCTTGGAAGTCTTGGTATGTAGCAAATCGGGTTGGTGGATCCTCCTCTTCTTTGTCCTCATCCTAATCTGGAATCTCCTCCTCGGGTTGGTGTTGCTCAACCTGCAAGTCATATAGCAAACGTCCTTCCTCAATAGAGAAAAGACCATTCGGCAAAGGAGGGGGGTAGACATGCCCAGCTCCAGCAATTTGTATGTAATAAACACCACCTCTCCTAGTGAGCATTCCACAAGCTTTTAAAGTAGAGAAACCAACATGTCGCTCACCTAGCACTGGTTGCAACTCACCTAGGTCGATGCCTAGGGCAACGGCAAGCACGGTGATGACGCCTCCACCTGTGACTAGTCCTTGGCTTTGGGAGGATTAATACTCCAGCTAGCGCACAAGAATTGCGCCCAAGTTGAGTGACAAGTCGATGTTGTTGAAAGCAGCTTTGGCGAGGACTAAGATGTCCTCCTCATTAAGTCTCGTGAACTCATTTCGTGCCTGCAAGGTGTTAGCAATAACATAGAACAAATAGCGAATTGCAGGATGTTGAATATTCTTCCCCTTTCTTACTCTAGAAGTGAAACTCGTTCCATTATAATAATGTTCCAGGGAAGGGTCAATGCCAGTAAAGGATGCACGTAAGTCATTAGAATTATTGTTTGGAAAATTAAAACATGCGCACCATTCATCTAGTGATAAAGCATAATTATTGTTCATAAGTAGGAAATAAATCATGTCCTCTCCATGCCATGCTTTAACGGTGCTTTGCAAAGAACTTAGGAATTCAAGTAGGCACATCATTGAATACAAAGTTTTGTAGGCCAACTCTATTGCAAAGTAAATTGAAGTCATTAGAAATACCAAGTTGATTCAATATAATGGGGCAAGACCACTTGGTTGCCTTCACTTCTCGGTTCTTGATCCTGTTGAAGCGGTCACGTTGGAGCTCATCCCTGAACCGTATCCCCATGCATTCTTGGGCGGCATCCCAAGAAGCAATAGCAGCGGCACGAGCACGATTTTGGCTCCTTGTGTTCATCATCTAAAATAATAAGGAAAGACAAAAAATAAATCTTGTTGATCCAACAATAATAAGCATAACATATTCCTCATCTTAGCACACTAAAAAGTCCCCTCAAAATAATAATCTAGGCAAGAGAATCATGGCAATTAGTTCATAGTAGGTCTCACTCTAGATTGATAATGATAACAGATCGAGAATGAATTTGCAAAAAAGTAATTGGAGGATCAGAGGAGAAACATACCATAGATCACTTGTGTGCGAGAAAATCGAACGAAACTAAGTAGAGATGAATATCTCTTGAGGTTTAGAGAGAGTTTGGAGGTAGAAGAGTGAAAAATGATTGAAGTTTTGGTGTTAGGGGTACCTTCCTGTGGTGATTTTGTGGTTGGATGCAACTATACGACCAAACTATATGATCGGAACAATTTGTTCCGGCCGTATAGTTGGTCTGATGTCAAAAAATTAGGGTTTCCTCCTAGCGGTGCCACTATAGGGCCCAGATTTTTATCCCCGTCTTATAGTTGGTTGTCAAAACTTCTGTATCCCAGAAAAGAAATTTTACAAAAGCAACAAAAATTATACGGCCATAACTATATGGCCAGAATTTTATTCCCGCCATATAGTTGGTCGTTAAAGATTTTGTCTCCACTTCACGACCCCTGGTTTCTTCGGGTTGTTGTAAATCTCGTGTCTATGGCTTTAATGTTGTGATTCCCATCATCAAACGTCATTATTTGTGTAGGGAAAAATAGAAAGAAAGGATTGCATACCCCTTTGATCATTAGGCATTAGTGGTAGGGTTTAGAGAGATATTTCATAAAAAATATGAATAATATCCAGTTTAAATGTGGATGTAGATGGCTATATTTCATAGCCATCAACCACCCACTACTTAAGTATCATATGTTAATGACTTTGCTTATCATAATAATTCTGAAGAATATGATATTAGAATGAAGCTTATGGAGAACTCTCATAAAATAAAATTTCTTCGTGAAGAGCTAAATGCTAGTATAGATTCTATTAAAATGATTGTTAAGCATTGTGAAATGATGAATAATCAAGTTGAACAAATGGTTTCTCTTCAAAACCAATTATATGAAAAGTTTATTGTTGATAAGAAACAAGTTTGTGGAGTTAATACTAGGGGAGGTGCAAGTACTCAGAATCCTAATTTTCCTGAGGATCATCCAAGAAGGAGAGAGCAAGATGCTCTCAAAAAGAAATATTATGCAGGTAAATATCCCAATGAAAGAGAAGTCAATGGGAATTCTGAAGAACAAGAGAATGATATTTCTATTTATGATGCTGAGACTGAGATGATAATAATAATGAGGATGAGGAATTATCTCCACCTGATGAAGAATAACAAGAAGTTGAAAATAATGAAGAATTAGAACCTACTGCAAGAGAGGATCCTCAACCATCCACTGAGAAGAGTAAAAAGAAGAAATCTCCGAGCCAAAAAGATAGGGATCCCTGGGTGCAAAGACCCATACAATATCCCCAAGAGGTAATGAAATCTTTGGATGATGCTAGATTTGAGAAGTTCCTTGAGTTGATTAAGAATTTATGTTTACAAATTCCTCTTGTCGATGCTATTGAAATTCCTCCATACATGAAAGATATTGTTACTAATAAAATAAAGATACCCAATGAAGCTATAATTGCTATGCTTGCTAAATAACCTTTCAAAGGGAATTTTCCTAAGAAGCGTGGACACCCTGGTATTCCAACTATTCCTTGTAAGATTAAAGAAACTTATGTGAAATAAGATTTACGTGAGTTAGGAGATGGTGTTAGTGTTATGCCTTTCTCTCTATATAAGAAACTTAACCTAAACAAATTGGTTACAACTGAAGTTTCACTACAAATGGCTGACAAATCCACTGCTATTCCTATAGGCATTTGTGAGGATGTTCCTATTTCTATTGCTAATGTACTAATCCCTACATACTTCGTTATATTATAAATGTCTAAAGATGATAATTTATCTATTATTCTTGGGAGACCCTTTTTGAATATTGCAGGCGTTGTGATAAATTCCACAGGGAGCAGAATGACATTTAATGTCAAAGTAAATGAGCATACCATTTATTTTCCCAAGAAGAATCATATAACATCTATTAAGAAAAGTGTGAATTCTATTCAAATGAATACTCTTATGATTGGGAGCTTTGAATTTGCACTACCACCTCCTGAACCAAAATATGCTACCTTGATGATTGGAGCTATTCCAATCAAATATGAGGTATCCTGAACTTTTCCTTTTTATATTGAAAATTGAATCATGTATTTTATCTTTACCATGTTATTAATAAGACATGATCAACCTTATTACTAATGTGGAAAAGATGGAAACTTGATTCCCATAAAAATTGTAGTTATATTTTAATTTTATTTACATTGGACATTACTTTATTTTAAATAACCATAATTATTTTAGATGACAGAATTAACAGAAAATGAAGTTTGAAAAATTCTCTATATAAAATTTTCTCAGAAAATATTAGGGGTCAATATCTTTACTAGAGGTCCACTAGGAAAAAGAGTGACAACAGAAGGCCACCTGGGGCCAAATGAGCACACCACACGCGGCTAGATGGTGGGGCTGCATGTGGCATGCCCAAATGGTCCCAGGTGGGTGTTAGGTGAGCATCAAGTTCCCAGGTTCTTCTTCCCCACTCAAAACACTCCCTAGTATTTTTCGAAAAAAAATCATGAGCTCTCTCCGTGCCTTTCTTGGATCTCCAATTTTAGAGAAGATTTTTCAAATCCCTTGTGTGGGATTGCTCCTTGGTATGTGAATCCTCCACACATCCAATTACCTTTTGTTCTCATGCCTTATATGTTGAGTATTTTTCTATACTAGATGTCACTTAATATGCTTGAGAAATCCATGGATTTGAGTTTTCTAGTTAACGTTGATGCATAATATTTATTATTACACTCTCCATGGTTGGGTTAATGTTGTTTTAACTTGCTACATCTTACTTTTTAGTGATCTTTATTTTTGGGCAATAAAGTTCTCACCATGTTTAAGGTAAAAGGACTCTTGGGTAACATGTCTACTAGGACAAGGAGGGGTGCAACAAGGGTCTTCATCAACTTCGAAGAAGCTCAACAATGGGAAGACGATGCTTTGTACCAATCAGAGTCACTTCATGTTCATAGCACAAGGTGGCAAGACCCCTTTGTGCTTCAAACATGGGGGTTGCATGAGGACATCAACTTATTCGCGACCCAAACGGGGTTGCTCGAGTTCTCCCATCATCCACAAGATACATATGTGGAAATCAGCAGGGAATTCCTCGCCACCTTCATGTTCGATCATATCAAAAGCTATAGACCAAGCAAAATAGGTAAAGAGACTGCACCCACCTTTACTATTAAGTTCAATATGAGAGGTGAGAGGTTTGTTAAGTCTCTTGCAAAATTTGGTAGAGCGATACCTGTTGAGAACATGGGGTGTTGGGCTGAAGTCCAGTGGGATACTGATGAGGAACTTGTTTCTTTTTGGCGAAGTATTAGCGTAAATTGTAAGGGTTCGCACATGAAAACAATAAATTTTTCCCTACGTCTAGAACCCAAGTTGCTAGGACCTATCTATTAGTAATTTAGTAACGGGAGGGGCTTTTCGCGAACTTACCCTTGAAGACCGAAAAGTGTTGTCAACTCTCGGGAGAGCGTGGTTGATGTAGACGAACCGAAGCCAACCTCAAGGTCGTGTTGAAGTCCCAGAAGCTCCTATAGCTCTAACGACTCTTAGTTCCCCAAGTGTTGCACCTCACAGGGAGTTACACACATCCAGTGCCTAGCGATGACTCCCGCTTTGCCGATCCAGCAGCAGTTGTGGACGTAGAGCTCTGGATCTAAATCCTGCAGCGCAACGGTGCTCTACGGTGAAGAAAACTCCTGCTCGCGCGATCTGGAATTGGGACCACGGTCACCGGAGAGAGAGAGAGAGATAGAGAGAGAGAATCAATTGGAGGTCTCCCAAAAATAAAGGGAACCTTTTATTTATTATTGTGTATTTAATTTGTCAAAATACCTCTCTTTATATAGGAGGCAACCCCCCATAGCTAACTTGCTTAGCCATGCGGGACTAAAAAAGGGAGAGGGGAGAGAGGAGGGCATGGCCGGCCAGCCAAGGCCCTTGTGGGCCCCGCACGGGGTTCCCAAGGTGTCAACATCCGGATTTTTAATCCCAGATGCCTATTATGTCATACATCGCAATCCCAGGATTTACTATTTTTGCGAGACATAACAGATTGGATATCATAGTACATCATCCATTACAAACCTTAAATAAGGTCTTACACAAATAAGGATCTCATGATCCAGTCTTAATACAAAAAGCAGCAGAATATATAATAAGCGTAGTGGTGGCGTCCATATTCAGAGGCACATGCAATGCTGACGATGGAAGATAGTCCTAGTTATCATAGCCGTCCTATTGTGCTTCATCTTGGTAGTCTCCTTCATAGTCTGGCCACGGGAATAGCCAGGGACAAAAGCCATGAGTACTCCTTAAGTACTCGCAAACTACCACTAACAAGTAGTATGGTTCTAGTATGAATTCTAACTCTAAGCTGAACTACAAAGTTAAGTTTGAAACCTAAGCTGAGTTCAAAAACAAAGAAAGATAAAACAAGGTTCTAGAATCACTTAAGTTGGGAAGCTAGTGTCATAGTCACAACTCTGTTGTGGTCAAGTCAAGTCACAATTCATTTCATAAGTTGATTTGAAAACATCTGACAATGAAATAGTATGGCCACTCCAACTGTCCATAACCGTGGACGCGGCTATTCGAAGAGTTTGACACTCTGCAGAGGTGGTACACTTTCACCACAAGATTCGATACATCTGTCAGGGATAACCCTGAATCATCATACTTAGTATGTAGATAATCAAACATAACCTTTCCTTTACACACCCTAGTATAAGCACCTCTCCTATGAGCATGGCCTCCCAACCATGACCATCTGTCATCTTGGGCACTGCATAGGTTGACAACATTGAGAGGTAGCCTCAGCTCAAACCTCTCCCGCGAGGGAACTAATACTAACGCATATAAACTTCTGGCTAAGCCTTACCCAATTCAGGTATTGTGGTTGTACGGTAAAATTGGAATGGTATCGCATCCGAATCCAACCAGCAGTTTTTGTAAAAGGGCTAAGGCTCATGCCTTAACAATTTCATCATCATAAACCATTTGTGTTTCTCAACACATGTCAAAACATCTCAATAGAATGACTCATCATTCCAAGGTTTTCACAATTCATTTTCACCAAGTGTTCCCATCTAAAGTGACTCAAGTTTTGATTTAGCTCTAAGCTACTAAGTTAAGAGTGTGACTTAAAATATGACATCATGTGGACACATGTCATCACCACATATTCTAACATATGGGAATGTGATTTAAATGTTGGATCACATTTTAATAAGTTTAAGTTTAATATTTAATGATTTAAAGTGACTAGAAATGCCTATATAGCATTATTTTGGTACTAGTCCAAAGTCACTGCATGTAAACCTTAATATTATTACATATTCAGATAGGTGTGGTTAAATGTGACTTTTTAGAGTTGGAATCAACTCAAAAGGTATTATGGTTGATTTTATAAAAATGTTTGAATGTGCAAAAGCTTTTGTCTTGTTATTTTTACTAGGAGAGATCTCTAACTCTAAATGAATTAAATCCAACGGGCTTGGATAGATCTTTTCTGAAGCTTTCCAAAAAAATTCGAATCACTCAACTTGGTTCAGTAAATCTTCCTGAATTGATTTTTGAACTAAGAGACAGAATTGAGTTTAAACCTAAATAGAAAAATCTGTATTTGAATTAACTGGTCGCAAGGAGGAAAGAAATGGGTCCCAAGGCACTCAAAGGCAGTACGAGGGCTAACAGGTTGGTCCCGCTTGTCAGCAGCTCATAAAACCCGAAACGGTATTTATCAATCTGGGCCACACGATTAGAACAGAGATCGACGGCTCACAGTCATCGTCGACGATGGACTCGTCGCCGGCGAGACCAGACCCTAAACGGCCAGTGGGGGTCTACTAGGGATGTACCAGGGCTCCAGCTAGTGCAACGATGTGGGCGATCGAAGTGGACGGCGACGGCGGACTCAGGCGAGGTTGCGGCAGCTCCGGGGGTGGATGAAATCGACAGGGACTTCTCCTCCTCTGCAGCGGGCTCCTCCAGTGCAATTCCGGCAAACTATGGCTCGAGTGGCTCCGGTGAGAGGTGGGGAAGGATCAGTGGTGAGAGGGGAGTTGAGTGGTGTGAAGGAATGGTGCTGGGGAGGGCTCCTTATATAGGCTCGACAAGGGGACCGAGAGGGCGACGGCGAGCTTGTCAGTGACGACAATACAGGGCGCTATCGGCATGGGCAACATAGGCGGATGGTGGCTTGCCTCTTGGCGGTGCTCTATGGCTTAATGGCGCGGCTAGGTGGCATGTGGTCGGGAGCGTCACGCGCTCTAGGAGATGCAGGCGGTAGAGTCCAGGCGAGCAGCGTGGCGGCGCGGTCATGATCGAGGCGCTGGGTCTCACTGGTGCTGGCGATAATCAAGGCTCAAGGCGTGCTCTAGTGAGCTCGTAGAGAGAAAGGGCGGTGACGCTGGAGAGTGGTCCAGGGGCTGGGGTTGATCGAGGGGTGGATAGGGAGGTGCGATAGGGTTGGGCGGAGCTAGGGGACTTGCTGGTTTGGCGCGGCGCTGCCCCTGGCATGTTGCCCTCTTCTAGCCGGTGGTGACCACAAACTGGCGGCTTAGGGGTAGGCCGGTGGGGACTTGGTTAGACCCAGGGAGATAGGGATGATCAATGGACACCAAATGGCTCGACAAGGTTTGATAAAAAACAGTAATAGTTAGGCTAATTTGATTCTGTCTACAACCTGTTCGATCAAATGGCCACAAGAGAAAAATGTTTGAATTTTGGGCTGATTTTTGGTGGAGTGTTGTATCTTATGCTTGAGCTTCTAGGTGTGCTTGGGTTTTTAAAGTGGAGTTCATTTGAATGGTTTTTGAATAAGTGTGATCTATACATATGAACTACATTCAAATTTCAATTGTCATTTAGATTTAGTGTTTGAATGTTTTTGGGGTGAAACAAAGTGGGCCTTGGTACATAACTACTTGTACTAGCAAGGGGTGCAAAGAACCAGAATTGTTTCTGTTAAGTTTTGAGTTCTAGGAATAGCCACAGTAGGCTAGGTGATTAAAATGGCACAAATGACCATTTGCTTATTTTATTCTTTTTGATTTGTTTTTCTTTAGGATTTGTTTGGGAATGATCCAGATGATGTTTAATTCACCTTAGAATCATTTTACAAACAATGGATCACTCAATCATGGCAATTCAAAACAACTCCTATTTAAATGCACACACATATGAATGCTTAATCATTTTAAATGGAAAAAGTTTTTGTTAACCCTAATTTGGGTAGATTTGATCTTGATTAACCTTGGATTAAGTTTTGGGATGTTACAGACCTTCCCCCCTTAAACAAAATCTCGTCCCGAGATTTACGAAAGAAAACTAGGAACTAAAGAGATCTGGGAACTCAGTCCTAATGTAATCTTCGCGCTCCCAAGTGGCTTCTTCTTCGGTATGGTTGCTCCAATGAATCTTGAGAAACTTGATACTCCTGGTCCTGGTGGTTCTATAAGCTTCCTCCAATATACGGATGGGCACTTCGCGATACGTCAGGTCCTTGTTGATCTCAACAACTCGGTGATCGATATTCTTGAAAACTTCGGTCTTCTCTGGCACTTCTAGGCATTTGTGAAGTAACGAGATATGGAACACATTTTGGATGGCTAACATCTCTTCTGGCAGTTCCAGTTGATAAGATACTTCTCCTCAGCGATTCAGAATCTTGAAAGGCCCGATATTTCTGGGGGCTAACTTTCCTTTCAGACTAAAACGTTGGGTTCCCTTCAGTGGTGAAACCTTGAGATATACAAAATCTTTGACATTGAAAGTCAGGTCTCTTCTTCTCTTGTCAGCATAACTCTTCTGTCTAGATTGGGCGGTCTTGAGGTGCTCACGAACTTTGTGAACCTTCTCTTCAGCTTCTCGGAGATTGTCGGGTCCAAAGATCTAACTCTCTCCTACTTGCGACCAATTCAAAGGGGTACGACACTTTCTTCTATATAGGAACTCAAATGGTGCCATTTGCAAACTAGCTTGATAACTATTGTTATATGAGAATTCTGCGAAAGGCAAACAATCTTCCCATTTTGATCCATATTCTAACACACAAGCTCTTAACATATCTTGTAAGATCTGGTTGACTCTTTCAGTCTGTCCATCAGTTTGCGGGTGATAAGCGGTGCTGAAATTCAACTTAGTTCCTAATCCTTCTTGGACTTTCTGCCAAAATCTCGAGGTGAATTGGGTTCCTCGATCTGATACTATGGTCTTGGGGGTTCCATGCAGACTAACAATTCTAGCAGTATACAGCTCTTCTAGTTTGGAACTCTGGTAAGTTGTCTTGACATGTATAAAGTGAGCTACCTTGGACAGTCTATCAACGATGACCATGATTGACTCATTTCCCCTACTAGAAGTAGGCAATCCGGTGATAAAGTCCATTCCGATGGAATCCCATTTCCATTTCGGAATGTACAATGGTTGCAATAGTCCTGTGGGTCTCTGATGCTCTACTTTGACTCTTTGACAGATGTCACACTTGGCGATGTAGCTTCCGATTTCTCTCTTCATCATGTGCCACCAAAATTGCTCTTTCAAATCTTGATACATCTTCGTTCCTCTGGGGTGGATAGAATAAAGGGTATCATGACCTTCCTGCATGATAACTTGCTTTAGCTCCGAATCTACTGGCACACAAATACGTCCTTTCTACCACAGAACTCCTTCTTCCTCTTCGGTGAATACAGGTACCTTTCCTGTACCAATACGACGTTTGATTCCATCGATACTTTCATTTCCCTTCTGGGCTTCCTTGATTTGGCTAATCAAAGTGAGTTGAAGTTCAATGCTAGCTAAGAATCCTTTGCTAACTAGCTCAGTCCGGAACTGCTCCAACTCCTCATACAAACTTGGCTGCTTCTCCTTGATCCTGGTGTTTAGTCTACACGGCAATCTGCTAAGAGCATCCGCTACCACATTGGCTTTGCCGGGGTGATAGTGAATGTCAAGGTCATAATCCTTGATTAACTCTATCCATCTTCTTTGCCTCATATTCAGCTCCTTTTGAGTGAAAATATACTTCAAGCTTTTGTGATCCGATTAAATCTCACAGCGATTACCCATCAGATAATGACGCCATGTCTTCAATGCCAAAACTACGGCTGCTAACTCCAGATCATGGGTCAGATAGTTCTGCTCATGCTGCTTCAGTTATCAAGACAGATAAGCGATGACTTTGCCTTCTTGCATCAGTACACATCCGAGACCGATCTTGGATGCATCACAATACACATCAAATGGCTTCTTGATATCTAGCATGATCAATATTGGGGCTGAAATCAATCTCTTCTTCAGCTCATGGAAACTAGCTTCACATTTGTCAGTCCATTCAAACTTCTTGTCCTTCTTCAACAATTGGGTCATGGGTCGAGCGATGCTCGAGAATCCTTCTACGAACTTGCGGTAGTATCCCGCTAATCCGAGGAATGCACGGACTTGGCTTTGAGTGGTTGGGGCTTCCCATTCTTCGACATCTTTGATCTTGGCGGGATTAACATAGACTCCTCCTATAGACACAATATGTCCTAGGAATCCTACTTCTTTCAGCCAAAGCTCACATTTGCTGAACTTGGCATATAACCGATGCTCTCTCAGGGTTTCTAGGATGATTCTCAGATGTTTCTCATGCTCTTCTTCTAACTTGGAGTAGATAAGGATATCGTTGATAAACACAACGACAAACTTATCCAGGAAATTCATAAAGATCTTATTCATGAGATTCATGAAATAAGCAGGGGCATTGGTTAATCCAAAAGACATGACCGTATACTCGTATAAACCATAGCGAGTAGTAAAGGCGGTCTTCGGAATATCCGTTGCACGAATCTTAAGTTGGTGATAACCAGTCCTAAGATCAATCTTTGAGAATACCTGGGCACCAGTCAATTCATCAAATAGATCCTCTATCTTTGGCAAAGGGTACTTGTTTTTGATGGTGACGTCATTCAACTTCATGTAGTCTGTGCACAGACGGTTGCCTCCATCTTTCTTGTTGACGAATAACACTGGTGATCTCCATGGCGATGCGCTTGGTTGAATCAAGCCTGTTGCCAACATAGCATCCAGCTGCTTCTTCAATTCCACTAACTCTGAGGGGTTCATGCTATAGGGCCTCTGGGCTATGGGTCCGGTTCCGGGGATTAGTTCAATCATAAACTCAATATCCCTATCCAAGGGCATACCGGGCAATTCATCTGGGAATACGTCGGGGTATTCACAGACTACTCTGACTTTGCCAATGGTGGGTAGTGCTAGACTCTTGTTGCACTTGAATTGACGGGGTAAGGTTTCAGATATGTGTTCTACTGTTACTCCCGAGCTACTGGTCATGGTGATGGCTTTCTTAGCACAGTCTATCAGTCCTTTATGCTTTGACATCCAGTCCATTCCTAGTACTACTTTCAATCCTTTGGTTCCGAGTACTATTAGATTAGCATAAAAGTCTATCCCATGTATTCTGATAGGCACAACTTTGCAAAATTTTCTAGCTTTTGTAGTTGAACCGGGGATTTGAACTATCATGACATGCTTCAAGTTGGTTGGGTGAATCTTACCAGTGAATGCAAATTATTTTGTGAAAAATGAGTGCGATGCTCCAAAATCAAACAACACTCTTGCTAAAACTGAGTTGACAGAAAACATACCCAGCACTACATCTGGCGCTTCTTCGGCTTCTTCGGCGTTCATGTGGAAGAGACGACCGTTGCGATTGTGAGGGTTCCCTGGGGTAATCTTCTTCCTAGTTGAACACGATGCTGCTGTTGAGCTGGGGCATTCACATTGGCACTGGCAGCAATCTTCTTCGGGCACTCATTTGAATAGTGACCCTTCACTCCACACTCGAAACAAGTGATCTGAGACTTGTCTTTAGCTACGACAGGCACGGCATTGCTTCAAGTTTGGGGTGCAGTGTTGTTGTTGTTGTTGCTCTTGGGAGGGGTACGGTTGAAATTGCTGGTGTTGCCGGAGTGATTGTTGTTTCCTCCGGGCTTCACATTTCATCCGGTACGGTTGGGGTAGCTTGGGCGAGACATTGGGGGTCGGTTGTTCCTTGGTGCATATCCTGGTGAGGGGTTGGGACGATACTTCTGGTGACTGTTGGATCCAGATTGCTGCATCATACGACGTTTGCGGCTGTCATTTGCCTGGTTAATCTTTCCTTCCATCTGAATTGCGGAGTCGACTATCTCTTCAAGATCCTGGAAACGGATGTTGACGAGGACAGTCTACATCCCATCATGCAGTCCGTTCAAAAATCTCTCCTTCTTCTTGGCCTCCGTGTTGATCTCATCAGGTGCATACCTTGCAAGGGACAGGAATCTATCACGGTACTCCACTACAGTCATTCTGCCTTGCTTCAAATCTCGGAATTCATCCCTCATTCGGGTGACTAGGCCCTGCGGCACACGTGGGTGCGGCTGAACTTGATTTTGAAGGCTTCCCATGTCATTACTTGACCATGGTTCATTGTGCGGATATTGTTCCACCATGCTCTTGCATCTCCTGCCAAATAGTGGGTGGCAAAGAGAACTTTCTCATTGTCATCAACTCTGGCTACTTCCAAATTGTTCTCCATTGTCTACAACTAGTCATCATCATCCAATGGGTTCTCTGAAGTACTAAAGATTGGGGGATTGGTATTTTGGAAATTTTTCAGTTTGGATCCTTGATGATCCTGATTTCCATGGTTCTGGTTGTTGAGAGCCATCTAGGCAATCTATTGCAATGTTGCTAGATTATCCTGGCGTTCTGCCCTGCTTGCTTCTCTGTCTGCGATGAGATTCTGTAGGATCTGCAGCATTGGGTCTTGCGATGAGCTGCTCCATCCTTGGTTTCCACGAGTCATCTGAAGATTGAGGTAGATAAACGGGTAAGAGGGAAAGTTCTAAGGTTCATGGTTTTGATTTCAAAGCTAAAACTTTGAGTTTGACTCAGGTTTTGCAACTAACTTCTTTTCATTCATTCAAGCAAAGCACATGATACAAAACACACACACACACCACAACATCAGGGGAAAACATATGGTTTTAAGAATCATTCTGCAAGCTACGATACAATGGGACCGTACTCCTCATGCTACGACAGTGCTCTAGTGCATCTACTCATCGTCGATGAAGTCGAAGTCCTCATCATCGATGTAGAAGTCCACGACATCCTCCTCCAGAAAGTCATCATCATTGCTGAGGTAAGAATCCATATCTCCCTGGATGTCTTCACCTTCCTCTTCTTCTTCCTTTGCTGCAAGCTGAGCTTCTTGCTCCTTGATGGTATTCTCAAGGTCGGCCACCTTCTTGTGAAGACGGGCGATGGTGCGATCCTTCTTTTCATGCTGGAGGCAAAGAGACTGAAGGTCCTTGACAAGCAGTGAGAAAGTCTGGATCTTCTAGGCGGCAATGGCACGGTTGTGGTTGGTAAACTCCCTAGCATTGTCCAATTCCTTCTGGTGATCGTACAGCAGGAAGTCAAGGTTCTCCACTTGACGCTTCAACTCCGGTTGACCTGGCATCTCCATTGGCATTCCCATGAAGTCACGCCTTGCATCGTGCGCAAAGCGGGTTCCTTGGATTTGGTTGACACTGAGGGCACATAGACGTGCGAGAGCTTCATGCATTTCCCTGGCTAATCCATCTAGCCAGTTGTTCTCTCTGACAGAGAACTGGACTCTCCCGGAAGTTGGTGCTTCTATGCTTCCTCGAAGATCAACGGTGACTAGCCATTGTAAATCTCCTCTTGGGGGTCCAGGAAGTTGAGCTCTAAGAAACTCTGGATGTGGGCGTCCCAATAACTCAGATAGTGAATCCAGATCCCTCTCAAAGATCAGTTGGCCTCCGTTTCCCAACTGGTAGAACTTGCTGAACTGAGTCTCCATCTACAAGAATTTAGGATGAGGAAGTTAGTGAGGTGATCAAGTGTGTCAAATTTTAGGTAGTAATGTAACAATTGGAGGAACATGAATTTTTGAGAAAGAATGAATTCCCAAGGGTAAGAGAAGAAATAGTTTTTCATAAATACTCACTTTGGTTTTGAAATTAAGTTTTTGTTTGGACGTCCATTCTAACTAGGGTCTCCCATGGTCAGGATGGCTCTGATACCAACTTGTCAACACCCGGATTTTTAATCCCAGATGCCTGTTATGTCATACATCGCAATCCTAGGATTTACCATTTTTGCGAGACATAATAGATTGGATATCACAGTACATCATCCATTACAAACCATAAATAAGGTCTTACACAAATAAGAATCTCATGATCTAGTATTAATACAACAAGCAGCGGAATAAATAATAAGCATAGCGGTGGGGTCCATCTTTAGAGGCACAGGCAATGCTGACGATGAAAGATAGTCCTAGTTATCATAGCCGTCCTGCTGTCCTTCATCTTGGTAGTCTCCTTCATAGTCTGGCCACGGGAATAGCCAGGGACAAAAGCCATGAGTACTCGCAAACTACCACTAACAAGCAGTATGGTTCTAATATGAATGCTAACTCTAAGTTGAACTACAAAGTTAAGTTTGAAACCTAAGCTGAGTTCAGAAACAAAGAAAGATAAAACAAGGTTCTAGAATCACTTAAGTTGGGAAGCTAGTATCATAGTCACAACTCTGTTGTGGTCAAGTCAAGTCACAATTCATTTCATAAGATGTTTTGAAAACATCTGACAACAAAACAGTATGGCCACTCCAACTGTCGATAACCGTGGACGCGGCTATTCGAATAGTTTGACACTCTACAGAGGTAGTACACTTTCACCACAAGATTCGATACATCTGTCAGGGATAACCCTGAATCATCATACTTAGTATGTAGATAATCAAACATAACCTTTCCTTTACACACCCTAGTATAAGCACCTCTCGTATGAGCATGGCCTCCCAACCATGACCATCTGTCATCTTGGGCACTGCATAGGTGGACAACATTGAGAGGTAGCCTCAGCTCAAACCTCTCCCGCGAGGGAACTAATACTAATGCATATAAACTTCCGGCTAAGCCTTACCCAATTCAGGTATTTGATTGTACGGTAAAATTGGAATGGTATCGCATCCGAATCCAACCATCAGTTTTTGTAAAAGGGCTAAGGATCATGCCTCAACAATTTCATCATCATAAACCATTTGTGTTTGTCAACACATGTCAAAACATCTCAATAGAATGACTCATCATTCCAAGGTTTTCACAATTCATTTTCACCAAGTGTTCCCATCTAAAGTGACTCAAGTTTTGATTTAGCTCTAAGCTACTAAGTTAAGTGTGTTCACTAAGGTGGGATGTTAATCTCAATCTCATGCCATAGAATGACATCTAAGGTTATCTAGATAGGTCAAGTTTTATACTCTTTATGCTACCTTCAAAACAATTAAAGGACTTTAATAAATTAAAGAAAAGTAAAGCTTGGACTTAAATCTTGAAATTGGTATAAATCCAAAATGGTATCACCAAAGCATGTCTAATGTCTTTGCTTAGGTTATCTAAGTTTCAAGGGTTAGCTTGCATTTTTAATGATGTCTTGCTAGTATAATACTTGCAAGTCCTAGGCTTTCCTTGGGTAGTGCAGTGGTTGAAGTTTTCTTCCTCCCCCTCTTGGTAGAACTCCTCCTCCTCGTAAGCTTGGTCGGTACTATCGTCTATAAATACATACGGAATACACAATCACCAAACAAAGCTTAACTAGTCTACTTAGCACACTAAGGCACACATTTGATGATCTATTATCATCACAAGCATCACAAGGTTTAATGAACTAGTTTCATTCTTTTTATTTAAGAAAAGTAATTTCTACTCATTGAAATTAACTAAGATTTAATATTCTCCACTTAAAATATGGGATCATGTGGACACATGTCATCACCACATATTCTAACTTATGGGAATGTGATTTAAATGTTGGATCACATTTTAATAAGTTTAAGTTTAATATTTAATGATTTAAAGTGACTAGAAATGCCTATATAGCATTATTTTGTTACTAGTCCAAAGTCACTGCATGTAAACCTTAATATTATTACATATTCAGATAGGTATGGTTAAATGTGATTTTTGAGAGTTGGAATCAACTCAAAAGCTATTATGGTTGATTTTATAAAAATGTTTGAATGTGCAAACGCTTTTGTCTTGTTATTTTTACTAGGAGAGATCTCTATATATAAATGAATTAATTCCAACAGGCTTGGATAGATCTTTTCAGAAGCTTTCCAACAAAATTGGAATCACTCAATTTGGTTTAGTAAATCTTCCTGAATTGATTTTTGAACTAAGGGACAGAATTGAGTTTAAACCTAAATAGAAAAATCTATATTTGAATTAACTGGGTCGCGCGGGAAAGGAAATGGGCCGGCCCAGTGGCGCTCAGCGGCGCAGAGGGCGACTGACAGGTTGGTCCCACTAGTCAGCGACATATAAAACCCGAAACGGTATCTATCAATCTGGGCCACACGATTAGAACTGATATCGACGGCTCACAGTCGTCGTCAACGACGGACTCGTCGCCGGCGAGACCGAACCCTAAACGGCCAGTGGGGGTCTACTGGGGACGTACCAGGGCTCTAGCTACTGCGGCGAGGCGGGCGATCGAACTAGACGGCGACGGCGAACTCAGGCGAGGTCGCGGTAGCTCCGGGGGTGGACGAAATCGACAGGGACTTCTCCTCCTCTGCAGCGGGCTCCTCCGGTGCCATTCCGGCGAACTATGGCTCAAGCGGCTCTGGTGAGAGGTGGGGAAGGATTAGTGGTGCGAGGAGAGTTGAGTGGTGTGAAGAAATGGTGCTGGGGAGGGCTCCTTATATAGCCTCGACGAGGGGACCGAGAGGGCGACGGCGAGCTTATCGGTGACGACGATACAGGGCCCTATCGGCATGGGCGGCGTAGGCGAACGGTGGCTTGCCTCCTGGCGGTGCTCTATGGCTTAATGGCATGGCTAGGGGCGGTGGCATGTGGTCGGGAGCGTCACGCGCTCTGGGAGACAAAGGAGGTGCTCGATGCGGCGCTCGGCGACTGTGGGTTACGGCCAAGTCTGGCGGGGTGCTGGGGTCAAGGCGGAGTGGCGTGCACGGTCTGTAGTCGAGGCACGGTCTGCTGCGTGCTGGCGGCTATCGCGCTCTGGCGATCTCGTAGAGAGAAAGGGTGGCAATGTTGGGGAGTGGTCCAGGGGCAGGGGTTGATCGTGGGGTGGACAGGGAGGTGCGATAGGGTTGGGCGGAGCTAGGGGACTTGCTGGTTTGACGCGGCGCTATGCCTGGCGCGTTGCCCTCTTCTGGCCGGCGATGACCACAAAGTGGCGGCGCTCCACTGCTGCTGCGGCTTAGGGGTAGGCTGGTGGGGACTTGGTTGGACTCAGGGGAGACATGCATGATCAATGCACACCAAATGGCTCGACAAGATTTGATCAAAAACAGTAATAGTTAGGCTAATTTGATTCTGTCTGCAACCTGTTCCATCAAATGGCTGCAAGAGAAAAATGTTTAAATTTTGGGCTGATTTTTGGTGGAGTGTTGTATCTTATGCTTGAGCTTCTAGGTGTGCTTGGGTTTTGAAAGTGGAGTTCATTTGAGTGGTTTTTGAATAAGTGTGATCTATACATATGAACTACATTCAATTTAGTGTTTGAAAGTTTTTGGGGTGAAACAAAATGGGCCTTGGTACATCACTACTTGTACTAGCAAGGGGCGCAAAGAACCAGAATTGTTTCTATTAAGTTTTGAGTTCTAGGAATAGCCAAAGTAGGCTAGGTGATTAAAATGACACAAATGACCATTTGCTTATTTTATTCTTTTTGATTTGTTTTTCTTTAGGATTTGTTTTGGAATGATCTAGATGATGTTTAATTCACCTTAGAAATCATTTTACAAACAATGGATCACTCAATCAGGGCAATTCAAAACAACTCCTATTTAAATGCACACACATATGAATGCTTAATCATTTTAAATGGAAAAAAGTTTTTGTTAACCCTAATTTGGGTAGATTTGATCTTGATTAACCTTGGATTAAGTTTTGGGATGTTACACAAGGCCCAGCCGTCCGCCCCCTCCTCCTTCCTCCCTTCGGTCTTTCCCTGATGGGTCCTTTTCCCTCCGGATTTGGCCCAATTAGGTATTTGACCCTTTTTAATTCTTTTCCTTTTATTGAATAAATATAATTGAATGGTTAAATCAATATTCAATATTCACTTACATATTAATCAATCCCCATTAATGTTGAACTCATTCCCTCTCATTCCGGACATCCTCCGGACTTACCGACACCCTTCCGGTTTTCTCTCTTATCTTTTCTTCGGTGATTCTTCCAATCCTAAGACACTCTCTGAGCATCATCAGGCCCTTAAGCGTGACACCCCATAGTTTGGGAATACTCTAGACATGGTCGGGACCCTCCTGCATCAATGATCAATAGAGGGACATCCATGTCACCCCTGTGCATTCCATGAAATCTTTCATCGTTTGAACCATGAAAGTCATGTCATATTTCTTTTGTCTCTCGATACTTGCATTGTCAGAGATCTGATGAATTACATCACCATGTCGTCTTCAATCTCGTTACCAACAAATGCTACTTGACTCGTTTCGACAAGTGATATCCCCATAATCAAATCACACGCTGCGCAGCTATTGGATACAACTTCTCCAAGTGGGCCCTCGAGTATCTTTTCTGTCACACGGTTGGACAAATCTCGCTCTTGACGCATATTGCCTCAACTGTTCCTCTGAATACCTGAACACACCTTTACGATCACCGTTTCACCGAGTTACGTTTGATGCTATCAAAGTACCCCCGGGTAACAGTGATTGATATGGCCTCACGGTCTAAGAAATGGTACACTAAGTCTATTCTAATCATCATAACTTGAACTTCGTGACATGATCGGGTCATGATGCTTAGGTTGTGTATAACTCATCATCTCATTCTAATAATGATGTGACTCCATTGTCAACTGGCATAAATGCCACATGATCAGGAAACCTTGATCATCTGTTGACCAATGAACAAGTGACTAGAGTTTCACCAGCAACTCCTGGTGGTTTATATATCACACGTGTATTGACATTTCCTTTCAATACATTTATAGCATGATATAAAACTTAATCATAAAATTTATGAAATATGATAATAATATATATTAGTATTTGCTCTAGGGCACATTACCAATAGTCTCCCACTTGCACTAGAGTACAAATAAACTAGCTGGAAGAGCTTGTATGCCCCCATGTGTGGTTTTGGTAATTAATGACAATCTCTATGGACTAATGTGCAAATTCAGTTTCAATTGTAGGTTTGTCCATTTGCATCACTTGGACCATGTGTTGGGTTCAAGATTGAAAAAGAAGAAGCAATGTCCAAGGGCTTTGTGCCTATTGGAATCTTGTTGAAGAAGAAGAAGAACAAGATCAAGTATGTATTGAAGAATAAGAAGATGGAGTTCCTTATGGCCATCTTCAATACATCATCAAGAAATGAAGTGCAATCTCAGTATGCACCATCTATAGAAGATCTCATGCTTGAAGCTTGCCATCCTCGGCGATCATGAAGTTATGAAGACAAGTTCAAAGAAGAGGTTTCCCCATGGAGTATGGGGGAGCATTTCACAAGTCTTCATCAAGCAAGAGCAAGCTAGAGCAATCACGAAAGGCGATCCATCTTGAGAAGAACAAGATGGTCTATGTCAAGAACAAGTGGAATGCTTAAGGCAAAGGTATGATCTTGATAGGCTTTCTATTTTATCGGTCTCTTATAGTGTTGGGAGACCGGGTTTAGGATAGATAGCCGTACTATCAAGATGGGCTCTCGAGTGGGTGACTCGAACATATCTTTCGGAGAGAGCTCAAACCTTTGCATACATAGCATCATCTTTCTTTATTGTTGTTTTGTTCTTGTCCATGAGAGGATCTAGAGCTTGTGGTTATCTTCATAAGAAGCTCTAGTTCATCAAAAACGGATTTCCCTTGCATATCTTTTTGTGTTTTTGATCTTGCGGGTTTTCTGGCTCCACACCTTGGGAGATATCTCACATATATATTCATGGTATTTTATCCCAATGTTTTCGTTGGATTGTAGACATAATTAAATTTCCAACAAAATTGGTTTCATCTCGTTTGGACTTCCGATGCAAAAGTTGTGGCAATTTTGGTTCTGGAGTTTCCCTGGGCAGAAGTTCCGACTCTCCACTAGTAGTACCGCTAGGGCATGTTTGCCGCCGGTAGTACCGGACCTAGTTCTGGCCGAAGTTCCGGCAATATTTAGTTGGCCTCTATTTTGGAATGCACTTTTTGATGGAACTTTAGTCGGATTTTCTGGCGGTAGTACCATCCCCATCGGAAGTTTCGGTGGATAGCGGTAGTGCTGGTCAGGCTCACTTTTCTGCCCCTCGCATTGCTGTTTTCTAACCGTTGAAAGGGCGCTGGTGGTAGTACCGCCCACCCCGCAGTACTAGCGGTCATGCACGAAAATATGCATAACGGCCAGATCGGGGAGCCCTTTAAAAGGATCTCCCCTTCCCCTTCGCGGGTCAACTTGCTTTTTCTTGGTTTTGCCCTTCTCTCTCTCCTCCCTTGTTGACCTTGAAGAGCATGCCCTCTCCCCTTCCCACTCCTATGATTCTTGCATATTTTTGTGGGATTTGAGAGAGGAGATCTAGATCTACAACCCCCACCAAACCAATTCCCTTCTTTGTGAAGGAATCCTTGGGATCTAGATCTTGGAGAGTTTTGTGTTCTCCTCTTGTGTTATTCCTCTCTTATTCCCCCAATAGCTTTTGTAGCTTTGGTAGAATTTTAGAGTGAAGGACTTGCCTCTTGCATTTGGTGCATAGGTTTGAGATCTCCTTGGAGATTTGGCGAGTTCAAGATCTTGGGCTTGTTTATCTTGGGTTATTGGAACCCTAGACGGTTGTGTGGAGTTGTGGTGTGTTGTTGGGGCCTCCAATTGAGTTGTGGAGATTCCTCAAGATTGTGGCCTTTTGTGGCATTGTTCTTGGGGGATCCAATTGTTGTGGAGTTCCCCAAGCTTGTAGCCTTTGTGGCATTTATTGGGAGCCCTCCAATTGAGTTGTGGAGTTTGCCCCAAGCCTTGTACGGGTTCGGTGACCGCCCTCAAGTGTCCCATAGTGGAACATGAGTAGGCCTTTGTGGCAAGCTCACGGGAAAATAGGGTGAGCCTTTTGTGGCGCCAGTGAGTTGTGTGCCTTCACATCTTGGGGTGAGGCCTTGTGTGGGGCTGGGTGAGCATCGATCCACCACACGTCGAGGTGAGCCATTTATGGCATTCGAAGTACATTGCGCCACCGCACCTCTCCAACAGACACGTAGCTTCTTTGGAAGTGAACTTTGGGAAACAAATCATCGTCTCCGCATCCATCGATTATCTCTAAACCGAGCCCTTTACTTATGCAATTTACATTGTGATACCCATCGTGCTTGAAGTATATTATCTTGCTATCACCTTGTTGCTTGTCTTGCTTAGCATAGGTTGTTGGTGCACTTAGTTGAACCTAGTTGGTATAGGTTTTGGCTTGATAAATTAAATGTTAAGTTTTATTCCGCATTTATTAGAGCATAAACCTTAATAATTTTAAAACGCCAATTCACGCCCCTCTAGGCGACGTCCATTTCCCTTTAAATAGCTGCAGTTGTCCTTAATCATTGGCACCATATATCTCGGCACCTTTGATCATGCTTGCTCATGGAAGAGGTTGAGTCTTGGGTCTGTACTTTACTGTCCCAAATCCTTTGGAACTTACTAATGTCACCTTGATTGACATTAATACTTTATCATCACATGATAACATCTTTGTCTATGGATCGTAGTTATGGCAGCAGAAAGAGGTCGGTTTCCAGGAGCCAACAGTGACTTTAGATCAGCCACTTCGAGCTTCTCATGGGCACTGTGCCCTGGGACACACCTTCTACGTAAAGACGAACTAGTCCCGCCATAACAATATGCATCACTTTAGATGGTACCCTTATCTATTATTATAAATGTAATCATTGAAATACTAGTGCATCATGTGCATCTTTTGATGTTTTATCACCTTGCTTCCTACTTGACTTTAGTCGGTATTATCGATACAAGAGTTTCCAATGCTCCAAGGTTGACACATTCCCTTATAAAATAACCTTTATGCTTTAAGATATGTCATCCTTCATGGATTTGAAATCATGTCTACAGTTCTTAATTAGACACCGCGGACAAACTTAGATCAACGTTCCGTGTTTCGTGCTTAATCACTTTTCAAATGTTCCTTCTCGGATCATATATTATGTTAAGTTATCATCATGGTTTTTCAAGATAGAACCTATGTCTCAACATAATGGACGATTATCATCATTTTCTTTCTTTCAACCTTTGACGTTTAACATAATGTTATTCCTAACTGGAGTGACCAAGGACCATTCCTTAATCAATTCCTATTCTGAAACTTTTTTTAGAATCCCTTTTAGGAATACAACATAATATCATAATTTACTTATTATCAACTTCTAATCCCTATAAATCATTATTTATCGGTACTTGTTCTTTTATTCTTAATGCGTCGTACACACACTTAGAATCAATCTTTAAGATCCCACTCAAAATATGTTCCAACATATTTGAGTTTGAGACTTATATTGCTCCCACTCAAAAATGTGTTCCCAAAATACGTGAGTCCGAGACTTATATTGCTCCCTCTCAAAAATATGTCATTCACATATTGTTTTAGGAAGACTTTCATAGCTCCCACTCAATTTCATATCCACTCACTATTTTGAATACCTTCAAAATACTTTGATCAATTATCAAACTGTGAGTTTTATTACGAGATGCTAGTACCTTACTAGTATTAAATCCACTAGACTTTCAGCACATTTGAATCAAATTCTTTTGAATTTGTCCAATACATTATTCATGACAAATCGTTCCTTTGTCATTCACCATTTCCTTCATGACTTTTCAATCGTTTGGAAAATTCAAGTAACCCATTACTTGGTAAGATTCAGCAATGAATTTCTTTCTAATCTTAAGTGAATTCTGCATCTAGGATTTCTCGTAACTCTAGTTTACCATTATTTTCCTTCGTAGTTCGTAGATATATCAAATTCAGGTAATATGACAAGTGATTCACAAATGTCTCCATTACAAGATATGGAGTACATTTTGACTCCTACTTTATGTAGTGAAAACACTAGTAGAAAACACAATGATTATTATCATTGATTCTTTCCTCTATGAAGAGAAACATTTAGGAACGCTTTCTATTGCGCTTCTCAACACTCCGATGTAGGGTTTTGAATCCTCATCGTGTTTTTCACTATTTTCCATAAGCTTCACATTCGAGAACATAAACTTCCTCGAAAAAGCACAAAAATTTAAGCAACACTAGTTTTGTCTTTCTTTTGGTTCTAGCCATGGATTTCCTATTCAATGTTTCCAATGAATACTCTACAAGGACTTATTCACTATTGTTTTGGTGATATCGAATAACTACAAAACTTTCATGACACTCCATACAAGATATGGCACCAATCTCATGAATCCACATGGTTCACTATATATACTAGTTGAGTGTTTACTATTTATAACTTATGGTCTCTACACTTACACTACAATGATTTATTCGGTGCTATCTATTCACCCACTTGATATTTAATATCACATTGTGATGCTTTGCATTTTGACTTTTCAAACGCATTGCATTTCACCTTTATGTCAATCTTATAATGTTGAATTTCATTACTATTGATCAAATTATAGTAACTAGATTCTCTTTTATCTTTAATACACATAAATGATGAAATATTTGATCATATCAAATGGTTTCATGCTCTTGTTTCCTTTGGTAAACCTCTTACGAAATTCAAACAATCATATAATGATAATCACCATTTTGTTGAAATACGATACATCGAATATGCATTCTCTTTCAACAATTCATCAAACACTTTGCATTCATGCAATTCACGATGTTTAAGTTATTTTGCCGAACTTGGGTATGATTCATATGTGAAAAGTAATCAAATGAATTTCACATATTATCGACATAACTTTGAATTTTAAACAATGGTTTCATTCAGAATGAATATATCATTAAGTTGGGTATTTTTCAAGGCATTTTCAATATTTTTTTAATGTTCAAGCATTAGCAATTAGTTTCATAACCAGGATAATTCATACACATAATTGAACAAGATATGAATGCAAATATACATCATCCATAAAAGTGGAACAACTGTTTGTTACAAACTCATATGAATAACCGTGTCACGAAGTGTGAGACACACTAAAGAAGTTCACAATCCACCGATTACAATAATCATCCAAAACGATAAACTAAGTGATAAATGTCGAGGGAGAGTGTCGTTGGCCATCATCATCATGCTCGCCATCAACATGCAACATCACCTCCTGTCCAGCAAGCAGCTCTCATGCGGAAGCACCTGTTTTCACCAAAATAGAATAAGTATCATATACTTTAACACAATAATATGTGTGTGCAAGATTATAACATTTATAAAACTATATATCAAATATATACCTTTGTCATCGATGACCTCTCCAGCAATGGGTTCAACCTTCACATTCCTGAAATGTGATATAAACTCGTGGAAATCCTGTGTTTCCCCATCACCTCTCATGATGCAAGTCTTGGCATGTTCCTGGTAGCTTGGTGGCAGTAACCGCAGCAACATGTCTATTGAAAAAGAGCTCGCGAACCAGTTGTCCAGGAAGTATGCAAGCCTCATGTACTCATCATGTCTGCGCACCAAGTGGTCGTCAAGTGAAGAGTTCTCCTCCATCTTTAGGGAGAGCAAATCTCCCATCGACTCATGCTCCCATATGTGCACTTGTTCCAGAAAATGTGATCTGAGTTGTACCATAACCGTTCGAGGGTTAATGATGCCCACAATCGGCCATAGCTCATCAACCATTCTGAAGTGCATTGTCACTGATATGAAGATGGACATCACACGCCAGCAGCAACGGTAATCCCGTTGCTCTAGGGTCTCATAGAAAAAGGGCTGATCCAAATCCATCTCGTAAAGTATGTAGTCGATCACTTCATTCTTGCTAAGGAGAACATGGAGACGCAACCCACATAGAAAAGTTTGATCCATCTAGTTTGAGCTTTTCTCCTTCTAACCAATCGCCAACAGGGAAGGTAACATCAGGAAGAACCATTTTCTACATTTATAATTGCAAAAGGAATTTAGACTAATTTTATAATTATATGAGTTAAAATTAATAAATCCACTAAAAACTACTATCCCCATAAGGGTTCTAGTGATTACATGATCCCTATTCACTACACCGCCCTCGATCGTCACGGCCGGTGACATAGATGCAAAGGTGGACGCCTAAACGTCGATCACATCATTCATGTGACTCATGCTCGATCTTTCGACCATCCGTGTTTTGAGGCCATGTATACACATGCTAGGCTCACCAACTCAACCTTAGTGTATTCGCTATGCAACATGGCTTACACCCACAGTATGTGAACGTAGATATGTCTGACACCCGATCGTCACGGCCTGCCTCATACTGAAAAACTTTCTTGGTGGTGCACACTAAGAGAGAACACTTTCATTGGTATTTTAATTAGGGATCACTTATTAGGCTATCGTCGAGTATCTAATACTAGCACACAATAAGACATACAAACAATAAACATTGAATGTAGAAGTGATGTGATATGGTTTTTCTCGCCGTGATCTCCATCCCGCGCCCTTGGATTCCGGTGCCAGGGTTCCGGCGTCGTAGGCACTAGGGTACCGGTGCCCTCTGGCATGGTAGTCCGTCATATCCATGACCGTCAACTAATACTTAGCAACATAAAGTAAACTACTTTACCTTTTCCACAACCATATCACATCACAACGCCCCCCTACAAAACAAAGTTAGACGGCTCTACTTTATCTTTGCATGTTTTATGTGGCTGATAGGGCTATTGCACAAGAACCATTCTTACCTACGAACTTTCTCCACAATGCTGATCAAGTAGTTGTCTATACTACACCCCTTTCGGGGCTCTCCATTGCAAATGGCATACCAACTCATGCGAGAGAGATAGATACCCCAAAGCCACTTTATATGGTACAAGTCGTATGCCAAGCGTAGACCAGTCTTGCAAATGAACGCGTAAAGTCGGTTGGGGCCGCTTCATCAAGCATTGCTGCGGTATACACAAGTACACGTGGGAGGGTAACAACTAAAAGAACCCCAGTTGCCAGGACCTATCTAGTAGTAATGTAGTAACAGGAGGGGCTTTTCGCAAACTTACTCTCGAAGACCGAAAAGTGTTATCAATGCTCAGGAGAGTGTGGTTGATGTAGACGAACCAAAGCTGGCCTCAAGGTCATGTTGAAGTCCCGACAGCTACTGTGGCTCCAACGACTCTTAGTGCCCCAACTGTTGCACCTTGTAGGGAGTTACACACATCCGGTGCCTGGCGATGACTCCCGCTCCTCCGATCCAGCAGCAGTTATGGAAGTAGAGCTCCTGGATCCGAATCCTGTAGCACGAGGTGCTCCGCAGTGAAGAAGACTCCTACATGCATGATCCAGACTTGGGACCCCGGTCACGAGAGAGAGAGAGAGAGAATCAATTGGAGGTCTTGCCAAAATAGAGGGAACCTTTTATTGATTATTGTGTATGTAATTTGTCAAAATACCTCTCTTTATATAGTGGAACCCCCCTCCCCATAGCTAACTAGCTTAGCCATGTGGGACTAAAAAAGGGAGAGGGGAGAGAGGCAGAATGGCCGGCCGGGCAAGGCCCTTGGCGGCCCCACGCGGGGTGCCCAAGGCCTAGCCGGCCACCCCCTCCTCCTTCCTCCCTTCAGTCTTTCCCTCATGGGCCCTTTTCCCTCCGGATTTGGCCCAATTAGGAATTTGACCCTTTTTCATTCCTTTTCTTTTATTGAATAAATATAATTGAAAGATTAAATAAATATTCAATATTCACTTACATATTTTTCAATCCCCATTGATGTGGAACTCATTCCCTCTAATTCTGGACATCCTGGACTTACCGAAACCCTTCCGGTTTTCTCTATTCTCTTTTCTTCGGTGATTCTTCTGATCCTAAAACACTCTTTGAGCATCATCAAGTCCTTAAGCGTGATACCCCACGGTTCCGGAAGACTCCAGACATGGTCGGGACACTCCCGCACCAATGATCAACAGAGGGACCTGGATGGCCATGTGACCCCTATGCATTCCATGAAATCTTTAGTTGTTTGAACCATGAACGTCGTGTCATATTCCTTTTGTCTATCGATAATTGCATTGTCCGAGATCTGATCAATGACATCACCATGTCATGTTTAATATCGTTACTAACAAATGCTACTTGACTCGTTCCAACAAGTGATGTCCCCGTGATCAAATCACACGCTACGCAGCTATTGGATACAACTTCTCCGAGTGGGCCCTCGAGTATCTTTTTTGTGACGCGGATGGACAAATCCCGCTCTTGACACATATTTCCACAACTGTTCCTCCGAATACCTGAACAAACCTTTATGATTACAGTTTCACCGAGTGACGTTTGATGCTATTAAAGTACCCTCGGGTAATAGTGATTGATATGGCCTCAAGGTCTAAGAAATAGTATACTAAGTCTATTCTCATCATCATAAGTTGAACTTCATGACATGATCGAGCATGATGCTTAGGTTGGGTATAGCTCAACATCTCATTCTCGTAATGAGGTGACTCCATTGTCAACTGGCATAAATGCCACATGATCAGGAAACCTTGATCATCTGTTGACCAATGAACCAGTGACTAGAGTTGCACCGGGAACTCCTGGTAGTTTATATATCACACGTGTATTGACGTTTCCCTTCAATATAGTTATAGCATGATATAAAACTTAATCATAAACTTTATGAAATATGATAATAATCCATATTATTATTTGTCTCTAGGGCATATTTCCAACATAAATATACCTCCCACTCTTAATAGGGGTAAACTCACTCACATTCAGCACCCTTGGCTTAGATACTTTGCATTGTTCTTAGCTAGAGGATTTCTTGCTAGAGATAATACTTCTGCTTGCATTTCATATATTATATGTGGGGCCCCCGGATTTAATCCTCCGAGAATCCCTGTTATGCATACAACCACGATCCCATGATCAGTTAGTCGTGGCACATAACCGACAAGTATCATTACAACATCCGAGAATATACCAAATTACAAGACTTACATAAATGCCGTTATGGCTACATCAATAATCATTAGCGGAACTTCATCAAGCACAGAGCCCAAGCCATGCCTTAACCTATAGGCAACTGACTGGGAAGACGTCCTAGCTCGCATAGTCGCCCACATCATCTTCTTCTTGATATCTGACCACGTTAATAGCCAGGGACAATGCCCGTGAGTACTTTGAATGTACTCGCAAACCACCTTAACATAATAGTAATAACAAGAGGATATGCATTATGGTTGTGGTAGTAGGAGGGCTCCAGGAGGGGTTCTTTTCTCAATTAGTTTCTCTTGTAGATATAGCATCTACATATCTTTGTTGAAAACCTTTGTAAACATTTTGGAAACCTTTTTGAAAAGTTTGGAAAACATTAGTACTAGGTCACCCATTTGTTCCTGTCTTCGGGTCATCCCACGACCAAACTCCTTTCATTCCTTTCCGACCATCCCATGGTCAAAACCTTTCTCCTTTTCGACCATCCGATGGTCAAGATATTTTCAAAGCCTTTGCTTTTCCGAAATCCTTTTTGAAAACAAAACCAGCACCGCTATGCAGCAACCTTTCCAACCGTCCATAACCACGGGCACGGCTATTCAAATAGATTATACTCTGCAGAGGTTGTACACTTTCCCTGAAAGATCCGATATGTCCGCCGCGAACAGCCGCGGATCGTCATACACTAGTATGCGAGTTTCGGATAACCGAACAAGACCTTCAAGATAATCCCCTCTTAACACAAGCGCCTACCCTATGGGTGTTATTCCCCTCAAAACCGGGACGTCGGGTACCTAGGACCAATCGGAGCGCTTTTTCCACTTCTCGAGTGTGTGCTTTCAATGAGGGGCCATAGTAATGCGTGGAGGCCAGCAGACCCTTCGTTCCTTCTCCAGGTCGATGTCCCACATGGACCTTTATCATAGAAGGCCCAACCTCCAAGGATCCCCGATCCCCTGTAGTAGTTGTGAGGCACTTGTATCAGAGAGAACCACTTTTGGGTCAAGCCCCTTCCCATATAGGGGTAGTGTGGTTGCACGGGGTAGTTGTTCGGGCAAAACTACATAGAACCGGGTGCGTTTTCATAAACCTTTTTCCTCCATCTTTCCTTCAGCATTTTGTAAAACAAAACCTTTCTCTTTCTCAACATCTCTTGGGAGGTCCCACCACCTCACCAAGGTTTTATCAGGAAACATTTGGTAAAAACCTTTTTCTAGGGTCTTCCCATCCTCTAGTTTTGCTTCGGCTGGATCGGGGTCCCAAAAGGGGTATGGTGTTACACCATCTACCATACTAGGGGCAAGTAGGTATCATCGAGAGGGTTGTACTTAGTAGTACAATAGAGTAGTAGTTCAGACGAGCCAAACCACTACCATATATATACATCAACATATAGTAAAACGATGCAGTTTCATAAATAGTAGATAAAACATGCGTAAGTAAATAGTAGGACAAGGCTTATGAGCAAGAAGGTGGCTTGACCGATGATCAGAAATATGGAAATATGTCCCTGGACTTCTTCTTAGAAAACCATAATAACACCAATAAAAACCATCTTCTTCTGATCTCCGGTATAATCGCAACTATCGTCGATAGGGAACACATGCAAACAAACAAAAGGGCACAATCAAAAAAGGCATACAATCAGCAATACCATTCAGCAAACAAGCAATTGAATAAACTCTAATTAAGGTTCAGTAGTTTTAGATAGGATTGGATTTAGGAGGTTGAGATGGCCTTGGAGAAGGGGATGAAGATCCCTTAGGATTTATAGTCTAGAAACTACCTAAGAGATGGATTTTGGGACAAGACCATATTCTGTATGATACCATTGTATACAAATGATACCTACAGTTAGATGTTGATAAAATGAAACCAACAAAAGTGGTTTCACTAATTTATCACTTTTCTTTAAATAGTTATGATTTTTCTAGTAAAATAACTTCTAGTTTTAGGGAATAAATCACCATAAAAGTTCTGGAGTTCCAAAAATTATTTCCTTGGATAGTTTTGTAGGGTTTGATGTGATGAAAAGCCTAGAGTTGGAATCACTCCAAAATAATTACCAGAATGCCCTCAGGAAATTCCCAAAGGCAGTTCTAGAGCCGTTTTGTCTTTTTCGCTAAATTAAATATACAGAAGCTATTAATTTGATTCGAAAATAATATTGTAGGTATTTGGAATACCTTTCTGTAGAAATTGGAATCAACATTTTTGGAGCTGTATAACTATTGTAGTGAATTTAGAGATGAATAAACCATGCATAGAATGGTTTAATTCATAGAAAAACATCCAAGGCTCAATAAATCAGGCACTCCTGGATTTGGATAGGTAGTGGTGTAGCACATCCAGGATAATTGGACTTGGGTCAATTGGACTCATGATTTGGTCTAGGGGATTTTCTAAGGTCAGATAAAGGGTGTTTTTGGTTATTTTTGCCAAGGCAAGCTACTATTCAACTTGGCATGAGACCAAGGTCTAGGGATAGGTACTACTAATACCTTTCAGAGGCAGTTGGTTTTACTCCAATTGGAGTTGGGTAGCTTAGTGAGGAAATTATTTAGTGTAAATGATACATTTGAGTATATTTAAATCTAGCAAAAACTAAGATAGATATTGGTATGAGACTAGCTCTGGGTGGTAGGGAATACTCCACAGAACATGTAAAAATTTAGATCTGGTAGTTCGAGGTTGATTTGTATTTTTGGAAATGATTTAAAGTGAAAGGCCTTTTTATAGATCTGGAATAATAGAAAAGAAAAAGGGAAAGGAGCTGGCCGAAACTGGGCTGGGATCTAGGGTACGCTGGGCAGGGGAGGCGGATTCGGCCCACACAGGGGACGCGCCGCGCGGGAGCTGTGTTTGAACCGCTGACGGGCAGGGCCCGCTCGTCAGCCACTGGGGGGAGAAGAGGTATCGGGGTAGCTCGGCCGTTCGATTAAGACGAGATGGACGGCCTGAGGCCGTCGTCTCCATGCGAGCTGGCACGTCGGCGCAGAAACTCTAGACGGTGCAGGGGAGTCTGGGGTGCTTACCAAAGGGCTCGAGAAGGGTCAGCGGTGGCATAGGGCGATGCGGTGCACGACGGCGATTCCGGCGATGGGCGGCAGGGCTGGGTTCGACGTCGGGAGACGGTTCGCGTGAATACACCCGAGCGGAGCTCGCCAGAGCTCGCCGAGGAGGCCGTGGGGAAGCATGCATGTCGATGCATAGGTTATAGAGGGGATGCGGTGGTCCTGTGGAGTGCAGGGCTGCTGCCTGCAAAGAAAAATGGGGCTCGGGAGCGTCGGGTTAGCAGGAGATGCTCCACTCGGCCGAGAGCTGGAGCGGCGGCCTCCGGTGATCCTGCGATAAACAGAGGTCATAGGGAGGTATATTAGGAAGAGGGTAGATGCCCTGAAGGAGAACGAGGATAGGGAGGACTAGAATAGAGGGCTTAGCTCGAGGGGGGAAGTGGAGGCCAAGAGGAGAGATCCTCCTTCTCCATGGCGAGGGAGAGCTGCAGGGATGGATCTGGAGCTCTCGGGGAGGGCAAGTGGAGTGGGAGGGGGACAAATGAGGGAGCAGGAGGGAGTGGGTGGTCTCTAGCCCTTATAAACCGAAGAGAAGGCTCATGGTGGACCTTGTCCATTTGGGGTAAGTGAGGGAGGGAGGTGTAACGAGGGGAGGATGTTGTGGGCAGGGGAGGTGGTTTTCTGGTCGAGCTGCAGAGCAGAGGGGGAGGGGTAGCTACTACAAGAGGAGAGAAGGGGTTTTGCAAGCCAAGACACCCACATGGGGTTAAGCACTAGAGGACAAGTTGCTACAGTAATTGCTAAAGTGATCATGACTAGAGATGAGTGTTGGGTGTTATGGAGGCTTGTTGGTGAAGATTGATGAGGTTTGATGGAGTATGAGTGCAAGGTTTTGATCATAACCCGAATTTTGAAAAATTGATGACTATGAAGAAGATCTTTGAATTGATCTTGGCAAGATGAGTGAAGGGTACTGGTAGATAGTTTAGGTCAGGATACATCTCCAAGATTTATTTGGGCTTTTTCATATGAGTTTTAGTGCCTTTTTGATCAATTAATCAAATAGAGTAGAAATGGTTTCTGGAAGCTCTTTTGATATTTTTACATTGGGAATGGTTGGTTTGTGATGTGAGATGGTCCTAAATACCAAGGCACACCTTGGGGAACTTTCTTGGAATTTATTGGGAAGTAAAAGTATTTTTAGACAATTATTTCTTGTTTCTACCATTTAAGAAAAAGGGCAAAAATAAATAATAAGGGATCTCAAAAATATTTATTTTTGAGATGGGAGTGTAGGGGATGATATATAGGACTCAATTGTTCTTAAATTTGGGGAAATGTTTTGGCAAAAACCAAACTTTCCTTTATGGAAGGAGTTTTGGAGATTTTGACTAATAAGGAGATTTATTAGATTTGGAGCCATAATGATTATGGATAATTATTGATAAATCTTGGTGATCAAGGTAGATGATATAGACAAGATGTAGCAAGCATTTGCAACCTTGGTATTGGAGAATCGAAGTTGATTTTGGTGGAATACCCTAGAGTAGGGATCTAGGGTGGTGTTAATTTCATACCATCAAAACATGGCTGTACCTTGGATTTCAGATCTCCCCTTGGGGCATGGGGTAGATGGATGGATAGACCAAGTGATGTACTTAAACATGGTATAGAGGTTTGAGCTTGATCTTGTTTGGGTTTCCCAAGAATTGTTTTCAAAATTTGAATAAAATAAGCCTGCCAAAGCAGATTATCAACTAGCCTTCAAAACCTTGTGGGTTTAAGCAGCACAAAGATCCACTTGGAACAAGTGAAGTATTTATTGATAGACCTATATGATTAGAACACAACCATTCAAAGAGTTTGTCCATAGAAGGTTGGATGGTGGTGTGAGCTTCTATCAAAGTAGGCATGTTGACTAGATTTGCAGGAATATTTATTTTCTTGCCTGCAAAACCATCAAGAACCAGTGGGTTGGAGGATGATATAACCAAGGGCAATAGTGGGAATTTGTAGTCCTTAGGATGGTTAACAATATGGTTCAAGTGAATTACCAAAAGGGCACAAGGGTTGAGAAAGGGAGTCATTCGAAAAGGTGATGTTGGAAACAAATTTTCAGACAGCCAAATTTGGCAGATTTAGGGTTTTTGACTAGAATGTGGGTGGTGATGATTTTGATGTGTTGCAAGGTACCAAGCATCATCAAGTGGACGTGGTTGAAGAGTAGATTGAGTAGAAGGGATCCATGCTTGATATTGGTCCTCATTGACTTGGAAACTTCTAGAAGGGATTTCTCCAGAATTGATCTGGTTAAGAGTTTTAGATGATCACTTAGTAGCTAGGGATCAGATCCAGATTGTATTCTTGATTAGGGTGGGATGATTGGGATACATCTTTATCCTAGTGAAGAGCTCCTAGAGTAGCTCATATTATCTTCTAAGCAGACAAATCAAACAGCAGATCAAGGCAACTTATCTTACAAACAAATCAACTACTACTAGGGTTACCACCAAGCTTAGCTTGAGGTAAGGATGGGTATTTTGAAATAGGTTGGAGTTTGAACAAGGTAAGTTCCTTGGTATCTCTACCCAGAGTAGAGTTCAAAAGCTTACAAAAAGGTTTTGGAGATCCTAGAGGTAAGAGTAGTTGAAGGTTCTGTCTTGAAAACATAAGGAGATTATATTATATAACTCTCCATAGTTTAGGGAAATAGAAGCTACTAAAATAGTTGGTTTGCAAAGGCTTCTTGGCTTAGGTTTTGAAATGCCAGAACATTTGAGAATATGGAAAGTAAGCTAAGACTGTTTGGGAAGTAGCTTTTGTCAACTGTGTTAAGGTAAGGGAGTATATCATCTAAAACTGATTCATATGCATAAGCATATCCAAAGAACAAGCAAACACTTCAGCATTAAACATGAAAAAGTTTTTGTTCCCCTTGATTTTTGCATTCTGGACAACTAATAAGGGTTGCTGAAATTGGGATGTTACATTATACACTTGTTAAAATATGCAAAAGAGGGAAGAAGATCTTAATATAATTTGGGAGTAATGTTTGCTAGAACTTTGTCTATTGCAGTTAAGAATAATAATCACGGAATTCCTCTCTGCACTGGTGCAATTGCTACTTTGATTTTTGATCATATTAAAGATGAAAGATGTTTTTCCCACATGGGCACGAAAGTGCGTGAATCTAACTTGCTTGATTTTGAAATACTTAAACGTATGGGAATGATGAGGGAATATGAAGTATACTATATGTATCAATATATGGCCAGAGGTAGACTATTGGTGTCCACCCTGCTCCCTTGCTTGGATTATTTTGAGAGGAATGCTGGCAAGTGGATAGTCCTAGAGGTGGACAACTCAGCATGGGAGGAGGAAGCCGCACCACAGGAGGTGGAACCTACCATACCATGGAACACAGCACCGCTATAGTGGGGGAATGCTCCTCCCGCAATGAGGGAGTACTGCTACCCAGGGTTCTAGCTTCGATCCAAGCTTAGGGGAGTACTGCTACCTCTTTCATCCATTGTTTTATATCATGTTTCCTTTGATATGTTTTTAGTTCCTTTGTTCTTAAAATTATAAAAACACAAAAAGATTTTAGTTGTTTCTTTCACTTATTTGTCTCTGGTTATTTATCTTGTTCATCTTAAAATCGAAAAGAACAAAAACATTTTCGTTTACTCGAATATAATGAAAATCTGAGTTGCAGAAATTTGTTGAAAGCTGTCCACTGTTTGATTTTTCATATTTTTTCTATAACTCCGATTGAGATAAAACTTTAAAGACGGCTGCAACTTTTCATTCCCTACATACACAAAAAATTTGTTACCATTATGATGTGTTGAAGTAGGGTAAAAACAGTTCTGATTTTCAATGAAGTTTTCTGGCAGAATTGAAATTTTAATGTGCAGTTCAAGTTGGGAAATGAGAACAACAATGATGAATCAATGTGTATGAATCGAGACGAGAGGTATGACACATTTTCCATGCTTATGTACACGTCTTTAATTATAGTAAGTGTGCATATCATCGTTTCTTTAACACTTAGGAAAGTGGTGATAAATGTTTATCTTGTCCGTGTTCATTTATGTTATATGGTGTTAAGTGACAACACTTAGTAGTGGTTGAGTGATTGTAGTTTTAAGTAAAGGTCTATGCATCCCATTGTGCTTTCTAAAATTGCACCACACTTGCAAAAAAAATCTTAGATACAAACTATGAGGTTATATGCTTGACGAATTATGGGTTGGGAGTTATCATGACCATGCTTTCATGGGGCACATTTTCAACATTGCACTTTCATATCTAGTTGATATCATGTCCTTTTGTTATGGATGCCTATCGTTGTAAAATAAGTTGGAACCTTTGTAAGCTCATGGAGTTTGTATATTTGCTAGAGAAACGCCTGGGCCGCTAACCCAAGCGATGCATCATTCATGGTAAAAAATTACAGCATCCCATAGTGAGCATTCTATGAAGCATCTTCAATAAAAATCTATGCCAATAGTAAATAAAAAGAATTGCTGAGATGCTCATTGTCTGTTTGTCTTGTCATTTTGGTATGGTAAACCTTCCATACCATGGGGCAAGAGGCACCCCGTTGGCGTTCTCGATGATACATGTGTACTTATAATGACAAGAATTTGCTTTGGATCTTAATTTGAGTAGCATGTGGTGTAGGTACTCGTATTCAAGGGGCATGAGGCATTCAATTTATAGTTGGCCAAGCATATAAGCCATACTAACTCTCACAATTACTTTGATTGACTAACAAGGCAATGTAGCAAGCATGATGAATTTATTAGTCCACAACTGAGAGAATCAGAGATCTCAAAAATCTCATTCATGATTCAATCAAAAGCGATGCAAGAACCTTTATTTAAATCTACTGTGAGTCAAACTCATCTAAGTGGTGCCACTATATATGATCCTCCTTGCAGCAAATATAAATGCTTGAACACTGATTAGATGCACCTTTGTTATCATTTTACTATTTGTTATGGAAATTATGTTTTGGGTACTTGTTATTACTAAAGGTGATTCATATGCAATGCAAAGTTCTTGTCAAAGTCTTTTATCGCTTCAGCACTACATTTGAGTTGTTCGAGGACAAACAATGAGCTAAGCTTGGGGGAGCTGATGCATTCAAAATGCATCTACTTTTCCAAGTACTTTGCCTCACATTTTAATCCAGAATCCTCCCATATTTGATTAAAACTTCAAAATCTGACGCTATATTTTAGCAAAGTCTCGTTTCTGGTTGTTTTTGTAGGAAATAAAATCGGGGAAAAATACCAGGCCACTTTTTATCAAAAGAAGGAGTTTGAGCATTGGGCACACCACATGCAGCCAGGTAGTGGGGCCGCGTGTGGCATGCTCGTTTGTCCCACGAGCATCGTCTCGCCTTTGGTTTTTTGCGTACTCCCATATATACCCCCAAAACTGGTTGCCCCAGGAGGATAGAGCTTTTCATGAAACAAAGCATCACCAGAGGCACGATCTTCGATTTCAGGGTCAGAATGATCTACGATTTCTCCCCTGAAGGAGGGATTTGGAGGCCGTCTTCACCGCCTTCATCCCCATCAACCATGAGCTCCATCTCCGCCACCATGGCTGAGTAGTTCGCTATTGTCATATGAGGTGGATGGGGATTGGATGATATTTATCATGTAATCGTATTAGTTGTTCAAGATTTGAGGAGTTTATCTTGATGATATTCTTGTATTGTGTTGATGCACTTTAGCTATGTTTAATGCTTGCTACTAGGGCCCGAGTGGCATGATTTCAGTACTGAACTTATGTTGCCCTATCATTTAATTGAGTTTGGTATCTATCTACAAAGTATAGTGCCTATTATTATGTTGAGCCTGTGAACCCTAAAACGACATATAGGGAAAACAAGTGGGAGATTTTTTAGTTTGAGGATTCTATGTGTTCATGGAGTGTTAATGGGCAACCTTAATTACCTGTAGTTCCAAGTTGGCCCCGGTGAAATGGGTAGAGAGGACAATAGATGTTGTGCAAATTCTCTTGGTCAGTACGCACAACTAAAGTCGGAGCACATACCTACACACATTGGAGTCATAGAAAAACCCCATGCTATTTATATTTTATTATATGATCAATCTTATACATGCAGTACCCCTCTATCACCTCATGCCTATGTTTTAATCTCTAAGAGTTACACATTCACTACTTCTGGTGAAAACTAGAAAACCGTTTAAATTTCTCTTGTTTTATTTTTCTTGCTCGAAGCAAATTACTGCCATCAATGTTTTCTCTTGAGTTTATTGATACACAGGTGTGGTTGAGAGTGACGTCTCAATTGCTAAAGTCTTATTGATATTCTTGTGTTCCCCTTGAGTCAAACTATATATTTGGATAATACTTCCCATCAAAGTTTTCAGCGATTCCCTATACTTGTGGGCATCAGGTGTCATCTTTGTTACTACGTTATCTGCTACCGCGACTGTCGTTTATTTAGTTGTCCTCTCCGGCAAAGCCAACTGCAACTTAGCTTGGCCTGCTGTACCAATCATTGCCACGCCTTCTCATGTCATTATTTCTCCTATCCTGATCTTCCTCGGGTGAGTGCCCCTATTTGTTATTTACTGCTTCTTCACCATCTTCCCCAGCAATTGGCCATGTCCATCAGCTGAGAAATTGTTTTGGGTTTGACCTGTCCCATCTCCTCAATGAATGCTCTTCGGTGAAGATGGCCGTTGAAACAATCGATCACGCTTTCATCTGGTATAGCATCATATGAGTTTTTGATGATGTTCCATCTCTGAATAAATGCTCGTATTGGCTCCCTAGACTTCTGCTTGCACGACCACAATTCTTCGATTGATGTGGGGCGCTTGAATGTGGATGCGATGTTTTTGATGAACTTATCCTCGAGGTCACTCCAGCTGCTGATGGATTCTTCGGGTAGCTATCTGAGCCATGATCGATAAGCACTGCTTAGGTGCAGCTGCAGGCTTTGCATAGCGGTAGTTTTGGAGCCACCCTGGAGCTTGATGGTTTGTAGGTAATCAGCCAACCATGCTTCGGGTTCCTAGAGGCCATCATACTTTTCGCAGTTGTGAGGGAGTTTGAACTCCTTGGGTTCCGGAGTTTTGTGAACCTGTTGGTAAAGCACCTAGCCCCGCATGATTTGTACTCATCCTCGCTTACCCCATCGTAATATCTTCGACTGATGCGCTTTTCCCTAGATCTATCGACCCTTGATACGTCCATTTTGCATCACTATTCTATATCATAATTTACTGTTATTCATTGATATATTTCATATTAAGAGATGATACTTATGTTATTTCATCTATTTTTGCATGGTTGTTGACTTTTGGAGCATGGACCACTGCAGTCAGGATTCTGATGGAAAAGGTGTTGTTTGGAGGCAAAATTCGCGAAGATCAGAAAATCTGGGAAAATATACGGAAAATCCTATTTTTCCAAAAGACGAAGGAAGCCAGAAGGAGTGGAGATGGGCCACAGGGGGCCCACACCACCCTCTGGTGCGGGCCACCCTAGGTCGCGCCACCAGGTGGTGTGGCCGCCCTGGCCCACCTCTGGCTCTAACCCTCTGGCGTGTATATTCCTCCCAAAACCCTAAGACTCGGGGAGGGACCACAAAAAGATTCCACCGCCTCTGCAGGGCAGAAAACACCGAGAGAGAAAGATCTCTTCGGCAGACAGATTTCTGCCAGGGGAATTCCTTCCCAGAGAGGGGAGATCATCGCCTTCAACACCACCATCAAGCTGGACTTCATCGGGATCATCAACATCATCATCACCACCATCATCACATCAGCACCCTCATCACCATCTCCATATTGTTGTAACAATTAGGTTGAATCTTGCATAGTTCTTAGGGGAAACTTTTCCGGTGTTGATTACTCTTTGTAGTTGATGCTATTGAGTGAACCATTGAATTATTGTTTATGTTCAGATTGTTATACATCATTATTCCATCTCTGATCATGATCCATATGATGTCTTGTGAGTAGTTCGTTTTGTTCTTGAGGACATGGGAGAAGTCATGTTGTTAGTAGTGGAGTTGTGTTGAGAAATATTCATTAGTTTGATATTTAAGTTGTGGTATACTTCTTATGGTGGTGTCATGTGAACATCGACTACATGACACTTCACCTATATGGGCCTAGGGGACTAGATTGTGTATTTGTCTACTAATCGTAGGGGTTGCCGGAGTGACAGAAACCTGAACCCCCGTTAGGAAACCATTGCACAAGGGACGTAAGGGTCTTAGAGTTTAAAGTTGTGGTTAGGTTTCTACCTTAATTACTTTCTTGTACTTATGGATGTTTGCAAGGGGTATAATCACAAATATGTATTAGTCCTAGGAAGGTCGGTACATTAGCACAGGTTCACCCACACAACACTTAGCAAGCTAAAGAAGATTAATCAACTATATGAAGCGAAAGCACTTGACAGTCTTCCCATGTGTCCTCGACAATGTTTGGTCATCTTAAGTAATACAACCGGCTTGTCCTTTGCTGCATAAAGGATTGGGCCACTTGCTTAATTTATTCCTACTATCTTTTGTTTACTCGTACTTTGTTTACTTGCTTTATCAAAAACCCCTAAAAATCCATTTGCTAAGTATTTGCAGAGAATTCCTGATCCATACCACTAGCCAGCACCTTCTGATCCTCGTTGGGTTTGACACTCTTACTTATCGAAAATACTGCGATACACCCCCTATACTTGTGGGTCATCAACCTTGTGATGTGTAATGTTGTTTCTGGCATTGTCCCATTGTTCAGGATTCGAGAATTGCACCCGATGCGGTGAGCGTGTGATGCATGTAAAATGATTTTTTTGTAAAGGAGCATATATTAATATCGCTAGATACCAATTACACCACACCTATGCAACAACGCATTATCCTATTGGCATTACGGATGCACATAGACAAAAAAAGAATTATAGAAAAAATCCCACTACATCGATCTATTCCTTACAACAGCGGACCAAACACCACCGAGATAGCACCAGAAATCCATCCTCTCCAAAGCGACGCCTCCAAGAAGGGAACTGTGCACAATCACTATCATCGCCCTAATCAATGATCATGGGTTTTCACCCCGGAGAATGTCCACACTCACAAAACAATGCCTTCAACAAGGTCATTGCCAGGCACAACCAATTAAGGCCAGACCTTGGATTTTCACACTACAAGTTTGAACTCTAGAATCCTCATGTACTTTTGCCCCCACATCATGATGTCGCTGCTCCAAGACCCAGATCACCAAGCCAAAACCGCCACCAGGATTCAAACCACCATTAGCAGTTCCCAAACCTCGGCTTCCATGTCATTCTCTAGGACTGACTTCATCAAGGAATTGAAGGCATGTCCTTGATGGCAACAGACTGTAAAGCTTCGCATCGCTCCGCTGAAAAGCAAACAGTTAGATAAAAACATGGTTGCACGCGACAACCTATGGAATCTACCTCACCAAGCCCAATCGATGTCCATGGCCAATGACTTGCAAGGAGGTGGCAGCGCAGGGTCGGTCCTCCACCAGATCCGGCCATGACACAGCGAGGAGGATAAGCAGAGACGACAGGAGAACCACCCGGATCAGAGATCTAGGGTTCGTCCCTTGCTGATCCGAAGCCCAACCCCCAACACCGGTCAAGCACCGCCTAGGAGGACCACTACCACCACCCCGACCAGGGGCGCCACCCTGACTACCGCTCGTCGACGCGCCGGCCGTTCCTGCCCCAATAGCCTCGGCGGCCGTCAACGGCACCCACCATGCCTAGGCCAAAATTCATCGGCCGATCCCGCCGCCACCACGGCTAGGGCTGGCAGGAGCGATGGCGACAGGCGCAGGAGAGGGTGCGACAGGGCAGCACGCTGAGATCTTCCCACAACACCACCCTGGGGGCGTACACGAGGGGTGCGAGAAAGCTTATGTCCCCCTTGAATTAGCTGAGGCCTATTGGTATTGATGCGACAAGGGATAAACTACATAAACTTTGTAGTTTGTTGCTATGAATTCCCACATATTTGCATCATATTAGTAGTTATTACCAATGTTCGTAATGATTTTGGGGATTTTCTAACCAATTCCCACTCTTTTGTTTTAACTCTGTCTGGCAGAAAAAACCTTCTGTTAGTGTTTTTGACTTTTCAGGAGCTACGGAACTAGAAACGGAGCTAGTCAATGGTAGTTGTTAGATAATTTACATAAAAATCCAACACACTAAAGTAGGGCCCGAGGGTCCCAACTAACCGAAAATGGATGCCCATTTACTTTAGGGCCCAGCACTAGTGCTATCTCAGTCATCAAAACTCCGATGCCATCGATTCCACCACCATTCGCTTTGTTTTGACCTAAAACTATCTATATATACCCCCTGGTGGCCTTTCTAGGGATGAACGGAGGCGGAGATGGAAAACTAAGTAAAAGAGAGCTAGCAGGCCGCCACCTAGAGGAAGATTGGAGGGGGCCACTGCCGAAATCGCCTTCGGTTGCTCTCATCCTTCACCAACGTCTCCTCATCACTCTCCATGATGATAGGGGAGTAGTCCACCCCTAGACTATGGGTTTGTGGTGGTAACTTGATCTAATCTCTCTATGTATGATCATTGTTGAAGTCCATATGATGTGCCTTGCATGAGTCTGGACCTATATGGGCCTAGGGGATTGCATTGTGTATTTGGCTACTAATCGTAGGGGTTGCCTGCGTGACAGAAACCTGAACCCCCGTTAGGAAACCATTGCACAAGGGACATAAGGGTCTTAGAGTTTAAAGTTGTGGTTAGGTTTCTACCTTAATTAATTTCTTGTACTTATGGATGTTTGCAAGGGGTATAATCACAAGTATGTATTAGTCCTAGGAATGTCGGTACATTAGCACAGGTTCACCCAAACAACACTTAGCAAGCTAAAGAAGATTAATCAACTATATGAAGCGAAAGCACTTGACAGTCTTCCCATGTGTCCTCAAGAACGTTTGGTCATCTTAAGTAATACAACCGGCTTGTCCTTTGCTGCATAAAGGATTGGGCCACTTGCTGCATTTATTCCTACTGTCTTTTGTTTACTCGTACTTTGTTTACTTGCTTTATCAAAAACCCCTAAAAATCCGTTTGCTAAGTATTTGGAGAGGATTCCTGATCCATACCACTAGCCAGCACCTTCTGCTCCTCGTTGGGTTCGATACTCTTACTTATCGAAAATACTGCGATACACCCCCTATTCTTGTGGGTCATCAAGACTATTTTCTGGCGTCGTTGCCGGGGATCAAAGCGCTATTAGAGAGTGGAACTGGTAAAGGAAACATCTACTGTGAGTATTCTTTACTTTTGTTAGTTTCTTATTTGGTAATGCTACTAACACTGCTAAGGTAGTAGATGAACCACCACCTGCTGAGAATGATGCTTTTAAAATACCTACAAGAATTATTGATCATGTTATGGATAACTACTATGTTGGGGATGGAACCGTCCATCCCGGTGATCATTTACTCTTTATACACGAATTATGCGGGTTGTTCAAGTGTGCATGTATTACTACAGATCAAGTTAAGAAGAAGTTATTCTCATTATCACTGAAAGGAAGAGCTGAGGAATGGTATAAGCTGCTGAAGAATGGTCAAGCTCTAGAATGGGAGGAAATAGTGCCTCTCTTTTATTCAAAGTTTTATCCTCCTAGTGAGATTCATAAAGATGGGAATCAAATATACAACTTTTGGCCTCTTGATGGAGAGAGTATAGCTCAAGCTTGGAGGAGATTGAAGTTACTAATGCTCAAATGTCCCATTCATGAGCTCCCCAACAATATTATTATCAATAACTTTTATGCAAGGCTCCCTCTACATGACAAGGATTTATTGGATGTTTCTTGTGCTGGATCATTCACTCGCATGGAAGAACAAGCTAAATGGGATCTTCTGGACCGTATTCAAGACAATGCTGAAGCTTGGGAGAATGACATAGGTAGAAAGTCAGGTATAAATTATGATTATGAATGCATTGAATCTTTTATGGGAACTGATGACTTTCAAAATATTAGTAATGCTTATGGTCTTGATTTACAAGTTATTACAAATTGCTTTAAGGCTTTTGCTTCTTATATTGAAATTCCAAAAAGGGGATGGAACAAGTACCATGCACCTTATAAAGATATTGTTAATCGTGTTCTGTTAGAGATCTGAGTATTGCACTATTGATCACATCTTACCTGAACCTTATATCGAGAAGATTCCCTTCCCAGATAAGGTAAAGGATCATCCTATGATAACTAGTGTAATCACTAAAAGTGAAAAGAGAACTATAAAACCTGATGAACAAATAAACGTTGAACCTGTGGTAGCAATTGTGAAAAACCTTGTCACTAAAGGCATAGAAGATGGACACATAGTCTTTTGTGAGGATGCTTCTAATATTGTTTCACATCCTAATAGAACTAAAAAGGCTAGTGTCCCTGTGCTTTCCGTTAGAATTGGTGATCATTGCTATTATGGTTTATGCGATATTGGTGCAAGTTCCAGTGTTATTCCTTATGAGCTTTACAGAGAAATTATGCATGAAATCAGTCCCTGCGAATTGGAAGAGATTGATGTGGTTATTCACCTTGCTAACAGAGAGACCATCTCTCCAATTGGTATTGTACGAGATGTGGAAGTTCTTTGTGGTAAGATTAAGTATCCTGCTGATTTTCTAGTACTTGGTTCAGCTGCTAGTAAAACTTATCCTATCATTTTTGGTAGACCTTTCTTGAGTACTTGTGGAGCTATTATAGATTGCAAGAGGGAGAAAATCTTGACTAAGTTTGATTGGGAATCTTATGAGTTTAATTTTTCGAAATTTACTAAAGAACCTTGTGAAGAGGAAACCCATAATGAGGATTTTAGAGTTGAACAACTTGCTTCTATTTCTCTTGCTACTAATAATGCTTTGCAGCAATTTATGGAAGATCACGAAAGTGAGATCTTCATGGAAGAAAGGAATGAGATTGACGAGATTCTCCGTCGTCAACCCAAGATGCTTAAGCATAAATTGCCTGTAGAAGACCTAGGTACCACGTTGCCACCTAAAAAGGATCCGGTCCTCGATCTAAAACCTCTCCCTGATGATCTTAAATATGCTTATATTGATGATAAAAAGATATATCCTGTTATTATTAGCTCTAAACTTTCAAGGAAGGAAGAGGACAGGTTATTGGTGTTGGGGATATACTTTCCGGGTATCCTCACAGTTCCTCACTAACTAGGGTGGCCCACTTTGGGTTAGAGCTTTTCTTCACGGGCGGCCCAGTCAGGGAGAAAGACGGAGTCCAATCCGGCTACGGGAAGGCCCGGAAGACTTACCGACTTAGGCCCATAATATTACTTGTAGTTCAAGATGTACTCTGTAACCGACTCTTAGTCGTAGCCGGATAGATCTCTCCTATAAATCCTAGGCCGGATATCTATATAAGCCGTCCTAGGGAGAGCCTTTAGGGCAACACCTCAATAGTCTACAATCTCAACTCGCATAGGCGAAACCCTTGTAACCCATATTCCGGCTCTGCCGTGTTACTGGATTTCTAGCAGGAGTAGGGTCTGTCCAAAGCCAGCGGATTCGAACCTGGGTAAACTTGTGTGCTCACTGTCCCGGAACACCGTACGTCTCACACCCCTCTCTTCCGCATGCCTCGAGGACCCCCTCATGGCGTACTTGTCATCAATCCGACGACAGTTGGCGCCCACCATGGGGCAAGTGAGCTTCGGATCTGCGTTTCGAGCGGAATCTGCAAGAATCGTAATCGGCAAGACTATCGCCGTCGGTCGCATCCTCTATGCCAGCGACGTCCCTTTCCTCATTATCGACGAGACCTGGATTCCGGCTAAGGAGGTTGTGACTGCCTACACAATCATGTCTTTTGGTGAGATCGATGTTTACATCGGTTTTGCTGAAACTGCCCCACCCACCCCAGCGGTGATGATAGAGGCAGAAGAATCTTCTGGGTCCCCTTTGTCCACGAAGGCGGCAGAGTTCTGGATCTCAGAAAACCCTAAACCCACCCAGCCCGCACCAGTTGCGGAGATAGTGGAGAAATCCGAGCCTAAAGAAGACCTAGCGGCCCAAGTCGAATCTGGAGTGGATCTCCCTGGAGGAGCCGGATCCCAGATCGACCCACCCGCGGAAGTCGAAATCTAGGAGGAGCATATCAATGACACTGATTCTGGCTCAGATGATGCCGGGACAGACAGACCTTTCCTAAGGTAGCTCAGAAAGCACGCGTCACACTTTGTCGGGTACGTGGGATCCGGATCCGGCTCTGCCAATGCTGGATAAAACACCAACCCTGTGCTAGAGGCAATTGGAAAAAACGCCGACGTACCCGCATCCTCGGATGAATCGATGACGTCAGCGGATTTCCAAAAGTTCTCCGCGGAATATGAAGAGGAGTACAACTCCAAAGCTGCAGAGGAAGGAGAAGCCATGGATGAAGGATCCGGGGAACACTCTCCCAAAGCGCAGGACGACATGGATGTCAGAGATAATCCCGAGGTCTAGATGTCCGAAAGTACCGATCAGAGCCTGACTCTGAGAAATGGACCCAAAGCCGTCTTTGCTACCGGCGCTGCCAAGAAGGCAAAGAAGAAGAACAAGAAAAACAATACCCCGGCAAAATACCCTCTGGCTGACGAGGTGATTGCCGAGGAATACGAAGAAGACTCGGATGGAGCACTTATACCAAAAGAGCCGAAAAAAGAAGAATCGGTGGATGGACACGTGATCACCGAAGGTGCGCGTAAACTCATCGATGATGCATTAACCACACCTATCCCTACAACTGCAGACCTTACTGCTGAAGAGCTGGACGAAAGGGCTCAAGCCCTAGAAGCGCATCGTCAACAACTTCTGGATGAAGCTAAAAACATCGAGGAGGAGAAGAAATGCATGGCAACTAAGGATTACATGTCTCGGTTGCATTAGAAGACACGGAAGCGTCACACCAATGACGACCAATTCCCACATATCCGTGCCGTCCTTTTCGGAGATGAGATGGGGAAGCCACGGAAAGATAGCAAAGGAGATTGGGTATATCCAACCCTAGTACAGAATACCGTGGCAGGCCGAGAAATTCTATCGGCTAATCCAGGACCAGAGGAGATCCATTTGGGTATCAATCTACTCAACAAGGGACTGGAGCAGCAAAAGGTCGCCCTGTCTGGAAGTCAAAAACTAGTCTCGGATTCCGACCAATGTCGAACAGATCCGGCATGGGCTGACGTGAGACCCCACCGCATTCTCGAGCAGCATTATTTCCCTGAACGACGGGAGGACAATTATTCGAGAACCAGATCGTCAGGACAGCATCGCAGGACTGCACGCGACTGGACCAACGTCACACCAGCGGCTGAGAAAGAGGCCATCGCTTCTCTGAATCTGAGGAATCCTCCCCGACGAGAATCTAACAATCAAAGGGGAGAAGATAAAGAGAAACGTCGGGAGGAGGATCGTCAAAAAATGCCACCTCCTAGACATGCAAGCCGTTCGGCCGAGCCCCACCATGGTGGGAACAACGGACGAAGAAATGACGGAAACCACGCCGGAACAAGCAGGTAGGGGGCTCATCGTAGTCAAGACCCTCCCCGAAATCGGAATAATGACGTTCCGGACGGAGGCCGGCGATCAGCCAGAAACTATCCAGCTGCCCCACCCTCTCCACCACACAGTCATCACAACGGCACCCAAGGAGGACGATGTGGCGGAGGAGGTGGTGGCAGAAGACGAAGTCCGGCTCCATGGCACCGCAGCCATAGCCGACATTCGGGACAATCTTTATCCCCGAACGACGCAAGGCACAGGATCAACTCCAACATAGAGGCTTGGCGCTACGAAAACGATGATATCTACGTGGGCCCAAAGTGCTTCGGACCACGCATCAGAGCTACAAAATTCCCGGAAGGATTTGCTATCTCAAAACATATCCAAGCCTACAATGGTATTGCTCGGCCAGATACCTGGCTACAGGATTTCTTCCAAGCTTGCTACATTGCCAAAGGCGAAAACAGCCTGGTCGCAACCCGATATCTCCCACTTATGTTGCGGAAGACGGCATGATCATGGCTCAATGAACTTTCGGAGAACACCATCCATAACTGGTATGACATGCAAAGTGCGTTCTTTCGAAATTTCGAAGGCACATATCGGAGGCTCTGTACGGTCGGAGACCTACAGTGTTGCACCCAGAAAGCCGGAGAAACTTGCCGGGACTACCTCAGACGATGGATCGACACCAAGAACTCATGTGAAGGACTAAATGATCAAACTGTGATTGAAGCTTTCATTGCAGGTCTCCCAATTGGTCTACTGCATCATCGCTTGAAGTGTGACAAGGTCACTGATTTGGGAGAGATGATAGAGACAGCGAGCAAGTATGCAGATACTGACGACGATGCAGAGGGATTGCTCAATGCCCTAGCTGTGCCCCTGTCGGCAAAACAACCAAAGCAACAAGCTCAGAAGCACAAAAATACCTCGGAGGAAAAACCCAACGTGGAAACGGCAGTAGTCACTGCTACTTTCGGGTCTGGAGGACGAGGAGGACATGGTGGAGGCCGCGGGCATGGGCGTGGAACTTCAAGAGTCCAGGGTAGAGGAGACCAACAACTAGGAAAAACCTACTCTTGGGCCGACATTGCTAATAACCCATGTGTGCATCACCTAGACGCCAATGGGGGCTCGTCCCACACCAACGCTGAATGTCGTTTCAATGACGACATCAAAAGAGATGACACCGCGGGCTACAAAGCTAAGTGGAAGAAGGGAAAGAAAAATCCCGAAAAGGACAAGGAGACCAAGGAAGATTCTGACATGGAGGAAGCTGATGCTTCAAATCCCAAGACGGAAGGGAGGAAAATTTTTTCCACCAAGAAGGACACTTATGTAACTTTCCTCGGATCTCAACCAGCAAAGGTCAAGAAAGCAGTTCTACACGAGCTCAATGCATCAGTTCTGGTTGTCCCCCAGTATCTGGACTGGTCGGAAGTGGCAATCACATTTGACCGCGATGATCATCCACCTAAGTTACACAGGCGAGGAAAATACGCCTTAATCATCAACCCACTTATTGACGGTTATGGTTTCTCCAGGACTCTCATGGACGATGGTAGCAGCATCAATATTCTCTATGTTGAAACGCTATGCCGGATGAAGATCTCGGAAACCCAGCTGAACGATAGCTCTGTGGTATTTCACGGAGTTGTCCCAGGAAGACAAGCTAATTCCCTGGGAGAGATTACTTTGGATGTTACCTTTGGAACTCCAGAGAACTATCGGACGGAAGCACTTTCCTTCGAAGTGGTCCCGTTCAAGAGCGCATAACACGCTATATTCAGACGTCCGGCTTACTAGGCTTTTATGGCTCGTCCGTGTTACATTTACAATATGATGAAAATTCCAGGTCCCAACGGCGTGACCACTATCAGGGGAGAACCGAAGAAAGCGCGAGAGTGCGAGGATGGAAATGCCGCCTTTGCTGAAGCCGTGCTGCACGCCCAGGAGTACCAGGAGATCAAGAAGAGCATAGATCCGTCCGAGATGCCCGCAATGAAGAAGGAGGTGACAAAGCCAAATCCAGAGTTCAAGGCATCAGAAGAGACGAAGAAAGCACCGTTGAAGGATGATGACCCCTCCAAGGTGACCCAGATAGGCATAGGCCTAGGTAGCGCATAGGAAAGTGTGCTCGTCAAGTTCCTCCAAGCAAATCAAGATATCTTCGCATGGCAGCCATCTGACATGACCGAAGTACCTAGGGAACTTGCCGAGCACTCTCTAAATGTAAACCCGAACGCTAAACCCGTCAAACAGTCCTTACGACAGTTTGGCGATGAAAAGCATAAGGCAATAGCTAAGGAACTAGCGCGGCTCGAGTTAGCCGGATTCATAAAAGAGGTCATCCACACTGAGTGGTCGGCCAATCCTGTAATGGTCCCTAAAAAGGACACCACTGATTTAAGGATGTGTGTTGATTATACTGCCTTGAACAAGGCTTGTCCAAAAGATCCATTCGCTCTGCCTAGAATTGATCAAGTTATCGATTCTACGGCAGGCTCGGAACTCCTCTGTTTTATCGACGCATATTCCGGTTATCACAAAATTCGGATGAAGGAATCTGACAAAGTCAAAACTTCATTCATAACCCCTTTCGGAACCTTCTGTTTTGTTACGATGCCTATCGGGCTGAAGAACACAGGAGCTACGTACCAGCGCACGATGCATAGTTGCCTCCATGACCAACTCGGACGCAATATACATGCATACGTGGATGATATCGCGGTAATGTCCAAAAAGAAGGAAATGCTGATTTCCGACTTGGAGGAAACATTTGCCAATCTATGAAAATACAACATCATGCTAAACCCGAAGAAATGCTTCTTTGGAATACCAGCCAGAAAATTGTTAGGTTTCATTGTGTCTCAAAGAGGCATAGAGGTGAACCGAGACAAAATCAAGGCTATACTCAATATTTCCAGGCCAACTCGCCTAAAGGACGTACAAAGACTAACTGGTTGCATCGCTGCGGTTAGTCGATTTGTAAGCCGGCTTGGTGAAAGAGACGCACCATTATACAAACTCCTGAAAAAGACCAAGGATTTTGTTTGGACTGACGAAGCTGAAGGTGCACTACAAGATCTGAAGAAAGTACTCTCATCTGCTCCTATCCTTGCAGCGCTGGAACCTAAGGAACCGATGTTGCTCTATCTCGCTGCGACAAATAAAGTCGTTAGTATCGTCATGGTGGTGGAGAGACCAGAGGAAAATCAGGAACACCTGGTGTAGCATCCGACTTACTTTGTTAGCATCCTGACAGAATCAAAGCAACGGTATCCACACTATCAAAAGTTGGCTTATGGTGTTTTTCTAGCATCTCGTAAGTTACCACACTACTTTCAGGAGCATCCAATTACCGTGGTGAGCACAGCTCCCATGAGAGATATAATCAACAATAGTGATGCCACTGGACACGTCGCCAAATGGGGCATAGAGCTTTCAGCTTTCGATATTGAGTACAAACCTCAGACAGCAATCAAATCCCAGATTCTTGCCGACTTTGTCGCTGATTGGACAGAGACGAAGGAGAATATGATCCTCCTTGAGTCGGAATATTGGACCCTCTTTTTTATGGGTCTAAGGCTCGAGGGGGCTCGGGGGCTGGCGTGGTGCTCAAATCACCCCAAGGAGATAAACTTTTATACGTGTTGCAGATACACTTCACAGCGACAAACAATATTGCCAAGTATGAAGCACTGCTGCATGGAATCCGGATTGCTAAGGATATTGGCATCCGACATTTGATGTGTTAGGGAGATTCGGATCTTGTTGGTCAGCAAGTGTCGGATATATGTAACACAAATAAACACATGGCAGCATATAAAGCTGTCGTGGATGATCTATCTAGATCGTTCGAAGGGTTTGAAGTTCAACACATCCCTCGAGCATAAAATGAGGAAGCAGACGCACTATCTAGGATAGGTTCTGCGTGGAAAGAGGTCCCGGATGGCGCTTTTTAGAGCACCTCAAAGTTCCCTCAATAAAGGGAGTAGATGAGGAATATCTGACCAAATCCGACTCACCTCTGATAGCAGTCCTGGCCATAATTCCCAGCTGGACTCAACCCTACCTCGATTATTTGGTAGATGGCAAATTACCCAAAGACGAGGTGCTGAGTCGGCAGATTATCCGATGAGCAAAAGCCTATACTATTGTTAAACGTGAGCTCCATAAACGGAGTGTTTTTGGGGTTTTTCAGCGCTGTGTATCTCCAGAAGAAGGAGTGGAAATCTTAAGAGAAATCCACGAAGGCGAGTGTGGTCACCACGCTGCAGCCAAATCTTTAGTGGCAAAAGCTTTTAGACACGGATTTTTCTGGCTTACAGCTCAAGCAGATGCCGAACGATTAGTCAAGACGTGCAAGGGCTACCAAAAGTACGCCAAGCAAGCTCATGTTCCGGCTGATCAGCTGCGAACAATACCTATAACATGGCCCTTTGCGGTCTGGGGGCTTGATATGGTAGGACCTTTTAAACGAGCTCCAAGTGGATTTACTCACCTCTTAGTGATGGTGGATAAATTCACCAAATGGATTGAGGCTAAACCTGTCACTAGTTGTGATGGAGCAACGGCCAAAAGATTTGTCGAGGATGTTATAATCCAGTATGGTTATCCGCGTAGCATTATCACGGACAACAGGAGTAACTTTTCTATGGGAGAATTGGCTGAATTCTGCAACGAGCAAAATATCCGGCTTGACATTGCGTCAGTAGCACATCCACGGGCTAACGGACAAGTCGAAAGAGAAAATGGTTTAATTCTACAAGGCCTAAAACCGACACTCGAAGCACCATTACAACGTGCTGCGTGGGCTTGGGCAGAGGAATTACCCTCTGTAATTTGGAGTTTATGAACAACTCCAAACAGGTCAATAGGATACACACCTTTCTTCTTGGTCTATGGCGCAGAAGCGGTTCTTCCTAGTGATTTGATTCATACTTCTCCTAGAGTGGCCGCGTATATTGAAGAGGATGCTGAGATTTCTCGACAAAATGATCTCGACTTAGTCGAAGAAGTTCGCGTCGTTGCTGAAATGAGATCTATAGCCTATCAGCAGAAGTTACGCAAGTATCATAGCCAGAGAGTCCGAAATAGATATTTCAATAAAGGTGATTTGGTTCTCCGGCTTGTGCAACAAAGAAAGCACAAACTTTCCCCAGTATGGGAAGGGCCCTTTTTAGTTAGTCGGGTATTGCACAATGGATCGTACTACTTAACTGACATGAGGCCAGTCAAACAAAGACCTGCTACTAAGAAGAGAAAGAGAGCTGGAGGCAGTACAAATTTGGATGAGTTAGACAGACCGTGGAATATTGCTCAGCTACGTCCCTTTTATTCTTAGTTTATCCTTCTTTGTAAACATATATATGTACATGTTCTCTGAGAAATAAAAGTTTTGGTTGCCTCAAGTTTTTTTGAGAAGTTTTTACCATCTTATTTCCAAATGATCATGTCATAGTCGAAAATCCCAGAATGCTTGAAAGTACTTTATGCTCATGTTCGTTCTGGTTTAGATTTCTGATTCTAAAAATTGCTACCCTCGGGTATAACTCTGAAGTTTCTAGTCTTTACTTTGGTTATTTGTCTGATTGCTGGATGCGGGCATTTTCCGAGTAGTGAATTGTTGGTACTAGAAGCCGGCTTTGTTGCCGAGTTTAAACTGGTTTAGCAATTGAGCTCCGTTGCTCAGCAAAGTTTCCGGCAGAAGGTTTAGCTGGCTCATGAAAGGGACGAGGCGGAAAGCCAGATAAACGATAAGTAGAGATGAAAAAATACAAGTGCCTATGTAAACATTTTAGGCACGCAAAAAGTTTAAAGCCAAAAGTGCTGAATAGATCAAATGCTTAGCACTAGCAAAATTAAAGTACTGTATATTTACAGATGCATCATGTTTTTCCGGAATAATACAAAAATTTCTGATCTATGATGCAGGAGGATATGAAGGAGCTGTCGGCTCGCTGGAGATTCCGCCTTGATATCGTTCCGAGATGTCCGCATCCGAGGTGGTGCGTTCATCATCAGAAACTTCTGCTGATTCTTCTAGAGGAGGAGGCGGAGTAGCCACGCGGGTGAAGAAGGGGATCTCGTAGTTGGTCAGGTCAGCCACGTGACGCCCATATCCGGCGCAGGAGTGCATGATGGCTTGAAGGTCCTGCTCCTGGCCGTCTTCATCTACTTTGTAGTACCCTCTGGTCACTTTCCATATTTCCATGATTCCATGGTGGCTCATGACCATGGTGAGAGCGTTCTGCGTAGCAGTCCGCGCGTAGGACATGTTCCAATCCCAAACAAGTTGCAGCATCTCCTTTGCCTTGTCCCGCACCTGAAAATATGACATGCTTGGCATGTCCGGAATCTTGAGAGCTTCGCCAATGTCCTCAAGGGACTGGCGGAAGTCATGAAGCAGGTCACCGACTTGGGTAAGCCGGTGGGTGCGGGGCTCGGAGGAGGAAGAGTCCGTCAAGTTCAGAGGACCTATACACAAAACAAGTTAAGAAAAATCCTACATTGATAAAAGTCGAAGAAAGAGACAAGTCAGATAGATGGAACGTACCGAAAATGACATCGTCAATTTTGGTCTTCTCCTCCCGGAGACTCTGGAGTTCAGCCCGGAGCGCCTGGGACATGTCCTTCTCTCTGCCAAGCTCATTTTTGAGGTCCGAGATTATTTATCTTGAGCAGCGATCTTGCGATCACGCTCTTCAGTAGCCATGGAGGAGGATTCAAGGACTCGAGCTATGCTCTTTTCATGATTTGCCTTGAGCTGGTCTAGCTCTTGGCGAAGCTCCTTGTTCTCCACCACCAAGGTCTTGAGGTTCTCGGCCACTTCAATCATGGCGACGGATTGTTTCACCAGCGCTGTAAGTCAAAAAGGAACAACAGTTCAAGAACAAATTCGACATTGAAAATGACAAAGACAAGGTTTGAGTCCCGGAATGTTTACCTTCGGCCTCATTCTTGGCAACTTTAAGTTCAGCATCCTTAAGCCGGAGAGCCTTGATCTCTCTCCGCTTATCACAGACATTCTTCAATAAATTCTGGTTATAGGAACATACTTTCTGTAAGTCAAAATACCCAAAGTCAGAAAGCTACTTAAGACTCGGGCTAATATTTTTGCTAATATCAGCACGAGCCTTGGGGGCTACACTAGTTCGTTCTTTGGCATCCTAATGAAGCATAAACCCGGATTATATATCCTACTTCATGCTTGGGGGCTAGAGGATATGATATAAAACAACGTAAAAAACAGGAGTTGGAATTCCGACTTACATATTGTTCGAGTTTATCCAAACCCGCGTTCACTTCAGCGGCCACCTTTTCGGCAAGAGTCAGAGGAATCACTGGGGCTGTTGGAAGCTCACCAGTCCTAATCCTCTCGTCGCGAAGGCACACTTGAGCAAGAAGGTCGGAGAACTTGACGTCCTCTGCTTCTTGCGCTTCTTCCTCGGCGGATAAAGTTCTTTTCTCCAGGCATTGCCTGGCTAGCCGCTGGATTTCTTTAGCAGATTTCCGGGACAGGCCAAACTTGGCAAGACCCGGATTGCTCATGAGGTTTTCGGCGAAGGTTTCTACCGAGGGATCATTACCCAAAGAGGGTTCACCCTTATCTAGATCTGACGCACCCATGGTGACATCAGTTTGCGACCCAAGGTTCGCAGGCTTCGTTGAAGGAGCCGGATCTTCTACGGCATCTGGAGAGATCACCGGCATTGCAGAAGGTTGAGGGGCAGGAGTCGGAGGAGCCACGGCAGGAGAAGCTATCGTAAGCTTCGTCTGCCGCAGCGGCTTCGAAGGAATTCCTTTCCCTTTGCCCTTGAGGAGAGGTTTTTCTCTAAGAATGTAGTAAATTCGGAACCATTACATCTCAGAAAGAAATTTGAGTAAAGTACAGAGGCGGAAAATTGTGATTGAAAGTTACCTCTTCACAACGGGCACCTCCTTTGTGCCAACAACCACTGTCGGAGCTTTGCGCTTCTTGAGCGCAAGATCCGGCAAATGGACCAGTTCTACCTCCTGAGAGAACTCCGGAGGATATCCTTCGAGCGGAGCAAGTTCCAACTCGGGGAGGTCAGCAAGCTGAAAAGAAGAAAACATATCAGCATTGCACTATAACTCAAATGTTGAAACACATAAAAAGGTGTACTGGTAGAAGCTTACCGGCACTACGAGGTTATCCGCCGTGTGCACGTCCAGAGAAACCTCCGGGATTCTCCTCTCGATCCGCTCCCTAATCAGCCACTTGATCTGGCTTATGTAGCCCTGTGTGGTGAAGGCTTTGGAGCTGATGCGGAGGGAGTCTTTCGGAGACGACGTGATGGAATACATTAGTCGGGTTCCGTGGTACTGGAGGGGCTGGATCCGACGTGAGACTCAGCACTGGACCAAGTCGGATCCCTTCAGATCCTTGTGTTATATCAAATATTCGATCCGCCTCTTAGCGAGGATCAGAATGTCGGTGAGAGCCGGACCAGCCTCATCCCAAGAAGTTTGGGCCATGGCGGCTCCATCGATGAAAGCCGGCAAAGCAGTGGATTTGCCGGGAGCCAGAACATCCCTATGATAGAAGAACGTGGCTGGCCATTGTTTGACCGAGTCACTAGCTAGAATTTTGGGATACGCGCACTCGCGTCTAAGAGAAAAGCTAATAGTGCCGGTGATGTAAGGAACACCGGCGGTAATGGAGTTTCTCCGGACATGAAAATAGTACCGGAAAAGAGTCAAACTCAGCCTAATGCGGAGAAAGCCCTCGCACAACAAAGCGTACGCGCTCATCTCTAAAAGAGAGTTGGGAGGAAGATGATGGAGTTGAACTCCGTAATGATCAATCACCTCGGAGAAGAACTCCGAGGGAGGAAACGACAAACCTATGTCGAGGTGGGTGTCGAAGTGGACCCGCTCGCCGTTGCACGGGTTGGGGACGGTTTCCTCGAAGCCGCTCCGCTAGTCGCCGGCAGGGAGAAGCCCCTCCTTCTCCATGTTCTTGAGGCCCTCCTCGTTGAGCACGTAGGGGATCCAGAGCCCACGGAAGCTCTCTTTCTCCGCCACCGCTTCCGTCGCTGCCGCCGCTGCCGCTAAGCCGGAAGAGGAAGATGAAGCCATTTCTTCGGTGAGTGGTTGACCTAAAAGGGGCGGCGCTGGGAGTTTTTGGGGGAGGAACGGGGAGCTCTGTGCACGCAGGAAGATTGGGAGGAGAGGAAAAGGCAAAGGACTGGTGGAAGGAGAAGGAGAAAATCCTAACCCGTTATATCCACCTAACTGCGCCAAGATTCGTGCAAATGCTATAGTGTAACCGCCATGCGTCGTGGAAGGAACTGGGAAGGTCCCACGCGATGATTACGTCGCCTCGATCTCCACGCACGCATTGAAATGGCGCCTCGGTTCCACGAACAGCGGACCCACCAACGGCCGTGCTGACAAAATGCCTGTCAGATGACGTGACTTAACCATGACTTGTGTCAGGTGGCGTTAGAGATCAAGTTCCTGCTTAATTTGAAATCAAGCTGGAAAATCCGAGTAACCTGTTGATAGGTCCGACTTATTTTTAAGACCCGGATCGTATTTTTTGTTGTGACGTTTCAGGAACCCTTCAAGATTCTGCAAGCCGAAGATCAAGCTAGACGATGATAAATCCGACTTTGGATCTTGGAGGCCTCCGGGGGCTGCTGTTGGGGATATACTTTCCGGGTATCCTCACAGTTCCTCACTGACCAGGGTGGCCCACTTCGGGTTAGAGCTTTGCTTCACGGGCGGCCTAGTCAGGGAGAAAGACGGAGTCCAATCCGGCTACGGGAAGGCCCAGAAGACTTACCGACTTAGGCCCATAATATTACTTGTAGTTCAAGATGTACTCTGTATCCGACTCTTAGTCGTAGCCGGATAGATCTCTCCTGTAAACCCTAGGCCGGATATCTATATAAGCCGTCCTAGGGAGAGTCTTTAGGGCAACACCTCAATAGTCTACAATCTCAACTCACATAGGCGAAACCCTTGTAACCCATATTCCGGCTCTCAGTATTCTTTGGATTGCTAGCAGAGTAGGGTCATCCAAAGCCCATGGATTCGAACCTGGGTAAACTTGTGTGCTCACCATCCCGGAACACTGTACGTCTCACACCCCTCTCTTCCGCACGCCTCGAGGACCCCCACATGGCGTACTTGTCATCAATCCGACGACAATTGGAGGTTTTGAAGAAACACCGAGGAGCTATGGGCTATACTCTGGATAATTTAAAAGGGATTTCACCTACTATATGTCAGCATTCTATCAATATAGAACTAGATGCAAAGCCAGTAGTAGAGCACCAGCGACATTTAAATCCTAAGATGAAGGAAGTTGTAAGGAATGAGGTATTGAAACTCCTTGATGCTGGTATTATTTACCCTATTGCTGATAGTGAATGGGTTAGTCCTGTCCATTGTGTTCCTAAAAAAGGAGGAATTACCGTTGTTCCTAATGATAATGATGAGCTTATTCCCCAAAGAATAGTAGTAGGGTATAGGATGTGCATTGATTTTAGAAAAGTCAACAAAGTTACTAAGAAAGATCATTACCCGCTTCCTTTTATTGATCAAATGTTGGAAAGGTTGTCTAAAAAGACCCATTTTTGCTTTCTTGATGGTTATTCTGGTTTCTCTCAAATTGTTGTTAAACAACAAGATCAAGAAAAAACTACTTTTACTTGCCCTTACAGAACTTATGCTTATAGACGTATGCCTTTTGGTTTATGTAATGCTCCTGCTACTTTTCAAAGATGCATGTCTTCTATCTTTCATGGTTTTTGTGAGGAAATTGTGGAAGTGTTCATGGATGAATGTTCTGTCTATGGAACTTCTTTTGATAATTGTCTACACAACCTTGATAAAGTTTTGCAGAGGTGTGAAGAAACTAATCTTGTTCTTAATTGGGAGAAGTGCCACTTCATGGTTAATGAAGGGATTGTCCTTGGGCATAAAGTTTCTGAAAGAGGCATAGAAGTTGATAGAGCTAAGGTTGAGGCAATTTAGAAAATGCCATGTCCAAGAGACATCAAAGGTATTCATAGTATCCTTGGTCATGCTGGTTTCTATAGAAGGTTTATTAAAGACTGTTCTAGGATATCAAAACCCCTCACTAATCTTCTCCAAAAAGATGTACCCTTCGTTTTTATGATGATTGTAAGGAAGCTTTTGAAACTCTTAAGAAGGCTTTAACTACAGTTCCTATTGTTCAACCACCTGATTGGAGTTTACCCTTTGAAATAATGTGTGATGCTAGTGATTTTGTTGTAGGTGCTATCCTTGGGCAACGAATTGAGCTAAACGTTATTCATTATGCTAGTAAGACTCTAGACGCTACTCAAAGGAATTATTCTACGACTAAAAAAGAATTTCTAGCTGTCGTTTTTGCTTGTGATAAGTTTAGACCCTATATTGTAGACTCAAAAGTCACCATTCATACTGATCATGCTGCTATTAAATACCTTATGATGAAGAAGGACGCTAAGCCTAGGCTTATTAGATGGGTGCTGCTTTTACAAGAGTTTGATCTACATATAGTAGATAGGAAAGGTCTTGAAAACCTCAGAATGATAATTTATCTCGATTGGAAAACATCTCTTTTGACCCAATGCATGTTAATGATAGTTTCCCAAATGAACAGTTGGCTGCAGTAGGGGTAAGCTCACGAGGGAGGCCTTGGTACGCTGATTATGCTAATTTTATTGTCTCCAAGTATTTTCCTCCAACTTTTACAGCTCAGCAAAGAAGGAAGTTCTTTTATGATTTGAGGCATTATTTTTGGGATGACCCAGACTTATATAAAGAAGGAGTGGATGGTATTATGCGAAGATGTGTTCTATAATATGAACAAAAGGAGATATTGCATAAATGTCATGGTAGTGCTTATGGAGGACATCATGCAGGAGATAGAACTGCGCAAAAGGTGCTACAATCAGGTTTCTACTGGCCTTCCCTTTTTAAAGATGCAAGAAAATTTGTTTTATCTTGTGATCAATGCCAGCGTGTTGGTAATATTTCTAGACGCAATGAAATGCCTATAAACTACTCTCTAGTTATTGAACCCTTTGATTGTTGGGGACTCGACTTTATGGGTCCTTTTCCTCCCTCAAAAGGTTATACTCATATTCTTGTTGTTGTTGATTATGTTACTAAATGGGTAGAAGCCATTCCTACAAAGAGCACTGACAGGGAGACTTCTCTAAAAATGCTTAAGGATGTCATCTTTCCTAGGTTTGGAGTGCCTAGGTATCTCATGACTGACGGGGGTTCTCATTTCATTCATGGTGGTTTTAGAAAGACCCTTGCTAAATATGATGTTAATCATAGAATTGCTTCAGCTTATCACCCCCAAACTAGTGGGAAAGTAGAGTTATCAAATAGAGAAATTAAATCCATCTTGCAAAAGACTATTAATAGATCTAAAAAACTGGGATAAAAGTTTGAATGATGCTTTATGGGCTTATAGAACTGCCTACAAAAACCCTATGGGGATGTCTCCTTATAAAATGGTATATGGAAAAGCTTGTCACCTACCTTTAGAATGAGAACACAAAGCTTACTGGGCAGTTAAAGAACACAATAGAGATTGTAAGCTCGCAGGTGAGAAAAGATTATTTGATTTAAGTTTCTTAGATGAATGGAGGAATGAAGCCTAAGAAAATGCTAGGCTCTTTAAAGAAAAAGTTAAAAGATGGCATGACAAGAGAATACTTAAGAGAGAATTTCATGTTGGTGAGAAAGTTCTATTGTATAGGTCTCGTCTCAGATTTTTTTGCAGAAAGCTCTTATCACAAAATGGTAAGGACCCTTCATTATTGAAGAAGTGTACCGTTCGGGAGCAATAAAAATTTCTTCTTTAAAAGATAATACTACACAAGTAGTGAATGGGCAGCGACTCAAGCACTATATTGCTGGAGATTCTTACAATGAAGATGTTGATGCCTTTCAAGTGATAACTCCGGAGAAATTTATCAAGGACCAAATTCAGATACCTGCAGAGTCCGTTTTCAAATAGGTAACAGTTTTGGTAAGAAAAGTTTCACGAAAATACTATCCAACTATATTTTTGCAGTTTTTAGACAATAAGGAAAGCTACGAAACGAAAGAGGGAAGGAAACAGAGCCAGGGTGGCTCACACCACCCTGTGGCGCGGGCCCACCCCTGGCCGCGCCACCAGGTGGTGTGGCCACTTCGGACTCCGTCTCGGACCCGTTTTCTCCCAGTACCTTCCTCTTGTTATGAAACTTCATAATATATAATCCCTCGGATCTCCCGGGGTTCGTATATCGTTTTTTCGTCGTGTTTTCGTTTTGATCTGTTTCTGACAGGTAGAGTCCCAGATTTGGAGCCACAATGTCTTCCTCTGGATCAGCCAAGGAAGATTCTTTTAAGGATATCATCAACCCATACATGAGAGAGTTGACGATTCATCCCAAGGGGTTGTTGCTTGAAGATGGGGAGGTCCAGATAAAAGAGGTTCAAGGCCCCAAGGGTGATGGAAGTCTGGAGGACAGGATTGAAGCACTAGAGCAAGAAGTCTTTAGGTACAAGAAGATGGCGGAACGCGAAGTGGATATTATCCATAAGATTTGCTCCGAACTCATCGCCGAGCACCAAAAAGAGACTACTGAGCTCAAGGATGAAGTCCTCTCACTCCGCCAAACAACCAACGAACTGCAAGCACAGCTCTACGACGTTCAAAATCAAAACTGTGAGTATGAGGTTTGGTTTAAACGCATAAGTGCTGCTGCAAGTTTCAGGATGCTGGAGACCACAATGTCCTTTGTTGATGGGGAGCCTTTAACCTGGAAGTCAGACGATGATGAGAGGATACCACCACCACCAAAGGAGTAATTCGTCATTAGGTTTGGCATCCCCTTGGTTTGTTTCAAGCTTGGGGGAGTGCCGCGGTATCACATTACTATCTTCTATCTTTTTTACCTTTTTAGTAGAGTCGTATCATGAATAGAGAAGTTATTATGTAGGATGGTTTGCATTATGGAAGTGTCCCCTCTCTCGTTAGATATGTATCCCTTGGTGTGAGTTGCTGTTATGGAATATTAATGAGAAGTTCTATCATTTACTCTTTTGCATAGCTTATATTAGTTTTCAATTCGTGGTTATATGATTGATCTTGTTGTTAGTATTGGTATCACTTTGGGATCATTGAGTTAATTTAGTTGGTTTTGGCAAACCTGGCTCGGTCAGTAGCAACACTATTTTTGAGAGATGATTGAAAAATATAAAAGTATTCTAAAGAAAAATTATTTCATCATCTTTCTTTCTGGATTTGCTCATAAGTCTAGTATTCTCTAGTTAAGATCTTTTGTGCTTCCAAGGAAGTTGCATGTTCGTTTTCATCACTTGTTTGTTTGTTTGTCTCCTTCAACTCTTATACTTGCTACCCAGCCTTGCTAGCCAAAAACCTTTACTGAGAGGGAATTCTTCTCGTGCATCCACTCCTTAAAACCAAAACCTTTGCCATTTGTGTCCACCATACCTACCTATTAGCACTATTGCTATTCCAAGTAAATTCTTGTTTTATCTACCTCCCAAATTGAACTTGTTATGTGAAAATTAGTGATTAAAGCTCTCATGAACTTGATGGCACACTTTACTTTCTTGCATTTAATAAACTTGACCCATTGTGCCCATATATGTTGCGTATATGCTTGCGCTTTGTGAGTTGTGAATTAGAAGAACCATGTTGTCATGGGGAACGCTTTCAACATTGCACTGGTACTTTGTACCTAGTTGATATCATGTTCTTTTGTCTATGGATGTCATCAGTGTGAAATTAAAGGGGAGCTTGTAAGTCCATGGAGTTATGCATGTGTGTTAGAGAAACGCCTGGGCCGCTGGTCTAATCCATGCTGACATGGTGGAAACCTGCAGCGTAACCATAACGAGCATCTATGAAGCATTCTTCTTATAAAAAAAGAGTCTGATATTGAGAAAAAAGAGAAAAAAAGAAAAAAAGATTATGAAAAGAGGAAAGAGAGAAAAAAACACCATATTCCCATGGTAAATAAGAAGATTGCTGAGATGTTCGATGTCTGCTTGCCTTGTCATTTTGATATGGGGATTCTTCCGTATCATCGGGCAAGGGGTACCCCATTGGCGGTTCTCTATGATACACATATGCTTACGATGACAAGAACTTACCGGTGACTAAACTTGAGTAGCATGAGGAGCGGCCCTGGTATTCAAGGGACATGAGATTCTCAATTTACAACTTGTCAATGCATATCCTTATATTTGATCACTTTAACCTTAATCACCTAAAGATGCCTATGATAGGGGCAATGAGAGCTGAAAGCTAATAAGTATCATAATTTTTGGGAGCTCTTTATGAAACTTGAAATCCCTGCTTCCCTCTGCGAAGGGCCTTTCTTTTACTTTTTTAGTTGAGTCAGTAAACCTATTCCCTTCTATGTCAGCAAGTATTTTGAGTTGTTGTGTTTCATTCATTCATATTATGATTTATTCAATCATGTTTCTTATGTTCCTTGTTTTGCACATTGCTCTTATCTGGGTGTTTACTACTTTCAAAGCTTTCATTGAAAATCAGTTAATTGTGAACTCCAGCAAATTATCAACTATTCTTCAACCAAGAGCTAAGTTTGCCATTACCAATTATGATTTACTTCATGTATCTCTATTGTGTTTCCTTTACTTATTGCAAGTTAAGTTATATAATAGTGAGTTTTCTTCTATTATGATCTATGTATTGATGAATGTTATGCTTCTTGTCTGTATTCTTTTATCGACTCTTCACTCCATAAACCTGAGGCCATGTTTATTGAGCTCAGTTTCGCTTGGGGACAAGCGAAGTCTAAGCTTGGGGGAGTTGATACGTCCATTTTGCATCACTATTATATATCATAATTTACTGTTATTCATTGATATATTTCATATTAAGAGATGATACTTATGTTATTTCATCTGTTTTTGCATGGTTGATGACTTTTGGAGCATGGACCGCTGTAGTTAGGATTCTGATGGAAAAGGTGCTGTTTGGAGGCAAAATTCGCGAAGATCAGACAATCCAGGAAAATATACGGAAAATCCTATTTTTCCAGAAGACGAAGGAAGCCAGAAGGAGTGGAGATGGGCCACAGGGGGGCCACACCACCCCCTGGCGCGGGCCACCCTAGGCCGTGCCACCAGGTGGTGTGGCCACCCTAGCCCACCTCTGGCTCTCCCCTCTGGCGTATATATTCCTCCCGAAACCCTAAGACTCGGGGAGGGACCACAGAAAGATTCCGCCACCTCTACGGGGCGGAAAACACCAAGAGAGAAAGATCTCTCCAGCAGACAGATATCTGCCGGGGGAATTCCTTCCCGGAGAGGGGAGATCGTCGCCATCAACACCACCATCAAGCTGGACTTCATCGGGATCATCATCATCATCACCACCATCATCACCATCAGCACCCTCATCACCATATCCATATTGCTGTAACAATTGGGTTGAATCTTGCGTAGTTCTTAGGGGAAACTTTCCCGTTATTGATTACTCTTTCTAGTTGATGCTATTGAGTGAACCATTGAATTATTGTTTATGTTCAGATTGTTATACATCATTATTCCATCTCTGATCATGATCCATATGATGTCTTGTGAGTAGTTCGTTTTGTTTTTGAGGACATGGGAGAAGTCATGTTGTTAGTAGTGGAGTTGTGTTGAGAAAGAATCAATAGTTTGATATTTAAGTTGTGGTGTACTTCTTCTAGTGGTGTCATGTGAACGTCGACTACATGACACTTCACCTATATGGGCCTAGGGGAATGCATTGTGTATTTGGCTACTAATCGTAGGGGTTGCGGATGTGAAACCTGAACCCCCATTAGGAAACCATTGCACAAGGGACGTAAGGGTCTTAGAGTTTAAAGTTGTGGTTAGGTTTCTACCTTAATTACTTTCTTGTACTTACGGATGTTTGCAAGGGGTATAATCACAAGTATGTATTAGTCCTAGGAAGGTCGGTATATTAGCACAGGTTCACCCACACAACACTTAGCAAGCTAAAGAAGATTAATCAACTATATGAAGCGAAAACACTTGACAGTCTTCCCATGTGTCATCGAGAACATTTGGTCATCTTAAGTTATACAACCGACTTGTCCTTTGCTGCATAAAGTATTGTGCCACTTGCTGCATTTATTCCTACTGTATTTTGTTTACTCATACTTTGTTTACTTGCTTTATCAAAAACCCCTAAAAATCCGTTTGCTAAGTATTTGCAGAGAATTCCTGATCCATACCACTAGCCAACACCTTCTGCTCCTCGTTGGGTTCGACACTCTTACTTATCGAAAATACTACGATACACCCTCTATACTTGTGGGTCATCAACCCTATGATGTGTAATGTTCTTTCTGGCATTGTCCCATTGTTCAGGATTCAAGAATTGCATCCGATGCGGTGAGCGTGTGATGCATGTAAAATGATTTTTTTGTAAATGAGGATATATTAATATCGCTAGATACCAATTACATCACGCCTATGCAACAACGCATTATCCTATTGGCATTACGGAGGCACATAGCCAAAAAAACGAATTATAGAAAAAATCCCACTACAGCGATCTATGCCTTACAACAGCAGACCAAACACCACCAAGATAGCACCAGAAATCCATCCTCTACAAAGTGACGCCTCCAAGAAGGGAACAGTTCACAAGCACTATCATCGCCCTAATCAACGATGATGGGTTTTCACCCCGGAGAATGTCGACACTCACAAAACAATGCCTTTAACAAGGTCATTGCCAGGCACAACCAATTAAGGCCAGACCTTGGATTTTCACCCTGCAAGTTTGAACTCTAGAATTCTCCTGTACTTTCGCCCCCACTTCATGATGTCGCTGCTCCAAGACCCAGATCACCAAGCCAAAACCACAATGCCACCAGGATTCAAACCACCATTAGCAATTCCCAAACCTCGGCTTCTATGTCATTCTCCAGGACTGACTTCGTCAAGGAATTGAAGGCATGTCCTTGATGGCAACAGACTGCAAAGCTTCGCGTCGCTCCGCTGAAAACCAAAAGGTCAGATAAAAACATGGTTGCACGCGATAACCTATGGGATCTGCCTTACCGATCCCAATCGATGTCCATGGCCAATGATGTGCAAGGAGGTGGCAACGCAGGGTCGGTCCTCCACCAGATCCGGCCATAACACTACGAGGAGGATAAGCAGAGATGACAGGAGAACCACCCGGATCAGAGATCTAGGGTTCATACCTTGCTGATCCGAAGCCCAACCCCCAACACTGGTCAAGCACCGCCTAGGAGGACCACTACCACCACCCTGACTGCCGCTTGTCGACGCGCCGGTCGTTCCTGCCCCAACAGCCTCGGCGGCCGTTAACGGCACCCACCATGCCCAGGCCAAAATTCATCGGCCAAGCTCGCCGCCACCGCGGCTAGGGCCGGTAACAGCGACAGCGACAGGCGCAGGAGAGGGTGCGACGGGGCAACACGGTGATATCTTCCCACAATGCCACCCTAGGGGGCGTACACGAGGGGTGCGAGGGAGCTTATGTCCCCCTTGAATTAGCTAAGGCCTATTGGTATTGATGCGACAAGGGATAAACTACATAAACTTTGTAGTTTGTTGCTATGAATTCCCACATATTTGCATCATATTAGTAGTTATTACCAATGTTCTTAATGATTTTGGGGATTTTCTAACCAATTCCCTCTCTTTTGTTTTAACTCTGTCTCGCAAAAAAAACTTCTGTTAGTGTTTTTGACTTTCCAGGAGCTACAGAACTAGAAACGGAGCAAGTCAATGGTAGCTGTTAGATAATTTACATACGAATCCAACACACTAAAGTAGGGCCCGAGGGTCCCAACTAACCGAAAATGGATGCCCATTTACTTTAGGGCCCGCCACTAGTGATATCTCAGTCGTCAAAACTCCGATGCCATCGATTCCACCACCATTCGCTTTGTTTTGAACTAAAACTATCTATATATACCCCATGGTGGCCTTTCTAGGGATGAACGGAGGCAGAAATGGAAAACCAAGTATAAGAGAGCTAGTAGGCTGCCACCTAGAGGAATATTGGAGGGGGCCACTGCCGAAATCGCCTTCGGTCACTCTCCTCCTTCACCAACATCTCCTCATCACTCTCCATGATGATAGGGGAGTAGTCCACCCCTAGACTATGGGTTTGTGGTGGTAACTTGATCTAATCTCTCTATGTATGATCATTGTTGAAGTCCATATGATGTGCCTTGCATGAGTATGGATCTATCTATGTAATTCTTATGGTGGATATTGTGGTATGATATAATACTTGTTATGCATTTACCATTGTGTTGGATCTTTTATGGTTTGTCATACTTTGCAAATATTCTATGATGCATGTAATGGTTTGATCTATACAAAATGCCTTGTTTATCCATGTCATGAGGTGATTAACACCACCAAGTGGAGGTAGATGAGAGAGATGTGGTAATGCACACAACATATGAATCATTGCACTAATGTTTGGAATGTTTTCCATTAATAAGTATGATGTATTTAGGTAATGGGTGGCCAACTGACAGCGGCATATGTATTGAGTGATACAATGCAGCCAAACATCCTTTATCTAGGGGTAAAAGGGGGTAAGTATGATGTGTGGTGTGACAATAACCAAATGCTAGCCTTATTACAAGGGTGGCCTAGCAGCACAAAGGAGTACTTCTTTGAACTATGTGTTTTAAGACATGTAGCCACCATAAAGTTACCATTAAAACATGACAATTGTGTGTACTTTTATTATCTATAACATGATCATCACCATAGATGGAGAGAGAGGGAGTATTGAGTGAACCCATGAACCCATGTCCATTGTTCCTATAAGAGAAAACCTTTGCCTTGTCCTCTTGCATTGAAGAGGATTGGGACACTTTTACACTCTTGCTTTGTTACATTACACTTCCAAGGCTTAAATCAACCACCTTATTACTTAAACTCATTTAGTGCATAATCAACTAAAACTTGTGACACTTTATTTATGCAGAATATATAGATTTTCCTTCTTGCTCCTACGGATCAATACCCTACTTCCACATTGAGAGGTACTACAGTGATCCCTTGCTCTTGGGGGTTATCAAGTAATTTGCTGGCACCATTGTCGGGGAGCGTAGTGCTTAAGTTTATATTCTTGTGTGCAATAGACAATGGAATCTTATAGTAATAACTATGAGATAATTATTATTTAGATATGTTAAAAGTTTTAATCTTCCTCCTTGTACTAATGTTTACAAAATAAGTGCCATAGAAAGCACTCATGTTTTGCAGGAAGAAGATGACAAAAGCATAAGCTTGGGGATGCCCATGCACCCCCAAGAAGAGGAGAGTGATGAGCAAACACAAGAAGAGGACAAAATCCTAAGCTTGGGGATGCCCATGCACCCCAAAGAAGAAGAGAAGAATGAAGAAGAGGAAGAATATATGGTCCAACCTAAACTTGGGGATGTATGGGAACCTCTCAATGATGATAGTAACACACAAACTCAAAACTCATTTGTCATTTATGAGAACCCTTGCTATGATAATTTTCCAACTAAAAATTATATGGCCATCTATGAAAACCCATGCTATTATGATGAAACTAATAATGCTCCTTTGATTGCTAGTAATGCTACTAATAAAACTATTAATAATGAGGAGTGTTGCTTAGATATGCTATATGATAATGCTTTAGATGATGGTCCTATGCTTATTGATAACCCTCCATGTATAATACATGAGGATAGAAATGATATACTTGTTATCCATGATGATGATATTATTATTAAGAGTTCTACTTTATTCTTGATTTCTCCTAGTTTCACCATAGAGAAATATGGACTTGCTAGGAAATATATACGTGGTTTGCAAAATTCTTGTTGTAACCATGATATTGATATTGAAAATAGTACTAGCAACTATTTTTAAACAGGAAAGCATGCTAATGAATGTCATGATAGTTATAATCCTCTTTACATGAAAAACTCTATGAACTTGCATGATTTGAATGGTTACAATATTAGATTTGCTTCTAGTGAGTGCAACTACTATGAAAGAGGAGGTCATAAGTGCCCTATTTATGCTTCTAGTTATTATATGTCGTGTTCACCTACTAATGATATGCAAAGATATGCCTCTACTTGCTGTGATTTAGTAATATACAAAATGCCAATGAATAGGAAGAAGGTGAGAATTTGTTGTTATTGTGCCCTCTAGCAAGACTTGCCGACTCCTGGTTTACGTAAGTGCCCTCAATATGATGATCTGTCTGAGTCCCTTTGCCTCACGATATTGGTGATAAACCACAGGGGAGATTCCGTAATCCCAGTACCGGTTTACTCTCTTCTTGTTGCAGAGATAATTGATTCCCTACGACTTCACTAAATCGGACTACCTCGATAAACACTTGATCAAGTAGCGTATGTCCATGCTTCCGAATCATATCACACAAGATGGCCGAGAGAATATCTATTTGAGACAGAGGGGCAAATTCCGTCTTGGCTGATCCACGTCATGTAGCTTGCTTCGAAGTTGGCCCAAGACCACCCTTATAACCCCTAGTTACAGTGAGCATTATATGGAGTCAAAGCTAGATTTTCCACAACTCGTTGCAATCCCTCAGGTCTAAGGATTCCATTGTGTTATTAGAGCGTATGACTATGTGCTCACGTCCTACTATCCTTTGGATCAGTCCGGCTATCGTACCTCTTTCGACTAGCCAATGCAACACAGATAGCATCTCCATGCTCATGACACGTGAAATATTGTCATCTTCCGACTTAAAAATAGTCTCGGCAGTGGGTTCCCCTCCCAACCTCAAATGACTAAGGACAAACTGGCTAGAGCTAGATACAAGTATGTGGTTCCACACCTGCAGTGACACATACAACTAGCTCTAAGCCATGTACTGGGTTACAGTTACAAGGCAGAATGTGAGACTCTAGGGCATCATTCCTAACAGGAGGTAGCACCAAGGTACATGCTACCACATGATCTCCTCATCACTTGAAACAAGTAAGTAAGCCTAGCTATATGGCTATAAAGAAAGTGCTTTACGGGAGGCAACCCGAATTGTTTTATTTTGGATTTTATTTTTTCACTCTTGTTGTAGAAAGAGAGTTTTATTTTAGTTTCCTTATGGATTTTTCAATAAAGTACTAAGTTGAACCCATTTGGATGTTTTAAAGTTTACAAAACATATGGAGCGGAAAATTCCTACACGAACTCTTTTTAGTAAAAAAAATCTATGATTTTTATGTAACTCCGATTGGTCTCATATTTATACTGTAGTTGCAACTTTTCATCCTATATATGCCCAAAAATTTAAAAAAAATCTTGACAAGTTTAAGTGGGAAAAATAAATGCGTTGTGCAGCTACTATTTTTCTAGACAGAATCTGTCTTTTGTTGCAAGAGTGGTCTCTTTGGATTTTGATTTGATTATTTTTCAGTATTTTTATATATTATGTATATTGGACACTTAAGTAACTCTCTGGAAATTTAAAACCAAATTTTATTTGGACATGTTATGATAGCTAGCTTGATATCTTCGTACCCACTAATGTCACCCCATAGGAAAAAATGGGAGAAAGTTTTGTGTTGAAGCTTTTTGACAAGGAATGGAAGAACACCACACCAAGAGTATCCAAGAATGGTGAAAACCATAAGCATGGGGATTCCCAATTCACCCAAATGGACCTATTAAACTCTTGGTTTGCAAACTTCTAAACTTTGTTTTTTGAGCAACACAGAATGATCATAGAAACTTGGAGCGTCTTTGTTTAGTGTTATGTTTAGTTTTGCTTGATATGTTTGAAAATAAATATGATGGGGATATGCCGAATGGGGTATACCCAGCAGGATTTTTCGACTGGACCAAGCCCACTGTGAGTGGGCCTATAGGACGGCGACTGGAAAGCGACTGAAGGAGAATCCCGGCGACTAGAAGCTGGAGTCCCAGAAGCGTAGATAGGTCTAGTCGGATTAGGTCAAGGCCTCCGAAACCTTAACTGATTCGGTTGTAATCCTGTAAACCCTAGAGAGGTACCCCTATATAAACCTCCCTAGGGTACTCTCTGTACTCATGTTCCATCATACACCCCTATCCAAGCGACTCGCTGCCTACCCGCCAAGCTCGCCACCCTTGTAACTCACTCGTCGATAATACAATCTAGCAGGAGTAGGTCTTTACCCTATGAGGGGCCGAACCTGGGTAAATCCCTTTTCTTTGCCCTCAATCTCGCACCGCAGATGGCAACTCGCTCTTTCCCTAAATCCTTCCAATATCTACCCCTGGTAGCGACTGTCGTGGTCATTCCCAAGATAGTGGTGCCCACCGTGGGGCATGGTTGGTATAGCCTGAGTTCTGTGGCAAGACCCTACTCCCCAATCGGTCGCATGATCAGAAGAGGCGGGATCCTTCAGATCCTGCCTAGCAGCACGCCCAATCACGCACAACGTGGTGATGCCGGTCAGCAACATCAACATGTTTGTCGGGTTCACTGATGCCGTCGACCCGGTGGAAACGGCGATCGTCGGATCGCCGCCATGCCATGATCTACTCTCGGAAGGCCAGATCTGCTCCATCACTTGCCTCACCTCTGAGTACGACTCGGCCGCCAGCAACGCGGCCGAGAGCGACGTGGCTGCAAGAGACACGGCCCTCCACGATGACACTAATTCGGAGACCCCTACCTTGGTCATTGGATCCATCACCGCTGCATCACACGAAGACTCCATCACGTGAGTCTCCAATGTCGAGGACTTCGAGGACCCCTGATACCTTCGAACCGGATTCACGGATGTAGTATAATAGCTTTTTCCCTAGAAGACCTAGGTTTAATCAAACCTTGGAAAGCACTGCTAAAAGGTATTAAAAAGGAAACGTCTACAAGACTTTGTTTGTTCATTTTACTTTAGTTAACCGGACCAATCTAGTTTACTTTATAATGGGTTTGAATCAATGGATGGAAATAGGCCAGGGTTGAAGATCCACCTGCAGCTACAGACCAAATGGGATAAAGGATAATAATAAGTATAGTCATGTATAATGTTTGTATTGAGATAATATTTTGTGGGCAACACATCCTAATATTCTAGAGCCCTTATGATGCAGCGGGCATAGCAATAGACTTTTAATCCAACCGAGAGTACACTGAAGCCACGGGTTACAAACGATTATTAAGTGTAAACACAGATCAAAGCTTTAAGTGGTGATGTTGTTGTTGATCCCGAATGGGGTGCTAAGCGAAGACCGTACTACCCTTTTTGTCACTGAGGTTCCTATGATATTGCAGCTAGCTAAGTATCTCACCTCAAGCCTTTATCAATCTATGGGATCTTGGGTACCTACAAGTCCACATATCGAGACGAGATACAAAGAAACAAAAGATACAAATCATGAATCCAAACAAAGTACAATTCTCCCATGATCTAGATGCACATAATTGCTGCGAGGTTTCTCCCCAACCCGCAGCCCGTGGGGACTACTCAGTCATAACAAATAGATTAGAGATAGAAAACATCATGCAAATACTTAGATTGAAATCAAATATTCTTACAATGGTTGCCAAATCACAAGGAGATTTAAAACTACAAAGTAATGGCTATGGCTAGTGGAGGGATGGATGGTGGAAGTGATGAACAATGGATGAACTATGGATGAACAATGGTGTGGATCTCCTTTGGTGATGTTGTGATGCAAACTGAGAATGGCGGCCCTCTGGCCAATGTCTAGAGCCTCAAAATATATGGGTGTCTTCACGAAAGTTGTAGGGTTTGAGAAGACGATGTCGTCGCCACCTGGTATGGGCGGGCGGTACTGGCAGGCCGCGCCCATACCAGTGGTCATTAAGCATGCTGACACCCTGGAAAGCTTCTCCAATTACTTGGCTGTGTGTACTTCCTCAAAATCCTTCATTATGACTCCTTATTTCGCCTTAAAAGCAGTTATTTCCTGCATAACATAAATCAAAGAAGGGATATCTTTGCAATTATTAGTCATTAGTGGCAAATTTGAGAGTTTCTTTGGCAATTGATTGACCAAAAACAATGTTTAAACAAAGTGGAAGATGGCAAAAATCGGAGCCATCAACTTCCCCAAAGCTCAAACCTTGATGGTCCTCGAGCAAGAAGAACCAAAAGAACTATAAGGAATTCAGCGTTTAAACTTGAAACAACAAGAATAAGAGTTCACTTACAGTTGGTAGTCGTATGTGCTCAACACTTAATTCATTTGTGAAGCTTATCAAGGTTAGAGAGATGACAAGAATATTATACAAGATTTGGTAAGTCAAGATAATCAAAGTAAAGTTTAATATAAGTATAAGTAACTAGAAGTGTAGCAATCAATCCAATTCCTCTAATTAACTCTCAGCTTGCCAAGGAACATTAGGATGTTTAAATAGCATAATTTAGTAAGAGAGTTTCATGTCCTAAGTAGTATAAAAATGAAATGTCTTATTTACACCCACATCAATAAATCAAGTCAATCTAAAACACTTCTAATCTAGTCATTGTCTTTCAAGTAAAAATTCATAAAGTAGTAATGAGACCATGCCAAGGACTTGTTATGTGGAACCTCATAGATATCTTTCTTTTCCTTTTCATCTTTTTCAAGGATCTCTGTTTGTTTCTTTTTGCTAGTGTTTGCACAACCTTTGAGAGTACCAATACTTTTGCCCATACTTTGACACGGATGCCAATCATGTCATCAACTCATAGCCGAAATCCAGGGTTATACCATAGATCGTTCAAAAGCTAGCGAGTTGTTGGCATCCCAAAGGTGTGCATTAGGGACATAGAACAAAGTTGTCTCACTTGTTTCCCTTTTTTTGAGCTAGAACTGCGGTTTGATCCACAAGGTTAGCTTTGGCATGCATCACAATTACCACTAGACTTTATTTCAATCAAACAATTCATTTCATGAGTGTCATCGAGACTGTCAAAATATCTATGGGTTAAGTATAATCAAGGGTATACTCACAAGACAGTCATTCATCAAACAAGTCATAAATTTCAGAATTTTCCTTATTGTACTTGTTTGCATTATTATTTCCATGGCAAGACTCGGTTAACTAAAAGAACTAGAGAAAAAGCTTCAACAACTAATCATCATACCAATAAAAAGCCTTACTCTAACCATATTAAATTACTTCCCACTAGCATGGCATCTTAGCAAATCAACCAACTAAGATAAATAACTCAAACTTCATAAGTGGGAGACATAGGACATACCTCTCATAAATAACTTCATGATCCTCTTCCTTATAGGGATGTGTTCCTTCAAAACTCAAACACGATTACTCTTGAAATGATATTAAAGCAAAGAGGCAAAGTATGAATTCACGTTTACAAAAAAAGGATAAACGGAAAAATCTTTTTGTATTTTTGAGGATAGGGATTAAAGAATAGAAAAGAACTTGCGACCAAGAAAGGGTTAAGAAAAATAAAGGAAAACAAATAAACTAAAACGAAAGAAAATTAAAAAGCAAAGGAAAAAAGCAAAGTGTTGGAATAAGCCAACATGAGTGCTTCAAAGCTCTCAAGGAGCTGGAGTACAACCTCTTTATTACACAAATAAATTTGCTAGGGGAACACATCCCCAAGCTCAGGCTTTTGCAAGCCCTTTTGTTGTTCATTGTGATGGCGGTGGATAATCCTCCATGTTCCATTGGCTGCTCCAATCATGGAACTAGGTGGCGAGGCTTGTCGTGGCATCTCGAAGGTTGATGGAGAGGTTGTTCATGTTTTGAATATTTGCTTCGAGTGCATAGATATCTTCATAGGTGGTGTAATAGTTTGGTGGCTGCACATCTTGTTCGGGTCCTTCTTGTTCTACTTCTTCATCTTCTCCTCCTCCCACGGGTATTTCTTGTTGGGGTAGATTAGCTTCGACCTGCGCGTCATAACACAAACATCCATCCTTGATAGAGAATAAACTGTTGGGCAAAGGAGCCGAGATCAAGTGATCTGCTCCAGGTATATTGAAGAAATATCTACCATGATTTTTAGAAATCATACCACATGCTCTTAGAGTAGATAGACCGAGATGGTTACCTCCAGTCAATGGTTGGATATTACCTAGGTTGATGTGAATGTGCGTGCGAGAACGGTCACAATTCCTCCTCCACATATGGGTCCTCAAGATTGAAGAGCTTGATGCTTAAGATAAAACACAAGTAGAGCGCCCAAATTTGGCGTTAAGTTTCAATTGATAAGTGCAGCTTTTGCGAGGATCAACATGTCCTCCTCATTAACTCTAGTAAACTCACCACGTGCCTGCAATGTGTTAGCAATAACATAGAACAAATATAGAATGACAGGATGATCAATTTGATTCCCCTTGGGTGTGTGTCCATGAATACTCATCAAGTTAAAATATTGTGAAGGGGAAGGATCTAAAACAAAGGTAGTTGTGCATACATTGGTGGTGTTGTTGGTTAACCCAAAGCATTGAGCCCATTGGCTGAGTGTCAAAGTATACTCATAGTTCATAAGCCGGAATTTAATTCGATCAACTCCTGGTCTTTGTTCCTCATAACAACCATAAGGATCCATCATGTGTGTCAAGGTGCTGAAGAACTCAAGTGTCAAGCGGCGGTATGTCGCAACATTCTGAAAGACAAAATTGTACAGACCAACATTGTTGCAAAGTAAATCGAAATCTATATGAATGCGAAGTTGTTTGAGGATATAAGCACACGCCCATTTGGTAGACTTGATCTCTCGAATCTTGAGATGATCGAAATAGGTAAGATGGAACTCCTCGGTGAACTCGATGCCAAGTGACTCGGGGGTTAACGTATCAACAGGTGGCGCGGAGGACTCCGTAGCCATCTCACGTGTACGACTCCTCGTGTTCATGTAATAAATAAAATCAAGTCAAAATAAATAAAGATTGCTAATAAAATTCTTGTCCAATAGAAACATAGCATAAGTGATTATCTACACTAACTACAAAAGAAACTCATCTAAAATCAATGCTAAGAATACTTAATATCAAGATTAAATCAAGAACAATACCTATGTCTAGATTGGCAATGATGAATGATTAAGCAAAGCTTTTGCACAAATAAGTTGGGGATCAGATGAGAATCATACCTTAGATTGAGTGAGTGCAAAGAATTGAAGAAAGATTGAGTAAATTTGAAGATCCAATGGAGGTGGTTTGAAGTTTGGAGGAAGAAGAAAGAGAAAATTGATTTGGGGATTTTTAGGTTACCTCCTCGGGGTGCTTATGGCATCTGCGTACTCGGTATAGGTGGGCGGTACCGCCAGAGCCCGCCCATACTGGGTGACTTACCTTGGGGGCGATGGCTGCTCCCAGGCGGTGCACTCAGTACGGGCGCGCGCACCCTTACTACCGGTCATTAACGCTGCGGTGACTTTGCTTGAAATCTGATGTGTGCTTGGGGGTACGGTACGAGCGCGTGGTACGGGAGCGTCTGACACTATCAGTGGTCATTATCGACACTAATTCCTTCGGCAAAAATCAAAATTTCTATCTCCCTTTGCCTTGAGGTGGTACAGGCGAATGATATGGTCCTCTCCGGCCGTACCGGTGGTCATTATCGACACTGTGAACTACAAAAACTCAAAGAATTCGTTTAGTAGCTCCGTGCGCCTTTGCACATCTTATCAAAAGGTTAGATAGCAACAAAAACATTAAGTAATGATCCAGCAATACTTCTTAGGCCATGTGTTACTAGAATATAGAGGATTACCTTATTTCTTCTCCTCTCACCATAGTTCTTCTTGAACACTCTTTATTAAAAATGTAAACAAAAACAAAAAAAACTAACACGAAGTAAAATATAATAAATAAAAACTGAGAGAAACTTTATTTCACATGGGTTGCCTCCCATGAAGCGCTTCTAGTTAAGGTCAATTAGCTTGACCTCGATGGAAATCACTTAGGTTTGTGAAGTGGAACACCCACTCCAAAGTAGTTTTCTTTTAAAGTAATTACACCATCATCATCATTAGGCTTGGCCCTCTTTTTCCTAGGGAAGTGGACTACAAAAGGATATCTAGATGGTAGCCCTATTCTTACATTCCCTTCATGTAAATTAATCAAAGCTTTAATAGTTCTCAGGAATGGCCTAACTAGAATTATCGGTGCTATGTGATCTTCAGGCATGCCTACAATAACAAGATCAGTAAGAGTGGGACTACCTTTAATTTCAACAACTATATTTTCTTTGATCCCAACAGCTTGTTTATAAGTTGAATCAGCTAGATGGAGTCTTAATTCAGTTGTAACAAATGGCCCCAAGTTTAACTTATTGAATAGGCTTTTGGAAATCATTGGGACACTTGCACCAAGATCACAAAGTGCGGATATCTCATTAACTCCCAACTTAATTTTAATAGTGGGCTCAAATATATCATCTAGCTTAGCCGGAGGCTTATAAGCTAGTCTTTCATACTCCATCTCTAAATAACGAACCTTATATGCTACTTGTTGTATAAATTGTTGGAACATAACATCATTACCTTGTTCTATACCTGGATTCTTAATGGTGATAATCTTCAATAGATCTTCCATGGTATATTCCGGTGTTGGCGCATTTCTATAATCTAGATCTTCAGGTTTTTCATCATTGGTTACCACCCTCATCATCTTGAGGTCTTCTACCGGATTTGGCTCGGGTTTGCCAACGAACTTTGATAGTATGAGAGCTTGGCTCTAAGCTACCTTACCCAGCCGAGCCTCCATGGTCTTTATTCTTTCCTATAGAGCCTGCACATCATTTCTAATTGCAACGGCCTGATTAGATAATCTTCCTATACTACTCTCATGGTTCTCCGCAATCTTAATAAGCATATTGTTTTGTTAGGTTTGAGCTTGCATAAATGTTCTAACAGTATGCTCAAATGGGAGATTGCCGTGATTTGCTCCATTAGTGTTATCATAATTATTATAAGGAGCTCCTGCAGGATTAGTATGATATTTTTTGAACATTAGAAGCATAATTATTTTTACATGTAGGATTAAAAGGAGTGCGAGCTATAAAATTAACATCATTAACATCAGTACTGATAGCATTAACTTGGGTATCTTCCTTACCCTTTACTAAGCTAAGCAACTCATCTACCTTAGATGTAAGCTCCTCATTATTTAACTCGGTAATTGAACTTACTCTCTTTGAGGTTCTTTCCACATGCCATTGGGCATGGTTATTTTGCATGTCATCAAGTAACTTCTTCGCAACACTCACATGCTTTCCCATGATCGTTCCTCCTGCTGCAGTATCTAGCATAGACTTAGACATTGGGTTAAGACCATTATAAAATAAATGTAATATAAGCCACTCTTCCATCCAATGATTAAGATAGTTCATTACGGCCTATTTCATTCTTTCCCAAGCAAGCGCTAGTGGCTCACGGTCTTCTTGTCTAAAACTTGTAATGTTGGATCTTAGCTACATAGTCTTAGCTGGGGGGAAATTTTTGTCATAAACAAATTAGTACATTCCTCCCAAGATTTAATAGTGCCCTTTGGTAGAGCTAGCAACAAATCCTTCACCTTTCCTCTAAGAGAGAAAAGGAATAATCTTAGCTTAACAGCATTTGGATCTACATCCTTAATACGCATCATGTCACAAATTTCAGTAAAAGTATTTAAGTGCAATCCCGAATCCTCAGAAGATGAACCCCAAAAGTGGTTTTGTCGAACCAAACTTAAAAGGTTAGGTTTTATTTCATATGTTTCCGCATCAACTATGGGTTGAGTGATGGGTGCACAAATAAAATCATTAGTGGGAGTAGCATACTCCCCTAATCTCTTTTGAGCCATGGCTCTTATCTTTTTGGTAATTTTTAAGTAATGAAAACGAATAACAAGTAACTAATTTTTGTGTGTTTTCAAATAGATAACAAGAAAGTAAACTAATAACAATAATTAAACTAGAACTAGTAATAAAACTAAAAACAAGGTCTCTAATAACCTCACCAGGATAGCAAAATTGCTTCCCCGGCAACAGCGCCAGAAAAAGGGTTGATACCTTCGATCCAGATTCATGGATGTAGTATACTAGCTTATTCCCTGGAAGACCTATGTGTCGTGGTGGTGTCACGTCATATGCCTGGTATAGGCTAAAGTTGGGGCCGATGGACACTAGAGGAATCCGGGGAGGGATGATGAAGTGAAAACCTCATACGGAAGAACTCAGAGAGACACGATATACCTAGGTTCGAGGCTCTCCTAGTGAGATAACACCTCTACTTCTGCATCTAATCTCATATATCTTACCATGATTGTGGCTACAATGGTGCTCCTTGAGCTGTACTCTTATGCCTCTAATGGAGAGAGAAGAGGAAGAAGAAACCATGCTCCTAGTGAGTAGAGGAAGAGGAGCCCTTCGGGGGCCTCCCATGCAACGATCCCCCTGGTGCTCCTTATAAAGGGGAGCCCATGGGACAAGGTATGTCATCACAAGTACTCCTATGGCTGTCTAGTGGGTCCTTGCCCTGTCATCTTGTCCTTTAGAGAGTCACCAATCTTACCCCTTTGGCATATTCCTTAGCATCTAAGGAGATGCCTAGCATATTCCCTAGCATCTTGGACCAACGGTGCCAGTCTGAGCCAAGGGCGTCCCAAGACTGGCACCTGATGTAGGATTGAAGTGACTTGGAGGCACGTTGATGTAGAGGTTGATGGAGGGTCCAACTATGACCAAAAGTGGCATGCGGGGTTAAGTAATTCGGCCGGGTCAAGTGAAATTCGGCCCTGGGGGAAAGTAACTCGGCCTGGGGGTGAAAATAAGCCCAACTGGGGCAGTGAACAGTAGCCAGCCGGGTTACTCCAAGCCTAGACGGATTACCACTCAATCCAGCCTCGAGAGCTAAATCAAGCCTAGCCGGGTCAGTAGTGAAGCCGGCATGAGTGGCCCAGCCGGGGTGCATCCGAATTCAGCCCAGGCGGGGCAATGATCCGGAGAAGGGCGGCGTCCCGCGGGGGGGCAGGTGGAACTTGTGTCGGCCCACCCGGGCGACATAGGCGAAGCGGCCTCGCGAGGCAGCAGTTCCACTAGGGGAGCGACCCGCGGTGTGCTGGACTCAGCGTATGCTGGCCCACCCGGGTGAGGTGGTGACGTCAACGAGGCTGTGGTGTTGGAGGCCTCCTGTGGTGGGCCGGCCGGGTTGAGGGAGTTACTGGCCCACCCAGGGTATGTGACGGAGGAAGTGGTGGCGGGGAGTGGCGCTGTCGACGAGGCGAGGAGATGTGGTGGTGGGGTGCTAGCCTATGGTGGGCCTGTTGGGTGATCCGGCCGAGCCGGGTAACGTGGTAATTCGGCCTTCGCAGGCCAAACTTGGCCCAGGGGCGCGTCTTGAGGACGAATTAGGCATAATTCGTCCTAGAGAGCTTCTTTCATTTTCTTTTTATCTTTTTCTTAATTCCTTTGATATTCATGTCTTTTCTGTTCATATTCTCTTATAGAAATGTCTATAAGCCTAATCCTTCACATGATTCATCAACTCTGGGGTACCTGGGGTTACATCCCCAACATTAATCCCGGAGGCTACGTGTGACCCGTAGAGTCGAGCATAGGCTTCATATAAAGATATTCCCAGAGTTGTTTAGCAACATATAGTCCTTTTTCTCCGGTCATACCACCCTCTTGGGTAAATTTACAACTTCTGGCCTTCTTTGGCTCTATTCTTAACTCTTTTTGGTAAGTTTGTGGCTTCTGGTCTGATTTTGCTCTGGCATTAACCCTTTTGGGTAAATCTCTTGGCTTCTGGCCTTATTTGTCTCTAGCCTTAACCCCTTTGGGTAAATCTCTTGGCTTCTGGCCTGATTTGGCTATGGCCTTAACCCTTTTAGGTAAATCTCTTGGCTTTTGGCCTGATTTGGCTCTGGCCTTAACCCTTTTGGCTAAGTTTGTGGATTCTGCTTTTGGGTAAGTATATTGGCTTCTGGCCTGATTTGGCTCTAGCCTTAACCCTTTTGGGTAAACCTTTTGGCTTCTGGCCTGATTTGGCTCTAGCCTTAACCCTTTTGGGTAAGTCTTTTGGCTTCTGGCCTGATTTGGCTCTAGCCTTAAACCTTTTGGGTCAGTCTTTTGGCTCTGGCCTTGACCCTTTTGGGTAAGTTTGTGGCTTTTAGCCTTATTTGGATCTAGCCTTAACCCTTTTGGATAAGTCTTTTGGCTTCTGGCCTAATTTGGCTCTAGCCTTAATCCTTTTGGGCAAGTCTTTTGGCTTCTGGCCTGATTTGGCTCTAGCCTTAACCCTTTTGGGTAAATCTCTTGGCTTCTAGCCTGATTTGGCTTTGGCCTTAACCCTTTTGGGTAAGTTTGTGGCTTCTAGCCTGATTTGGCTCTAGCATTAACCCTTTTGGGTAAGTCTCTTGGCTCCTGGCCTAATTTGGCTATGGCCTTAACCCTTTTGGGCAAGTCTCTTGGCTTTTAGCCTGATTTGTCTCTGGCCTTAACCCTTTTGGCTAAGTTTGTGACTTCTGGCCTGCTTTGGCTATGGTTTTATAATTTGTAATCCGAGTTATCTCATCCAAGATATAATTGCTGAGTTATATGACTCAAATCTGATATAAGTTTCACATCTGAGTTATTTAACTAAAAATCCGAGTTACCTGGCTTGAATTCGAGTTATTTGACTCAAATCTGAGTTACTTGACTTGAATCTGAGTTACTGATGCGCTCGACTTTCGACGTAGAGCTCATTGGGAACCCCAAGAGGAAGGTATGATGAGCACAGCAGTAAGTTTTCCCTCAGTTATGAAACCAAGGTTTAATCGAACCAGTAGGAGCAAGGAAACACCCTAAAGGTGTTGCTAGCTGAGCTTTGGTAGGGCGCACTACCGGTGCTAGTAGCAACATGGAGACCTGCACAACACAACCACAGAACTTTGTCCCCAACTTGCGATGAGGTTGTCAATCTCACCGTGTTTTGCGGAAAACAAAGGATTAAACGTATCGAATGGAAAGAAGTAATAGTTTGCAGAAAGTAAACACAAAGGAGAAACAGTTTATAGATTTTATGTAAAGAAAAAGGACCGGGATCCATAGTTCACTAGAGGTGGCTCTCCTTAGATAGATAACATGCTGGGTGAACAAATTACAGTGGGGCAATTGACAAACACCGAGAAAGCAATACATGCATATACTAATCATCTTGACTCCTTTGAGACTTGATTGGGCATTACAACATTATACATAGACCGCCATCCAACTGCATCTATGACTAATAATCCACCTTCAGGTTATCATCCGAACCCCCTCCAGTATTAAGTTGCAAGCAACAGATTATTGCTTTACGAACTGCATGTAAAGTAAACAATACGATTGTTCTATGAACAAAGGATTGTTGTTTTCTCCCTAGTAGCAACAGCACATCTAGTACCTTAGAGATTTCTGTCACTTCCCTAGATTACCAGAGGCATGAACCCACTATCGAGCATAAATACTAACTCTTGCAGTTGCTAGAATCTACTTGGCCAAGATATCTACTAACAACGGAAAGCATGCAAGATCTCAAATAACAAAGACATGATAGAATCAATAATTGTCGTGGTGGTGTCATGGCATATGCCATGGATAGGCTAAAGGTGGGGACTAAATGCACTAGGGGAATCCAGGGAGGGATAGTGAGGTGATTCCACACACAGAAGCTTTGGATTTGATTCACTTCCATAGATTACAAGTGCTCCTTGAGCTGTATTGGAGAGAGGAGGAAGAAGGAGCTCTCTTACCCTCACCACTAGCTAGCCCTCAGGAACCAAGTAAAATCTAACCAACTAGAGATCAACCCAGTAAAACTCAACCCTTTCTACAGAGGCCCTAGCCCTCCTTATATAGGGGCGGCTAGGTCTCCAATTAGGGCCTACGTGGAGGCATATTCCAGGGAATATGCCTCTTCCCAAAATAGTAAGCCGACCGGGTCACTTTTCCCCCATGTCATCCATGCAGAGGCTACGTGAGCCTCTGCGGCACCGGCGTCAGCCGACATTGGCATCATCACCTTTGTCGGCCACGCCTCGGTGGTCCTGCCTCTGTCCGCTTCGCTCACGCTCTGCGTACAGTGGTCACCTTTGACCAGCAAGATACCTTCCTTCACCTACAAGCTTGACATGACCCGGATCGTACATAGTTGATCCGGCCACACCTGTTCCTGCATACAAGTTAGATTCATCTCACCGACTTACGATATAAGTCGGCTGAGACCCAGTTAGGTGGACATCCATGGTCCGGGTTACTCCGTGATTCGACCTGCCTTGAGGTGACTCGGCCAGCATTCGCTTTGACCTTGCCGTACCTCGGCTAACTCGGCCTCTATACCCTGGCGTGGCCCTACCCGGGGGTATCCCCCCCAACATTAGTCCCCGAAGCTAGTGCGGTATTAGCTGCCTTAGCCGCTAAGGCCACAGCATGTTCAATTTCACCGAGCTTTGTGTTGCTTTTCCGAGTTACCTCCTATCTCGGATTTCATGGGTTTATTTTCCCTTGGCACATTCCAAGTTTTTACTTGCTGGCCGGGTTACCTCATACCCCTCTGGGTCACTCTTCCTTATTCTGTACGCTTCCCCACGTGGAGGTTAATCATCATGTTTGCCTCATTTTAAGGGCCTGCAATAGTAACCGCCGCAGTAATTGTCAGAAGTTACTGTTGTCCACGTCGCGTCGTGCCTGCCTCCTTGTTAACTGCACCATAACGTCACGTCATGGGATCCGTTGTGCCCTGTGGCCCTCCGTGTGGCTCACTGCTGATTGGTTGACCCGGGTTGTACATGGCCACACCGTGTGGCACACCCGCACAACACGATCCCACTACCCCCTTAGGGGAGTGGTTAAATAGGGGAGGGGCGCGCCCCCTGGGCTCTTTCCCCACTTCCGCGCCCCTCTGCCTCTACCTCTTCCTCATCTTCCCCCGCGACAGCGCCACCGCCACCTCGTCTGAGTAGCAGCGCCGCCGCCGCACTGCCTCCACGCGCACCAGCATTGCCGCTGCCTCCGCGCATCTCTTTCGCCACGGGTCGTTGCCAGTCTAGGCCACTGCCCCCCGCCGCTGCTAGCGCCAGCGGGGATAGTGATCTCGAGATGACTGAGGAGGAGCTCGCCGTCGCTGAGCAGGAGATGGAGGAAGATGCAGCGACCGCCGACCGCGGTGCGTGGGCAGGCTCCTGGGTTTGCCAGGATGACTTGGATTGTCTTTATCGCACCAGGCGCATCCCGGAGGGAGTCACTGCACGCCTCGCTACCTCCGAGCTTTCCCCCTCACCCAATCTGGGTGAGTATGTGGTGTTTCTATCCCACTTCCAGCGGGGTTTTGGTCTGCCAGTTAGCGATGTTTTCCATGACTGGCTCAATACGTATGAGCTCCAGCCGCACCACCTTCCGGCGAATGCCATCACGTCTCTCTCCGCCTTTTCCTCCACCATCGAGGGTTACGCCAGACCATGGCCCATGAAGGAGCTCTGGATCTAGTTCTTCGGCCTCCGCTCGAACATAATTCCGAACATTCAGCTTGATCCGGAGGACAAGCAGCTTACGCAGTTCGGCGCTGCGTCAATCTCTCCCCAGAAGCAGTCAATCTTCCCCCGAGTCACGAGGCTTGACTCCTGTAAGGGATGGGCCCGGACTTTCTTCTATGTCCGGAACAACACGACTGAGGATCAGATCCGGCTGCGCCATTACGCTCCGGGTCCTCCCAATCCAAATCTGTGGGACGTGGTCCCCAAGAAGCCCACTGTCCTGGCGAACCAGGTCAACAAGAGGTTCCAGGAGTTGAAGGATCTCGGATTGTGCAATGAGGATGCCATGATTACATTTGTGGGCAACCGGATCTCCCCCCTCCAGAAACGCACGCACAAAGTCTTTCATATGAGCTGGGGCCGTGACCCCAACCGGACCTCCTCTTTCGAGTTGAGCAACAGCGAGATCTTTCGCCGGGTCAAGTCCCTCTTCACTACTAAGAAGGACTTTTCTTCTGAGTGGACATGGGGAATTGAAAACTATTGCCGAGATAGGCTTCCTCTCGTGGTAAGTCTCGTGCCTCCAATTTTCTCCGAATTAAATCATATGTCGGTATCTGTTGTATGTTTAACCCTGCTGTCCTTTCCTTCCCTTAGCAATTCCTTCAGCAAACTATTGAGGATGGCACCGAGCCTTCTCTCAAATGGGTGCCTAGCCGGGATACCTCGGACGAGGAGGAACCGGATTAGGAGATGTTTCTTCCGATGGCCGACGCGACCAAGCGACCCACCGGTAAACTCTCTTCCATTAGATATTGGCCTGATGATGAAGATGACTCGGATGTTGAGGTGATGGAAGCATTTGACGCTATCCCCCTTTCTTATGCTTTTTTGGCATTAGCTAACCCCGGTGGGCAGATCCATGAAGACCCTCCCCTTGCCATGGGTGAGCCTGTCCCGGTCGTGCCGAAGAAGAAAAGGGGAGCCGCATCTGCTTCTTCTTCTAGACCTTCTCAGCTAGCCAAGAGGCGAAAGAAGTCCGCGGACAAAGCCGCCACCAAGGCCACGACTAAGGCTGTGGCCCGGAGAGCTCGCAAGCCGAAGGAGCCCCTGACTTCGGATGAATAAGTCGTTTCTCCCTTTGCTTATTCACTTGCCCTTCCTTTATAGTTTCTCATCATGCATTATTTGATTCGGCAGGGCCACGGTGGAGGTACCACAGAGTGGATCTGGCATCGCCTCGCCACTCCGGCACAACCCTTCTGCCCCCCGTGGTGACGATTCACGCCCACTGAGCCCCATTCCGGAGGGCTTAGTGGCTGCTCTGGGTTCCAGCCCACCTTGTCAAGAGGAGAGCAACCTTGGAGCGGGGGAGTCTGGTTCTGCCGAGGCAGCAGCAACCACAACTTCGGCTCCGTGCAACCAGCTATCACCAAGGTTCCTTCAGCACCTCCGCCGAAGAAGAAAACAGCACCAGCACCAACTCTAGCCCAAGCAGCAATAGGAAAAGCAACAGCAGGAGCATCAAGCCCCTCCGCCTCGTCCGAGTCTTCCAAGGCTCGGCGAGAAGACACTAGCAGCGCCAAGGCTAGCACCAAAGCAGCTCCCAAGGGCAAATCTACTATAGCAACCTCCACTTCTCAACAGCAGCCCAAGGGCAAGAAGGCTCCTGATGCCACCAGGGCAGCATCCATCGAGGCTGGACAACGCACACTTGCGTCCATGCTTTCAAAAAAAACTCCATCTCCGAAGGACGCCCCTGTCGAGCCAGCTGATGCGCTACATGTTTTGCACACCAGCCCTGCCCTTGCCCAGGTTGAGAGGAGGGAAGCGCATGCCAAAGGTTTAGTGGCGCCCCACATGCTCAGCGGCGAACGATACCCTCTAACCTTGATCGAGTTTGTGAATAACTAGAACAAGGCGGAGTTCGTCCACAACGACGATCTCCCGGAGAAGTTCGGTCCCGCCGAAATTGCTGCGCTGATGAATACTGCTGCAACGGCAATTAACCTTGCGGGTCGGATGATGGTGGTACGTTTCTTCGTCTTTTCCTTAACATGTTGTAGATATTAGTGATATAACCATTAGTACCCGAGCCTCCGGGGGAGTAACTCGTTACTCGGCCAGATGCTCCTTAGAAAACTAACATAGTTCCTTGATAACTTCGAACATGCACACACTTAGAGCCGGGTTAAGTTCCACTTGGCCCGGATCTTGTACACTTCGAATATACACAAACCTAGATCCGGGTTAAGTTCCACTTGGCCCGGATCTTGTACACTTCGAATATGCACACACTTAGAGCTGGGTTAAGTTCCGCTTGGCCCGGATTTTGTACACTTCGAATATGCACACACCTAGAGCCGGGTTAAGTTCCACTTGGCCCGGATCTTGTACACTTCGAATATGCACACACCTAGAGCCGGGTTAAGTTCCACTTGGCCTGGATTTTGTACACTTCGAATATGCACACACTTAGAGTCGGGTTAAGTTCCACTTGGCCTACATTTTGTACACTTTGAATATGCACAAGACTAAGTTATCTTTTTTTACTCTTTTCAGGTGACCACCAACCGCCGGAGCACTGAGTTTCAGCGTCTCCTGGACACTCACAAGATGCTGCATGCCAAACATACTGTGCTTATCGCTGAACACGATAAAAGGGGTAAGTTTCTTCCTTGGCATTTTTTGTTGTTTCTTCCTCCTTTTCTGCCGAACTAATCCATCATTCGGATTTCGCAGCTGAGGTGGAAGCTGAGGATACCATCATGAGGAAAAACCTAGACCAGATCAAGGGTAAGTCATTTTGGCTCAACTTTGCTATGCTCTCTATCTCCTTTTCTCCTTGGCTCGGCAAACATTCATACCTCGGCTTTGCCGGGTCAACAAACTATTTCAGCATCTCTTGAAGATAGTGTGCTCGTGCCTGATATGATGCTGCATTTTCTCGAACAAGGAGGGCAGCATCAGGCCGAGCTTAAAAAGAAAGATGATGAGCTTTCCCTCCTCCGAACCAAGGATGATGAGATTGCCAAGCTCAAGGCGGACATGAAGAAATTGAAAGCGCAGCACCAATCCAAGCTTCAAAAGGCTGGCCAGGACTTCACCGAAGAGCGCGAGCGCCTCAACCTTCAGATCACCAAGGATCAAGAACTGCTTAAGGAGGCCGACTCTAAACTTGAGTCGGTGAACGCTGAGCTTGTTCAACTCCGGGAGAGGCGTGACAAGTGCACCAAGGAGCTGACCCGGATCCATAGCCATATTGCTGGTAAGTTCTTTTCCTTCAACACACACTGACCTTTCTGGGTTTGCTTCATTTACTTACTCCACCTGTCTTATTTTTTCAGGCAAATTCCCAGAGAGCAAAGTCGTCGCATCCAAAGCTGTTGCCAAGTTCCGCCAGAAAAGGGGTACCCCAATTGTCCCTAGCGCTGGAGAAATTCCATATGACCTGGAGGACTTGCTGGTCAGCTTGTCCTCTCGTGTCGAACTTGTGACGAACTATGGCAAGGACATTTTGGACGTAGTAATCCGGATCTTCAAGGCCTTTTGGCCTGAGGAAGATACTCCGGAGAGTATGCCTGTCCTTTTTGCCATGCTTATGGAATGCGAGACTCAGCTCGATCTTTGGAGAGAATCTGTTGGACGTGCCGGGGCTAAGATCGTTCTCCACTACGTGCTTACGTGGTGTGAGAAGATTGACCTCAATCTCCTTGCGCGCATGCGCACTGGATCAAAGTGGTCTACTGACCCGGATTGGGTAGCTCGGCGCAAGGCTTGCGCTCACAACTTCATCCAATACACCCCCATTCATCAATGGAACAAGGGACCGAGCTTCCTAGATGTCGCTGATGATGAAAACGTTGAAAATGCTGAAGATGAGTCAGATGAGGACGAAGAAGACGAAGTCTCAGACATCGAGGAAGACGCAGATGATGCTGAAGCTGAGGCCGAGGTTGCCCCTGCTGGCACCGAATTACCTCCTCCTGTTGCTCCTTGATAAACACTTTAAATTTCATCAGATCCCCGGTACGCCGGGTGGAATTGTATCCAGTACACAAGTGATATTTTGCTACTAAGTTTTTATGCCGGATTAACTTGGGCGTAGTCCCTGAGTTTCATTTTCTTGTTCTTCCAATCTTCTGGCTCAGATCGTGTCTACCTTGATTCGGTTTTATGACTTACGAGTCCAAGCTTCAAAAATTGTCTTAACAATACTTGGAAACTTTAGGATTAGCTCAAAATAACTCAGCATAATAAATCGAAAGTAAACATAAGGTTAGTCCAAAAAACAAACGCCGGCTCGATTAAGTTCTTTTCCTTGGTCATTTTTCATGTGCTACGCAATTCCAAACTTGTTCTCTTGCTTGCCATGAAGCCAAATCTTGTTGGACAGCAGCAAGTCGAAGAGTTGGGTTTTTGGTGCTCACACACTACTAATCCGGGTTAAGTACAAAAACTTACGCCAGCCGACATATAAATCAGAAATAAAGAAGACAACAAACATTATTAAGGCAGTCCCCGAGTTACTGCTCGAGGTGCCAACATTTCATTGATAAGCTCATTGCCAGCATACACACCGACATATGAGGGACTCAGATACATACACTTCTCTGCTAAGTGTAGAAAGTACGAAGTAGAGCTACATTCCATGGACACTTAGATTCCTCGCCGAACCTGTCCACCTTGTTCTTTTCCTGTGGCTTTGGATCGATAAGATAATAAGAATCATTGTGCAATGCTTTGCTCACAATGAATGGCCCTTCCCATGGGGGGGATAACTTATGCATGCCAGCAGTACGTTGTACCAACCGGAGTACCAGATCACCTTCCCGGAAGACTCGGGGGTTTACTTTCCGGCTGTGATAGCGTCGGAGATTTTGCTGATATATGGCGGATCTAGACAATGTCAATTCTCTCGCTTCTTCCATCAGATCAACATCATTTTTCCGGGCTTCTTGCACTTCGGCTTCTATGTATTGTGTGACCCTAGGCGAGTCATGCTCTATGTTGGCTGGTAATACAGCTTCTGCCCCATATACCAGAAAGAATGGTGTATAGCCTGTTGATCGATTCGGAGTTGTTCTTAAACTCCACAATACCGCTGGTAGTTCTTCTATCCAGCACCTCGCTGATCTTTGCAGCGGCTCAATGAGCCGGGGTTTTATCCCGGATAATACTAATCCGTTGGATCTTTCCACTTGTCCGTTTGATGCGGGGTGGGCTACCGAGGCAATGTCCAGCCAGATCTTCTTATCTCACCAGAATCGCGCAAATGCTCCTTCAGCAAAATTTGTGCATTATCAGTTATGATACTGTGAGGATAACCGTATCTCAAAATAATGTATTTGAGAAATGTCACGGCCGTAGTTCCATCACATTTTATTATTGGCTTTACTTCAATCAACTTTGTAAACTTATCAACCATAACCAAAATGTGAGTCATATTTCCCCTTGCTGGTTTGAACGGGCCAACCATGTCCAAACACCATACGGCAAATGGCCATGTGATTGGTATGGTCTTGAGTTCCGACATTGGCATATGTGTCTTGGTAGCATAACTCTGATAACCATTGCATTTTCTTACCAAATCCTCTGCTTGTTCTAAGGCACTTGGCCAGAAAAATCCATGCCGGAAAGCTTTTGCTACCAAGGCTCTGGACAAGGCATGATGCCTACATTCCCCTTGATGTATATCTCGGAGGATGTCAAGCCCTTCTTTCGGGTCAACACACCGCTGGAGTACATTAGTCACACTCCTTTTGTATAGCTCGGAATTGATGATCGTGTATGCTTTTGCTCTCCTCTGAGTTTGCCTGGATAACACCTCCTCAACGGGTAAGGTTCCATCTTTCAGGAATTGGAATATGGGTAGTGCCCAAGCTGGTATTGCTCGTATAGGGAACACATCCTCATCAATTTCCATCTGATCCACCGGCATAACCTCAACCGGATCATGCTGAGCAGTCCCCGGGTCCTGCGAAGCAGTCCCCGGGTTTTCCGAGGCAGTCTCTGGGTTTGCCGAGGTAGTCCCCGGGTTTCCCGCACCATCTCCCATGTCAATGTCCATGGGTGCAGCTCCAGACTCCAGATCCGCTGAGACGTAGATTGAGTCGGTTTCTGGGGACGGTCTGATAGATGGTTTTCTGAGGTGTTCTAATGCTACACCTGATGGAATTGCTTGTCTGGTTGATCCGAGCTTCGACAATACGTCGGCAGCCTCATTTCCCACCCAGGGTACATGGCGAAATTCGCATCCCTCAAAGTAACCAGATATTTTCTGCACATGGAATCTGTATAATGCCATGTTTGGATCAAGAGCGTCCCACAGCCCCGACACTTGCTGAACTACTAAATCCGAGTTGCCAAAGCATTGGATCTGACATATCCCAATTTCTTTTGCCACTTTGAGCCCGTGCACAAGTGCTTCATATTCAGCGACATTGTTCGACGCTGCGAAATGGATCTGTAGCACATACTTCAACTGGTCATTCTTTGGCGAGGTAAGCACAACTCTGGCGCCTAACCCGGTTTTTGTTTTTGACCCGTCAAAGTGCATTCTCCAGTAGTTCGGATCTAGTAGCGGTGGTTCATATTGTACCTCGGCCCAGTCCACAAAAAAGTCGGCCATAGCCTGAGACTAGATATCTTCTCTTCTGTCATATTGTGGCGCATAGGGAGCTAGTTCAATTGCCCATTTCACAATTCTGCCACTTGCATCCTTGTTACTCATTATCTCGGATATGGGAGCTTCACATATTACTTTGATGGGATGCTACTCAAAATAATGCTTTAGGTTCTTTGCCTACATGTACACACCATACGCCACTTTCTGATAATGTGGATAATTTTGCTTTGATGCGGACAATACCTCGCTTAGGTAATATACTGGCCTCTGCACTGACTTACCCTCTTCGTCGCGCTCTACCACAATTACTGCACTTACAACTCGGTTGGTTGCGGCTATATAGAGCAACATTGGCTCCTTTGATAGTGGAGAGGCTAATACTGGTGTAGTGGCTAACATTCTCTTTAACTGGATAAAGGCTTCATTGGCCGGCGGCATCCAAACAAACTTGTCCGACTTTTTCATGAGTTGATAGAGAGGCAGTGCCTTTTCTCCCAACCGACATACAAACCGACTTAACGATGCCAGGCAACCAGTGAACTTCTGGACATTGTTAAGACACTTCGGCAGTTCCATTCTCTCTATGGCCCGGATGTTAGTTGGATTGACTTCGATACCTCGGCTGGAGACAAGGACTCCGAGTAATTTTCCAGCCGGGACACCGAAGGTACCTTTTTCCGTGTTGAGCTTCATCCGGAACCTCCTTAGGTTCGCGAATGTCTGCCTGATATCGTCAAGGAGCGTTTTGCTTTCCTTGGTCTTGATAACCACATCATCCACATACACTTGTACATTTTGACCAATCTGGTCGTGCAAACATTTTCGCATACATCTTTGGTACGTTGCCCCTGCATTATGTAAACCAAATGGCATGGTGCGATAGCAATAAGCCCCATACAGGGTGATAAATGCAGTTTTTATTTGATCATCCGGATTGAGGGGTATCTGGTGGAAACCAGAGTATGCATCAATGAATGACAACAGTTCACACCCTGCAGTTGAATCTATGACCTGATGTATCCTTGGCAGTGGAAATGGATCTTTTGGACACGCCATATTCAGGTTCGTGTAATCGATACACATACGCCAAACCACTGCCACATTCGGATCATCCTTCTTCTTCTCCACCAGCACCGGATTAGATAGCCAATCCGGGTAAAGAACTTCCATGATAAATCCTGCTGCTAGTAACCGAGCTATCTCGTCTCCAATAACTTTTCTCCTGTCTTCGGCGAAGCGGCGGAGAGGTTGCTTCACCGTCCTTGCTCCGGGTCTCACGTTCAAAGAGTGCTCGGCCAACACCTTGCAAGTCCTGTGTGGACCAAGCAAAAATATCCCGATTCTTACGGAGGAAGTTGACAAGCTCGCTTTCCTATTTATCATTTAACCCGGCACTAATTGTTATGGTGCACTCTGGGAACATATCATCAACAGGCACTTTCTTGGTATCCTTTGTGGCTTGGAACGAAACACTACCATGCGGATTACTCAACGTCGGCATATATTGCTGCACGGACTGAGCCAGCGTCGCCACCTCCTAGATTTTTCTTTTCTCTTCCGCAATCACGAGTGACTCGGCTAGGTTAGACCCGGCTGACGCACACTCAATGGAACGTCGGAAATCTCCAGCTATGGTAATTACTCCATTTGGCCTAGGCAGCTTCATTTTCAGATAACTGATGTGGCAGCTTGCCATGAACTTGTTCAATGCTGGCCTTCCGAGTAACGCGTGATACGCACTTTCCAAGTTCACCACTTCAAACTCCAAATTCTCAGTTCGGCAGTTATCTCTCATGCCGAACAATACGTCAACCCGGACCTTGCCTATGGGCTCACAAGAAATGCCTGGCACAATGCCATGGAAAGTTGTCCTTGTAGCTTGGAGCATGTTTTCCGAGATACCCAACTTGCGCATTGTATCCGCATACATGATGTTAATGCTACTGCCATTGTCAATCAGTACCTTTGAGAATCTCACATTGATGTTAGGCCCAATGAATGTCGGATCCAGCACTAGCGCATGTGAACCAAGGCATATACCTCGTCACTGCTGGCATTACCACATTCACCTCAATTGTCAGTGATGCAAGCTCTTTCTATCTGTTTCCTTAGTGGTAAACACACAGTAACTCTGATGACGTTCTCTGCACTCATTCCTCCCCTCATTTCCGGGGTACCTCTGATCCGGCTAATGCTGGTCTTCCACTTGATGCACTGCATCCATTCTCTCATGGTTATCATACCTCGGCGGAGGGGGAGGCAACATTAGCTATTGCGTGTTTGCTCCGGAGAGCAATTGCTGCCGGGGTAACTCCTGCCGAGGTTGATCGTTCTGAGGTGCCTAAGCATTCCCCGAATCACCTTGTTCTATTTTACGCATCCACTCACACTGCCTTGTTGTATGACCCGCTAGGTTACTCGGGTTTGGTGTGTGAAATTTACACCGCTGATCCAGCATTGAATCGTAAGTATACCTCGGACGGTCCTTCTTTTCTTACCACTGTTTCTTCTGCTCTGGCGTCCAAGTTTTCTTGCCATCATTTCTCGGTATCCATTGTTGGCTTCCAGTTTTCTGACGTTGATTTCCCCCTGCTCTGGGCTGATCTTGATTCACAGCAGCAACTTGTTGTGAACTGTACCGGTAATCCGGTCTGTCATCTCTTCTTTTACCCCGGTAGTCATTCCTCTGGGATGACCCGGCTCCATCTCTCTGGTAGCACTCCTCATTTGACTCGTTTGACACGAGCCTAGGTTGAGTCGGATCACCCAAAGCATATGAATCAGCAATCTGGATTGTCTCTACCAACGTAGTTGGCATATCCCTTTGCAATCTTTGCCACAACATGCTTGCATATCTGCATCCTTGCGCAAACCATGCTATGGCCTGTGACTCAATCACACCCTCACATGAGTTTCGCACGGTACACCACCGGGTCAAGAACTCCCGGTCCGTCTTGTTCGGTCTCTGCTTGCACATTGCTAGGGTCCGTGGCCTATTCGGCCTCTGATACGTACTTGAGAAATTGCTGATAAACATTTCCTCAAAATCAATCCAGCAGTTAATACTTCCGGGCGGCAAATTGTTTAGCCATACCCTCGCTGGCCCCTCCAACATCTGGGGTACGTATCTCACAGCCCATCTCAAGTTGCCTGTAGCAATTTTCATAGCTGTAGCATAGTTAAACAACCAATCCTTCAGCTTTGTGCTGCCATCGTATGTCTTAGTGCCTCTAGGTAGCTGGAAGTTAGGTACCGAAGGTTCCTTCATGATACGGGGTCCAAAACACACAGGACCTGGGAGACCTTGACATTCAATCTATTCCGACCTATACAACTGATCCAGTTTTAATCTGGCATCGTCAGGCATCAAATCCCTGCTTCCCAATCTTGACCCTATCACATGATAGTCCAACCTTGGGTATCCTGCGTTCACCATTTCCGAATCACCGTCATTATATCTGTCTTGCTCACTTGGAGCACCTCTCTGTTGCATACCTTGGCTGGCACTTTGCTCTTGCCTTGGTATATTCTGTTGTTGCAGTTGTTCTGCTCATGCCGAGTTTTGCTGTCCGGCATTGCCATTCACGGCATTTCCTTGACCGGCATTGCCTTGGTCGCGGTTACCTCGGCCAGCTTCACCTCGGCTCACACTTTGTCGATCGTCACTTCTCTGTACTTCTTTTCCTTTCTCTGCCCTTGCCGGGTCATACGGGACTATCTGTTTATTCCTCCTGGCCGAGGTTACTACCTCTTCTCTCCTAGGACCACCATGAGGAGACGATGCAGCTCCAGCAGACTTCTCGGGGTTACCCACTGTCAAATGAACGATCTTGGAGGCCCCAGCTCTCTCCGGGTTAGCCCTGAGCAATTCCTCATTTTGCCTGTTTACGATTCGAACCAACTAGTTGACCCTGTCTTGCTGTCTCTGACGGGCTTCACCCATTAGACCCTCTAACTCGGACGTAGCTGCATCCGCTGCTCTGAGGTTTTTTGCCGGGGTACTATACTTCGGCAGCCCCACGGATAAACAGTTCTCTGACTCCTCAATCCTAGTATCACCCTCTTTGTTCATTTCACTCATGAGATTTCTCCCCTTCACTTTTACTGCATCTACTTTATTTGCCTTTGTATACTCACGCAGTGTCATGTTCAACGACTACTGAGCCGCGGCTATCTTTTTCGCACCCTCTAATATTTTTTGCCTAGTTTCCTCTAGCTCGGCCTGTGCCTGAGCCGGATCTACCACTGCTGCTACTGGGTTTGCCAAGCTATCCATCGCTTGCTGCAACACATTCTTCGGCCACTCTAGTGGAGGACCTCTACTTTTCCTCGGTGCCTTAGGCGTTACCTCCGGATCTGGTGCCGGATCCTTGCTTGCGCCAGCGCCAGGCGCAGTCATCATCACCTCAGCACGGTCCGGGGAGTGACTGATACGTGCCCCGTGAACCACACGAAGGGGTGGCTCGCCTCCTTTAGCGACGTGCCATGGATGAACGCATGACACATCGACAACAACGTAGACCTTGTGCGCCCCGAGCTTGACGAAGAGGCTGTTGCGCGGAAGAGGACGCTTGCCGAAGCAGCCAGCATTGTCACTGACAAAGTCCAGCGCTCCAAAGCACTGAACGAGCCCGGAGATGATGCGTTCGCCGATGCCGATGAGGTTTCCCATCCGGATCTTGACCCCTGCTAGCGCCGCTAGCCCCACGGTGGGCGCCAACTGTCGTGGTGGTGTCACGGCAGATGCCATGGATAGGGTAAAGGTGGGGACTAAATACACTAGGGGAATCCAGGGAGGGATAGTGAGGTGATTCCACACACAGAAGCTTTGCATTTGATTCACTTCCACAGATTACAAGTGCTCCTTGAGCTGTATTGGAGAGAGGAGGAAGAAGGAGCTCTCTTACCCTCACCACTAGCTAGCCCTCATGAACCAAGTAAAATCTAACCAACTAGAGATCAACCCAGTAAAACTCAACCCTTTATATAGAGGCCCTAGCCCTCCTTATATAGGGGTGGCTAGGTCTCCAATTAGGGCATAAATGGAGGCATATTCCAGGGAATATGCCTCTTCCCAAAATAGTAAGCCGACCGGGTCACTTTTCCCCCGTGTCATCCATGCAGAGGCTACGTGAGCCTCTGCGGCGCCCACGTCAGCCGACATTGGCATCGTCACCTTTGTCGGCCACGCCTCGATGGTCCTGCCTCTGTCCGCTTCGCTCACGCTCTGCGTACAGTGGTCACCTTTGACCCTTTATACCCCGGCGTGACCCTACTCGGGGGTATCCTCCCAACAATAATCAATCTGAAATAGCATCTCAATATCCATAGGATCCTCGCAAACACAACATGTATTAAATACAAATAGATGATCTTGATCATGAACGGAGCTCACAAGATCTAAGCATCAAAGCACAAAGGAGGAGAACCAGCCATCTAGCTATTACATGGATCTGTAGTCCAAGGATGAACTACTCACGCATCACACCGGAGTCTTGCATGGTGATGAAGAAGGCCTCCAGGGTGAGTTCCCCTCTCCGGGAGGGTGCCGGGAAGAGCTTTAGATCCCTCCTGATCTAGGGATGGAGATGACGGCGGCTACAGACTCTTTCGTGGATTTTTTGATCGGGTACTTAGGGTTTTCGTCCCAAGGGCAATATATAGGTGGAAGGAGAGGCCGAGGGGGTGCCGGGAGCGGCCACACCACCCCCTGGCGTGGTCGGCCGCTGCCAGTGGTGTGGTGGCTCCTGGCCCTTCTCCGTCTCGTATTCGCACTTGATCCTTCCGGAAAAATAGGCACTTTGGCTTTTGTCCCGGCCCAATTCGAGAATATTCATTTTCCGACTTTCCTGGAACCAAAAACAGCAGAAAAATGTGCAGGCAATCGTGGCTCTTGTTAATAGGTTAGTCCAAGAAATCATATGAAAAGTACTCCAAAGTTGGAACAAAACACAAGAAAGTGGATAAAACCAAGCATGGAACATCAAAAATTATAGATACATTTGCAATGTATCAACATCCCCAAGCTTAACTCCTGCTCGTCCTCGAGTAGGTAAGTGATAAAAAGAAATAATTTTTGAGGTGACATGCACCATCAAAGACTTGATCAAAGTATTTGCAAAACATTCAAAGCTGGGATCATAGTACTTTAATCATAACATGAAAGACAAAGTTCTAGCAATAAGCATAGAAACTATGATGCAACATGAAAAGGCACAAACATAAGATTCATGAATAACAATGCTTTGCAAGACGTTTGTTTGTTTCACATAAAGAAAACATAGCATAATAGTATTTAGCTTGTCCCTCAATAGAGTAGAAAATATAAATGCATAGGACACCTTCAAAGTTCATAAGAGTGACTAGATACAATAGTTTAAAACAAGCAATAACAAGTTATGCATCAATCAACTAGTCTTGGGACAATGCACATAGAACTAAGAATGGCCACTATGCTCTCAAAGTAAGTGCATAAAGATAGAAGGTGGAGACTCAATATATTGGTGGAAGAAAGGCCTTTGTAAAAGGAAGTAGGGATTCAAGTCTCATAAAGAGCTTCCAAAAATTATGGTACTTATAGCTTTCAGCTCTCATTGCCCCTATCATAAGCATCTTGAAGTGATTAAGGTTAAAGTGAACAAACTATGGTGTACATGCTTGACGAAGGATAAGTCAGAAATCTCATGTCCCTTGTATACGAGGGCCACTCTTCATGCTACTCAAGTTTAGTCACCGGTAAGTTCTTGTCATTGTAAGTACATGTGTATCATAGAGAACCGCCAACGGGGCACCCCTTGCCCGATGATACGGAAGAATCCCCATATCAAAATGACAAGGCAAGCAGACAACGAGCATCTCAGCATTCTTCTTATTTACCATGGGAATATGGTGCTTTTTCTCTCTTTCCTCTTTTCATAGTATCTCTCTTTTTTTTCTTTTTCTTTTCTCAATATAGGACTCTTTTTTTTATAAGAAGAATGCTTCATAGACAGCTCATTATGGTTACGCAGCAGGTTTCCACCATGTCAACATGGATTAGACCAGCGGCCCAGGCGTTTCTCTAACACATATACATAACTCCATGGACTTACAAGCTCCCCTTTCATTTCACATCGACGACATCCATATACAAAAGAGCATGATATCAACTAGGTACAAGTACCAAGTGCAATGTTGAAAGCGTTCCCCATGAAAGCATGGTTCTGCTAATTCCCAACAAATAAGTGCAAGCATATACAACATAGACGACACAATGGTTCAAGTTTATTAACGGCAAGTAAAGTAAAGTGTGCCATCAAGTTCGTGAGAGCTTTAATCACTAGTTTTCTCATAATAAATTTAATTTGGAAGGTAAACAAAAGCATGAATATACTTGGAATAGCATAAGCTAGTAGGTAGGTATGGTGGACTCTTTGGAATAACTTGGTTTAGGGAGTTGGATGCATGAGTGGAACTCATCCTTGGTTGTGGAGGCTAGCAAAAGACTGGGAGCAACAAACTAAGAGAGCAATAATGGCCATAATCATGCAGAGCGACAAAACATCATTGATCAAAGCATAAAGTGATACTACAAGTTGAGAACTAAAGGATCATAAAGGCTATGGTGACTTGAGATAGTCATAACATGGTGTGAGCATGTGCCAAGTCACCCCAAATAAAGCATCAAAGGAGAATACCACTATACTATGCTTTAATATGCTAAAACAACACATGATTCATCCAAGGCACATTAAGCAATCTCAATTGTTTATAACAGGTCATGCTACAGCAAAGAATACTAAGCATAAAGCCAAAACAATATCAAGCATGGCATGACAAAGCATAGCCACAGTCAAGAACGAGCTCTTTTTACCACATAAGCATGAACTTTCCTACTCTTTTCCAAACCAAACCAAACTAATTGCAAACCAATGTATGAAAGAGGGGGTACAAACAATTTATTCAGAAAACTAAGAAAACCAAAGCAAATGAAAACCAAAATGAAAACAAAAAAGAAGACGCTCCAAGAAAAACACAACTGTGCATGAAACAATAAAAATGAAGCGTTTGGAAGAAACCTGGAATTTTATTGATGAAGAAGGGGATGCCTTGGGCATCCCCAAGCTTTGACGCTTTTACTTATTGGATGTTTCTTGGGGTGACATGCATGGCATCCCCAAGCTTGAGTTTTAGTCCATCCTTCATCTCATTACTCATTCTTTCCATACACCTGAAATTTTTCCTTCATACAAAACTTCACACAATCTCATTAGCAACATTAGTGCACTTAAGATAAATAAGTCTCAAGGTTCAGTTCTAAGACCAAATAAACTTCCATTAGAACACTAGCTACTGTAGCACTTCCCTCAAAAAGCTCAATTCCCCAAAAGAACTCAAGAAGGAACCAACAAGAAGCAATTGCAGAAAATGGCAGAAATCTGTCAAAACAGACCAGCAGGTAAAGACGGATTTTTTCGAAGACCTTCTGTTGCTCAAATCAAAAAGTGTTGAACTAAAGAAAGTTATATAACAACCTGGACCAGACGCACAAAACATTACAGCTCAATCCGACATATAGAGCTCTCTCAGGAATTTTTACGGTGAAGCACAAAAATCTGTTTCGGGACAGCAACTTTCCCAATCATTACTTCACTCTCATTAGAGGTTACTCTTGGAACAAAAAGCAAATAAAAAGGATAAGTAGAGGTTATTACAGATTTAATAACTTCCAAGACTGAACTAAAACTTTTGGGTTATCTCCCAATAAGTACTTTTCTTTAACGCCTTTAAGTTAGGCATAAGAAGCAAAGAAAGAATCAAGTGTTCCCAAATGAAGAAGCATTAAGATCAATACCAGAAATATTTTCAACAAGGCAAGGTATTTTATCCAAATAAGTTCGAGAGGATCCTCTCTCAATGCTCTTGGGTTCACTATTCTCATCAAAAGGGTTTGCAGGAACAATCCAATCAAGATTCTTTTCTATGGCATCATGTATTGCTACTAGTTTAAAGGGTATTGGTATCTTAGGTTCCTCCCCATTAGGTTCAGTTTTGTTCATCTTTTCTCGTGTACCGACAACATCTACACATGAGCCTAGCATATTGAAACATTCAAAAACTTTTCTAGCTTCCTTGGCAACATCATAGAACTCCTTAAACAAAGTTTCTAGAATAAAATCCCTCTTTTCAGGGTCTTCAATTTCTTTAAGCTTAAGAAACATTACTTGCATTAAGGGGTTGAGGTTAACAAACCTAGCTTCTAACATGTGAATTAAAGAAGCTGCAGCAATCTCATAGTTTGGAGCAAGTTCTACAAGGGATCTATCCTCAGTATCTTCATGCTTACTAACATGATTAAAGAATTCTTCAATGTTATCTTTCCCAATTATAGAACCACTACCAATTGGAAGGTCTTTCAGGATGAATGTAGGGATCAACATGGTGAGCTAAGGAAGAGGTGGCTACTAAAGGAGACTTAATTTTTTTATTTTTGAAAAAGAAAGCAAACTAGTAAAACTAATTTGTTTGTGTTTTTTGAAGAACAAAACAAGCAAACAAAGCAAAAAGAAAACTAAGAAAAACAAAAACAAAGTAAAGAGATTGGTTATGAGGGACTCCCCTTGTGAAGATGTCCTTGACTCCCCGGCAACGGCGCCAGAAAATGTCTTGATGCGCTCGACTTTCGACGTAGAGCTCGTTGGGAACCCCAAGAGGAAGGTATGATGAGTACAGAAGTAAGTTTTCCCTCAGTTATGAAACCAAGGTTTAATCGAACCAGTAGGAGCAAGGAAACACCCCAAAGGTGTTTCTAGCTGAAACTTTTGCGAGGCGACTACCGTGCTAGTAGCAACGTGGAGACCTGCACAACACAACCACAGAACTTTGTCCCCAACTTGCGATGAGGTTGTCAATCTCACCGTGTTTTGCAGAAAACAAAGGATTAAACGTATCGAATGGAAAGAAGTAATAGTTTGTAGAAAGTAAACACAAAGCAGAAACAGTTTATAGATTGTATGTAAAGAAAAAGGACCGAGATCCATAGTTCACTAGAGGTGGCTCTCCTTAGATAGATAACATGCTGGGTGAACAAATTACAGCGGGGCAATTGACAAACACCGAGAAAGCAATACATGCATATACTAATCATCTTGACTCATCATATACTTGATTGGGCATTACAACATAATACATAGAACGCCATCCAAATTAATATATGACTAATAATCCACCATCATGTTATCATCCAACCCTCCAAGATTAAGTTGCAAGCAACAGATTATTGCTTTACGAACTGCGTGTAAAGTAAACAGTACGATTGTTCTATTAACAAAGGATTGTTGTTTTCTCCCTAGTAGCAACAGCACATCTAGTACCTTAGAGATTTTTGTCACTTCCCCAGATTACCAGAGGCATGAACCCACTATCGAGCATAAATACTAACTCTTGGAGTTGCTAGCATCTACTTTGCCAAGATAGCTACTAACAACGGAAAGCATGCAAGATATCAAATAACAAAGACATGATAGAATCAATAATCAATCTGAAATAGCATCTCAATATCCATCGGATCCCTGCAAACACAACATGTATGAATTACAAATAGATGATATTGATCATGAACGGAGCTCACAAGATCTAAGCATGAAAGCACAAAGGAGGAGAACCAGCCATCTAGCTTCTACATGGATCCGTAGTCCAAGGATGAACTACTCACGCATCACACCGGAGGCTTGCATGGTGATGAAGAAGGCCTCCAGGGTGAGTTCCCCTCTCCGGCAGGGTGCCGGGAAGAGCTTCAGATCCCTCCTGATCTAGGGATGGAGATGACAGCGGCTACAGACTCTTTCGTGGATTTTTTGATCGGGTACTTAGGGTTTTCGTCCTGAGGGCAATATATAGGCGGAAGGAGAGGCCGAGGGGGTGCTGGGAGCGGCCACACCACCCCCTGGCGCGGGCTTGGCCTGGCCGCGCGGCCAGGTGGTGTGGTGGCTCCCTGGCCCTTCTCTGTCTCGTATTCTGGCACTTGATCCCTTCCAGAAAAATAGGAACTTTGGCTTTTGTCCCGTCCAACTCCGAAAATATTCATTTTCTGACTTTCCTGGAACCAAAAACAGCAGAAAACAGGCAGCTGGCACTGTCGCTCTTGTTAATAGGTTAGTCCAAGAAATCATATGAAAAGTACTCCAAAGTTGGAACGAAATACAAGAAAGTGGATAAAACCAAGCATGGAACATCAAAAATTATAGATACATTTGCAATGTATCAGTTACTTGACTCAAATCCGAGTTACTTGACTCAAATCTGAGTTAGGTGACTCAAATCTGAGTTACTTGACTCAAATCCGAGTTACTTGACTCAAATCAGAGTCAAAACTGCTGAGATATGATATGGCCTTACGATATGCTGGCAAACTGCCATAAATTTGGATCTGGGATATTGATCCGAAATATGATTTTGAGTTATGATACGACTTTATGATATGGTGGCATACTTCCCTAGATATGGAGTCGAGATATAGATCCGAGATTGAATTTTATGAGTTATTGATATGCTGGCACATTGCCATCCAAGATATGGATTAAACTGATTCAAATAATAATTTGATGTATAAGATAACCTGATAGGCTGAGTTTCATCCGAGTTACCATGTAACTAGGCAAGTCAAAGTGAATCCTAGTTATCATGTAACTAGGCAAATGGAAGTAAATCTGAGTTACCCTATAACTAGGCAAGTTGAAGTAAATCTGAGTTAACATTTAACTAGGCAAGCTGAAGTAAAATACGAGTTACCCTGTAACTAGGCAAATTGAAGTAAATCTGAGTTACCGTATAACTAGGCAAGCTAAAGTAAAATCCGAGTTATCATTTAACTAGGCAAACTGAAGTAAATCTGAATTACCCTGTAATTAGGCAAACTGAAGTTAATCCGAGTTACCCTGTAACCAGGCAAATTGAAGCAAATCCGAGTTACCATATAACTAGGCAAGCTGAAGTAAAACCGAGTTACCCTGTAACTAGGCAAGCTGAAGTAAATACCAGACCGAGTTAAATCCAAGTTACCATGTAACTAGGCAAGTTGAAGTAAATCTGAGTTACCCTGTAACCAGGCAAATTGAAGCAAAACAGAGTTACCATGTCACTATGCAAGCTGAAGTAAATACTAGACCAAGTTAAATCCGAGTTATAATGAGCCGCAATGACTTGGTGAGTTATCTTATCATCGAATGTAGCCTAAAGACATAAAACAGTTGATACAAATGAGATCATGGCATATCTTATGTCTACCCTGAGTTACAGTTCTTCTCATGGAGACACTGAGTCCCCGAGATACTTTTTCTACCCTTAGGTGACTCAAATGACATGTTTGCTAGTCCCCGGGTTGAGTTATCTCATTCCAGGGGTGAATAGCTAGGTGATTGAGCGTGATAGTCCCCGAGTGACATTCAGGGGTATCTCATGTGCATGTTGGTTGAGTTACTTGATACTCACTGTAAGCTTGGTGAAGAGGTTGAGTTATGCTAGTTGAGTCACTCTCGTTGCGTAAACTAATACTTATAGTATTGTTGGTGAAGAGGTTGATGTTGTGTCATCTCACCAAGGGAGGCTTGTATGCCAACTCCCCTGCTCTCTGTACGTTAAGGAAGAGGATGCAAAGGCTCTCAATCAATGATGAAGTAGAGCTTGATGAATACGTTCCTGTCCAGATGAAAACCCAACCAGCGCCTCTGATCAGCCCCACGGTGGGCGCCAAATGTCATGGTAGTGTCACGGCATATGCCTGGTATAGGATAAAGTTGGGGCCGGTGGACACTGGAGGAATCCGGGGAGGGATGATGAAGTAAAGACCTCATATGGAAGAACTCAGATAGACACGATATACCCAGGTTCGAGGCTCTCCTAGTGAGATAACACCTCTACTCCTGCATCTAATCTCATATATCCTGCCATGCTTGTGGCTACAATGCTGCTCCTTGAGCTGTACTCTTATGCCTCTAATGGAGAGAGCACGGGAAGAAGAAACCATGCTCCTAGTGAGCAGAGGGACAGGAGCCCTTTGGGGGCCTCCCGTGCAATGATCCCCCTGGTGCTCCTTATAAAGGGGAGCCCAGGGGACAAGGTATGTCATCACAAGTACTCCTATGAGTTGTCTAGTGGGTCCTTGCCTTGTCATCTTGTCCTTTAGAGAGTAACCGATCTTATACCTTTGGCATATTCCTCAGCATCTGAGGAGATGCACAGCATATTCCCTAGCATCTTGGACCAACGGTGCCAATCTGAGCCAAGGGAATCCCAAGACTAGCACCTGATGTAGGATTGACTTGACTTGGAGGCACGTCGATGTAGAGGTTGATGGAGCGTCCAAATATGACCAAAAGTGGCATCCGGGGTGAAGTAATTCGGCCCGGTGAAGTGAAATTCAGCCTGGGGGAAGTAACTCAGCCTAGGGGTGAAAATAAGCCGAACTGGGGCAGTGAACAGTACCCATCCGGGTTACTCCAAGCCTAGCCGGATTACCACTCAATCTGGCCTGGAGAGCCGAATCAAGCCCAGCTGGGTCAGCAGTGAAGCTGGCCTGGGTGACCCAGCCAGGGTGCATCCGAATTCAGACTAGGCGGGGCAGTGATCCGGAGAAGGGCGGCGTCCGACGGTGGGCCGGTGGAACTTGTTCCGGCCCACCCGGGCGACGTAGGCGAAGCGACCTGGCGAGGCAGTAGTTCCACCGGGGGAGCGACGGGCCCAAGTGATGTTATCGACAAGACGAGGAGGAGATGTGGTGGTGGGGTGGTGGCACGCGGTGGGCCGGCTGGGTGATCCAGCCCATCCGGGTAACGTGGTAATTCCGCCCAGGCATGCCGAACTTGGCCCAGGGGGGCGCATCTTGAGGCCGAATTAGGCATAATTCAGCCTAGAGAGCTTCTTTCCTTTTTTAGCTTTTTCTTAATTCCTTTGATATTCATGTCTTTTCTGTTCATATTCTCTTATAGAAATGTCTATAAGCCTAATCCTTCACATGATTCATCAACTCTGGGGTACCTGGGGTTACATCGCCAACACTAGGTTTAATCGAACCTCGAAAAGCACTACCAAAAGGTAATAAAAAAGGACACGTCTACAAGACTTTGTTTGTTCGTTTTACCTTAGTTGACTGGACCAATCTATTTTACTTTATAACGGGTTTGAATCAATGGATGGAAATAGGCCAGGGTTGAAGACCAACCTGCAGCTGCACATCAAATGGGATAAAGGATAATAATAAGCATAGTCATGTATAATGTTTGTATTGAGATAATCTTTTGTGGGCAACACATCCTAATATTCTAGAGCCCCTGTGATGCAGCGGGCATAGCAATAGACTTTTAATCCAACCGAGAGTACACCAAAGCCACGGGTTACAAACGATTATTAAGTGTACACACAGAATAAAGTTTTAAGTGGTGATGTTGTTGATCCCGAATGGGGCGCTAAGCGAAGACCGTACTATCCTTTCTGTCACCGAGGTTCCTATGAGATCGCCACTAGCCAAGTATCTCACCTCAAGCCTTTATCAATCTATGGGATCTTGGGTACCTATAAGTCCATAGATCAAGACGAAAGATGAAGAAACAAAATATACAAATCACGAATCCAAACAAAATACAATTCTCCCATGATCTAGATGCACATAATTGCTACAAGGTTTCTCCCCAACCCACAGCCCGTGAGGACTAGTCACTCATAACAAATAGATCGGAGATAGAAAACATGATGCAAATACTTAGATTGAAATCAAATATTCTTACAATGGAGCCAAATCACAAGGAGATCTAAAAGTACAAAGCAATGGCTATGTCTAGTAGAGGGATGGATGGTGGAAGTGATGAACAATGGACGATCAATGGTGTGGATCTCCTTTGGTGGTGTTGTGATGCAATCTGAGAATGGCGGTCCTCTGGCCAGCGGCTGGAGCCTCAAAATATATAGGCGTCTTCATGAAAGTTGTAGGGTTTGACGAGACGAAGCCGTCGCTACCTGGTACGGGCGAGCGGTATGGGCGGACCACGCCCGTACCAGTGGTAGTTAAGTGTGCTAACGCCCTGGAAAGCTTCTCCAATTACTTGGCTGTGTGTACTTCCTCAAAATCCTTCATTACGACTCCTTATTTCGCCTTAAAAGCAGTGATTTCCTGCACAACATAAATCAAAGAAGGGATTTTCATATCTTTGCAATTATTAGTCATTAGTGGCAAAGTTGAGAGATTTTTGGAAATCGCTTGACCAAAAACAATGTTTAAACGCAGTGGAAGACCTCCATCCTCGGGATCTTCAACTCTGACTCCTGGTCAAAGTCTCCCGACGAATTCCGTGCTAGATCCAATTGATTCAATGCCATCTACATGGCGGGTAGCATGAGCGCCCCACCAGATCCCTTCTCCACGCCGATCCCGCTGACCGCGATGGCAACGGAGGTCGAGGAGTATCGCCTACAACTGGAGGCAGCAACACGCACGGAGAAGGCTGAGTGCGAGAAGTATGGCATATGGCATAGGAGCTATCACTCTACCACCAGTGCCACATCAGGAGCCTCCTGAACTCCAACATAAAGGGCCGCACACTGAACTTCGATGACGAGCACGACCCCGCTAGCGCAGCCGACCACGAGATCTGCGACAACGTGCTGCCCGGCGGCAACAATCGCCCACCAACTGGGGCGCCTGCGACTAGTGCTCCACCACCACCCCATCGCACGCCTCCTCCAGAGCAGCCGCGGATCATCATCTCACCTCAAGCCCGGGACTCCAATGGACTCCCACTCTACTCCACCCCGATGGACAATGTCATCGTGGGTCAAGCTACAGTTTCCAATCTCAACATCACGAGAGAGGGCGTGCTATAGATTAAGTACGCCTAGGCCCTACTACCAGAGCCATTGAGCAGCAAGCTGCGGGAGTCAACCCGCGAGGGAGGATGTACTCCCACTCATCCGGGAGTAGGGCGGCCTCAAGTGGCCGTCCAACGATTGCCAACACACTCAACTTCCCCTGCACGAGCCCCTGCAGCTCCAACCGCGGGCCACGAATCCTGCACTCTCCACCAACAATTCGTGACCTACGAACAACACGGTCGCCGCGAATGGTCAGCCGATTAACGCACGGACCCATGATGAGTGCATATTTGCATCATGTTTTACGCTATTATTTTGTATTGTAGATGTACGGTCTTGGTATTTTATGGTGCTCGCGCGCATATTTTATGTCTGTTTTCACCAGGATCAGGACAGAACATGGATCCAATGGATACAATTCTTGGAGCAGTTGTACTATGGAGAAAAGGAGTAAAAAACAACGTAAATCGCTTATTTGGGAAATATTAATAATACCAGAAAAAACGCGAAGCGAACAAAGGAGACAGAGGGTTCAACGACCAACTATACGACCGGAATAAATTTTCCGGACGTATAGTTGGCGCCGCCTTTGCCTCCTCAAATAGTTTCACCCCGTGCAACTGGATCGGAGAGACGACATACAGAACAGCCAGAAATCGCCGAAACCTCACCTCCAGAAGGCATCTGGAGGGGGAACTCATCCACCGGGGATCCATCTTCGCCCTACACAGATCTGGGAGGCTAAGACATCGATCTTCATCATCTACCATTGCATCACCACCATCTCCATCCATCACATCTACGTCTTGTCTAGATCTTGTTGTAATTCCCGTACTCATTGTAGATTTATACAAGTACTATTCATCAATGATTGTTTCCATTACCATTGCCATGATGTTGATTGCCTCCATGTCTGAGTAGATCTCTAGTTCTTGGGGAGATGTAGAAACCCTAGCATATGATTTAGATGAGATAGATATTATTATGTTATACATCATTATGTGTATGTGTTAATTGTCTTCATCTTGATGTTGGGAGTTGTGCACCTCCTTAATATTTGCCTCCTATGGGGACTCTATAACACCCCAAAAATATTAATCAAGATTATCAAGTTCTAATCACCCAAGTTTAGGGTTAACAAAAACTTTTATTACTAAATTGAATATGAGTGCATGTGTGTATTGCATTAGTATATGATTGCGTTAAATTGCCATGTGTGTTTGCTAAAAATGATAAGAAATGGTTTAAATATGAATGCTACATCATCTAGGCCAATTACAAACAAAATCCAAAGAAAAAGAAATCAAATATGAATCAAATAAGCAAATGGTCATTTTGACCAAAATCAACCACTAGGCCACTTTGTGAGTTCTTAGTAAAGAATTTCTAACAGAAACATTTCCACTTCTTTTCACCCCTTGCTAGACCAAGTACAAGTGAACCCAAGCCCACTTTACAAACTCACAGAAACTATTTTCAAATCTATTTAAAGAACAATTCAAAATTGAATCAAGTGTATGTACTAAGATCACCATTTTGCAAAAACCACTCAAATCAATTCACCTTGACTTTTTCAAGCAACCACAGACACTCAATCATAGGATCAAAACACTCACCAAATTTCATTCAAAAATTTCAAACTTAAGTTCATGCGGCCATTTAGTCGAACACCTGGCAGACACAGATTAAACCCTACCTAACTCCACTATTTGGAGCAGTGATCACTCGACCATTTGCCCCCATTTCACTCCCCTGGTCTCCCCTAGCACCTAGCAACACAGTGGACAACCTCCCCCCTTTGCCATTGCGCCAGTGCAGTGTCGTCCGACGCTCACCTCGCCGGTCGATCATGGACAGCTCGCAACAGCCAATGCCGCTCTCTCCCATGATGTCCAGGAGACAGGCCACCATCCACTGCCACCCCTTGTCCAGCCATCGATCGCGGGCAAGCCATGGACCATCCAGCATCGTCGTGCCCTTTTTTCTCTACGCCATGTCGAGAGCGCGCCAGAGCACCATAGCCGACCAGCACGCACACGCCGCGACTTGCCCTCTCCGCGCGTGCACACACTCGCCATGACCCTAGCTAGCTCCCAGACATCCCCGTTCGCCACCGCGTGACCCGTAGCCCCCGTGCGCCGTCTCAAATGCTGCTAGTACCGCACAGAGCACCGCCCGCGCCCGACCATTCTCGACCGCCCCGTGTCGCGCCTTTAAGCCCGCGACGACTGCCAGGAAGCACTGCGTCGCCCCCTACCCTCAGCCACACCAATAGCTCGCTGTACCGCCATCGCCGGAGGATCCAGCGCATGTCGCACTGTCCGTCTCGCCGCTGTATAAATATAGGCTACCCCAGCTCCAATTCACCACACCATCTCACTCCCCACTCCTCATAGAACCTGCCACACCTCTCCCCAGAGCAAGGCGAGCACCACATCGCCAGAATTTGGCCGGAGTCTGCCGCTGCAGAGGAGAAGAGGAGTCATTGATTGGAGCCGCCCTAGGAGCCGCCGCGACCACCATTCGAACTGTCGTTGTCTACCACGTCGTTCGTCCCCATCGCTGACCCTAGATAGAGCCCTGGTGAGCCTCACATGACCCCTACCGTCGTTGTTAGGGTTCAGGCTCACCGGAGCTGTTCATCCTAGACGATGAATGTAAGTCGTTAGATCCTAGTCTAATCGCATGGCCTAGATTGAAAGATATCGTTTTGGTTAGATAGAGTCACTGACTAGTGGGACCCCATGTCAGTAGCCCGTTGTGCCCACGCAGTGTAGTTGGGCTGGCCCGTTTACTTTCCCGCGTAGAGCCAGTGATTCAAATAGTTATTTTCCATTTTAGTTGAAAACAGATTATGTTAGTAGATTCAAAAATCATTTCCAGGAGATTCACTAAACCAAATTGCATGATTCCAATTTTGTTAGAAAGTTATTTAAATTATGTATCCAAGACAGTTGGATTCAAACCATTTGAAATTATAGATCACCTATAGTAAAAATAATAAGACAGAGACTTTTCCAACTTCAAACATTTTTCAAAAATCAACCGTAAATGCTTTTGAGTTGATTCCAACTCTCAAAAATCACATTTGACAATATCTATCTGAATATGCAAAAATATTTAGGTTTACATGTAGTGACATTGTACTAGTAATAAAAGAATGCTATATAGGCATTTCTAGTCACTTTAATTCTATTAAATGATAATCTTAAACTCAAAAAACATGACCGACACTTTAAATCACATTCCCAAGTATTATAATATGTAGTGATGACATGTGTCAAAATGATCCCATATTTTAATTAGAGAATATGAAATCTTAAGTATTGTCAATGAGTAGAAATTACTTTTCTAAAATAAGATAAACAAGATTAAGTCTTTGTTTCATGTGATGATTGTGATGATGCTAGATCATCAAGTGTGGGCCTTAGGGTGCTAAATATAAATAGTTAAGTATTGTTTGGTAATTGTGTACCTTGTATTCATTTATAGATGATAGTACCGACCCAAGCTACGAGGAGGAGGAGTACTACCAAGAAGAAGAAGAGGATAACTTCAATCATTGCACTACTCAAGGCAAGCTAACACTTGCAAGTATTATACCTATGCAAGCCATCACTATGCAAGCTAACACTTGCAAGTATTATACCTATGCAAGCCATCACTATGCAAGCTAACACTTGCAAGCATTATACCTATGCAAGCTAGAACTATGCAAGTCATCCTTGAAAGATAACCTATGCAAGATGCATTAGGTATGCTTGGTTATGCAACTTTGATTATACCAATACCAAGTTTTACTTGCAAGCTTTATTCTTTTACTTTTTACCAAAGTTCTTTCATTTTAGTTAGTACTTGGTGAATATTGGAAAAATAGGATAGATACCATAAAGAGTATAAAACTAGGCCTAAGTAGTTATACTTAGATGTCATGAAAAGACATAAAACTAGAGTTGGATAGTTACACTTGATTAGCACCCCACATTAGTGAATACCTTCAACTTTAGTGGCTAGTGCTAAGCATAAAAGTTGATCACTTTAGATGGGAATACTTAGTGAAAATGATTATGAAAACCTTGGAATGAAGATTCATTCTATTGCAATGTTTTGACATGTGTTGAGAAACACAAAAGTATTTGATGATGAAAATGTTGAGGCATGAGCCTTAGCCCTTTATAAAAACTGATGGTTAGGTTCGGATGCGATACCATTCCAATTTTACCGTACAACCACAATACCTAAATTGGGTAGGGCTTAACTGGAAGCTTATATGCCTTAGTATGGGTTCCCTCGTGGAAGAGTTTGAGCTGAGGCTACCTCGTGAATGTGAATTGTCCACCTATGCAGTTCCCAGGATGGCAGATGGCCATGGCTGGGAGGCCAAGCTCATAGGGGACGTGCCTATACTAGAGTGTGTAATTGAAAGGTTAGGATTGATTATCCGCATACTAAGTATGATGATTCAGGGTTATCCCTGACGGATGTATCGAATGTTGTGGTTAAAGTGTACCACCTCTAAAGAGTGTCAAACTATTCGAATAGCCGCGTCCGCGGTCATGGACAGTTAGAGTGGCCATACTGTTCTGTCGTCAGATGTTTTCACAATGACTTGTGAATTGAACTATGACTTTGACTTGACCACAACAGGGTTGTGAACATGAAAACTAAGTTCCCACTTAGGTGATGTAGAACATTAAATTAGTTTTCTTTACTTCTAAACTCAGTATAAGATCAATCTGGCTTTTTGCAAATAAACCTAAAGCTTAAGATTCCTACTAGAACTATGATACATTGCAAATGTATCTATAATTTTTGATGTTCCATGCTTGGTTTTATCCACTTTCTTGTGTTTTGTCCACACTTTGGAGTACTTTTCATATGATTTCTTGGACTAACCTATTAACAAGAGCCATAATGCCAGCTGCTTGTTTTCTGGTGTTTTTGGTTCCATGAAAGTCATGTTGGGTCCGCAGCATAGAAAACAAAAAATTTCCTACGATGAGAACTATACTCCAAGATCTATTTACTAGATACAGAGCAACGGGTGGACATACATCCATGGAGAACTTACCCTCAAAGACAACGAGTTTTGTTAACGAGTAGGAACTCGTGGTTGATGTAGTCGTACGCTTGCCGATCTCAAGATCGTGTGGAAGTCTGAGCGCCACAAATCAGCAGCGCATCCGTCCTCGCACACACGTTCAAGCTACCAGACAACCTCCACCTCCTCGCTCCAGTGGATTAGCGGAAGCAGCAACTCCTTCCAGACACAAGGCCAAAGGGAACATGTATCTCACTAATCCGAGACCATGGGCGAATATCTAGAGGGGAAGAGAGATCCTTCACGAGGAGGTGTGGTTTGTGAGAGGGGAGAGGGGGGTTTTATATAGGAGGGAGGGAGACCCCTCCCCTCCCATAGCCAGCGCATGAGGGGGGGACTCCTCCCCTCCTTCATTCATGTGGTGAACCTCCACTCACATAAACATGGCCTCCACCCAAAATCCCACTCACATGTATTTAATTTCCACCAAATTAAATGCAACTCTCAATTTAATAAAACTCTTTTATTTATTTTATTCAGAATTTTTTTAATTACTTTAATTAACAAACATTCACATAAAACCCCTTGCAACATTTCAATATCACATGCAGAACCACTTTCTGTAATTTCACCCGAAACAATTTCGGTTTCTATCGAAACAATTCTTGTTTCTATCGAAACATTTCCTGTGCTTTGCAAACCTTTTGTCTGAAACATATGTGCTCCTAAATGGTGTCCGGTAACCCTTAAGTCTGTCACCCTACGGTTCGTGAATAATGTAGACATGATTGAGACTCCTCTCAGATCAATAATCAGAAGCGGGACCTGGAGATCCATATTGACTCCTGCACATTCAACGATGACTTCTGTGATTGTGAGAAACTTTAACGCTAGTAATTTAATCCCTTTGTCTCATGATATAATACATGTCTGAGATTCGATCATCGGTATCCAAATACCTAGTTTGATCTCGTTACCGACATGCACTCTTTTCTCGTTCCCGTGATATAACATTCAAGTGATCACATCACTTGCTTGCAAGCTATCTTAATGTGATATCACCGAGAGGGCCCAGAGTATATCTATCCATCATCGGGATTGACAAATTCCACTCTTGATCCATGAGCCTCAACATAACACCTTCATAGCACTGAACCCACCTTTACAGTCACCCTGTTACGGTGTGACGTTTGATGTTATCAAGATACTTTTCTGGTGTCAGCAATTAACGTGATCTCATGGTCTAAGGACTAAGACTACTCTGTATGATGTTATAGAAATATAAACATAATGACTTGATCGTAATGCTATACTTCGGATGAATGTTCATCACATCATTTCACAAATGTTGTGACCTTGTTATTAACAACATCCAATGTCCATGATTAGGAAACCTTGATCATCTTGTTAATCAACAAGCTAGTCTATAAGAGAGGCATAACTAGGAACCCTTTTTGTTTATTAAACACACATGTATTGACGTTTCCTATCAATACAATTATAGCATGCAAAATAAACATCTATCATATACAAGGAATACATAATAACAACTTTATTATTGCCTCTCAGGGCATATTTCCTTCAGTCTCCCACTTGCACTAGAGACAATAATCTAGTTTACATAATGATAAATCTAACACCCATGGAGTTCTGGTGTTGATCATGTTTTTCCCTAGGGAGTACTTTAGTTAACGGATCTGCTACATTCAGGTCCGTGTGCACTTTACAAATCTTTATATCTCCATCCTTGACATGCTCGCGGATGGAGTGAAACCGGCGCTTAATATGCTTGGAATTCTTGTGAGACCTTGGTTCCTTGGCGTTGGCTATGGCTCCATTGTTGTCACAATAGATCACCATTGGGTCCAACGCACTAGGAACCACACCTAGTTCCGTTATGAACTCCTTCATCCAAACCGCTTCCTGCGCTGCTTCTGAAGCAGCAACATATTCCTCCTCCGTCATTGATCCAGACACCATAGGTTGTTTGGAGCTCCTCCAACTAACTATTGCTCCGTTCAAGAGAAATACGTATCCGGATTGAGACTTAGAGTCATCCGGATCAGTGTGAAAGCTAGCATCGACATAACACTTAGCGACTAGCTCTTCTTCACCTCCGTATACAAGAAACATATCCTTAGTTCTTCTCAAGTACTTAAGGATATTCTTGACCACTATCTAGTGTTCCAAACCTGGATCAGATTGGTACCTACTAGTCAAACTAATAGCATGTGCCACATCTGGTCTTGTACATAGCATGGCATACATTATAGAGCCTATGGCTGAGGCATAGGGGATCTTATCCATTATCTCTCTTTCTTCCGCCGTAGCCAGACTTTGAGTCTTACTCAATGTCTTGCCTTGCAACATAGGTAAGAACCCCTTCTTACTTCCGTCCATATTAAACATCTTTAATATCTTATCAAGGTATGTACTCTGCAATAGCCTAATTAGCCGTCTTGATCTATCTCTATAGATTTTAATGCCTAATATATATGAAGCTTCACCAAGGTCTTTCATCGAAAATTTGCTGTTTAGATAACTTTTAACACTGTTTAAAAGATCTATATCATTTCCAATCAATAATATGTCATCCACATATAATATTAGAAATGCCACATTGCTCCCACCCACTTTCTTGTAAATACAAGCCTCTCCATAAGTTTGGACAAATCCAAACTCTTTGATCACCTCATCAAAGTGGAGATTCCAACTCCGGGATGCTTGCTTCAGTCCATAGATGGATCGTTGAAGCTTGCATACCTTATCAGCATCCTTAGGATCAACAAAACCCTTAGGTTGTACAACTCTTCTTCAATATTACCATTGAGGAACGCAGTTTTAACATCCATCAGCCATATTTCATAATCGAAATATGCAGCAATTGCTAACATAATCCAAACCGACTTAAGCATCGCTACGGGAGAGAACATCTCATCGTAGTTAACTCCTTGAATTTGTCGAAACCCCTTTGCGACAAGTCGAGCCTTATAGATGGTCACATTACCATCAGCATCAGTTTTTCTTTTGAAAATCCATTTATTCTCAATGGCCTTTCGATCGTGAGGTAAGTCTACCAAAGTCCAAACCTGGTTTTCGTACATGGATTCCATCTCGGATTTCATGGCTTCTAGCCATTTGTTGGAATTAGGGCTCATCATCGCTTCTTCATACGTCGCAGGGTCATCTAATTCATCAATCATGAAATTCATAACAGGATTGCCGTACAGTTCAGGAGCTGCACGTGTCCTCCTTGACCTGCGAGGTTTGGTAGTGTCCTCTTATGGAGTTTCATGATCAATATCATTAGCTCTCTCTTCATTAGATGAAGTCAACTCCGAAACAACTTCTGGTGCTGTGCTACTCGCCATTTCATGAAGAGAAGGTTCAATAACCTCTTCGAGTTCTACCTTCCGACTACTCACACCTTTCACAAAAAACTCCTTCTCAAGAAAGGATCCATTCTTGGCAACAAAAACCTTGCCCTCGGATCTGTGATAGAAGGTATACCCAATCGTTTCCTTAGGGTATCCTATGAAGATGCATTTTTCTGCTTTGGGTTCGAGTTTATCCGGTTGAAGTTTCTTCACATAAACATCGCATCCCCAAACTTTAAAAAATGATAGCTTAGGTTTGTTTCCAAACCATAATTCATACGATGTCTTTTCAACGGATTTAGATGGTGTCCTATTTAAAGTGAATGCAGCGGTTTCCAGTGCATAACCCCAAAATGACAGTGGCAAGTTAGTCAGAGACATCATAGATCGAACCATATCCAATAAAGTATGATTACAAGGTTCTGACACACCATTACGTTGTGGTGTTCCGGCAGGTGTAAGTTGTGAAACTATTCCACAGTCTTTCATATGTGTGCTAAACTCGTAACTAAGATACTCTCCTCCACGGTCGGACCATAGAAATTTGATCTTTCTGTTACGATGATTTTCCACTTCGTTTTGAAATTCTTTGAACTTTTCAAAGGTTGCAGACTTATGTTTCATTAAATAGATATACCCGTATCTACTCAAATCATCCGTGAAAGTAACAAAATAATGATATCCACCTCGCGCCGACACACTCATTGGTCCACACACCTTAGTATGTATGATTTCCAATAAATCTGTCACCCGTTCCATTGAACCGGAAAACGGCGTTCTAGTCATCTTGCCCATAAGGCATGGCTCACATGTATCAAATGATTCAAAATCAAGTGTTTCCAAAAGTCCATCAGAATGGAGTTTCTTAATGCATTTAATGCCAATATGACCTAGACGGCAGTGCCACATATATGCGGATATATCATTATCAAGTTTAATCCTTTTAACATCAACATTATGAATATGCGTAATACTACTATCGAGATCCAACAGAAATAAACCATTCAACACAGGTGCATGACCATAAAAAAGATACTATTCATATAAATCAAACAACCATTATTTTTAGACTTAAACAAATAACCACTTTGCATCAAACACGATTTGGATACAATGTTCATGCTTAGTGCAAGCACCAAATAACAATTATTTAGGTTTATAACTAATCCCGACGGCATATGGAGAGGCAGCGTTCCGACGGTGATCACATCAACTCTTGATCCATTGCCGACCGCATTGACCTCATCCCTTGCTAGTTGTCGCTTGTTCGCAGCCCCTGAACGAGTTACATATATTAGCAACCGATCCCGTATCAAATACCCGGTGCTCTGCAGTACTAGTCAAGTACACATCCATAACATGTATATCACATATACCTTTGTTTGCCTTGCGGCCTTCTTGTCCACCAAATACTTGGGGGCGCTTACGCTTCAATGGCGATCCTTGAAATAGTAACACTCGGTGTCAGACTTAGGTCCAGCTCGGGGTTTCTTTTCAGGTGCGGCAACAGAGTTGCCGCCCTTCTTTCCCTTCTGCTTGCCTTTCTTGTCCTTGAAACCGGTGGTCTTATTGATCATCAACACTTGATGTTCTTTCCTAATCTCCACTTCTGCAGTCTTAAGCATTGACAGAAGCTCGAGAAGAGACTTCTTCATGCCCTGCATATTATAGTTCATCACGAAGCTCTTGTAGCTAGGTGGCAGAGACTAGAGAACACGATGTATGCTAAATAAATGGGAATCGTTATTCCCAAGGACACAAGCTTATCGGCGTACCCAGACATTTTGAGTACGTGCTCACTAACAGAGTTGTTCTCCTCCATCATGCAGCTACAGAACTTTTCAGAAGCATTATAACTCTCTATGGCAGCATGGGTATCGAAAATCATTTTCAATTCTCCCATGTTATCAAAGGCATTGCCATTATCGAAACGTTTTCGAAGTTCTGGCTCTAGCCCATACAGTATGCCGCAATGAACTAAGTTATAGTCCTCTTGACAAGTTATATAGACATTCTTTTCCTTGTCAGGGGCATCAGGAGCTGGTGGGGGGCCTAGCGGCGCCTCTAGCACATATTGCTTTTTTGCAGCAGTGAGGAGAATCCTCAAATTCATAGCCCAGTTGGTGAAGTTGCTACCATTCGCAGCAAACTTCTCTTTCTCCATGAACACATTGAAATTAAATGCAGGTGGTGCCATCTACAACAGAATTTGTAAAGTATATTTAGACTAAGTTTATGATAGATTGAGTTCAACTAGTCCAAATTACTAATGAACTCCCACTCAAAAACGACATCCCTCGTGTCCTTTTGGGTGATTACATGAACCAAATCCACTACACCAAGTCCGATCATCATGTGAGTCGGTGTAGCTTCAAAGGTGAGCATATATATGGGCATCATATCAACTATATGACTCATGCTTAACCTTTCGGTCCATGTTCCGAGGCCATGTCTATACATGCTAGGCTCGCCAAGTAAGAACCTTAGTATTCGCGTGTGTAAAACTGGCTTACACCTGTTGTATGAAAGCGTAGAGTCGAGAACACCCGATCATCACATGATGCCTCAAAACACGATCCACAAAACTGTGCATACTTAAGGAAGAACACATTTTATCTTGATATCTAAATGAGGGATCATCTTATAATGCTACCAAAAGCGCCAAACTAGCAATATAAGATGCTAACATCTAATGTGTGAAGTGAGATGATATGGTCCATGCATTTGATCTCTATCATTTGCATCGTGGTATGATCTCTATCATTCCTTTGTGTGTAAGGCCAAGGTCTATGGAACTTACACGTTAAGTGAGTTGTAAGAGTATCTATCATACATCTACTTACAACAATACCATATCAAGACACTAGCCCAGCAACGATCTAAACTAGACGCTTCTAATTTATCAATTGCAAGTTTTACGTGGATTAGGGCTTTCGGAGAAAGAACCGGTCTTACCTACGAACATGAACCACAACGAGGATAACCAAGTTATTAGCAACTCGTTGTAAATCAGATATTGACTATAGTAGGAGAGACAGACACCCGCTAGCCACTTATGCAAAACTAGTTGCATGTCAGTCGTGGAACCGGTCTCATGTACGATGACATGTAAGGTTGGTCCGGGCCGCTTCATCCCACTATGCCACCAATATCCAAAATACATAGAAGATGCAATAACATGATCATCATCGCCCACATATAAACATATGTGTACTACCCGTGCAAAGCACCTACGCATAGATCAGGCTTTGATACCACTATTGGGTCCGCAGCATAGAAAACAAAAATTTTCCTACGATGAGAACTATACGCCAAGATCTATCTTCTAGATACAGAGCAGCGGGTGGACATACATCCATGGAGAACTTACCCTCGAAGACAACGAGTTTTATTAATGAGTAGGAACTCGTGGTTGATGTAGTCGTACGCTTGCCGATCTCAAGATCGTGTGGAAGTCCGAGCGGCGCAAATCAGCAGCACGTCCGTCCTCGCACACACATTCAAGCTACCGGACAACCTCCACCTCCTCGCTCTAGCGGATCAGCGGAAGCAGCAACTCCTTCCAGACGCAAGGCCACCAGGAACATGTATCTCGCTAATCCGAGACCATGGGGGAATATCTAGAGGGGGGAGAGATCCTTCACGAGGAGGTGTCGTTTGTGAGAGGGGAGAGGGGGCTTTATATAGGAGGGAGGGAGACCCCTCCTCTCCCATAGACGGCGCATGAGGGGGGACTCCTCCCCTCCTTCATTCATGTGGTGAACCTCCACTCACATAAACATGGCCTCGACCCAAAATCCCACTCACATGTATTTAATTTCCACCAAATTAAATGCAACTCTCAATTTAATAAAACTGTTTTATTTATTTTATTCAGAATTTTGTTAATTACTTTAATTAACAAACATTCACATAAAACCCCTTGCAATATTTCAATATCACATGCAGAACCACTTTCTGCAATTTCACCTAAAACAATTCCGGTTTCTATCAAAATAATTCATGTTTCTATTGAAACATTTCCTGCGCTTTGCAAGCCTTTTGTCTGAAACATATGTGCTCCTAAATGGTGTCTGGCAACCCTTAAGTGTGTCGCCCTATGGTTCGCGAATAATGTAGACATGATTGAGAATCCTCTCAGATCAATAATCAGAAGCGGGACCTGGGGATCCATACTGACTCCTGCACATTCAACGATGACTTCTATGATCGTGAGAACCTTTAACACTAGTAATTTAATCCATAAGTCTCATGATATAATACATGTCCGAGATTCGATCATCGGTATCCAAATACCTAGTTTGATCTCGTTACCGACATGCACTCTTTTCTCGTTCCCGTGATATAACATTCTAGTGATCACATCACTTCCTTGCAAGCTATCTTAATGTGATATCACCGAGAGGGCCCAGAGTATATCTATCCATCATCGGGATTGAAAAATTCCACTCTTGATCCATAAGCCTCAACATAACACCTTCATAGCACTGAACCCACCTTTATAGTCACCCTGTTACGGTGTGACATTTGATGTTATCAAGATACTTTTCTGGTGTTAGCAATTAACATGATCTCATGGTCTAAGGACTAAGACTACTCTGTATGATGTTATAGCAATATAAACATAATGACTTGATCGTAACGCTATACTTCGGATGAATTTTCATCACATCATTTCACAAATGTTGTGACCTTGTTAACATCCAATGTCCATGATCAGGAAACCTTGATCATCTTGTTAATCAACAAGCAAGTCTATAAGAGAGGCATAACTAGGAACCCTTTTTGTTTATTAAACACACATGTATTGACGTTTCCAATCAATACAATTATAGCATGCAAAATAAACATCTATCATATACAAGGAATACATAATAACAACTTTAGTATTGCCTCTCAGGGCATATTTCCTTCAAGTCAGAAAATAAATATTCTCGGAATGGGACGGGACAAAAGCCAAAGTGCCTATTTTTCCGGAAGTCATCAGATGCCAGAATACGAGACGGAGAAGGGCCAGAGGGCGGCCACACAACCTGGCCGTGCGGCCAGGCTTGGCCCGCGCCAGGGGGTGGTGTGGCCAGCCCAGGCACCCCCTCGGCCTCTCCTTCCGCCTATAAGATGCCCTCGGGACGAAAACCCTAAGTACCCGATCAAAAATCCACGAAAGAGTGCAGAGCCGTCATCTCCATCCCTAGATCGGGAGGGATCTGAAGCTCTTCCGGCACCCCGCCGAGAGGGAATTCACCACAGGCCTTCTTCATCACCATGCAAGCCTCCGGTGTGATGTGTGAGTAGTTCATCCTTGGACTACGGATTCATGTAGTAGCTAGATGGCTGGTTCTCCTCCTTTGTGCTTTCATGTTTAGATCTTGTGAGCTCCGTTCATGATCACGATCATCTATTTGTAATTCTGCATGTTGTGGTTGCGGGCATCCGATGGATATTGAGATGCTATTTCAGATTGATTATTGATTCTATCATGTCTTTTGTTATTTGTGATCTTGCATGCTTTCTGTTGTTAGTAGCTATCTTGGCCAAGTAGATGCTACCAACTCCAAGAGTTAGTATTTATGCTCGATAGTGGGTTCATGCCTCTGGTAATCTGGGGAAGTGACAGAAATCTCTAAGGTACTAGATGTGATGTTGCTACTAGGGAGAAAACAACAATCCTTTGTTCATAGAACAATCGTATTGTTTACTTTACACGCAGGTCGTAAAGCAATAATCTATTGCTTGCAACTTAATGGTCGGATTTGGGAGGTTGGATTGGATAACCTGAAGGTGGATTATTAGTCATAGATGCAGTTGGATGGCGGTCTATGTATAATGTTGTAAAGCCCAATCAAGTCTCAAAGGAGTCAAGATGATTAGTATATGCATGTATTGCTTTCTCGATGTTTGTCAATTTCCCCGCTGTAATTTGTTCACCCAGCATGTTATCTATCTAAGGAGAGCCACCTCTAGTGAACTATGGATCCCGGTCATTTTCTTTTACACACAATCTACAAACTGTTTACTGCTTTGTGTTTACTTTCTGCAAACTATTACTTCTTTCCATTCGATACGTTTAATCCTTTGTTTTCAGCAAAACACGGTGAGATTGACAACCTCATCACAAGTTGGGGACAGAGTTCTGTGGTTGTGTTGTGCAGGTCTCCACGTTGCTACTAGCACCGTGATCGCCGCCATGCTCTTCATTCAGCAACACCTTTGGGGTGTTTCCTTGCTCCTACTGGTTCGATTCAAAATTGGTTTCATAACTAAGGGAAGCTTACTGCTGTGCTCATCATACCTTACTCTTGGGGTTCCCAACGAGCTCTACATCAACACTGAGCCATTGATGTCTACGCCCTTCTATTCTTGTAGGCAGTTGTTGGGCCTCCAAGTGCAGAGGTTTGTAAAACAGCGGCAAGTTTTCCCTTAAGTGGATCACCCAAGGTTTATCGAACTCAGGGAGGAATTGGTCAAAGGTATTCCCTCTCAAGCAACCCTGCAATCAAAATACAAGAAGTCTCTTGTGTCCCCAACACACCCAATACACTTTTCAGGTGTATAGGTGCACTAGTTCGGCGAAGAGATAGTGAAATACAAGTGGTATGGATAATTATAAGTGGTAACAGTGCTAGAGAATAGCTTGGTGGCGTGGAAAAGACTAAAGGCAAACTAAAATAAAGATGGAAGCAAGCAAACATGTAACAGATCTAATTGCAAACGGTGTTTCAGTGCTTAGAAACAAAGCCTAGGGATCATACTTTCACTAGTGAACACTCTCATATAAATATATTCTTCTTTATGATACTACACTGAACTACTCTCCGGTTGGACACTCTAATCCATGCTAGGGCTATAACAACACACCTCAAAGTAAGCCTTTCCCATCTAGAAAACCCCACACTGTCACCTTGAGTACTAGATGAGTCCAACAAACACCACAATTTCATAGAAAGATCCAACTCCAAATATAACTCATAACAAGTATTCGTAATATCTAGCCTAAGTGTCACCATGGTATGCACGCTGTCACTTTCACACACATGGGGAGAGCAGAGATCTATTAAAGCACTTGAGTAGCAAGGTAGATCTATAGATTACAAGTTCATGATCTCAATAAGATCATGCATAGAGAGAGAGAGAGAGAGATGAACACATAGCTACCGGTAGAACCCTTAGCCTCGAGAGAGAACTACTCCCTCCTCATAATGGGAATCAGCAATGGTGATGGAGATGGCGGTGGAGATCGATGGAGATGGCTCCGAGGGCACTTCCCCCTCCCGGCAGGGTGCCGGAACAGAGACTTTCTGTCCCTCGAATCTCCCCTTCGGTGGCGGTGGCGCTGCAGAACTTTTCGTGGATTTCTGATTGACTATTTAGGGTTTTGGTATCGGGAGGCTCTTATAGGCGAAAGAGGCAAGGTCGATGGCCGGCCAGGGGGCCCGCACCATGCCCTGGCGTGGCCTAGGGTTGCCCGCGCCAAGGTGGGTGTGGCCACCCTGTGGCCCCTCTCCGACTCTCCTTCTGGCTCCGTGAGTCTTCCGGGAAATTAGTAACTTTGGCTTTTATCCCGTCCAATTCCAAGAATATTCATTTCCTGACTTCCTGGAACCAAAAACAGCAGAAAACAGGCAACTGGCACTGTGGCTCTTGTTAATAGGTTAGTCCAAGAAATCATATGAAAAGTACTCCAAAGTGTGGACAAAACATAAGAAAGTAGATAAAACCAAGCATGGAACATCAAAAATTATAGATACATTTGCAATGTATCAACATCCCCAAGCTTAACTCATGCTCGTCCTCGAGTAGGTAAGTGATAAAAAGAAAGAATAATTTTTGAGGTGACATGCACCATCAAAGACTTGATCAAAGTATTTATAAAACATTCAAAGCTGGGATCATAGTACTTCAATCATAGCATGAAAGACAAGGTTCTAGCAATAAGACAAAGAAACTATGATGTAACATGAAAAGGCACAAACAAAAGATTCATGAATAACAATGCTTTGCAAGACGTTTGTTTGTTTCACATAAAGAAAACATAGCATAATGGCATTCAGCTTGTCCCTCATAGAGTAGCAAGTATAAATGCATAGGACACCTTCAAAGTTCATAAGAGTGACTAGATACAAATAGTTTAAAACAAGCAATATAAAAGCTATGCATCAATCAACAAGTCTTGGGACAATGCACATAGAACTAAGAATGGCCAGTATGCTCTCAAAGTAGGTGCATAAAGGCAAAAGGTGGAGACTCAATATAATGGTTTAAGAAAGGCCTTCAAAGAAGGAAGCAGAGATTCAAGTTTCATAAAGAGCTTCCAAAAATTATGGTACTTAATAGCTTTTAGCTCTCATTGCCCCTATCATAAGCATCTTGAAGTGATTAAGGTTAAAGTGAACAAACTATGGTGTACATGCTTGACGAACTATAAGTTAGGAATCTCATGTCCCCTGTATACAAGGGTCGCTCCTCATGCTACTCAAGTTTAGTCACCGGTAAGTTCTTGTCATCGTAAGTACATGTGTATCATAGAGAACCGCCAACGGGGTACCCCTTGCCCGATGATACGGAAGAATCCACATATCAAAATGACAAGGCAAGCAGACAATGAGCATCTCAGCATTCTTCTTATTTATCATGGGAATATGGTGCTTTTTTCTCTCTTTCCTCTTTTCATAATCTCTTTTTTTTCTTTTTCTCTTTTTTTCTCAATATAGGACTCTTTTTTATATCAGAAGAATGCTTCATAGACAGCTCAGTATGGTTACGCTGCAGGTTTCCACCATGTCAGCATGGATTGAACCAATGACCCAGCGTTTCTCTAACACATATACATAACTCCATGGACTTACAAGCTCCCCTTTCATTTCACACCGACGACATCCATATACAAAAGAGCATGATATAAACTAGGTACAAGTACCAAGTGCAACGTTGAAAGCGTTCCCCATGACAACATGGTTCTGCTAATTCCGAACAAATAAGTGCAAGCATATAGAACATAGACGACACAATTAAGGGCAAGAAAAGTAAAGTGTGCCATCAAGTTCGTGAGAGCTTTAATCACTAGTTTTCTCATAACAAGTTTAATTTGGAAGGTAAACAAAAGCATGAATATACTTGGAATATCATAAGCTAGAAGGTAGGTATGGTGGACTCTTTGGAATAACTTGGTTTAGGGAGTTGGATGCATGAGTGGAACTCATATTTGGTGGTGGAGGCTATCAAAAGACTGGGAGCGACCAACTAAGAGAGCAATAATGGCCATAATCATGCAGAGCGACAAAAAATCATTGATCAAAGCATAAAGTGATACTACAAGTTGAAAACTAAAGGATCATAAAGGCTTTGCTGACTTGAGATAGTCATAACATGGTGTGAGCATGCGCCAAGTCAACCCAAATAAATCATCAAAGGAGAATACCACAATACTATGCATTAATATGCTAAAATAACGCATGATTAATCCAAGGCACATTAAGCAATCTCAATTGTTTATAACAAGTCATGCTACAGCAAAGAATACTAAGCATAAAGCCAAAACAATATCAAGCATGGCATGACAAAGCATACGCCATAGTCAAAAACAAGCTCTCTTTACCACTTAAGCATGAACTTTCCTACTCTTTTCCAATCCAAACCAAACTATTTGCAAACCAATGTATGAAAGAGGGGGTCCAACCAATTTATTTAGAAAACTAATAAAACTAAGCAAAGAAAAAAGAAGACGCTCCAAGAACAACACAACTGTGCATGAAACAATAAAAATGAAGCGTTTGGAAGAAACGTGGGATTTTTATTGATGAAGAAGGGAATGCCTTGGGCATCCCCAAGCTTTGATACTTGTACTTCTTGGATATTTCTTAGGGTGACACGCGTGGCATCCCCAAGCTTGAGCTTTAGTCCATCCTTCATCTCATTACTCATTCCTTCCATACACCTGAAATTTTTCCTTCATACAAAACTTCACACAATCTTTATTAGCAACATTAGTGCACTCAAGATAATAAGTCTTTAGGTTCAGTTTCAACACCAATAAAACTTCCATCAAAACACAAGCTACTGTAGAACTTCCCTCAAAAATCTCAATTCCCCAAAAGAACTCAAAAAGGAACCAAGAAGAAGCAAATGCAGAAAATGGCAGAAATCTGTCAAAACAGACCAGCAGGTAAAGACAAATTTTTTCAAAGACCTTCTGTTGCTCAAATCGAAAAGTGTTGAACTAACAAAAGTTAGATAACAATCTGGGGCAGAATTACATAAATTCACGCCTCAAAAGGACGTACATATATTTTACACGAATTTTTACGGTGAACTACAGAAATCTGTTTCTGGACAGCAACTTTCCCAATCATTACTTCTCTCTCATTAGAGGTTACTCTTGGCACAAAAAGCAAATAAAAAGGATAAGGAGCGGTTATTACTGAAGTAATAACTTCCAAGACTCATCTAAAACTTTTGGGTTATCTCCCAATAAGTACTTTTCTTTAACGCCTTTAAGTTAGGCATGATAGTTTGAGAAGATGCTCACATAAGAAATATGAATTGAAGTAAAAAAGAGAGCATCAAGAAGCAAATTCAAAACACATTTAAGTCTAACCCACTTCCTATGCTTAGTAATCTTGTAAAGAAACAAGTCATGAAAGCACAAAGCAACAAGCATAGGAAAGCAAAACAAGTGCAACTTCAAAATTTTCAACATAAAGATGGGAAACTTAAAATTATTGAGATGCATAGAACCATATTTCCCTCTCTCATAATAACTTTCAGTAGCAACATGAATAAAATTAACAATATAACTATCACATAAAACATTCTTATCATGAGACACATGCATAAAACAATTATTACTCTCCCTATAAGAATAGTCATTCTTATTAATCATTGTGGGAGCAAATTCAACAAAATAGCTATCATTATTATTCTCATCACCATAATCATCAAATATAGGAGGCATATTGTAATCATAATTAATTTTCTCCTCAATAGTAGGTGGTCTGAAAATATCATATTCATCATTGTAATCATCATATATTGGAGGTTTGGTATCATCATAAGCAATAGAATAGCTATCTTCTAAAGCTGGGGAACTAAAAAGATCATTTTCATAAGAACTAGCTTCCCCAAGCTTAGACTTTTCCATAGCATTAGCAATAATGGTGTCCAAAGAATTCATACTAACAACATTTCTATTATCATGCAAATAAAGTTCCATAGGTTTTTTAATTTTCTCTTCAAACACTTCATGTCCTAACTCAATATAAATACTATAAAGCTCTCTAATTTTTTTGTTGTTTTCCATTAAGCCTAACTAATGAAAACAAGAAGCAAAAAGACAAAATTGCAGAATCTAAAGGAAATAACTTCGAGCACTCACACCGGAGGATGTGAGTACCTTTACTCACCTCCCGGCGCTGAAAATAGCTTGATGTCTACGCACTTCTATTCTTGTAGACAGTTGTTGGGCCTCCAAGTGCAGAGGTTTGTAGAACAGCAGCAAGCTTTCCCTTAAGTGTATCACCCAAGGTTTATCAAACTCAGGGAGGAAGTGGTTAAAGGTATTCCCTCTCAAGCAACCATGCAATCAAAATACAAGAAGTCTCTTGTGTCCCCAACACACCCAATACACTTCTCAGGTGTATAGGGCACTAGTTCGGCGAAGAGATAGTGAAATACAAGTGGTATGGATAATTATAAGTGGTAACAGTGCTAGAGAATAGCTTGGTGGCATGGAAAAGACTAAAGGAAAACTAAAATAAAGATGGAAGCAAGCAAACATGTAACAGATCTAATTGCAAACGGTGTTTCGGTGCTTAGAAACAAGGCCTAGGGATCATACTTTCACTAGTGAAAACTCTCATATAAATATATTTTTCTTTATGATACTACGCTAAACTACTCTCCGGTTGGACACTCTAATCCAAGGTAGGGCTATAACAGCACACCTCAAAGTAAGCCTTTCCCATCTAGAAATCCCCACACTGTCACCTTGAGTACTAGATGAGTCCAACAAACACCACAATTTCATAGAAAGATCCAACTCCAAATATAACTCATAACAAGTATTTGTAATCTCTAGCCTAAGTGCCACCATGGTATGCATGCTGTCACTTTCACACACATGGGGAGAGCAGAGATCTATTAAAGAACTTGAGTAGCGAGGTAGATCTATAGATTACAAGCTCATGATCTCAATAAGATCATGCATAGAGAGAGAGATGAACACATAGTTACCGATAGAACCCTTAGCCTCGAGAGAGAACTACTCCCTCCTCGTCATGGGAATCAGCAATGGTGATGGAGATGGCGGTAGAGATCAATGGAGATGGCTCCGGGGGCACTTCCTCGTCCCGGCAGGGTGCCAGAACAGAGACTTTCTGTCCCCCGAATCTCCCCTTCGGTGGCGACGGTGCTGCAGAACTTTTCGTGGATTTCTGACTGACTATTTAGGGTTTTGGTATCAGAAGTCTCTTATAGGAGAAAGAGGCAAGGTCGATGGCCGGCCAGGGGGCCCACACCATGCCTTGGCGTGGCCTAGGGTTGCCCGTGCCAAGGGGGGTGTGGCCACCCTGTAGCCCCTCTCCGACTCTCCTTCTGGCTCCGTGAGTCTTTCAGGAAAATAGTAGCTTTGGCTTTTGTCCTGTCCAATTCCGAGAATATTCATTTTCTCACTTCCTGGAACCAAAAACAGCAGAAAATAGGTAACTGGCACTGCGGCTCTTGATAATAGGTTAGTCCAAGAAATCATATGAAAAGTACTCCAAAGTGTGGACAAAACATAAGAAAGTAGATAAAACCAAGCATGGAACATCAAAAATTATAGATACATTTGCAATGTATCAGCCATCAAGCACTTTCCTGGCACCGTTGCCAGGGACTCAAGGACATCTTCACAAGGGGAGTCCCTCATAACCAATCTCTTTACTTTGTTATTTTTGTTTTGCTTAGTTTCTTTTTGCTTTGTTTGCTTGTTTTGTTCTTCAAAAAACACAAAAAAAATAGTTTTACCTGTTTTGCTTTCTTATTTGAAAACACGAAAAAATGACTACTCTTGAAAACACTAAGTTGTGTGACTTCACTAGCACCAACAACAATGATTTTATGAGCACACCTATTGCTCCACTTGTGCCTGAAGATACTTTCTTTGAGATAAAACCTGCTTTACTCAATCTTGTTATGTGAGAACAATTTTCTGGTATTGGTAATGAAGATTCTGCTGCCCATCTAAATAACTTTGTTGAACTTTGTGAGATGCAAAAGCATAGGGATGTAGATGTTGATATTATTAAGCTGAAATTATTTCCTTTCTCTTTGAGAGGAAAAGCTAAAGAATGGTTGAATTCCTTAACTAGGAATAGTATTGATTCTTGGACTAAGTGCAAAGATTCTTTCATTGGGAAATACTATCCTCCTGCTAAGATTATATCTATGAGAAGTGAAATAATGAAGTTGAAACAATCTGATAATGAGCATGTTTCTCAAGCTTGGGAAAGAATGAAATCTTTGGTAAAGAATTGTCCCACTCATGGACTGACTGCTTAGATGATCATCCAAACTTTTTATGCAGGATTGAACTATTCTTCAAGGAACCTATTGGATTCTGCTGCTGGAGGTACCTTTATGACCATTATTTTGGGTGCTGCAACAAAACTCCTGGACAATATGATGGTTAATTATTCTGAATGGCATACTGAGAGAGATCCACAAGGTAGGAAGGTAAATTATGTGGAGGAAACTTCCTCCTTGAGTGATAAGATTGATATTATTATGTCTATGCTTGTTAATGGGAAAGCCCATATTCATCCAAATAATGTCCCTTTAGCTTCTTTCGTTGCTCAAGAAGAGCAAGTTGATGTGAACTTCATAAGAAATAATAATTTTGGCAATAATGCTTATAGAAGTAATTTGGTAACGACAATTATAAGCCATATCCTCCCAACAATGGTAATTCTTATGGAAATTCTTACAGCAATAATAAGGGTGCTCCCTCTGAACTTGAAGTTATGCTTAAAGAGTTTATTAGTAAACAAACTACTTTCAATAAAACTATTGAGGAAAAACTCTCTAATGCTGAAAGGAATATATCATCTTTGTCTGAGGCTCAATCTTCATTGATTAATAAAATGGCTGCTAAACCTGAAACTAATGACAATCCCTTTGCAGCTACTAATGCCATACAAGTAAGAATTGATGAAAATGTTAGACTATTAGCTGAATTACATGCTAAGTGGGAGAGAGAAGATGAAATTGCTAGAAACATTAGTGTTTCTACTATCACCACCACTAGTGTTGAGGCTAGTAATAGTTCTACTACTCTAGATGATAAATTTGATTGTGATCTTAATGGTTGCAATATCTCTGAAGTTATTAAGTTCCTACAAAATCTTGCTAAAAGTCCTAATGCTAGTGCTATGAACATGGCCTTTCCAGAACACATTACTGATGCTCTCGTAAAGATTAAAGAAGAAAAGATGAAACATAAAGCTTCTATTCCTATTAAACAAGAAGATGGTTGGGAACCCATCATTAATATGAAAGTGAATAACTTTGATTTCAAAGCTTTATGTGATCTTGATAGTAGTGTTTCTATTATGCCTAGAAGGATTTATGATATGCTTGATTTGCCTCCACTTAAGGATTGTTATTTGAATGTCCCACTTGATGATAATGCTAAAAAGAAATGCATGGGGAGTCTTAATGATGTTCTTATTATGGTTCACAATGCCTATGTCCCTGTTGATTTCTATGTTTTGGATGTTGAATGCAATGCTTCTTGTCCTATTACTTTGGGAAGACCTTTTCTTAGAACCGTTGGTGCCATTATTGATATGAAAGAAGGCACCATTAAATATCAACTCCCACTCAATAAAGGTATAGAATACTTCCATAAGAAGAGAGAGAAGATTTCTTTTGCCTCTCCTATGAAAACAAAATTTGGTTTCAATGCTTCTTCATTTGAGAACACTTGATTCTTTTTCTTGCTTCTTATGCCTAACTTAAAGTCGTTAAAGAAAAGTACTTATTGGGAGGTAACCCAAAAGTTTTAGATGATTCTTGGAAGTTATTACTTCAGTAATAATCGCTCCTTATCCTTTTTATTTTCTTTTTGTGCCAAGAGTAACCTCTAATGAGAGAGAAGTAATGATTGGGAAAGTTGCTGTCCCGGAACAGATTTCTGTACTTCACCGTAAAAATTCGTGAAAAATATATGAATGTATTTTTGAGGCGTGAATTTTTGTGCTTCTGCCCCAGGTTGTTATCTAACTTTCGTTAGTTCAACACTTTTTGATTTGAGCAACAGAAGGTCTTCGAAAAAATTTGTCTTTACCTGCTGGTCTGTTTTGACAGATTTCTGCCATTTTCTGCATTTGCTTCTTGTTGATTCCTTTTTGAGTTCTTTTGGGAAATTGAGCTTTTTGAGGGAAGTGCTTCAGTATCTAGTGTTCTAATGGAAGTTTATTTGGTGTTAGAACTGAATCTTAAGACTTATTTATCTTGAGTGCACTAATGTTGCTAATAAAGATTGTGTGAAGTTTTGTATGAAGGAAAATTTTCAGGTGTATGGAAGGAATGAGTAATGAGATGAAGGATGGACTAAAGCTCAAGCTTGGGGATGCCACGCATGTCACCCCAAGAAATATCCAAGAAGTACAAGCATCAAAGCTTGGGGATGCCCAAGGCATCCCCTTCTTCATCAATAAAAATCCCAGGTTTCTTCCAAACGCTTCATTTTTATTGTTTCATTAACAGTTGTGTTGTTCTTGGAGCATCTTCTTTTTTGTTTTGGTTTTTTGTTTGCTTAGTTTTCTTAGTTTTCTGAATAAATTGGTTGGACCCCCTATTTCATACATTGGTTTGCAAATAGTTTGGTTTGGTTTGGAAAAGAGTAGGAAAGTTCATGCTTATGTGGTAAAAAGAGCTCGTTTTTTACTGTGGCCTATGCTTTGTCATGCCATGCTTGATATTGTTTTGGCTTTATGCTTAGTATTCTTTGATGTAGCATGACTTGTTATAAACAATTGAGATTGCTTAATGTGCTTTGGATGAATCATGCGTTGTTTTAGCATATTAAAGCGTAGTATAGTGGTATTCTTCTTTGATGCTTTATTTGGGTTGACTTGGCACATGCTCACACCATGTTATGACTATCCAAAGTCACCAATGCCTTTATGATACTTTTAGTTTTCAACTTGTAGTATCACTTTATGCTTTGATCAATGATGTTTTGTCGCTCTGCATGATTATGGCCATTATTGCTCTCTTAGTTTGTCGCTCCTAGAATTTTGCTAGCCTCCACAACCAAGTATGAGTTCCACTCATGCATCCAACTCCCTAAACCAAGTTATTCGAAAGAGTCTACCATACCTACCTACTAGCTTATGTTATTCCAAGTATATTCATACTTTTGTTTACCTTCCGAATTAAACATGTTATGAGAAAATTAGTGATTAAAGCTCTCGCGAACTTGATGGCACACTTTACTTTTCTTGCCTTTAATAAACTTGAACCATTGTGTCGTCTATGTTGTATATGCTTGCACTTATTTGTTGGGAATTAGCAGAACCATGCTATCATGGGGAACGCTTTCAACATTGCACTTGGTACTTATACCTAGTTGATATCATGCTCTTTTGTATATGGGTGTCGTCGGTGTGAAATGAAAGGGGATCTTGTATGTCCATGGAGTTATGTATATGTGTTAGAGAAACGGCTAGGCCGCTGGTCTAATCCATGCTGACATGGTGGAAACCTGCAGCATAACCATAATGAGCTGTCAATAAATCATTCTTCTTATAAAAAAGAGTCCTATATTGAGAAACAAAAAGAGAAAAAGAAAACAAGATTATGAAAAGAGGAAAGAGAGAAAAAAGCACCATATTCCCATGGTAAATAAGAAGATTGCTGAGATGCTTGTTGTCTACTTGCCTTGTCATTTTGATATGGGGATTCTTCCGTATCATTGGGCAAGGGGTACCCCGTTGGCGGTTCTCTATGATACACATGTACTTACGTTGACAAGAACTTACCGGGGACTAAACTTGAGTAGCATGAGGAGCGACCCTCGTATACAAGGGACATGAGATTCCTAACTTATACTTCGTCAAGCATGTACACCATAGTTTGTTCACTTTAACCTTAATCACTTCAAGATGCTTATGATAGGGGCAATGAGAGCTGAAAGCTATAAGTACCATAATTTTTGGAAGCTCTTTATGAGACTTGAATCCCTACTTCCTTTTATGAAGGCCTTTCTTCCACTATTATATTGAGTCTCCACCTTCTACCTTTATGCACCTACTTTGTGAGCATAGTGGCCATTCTTAGTTCTATGTGCATTGTCCCAAGACTAGTTGATTGATGTATAACTTGATATTGCTTGTTTTCAACTATTTGTATCTAGTCACTCTTATGAACTTTGAAGGTGTCCTATGCATTTATATTTGCTACTCTATGAGGGACAAGATGAATGCTTTTATCCTATGTTTTCTTTATGTGAAACAAACAAACGTCTTGCAAAGCATTGTTATTCATGACTCTTTTGTTTGTGCCTTTTCATGTTGCATCATAGTTTCTTTGTCTTATTGCTAGAACTATGTGTTTCATGTTATGATTGAAGTACTATGATCCCAGCTTTGAATGTTTTACAAATACTTTGATCAAGTCTTTGAGGGTGCATGTCACCTTAAAAATTATTCTTTCTTTTTATCACTTACCTACTCGAGGACGAGCAGGAGTTAAGCTTGGGGATGTTGATACATTGCAAATGTATCTATAATTTTTTATGTTCGATGCTTTGTTTTATCCACTTTCTTGTGTTTTGTCCACACTTTGGAGTAATTTTCATATGATTTCTTGGACTAACCTATTAACAAGAGACACAGTGCCAGTTGCCTATTTTCTGCTGTTTTTGGTTCCACAAAAGTCAGAAAATGAATATTCTCGGAATTGGACGGGACAAAAGCCAAAGTGCCTATTTTTCCAGAAGTCATCAGTTGCCAGAATACGAGACGAAGATGGGCCAGAGGGCGGCCACACAACCTGGCCACGCGGCCAGGCTTGGCCTGCACCAGGGGGTGGTGTGGCTAGCCGAGGCACCCCCTCGTCCTCTCCTTCCGCCTATAAGATGCCGTCGGAACGAAAACCCTAAGTACCCGATCAAAAATCCACGAAAGAGTCTATAGCTGCCATCATCTCCATCCCTAGATCGGGAGGGATCTGAAGCTCTTCTCGGCACCCTGCCAGAGAGGGGAATTCACCCTGGAGGCCTTCTTCATCACCATGCAAGCCTCCGGTGTGATGCATGAGTAGTTCATCCTTCGACTACGGATCCATGTAGTAGCTAGATGGCTGGTTCTCCTCCTTTGTGCTTTCATGTTTAGATCTTGTGAGCTCCATTCATGATTAAGATCATCTATTTGTAATTCAGGATGTCGTGTTTGCAGGGATCCGATGGATATTGAGATGCTATTTCAGATTGATTATTGATTCTATCATGTCTTTGTTATTTGTGATCTTGCATGCTTTTTGTTGTTAGTAGCTATCTTGGCCAAGTAGATGCTAGAAACTCCAAGAGTTAGTATTTATGCTCGATAGTGGGTTCATGCCTCTGGTAATCTAGGGAAGTGACAGAAATCTCTAAGGTACTAGATGTGATGTTGCTACTAGGGAGAAAACAATAATCCTTTGTTCATAGAACAATCGTATTGTTTACTTTACACGCAGTTCATAAAGCAATAATCTGTTGCTTGCAACTTAATCTTGGAGGGTTGGATGATAATCTGAAGGTGGATTATTAGTCATAGATGCAGTTGGATGGCGGTCTATGTATAATGTTGTATTGCCCAATCAAGTCTCAAAGGAGTCAAGATGATTAGTATATGCATGTATTGCTTTCTCTATGTTTGTCAATTGCCCCACTGTAATTTGTTCACCCAGCATGTTATCTATCTAAGGAGAGCCACCTCTAGTGAACTATGGATCCTGGTCCTTTTCTTTTTCATACAATCTACAAACTGTTTACTGCTTTGTGTTTACTTTCTGCAAACTATTACTTCTTTCCATTCGATACGTTTAATCCTTTGTTTTCAGCAAAACACGGTGAGATTGACAACCTCATCGCAAGTTGGGGACAGAGTTCTGTGGTTGTGTTGTGCAGGTCTCCACGTTGCTACTAGCACCGGTAGTGCACCCTGCCAAGGCTCAGCTAGCAACACCTTTGGGGTGTTTCCTTGCTCCTACTAGTTCGATTAAACCTTGGTTTCATAACTAAGGGAAACTTGCTGCTGTGCTCATCATACCTTCCTCTTGGGGTTCCCAACGAGCTCTACATCAACACTGAGCCATCAAACTACCTTACTTGTTAGTGATAGTTTGCGAGTACTTAAAGAGTACTCATGGCTTTGTCCCTAGCTATTCCCATGGCCAGACCTTGAGGAGGACTACCAGGAAGATGGACAGCAGGAGATCTACGACAACTAGGATCATCTCCCATCGTCAGCATTGCCTGTGACCCTGAAGATGGAGCCCCCCTACCACGTTTACTTTCCGCTGCTTCATTTGTATAAGACTGGATCATGAGATCCTTTATTTGTAAGACCTTTATTATGGTTTGTAATGGATGATGTACTGTGGTACTACTTCTGTTATGTCTCACAAAAATGGTAATCCTGGGATTGCGAGGTATGGCATAACTGGCATCTGGGATTAAAAATCTGGGTGTTGAAAGACTCGATGAAGGGGAGTACTTGTTAGTAGACGGGGGGATGATAGTGCTTACTGTGACTATAAAGCTGTTGTCATTTCTTACGTGCTAACTTGGGGAGTCAAGGAGAACTCATTAAGCCATGTCCATGCCACGGGAGAAATCCCTTAATAGCGGGATAATACGATTGATGTCATTTATTCGTTTGTTGTGGTTATGAAGGACGATGTGAGTAGCGGTTGCTGCCTATTTGTCCATATATGGAGCTCCTCCCAAATGCATACACATTATGAGAATATTCGTTATAATAATCTTGATTGCTTAGTCTAAATTGCTATCGGTGTATCCACCACTCCCCAAAAACGCCTTTCCCCTATTGCAGTTCCAAAGTTCTATTACACACGCGATTCTTACTTTCTGCATTAAGTTTTGCTTTACTATAAATTACCTTGTTCAACCAAAAACCCAAAAACAACTCTACTTTTCTTGCATCTTAAAGTTATTTCTTAAGTACTTCGTTTAGTTGTAGTTAAAAGCATTTTAGTATTTCGACTACTGCTCCCTGTGGGATCGATATCTTTATTTCAAAACGAGTTACAAACAATCTATGCACTTGCAGTCATCAAGCTATTTTCTGGTGCCGTTGCCGGGGAGCTTAGCGCTATAAGTCACTTTACTTTTAGTTATTTACTTTCATTGTACTAATTTTTACTTAAGTTGTAGGACAGCAACAATGGACAACACTCGGCATTTAAATCATCTTGAGGCAGTAAGGAAAATGGGTTCGCCCATGGACGCTTTTATAGCTATTAATAAAAGCATAAATCCGGATGGAATCGAGATCCACCATTTATTATTTGAACTATTACACTAAGAAATTTCTAGGAACCAATGAAGAGAGTCCATATGGACACCTATAATTCTTTGAAGATGTTCTCGGTTCCTTTATTTTTGACGACTGTAATCTTGATATGGTTAAAACCTAGTTGTTTAGACAAACTCTCTCTAATAATGTTTGCGACTGGTACAGATCTTTTTTTGCAGAAGCACTTAGGACTTGGGAGGATTGACAATCAAATTCCTATCAAAATATTATTCGGAAAGCAAAGCTCATAGGATGAGAGGTACTATTATCAGTTTCAAAAATAATCCTAGTGAGGGCTTATATGAAGGATATCTAAGGTATCTAGATAATTTCCCCCATCATCGTTTGCCTGATTGGTAATCACCCATACTTTTTATGGAGAGCTTGCGGTGACCCAGCATACCACTTCATGATGTAGTACACTATTGTCATTGACATAACACTAATGAAACACTGTTCACTAGTATTACATCCCTCAGAGTGGTACAACAAAAACACAGCAGGTCCAAGACATGACTATAGATTACAACTCGATTCTTTACAAAAGATCCAGATAACACTCTAGGTTAAAGAGAGATAAAGAAGCTTCTTACAAAGAAGAACCATAAATAATAACTCAGAACTATCTAGCTAATAAGACTAGCATCTAAACTATCTGGCTTGCAATTGCTGCTAATGAAATGCTCTACAGAAGTAGGTTTTATGGCTAGAGTATCTACTCCTATCTAATCAGAAGCTTCGTCTTCACTTTGATTGATGTATATGTTAACTTCATTGGCTTTATTAAAGAACTTGAGTTGTCGATGATGGTTTCTTGAGCATAAGTTAGTGTTGACATCGTCTTCAATGGCTTAGAACCTAGAAAGGGTTAAGAAGGTACGGTTGAGTACGAGCGTACTCAGCAAGTTCACTAAAAAGGAGTGTATGATGCACTATCTCTACAACCATAGGTCATAGGCAATGTAGGTTTTCGTAAACATTTCTTCAAAGGTTTCTTTTATTCTAAAAACTATGCCCGACAGCCTTCACAAGTTGACCAGAACCTTCGTGGGATTCCTTTCCTGCCATGTTCGTAGCTCCTTCCCGGAACAGGGTGTAACATGTCACAATTCTTACACTCTATAGAGGTGCGTTGCTTTACCCATGAGAGCTCTTAGCCTTGTTGCTCATCCGAGTTGCAGGCTCATCCACACTTCCTTGGTATGGGGCCCAGTCTAAGATCCAAGCCCATCACTGCCCCCTTTGCAACCCCGCATGTCCCCTTGGTGTACGCCACGCCCACATCTTGAATTACGGCAATGGTTAGTACAGACCGACAGATGCCAGAACTATCGTGGGACGTTGAGGGTTCCCACCCATATGCTGCATATCCTCTACGAATTACCAATAAATGCATGCTACGAGGATAACAGCCACGACCTGGCCATCCGGATGCATGCGAGAGGAAGAAGATATAGCTGACTTCTCCATCCCACTCCAAATCTCATGGTTAACGCGTAATATACGGCGCTAGAATCACTAGCGACATTGGTTGTTAAGTCCTAGATGATACATTACTGTCCAATGGTGTTTCCATTGCCAGCTATGATAGATTAACTGATCACCCTAGATCACTAACCGATACTTAAAGTTAATTATGAAAATAGTGTTTTCGATCTTTTTGAAATGCAGGTGATGACAACAGTTGAGTTACAAGCATTTGATAGAAAATAATCAAAGGACATGAGCAAGTTGTGAACTTGCCTTTTGTGATTGCAAGATTATGCACTCATGGTCTTTAGGACATTAGAAGATCCAAATTCTGAAAGTAACATCATTTGTCTAGTAAGGACGAATGTTTAAAGACACAAGATGCAATTATGCATAAGTAATGTAATGCAATTTGATAAACGCGAAACCCCAGACTAATCGTATCTAATCTAGGGTTTGATCTTGTCATAAGTTCTTTGGAGTGTGTTGCACTTTTAAACCAGTTTCACACTTGTGCTTCTCATTAAGGCTTGTGAGTGTATGTGAAACAATTTATAAGTACAATGAAGTAACACACAATGGCCTAGCACCCAAGATGTTGACAATTGATTCAAAGTTTATTCTACTCAAGCTTTTTATTATAACCTTAGAGAATTAAAGGCAAATGTAGAGTTCCTTATTTACTTTTGAAAGAATTACTTCTGATGAAAAGGTTACCTATTAAGTAAAAGCATTTTAATCATGAACTTACACTTTGAAGGTTTCTTATTAATTAAGATTATCAAAGAAAAAATATTACTACATTAAACAATCATAGCACAAATGGTGGAGATTTACATGTTTTGAATAAGGCATCACATTATAGATGGTTGACTTTTTTAACATTCCACAGATTTAGAACTTAGGTTATATTATTTGAATGAGGTGGTGTTTTATTAAGGTTATAAGTGGATGAATTCACTTACCTATCTTTAAATTCAGTGGTTATACTTCATAAGTAAAGAACATTCATTACTTCAATTACTTTAAAACATGGTTTGAATCTTTAAGTGGATTCTTAAACTTATGAAAGAATTAGTAAATAAGATTTTGATGATGTTAAAAGTGAATATAAGTCTTGTGATAAGCAATATGCTACTTTAGTTGATTTTATAATTGATAAAATCTTTTTAAGAAAATTAAGATACACTTAATTTTAGATGATAATATTAGTAAATATATATTAAAATAGTTAGACCTATTTTATTTTTATTTAAACATCTATTGAACTTGTTATTTCCTTTTTAGATCTTAAATAACTGATACCAAAAGCAAAGTAAAGATTTATGTATTTTTAATCCATTAAAGTATTATAAATTAGTTTTAATCTACATTTACTAAAATTTTACCATTATTTGACTTCAAATATGCAAGAGGATATCTTTAATGTGTAGAATTTATTTTTGTGATCATTTTGGTATATTATAAGTATTTTATGATTTTTAATTAATAAGATATGATTTTTATAAGTTTTATCACTTTACAAATACTAAACAAATAATAAGTACTTAGTTAAATATCACAAAATGTACAAAATAAGTTTATAAATGTATATGTTGTTTATTTAAGAATTTTGATATATTATACTTATTTTATGAATTTTAAATAATAAAATATATTTATTTAAGATTTATCCCTAATAGGTTATTTATTAGTAAATAATAATTATCTTATTTAAGTTGGAAAATAAAATATGATAATAGGTTTAGAATATAGAGTTTATTTTTCTAAACATTTTGATATATAACATAGCTAAGATTTAATAATTCTATTAAATTCCTGGAAATCATTTATACTTAAATTTATATTAATTTACCTATTTACTAAATAGGGAATTACTTTTTACACCGACCCCCAAACTAGCCAGGGTCACTGACTAGTGGGGTCAGGGCCACATCAGCTGCCACCTCACCAAAGTGGGCCAGACCAGGTTTGACTACTACTGATCGGCGCATAGTGACGTGAGCACGACGTCGTGATGATGTCAGCACGACCACCAATAGTTGTGCTAGAACCGCAAGGCGATGGTGGTCCTATTGCTACTTGCGCTGCTTGTTTTTGGTCACCGAAGGATGGCCGGCAACGAGCTACCACGGCAGCGTTTGTGGTCGACTACGACGGCGGCGATACAAAAAGCAATCGAGGAAGGGAAAAGCACCATCATGCACAGAATCTTACCAGGAAGCTCATAGCCGTGTCGATGGAGAAAGACGATCTCAAAATTGGCGATGAACAGTGGTGACTAACCGTGGAAGGGAGGTATCGATTCACTCGATTGGAAGTTTCCCGGCTCACACTGCTTGGGGTAATCGAATGAGAAGAACAAGTCCTACTCAACGGTGGGCTCAGATGGTCTTGGGACAGTTGGGAGCATCGGCTTCCCAGAGCTCTGGCGAGCTAGGGTTTCGGGCTTCAGGGGAAAAGAGTAATAGAAAGCGTGAGAGAAGAGGAATGGGGATGAGGATGAGCAAGGCCATCGTGGTGGCGGTCTTATCCCCTCCCGGCAACGACGGCATGCATCACGGCGGTTGATTTCCACTGACTATGGTGATTAGCATCGAGAGATGGCACGATCTCCAGTGAGTAGCTTATGACGTCGAAGAAGACGACGTGAATCGGTATCTTGGCCGGGCTGCTGCTGGGTCGTGGCGAAGCGAGCGAAATGTGGCGGCTAGCGCACGCGAGTGATGGGTAGGGATGAGGAAATGGGTTGTGGGCCACGTCTGCTGACTGCTTCTTCTTCTTTTCTTATTCTGTTTTTATTTCTGTTTTTCTCTTTTCCATTTCAATTTGAATTACCTTAATGATTCCAAAACTCAAAATTTAGTGAATCAACAAGGGTTCTGCTTGGATTAATGTAACTAACTAGTTTGGTATTTCTTTTTAGTATTTTTTTACTATTTATGATTAAATAAAGGATCTTTTGTTAGAAACTATTAATAGAATTTAGGATTTTTAGGGATTTACTTCCTATGAGAAAATCTTATAGAAATGATTTGTATTACCACTAAAAGAATGTAATAGTAGTGATTTAAGAGGGCTAATGATTTATGATGGTGAGTGATAGGCATGGAACATATGTATATTTAACCTCTTTTAATAACCTTATTAAATGTTGGTTTAAATCCTGGGTTTGTAATATGGTGATTTGAATTCCATGGTTCTCCCTATTTGGTGATTTCACTAAATCCAATTCTACTTGATTTATAGTGTTTAGAATTACCACGAAACAATCTTGGTTAGGTCATTATGAATGAATAACAACCATTGGTGGAGAAATGATAATGTTCCTTCAAATATAGGTATATGGGTTTTGAGAGGATTTAATAACTCATTTTCAATTAGAGACATGGATGAATACTAAGGCTAATACATATTGCCATCATGTTTGGTGACCAAGGTAACATCTCAACTTAGAGTGAGCTATTGAGATTGCTTTACTAAAGTGATCTTGATGGTATAAGAGACTAGGTCTTTATCAGGGTTTAAGACAATAAGGTGAACAAGGCTTCCATCAATATACTCTCAACTAGTATTCTAATTATCTCTTAGAAGTTTCATTTGACTAAGAGATGCCTTTCCAATGGCTACTTAAAATTAGGAATTCGTTCCACTACTAACTTAATTCTAGGGTTCTAGACAAAGAGGTGGACATGGTTCTTGTCATGGCTTGATATAATTTTGGTTAAAGGTTTCACAAGCACTCCTACCTTAATACCTCACTAAAGTTATCTTTAGATAAGGAATTCCTTTCCTAAATATACTCTATTTAAATATCTCTTATCTTATTTACAAAGACCTCATCTTCCTAAATAAGACAATCATCTGGCTCCACCATACCCATCATCATATGATGACATGGTCATGCCACATCAACAATACTCATTCTCTATTCTTCTCCTAGTATCTATATAACTTCCATTGCTAAACTACCCTTGATAAATCCATTAATGTAGTTGTTTCTAACTCCCTCCATTAACTCCTTTTATATTCACCTTGCATCTATATCCAAGGCTTACAATATTACAATCCTCATTGTATATAACAAGGGATATCAATCTTCTAGAAGAGGTATGGTATTACTCTCCATAATACAAGTTTGTTCTTGTATTAGCTTGGTTAAACTACTATGCTTCCAACTACTCCATACAACTCATATTATATACTTCAGCATACCCTAGCTTAACTACTCATGATCAAGCTAGATGATTCAGCTTACAAGGGTTTTGCCTAATGTGGCATTCTCACAACTCTTCTTCATCAGCTGGTCATCTATTCTCAAGTGACTTGAGAAGCATGACCACCATCCTTTAATCATGATAAGCTTAGGTTTCTAATTGTCTGATCAAGATCTATTAGCAGTAAGTAGTAGACTTGTATTAGTCTCTCTAAAAACTTATCTTGTTAAGCAAGCTTACGTTAGGTTTATACCTTCTTGGCTTAACAATATTATCATTGAATTCTCTACTACTACTAGCTTTCTCATAGCTTCATAATTATTATCTAAACTCTTGGGTTTAAATACTTCTTCTAGTTAACTCATGAGTGAGTTAACTCCTCCAACATCTAATGGTTTGATCACCACTAAGGATCTCATTCCATTGATGATGGTACACACTACCATAACTAGTTCCTTCTTCTTATTAATTTACTTAAGGTCTTTGGAAGGTCAATATAATAGGTCAAAGCTAAGAGTCAATAAATGCTAGATCAAGAATTGATTACTCAACATTGATGATCAAACAACTATAGGACTTGGTTAAATAGGAATGTCATCTTTTAATATGACAATAAAGATATATGGTGAATGGCCTTGGTTTGACTTCCTTTTCTACTCTATTTGTGATAAGAGTTGATGTTTAAGAACTACCATGATACCCATGGTAGGTATCACTATGGAAATCAAGTGTATCAAGGTTTAGTTATAGAGTTTTCTTTACTTAAGTTACATACTTAACTTGGTATTCAGGGTTTGTCGTAGATAATACCTTGATATCATCTTTAGAAGATTAAGTATTCATCCTTGAGTTGTTGTATGGAATACCATGTAATGATCTCTAGAAGATCTAGTACTCCTTATTAAGTAGTGTGTTGTGACTTAGTTTTATTACATTTGATCTACCCTTAGATCAAATTATATTACCCAAAGATAAGGTTTTAGCAAAGGACATATTGAAACTTATCGCAGTCAACTTGATGATCTACTTTAGTTCCACCAAGTTAAGAGAGGCTTCAATCTCTTTGAAAAGTTTTATTTAAAAGCACGAAAATTATCCGGATTTTCTATTCATGAATGCAATGCACACCCCTGAGCTCAGCTTATTTCTAAGCTCTAATGTTGGGGTGTTACAGCGCTAAATATTGAAAATAGGATGAATCTAGACACTGCTTCTAATGGCAGTTTTCTATCTTATACCTATGATGAAGCTTGGAATCTAATAATAAAAATGAGAGAAGTAACGGAAAATCTTAAAGATAAGGAAAACATTACAAATAGTTTTTCTGAATATGCTTGCATTAACGATTTCTTGCAGATGAAAGGACAGATGCAATGATTAAAACCCTTGGTATTGATTCTTACTCAGTAAAGAAAATTATTGAGAATTATGCAGGACATTTGCAGGTACCTACAAAATGGGAACCCCGTAATCCCCTTGACGAAAATAAGCATGCAAGAGCACTAATGGAAGCGTTCTCCTCGATACCTATTCAAGGGATCATTGAGAAAAGGCAAAAAGAGGAAGAACAAATAAAGAAAAGATCAAAGAAACCATATAGGAACCCCGAAGCTACCAATATAAATAATGTTATATTAAAGGATATTATGGAAGCACGAATAGTGAATAATGAAGTGGTTATGTTAGACCTTGAAACCTCAGAATTCATCGAAGGTAAGGTACGAGGTAACGGAACTTCTAAACCAATGACCCCTATATATTGTGGAGAACCTTTCTTATACGGAATTTGTGAGCCAATCTCCACTATAAATATTATGCCTTCATCACTTTACGAGGAACTCCACTATAATTTAAATAATCCAGATATGGATCTGGTAGACACTACTATTAAACCGTCTAATAGAACCAATATAAAACCAGAAGGTGTAATCAGAAATATCTATGTCTTTGTTGGATCACTCATGTACCCCCTTGATTTTCATATTGTTGATATGCCTCGAGATTCTTTTTGTCCTATTCTTTTAGGCAGGCCTTTTATTTCCATCACCAAAGATCGAGTCGATAATAAGAAGGATACTATTTCAATAATGTTTGGAGAAGAGGAAATGACATTCCACTTCGCCAAACTAAAGAAGAGGCCATATGAAGTGGAAGACATCAAGGAAGAGAAAACGATTGTCGAGTTGGCAGCAATTCACTTCAGTACTCCACAAGATGAATTAGAGAGGAGCTTGGTTAATTGGGAGGAAGCACCAGATGATGAGGAGAGAGAAGACATGGATGATTATCTTGATTCAGTTCCGGAAGATCGGAATCCACATGACTATGAAGAACTGGTAAGAAAAGGAGATGAAGAGCCTCCACCAATTGAATTGAAACAACTTCTAGACGATATGAGGTATGAGTTTTTAGATAATGAAAATAAATTTCTTGTTATTATTAGCAAGAATCTATCAAAGAATGAAACAAATAAACTCATTTCGGTCTTGGTTAAGAATCGTGAAGCTTTTGGATATACTCTAAGTGACATTAAAGGAATAGGTCCATCTATTGTAACACATAAGATTACCATGCTTGATGATGTTGAACCTATAGTGGATACACAAAGAAGGCTTCATCCGAAAATGAAGGAAGTAGTAAGAAAAGAGGTTATACGCCTATTAGATGCTGGTATAATATATCCTATTTCTCACAGTAAGTGGGTTAGCCCAGCTCATTGCATACCAAGACAAGGTGGTCTTGATGCTGCTATGAATGAGCATGGTCAGCTAGTTCATGTAAGGCCTGTTGTAGGATATCGTATGTGCATTGATTTTAGGAAACTAAATCGAGAGACACAAAAAAATCATAAACTTATACCATTCATGGATAAAATTTTAGAAAGACTTAGTAATAATTCTTATTTTTGTTTTCTTGATGGTTATTCTAGATATTCTCAAATCGCCATACAACCGGAAGACCAAGAGAAAACAACTTTCACTTGCCCTTATGGCACATATGCTTATAAATTAATTCCGTCTGGTTTATGTAACACAGCAGCAACTTTTCAAGAATGTGTTCTAAAGATCTTTGATGATTTTGTTGAGAAGACTATGGAAGTTCTAACAAATTATTTTGTTGTTTGTGGAACAACTTTTGATAATTGCCTATACAATCTGACCAAAGTCTTGCAAAGATGCAGGCAATCAAATTTGGTTTTGAATTGGGAACAATGTCATTTCCTGGAAAGAGAAGGTAAAGTTTTTGAGCATAAAGTTTCGTAGAAGGGAATAGAAATAAATAAAACTAATATAAATGCTATAGAAAATCTTCTAATACCTCAGGACATTAAAAACCTAAAAATGTTTCTGGGACATGCAGGTTTTTATAAGCGTTTTATAAAAGATTTTTCTAAAATAGCTATGCCTCTCACCAACCTTCTTGATAAAGAAACTCCATTCTACTTAGATCATGACTGCATTGCAGCTTTTGAGAACCTTAAGAATAAACTAGTTTCAGCACCTATAATGCAATCTCCAAAATGGGATGAACCTTTTGAAATCATGTGTGATGCTGGTGACTATGCTTTAGGGGTTGTGTTGGGATAACGAGATGGAAAGAATTTGAATGTTATTTATTATGCTAGTAGACCTCTTAATGAGATTCAGAAACATTACGCTACTACAGAAAAAGAGTTCATAACTATAATTTTTGCTTGCAACAAATTTAGATCCTACATTATTAATTCTAAGGTAATGATCCATACGGATCACCAAGCCTTGCGTCACCTCCTTGTGAAAAAGGATGCTAAGGCCAGGTTGATTAGGTCAGTTTTAATACTACAAGAATACGATTTGCAAATAGTAGATAGGAGGGGTAAAGATAATCCGGTAGCAGATCATCTCTCTAGGATGGAGGGAATAATCAATAACCCCATACCTATTAATGAATCATTTCCGGGAGAATATTTAGCAAACATTGAAATTGTTGATCCGTGGTATGTGGATTATGCTAGTTATCTAGCAACAAAATTTATACCTCCTGGCATGTCAAGAAATCAAAGGATGAAATTCATTAATGATATTAAATATTACTTTTGGGATGATCCGTATCTATATCATCATGGACCTGGCGGAATGATTCGGAAGTGTGTTCCTAACCATGAAATGAATGTGATATTGAAAGCTTGTCATGACAGTCCGTATGGAGGGAATCATGCAGGTAAGAGAACTGCCACAAAAGTACTTCAATCTGGATTCTATTGGCCCACCTTGCTCAAGGATGCACACAGGTATGTGGAATTCTGCGATGCTTGCCAAAGAAGAGGTAATATAGGTAGGAGACGAGAAATGGCAATGAATTATAGTCTCATAATTGAACCCTTTGATGTATGGGGAATGGATTACATGGGACCATTTATAGAGTCGAATGGTTATACTCATATTCTTGTTGCCGTTGATAATGTTACTAAATGGGTTGAAGCTATTCCAACAAACCATGCAAATGCAGCCACCTCGGTGAAGATGATCAAGGATGTCATATTCCCCAGGTTTGGAGTTCCTAGATTTTTAATTACTGACGGTGGTTCTCATTTTATGAAAGGAACTTTTAGGAATATCCTCAGCAAGTATGGAGTAACTCACCACGTTGCTTCACCATATCATCCCCAAACAAGTGGTCAAGTGGAACTCTCTAATAGAGAATTAAAGACCATACTCGAGAAGACGATGGACAAATCAAGAAAAGATTAGTCATACAAGTTAAATGACACTCTATGGGCATACCGTACTACGTTTAAAAATCCAATGGGTATGACACCTTATAAGATGGTGTACGGTAAGGCATTCCATTTACCTTTAGAATTGGAACACAAAGCTTTTCGGGCAATCAAGAACCTAAATTATGATCTTAAAATAGCAGGAGAAAAGCGTTTATTAGATATTCATGCTTTAGATGAGTTTAGAAGTGAAGCCTATGAGAATGCTAGGTTAATTAAGAAAAAAAGTGAAAAGATGGCATGATAGGAAAATAGAGAATAAGACTTTTAAAAGTGGAGACAACGTGTTGCTCTATAATTCTCGTCTTAAGTTGTTTCCAGGAAAGCTCAGATCAAAGTGGGAAGGCCCATATATAGTTGAAGAAGCTTATTCATCAGGAGCAGTGAATCTCCAAGGAAAAACACTCTCTTGCATGGGTGGTAAATGGACAACGCTTGAAGCATTATGGAGTAAAAGAAGATATAAGTGCAGTCACCATAGAATTGATCACTCTAGAAGAAGTAATTATGCAAAGATATACAAGGAATGGCAACTGCAAGAAGAATGGACTCGAGACGGAATGAGCAACAATACGGTCAAGCTATTGACCATAAAAGGGCGCTTCATGGGAGGCAACCCATGCGAAATAAAGGTTTGAGTAAGTTTTTAAATTTTCAATTAAAATTTAATTTGAGAATTGTGTTAAATAAGAAACATTTGATGCTCTAGCAAAGAAGAAGGAAGATTGGTAATGCCAGAATTGGTCGAAAATCTAAGCTGACATTTCTCTGTCAAAACTTGATATTTCATTAAGTTCAGATTAATAAAGAATCCTTGGAGAAGCAGAAAAATTTTGGTGGACACAGAAGGTTTAACGACCAACTATACTGCGGCAATGAAAATTCCGGCCTAGTTGCGATCATATAGTTGTTATGACATCACCCCTTCATCCATGAAAGGTATTGAGAGTTTAACGACCAACTATACGGCCGGAATTAAAAATTCCGCCCGTATAGCCGCCGTCGTATAGATATCAACGCCTTTGACAAAATAATTTCCTGAGTACTGAGAGTTTAACGACCAACTGGCCAGAATTAAAAATTCCGCCCGTATAGTTGTGGTCGTATAGTTATCGACCCATCTCCAAAAAAATTATTCAGAGTCCAGAGAGTTTAATGACCATCTATATGGCGGGAATAAAAATTCCCGCCCGTATAGTTCTGGCCGTATAATTGGATTCACCATAGGTGAAATCTATAGTCGGTTCATAACTATACGGCGGGAGTTATACGGGCTGCGCCCGTATAGTTGCTCTTTACGTAAGGCGACTAGGGTATTTGACCTCTCCTTTTAATGCTGATCGCATCTAACCTTTTTCATTAAGTTTTCATAGAGCTACAGCCTCCAGCCTCGAAAAATCCTCGCCATCCCTATACAAGCCCCTCTAACAACATCCGTGCAGCGAAGCCATGCAGCCCTTCCATATCAACAAGATCTGGAAGAAGAAAGAAGAGAAGCCCGTGAAGAGAATTGAAGAAGTAGAACCTAAAGGATCGTCGTCATCATCCAGCCCGGAGATCAAGCCTCTCCCAAATTGGAAGGACATGTTCCAGCAAAGGATGGAGATGATGAGGCAAGCTGAGCAAGGAAGGAAGAAGGATGAGTATCTCCCTAATCCTTATTGTTACAACATAGGATCCTATTATGAATCTCCTCTTAGTCCATGACCTCTTAAAAGAAGGTGCGGCAAGATGAGATTCATGATAAGATCTATGAGTTAGAAAAGGCTTCGAAGGCATGTGTTGAAATAATTGGAGAAGGGATTGACTCCTACTGGATGATGAGCAAAGACCTTGAGAAGAAGGTCGATGACATCGATAGTAGAGTTGGTTTCTTAATTAAAACTATCTTTGAGTTGATAGGTGAGAAGAAATTCCCCAAGAAGAAAATGTTGAAGCTCCAATACAACATGGCCGAGCTCGGCATCCACTTTGCAAGCATAGTTAAAGATGGCAACATAAAAGAAAAGGGCGATGCTCTTTCTACCTAGGAGGAGGAATAGGTACCAACAAGGAGTTAATTGATCCCGCCTGGCTTGATTCCAAGATTGGGGAGATCTTTAAAGACCTTGTAATCTACCTTATAAGTTTTATATTACAGTTTTGCATTAGTTCAAACTAGAAATAAAGTTTGCATCATTAGAATTCCCTTCAGGACTAGTCAATCCCTTCAATGAAATTCTAAGTTTCTTATTATATATGGAGCAATACTGAGTCTGTGTTTGCTTTATTGATATATGAATGGCTTGAATACAATTTTACTTGCACTTGATGATAGCAATAGGAGTCTTCCACACTATTGGTATTAATGGAACATATAAAGATAATTTGGTCAATATGTTGTAAGTATACGGTTTGATTTACAAAGAAAAATTATCTATACAGTTAAGTTGAAAAATAAACCTTGAACAAAGGAAAATGAAAGTGCTATCAAAATAGAGTGAGAACAAGTCGAGGTAGAATCTCCAAGTCATAAGAATGCTTCATACACAATTGGAATTTGATAATTGAGATTGTTAAACTTTGAATTCCTACATGAAGTAGAATGTATGGCTAGCTCCTTTGCACAACACTTAAAACAAAAGTGTGAACATATATACAAAAGAGAAGAAAAGAAAGAAGAAAAAGAGTGAGTGCATATACCACTCTTTGTAGTATGACAAAGAGACACTTTTGAGATTTTGAATCCCAAGTGAATACGTTGATCCTAAAACACTTGGGACTACCTCGCTAACTCATTCGGTTGAACCGGATACTTTTACATTATGTTGAGATTCATCTTTTATGAACTGTCGATCACTAAGGTGTGGAAGCCTGCTAATACTATTCAGATGGTTCGAGTAAGGTACTATTCATGAACTTATTCCTATGTATCGTATATGATAAACACATGCTGCAACTGCCTCATTTATTTTAATTGACTCAGCTTCATGAATATGAGGATCACATCCATTAAGCTAAAACTTCCTTGGGACAAGCAAGAGTCTAAACTTGGGGAAGTTGATGAGTACATATTTGCATCATGTTTTCCACTATTATTTTGTATTGTAGATATAGGATCTTGGTATTTTACGGTGCTCGCGTGCACATTTTATGTCTGTTTTCACCAGGATCAGGACAGATGATGGATCCAATGGATACAATTTTTGGAGCAGTTGTACTATGGAGAAAAGGAGCCAAAAACAACGTAAATCACTTATGTAACACCCTTCAATCGGCCATCTGCAAGTTTTAGCGATTCCCGCCAAACCCGCATAGAAACGATTCAAAGATGCCCACCAGGCACTTGCGTGCGGGTGGAAAATAAAGTAATATCATTACACAATAGTCCACGATGGAACCCACAGAAACATATATATACATCAAGGACTCGATGAGTCAAGAATACAGATATATAATACAAAGATCCAAATCACCTTGAAAACAATACAACATCTGAGTACGGATAAGTTGCAAATGGAGCTAAGAGTCTTGAAGAATAACCAATGGCATCCATAACCCTGCCCAGGCCAAGCCAGAAGGGTAACCCTGCTAACGACGTTGAACTCATACATGTCAAACAAAAGGGTGCCGACAAAGTGCAAAGGAAAAAGGGAGCGGTCAGTACTGAGGCTAGTACACGGCGAGTCTAGAATTCGGCGGCTCTCGCCTACATTGGTATGGTGGATTGAAGCGGCAGCAAAGCATGCACTACACAACCTATAGAGACTCGATACAACTGTTGGATATTAGAGAGGGATAGAAAGTCCTATTCGGAAACCAACCTGACGCTAACACCAAACATACCCATCCTGGTATTTCCCCCTCAAAACCAAACGAGGAAGTCACCCGAGGAACTCACACAGTTGGCAGTTTTATTCATTCCATTATAGTTGCAGCACTTACTAGTCCGATATAGATAGCATGAGTCATCCTGATATCATAAGCAGTGGACAGTTTTAGTTAACCATTCTGTTGTAGTTGCAATACTTACTAGTCAGATACAATTAGCAGGAGACATCCCAAAACCAGCAGTTGTTGGCACTTTTATTTACTCATTCTGTTGTGGTGAAACTGAATACTAGACATATCAAAATCAAATTTATAGCACTACTTTAGTTATAATTGTCTATGATCGAGATACTGTGCTCCAAGTCGTCCATAACCGCGGACACGGCTTTCAGAAAGATTTACCCTGCAGGGGTGCACAAATAGCAACACACACACGATCAACCTCGGAAAAACCAAATAAAAATCCAACAAGGCTTTCACGACAAAGCAATCACAAGATTCATAAAATATTTTAGGGGGGCACCCCAATAAGCTACCCGCAACAAAGTTGGTCGACTCCGAGATGGACCTAGGGTTTGTGACGACGGCGGTAAATGACTGGGAACCCGAAAGTGTGACTGGGCTTGTCAATACAGGATAAACGTGGCGCGGGATCCTAAATAGTATAGGTGCTCCACGCATAATCATAAATAAAGCAGTAAAGCATGGCATAAGTATAGGATAGTAATAAAGCCCCAAACTAGTTTGTGGCCCCAAGAAATAAGAAATGAATCAAGCTCTAGCTAAGGGGATTCATGGTCCCACATGCGGATAGTGTGATAGTCAAGGAACAGGTATCAGGTACTCAGGGCCTACGGGACACAAATGAGCATGGAAGAACCAAATATTAGCTATTGCCCACCGATGCCTATGCATTAGCTATATCAATTCCCATCATTTTAATATCAAGTTGTAATTAAAGTCATGATCATCTCCACCATTAAACATGTGTCAACCTTCCAACAACGATGGAACGGCAATGACGCGAAGCAGCACCTGAGCAAGAAACTAAGACTCGTAAGGACGTCTATCTATCAAACAATAGGCAATAGGATGTGTCCAAGGCAATATAGAGGCTGCAGGGAATACAAATGGTGCACAAAAACTAAAGCATCGCAACTAGGATAGCAATAGATCAACAGGAGGAAGTAAAGACTATAAACATAAAATAGGTAGAAAGGAGAAGTTTGCTCGCCTGGAAAACACTTCCGAAGATACATATCTGAAGAACTTTTCGAGACTCGCATCCACTCAATGGCCTAATCCATGAAGACGCAAAGCACTAAAAGAAACACCAGATGCACTATTTAATACTACGGCAGAAGATCTGGCATGATGCATGTATGATGCATGACATGGCAAAGATGCGATGCGACTAGGCAATATTAAGCGGAACCAGGGTCCTGACAATTAATTATATGGTTCAAGTTGTTTAAGTACCCTGCAATTTAAATGGTTTCTGAACAAGGCAAAACATGGCATCAGTTTGCTACACAAATTTAAATGGAGCCAATATAAGACTAGAAAAACCCGCATATAGTCTCCATATTTAATTATTAGGTGAATCGACTATATAACCCGAACCTACAAAATATGGATGCAACATGAATGATTTAATGCAACAATATATATATGGCAATTTATAAAATAGGGCTTTGAAATGGGTCACACATTAGGGGTTTGGCGATCTTGGGTTCGAGTTTGGTCTTGGGATCCGTGAAGGAGGCCTTGGGGTTCCGTGATGGAGAGCTTCGAGTCTGGCATCATCACCTTCAGGTTTCACGTCGTCGTACTTGGGGTTCTGTCTTTGATGGTCGATGTCGTACTTGGTTCAGCCTCGGGATCTTCATGAGGTACCATGTTCAATCTCCAGGCTATCGGCATCGGGTTGGTTTGTCCGTGAGGAGATCTTGTCAACATCACCGGGGCAGATCTTGTAGCGCCATGGGCCATCTTGGGTACAATGGACTATCCAAAGAGGGGCACAGGGTAGTGGGAAAAACCAAAGCAAGTTGTGAAGGGGCATGTCCCGTGCGGACACTGGCCCGAACACCTTACGGGCGTCGTCCTTGTGCGCTGCAGGAAGGCAGGATGCCCGGAGTGCTTGCTGGTCAGAGGTGAGGCCCTGGCATGCTGCAGAGATGTGTGTAGGAGCCCAAGGGGAGGAGGCTCGGTTCAGAGCCAGTAGATGACCATGTCGCCTGGGTTCGTGGAGGGAGACAACAGCGTTGAGGTGGAGCAGCACCTGCAGCGCGAGATCAAAGGAAGGCAGAGGTGGCAACATAGAGGAGAGCTCGACACGCGGGCACGGGGAAGACAGCAGCGGTGTCGAGGGGAAGCAGAGGAGGCTGGTAGAGGTTGCTGAATAGAGGGGTGGTGCGCAGCGAGCGAACGGGGCCCAGCACCAACGACAGGCGCAGCGGTTAGGGACGGAAAAGACGGGGCCAACACGTGGCAGAGCTCCTTGCGATGAGGGCGCAACAGGAAGCTGCGGGTGATGGCCATGGATCAGCGAGAGTTCGACAGGGCCAGCGGACGGAGGCGGCAGGGCTTGTCGGCAGAGCTCTGCTGAGCTCCGAGGCGAAGCCAGTGCAGAGCGAGAAGCACAAACAGCAGCGAGGAAGGACGTCCAGAGGAGGAGGCGGCCAGCGATAGGAGCAGCAGAGGTGGCGATGCTATGAGGGTGCGGGGTCAGGGCGAATGTGGATGTGGTTGGACACGATGGGGGCGGGAGTTGCGGGGTAGAGAGACGCGGGGATGAGGGAGACAGTTTCTGCGGGGTGAGGCTAGGCCGAGCGGGGCAACATGTTGGGGCGATCTGGTACGGGAAGGTGGAGTATCGCATGTGGTCAGCTGTGTGGCGCGTTGTCCAGTCTCCTGATAGTTCATCTGGGATGGATGAAGGATCATCTGCTTGTCAGGATGTGTATGTGGAATTCTTGGGGAGATTCAGCAGGAGAGCAACTTCTGTAACTAATGAAACTATTCTGGAGAAAGCTACTAATCTTTGCAAGAAGAGGGATAACCAAGGTACTTGTCAGTCTTATGCTCATGTTAATTCTTTTGATGTTCTTTCCAATCAGCAAATTATGCTTAGGGCTTCTTTGATGGGGGTGGAAATTCCTAGTGATAATTTTGACTCTATTGATCTTATTAGAGAACTTGAAATTTCTAGAAATTTCCTAGTTGATAAACAAATCAGTAAACTAGATAATATGTTTATTGAGGATGTGAGTGGTGCTAAAACTCCCTTGGACCTGGAATGGGTTTCTCAAGATGAGGAGGATGAATCTTTTATTATGGTGGAATCTCAAAAAAGTAGGAAGTATGCAAAAATGAAAAAAGTGGTTAATCGTAGGACTTTAACTAGAGGCCAAAAGAAATCTGACACTTCTACCCTTTCCCCTAGTAGGAATGTCAGGCAGAGGAAAAAATCTGATAAATATAAATGAAAGGGGTTTTTTGGAATGGTAGAGGGGTTGGCAAGAAGGGTATGTCTGCTTGTTTCAATGAACTTATTATGGATTATGCTCTTGATTTTATTGCTTTTCAAGAGATAATGAAGAAGAAATATGCTGGTAGCTTTTTTAGGAAAATTGATCCTGGTGGTTTGTTCTTTTGGAAATGGATTCCTTCGATTGGTAAGTCTGGTGGGATTGTTTGTTGTGTGAGACAGGAGAGTTTAGGTGTGTTAGGTTTTAAGATGGGGGAGTTCATTCTGAGATTTGATCTTTGGGATAATGTTAAAAAGTGTAAGTGGTCGTTGCTAGTGGTTTATGGTCCTGCTCATGATGAATTTAGAAATAAATTCCTTGCTGAGATTTCTGCCTTTTGCTCTGCTCTTGATTCTCCTTACATCATTCGAGGGGATTTTAACATTCTGAGACATGCTGGGGAGAAAAATAGATGTACTCCTTTATCTCACTTTTCTGATGTGTTTAACTCTATGATTGATGTGCTTGGTGTTAGAGAGATTCATATGAATGGAGGTGCTTATACCTGGTCTAACAAGCAAAAATCTCCTTTACTGGAAAAATTGGATAGAGTTCTTATGTCTTCTGAGTGGGAGGATTTATTTCCTTTGGTGCAAGTTAAAAAATTGCTTTCTGACTTATCTGATCATTGTCCTCTCTTAATCATGACTGGAGATGGCAATAATGTGACTCCTAAAAATAGAGAATTTAGGTTTGATGTTGCTTGGCTTAAGAATGAGGATTTCATGGATAAGGTGGGGGAAATTTGGAAGAAACCTATAAGAAGTATAGATCCTATTGATATTCTGAATGTCAAATTGAAGAGGTTTAAGAAACATTTTAAAGGTTGGGGGTCTAATGTTTTTGGTCATATAAGGAAAAAGAAAAGAAAGTTAAAAGAGGAGCTAGAGAATCTTGAGAGGGTTGAGGAGGTGTCTCCTTTATCTCCTGGTGATTTTATTAGAAAAACTAACATCCTTTTTGAGTTACATGAGATATATGCTGATGAGGAGTTATTTTGGCTTCAAAGATCCAATGAGAGGTGGCTTTTGTTAGGAGATAATAATTCGGCTTACTTACATAGGGTGGCTAATGGGAGGAAGAGGAAGAATGTTATTCATTCTTTGAAATATGGTAATGTCTTGGTTGAAGGCACTAATGAAATTTTAAAACATGCTATTGAGTACTATAAAAACTTGTTTCGTCCTACTCCTGGGAATATGTTTCATATGTCTAGGGACTTGTGGAGTTTGGAAGAAACTATTAATGAGGAGGATAATGTTGTGTTAACTGCCCCGTTTTCTATTAAAGAAGTTGAGGAAGCTTTGTTTTCTATGGAAGTCAACAGGGCCCCTGGTCCGGATAGTATTCCCATTGAGTTTTTTCAACATTGCTGGCACTTGGTCAAGCCTGAGATTATGTATATCTTTCATAGTTTTTACTTGGGCACTTTGGATCTGAAAAAGTTGAACTATTGAGTGATTACTTTACTTCCTAAAGTAGCTGGGGCTGATAAGATAACTCAATTTAGACCAATTTGTTTGTTAAGATGCATTTATAAGTTGATCACAAAAACTCTGACTATTAGGCTGGAGCCTTATGCTGGCAAGTTGTTTAGTATCCAATAGAATGCTTTTATTAAGAAGAGAAATATTATGGATGGTGTGTTATCTTTGCATGAGTTGCTCAATTATGCCCATGTTAACAAAAAGTGTGGGGTGATGCTTAAAATTGACTTTGAAAACGCCTATGATCAAGTTAACTGGGATTTTTTGTTCGAATGCTTGCATATAAGAGGTTTTAATGATGTGTTTTGCTCCTGGGTTAAAAAGGCCCTCTTGGAAGGAACTGTAAGTGTTAAAATTAACAATGAAATGGGTCCATACTTCACTAGTGCTAAAGGGGTTAGGCAAGGTGACCCTCTGTCCCCTACTTTGTTTAATCTAGCTGTTGAGTGTTTGACTAAGATGGTTTTAAAAGCACAAGCTAATGATCTCTTGGTGGGTTTTTCTCCTGAGTTGGTTGATAAAGGAGTTGCTATTTTACAATATGCTGATGATACTGTGCTTTGTATATCACATGATCCTGATAAAGCTGTGAATCTTAAACTGCTTCTTTATATCTTTGAGCTAATGTCTGGTTTGAAGATTAATTTTGAGAAGAGGGAGATTTATACTGGTGGTGGTGATAATGATTTGGATGAGTTTTATTCCAATTTGTTTGGTTGCCAGGTGGGAACTTTGCCTATGAAATTTCTAGGTGTGCTTATTTCTGTCTTAGCACTTAAGAATGCTTATTGGGACTTTATTGATACTAAGCTGGTTAAGAAGTTGGATGCTTGGGTGGGGAATTCGATGTCCTCTAGTGGGGAAACACCGTGATTGATTCTGCTTTATCCACTATCTTGTACTATCCCATGTGTATGTTCCTACTTAGAAAGAGTTTCATTGAGAAAGTCAATAAGCACTTTAAAAGATTTTTTGGCAAAAGAAGAAAGATAGAAAAAGCTATTGTTTGGTGAGATGGGATAAAATCTGTAGATCTAAAACTAAGGGTGGCCTAGGTATCAAAGATTTGAGGAAACAAAATATTAGTTTGTTGGCTAAATGGTGGTGGAAGTTGGAAAGGCAAGATGGGCTTTGGCAAAGAATTGTCAAAGCTAGATACTTAAGAAACAAAACTATTAACACAGTGGCTCCTAGATTCAAAGATTCTCCTTGTTGGAATCCTGTTTGTTCATTCTATAAGCAAGTTGAGACTGTTAACCACTTATTCTTCACCTGTCCGGTGGCTAGGGTTGTTTGGGGGATCTTGGGCAACCTTTTTAATACTTCAACCTGTCCCAGGAACTATTGGCAAGCTATTATGTGGTTGTATCGTTTTTTACCTAGGGAAAAAAGTTCTATTTAGTGGGTATTGCTGTTGTTTGTTGGGCCATTTGGACTCTCAAGAACAAAGTCACCTTCGAAGGGTATACATTGCAATCTCCTCTCGAGGCAGTGTTTACCGTTTGTTTGTTTCTGTTATATTGGGCAGGTCTGCAGAAAGGTGGCGATAAGGAGCTGATGATCACCAATACCAAGAAGATTATGAGGTTGGCTGCTGATGTAGCAAAACGTTCCAGGAGAAGTGCGGATGAGGTGCTGAATATTGGAGACTGAGAAACCTGGGACATGAGATGATGTCGTGGTTGGCTTGCGGTGCTTGCAAGTTTGGATATATGTGTTTCTGCCTGGTGGCTGCTCTTTTGCTTGCTGATTTTATCAGCTGATGGATATTCGTCTTAGTTGTATTCCTAGATAGTGTTATGTGGTTCCTTCTTGAACTTGTAGGTTTAGTTTTGATTTGGGTTATGGTGGTAGTAGGTTTTCGCCCTGTAGAAGTTGTCTCGAGATCGATCACTTCAGCAGGTTTCCTACTAGTGCCCCAACTCGCTTTCCCTCTCCTCCCTCTCTTTCTTTGTAGCGAACTTTGTATTTTCGTTAAGAAATTAATGGAAAGGGGGATAACCCGGTTGGAAAAAAGCTGTGTGGCGTGCTGTGTAGCTAGGGGAGTGGCGGCAGTAGGTGGAGGGGGAACTCATCCACCGGGGATCCATCTTCGCCCTGCACAGATCCGAGAGACTAAGACATCGATCTTCATCATCCACCGCTGCATCACCACCATCTCCATCCATCACATCTACGTCTTGTCTATATCTTGTTGTAATTTCTGTACTCGTTGTGGATTTATACAAGTATTATTCATCAATGGTTGTTTCCATTACCATTGTCATGATGTTGATTGCCTCCATGTCTGAGTAGATCTCTAGTTCTTAGGGAGATGGAGAAACCCTAGCATATGATTGAGATGAGATAGAGATTATTATGTTATACATCATTATGTGTATGTGTTAGTTGTCTTCATCTTGATGTTGGGAGTTGTGCACCTCCTTAATATTCGCCTCCTATGGGGACTCGATGAAGGGGATTAGTTGTTAGTAGACGGAGGGATGATAGCGCTTACTATGACTATAAAGTTGTTGTCATTTCTTACGTGCTAACTTGGGAGTCAAGGAGAACTCATTAAGCCATGTCCATGCCACGGGCGAAATCCCTTAATAGCGGGATAATACGATTGATGTCGTTTATTCGTCAGCTGTGGTTATGAAGGACGATGTGAGTAGCGGTTGCTGTCTATTTGTACATATATGGAGATCCTCCCACATGCATACACATTATGAGAATATTCGATATAATAATCTTGATTGCTTGGTCTAAATTTCTAGCGGTGTATCCATCACTCCCCGAGAACGCCTTTTTCCCTATTGCAGTTCCAAAGTTCTATTACACACGCGATTCTTACTTTCTGCATCAAGTTTTGCATTACTATAAATTACCTTGTTCAACCAAAAACCCAAAAACAACTCTACTATTCTTACACCTTAAAGTTATTTCTTAAGTACTTCGTTTAGTTGTAGTTAAAAGCATTTTAGTCTTTCGCCTACTGCTCCCTGTGGGATCGATATCTTTATTTCGAAACTAGCTACAAATGATCTGTGCACTTGAAGTCATCAACCCACATCATCAACAATCAGGTCTGGCGAGCACGCCAGCCGAACGACCTGAAGCACACCCTCACCAACCACGGCGAGCCCGAGCCAAGGGGCTCCCTCAGTCGAGTCGGCTCATAGTGCTTCAGACCAATAATCTGAGGCAAGAAGTACCCCTCCACCTTCAAAGCGCCAAAGGACATCGAGAAGTACGATCCCACATACGACCCGGCGGTGTGGATTGACACATACCTTATGACAATGGGGATCGCTAGCCACACCGACCTGCTCGCCGCTCGCTACCTCCCTGTAATGATGGAGGGGGCGACCCAGCAATGGATCAACACCCTCCCCGTGGACCGCATCGACTCATGGGAGGATATGTGAGAGGCCTTTGTCGAGCACTTCGAGGGCTCCTACACCCGTGCCACCACCATCGAGGACCTAGAACATTGCATCTAGGGACAGCGCGAGTCGACCCGCCACTGGGTGCAACGATGGCAGGACTTGTGGATCAACGCCTCCGGCATCCACCCAGACACGGTGATCCACTACTTCAAGAACGTGTGCTAGTACGAACCTCTGGTCGCCAAGATCAAGAGGGTCTACTGGACGCTCGACAACATCCCCGACCTCCTCGAGATTTCCAAACGCTACGCGGAGGAGGACCCCAACCAACACTCTGGCGACAAGTCGGGTAGGAGACGCCGCACCGATGGCCACGACAACGGGAGACAGCACGAGATGCGCTATAGCAACACTCGCCTCACTGGCAAGCGCCGCTGTGACGGGCGAGTCAACTTTGTTGCCAAGGCTGGCTACGGGCGACGCGACCCAAAGAACTTCGTGACGGAAGGAACTACTGCGACAACGGAAACTACTGCGCCAACAACGTGGCGAGGCTGAAATTCGACCCCGCCGCACTGCTCAACCAACCCTGTGTTTACCACAGAAGGTAGGGGAAGCCCACCACCCACACCACCGCTGAATGCCACTCTCTTAAGGAGATCGAGAAGGCAAGGCGAGCAAGGGAGGGCCCCAACAACAACCCGCCAAGGGACAACGGCAATGCCGACGGGTTCGGCAACGACCACCATGATAGATATATTGCATGCTTAGGAAATATCTACTAAAATAAACTATCCCATGAATGAATGCCATGCTTGAATGAATACCTTGCTTGAAGTATAAAAAGGGGGAAACCAAACTATGCATGATATTGCTTTAAGTTGGAATGTTCATATGCTTTAAGGAGTGATGGCTTACAAGGGTATCATCTTGTGTTAGTTCTTATATTCAACAAAAATGATGCTCAATGCTTATATTGTCTTCTAGAAATACCTTAGTACTATGGGAACTTTACATTCTGTAGAAGTTCAAATGGTTACCATTGCTAGCCCCACCATATTGAAACAACCTCAATTAGGAAAACAAACTTAGCATTTATACAGGAAACACCTACCCAAATAGCTCAAGCTATATACCAAAGTATATTATCATGTGTGAGTCATTATTTAGCTTCCAAACACTATTATTGTGGGTATGGGTGACATAGAGAAGTTAGTCATGGGGTGACCACAAACTCACTGGGTATAGAGTACCCCTTCCCAAAAAGTAATAAGACATACACTAAAATATGAGGGCAAAATCCCTCCATAGAAGGGGTACCACTTCTAAGATGAGGGCAAAAACCCTCCAAATATTTATATGATATCAAAAGGTGAGAAGAGTGAGTATGTAGAGGCTAGGCCTTCCCAAAGATCAAAATTAGCAAAAAGTGACATACAAATATAAAGAAAAAGCAAAGAGAGTAAAGAAGCAAAAAGTGCCAAAATAAGAATGCCAAAAAAGAATCAGGTAATGAGGCCAATGGAACCAAACACTAATGATGAACTATGCTTCAACCAAAAACTTAATGGATAGTGTTTGGAAGATAGCTTGTGTCTCACATATGATGTTCCCTACTTTCAAGCCATACACTCTTTCCAACCTCCTTTTCCAAATATTCCAACCATAGGACCGCCACTAAATATATATATATATACTTTTCTCTATGCGAATAATGCGTTATTTCCTCATAGTACTGTATGCATTTGTGTTAGTCAATATAAACATTGTGTTGTCAAGTATAATATTATAAGAAGTATCACTTTATGCTATGCTTGCTTGTTGCTATTCTCTAAACAAATGAACCATTTAACATTTTGTGATACTTTCTAGTGAAAAGAAGCACCAAAATCCAAAGCCCATGTTAGTTTTATCACCTTCATGCTCGAGGACGAGCATAGGTTAAGCTTGGGGATGTTGATGAATGTAAAATACATAAATAAACTTTGTAGTTTGTTGCTATGAATTCCCACATATTTGCATCATATTAATAGTTATTACCAATGTTCTTAATGATTTTGGGGATTTTCTAAACAATCCCCACTCTTTTGGTATTAACTCTATCTGGCAGAAAAACCTTCTGTTGGTGTTTTGGACTTTCCAGGAGTTACAGAACTCGAAACAGAGCTAGGTCGATGGGAGCTATTAGATAAATTCCATACGAATCCAACAAGCTAAACTAGGGCTCGAGGGTCCCAACGAGGAAAATGTCATCCCATTTACTTTAGGGTGCACCACTAGTGTTATCTTAGCCGTCGAAACTCTGATGCCGTCGATTCCACTGCCATTCGCTTTGTTTTGACCTAAAACCATCTATATATACCCCCTAGTGGCCTTTATCAAGATGAACGAAGGCGGAGATCGAAAACCAAGTAATAGAGAGCCAACATGCTGCCACCTGGAGGAAGATTGGAGGGGGAACCTGATGACCCACAAGTATAGGGGGTGTATCACAGTATTTTCGAGGGAAGTGAAACCCAATTTATTGATTCGACACAAGGGGAGCCAAAGAATATTTATAAGCCTTAACAACTGAGTTGTCAATTCAGCTGCACCTGGAAACAATCTTCCTCACAGCAGTTTATCAGTAGCAACAGTTTTGTAGTAGGAATAGTAAAGTAACAGTAGTAGTAAAAGCAAAGACAGTAGTAACAATAGCAGTAAACAGTAGGATTCGAGTGTGGTAGGCATAGGGATGGATGGACGGGCGTTGCATGGACAAGAAAATTCACATAGCAATCATAACATAGGGCAATTGCAGATAAATAAGATTAAGCATCCAAGTACTAGATAATCCTAGGCATGTGTTCCATATATAGTCACACGTGCTCGCAATGAGAACTTGCACAACATCTTTTGTCCTGCCAGCCCGTTTGCAACGGGGCCTCAAGGGAACTACTGCAATTAAGGTGCTCCTTTTAATAGAACACCGGAGCAAAGCATTAACACTCCATGAACACATGTGATCCTCACATCAAAGCCATTCCCTCCGGTTATCCCGATTTCTGTCACTTCGGGGCCTTTGGTTCCGGACAACAATATGTGTATACAACTTGCAGATAAGACCATAAACAATACTATCATAATGAATCAATAACACGTTCAGATCTGAAATCATGGCACTCGGGTCCTAGTGACAATCATTAAGCATAACAAGTCGCAACAAAGTCATAAAGCACTAGTAGAAGATACTAGGCACCATGCCCTAACAATCCGATGCCATTACATGAACTATCTCATCCAATCCATACCATCCCCATAGCCTACAGCGGGGGATTACTCATATAGATGGGGGAAACATGGATGGTCGATAGAGAAGCGATGGTGATGATGATGGCGATGATCTCCTCCAATTCCTCGTCCCGGCAGGGTGCCAGAATGGAGTTTCTGGTGTTGTTTCATGGAATCTAGTGGTGGCGGCGGAGCGGAAGTCCTTCTGGAAAAACGTCGAACCCCCCAGAGTTTTTAGGTCAGAAGGCTTCTTATAGGCGAAGAGGGAGACCGAGGGGGTGCCTGGGGCGGCCAGAGCACCCCCTGGCGCGGCCTGGGCTAGCCCGCGCGGCCAGGTTGTGTGGCCTAGGCCCAGCCCTCCTCCAACTCGTATTCTGGCTCCGGGAGTCTTCTGGTGAAATAGGATTTTTGGCATATTTTCCGGGATTTTTCCTGATAGTTGATTTTTTGCACAAAAAGTAGACACCAAAGCAATTCTGCTGAAAACAGCGTTAGTCCACGTTAGTTGCTTCCAAATCACACAAGTTTAGAGGAGAAAAATAGCAAAAGTGTTTGGGAAAGTAGATACGTTTTGGACGTATCAACTCCCCCCAAGCTTAGCTTATTGCTTGTCCACAAGCAATTCAGTTGAAACTGAGTGCGATAAAAGAAACTTGCACGAACACATTTGCCTCATATGATGTATATATTCTCAGCATGTGATCAACTACTTAGACAATTCATAATAAAGAGTATGCAACTAAGTTTACTTAATAGGCATTGCAAGCTATGAAAAGATTCCAACTCAGAAATAATAAGTAGCATGAAGCATAAACATAAGCAACATTACAATGCTCATAACAAGGTATGATATAGTGGTATCTCGCTTGCCTTTTTATTGTGAATGCCAAGGCACCTCTGAAGTTCAGGTGAAGACTAGAAGTAAAGATATCAAAGATACAAGCATCAAAGTCATAACACAAATAATCAAGTAATGAGACAAGCACAAATAATGACAACTATTCTCTCAAGGAAGTGCTCGTAGAATAAGTGGAGACTCAACAAGGAAATGAAAAGGTTTTGAACAGTTTGAAAGGCTTCCAAATGCTGAAAGTATGGTACTCATTAGCTTTGAGCTCTCATTGCCCCTATCATAAGCATCTTAATATGGTTAAGGTGAAAGTGAGGTCCAATCTAAGTTATATGCTTGACAGACTATAAACTGGAAATCCCATGTCCCTTGAGTACGAGGGCCGCTCCTCATGCTACTCAAGTTTAGTTACCGATAAGTTCTTGTCATCGTAAATATGTGTGTATCATAGAGAACCGCCAACGGGGTACCCCTTGCCCGATGATACAGAAGAATCCCCATATCAAAATGACAAGGCAAGCAGACAATGAGTATCTCAGCAATCTTCTTATTTACCATGGGAAAATGGTGCTTTTTTATCTCTTTCCTCTTTTCTCAAATCTCTTTTTTTTCTTTTCTTTTTTCTCAATAGCTATATCTCTCTTTTTTTATAAGAAGAATGCTTCATAGATATCATTATGGTTACGCTGCAGGTTTCCACCATGACGGCATGGATTAGACCAGTGGCCCAGGCGTTTCTCTAACACACATACATAACTCCATGGACTTACAAGCTCCCCTTTTATTTCACACCGACAACATCCGCAAACAAAAAATCATGGTATCAACTGGGTATATACTTAAAGGTGTTGAAAGCGTTCCTCGTGACAGCACGGTTCTGCTAATCCCCAGCCTATAATTTGCAAGCATATAACTTTCATGGACAGTCACAATGGTTCAGGTTTATTAAGTGCAGAAAATAAAGTGTGGCATCAAGTTCGTGAGATCTTTACTAACTAACTTTCTCATAACAAGCAAACATTTTATTTGGAAGAAAACAAGGCATATTGAATATGCACGGAAATAGCAAATCATGCTAATAGGTAGGTATGGTGGACACTTTGGCAATATTTGGTTTTAGGGAGTTGGAAACATGAGTAACACATACTCAGTGAAAGTGAAGGCCAGCAATAGTAAGGGAGCGACAAACGAGAGAGCAATAGCTGTCATAATCATGCTTGCAACAAAACAGGACTAATCGTGGCATGAAAGTGATTCAAGACCCTCAAGGCAAAATAATTCATCGAGGCTTAACTGATTATTTCAGTCATATGCATGCGTGAGCATGTGCCAAGTCAATTCAGATGAAACATTCAGAGGAGGATACCACGGTGTCATACCAAGTTATGAATAGAGTAATGTCGGCAAACATTCATAGGACATGCTACAAACTATTAGCAAGATGGAACTAATAATATGAAAGCAAGAACTACTAAGCATCCATAAATAACATACACACTACATGAACAGACTAAGCATGCCCACAATGATGAGTATATGTACAAAAATGAAAACAAATAGAGTTCATTACCAGCCTCTTACCACACCTCAAGTTGTCATTAATCCTCATTATTTCCCTTCACTTGTGTGGCTTGAATAATAACATGAAACCAAATTCCATTGAGGACTGCCGCACCCTGCAACAAACTCACAAAACCAAAGAAGAACAGCAAATATTTTTGGTGTTTTCGATTTTGAAACAAGAACCAAAAAGGAAGAACAAGCAAAGCTAAAATCTTTTTGGGTTTTTTGAATAGTTCAAACAAAACAAAAAAGGAAAAAGCAAACCAAGGCAAAAAGAAGAAGAAGCAAACAAAGAGAAACAACAAAAATAGTTTTGGTCTTTTTGTGTTTTAGAAAGCAAAAGCAAAGAAAGACCGAAAGCTAAAAAGAGAACGAAACATGAATATACAAAGTACCAACGCAAAATGATATGGAGATGAGTGCGATGTCGGCGTACCTCCCCCCAAGCTTAGGCTTTTGGCCTAAGTGGGTGTCAATCCCAAGCTGGCCAGGATGAAGTGTCACCGTGGTACGATGAGGAGGTACCCTCGTCCTGGTGTGAGCTCAAGTACGTCCCTCCGTAGTGTGCGGAGTAATCGTAGGAGGGCACATCCTCCTGGTGCTGCCCGTGAAAACCCAGCAAGCGGAGATACTCATCCACCTCCTCCTTGGAGCGCGACCACGGTCTCCTGTGAACACTAAACAAAGTAGACTGCAGCAAAGGGATCTCCCTCTCATCCTCGTCAGTAAACAGCATCCTATATACTAGATCGTCCATATTAGAATCAGCAGTGACAAAATGATGAGTTTTCATAGCAACAAGGTCAAGCCTTTGAGGTGCCAATATAGTATCATTGGGGTCCACTGCAAGTCCTAATGCATTGACCATACGTGAGGCAATGATGCCCCCATAGATAGGTCCCCTAGCAGCTAGGCGGCGAGCAATAAGCGAGCCAAGGTTGTACCGAGTATCATTGTTAAGCGCAGAAGCAAGGAAGGCTAAATGATAGTTGGAGATATTACTCGTATTCTCCCTACCAAGAACGCTAGTAGCAAGATAATATGCAAAGTATCTAAGAGCAGGGATTTGGATGTTTCTTATCTTTCCGCGTTGCGCCACACGGTCATCATCATTGGTCACCCCTCGGTAAAGCTCCAGCAAATCAGCGGGTCGACCTTGAATTTTCTTCATGGTCCCTGTCATGCTTACACCTACAACACTACAAAATCTTTCCAATGACATGGTAAAGGGCAGATTGTAAATTTTGAAAGAGACAGTTGACTGATAGGGCGTGTTAGTAAACACGAAGCTCTCAACAAAGTTTTTGGTGAACATAGCGTATTGCTCACTCTCATCTTGCATATATGAGGTCAAACCAACCCTCTGAATCAGTAGCAAGAAATCATCAAGAATCCCTGCAGCTTGTAAGAAAGTCAAAGAAGGAAAAGTAGATGGATGAGCATCCCCATCATCCCCTTCATTACCAATACGAGTTGCAATGAGATCTTCGTTGTATGATGGCCTAAAGTGAGAGGCTGATCTTGAGGGCCTCGACCTCCTAGGTGCATCCCTCTCAAATATCTCTCCAAAGGTATGGTTGTTCATGCTTGGTATTCTGAAATTTAAACACCTATTAAACAAGTGATTGCAAAGTGAATATAATGAAGGGTACTACTCATAGGGACTTGTAAGAGGCCTAAACATGCATCAAAACTATATCTCTAAGCATCAAACAAGCTTACAAGCTCTCATAACCTGTCACGTACAGCAGCAAAATACTCAAGATATAATCCACTAAACACAAATCTACTTGGACAAGCGGAGGAGTCACATACCAGAGAACAAATGCTCCAAATTTCAGCAACAAAGATGGGTTGAGCAAGGAGATCGAAAAATCGAGGGCAAGCACAGCAAGAACGCGATTTTGAGCAATGAACTGGAGTTTCCTCGGGAGAGAGAAGAAAGTGGCAAGTGAGAGAGTGAGTGGAGGGCCAGGGGTGGCCCACACCATGGCATGGCGCCACCCAGGACAGGTCGCGCCACCAGGTGGTGAGCCTGCCTGGTGGATCCCCCTGTTACCTTCCAGGCACTCCTCTGCCCCTTTTTTCACGTAAAAATTTAATATGAATTTTCTGGAATTTTTCGAGACACTTTATTTTTGGGCATTTTTCAGGCATAGATGAATGATTTTCTGGCAGAAAAAAGATTTTTTTGGAAATGATGCAATGCAAAACAAAACAAAAGCTACAGAAGTTCTAAGACACTCTAAAGTGCAAGCAACTAGCACAAGAAAGGTAAACTAAACGAAAGCAAAAACTAAAATGGATAGAATAGAAGTAAGTGGAGATAATCATAGTGATAACATTGTTTTGTTTAATGAAATCCTTTTGTTAACAAGGTTGATTAGGTCTTGTTACCAAAACAATTTTATATGAAGCAAAACTTTGTATTCCACTAATGATTATGTTACCTCAACTTTGATAGCAATGGTCCCAATCATAATAGTTTCAAATTTTCTCTTGGTATGGGACAATATATCTCTCCAACTTGAATGCCCTCAACATGTTCAATTGAATTCAAACCATAAGTCCTTTCAATCTTGTTAGGGAAATAGACAGTATGTTCCTTGTCATTAACATTAAAGGTCACCTTTCCTTGATTACAATTAATAACAGCTCCTGCAGTATTAAGAAAAGGTCTCCCAAGAATAATAGACATATTATCATCTTTAGGCATTTCAAGCATAACAAAATCAGTTAATATCAAGAAATTATGAGCCACTTGAACAAGTACATCCTCACATATACCAACAGGAATAGTGGTAGATTTATCAGCCATTTGCAAAGATATATTAGTTGGTATCAGTTTTTCCAGTTGAAGTCTCTTATAGAGAGAGAAAGGCATAACACTAACTCCAGCTCCCAAATCACACAAAGCAGTTCTAACATAACTATTCTTAATAGAGCAAGCGATAGTTGGAATCCCTGGGTCTCCAAGTTTCTTAGGAACCTTACCATTAAAGAAGTAATTGGCAAGCAAAGTAGAAATTTCTTCATTAGGGATCTTCCTTTTATTCGAGACAATATCCTTCATATACTTTGAGTACGGAGGAAATTTAATAGCATCAGTCAAAGGAATTTGCAGGAATAAAGGTTTCATCCACTCACAAAACTTGTTATAGTGTTCATCTTCCTTTGACTTCTGTTTCTTATCAGGGAAAGGCATAGGTTTTTGGACCCAAGGCTCTATTTCACTACCATGTTTCTTAGCAACAAAATATTATTTAGTGTATTTAGTATTCTTAGTGTGGTTTTTAGGTTCTTCTTCAACTTTTTCTTTATCATGAACATCATTTTCTTCATTACCACTTTCAGTTTCAGCATCAAAGACAGATATACTATTGGGATCTATAGCAGGCTCAGAGCGTTCTACAACAGTTTTATGTTTCTTTTTCCTTTTCTTACGAGTAGAGCCACTATTTTCATCTTGTTGAGGATCCTAGGTAGCAGCACCACTTCTAGTTCTAATTTCATAAGCATGTTTTTCTTTAGCAGCGTTAATTAGCAAGTCTTTTTGCACTTTAATGAGTTGATCTATTTGAGTTTGAACCATTTGAAAGTGTTTGACAATCATTTTAACATCATTAGAGGTTCTTTACACAATATCTTTTAACTCAACAATAGCTCTAGAGTTTTCCATTAGATGATTTTGCACCCTTTTATTAAAATTATCATGCTTAACAATAAAGATATTGAATTCTTCTAAGCATTGATTAGGAGGTTTAGAGTAAGGGATATCACCTTCATCAAAGTGTTGGAGAGAGTGTACCTCAATAGTGGATGAATGGGGGATAGGCTTACATAATTCTTCTATAGGAAGTAAATTCTTGACATCTACAGCTTTAATTCCCTTCTCCTTAAGACATTTCTTAGCTTCCTTCATCACTTCATCATTTAATTCAATAACTCCCCTCTTCTTTGATGTTGGAATAGGCACCGGTATAGTAGGTTCAGGTATAATTACTTCAGGTATAGCTGGTTTAGGAGGATTCCAATCTTCATAATTCTTGCTTATTTTAGCCATTAATTCCTCAGCTTCCTTGGGAGTCCTATTCCTGAAAACACAATCAGCACAACTGTCTAGGTATGTCCTAGATTCTTCAGTTAGTCCATTATAAAATATATCAAGAAGCTCATTCTTAGGTAATGGACTTCCAGCCTGTGCATGAGTCAAGGCACAAAACCTTGCCCATGATTCAGGCATTATCTCTTTTTCTCCCTATTTAAAATCAAAAAGTTCCTGCAAAATAGCATGTCTAGCACTAGGAGGAAAATATTTCTACAGGAAAGTACTAATCAAGCAATCAGGGCTATCAATAGATCCAGGAGGTAAATTACTAAACCAAGTTTTAGCTTCTCCTTTCAGTGAAAAAGGGAAAATCTTAGCAACAAAGTAAGTATGCATCTTAATATCATCAGAAAACAAGCCACTCATGGTAGAAAGTTCATTCATTTGTGCTACCGCACTTTCATTCTTAGTCCCACAAAAAGGTTCTTTCTCAACAATAGCTATGTAAGATGGATCGAGAGAGAAATCGTTTATGGGAGAAGAGCAAACTTAGCAATAGGAGACAATTTGGGTCTAATAGTATGCCTCTCAAGGAGACTCTTAGCAGCGCTCCTATCATGGGTGTTTTTGCATTCTTTAATAAATTCATCGGTCATCTCAACATAACCATCTTCAATATAATAACTCTCACTAGACTCAGGTGAACTAACAGGTGTAGTAGAGTCTTCATTAGGAGTTTCAGTATTTCCTGCTATAGTTCTAGCAATCGTAGCATCTAGGAAAGGACCTAATGAACCACTCTTATCAAGCACAGTAGAAGCAGCATCAGAAGTTTCAGATTCAGCAGTAGCAGCAATGTGTGTAGCATGTGTGTGTGGTGGTGTAACAAGCTTACTCATAATAGATGGTGAATCAAGAGCAACAAAGGTGTTCAGAACCGTACCTCTTCTTGTAGTGGATGGTAAAATAGGAACCTTGCCATCACGAGACATACCCATGATGGATGGATAGCAGCGAACAATAGAGAATCCAAGTGAACTTGATAAATAAAGCTATGCTCCCCGGCAACGGCGCTAGAAAATAGTCTTGATGACCCATAAGTATAGGGGTTGTATCGTAGTATTTTCAAGGGAAGTGAAACCCAATTTATTGATTCGACACACGGGGAGCCAAAGAATATTTATAAGCCTTAACAACTGAGTTGTCAATTCAACTGCACCTGGAAACAATCTTGCTCATAGCAGTTTATCAGTAGCAACAGTTTTGTAGTAGGAATAGTAAAGTAACAGCAATAGTAAAAGCAAAGACAGTAGTAACAATAGCAGTAAACAGTAGGATTCGAGTGCGGTAGGCATAGGGATGGATGGATGGGCGTTGCATGGACAAGACAATTCACATAGCAATCAGAACATAGGGCAATTGCAGATAAATAAGATAAAGCATCCAAGTACTAGATAATCCTAGGCATGTGTTCCATATATAGTCATACGTGCTCGCAATGAGAACTTGTACAACATCTTTTGTCCTGCCAACCCGTTTGGAGCAGGGCCTCAAGGGAACTACTGGCAATTAAGGTGCTCCTTTTAATAGAGCACTAGAGCAAAGCATTAACACTCCGTGAACACATGTGATCCTCACATCAAAGCCATTCCCTCCGGTTATCCCGATTTCTGTCACTTCAGGGCCTTTGGTTCCGGACAACAATATGTGTATACAACTTGCAGATAAGACCATAAACAATACTATCATAATGAATAAATAACACGTTCATATCTGAAATCATGGCACTCGGGCCCTAGTGACAAGCATTAAGCATAACAAGTCACAACAAAGTCATAAAGCACTAATAGAAGATACTAGGCACCATGCCCTAACAATACGATGCCATTACATGAACGATCTCATCCAATCCCTACCATCCCCATAGCCTACAATGGGGGATTAGTCACTCATAGATGGGGGAAACATGGATGGTCGATGGAGAAGCGATGGTGATGATGATGGTGATGATCTCCTCCAATTCCCCGTCCCGGCAGGGTGCCAAAACGGAGTTTCTGGTGTTGTTTCGTGGAATTTGGTGGTGGCGGCAAAGCGGAACTCCTTCTGGAAAAACGTCGAACCCCCTAGATTTTTTAAGTCAGAAGGCTTCTTATAGGTGAAGAGGGAGACCGAGGGGGTGCCTAGGGCGGCCAGACCACCCCCTGGCGTGGCCTGGGCTAGCCTACGCGGCCAGGTGGTGTGGACTGGGCCCAGCCCTCCTCCATCTCGTATTCTGGCTCCGGGAGTCTTCTGGTGAAATAGGATTTTTGGCATATTTTTCGGGATTTTTCCTGATAGTTGATTTTCTGCACGAAAAGTAGACACCAAAGCAATTCTGCTGAAAACAGCGTCAGTCCGCGTTAGTTGCATCCAAATCACACAAGTTTAGAGGAGAAACAATAGCAAAAGTGTTCGGGAAAGTAGATATGTTTTGGACGTATCAGAACCGCTACCGGAATCACCTCCGGCCGCCCCTCCTTCACCAACGTCTCCTCATCACTCTCCATGATGAGAGGGGAGTAGTCCACCCCTGGACTATGGGGTTTTGATGGAAACTTGATCTAATCTCTCTATTTATGATCATTGTCGAAGTCCATATGATGTGCCTTGCATGAGTATGGATCTATCTAGGTAATTCTTATGGTGGATATTGTGGTATGAGATAATACTTGTTATGCATTTACCATTGTGTTGGATCTTTTATGGTTTGTCATACTTTGGAAATATTATATGATGCCTGTAATGGTTTGATCTATACAAAATGCCTTGTTTATCCATGTCATGAGGTGATTGATACCACCAAGTGGAGGTAAATGAGAGAGATGTGGTAATGCACACAACATATGAATCATTGCACTAGTGTTTGGAATGTTTTCCATTAATAAGTATGATGGATGTAGGTAATGGGTGGCTGAGTGACAGTGGCATATGTATTGAGCGATACAATGCAGCCAAACATCCTTTATCTAGGGGTAAAAGGGGGTAAGTATGATGTGTGGTGTGACAATAACCAAATGCTAGCCTTATTACAAGGGTGAACTAGCAGCACAAAGGAGTACTTCTTTCAACTATGTGTTTTATGACATGTAGCCACCATAAAGTTACCATTAAAACATGACAATTGTGTGTACTTTTATTATCTCTAACATGATCATCACCATAGATGGAGAAAGAGGATTGAGTGAACCCATGAACCCATGTCCATTGTTCCTATAAGAGAAAACCTGTGTCTTATTCTCTTGCATTGAAGAGGATTGGGACACTTTACATTCTTGCTTTGTTACATTACACTTCCAAGCCTTAAATCAACCACCTTGTTCCTTAAACTTGTTTAGTGCATAATAAACTAAAACTTGTGACACTTTAGTTGTAGAGAATAGATAGCTTTTCCTTCTTGCTCCTGCGGATCGATACCCTACTTCCACATTGAGAGGTACTACGGATCCCCTGCACTTGGGGGTTATCAGCGTGATCGTCGGGTATACCCCATGTGCCGAGGGCTGCTATGACAGCATGGTGATTTGTCGGGTTAGTAGACGATTCCTTGTTCTCCTTGTGTGAGGGATGCTCCCACCATGCCGAGGTTCATGAGGGAAGCGATGATAGCGGCTTGCATTGTTTTTTTGCTTTTATGTGTCCAATTGGGTCCACTAACATAAAGGAAAAGTCCAGATCTCTTGCTAGCTTGTATCTTTTGGCTTATGGTATATGCTGCAGCCGTGAAGTTCCTCTCCTCGGTGGTGCCCCTATTCACACTTCCAGATCCACTGGTGGAGCTTATCTGCACCCACCAAAGACTAGATTCGTCTGCTAACCTTTTCCTTTCCTCGAGTTGCCTCTATAGCCAGACTAGTTCCCTTTTCTTATGGTGGAGGAGGTACTGGTAGGCCATCAGATCTTCACGTGTGGCATCTGCCGTCATTGGGACTGCACTCGAAATGACATCTCTTGCCTTTTTGCCATGTTTTTGATGACAGCCGAAGTGTGATCCATCCATCGCCGCGTGTTTATTCTCTCCCTTATGTGATGCGGTTATTGGGGATCCTCTCCATTTCCCTAGTTTCCTACATCGGCATCCGATAAAATTTCATTGGGATCGAGAATCGGGTTACCATTGGAGTCGTACGGTGTTGAGGTTCCGTCACTGATGATCACACACACTTGATGATGCGTCATGTACAAGTTGCTTCTATCGCCATCAGATCTGTAGGAGATGCTATCTGAAAAACCAGTGAAATCCTGCGGATTCTGCTCTGGGTAGGTTTCAGCCTTTTTGATTCCAGAGTTGACGCTTTTGTTGGTTTCGTTGGGTTCGATGTTTGCTGGGATTGAGCCACGTGGTGGTGTTAGCTAACAATCTGACCCAAAGGAGTTTCCGTGACTTTCTTCGTTGTTTATCGGTTGAGGTTTGGCTTTTTTAGATGAGCCAATAGAGGATGCATGTATCATCGTGGGTGCTGCTGTTGTGACCGACGGACCCAAGTAGATCGGGGCCAATAGGCAGAGGTTTTCGGGTTCCTCCATGCGGAAGTGGAAGCTCCTAATCATGAGATCAGTTTCCCCGTTGAAGTCGACAGGAGTCGAAACAGGAGTGGGTGTGCGTGGTTCCGCTACTGTCAAGTTGTTGCTTGGTGAAGAAGGGGTCACAGAATCCATGACTCCAGCATTTAGGCTTCCCACAGATGGTGCCAATTGACAAGGGGAAACATCTGCAATGCCCATGGTTATGGACTTAGGGTTTCGTGAAAAAGAGAACACTGGAGATTTTGTTGACTGATCAGACAAACAAGGGAGTCGAGATCATATGATTATTGCGGAGATTATGATTATAGATTGCTCCAAACTTTGGTACCTCTCCGTTGGATCCTCCTAGACTTTATATAATAAGTTGGGTCCCGGGGTCATATAAGGATAGGTTACAAGTTCAATTACAACACTAATACTATGTCGGTTTCTATTTCTTTCTTGATCGCTAAGACATGCTTCTATTCGTCGGATGCTTCCTGGACTTCCCTTATTATTCATGGGCTTCATGGGCCGTAGGCCTTTATGCTCAGGGTAGTTAATCATGGGGACCTGATAGGTCATGCCCATGTCAGTGAGAAACACATTTATAAATTGTATATCATATATACCTACCCCGTCGATGATCTCACCAGCAATAGGCTCTACGTTCACAATTCTTAACTACTGCATGAACTAATGAAAGTTGAGCAAATATCCTCTCATCACATATCCATGGATGACCTCTTTGTAGCTAGGGGAAACAAGCATAACACCCCTTCTCTCGCAAATTGGTCATCCATCCAATAGCCAACCTCATACATAATACGTGCATGAAGCCTATGCATGATCTCCAAGTGGCTAACCAGGCACATGTTTTCTTCCATATTCTGGAAAAGAGACTTGTCCATCACTTCAAACTTCAAAAGTTTGACTTGTTCTATAAACATAACTTTCAATCCATCGATCTTATCATATGTCTCGATCTATGGAAAGTGCCCTTGTAGCTCAGGTACCATTTCCCATCGCATGGTGCATGAGACGTAGATGAACAAGTCACGACGATCGTGAAACTCGTCTTCTTCAACCTCAGTCACATGATCATCTAGAAGCCCTCCTAGTGGTTCCGAAATGGTGAAGAGTAGGTCAGTAGAGATGAGGATTTCCCTTAAGCGTAGATACCAGTCTATGAAGTAGGACCCATCTAACATAAGCGTGTCTTCTAGTGACATCAGTCCATGCATTGTATATGCTGACTTAAGCGACATGATCTACCATCACATTTGCAAAATATAAGTCTAAGTTCATAACATGAGTTCTAGTTTTATAATCACATTATAACAAGAGATCCCACTAAAAATATCATCCCTAAGGTTGTTTTAGCGATCACACGATCCCTTTACATTGTGTCATCCCCGATCGTCATGACTTTTGATACAACTTGCAGGGTGGACTATATCCATCGATCACATCATTCATGTGACTCGTGCTCGATCTTTAGATCTTATCGTGTTCCTAATCCATGTATGTACATGCTAGGCTCGCTAATTCAACCTAAGTATATTCGCAGTGCATACATGGCTTGCACCCACCATATGCGAATGTCTAGCACCCGATCATCACGGCTTGCTTCATAATGATGGCCGCTCTTGGTGGTGCACACTTTAGGGAGAACACTACTATTGGTATTATATTAGGTATCATCTACCTAGATACATTCAATAGGTGGATATACATACATAGAGAACATACCCTTGAAGAGCGACAAAGCGTTACGAGGTTGTACTCGTGGAAGATGTAGTTGTACACTTGTCGATCTCAAGATCATGATGAAGTCCAGCGAGTCCAGCAAGTCCAGGACCGCAAAGCAGTGGTGCATCCGTGATCACACACATGTCTGGTAACCCAACAACCTCCACGACCTTGCTCCAGCGATGCATTGGAAGCAGCAACTCCCTTCCAGATAAAGCCACCGGGAACATGTATCTCGCTAATCCAAGACCATGTGGAATAATTCTAGGGGAGAGAGATCCTTCACGAGGAGGTGCGATAGTGGAGTAGGAGGGGAGCTCCTTTTATAGGAGGAGGGGGCAGACCCCATGGCTCCATGCGCATGGGCATGGTGTGCCCCCACCTCTCCCTCCATAATGGTGAGTGGAGCTTCCACTTTGCCCATTACCATTAATTCCATCTCCACTCAAAGTTGCATTAATTTTCCACCAAAATTAATGCATCTCTCATTTAATAAAACAATTTTATTTATTTTATTCAGTTTTGTTAATTACTTTAATTAAAAAACATTCACATAAAACCCCTGCAACATTTCAATATCACATGCAGAACCAGTTTCTGCAATTTCACCCAAAACAATTCTTGTTTCCATCGAAATGATTCTAGCGCCTTCTTAATCTTTATCTGAAACACATTTTCTCCTAAATGCTGTTGGTATCCCTTAAGTGTGTCACCCTACGGTTCGTGAATAATGCAGACATGATCGAGACCCCTCTCCGATCAATAATCAGCAGTGGGACCTGGAGATCCATACTGACTCCCACATATTCAACAATGACTCTAGTGATTGTGTGAACCTTTTAACATCGTAACTAAATCCCTTTGTCTCGCAATATATTATATGTCCGATATTCAATCATCGGTATCTGCATACCTAGTTTGATCTTGTTACCGACATGCACTCTTTTCTTGTTCTCGTGATATATCATTCTAGTGATCACATCACTTGCTTGCAAGCTATCTCAATGTGATTTCACCGAGAGGTCCCAGAGTATATCTATCCGTCATCAGGATGTAAAAATCCCACTCTTGATCCATGAGCCTCTACATAACACCTTCGGAGCATCTGAACCCACCTTTATCGTCACCCTGTTACGGTGTGATGTTTGATGTTATCAAGTTACTCTTCTAGTGTTAGTGATTGACATGATCTCATGGTCTAAGTACTAAAGTTACTTTGTATGTTGTCATAGCAATTTTAACACAATGACTTTGATCATATTGCTATTCTTTGGATGAATGTTCATCACACCATTCAACCAATGTTGTGACCTTGTTATTAACAACATCCAATGTCCATGATCAGGAAACCTTGATCATCTTGTTAATCAACGAGCTAGTTTATATGAGAGGCATAACTAGGAACCCTTTATTTGTTTATTAAACACACATGTATTAACGTTTCCAATTAACACAATTATAGCATGTAAAATAAATATTTATCATAAACATGGAATAAGATAATAACCACTTTATTATTGCCTCTCGGGCATATTCCCTTCAGTCTCCCACTTGCACTAGAGTCAATAATCTAGTTTGAAAAACGTGCGCATTCAACACCTATGGCTTTCTGGTGTTGTATATACGTGTTTGCTCATGGTTAACATAATCTTCGGATCTAACACTTTCAGGTCCGTGTGTATTTGCATATGTTTGCGTCTCTATGCATTACTCATGCTCTAATGAGATGGCATTGTATAAATTTAGTCCTTTGGTGAAACCTTTAGTTCCTTTGGGTTTAAACATGTTGATATAATTGTCGCACAATATAGTACTAGCCCACTGTGAACCACACCTAGTTTGATAACAAACTACTTAACCAAATTCCCTCCTTTGATGCTACTATAGCAGTCATATACTTAGCGTTTTGTTCTAGTATCCATCACAATGTATCAACTTTGGAACTCATCCAAATCCATCATGGAACCTCCTTTCCATTACATTGTGCCAACCATAGTTTAATTGAGATAAATTTAATTTGTATCTTATGACAAACTAGTATCAATGTAACACTTTACAATGAACTATTTGTAACTATTTGTCACCTCTACATAAATATACTCTTAGTTCTTCCAAAGATCATAAGAATATCCTTACTATTGTCCAATGATCATCTTATGAATCATCCTGGTGTATGCACATAACATTTAGAGCATAGGACATATCTAGATAAGTACATATCATGGTATACATTATTGATCAAAATATTCATGTGATTTCACTCACCAAGTGTCAAAACACTTGAATCTCGTTTCACTTACCAAGTGTTAATACACTTGAATCTTGATTCAACCCTTTCCATGTGGAAAGAACCTTTCTTGTCATTTCCATATTGAACTCATTCAATATATCATATATGTACGTCTGGCACAACCATATTAGCGCCTCAATCTATCCATATAGACATTGATGCCAAATATTCCGGTTTTGGCCAAGTCTTTCATCGAAATCCAATTTTAATGAAATTCTTAACCCGTGTCAATAAAAGATACATCATTTACAATTAACAATATGTCCTATACATAATGTATTAGAAATATGTCTTAGTGCTCCCACTTAATTTCTTGCAAATGCAAGCATCTTCATCGTATCCGATGAAATTAAACATTTTAACAGTTTCATCATGGTGAAGATTCCAAATCCGCTATGCTTACTTCAACCATTCAAGTTTGCATGCTCTTTTAGCATCCTTTGATTTAACAAAACCCTTTGGACCGTGTCATGTACCCATCCTAGGTAACCATTCTATTAGAAGAACTTTGTTTTGTTTGTTCAACTACCATATACCAAACTATATGTAGTGGTTACTACATTAATCTGTCAAGACTAAATATCGCTATGAAAGATCAAATCTTGTCATAGTCAACTCCTTGAACATTGTCGTAAACTCTTTTCTGACATGCCGACTATTTCATAGATGTCAAACATCCATGTCTATTTCTTTATAGATCCAAATACGACGGATAGGCTTCATACCTTTCCGGAGGGTCTTCCAAGTTCAAAAACTTGATTTCTTGTGTATGGATACTATCACGGATTTAATGACTTATAGTCACTTGATGGAGTCAGGGCCCATCATCGCTTCTTTGCATGTAGTCGGTTCATCATTGTAAAAACAATAACGATTTGTTTATCAAATCTTGCTATTTGATTGTTACCCGACACATATGGTTCAAATAGGAACTCTAATCTCCGAGATCACAACCTTTCTAATCACGGAAGCCATGAGCATTGTGGCTGCCACCAGGACACTTTCCGGTGCTGCGCTACTTAGCACATGTAGCTAAGGTTGAATAACCTTATCAAAGTTCTATTGTCCTCCCACTTAACTTTTTGCGAAAAATTCCTTCTCAAGAAACTTCACGTTCCAAGAGACAAACTCTTTTGTCCTCGGTGTTATGGAGGAATACCCAACAAATTCTTTGGGATAACCCCAAAGACGTGCTTATCCATCTTTGGTTGTAAACATTTTACTTATGCATAGCATACCAAAATTTAAGAAAAGACAACGCGGGTTTTATCCCAAACCATACCCTTATGGTGTCATTTCAACGGATCACGATGGTGCTCTTTTCAGTGAAAAAGCGGTAGTCTCTAAAGCTTTAATCTTTAAAATATAATGGAAGTTTTATAAATGACACCTTTGATCTTACCATGTCAAACAAGGTTTGAGTCCATCTCTCAAATACTCCATACTCCTATGGTTTATTGGGAAATGCAAATCCATGGAACAATTCCTCAAATCTTAGGTGTTTTCCTAAACATGTAACTCAAATATCTTCCTTTATGATCGAATCATAAATTCTTTATTTTCTCGTTACAATGATTTTCCACTTCATCTTGAAAGTCTTTGAACAATTTTCAAATGTTTCATACTTCTTCCTTATTAAGTAACTATACATATATATTAACTCAAATTTTCGGAGAAAGCATATGAAGTTGAAAGATCCACCGCACATGGCTACACATAATGGCCCATATACATCAACATGTACAATGTACAATAAGTTAGTCATCCGTTCCTCTTTGGCCTATGAACGGAGTTTCAATTATCTCGAGGAAAGTCTCACAAGCGTCAATTGATCAAAATCAAAGACTCCAAAAATCCATCAACATGGAGTTTCTTCATGTTTTCTTTCCAATATAATTTAAACGACGATGTCACTTCATAAGTGATCTTTCAATCATTTGTCTTGCGACATTCTAGCATTAGTTCTTATGGACGTGATTTCTCCAACTAGACTTGTAAAAGTTCAACCATCTTCTATGGAATACGGTAATTATTTGAATAACCATTGTTCTCATAATACTAGAACAAAATAACAATTATTTAAACAAATCTTGAAGGCAATCTTGATGTCAATGAGAAACACAATAACACTTTATTTGTTTTCGATGAACATCATCACATATTCTCTTGCTAATTACTTAGGCCATTGTAGTTTATGAATTGTGTTGTTCTGTATGACATTTCACACCAACCAATTTGGTATCCAATCCCCAAGAACCACATTGTTTAACAAGCAAAGAATACAACCATAACATGTATATCATTAATATACCTTAGCTGGACATTTCCAGTCTTTTTTTTCTGCCAAATATTCTATAGATTCTCTTTCATCATTTCCTTTTCCTTTTAAAATAATCTATCAATATCAACAGTGGTGCCATACATATGACACATAGTCCAAAGCGTGTATATTCAAATACTAATACCTTTGGATTTGCACTTTGAAGTGGATCACCATCATCAAATATTTGGTGTTCTTTCAAAAATCCATTCTTTAGTAATCTTTTAGTGTAGTGAACATTTTACGTACATCTTATATTCATCCTTATCATGGAAACTTTTATGATCAAGCTAGTATGGCCTATAAGGCCGAATCATGAGTATAATGTCAGTTCCCAAAACCTTTTTGGGAAATTAGGACGTCTAGCATCTCCAACCTTCACAAATTCCCATACAATATGAGAACATGTAATTTTCCAAATTATACTGTATCATGTTGCAACCTAAACATTGTTTCAGATATCATAATATCTTTCACATATGATGGTTTCTGAAACAATTCTTTCAGCTCCTAGATAACCTTGATATTAAAACAACCTTTTGAATATCAAGAATCATAGAGGCAAATATGATACTTTAGATACCAACACTAGAACGGTTTCTCTTGATTTAATACTACTTATTAAACTTTATGAAGTAAATGGAGTTTGCTGAAAGTTTGCAATAGGACTTTAAACTTTAGATTGACACTCAAAACAATACGATACCAGTTCATAAAGTAAATATCCAGAATTATATAGTTCTATTATCTTAATTATAACTAAGCATAAAATAATAAACAGATGCCAATGACTACAACAAATTATGCAAATTCACTTTGATTTTAGTTTATAATAAATTGAGTTCGAATAATCCAAATTACAAATTAAATCCCACTCAAAACCAACATCCCTCGAGTTGTTTTGCTGATTACATGAACCAAATCCACTACACCAAGTCTGATCATCACGTGAGTCGGTGTAGCTTTAAAGGAGAGCATCTATATGGGCATCATATCAACCATATGACTCATGCTTAACCTTTCGGTCCGTGTTCCTAGGCCATGTCTGTACATGCTAGGCTCGCCAAGTAAGAACCTTTGTACTCGCGTGTGTAAAACTGTCTTACACCAGTTGTATGCGAACATAGAGTCAAGTACACCCGACCATCACGTGGTGTCTCGAAACGATGAACTTTATTAACGGTGCATACTTAAGAAGGAACACATTTTATCTTGATATCTAAAAGAGGCATCATCTTATAATGCTACTATAGCACCAAAAAAGCAATATAAGATGCAAACAAACATCATATGCAAAAAGTGATATGATATGGTTCTTGCAGTTGATCACAATCTTGTGCATCTTGCTATGATCTTTATCATTCCTATATGTGTAAGGCCAAGGTCTATGGGACTTACACTTTGACATGTTATAATTTCCAAGAGTATCAATCATACTTCAAATTATAGCATTACCATATCATGACACTTTCCCAGCAACAACTAAACTAGACGCTTCTAATTTATCAATTGTATGTTTTTTACGTGGCTTAGGGCTTTCGAGGATAGAACCGGTATTACCTATGAACATGGAACCACAATGGTGATAACCAGATTATTAGAAACTCATTGTAAATCAGATATTGACTATAGTAGGAGAGACAGACACCCGCCAGCCACTTATGCAAGACTAGTTGCATGTCAAACGTGGAACATGTCTCATGTGCGAGGACATGTAAAGTTAGTCTGGGCCATTTCATCCCACTATGCCACCAATATCCAAAATACATAGAAGATGCAATAACATGATCATCAATGACCACATACTCATATGTGTTCTACCCATGCAAAGCATCTATAAATAGATCAGGCTCTGATACCACTGTTGGGTTTGCATCATAGAAAACAAAAAAATCTACGATGTGAATAACTAAGCACCAAGATATATCTACCTATATACATTCAACGGGTGGATATACATCCATAGAGAACATACCCTTGAAGAGCGACAAAGCGTTACAAGGTTGTACTCGTGGATGATGTAGTTGTACACTTGCTGATCTCAAGATCATGATGAAGTCCAACGAGTCCAGCAGGTCCAGCACCAGCAAGGTCCAACAGGTCTAGCACCAGCAAGGTCCAGCAGGTCCAGCACCAGCAAGTCCGGCACTGCAAAACAGCGGTGCATCCGTGATCGCACACACGTCCGGTACCCCGACAACCTCCGCGTCCTCGCTCCAGCGATGCAGCGGAAGCAACAACTCCTTTCTAGATAAAGCCACCAACAACATGTATCTCGCTAATCCGAGACCATAGAAAATAATTCTAGAGGGGAAGAGAGATCCTTCACAAGGAGGTGTGAGAGTGGAGGAGGAGGGGAGCTCCTTTTATAGGAGGAGGGGACAACCCCCATGGCTCCATGTGCATGGCCATGGTGTGCCCCCACCTCTCCCTCCATAAAGGTGAGTGGAGCTTCCACTTAGCCCATTACCATTAATTACATCTCTACTCAAAGTTGCATTAATTTCCCACCAAAATTAATACATCTCTAATTTAATAAAATATTTTTATTTATTTTATTCAGAATTTTGTTAATAAGTGTGATACCAATGTTGCATTTCTGCACACTCTCACCCCTTTAGCACCACCAACAAAGTACTTGATAATCATTCTGCACATAGGAGAAATATAACTAGGACGAAAGAGGGTCACCCTGCCTTAATTCCCTTGTAGCCACAAAACAATTCGAATTAGCTCCCACTTTATAAGTTACCGAGGAAACACATGCCATCATGATATTCACCCATGCTTCACAAAATCCCAATGTTGTCATCATATTTTTCAGAAACACCCGCTCAACTCTATCATACATTTTGTGCATGTCTAGCTTGCCATCACACAATCCAGAATTGCCATTTCTTATTTTCTTATCTTATGCACACACTCATAAGCCACTAATACATTGTCTGTAATTAGCCTCCCTGGCACAAATGCGCTTTGCATTGGAGAAATTACTTCAGGTAGTATTTTCTTTAATCTATTTGCCAACATTTTCGATATGATTTTATAAATCACATTTTTTGGAGAAATTACAAGGAATCCAAGCATTAATAGAGTATACTCCGTTCTAAGCACCAAAAAATGTGTATCTTTTCCGATTGTTAGAGTATGATACGGACACGATCATTATGGTAGTTTCAGATAGTTAGGACTCTAGCCTAACTTGTCTTGTACTCCAAGTTGATCCATGTACGTCTATATATACTCGCTCATGAGGCTCAATAAGATATCTAACATATTCCGCCAATTTCTCTCCCTCTTTATCCTTCTACATGGTATCAGCCTAACCACGATTCTCCTATCCTAGCCACCGCCCCCTCTCCCAGGCGCCGCCGGCTCCCCCGCCACCAAATCCTAGTGCTGTCGCACGCCATTGCGTCGCGCTAGCTGCCACACACACTTCCGCGTAGAGCTGCCCCAGGGGAGGTCGATCTCCATGATCTCCGTCAGGGGCCGCGCAGCCCGTACGGAGGGTTCGTCCGCCGATCCGTGATCGGCTGCCTTGTAAGTCTTTTTTCGATCTCTTGATCAGTTTTCTTTTTTGGTTTCCCGATCTTAGATCGGATTGAGTCGCCCACCACCGTCGTTATCGCCGCACCTCTACTCCGACCATCGGCATCGAGGATCTACACCGCGCTCGTGCGCCTGCCTCCTCTGCTGTTGCGCCTGCCTCGGCAGGCTGTCGCGGCCTCAGGGCAGGCTGCCATGCACCGCGGACGGCTGCTACGCCTTCCTTAGAAGGCTGTCGCGGCCACCCCCCTCAGATCGTCTTCGTCGTCATCGTCCGGGACTTCACCGACAACGCCGTCATCGAATCTAATCTACGCATCGTCCATGCCATGGCGCATACGCTGCACCGTCAGTTGGATCAACCGATCACGCGCCTGTCTACGCCAAACACGTCCCCGAGAACACGTCTACCACCGATCAAGCTACGGGCTGCCGCTATGTTGCCTCGTCGGGCCGCAGCGCCGCCGCCTTTGGTCCATGCTACCGGCTTTCAACGTGCCTTCCTTGGCATGTACGTCGCTGGTGGTCTCCTAGCCGCTATGCGCCTCGGTCGTGGCGCATGCGCAGTCTACTTCGCCCTCCTCGTGCATCGACAACATCGGCTTTCACCGCGCCATCTCCTACGGCGCGGATCTCCGCCGTCTGCACATGGTTTCGTCACGTCACCGGGTTCTTCCTCGCCTACTTCAAGCACTGTCGCCGCGCTTCACAAGGTAACATGCAGGGCGCCCTCTCGTCATCGCAGGTCCCGCCGACTACCTCATCACCACTCCAGGCATCTAGCATGACTACCTCAGGTCGTCGTTGTTTTTGCCGCCCTCTACGTCTTTGTCCACTACAACTTCACCGCCAGCGTCATCGCCTCATCCCCGACTACACCACCTACTACTCTACTCCGACAACCGCTGACAGCACTGACATCTCTCCCTTAGCAGCTTTGCGCGTCGCAACCGCTCTGCAGGCTTCTTCTACTAGTCTTTCTGACATGGCGACAAGTTCATGATGGTCCCTGCCCCCGCACGCCTGGTACTGGCAACACCGGGAGTGCCTTCGTCCCCGACGCGTTCCCAAGTCTGGCAAGCTCAGATCGGCGCCTCGTCTTCATCGGCTTCGACATGGTCTTCTTCAGCATTGCCCCCTCCTCGATGACTGCCTCGACCGCGTCACCGACGAGTTCTTCTTTGCATACTCGGTTCTGGCAAAACCGGAGTGTGTGTTCGTCCCCGACGTGCGCCTAGTTCTGACAAAACTATGGCCGCACCTCGTCCTCGACGGCTCAGACTGCATCGATTTCGGCATCGACACCCTCAACGACTGCCTCGACGCGTCTCCGTCATCCTCCTCGTGCGCTATACGCATGCGACTTCACGTGCGGCTACCTCGACACCGGCATCCCCGACCACGACATCGACCACGGCGACCCATCGCACGTCTATCTCGACCATGGCACCGCCTCACGCTCTCGGCTTCCTCGATATCGGCACAAGGGATACCACCTCGCTTGAGCATCATCAGCTTCCTCTACAGTCCAAGCTACCGTGCTGCGACACCGTCCACTTCTCGCTCGAACTGCGGGAGGATATCAGCCTACTGGATGCTACTTTAGTTTATCTCCAGTCTAATCGTCCGCGACGTTCCAGTTGTTCACGACGCTACCACTACGACTGCGGGAGGATGTTAGAGTATGATACGGACACGTTCATTATGGTAGTTTAGGATAGTTAGAATTGTAGCCTAATTTGTCTTGTACTCCAAGATTTATGTACGTCTATATATACTCGCCCATGAGGCTTAATAAAATATCTAATATATTTCACCAATCTCTTTCCCTCTCTATCCTTCTACACCGGTGATGGAAGAAGCTGCTCGAGGAGAAGTATAACGTGAGTTGGGTTTCTGTGGGCTAGGATCCCGTCAGGACAGATCTGATGGTGTGATTTCGGGTGAGATTAGGTGGTTGTGACACGGCTGCATCTTTCCATGTCATGCCTTAACACCCACTTTGGAAAAGAAAACAGACCTTATTTAATTCAAAGAAAAGAAAGAAAGTTCATAGCAAATTTGGAAGACTCCACTCAGATTTTTATTCCAACGAGTTTGTTTGATTTGTACGAATGAAAATCACAGACATTATTTAACTGTAATTCGCATGCGATAAGAAAATAATCCAACTCTTGGAAATTATCTTCATGTCGAGGAGCAACTATGGCAAACTCTCAAACTTATCCCTGCGTACCAAAGTTGCCCACGTTCTGCAGAAGGTGACCGTACGTGCTAGATGGTCAGGTTAAAAACGGAACGCAAACGGACAGAACATATATTATCGTTTTCGTTTTTTCTTATATTATCGGAATCAGAAACGAAACAAAAAAATTTAGAAACAAACACGAAATTGGAAATCATCGGAAATAAATATGATACGGATACGGACGGATACGATACAAAAACGAATTTGTCGAAATATAATAGTGGTGTAATATCATGGTGTGTAAACTAAAAGTAACGTATAATAGACAAAGAATATCTCACAACTTTGGAAAACGACAATTGAATAGAAAGTAACACACATAATTTAACACTTCAACAAGCACACAAGTTCACATAATTAGTTTCACATCAATGCTAAGACACTCACTTCATGTTATATTTCTGAAAAGTTTCTATATTTATTTATCCTGAATTTTCTTACCGTTTTCGTTTCCGCCGAAAATCGCTCCACCGTTTCTTTTTCTGTTTCTATTTAAAATATTTTGTTTCTGTTTCTTTTCCACACAATGCCATTTCTGTTTCCCTTTTATCTCTCTATTTTTCTTTCCGAAAATGAACGAAAAGTTTTCTTACCATTTTCAATCCTAGGCTGCACGGATCAATTCCAGTGGATCACTCGCGGAATCTTTGTGTACTATATGTAGAAACAAGCTACTACACGTGACTGCAACTAATCCTGGTTCAGTTGATAGAGCTACAAGATAAGATCTGATCGCAAGCAAGCTGTCAGACAGGACAAATTCCTGCTACTAGTTGCGCAGGACATAACTTTTTTTTCAACGGAGGAGAGCCCCCGGAAGGGGCTGGAAGCCTTTCATTAAATTAAGACGGTGGAGATACAAATTTTCGCGCAGGACCTTAAATAAAAGAAAACTACAACCAAATCCATGCGCTTTACAAAAAGAGCCCTAGAGATATACGAGAGAAAGCAATCAGGTCCTTCTTCCAATCCGACTCTGCAACTGTTGGGCCTCTTGATGGAGGTTGAAGATACGCCGGAACAAAACGCCGGCAAGCTCAAAGGCCTCTTGACCAGGATAATCGACTGGCTAACTGCCTCCGATTTGGAACTGCAGAAGAAGATGGCTTCGCTACTCCAAGGCCAATCATCGTCATTGCTGCTCGGAGAACCTCCCCTTCCAGTTGCAACCTCAGCACCCAGGACGAGCAGACGATCCGAAGAGCAACCACCACAATTAGCCAGGATCTGTCGACACTACTCAAGAAAACCAAGCTCCCTCCTCAGAGCTCCTGCCCGAGATGAGGAGGAGAAGCCGCAGAAGATTATGTAGCACCGAATCCAAAGTCCGCATCACCATCTCCAAGAAGCAAAGGACGTTGCAAAAGAGGGCCTCTTCCCCTCACCTCCACGGCCAGCCAGGAGAGGCATCTTCGCCCACGCCTCGCTGCAATACATTTCCTCCTCGCCACCTCGGCCGGCCAGGAGAGGCTTCACATCTTCCAGTCTCTGCAACCAAAGATAGTACCTAGACCTAGGGACACAACACTTATTGAAGGGGCTCCCGCTCACAGCCACCTCCACAACGAACTCCCATCGAAGGAGCGTGCGGGAGTACAGCCAGAGTGGCTCTCTGCCACCGTGCCGACACGCCAAAGAGAAGAAGCCCAAAGGGCGACGAAGAAGAGGCGGTGCGCTGCAGTCCCCTCCTCCCTCACCACCATGGTCGGCCGAGGAGAAGAGCTGCAGCCACCAGAACGACGTCGCCCCAAACGCCGGCTTATTTGCGGAGATCCCTCTCACCAACACCGCCGGCAGCCACCGGTCGACCACCACCGCAGCGACAAATTGGTTAAGGCTGCTCTAGATCTGTCCGGGGTGAACTGGAGCCCTACTCCAACTACACGGGACTGAGCCCGAGCCTACTCTACATAAACCTACAGGCGGCCAGCAGCCCTCCCCCCATCCCCTCCGGCCTGCAAGGCCGCCGGAGAAGAGGAGGGAAGGCGTCGGGGATTCTAGGGCGACTTTCAAGGAGAGAGAACGGGGCTGGGTTGGGGAAAAAACGCTGTTCACCTGTTACGCTATCGCAACTTGGCAAGTTTCGAATTGGTTTCGAGATCGATTTGTGTGATTTGTGTGTCGCAGGACACAACTTTGTGAGCTTAATTTACTAAACCCATATTAAAGTAGGTAAGATAAGCACATACAACAACACATTTTCTAGTAGCAAATGGACGATAGATTCATCATGTCAGCAATACATTTTACAGGATCAAGTGTCGAGATAGTTTGCAGCCATCATCAGCTCCAGGGTTATCTCTGGTTCAATCGGGAACTCAGCCGTCTCCTTCCCACTGCAAACAGAACAGGACTAGAGTCATTAAGCAAAGCTGCTGCAATCCGCAAACATGGCATACAGTACAAGAACTAAATCGTCCTTTTCTAGAAATCTTCAGCATACACTGACAGAGCTTTTGCAGTTTATTAGTAGGCATCAAGAAAGATGATAACTCAGTCTAGTATTGGCCTGTCCAGAGTCCTCCATCCTAAAATATAAGGCACATTTGCTTCCTTGGGGCAAGCATTTGATATAAAATTGATGCCATTCTATTTGTCTAGAATAATTACTTGTGTTTATGATTATCACATATTAATAGAGTAATGCCAAAATCCTGTCCTAACAAAAAAAAAACCTCTAGTAATATTTTGGGATAGAGGCAGTAATATGCAACATCTGTGGAAAACACTGAACTCTCCTTTCGTAAGTCAAAAATACAAGTGCCATAGTCTCAACTAGGGGTGCTCAAAAACCGTTTAAATTCAAACAGTGGAAAGCGACAACCAAGTGGGAAGTTCAAGTTTCTTCATTGATTCCAATGGACTGATAAACCCAGTACAAACAATTGAACTATGGGTTTGATGGGTTGATTTCAAACCATTTATAAACAACTTAGTCTCAGCATGGAATTCACTTCAAAACTTAAGTGATTCCAAGCAGAGTGCTAAACCCAGTACAAAAAATTGGACTCAGGTTTGATGGGTTGAGTTCAAACCATCTATGAACAGCTTTTTATCTCAACGTGGAATTCACTTCAGAACCTCATTTAAACATAGAACAAAGTATAAGGGTTGTGTACTCTACTCTAACTCAAGTGGCAGCTATCAGCCTGGACTGCAGCGGTGAGTCGCGATATTGGAGGTTCGCTGTTTTTCCTGGCTTACGGTTTCGTCAACCAAAAAACATGTGAACAAATATGGTGTCTTGAGGCTATGTAACTTTGTAAGTGTTAATAGCAATTTTACAAGTTTTAATCCCTTAGTTCAAGGTTTACAGCGAATGAACCTGTCAGCATGCAATTACATAAATGGACAACCCAAAGATATGTTTTGTTAAGAAAAGGAACAATCAAGATCTCTAAGACAGAAAACATGGCTGATGTGCACAGAACACCTATTGGTTCAGACAACTGTCCAGGTTTTTATGTTTCTCACTCAAATTGGTCCAGCTGCAAAAGAGCAGCTAGGTGGAATGGACCATACCATACTGATAGCTCAGTGTAAATGCAGCATGTGTTGTTGGCTTGTTGCTGTTGGTGTATAAGTGACTCCACACAGAGGAAACAGAACAACTGCCCTGTTTTAGAACAAAACTGACTCTTACTTAAATAGATATTAATTGAACCCATGAATGTCAAGGCTGGTCACAATAGGAAGCAATTAGGAGGGCTTAGGAGTTAGGAAATTTTATGTTACATTAACATTATACATACAGTTAGATTCAGATAAAGTATGGAAAAAATCACATAGTATTCGGATAACTCATGGGCATGATGTATAAGAAAGTTGGGCGTCTGGATGGTAAACATACATGTTAATTCAAAGTTGTGTGATGTTTTCCACGGAAAACCTAGTTTACCAACTGTAAGCAAGAGATGATGGACTGAATGCTAGTTATAAATCAAATTTAGAAGAAAAAAATCCCATGCTTCATAGGTTTTAGCCACCAAACAAGTTTGACGAACCATAGAAAGGAGGAGTAATGTGGGAATAGAAGGGAATTTATTTGATAGGTAATGCCCCTAAGTATCATAGGGTAAACGAATCTTACAGGAGAATTTTCTGTATGTTGTGAAACAGAACCATGGAACGATGAAATTTCTTCTTTTCACATGAAAACATTTAACTGTTTAAATTGCTTCGCTGACAATAATCAAACAAACGGATGCACCACATACAAACGGAAACTTTTACATTGGTACACCTTTAGTTTGTCAAAGGAAAGTAAACTTCTAGGTTATCACACTTAACTCTGAATATATTTACACATTAAGCCTTTTACCAGATGATGAAATAAACAAAATGTGCAACAAGCATGAGTCGGAGCTAAGCAGTGGAATTGGAGAGAGTGTATAAACAGCTAGCACGCTCTGATCTATCTTAGTTTGAGCAATTGATAAATAGATAAAAATTAGGAGGATGCTCAGGCGTGACTGGGGACAAACGGGCATCCAATTTGACTATTTCATGACCTTGCTTGTACAGAAACAAAGTTAAGAAAACGGGCCTGGTATATGAACCCTGGCTAGGGTAAGCAGTTAAGCTATTTGATCGACACCAAACCAAATTAAGCTGTTTGACAAGATTTGTAGATGGGGAAAGGGAATCCAGAGGAAGGGATTTACCTGGCGTAGTGGAGAGACCAATAGAAGTACTGGCAGATCTTCTCGAGGATGGCCGTGCTGATCTCCGGGAACCTAACCTCGCCCTCACGCGTCTCCGCGAAGCCACCTTACGATCCGTGGATTTCAATTCGATTAATCCGTGGAGTAGCAATCGATTGATGAAGGGATAGACCAGGGGGTAAAAACGATACCAGGTGAGGTGAGCATGTTCCTGAGCGTGTTGGAGACCATGGCGGCCTTCTTGTCGATGACGAACTCGAAACCCTCGGCGCTGATCAGCTTCACCACGCCAACCATCTCGCCCTCTTCCTCATGCTCCTCCTCCTTGTGATGCGCCGGTGCTGCCGCCGCCTCTCCTTTCCCCACCATGATGGTGCGGATCCCTTCCCCCTGCTTCAGATGGAGACGACACCACGGAACCACGCAGGAGAGAGTTTTTTTTAGCAAACGCAGGAGAAAGATAGACAAAAGGAAGAAGAAAAAACCGATGAAGGGCGATCGTGGGCTTCTCAAGCCTTCTTTCGGGCCTCTCCTCGTTCAACGAGCCCATCTGACGAAAAAATTCTCAAAAGATTGCTGTCAAAAAAATCTCAAAAGAAAACTAAGCTCAATGGAGTAAAGATAATCAATCTCATCGACGTAATCTACTCCCACATTTGGATGTAGGTACAAATAACACTGTCGCAGGCGCGCTAAAACGTGTTGGCACTGGAAAAACTACCAATTTAGCGCACGCGGAGCGAAACGTAGCGCTCCACCAGACGCTATATCTTGCGCACCCTTCACGCCCGCTCCAGGGCGCGCCGCCGCGAGGCACCGGAGCCGCAGCTGGTCCACGCTCACCAAGTGCCTGTTTGCGAGCAATTTTGGTACTCCGCTAGCACCACCACCAGCACGCCGCACGCGTGGTAATGGTGGTGAACAATTTGTGTTGTAATAAGTAATGTTTAGACTATTTGTTGTTGAATATTTGTGTGTGTTTTGATCTTGTTGGAGGCTATATTTATGTGAAATTGGTGTTTGTGTTGCGCGCTCACTGTATTTTCCAGCGCCCAGGGGCGGAGCTAGGTACAATTAGTAGGGTCAATTGACACCAATGATCAAATGAAAATCCTTACTAAATCAGTGATAAATATTGTTCATTATTAGAAAATGATCCCAGCGAAAGGGAGATGACCCCAATACCGTTGTAGGCTGGCTTCGCCCCTGCCAGCGCCTGGTAAACCTCAACTTGGCACGCACACTGAAATGCAGCGCCCCGTGAAAAGCAGCAGATACGCGCGTGTGCTAAAAAGGTTTACAGCGTGTTGTATATGCGTTTTACAATGCCAAGCTTTTGGGTGCCTATTGGAGATGTACAGAGGCACGCCCTATAATAGACAATAAAAGTTAGTGTAAGAACATTGCCAGTGGTTGATAAGTTTCCATTTTTCTTGTATCAAGCATTCTAGTAGTAACAAAGTATTTACATGCTAAAAACAAGGCGGGTTTTGAATATGTGATCTCAACATGCTAATGAAAACCTCCCATGTAAGCTCAACAAAGCACTACGGGCTTGTTTGATTCAAGGGAATGACATAGAAATTTTGTAGAATTTTTGCTCTTGGAAATTTTTTCTTTCTGCAGCGTTTGATTTGTAGGATTGGAATCCTTAAAAATGCATAGGAATTTTTTCTATAGGATTGCATTGCACTATGTTTTGAAGGAAAGTTTCTCTCCACCCAAACCTAATGTTACAATTCCTTTGTCTTTTCTGTGAATTAAACGCTACTTGATTTCTTTTCCCGTAGATTCAAATCCTGTAGGATTTAAGTAGACGTGATATTCTAATCCTGCGGTTTTCCTATTCCTGTATTATGAGAATCCTACGAATCAAACAGCCCCTAAATGGCAATAGTCAATAGTCCATACACACAATGTGGATTAAAGACCACAACACCGGGAAACAAAAAAGCGGGAAAAACACAAAAAAGCACAACTTCTACTACTACCACAGTGTAAGAGAATAACAGCCACACTCTCCTGCCCCCTTGGATTCATGTTGCATTTCAGATGGTTGGTTTCATTTGTCGTCTCATGGTAGAGAAGTTAGTCCGAGTAAGACAAGCAAGGGTCCGAGTGGACGTGACGAAGTGGCGGCGGTGCGTCCACTGGGCCGCTACCCTTTCTGGTCGAATGGCGGCCTGATGGTTTAACCTCCTTCGGAGGCCCTCAATGAATCTTGCACCGAAGCTCACCGCCCCTTTGCTGCCAAGTGGACATTCCCCGGAGGCATCGAGGTGGCCGGTGGCAGTGGTTCTTCATCGGAAGGGAGATCTCGAGCAACTTCCTCCAAGACATCGACTTTGCCTTGAGGTCGCTGACAACAAGTGGTGGTGAAGACATAGGACCTGTTTCTAAGTTTTATCCTAGGATCTTTTTTTGCATTATTCGTGGTCTCTTATTCAAATTCTAGGTTTGTCTGGGCAACAGATGAAGGGGCCTCGATGTAATTTGTACCCACCTATTTTTTAATGCGCAGCTATGGGTCCTTTTGGACCCTTTCCCGTTCAAAAAAAGTAAGACACACACGGATGAGCATTTCATGCATAAATTTTACTTGTATATCTCATATCAGAGGTATATTAGCCTTGCATTTCAGTGTATAAGCATTTGAATGAGAACAGATTGTAGAGCTTGGATTTCCACCTTGAAGAAAATCCTCACTCACAAAACAATGCATTCAACAAGGTCATCATCAGACATAACCAATTAAGGTCATACCTTGGATTTTCACCCTGCAATGTAAGAATGTGAACTCCTCATGTGATGCCGCCCCCATTTTCCGATGATACTACTACAAGTCACGAATCACCAAGACAATTCCTCATCGCCACCCAGACTCGACCCACCATTGATCGTCCTCAAATCTTAGCTTCCATGATATTATCCGCACAGTGACTTCACCATGAAAGTAAAGACATGTTCCATAATGATAACAGACTGTAGAGCTTCGCCTCGCTCCCTCTGAAACCAATTGGTAAAAAAACACGGTTGCGCGTGAAAGAATCCCATATGTTTTGGCAATATCCAGGCATGAATTGCCATGGGAGTTCGCTGGCGGAGCTTCAGGAATTTGACACTCCGGCCAGTTCACCCAAGAAAGAAAAATAGCAAAACATCATCATGGCACGAGAGGAATCCTAGGACCGCCGCTTTTTTCCAGACCAAGCCCCCACGTAACCAACCATCTCGGCCGCCCGATCCACCGGTAGGCCGACAAAACAATGATGACCCTGGCCGTCATGCCCGAGGCACCGAGCAGCACCATGGGGGAGGAGATCGGGTCGCCCCGGTCCGCCGCCACCGTGCCACTATGCCAGATCGAGCCCAATACCACCTCAAACCCCCATCGACGGCCGAAGACCGCCACTGGGATAACCACCAAGCCGCCGTCCGCCACGCAGTAGCAACTCCGGGTGCCATAGCATCGATGGGGGAAAGCCTTGTCCCCGTGATACCCGACGCACATCAATCCATTACATAAAAATAAAACAATTACTAGTGCATGGTGATCAAGTTTTCTTAAATAGGCATATAACTAGTTAAAATACCCCTCGCGGAAAAAAAGAACTAGTTAAAATACGGTTTTCCAAATAACATTCATTTCATGAAAATGTTAACCCATGGAGCCCCATCTGTTCTAATATATCGTAACTAGTTGATTCCCCGCGCGTTGCGGCGGACATTAGAGATGGTTTTCATGTATGCAAAAACATCAATAGTCGATAAAAATAATGTTTATTTGCATAAGAAATTAGCTCATAAATGTTAAACTGTAGACACTTATCCAAGTCTAATAGTAATATAGTACTCCTATTAACCCTTCCAAAATTGAGTTGGTCGTGGCTTGCCGTTGTATAGGTTTTCTCCCGATTTTTCTCAATAAACCGAGCAGTTCGGGTCTCTTGACCTTTTTCTATCTGTTTAATGGATTTAGCGGCTCCGCTGCTAACATTCCAAAAAAAAAATTGGTCACGTGTGCATCACCAGGGTGAAGGGACTAAAAAGCAAGTTTGTAGCTAGAAATAATATGCATGTACAAATTTAGATATAATAACCAAATATCATCGAATATTAATGTACATATACCATCTTGAGCCCTGATTGTCACATGTGGTCAGGCAATACATGATGCATCCATCCTGATTCACGAATAAATAGTAAATGAAAAGAAGTAGTAGAAGAAAAGAGGAATAGCATCTCACATATGAAAATACATCTTCATGTCATACCCTTGTGAAGATTAGTTATTGGAATCCACATTGTACTGTGGAGAAGAATACATCTTCATGTCCTACCCTCATTTAGATCAGTTATTGACATATACATTATACACTGCAGAAAAGAATTTAAATTATTAACACAACATAATGTTAGCAATGCATCAGGCATCTATTTTAAGAAAGTGCCCAAAACATTATAACCTATCTATTTTGTGGATCGGATGTGGGCCATGTTAACACATAGAAGAAAATTATGGAAGAGGGGTTCCTGCAGGGGAGATGAGGAATGGTATTATGGGAGAGAGAGGATTATGAACCTCCAAACGGACCGATGCTGCACTGGACGTATGAACCTTTTTCCACAAAACCTAGACATAAACCTTTGAGGCGTTGTTGACGTTGGTGAAACTCTTTACCTCAATCTCAGTATCAGACAGATTAGGCTTCATTAGATGAAGATAAACACAAAACATGATTTGCATAAATCTCGGGCAGAGTATAACGCAAACCAGTCACAAGTCCCCTGTTGTTGGGTGCGGCCGCCTTCGCTGCGATGTCGCGGACGCGCAGGAGAGCCGACACGCCGTGGAGCGTGGCCCGCCGAGCCAGCACGTACCCGCCCGCCCGTCTGAGATCGGGTAGATGGGGACGGTCCTCCATCGGATGACGACGCGACGCTGGCCGAGCCCCTCCGCGCGAGGTGGGGCCATCCACGGGGGAGCGACGCCGGAAGGTGAACGGGGGCGACGGCGACAACGAGCGGAGGTGGTACCCATCGCGCCACCAGAAAACGCAGTGATGGAAGTGAGAGTGGCGGTGATGTTGATGGTGTAGGCCAGTAGAGGATTACCATATTAGGAGGTGGAAAATATCGTGGAGAATAATGGAGGGCTAGTTCTCTTCTCTTCAGATCAGGAATCCATCAGCTTTATGTGATGTATTTCTCGTGGACATTATGTGGAAGAGGAATGGAGAGCGCTCTCGTGAAGATTAACGGAGAACAGGATGCAAACCGTCGGTGGCTGTTCATGTGCGTGGGAGTGAGATGATGAGTGGGCAGCACTATGCACAGAGAAAGCAATCCAGACCGGAAGCATAACTTACGACCGTAGATATCGAATCGGACAGATAAACATAATTAGGGTGACGTGGACACACCACATTTCAGCTTGCAAACATTAAATGCATTTTAGTGGGATGAGCTTTATAGATATTATAGATATAGAATTCAATATGTCACAATATTTTACAAATTACAACAAGGTACACGAAAATAGGATGAGCACTAAAGCTATGCTACATGTGTACTAAAGTGTTGAAAAGATAGATTAGGAAACATCATGATGGCAGATAAAGGAAAGTAGCTGTATGCTTACTCTAGAGCACCCAAATGGTGCCAAATGTAATTATAAATCCTCGATAGTTTTAATATACTCGCTCCGTCTTAAAATAAGTGATTTAGTTTATCTAGATTCGCATGTATCTATGTACTAAAATATGTCTAGATACCTCTAAATTTAGACAAATTAAGTCATTTATTTTTGGACGGAGGGAGTATACAAGTTTGTTTAAGGATATAAGTAAATTCAGTACATGCCCCCTACTTTCACATTGTTACACATATTGTCTCATTTTGGAAACTTTTATCCATATTTTACCCCTTCGGTTGAAGTTTTTCTAGCTCATCCCTTCTAAGATACTCGAAGCAACCCCTCTCTCGTTTCCCCCAGCCTTGAGAGTCGCCCTCTGCCTGTCGGGCCACTCCGATGTCCGCTCTACCAGAATAGCCGGCCGGAGCTGGACGAGGCAGGGCACCGGAGTATCTAGGATCTATAAGTTTAGTTGTAGATGTAGGTGTTGGCCTTCTGCCTCTGTCTGGCGTCATGCCGGGAGCTCGGCCTTGGATCTCACTGGCCAGATCCAAGTTGTGATGGTGGTGTCCTCTCTCGTCACGGTGCTCCTTCGGTCGGAGCCATATGTGGCGTTGCAGATCGCCTCCGGTAGCTCCATGAATAAGGCCTGGGGTCTCTGTGTTCTCCTTTCTTTGGAGTTGCTGCTGCCCTCCTCTATGGCCAGCCGTGGAGGCAAGGGGAGAGGATGGTGGGGTGGAGCTCTGGAGATCCGAGTTGCACGGCAACGGGATCTGGCTACTTCGTCTTCGAGCTGTACTACATTGAGCCTGGGTAGACCACTGATCTTCGATGCCCAAGATTGGCATCCTCCAATGCAATGGAAGCGTATGTGCAACCTCCATGAATGGTGCAACAACGACACTCAACGCCCTTGTCGTGGTGGTGTTATAGTAGATGCCATGGGATGGCTAAAGTTGTTGCCGGATGGACGCTAGTGGAATCCGGGGAGGGATAGTGTGGTGAATACCGCACACGAAGAACACAGAGAATCAGTCAACACACACGATATACCCAGGTTCGAGGCTCTCCTATTGAGATAAAACTCCTACTCCTGCATGCTAGATCTCATAATATGATGAACACTGGCTATAATGGCTCCTTGAGTTGTATGCGAGAGGAGGAAGAAGATAGAGCTCCTGCCTTTCTCCGTATCGTATGTGAAGAACTAGATCTCAAATGAACTGACCCTCTCTCTGGAGGCCCTAGCGCACCTTATAAAGGGGTGGCCAGGTTACATCTAGGACTGAGGTGGCCTGACTATTCCCAGCATATTCTGATACAGAAGTCGTTGGCTAGGCCTAGACCCTATTCCCATCGTGGGGTCACCCTGGATACCCTAGATGGGACTTGACGCGCCCATCCTTTCATATTGTTGGCCTTCTGACACTACCCCCTCCAGGAAATCCTCGACGTGACCTAGCTCCGGGTTATAGGGGCACGCTTGACTTGTGCGTGCTTATCTCCTCCGAGAATCCTAGGAGAGACAAAGGCGCAGACCTAGAGGCTAGTTCATCCCTTCTGGCATACGCCAATCTCTATGTCGCCCCTAACCCGAATTACTCGGTCTGGAGGAACCTGCATAGGAGAAACATCATATATGTTATGCCGATATACAACGTATGTCGGCTAGGTCTTGTCGGGTTAACCCGACTTGGGTAACTCGGCCTTTACCTGGCCGACCCATATATGTCAACCTTTATTCTAGTCAATCTTATCCTTATACCTTAGCTTGACCCTACCGGGGGTCATCCCCTGACATTAGTCCCCAAAGCTGTTTGCAGTCTTAGCAGCTTTAGCTGGAAAGGCCACAGCAGGTTCAACTTATATGAATTATCTTCTGTATAGCCAACATATCCATATGTCGGCCGATACCGATTTTAACTCGGCCACACCAACTGATAAGTTTTTGTCTAAACCTACTTCGCTCGTATCAGACCGAGATATATCTCACTAGCCGGGTCACGCTCCCATATTCTGGTTATTTCCCTTAACTACTTGACTTCCTTCGTATTCCCTTATTCCATACTTCCTATCCTACATGTCAGGCAATCATGAGGTTGGGCCTCATTTTTTGGACCTAGACACGATGTGTCACGTTATCCTGTGCTAGGTTGTGCTAGTTATTACTGGGACCTATCACTTTTCTGTGTGGCTTCTCGTTTGCCGCTATGGCTACATGATGCATTTATGCATTTCCACACTATAACCATTTTTGTGGCACGTTCTTCATAACCTCCTTAGCAAAATACACGCACACACCGTGAGCCTTGTGGGAACAACCGATCCCACTACCCACGATGTGTTGTGCGGTTAAATAGGGGAGCGGAGGAAACCCCGGGTTCACTTTCCCCTTCCCGGCTCCCTCTTCCTTACCACGCCGCCGCTACTGCATCTAGCAACCACGCGACCGCGATGCGCCTCTGCTCATCTCGTGCCGCTGCTTCATACGAGCGCTGCTCTCCGCCGCTGCCACGGTACCGCACCACTCCTTGCCTAGCACCGCCGAGGCTAGAACCACGACAGAGGACATCAATGATACATTCGATCCGGATTCACGGATATACTATAATAGCTTTTTCCCTAGAAGACCTAGGTTTAATCAAACCTTGGAAAGCAATGCTAAAAGGAAATAAAATGGACACGTCTACAAGACTTTGTTTGTTCGTTTTACCTTAGTTTACCGGACCAATCTAGTTTACTTTTATAATGGGTTGAATCAATGGATGAAGATAGGCTAGGGTTGAAGATCCACCTACATATACACATCATATGGGATAAAAGATGATAATAAGCATAGTCATGTGTAATTTTTAAACGGAGATAATCTCTTGTGGGCAACACATCCTAATATACTAGATCACTTGTGTGCAAGGAAATTGAACGAAATTGAGTAGAGGTGAAGATCTCTTGAGGTTTTGAGAGAGTTTGGAGATAGAAGAGAGAAATGGATTGAAGTTTTGGGGTTGGAGGTACCTTCCCGTGCAATTTTGTGGTCGGACGCAACTATACGGGGGGAACTATACGGCCGGAACATTGTGTTCCCTCCGTATAGTTGGCCTTCTATCAATTTTTTAGGGTTTCCACCTGGCGGCGCAGCTATACGACCGGAACTATACGGCCGGAACAATATGTTCCCGCTGTATAGTTGGTCGTCAAACCGTTTGTACCTGGGAAAAGAAATTATACAAAGACATCGATATCTATACGACCGGAACTATACGGCCGGAAATTTTATTCCCGCCGTATAGTTGGTCGTTAAACCGTCAGTACGTGGAAAAGAATTTGTACGAAAGCACCAATATCTATACGACCGGAGCTATACAACCAGAATTTTTATTTCCGCCATATAGTTGGTCGTTAAATAGTCAGTACATATGAAAGAAAAATTGTCGATGGCAAAAATATCTATACGACCAGAACTATATGGCCGGAATTTTTATTCTCGCTGTATAGTTGGTCGTTAAACTCTCTGTATGCATTAAAAAAATCTGTTTCTTCAAAAATTATTTCTTATCCTGTAACTTAGCGATATACCTTATTTTTGGCAGAAAATTGACAGTAAATATTGTTGACCAACAACAGCATGAATAAAGCAGGATTTTAAGTACTATCAAACTTCTTCTCCTCAAATGGAGTTTTCTAGCACTCTTTATTAAACATAAACTTAAACTAAAACTTAAAACTTAACTCAAACCTTTATTTCACATGGGTTGTCTCCCATGGAGCGCTCTTTTATGGTCAATAACTTGACCTCAATGTTGCTCACTTAGGCCAGATGAGTGGAACACCCACTCCAAAGTAGTTGGCCTTCAAAGTGATGGCCTCCTTTTCATCATGCTTGACTTTCTTCTTCCTGGAGAAATGAATAACAAAAGGATCCCGCGAAGGCAATTGAAGCTTCACGTTCCCTTCATGTAGATTAATTAAAGCCTTAATAGTTCTTAAGAAATGATGGCCTAGTATAATAGGAGCAGTAGCATCTTCAGGCATGTCAACAATAACAAAATCAATAAGAGCAGGACAGCCTTTAATATATACTAAAGTATTCTCCTTAATTCCTATAGCTTGTTTGTAGGTAGAATCTGCTAGATGCAATTTTAACTCAGTGATCTCAAAAGAGCCAAGATTTAACTTGTTAAAAAGACTCTTTGGAATTGTTGAGACGCTTGCACCTAGATCACAAAGTGAAGCTATCTCATTGGTCCCAATCTTAATCTTAATAGTAGGCTCAAATATATGATGAAGCTTCATAGGTAATTTTTCAGCAATTTGCTTATATTCTTCCTCAAGCTCATGTAACTTTATTGCTACCTGATTAACGAAGTGTTGGTACGTAGCTTCCTAATTTTATTCACTTACCGGAATCTTAACCTTGATCCTTTTTACAAGATCTTCAACGGTGTAGCTTGGTGAAGGGGCATTACTATAATCAAGTTCTTCAGGCTCCTCTCTTTGGATCCTCATCATTTTGAGGTCTTCAACAGGATTGGGCTCAGCTTTACCTGCAAATTTAGCTAGAATGAGTGTTTGACTCTCGGTTATCTTACCTAGTTGTGCCTCAACAATCCTCGTTCTTTCTTGGAGGGCCTGCAAATCATTCCTCAAACTTACAGCTTGGTTAGATAATTTACCAAGCATAGCATCATGGTTCTCCATTATTTTAACAAGAATATTGTTTTGCTCATTTTGTAAGTCTATAAAAGATTTAAGTGTTTTTTGGAGACTACCATTACTAGTTCCCATATTATTATTAGAGTTACCTGCAAGATTAGAATAATGTTTCTAAAAATTAGAATTATAATTCTTCTTCCAAGCAGGGTTATAATCATTACGAGCTATGAAGTTTATTTCTTCAATATTTGATTCTAGGATAGCTCTTACCTGGGCTTCCTTACCTTTTACGGCCAATATGAGCTCATCCAACTTAGCATTGAGTTCTTCATTTTCTTGTGGTGAGACGGAGTTCACCTTCTTCGTGTTTGATCTTTCCACATGCCATTGGGCATGGTTGTCTTGCATATTGTCTAGCAGCTGCTTTACTTCGGTAATATGTTTACCCATGAATGTTCCTCCAGCTGCAGTATCAAGCATAGACTTAGACACAGGATTAAGAGTATTATAAAATAAATGGAGGATTAACCAATCTTCCATCCCATGGCTAGGACAGTTTCTTAAGCATTCTTTCATCCTCTCCCATGCAAGCGCTAGTGGCTCACGCTTTTCCTATCTAAAACCAGTAATATTAGATCTTAGTTGCATAGTCTTTGCAGGTGGGAAAAAATTAGTCATAAATAAAGAAGTACATCCCACCCATGATGTAATAGTATTTTTAGGCAAAGCTAGCAACCATTCTTTTGCTCTTCCTCTAAGAGAGAAAGGAAATAAATGCAATTTGACCGCATCAGGGTCAACATCTTTTATGCGCATCATATCACATATTTCAGTAAAAGTATTCAAGTGCATACCTGCGTCCTCAGCAGCAGAGCCTCCAAATTGATTCTGTTGTACGAAACTTAAATAATGGGGCTTAATTTCATAGTTATTAGCCGCAATTGCTGGCTGAGTAATAGGAGTACGCAATTAATCATTATTGGGAGTAGAAAACTCCCCAAGATTCTTTTCATCCATAGTTCCTATGTTTTTGGGTTTTCTTAAACAAATACTTATAATAGTAAGAATAAGAATTTAAAGACTAACTATTTTTTTTGCTTTTTCAAGTAAAGACTGAAAGCAAACTAACAAAATTAAATACAAGAATTAAAACTAGCAAGGTTCCTAATAACCTCACTAGGGTAGCTATTTATTCCATGGCAATGGCGCCAGAAAAAGGGTTGATACCTTCGATCCGGATTACAGATGTAGTATATCTTCTTTTTCCCTAGTAGACCTAGGTTTATCGAATCCTAGGGAAGCAGATGCGTAGTGAAGTTACTTTAACGAACCTTCGGGAGTTTTAGAATTCCTTTTGTGTTTTTACCAGACCAAGAGTTTGCGTCTTTTTGTTGTTATCGATGATGGAGAGAGAGGACCTAAGGCATTAGGTTTCACCACTAACTATGCAAAACATCTGATGGGAATAAAAGATAAAAATAAAGTATGCATGTAATTGTTAGAGCAAGATAAATTATATGTGGGTAGTGTATCCATAATTGCTATTGCCTCCGCAACCGCTTATAGCAATAACCTACTAGTCTCATCCATAGAAGAAAGATAACTAATGATATGCATAATGATGTCACCGTTAATCCCAAGCAAATCCCTCACATACAGCCGTACTACCCCTGCTGTCACTGGGGGTTCCTAACCTGCAGATTAGTCATTACTCATACTCCCTATGCCTGGCTCAATCCTGGGGGTCTTGTGTACTTAAAAAGTCCTTAGATTGAGGCAAGAGAGGATACAATAATCAGTCATGTCATACAAACTAATACATGATCCCATCTATGATAAATAGCATGCACAAAAAGCTACATGGCTAGGCCGAAGCCCTTAGCCCAAGGAGAATTACTCACACATAGAGATGAGATCAAAGATCATAAACATTGTAGCGAAAATCATGAGATTGATAGCAAATAGTCTTACAATGTCGCCAATCGAAGAAGAGATCTACTATTACAAGTGGTGGAATATGGCTATGGTGGTGGAGAGATTAGATCTAAGTCTATTCCTCCGATGGCTCGTCGGTGTTGTGGATGGAGATCTGGGGGTGGCTGATGGTTTCTAGAGCGGCCTTTTCTCATCGCCCGAGGCTTCTTTATATAGGGGTCTCTTCACGAAAGTTGTTCTGTTTGACCTAGCGACATCGATGGCAACTATACGTTCGAAACTATACGGCAGGAATTTTGTTCCGGTCGTATAGTTGGTCGTTAAAGCGTCTGCCTCCGACCCACGACTCCTGGTTTCTTCTGGTTGTTGGAAATCTCGTATCTTTGACTTTAATGTAGTGATTCCCATCATAAAACGTCATTATTTTCGTAGGAAAAAATAGAAAGAAAGGATTGCATACCCCTTTGATTATTAGGCATTAGTGGCAGGGTTTAGAGAGATATTTCATCAAAAATATGAATAATATCCAGTTTAAGTGTGGACGTGGAAGGCTATATTTCAGAGCCATCATCACCCATCCTCAAATTGCTCTAGGCTAAGCATTCTTAACCTTAGAGTTATTTTCAGATGAGCTTCGAGAAAAGAAGTTGCAATTTATTGGTATGAGTATCCTATGAATCCTATTAAGGCATGTGCTTGGATCTCACAATATCATAGATCATTCAAAAGCTAGCGGAGTTGTTGGCATCCCAAAGGTGTGCATTAGAGACATAAAACAAAATTGTGTCTCTTCTTTTTTTTTGAGCTAGTACCGCGGTTTGATCCACAAGGTTAGCTTTGGCATGCATCACAATTACCACTAGACTTTATTCAATCAAACAGCTCCTTTCATGAGTGCTCTCAAGACTATCAAAATATCTATGGGGTTAAGTATCTTCAAGGGTATACTCTCAGGACAATCATTCATCAAACAAGTCATAAATTTCAGACTTTTCTTATTGTACTTCTTAGGCAATATTATTTCCAAGGAAAGACTCGGTTAGCTAAAAGAACTAGATCAAGAGCTTCAATAACTAATCATCATACTAATAAAAAGCTTTACTCTAACCATATTAAATTACTCCCACAAGCATGGCATCTTAGCTAGTCAACCAACTAAGATAAACAACTCAAACTTCCAAAGCGGGAGACATAGGACATACTTCTCATAAGTGACTCCATGATCTTCTTCCTTATAGGGATGTGTTCCTTCAAAACTCAAACACAATTATTCTCGTAATAATATTAAAGCAAAGAGGCAAAGTGCAAATCCACATTTACGAAAAAGGAAGAACAAAAAAATCTTTTTGTATTTTTAAAGGATGGGGATTAAAGAATAGAAAAGAACTTGCGATCAAGCAAGGGTTTTAAGAAAAGAAAAACAAACAAAAAAAAGCAAACTAAAAACGAAAGAAAACTTAAAAAGCAATGTGTTGGAACGAGCCAACATGAGTGTTTCAAAGATCTCAAGGAGCTGGAGTACAACATCGTTATTACACAAATAAATTTTCTCGGGGAACACATCCCCAAGATTAGGCTTTTGCAAGCCCTTTTGTTGCTCATTGTAGTGGCGGTGGATAGTTTCCCACGTTCCATTGGCTACTCCAATCATAGAACTAGCTGGCGAGGCTTGCAGTAGCATCTTGAAGTTTGATGGAGAGGTTGTTCATGTTTTGAATATTTCCTTCAAGTGCATAGATATATTCATTGGTGTTGTAGCAGTTTGGTGGCTGCTTGTCTTGTTCGGGTGCTCCTTGTTCTACTTCTTCATCTTCTCCTCCCCCCATTGGTATTTCTTGTTGGGGTAGATTAGCCTCAACCTACGCGTCAAAATGTAAACTTCCACCCTCAATAGAGAATAAACCATTAGGCAAAGGAGCCAGGATCAAGTGATCCACTCCAGGTATATCGAGGAAGTATCTACCATGAGTTTTAGAAACCATACCACATGCTCTTAGAGTAGGGAGCCCAAGACAGTGACTTCCTGTCAACGGCTGGATGTTACCTAGGTTGATGTGAAGTGCGCGTGCAAGAACGGTCACAACTCCCCCTCCGCATATTGGTCCTCAAGATTGAAGAGCTTGATGCTTAAGGTAAAACACAAGAAGAGCACCCAAATTTGGCGCTAAGTTACAATTAATAATAGCAGCCTTTGCAAGGATCAACATGTCCTCCTCATCAACTCTAGTAAACTCACCACGTGCCTGCAAGGTGTTATCAATCACATAAAATAAATAGCGAATAGCGGGATGATCAATTTGGTTTCCCTTGGGTGTGTTTCCATGAATTCTCATTAGATTAAAGTATTCCCAAGGTAAAGGATTTAAAACAAAAGTAGTTGTGTGCACATCGGTGGTGTTATTGGCAAACCCGAAACATTGGGCCCATTGGTCGAGTGTTAGTGTGTACTCACAGTTCATAAGGTGGAATTTGATGCAATCAACTCCGGGCCTTTGTTCCTTGGTACAACCATAAGGATCCACTGTATGCGTCAAGGTGCTAAAGAACTCAAGCGTCAAGCGGCGACACATGGCAACATCCTGAAAGACAAAATCATACAAACCAACGTTGTTGCAAAGTAAATCAAAATCTGCACGAATGCTAAGTTGTTTCAGGATATAAGGACAAGCCCACTTGGTGGACTTGATTTCTCAGAGCTTGAGATGATTGAAATGGGTCAGCTAAAACACCTCGGTGAACTCGATACCAAGTGACTCAAAGGTTAACGTATCAACGGGTGGTGAGGACATGGACGGAGGAAAGGGGGGACGAGCGGGGGCGAGACCCCCGCCAACCGTTCGCTCGTCCCTTGAAAACGCTTAGCGATATCGCTAAATTTTGTCTTTCGAAGGTCCTTTGCCCCCCTTGTCCGTGTCTAACGCTTGTGAAGCATCTCCTGATCCCAAGCCCATCTAGTATATACTGAGTCCATCTAACAACATGCAAGCCAAACAACTAGTTAGTAAAAGCCCATTGGGTGGAAAACATTGTGGAAATTGGAAGCAGCACACACGCACGATCATGTCTCCAAAAAATACAAACGCACGATCAGATCGGAATCGATCGTTCTCGCTTTCTATACGCTTGTGTTTACGCCATCGAGGGCTCCTCCAATCCAATCAAAAGTTCAATAAGAAGACAAGAACTAAGCAGCCAGATGGGCGTGGGATACATGACTTGACGACCAACCTCTATCACAGCTATGGTCTCGAAGGAATTAGTAATGGATCTTATAGCATCAGATTTGACAGAGATCTAAGTAGAGAGGACAACATGTTATAGCAAACATAATTCTCAAGACAAGGTATTGCATTACTTGATCCCTCTTATTGCATTATTGTATATACAGTTTGTAGAAGGTTTAGTTCATCAACATGTAATCCCTTTTTAAGTAAAAAAACATATACTCTCTTTTTAGTCAATTCTTGATGATAGTTTGATGCCACCGTCTCTTTACTCACAAACATGGTAGGTCACACTTTAGGATTTCCTACGTGAGACATTGCCTACACGCGAGTTTTTTGTGTGTGTATGAGGCAAAAATTTCCCCCCCTATGTCGGAATCCTGGCTCCGTCCCTGGGTGAGGAGGACTCCGCAGCCATCTCACGTGTATGGCTCCTCGTGTTCATCTAAAAATAATAAGATAAAATAAATAAAATTGCTAATAAATTTTTAGTCCAATAGAAACATAGCATAAGTGATTCTCTACACTAATTACAAAAGAAACTCCTGATATGTCCAAAACGTATCTACTTTTCTGAACACTTTTGCTATTGTTTCTCCTCTAAACTTGTGTGATTTGGATGTAACTAATACGGACTGACGCTGTTTTCAGCAGAATTGCCTTGGTGTTTAGTTTTTGTGCAGAAAATCAACTATCAGGAAAAATCCCAGAAAATATGCCAAAAATCCTATTTCACCAGAAGACTCCGGAGCAGAATCACGAGATGGAGGGGTTGGGCCAGCCACCACACAGCCACGCGGGCTAGGCCTGGCCGCGCCAGGGGGTGGTCTGGCCACCCCATACACCCCCTCGGTCTCCCTCTTCGCCTATAAGATGCCCTCTGACCTAAAGACTCAGGGGGGTCGACATTTTTCCAAAAGGAGTTCCGCTCCGCCACCACCACCAGATTCCATGAAACAACACCAGAAACTTCGTTTTGGCACCCTGCCGGGACGGGGAACTGGAGGAGATCATCGCCATCATCATCACCATCGCTTCTCCATCGACCATCCATATTTCCCCCATCTATGAGTGAGTAATCGACCATCAGGATAACCGGAGAGAATGGCTTTGATGTGAGGATCACATGTGTTCACAGAGTGTTAATGCTTTGCTCTGGTGCTCTATTAAAAGGAGCACCTTAATTGCCAGTAGTTCCCTTGAGGCCCCGCTGCAAACGGGGTGGCAGGACAAAAGATGTTGTGCAAGTTCTCATTGCGAGCACGTATGACTATATATGGAACACATGCCTAGGATTATCTAGTACTTGGATCCTTTATCTTATTTATCTGCAATTGCCCTATGTTCTGATTGCTATGTGAATTGTCTTGTCCATGCAATGCCCGTCCATCCATCCCTATGCCTACCGCACTCGAATCCTACTGTTTACTGCTATTGTTACTACTGTCTTTACTTTACTACTACTGTTACTTTACTATTCCTACTGCAAAACTATTGCTACTAATAAACTGCTGTGAGCAAGATTGTTTCCAGGTGCAGCTGAATTGACAACTCAGTTGTTAAGGCTTATAAATATTCTTTGGCTCCCCTTGTGTCGAATCAATAAATTGGGTTTCACTTCCCTCGAAAATACTGCGGTACACCCCCTATACTTGTGGGTCATCAAGACTATTTTCTAGCACCGTTGCCGAGGAGCATAGCTTTATTTATCAAGTTCACTTGGAATCACTATTGTTCGCTGCCATCCATCCATCATGGGTAAGTCTCGTGATGGCAAGGTTCCTATTTTACCATCCACTACAAGAAGAGGTATGGTTCTGAACACCTCTGTTGTTCTTGATTCACCGTATGTTATGAGTAAGTTCCTTACACCACCACATACACATGCTACACACACTGCTACTACTGCTAAATTTGAAACTTCGGATACTTATGATGCTGCTTCTACTGTGCTTGATAAGAGTGGTTCATTAGGTCCTTTCCTAGATGCTACGATTGCTAGAACTATAGCTGGAAATACTGAAACTCCTAATGAAGACACTACTACACCTGTTAGTTCACCGGAGTCTAGTGAGAGTTTTGATATTGAAGATGGTTATGTTGAGATGACCGATGAATTTATTAAAGAATGTAAAAACACTCATGATAGGAGCGCTGCTAAGAGTCTCCTTGAGAGGCATACTATTAGACCCAAATTGTCTCCTATTGCTAAATTTGCTGCTTCTCCCATGAACATTAAAGATAAAGATTATAATTTCTCTCTCGATCTTTCTTACATAGCTATTGTTGAGAAAGAACCTTTTTGTGGGACCAAGAATGAAAGTGCGGTAGCACATATGAATGAACTTTCTACCATGAGTGGCTTGTTTTCTGATGATATTAAGATGCATACTTACTTTGTTGCTAAGATTTTCCCCTTTTCACTGAAAGGAGAAGCTAAAACTTGGATTAGTAATTTACCTCCTGGATCTATTGATAGCCCTGATTGCTTGATTAGTACTTTCCTACAGAAATATTTTCCTCCAAGTGCTAGACATGCTATTTTGCAGGAACTTTTTGATTTTAAACAGGGAGAAAAAGAGATATTGCCTGAATCATGGGCAAGGTTTTGTGCTTTGATTCATGCACAGGTTGGCAGTCCATTACCTAAGAATGAGCTTCTTGATATATTTTATAATGGACTAACTGAAGAATCTAGGACATACCTAGATAGTTGTGCTGATTGTGTTTTCAGGAATAGGACTCCCAAGGAAGCTAAGGAATTAATGGCTAAAATAAGCAAGAATTATGAAGACTGGACTCCTCCTGAACCAGCTATACCTGAAGTAATCATACCCGAATCAACTATTCCTGTACCTATTCCAATATCAAAGAAGAAGGGAGTTATTGAATTAAATGATGGAGTAATGAAGGAAGCTAAGAAATGTCTTAAGGAGAAGGGAATTAAAGCTGCAGATGTCAAGAATTTACCTCCTATAGAAGAACTATGTAAGCCTATCCCATACTCATCCACTATTGAGGTACACTCTCTCCAACACTTTGATGAAGGTGATATCCCTTACTCCAAATCTCCTGATCAATGCTTAGAAGAATTTGATATCTTTATTGTTAAGCAAGATAATTTTAATAAAAGGGTGCAAAATCATCTAATGGAAAACACTAGAGCTATTGTTGAGTTGAAAGATATTGTGGAAAGAACCTCTAATGATGTTAAAATGATTGTTAAACACTTTCAAATGGTTCAAACTCAGATAGATCAACTTATTAAAGTGCAAAAAGAATTGCTAGTTAATGCTGCTAAAGAAAAACATGCTTATGAAATTAGAACTAGAAGTGGTGCTGCTACCCAGGATCCTCTATATCCTGAGGGGCATCCCAAAAGAATTGAGCAGGAATCTCAGCAAGCTAAAAATAGTGGTTCTACTCGTAAGAAAAGAAAAAAGAAACATAAAACTACTGTAGAACCCCCTGAACTTGCTAAAGATCCTAATAGTATATCTATCTCTGATACTGAAACTGAAAGTGGTAATGAAGAAAATGATGTTCCTAATGAAGAAAAAGTTGAAGAAGAACCTGAAAAGCATACTAAGAATACTAAATACACTAAAGAAGATTTTGTTGCTAAGAAACATGGTAGCGAAAGAGAGCCTTGGGTCCAAAAACCTATGCCTTTCCCTGATAAGAAACACAAGTCAAAGGAAGATGAACACTATAATAAGTTTTGTGCGTGGATGAAACCTTTATTCTTGCAAATTCCTTTGACTGATGCTATTAAATTGCCTCCTTACTCCAAGTATATGAAGGATATTGTCTTGAATAAAAGGAAGGTCCCTAATGAAGAAATTTCTAATTTGCTTGCTAATTATTCCTTCAATGGTAAGGTTCCTAAGAAATTTGGAGACCCAGGGATTCCAACTATCCCTTGCTCTATTAGGAATAGCTATGTTAGAACTGCTTTGTGTGATTTGGGGGCTGGAGCTAGTGTTATGCCTTTCTCTCTCTATAAGAAACTTCAACTGGAAAAATTAATACCAACTGATATATCTTTGCAAATGGTTGATAAATCTACCATTATTCCTGTTGGTATATGTGAGGATGTACCTGTTCAAGTGGTTTAATTGCTTGATATTAACTGATTTTGTTGTCCTTGAAATGCCTGAAGATGATAATATGTTTATTATTCTTGGGAGACCTTTTCTTAATATTGCAGGAGCTGTTATTAATTGTAATCAAGGAAAGGTGACTTTCAATATTAATGACAAGGAACATACTGTCTATTTCCCCAAGAAGATTGATAGGACTTATGGTTTGAATTCAATTGAACATATTGAGGGCATCCAAGTTGGAGAAATATATTGTCCCATACCAAGAGAAAAATATGAAACTATTATGATTGGGACCATTGCTATCAAAGTTGAGGTAACATAATCATTAGTGGAATACAAAGTTTTGTCTCATATGAAATTGTTTTGGTAACAAGACCTGATCAACCTTGTTAACAAAAGGATTTCATTGAACAAAACAATGTTTTCACCATGATCATCTCCGCTTACTTCTATTCTATCCATTTTAGTTTTAGCTTTCATTTAGTTTTCTTTTTGTTGTTAGTTGCTTGCATGTTAGAGTGTCTTAGAACTTCTGTAGTTCTAGCCTTGTTTTGTCATTGCATCATTCCAAAAAAATCTTTCTGTCAGAAAATCATTCATCTATACCTGAAAAATGCCCAAAAATAAAGTGTCTCAAAAATTTCCAGAAAATTCATATTAATTTTTTACGTAAAAAAGGGGCAGAGGAGTGCCTGGAAGGTACTAGGGGGGCCCACCAGGCAGGCACACCACCTGGTAGCGCGGCCTGCCCTGGGTGGCGCCATGCCATGGTGTGGGCCACCCCTGGCCCTCCACTCACTCTCTCACTTGCCACTTTCTTCTCTCTCCCGAGTAAACTCCATCTCATTGCTCAAAACCGCGTTCTTGCTGTGCTTGCCCTCGATTTTTCGATCTCCTTGCTCAGCCCATCTTTGCTGCTGAAATTTGGAGCATTTGTTCTCCAGTATGTGACTCCTCCGCTTGTCCAAGTAGATTTGTGTTTAGTGGATTATATCTTGAGTATTTTGCTGCTGTAGGTGATAGGTTATGAGAGCTTGTAAGCTTGTTTGATTCTTAGAGATATAGTTTTGATGCCTGTTTAGGCCTCTTACAAGTCCCTGTGAGTAGTTCCCTTCATTATATTCACTTTGGAATCACTTGTTTAATAGGTGTTTAAATTTCAGAATAGAAGATGAATGAGCATCAACTAAACCAACATGAACTTTGGGTTCCTGAGGTTATGAAGGTTCACCGGGAGGAGGAAGTTTTTCCTTCCATTTATCCATGCTCTGAATTCATGAGAGCTGCAGGAATTCTCCAGGGTTTCCACACTTTGGTTTCTAATGCAGGATTGGAGCACTTTTTGGAAGATGAACCTTGTCAATTTGTGAAGCTAACCATGTCTGTGGTGCATGACTTTCAATTTAGCTACTCTTTGCCTAACCCCATGGTCCACTACAAAATTTACAATATTGCTGTCGACCTTTCTCTCGATGACTTTTGTGCAGCTATTAAGGTACCTCAGTGGGGATCATGTGGAAGGATTAAAGAGCGACCTGCGCCACTCATGGATGTATACGCATAAATTTGCCAAGGGAGCAGCTTCTCGAAGGAGAGTGGGAAGATCCGTAACATTCATCTCCCCTCCATTCGCTACTTTGCCTACTTTATTGGCAAGTGTGTTCTTGCTAGGAAAACTTCCAATAAGTTATCTTCATATGATCTAGCATTCATCTCTGCTGCTCTTAAACGAGATAGGTCTTACAACTTGGGTGCTTTGATAACTTTCCGTCTTGCTGCCAACCACGAGAAAGGTGGAATTTGTGGGGGCCTCATTGCTTCTCGTTTACTAGCATTGCATGGTTTAGTGCCTCATCATCTAGACCTACAGTTTCCCATAGAAATGCTTGATCTTAATTCCATGATACAGCATAAATTCATTTCTTCGTGGGCTAGTTTGAGTGAGTTGTATTATGAAATAACTTTTCTCAAAGCTGGTTGGAGAAGGAGCAAGTCCGAGCGTGTTGTTCTTTTGCCTGCACCTGTTTTGTTTAACCTTGATAACAGGGTAGGATGGTCCCTCACGGAGGAGGAATTTGATTCGTACTTGGGAGAGCTCTCCCAACAGGAGCAGGATACCAGAAGGGAGGTCACAGATGATTCGGTCCAGCCCTCGAATGAGGGGGAGTCTTCATATCAGCAGCCTACTTATGATTGGGGAGCTTCTTCTTTGTCCCACGAGCCTAACTATGAGCATTCTTATAATGACCCGCCTGCTTGGAACCCTTACCCGTATCTGGATTGACACCCACTTAGGCCAAAAGCCTAAGCTTGGGGGGAGGTACACCGACATCGCACTCATCTCCGTATCATTTTGCGTCGGTACTTTGTATATTCGTGTTTCATTCTCTTTTTAGTTTTTGTTCTTTCTTTGCTTTTGCTTTCTAAAACACAAAAAGACCAAAAATATTTCGGTTGTTTCTCTTTGGTTTCCTTCTTCCTTTTTGCCTTGGTTTGCTTGCTTTGTTTGAACTATTCGAAAAACCCAAAAAGATTTTGCTTTGCTTGTTCTTCCCTTTTTGGTTCTTGTTTAAAAATCGAAAACACCAAAAATATTTGTTGTTCTTCTTTGGTTTTGTGAGTTTGTTGCAGGGTTTAGCAGTCCTCAGTGGATATTGGTTTCATGTTATTATTCAAGCCACACAAGTGAAGGGCAGTAATGAGGATTAATGACAACTTGAGGTGTGGTAAGAGGTTGGTAATGAACTCTATTTGTTTTCATTTTTGTGAATATACTCATCATTGTGGGCGTGCTTAGTCTGTTCATGTAGGGTGTATGTTATTCATGGATGCTTAGTAGTTCTTGCTTTCATATGATTAGATCCATCTTGCTAATAGTTTGTAGCATGTTATATGAATGTTTGCTTGCATTACTCTAACTTGGTATGACACCATGGTATCCTCCTCTGAATGTTTCATTTGAATTGACTTGGCACATGCTCACGCATGCATATGACTGAAATAATCAGTTGAGCCTCGATGAATTATTTTGCCTTGAGGGTCTAGAATCACTTTCATGCCATCATTAGTCCTGTTTTATTGCAAGCATGATTATGACAGTTATTGCTCTCTCGTTTGTCGCTCCCTCTCTAATTGCTAGCCTTCACTTACACTGAGTATGCTCTACTCGTGTTTCCAATTTCCTAAAACCAAAGATTGCCAAAAGTGTCCACCATACCTACCTATTAGCATCATTTGCTGTTCCGTGCATATTCAATATGCCTTGTTTCCTTCCAAATAAAATGTTTGCTTGTTATGAGAAAGTTAGTTAGTAAAGCTCTCACGAACTTGATGGTACACTTTATTTTCTTGCACTTAATAAACCTGAACCATTGCGTCCTTCTTTGTTGCGTATATGCTTGCGCTTTATAATTTGAAGTTAGCAGAACCATGTATCATGGGGAACGCTTTAAACATTGCATTGGTACTTAGTACCTCGTTGATATCATGTTCTTTTGCCTATGAATCCCGACGGTGTGAAATAAAAGTGGAACTTGTAAGATCATGGAGTTTGTATGTGTGTTAGAGAAACGCCTAGGCCGCTAGCCTAAGCCATGCCTAATCATGGTGGAAACTTGCAGCATAACCGTAATGAGCATTCTATGAAGCATCCTCAATAAAAATCTATGCACATAGTAAATAAAAAGATCGCCGAGATGCTCATTGTCTGCTTGCCTTGTCATTTTGATTATAGGATAGCTCCTGTATCATGTGCAAGGGGTACCCCGTTGGCAGTTCTCTATGATACGTATATACTTACAATGACAAGAGCTTACTCGTGACTGAAGTTGAGTAGCATGAGGATCGGTCTTCGTAAGTAAGGGGCATGAGACTTCGATTTATAACTTGTCAAGCATATCCTCTTAGTTGTGTCACTTTGACCTTAACCACTTAAAGATGCTAATGATAGGGGCAATGAGAGCTCAAAGCTAACGAGTACCATACTTTCAGCATTTGGAAGCCTTTCAAACTTTTCAAAACCTTTTTCGTTTTCCTTGTTGAGTCTCCACATATTCTATGAGCACCTTCTTGAGAGCATAGTTGTCATTCTTAGTGGAATGTGCTTGCCTCAAAACTTGATTATTTGTGTTATGACTTTGATGCTTGTATCTTTGATATCTTTACTTCTAGTATTCACCTGAACTTCAGAGGTGCCTTGGCATTCATAATCAAAGGCAAGCGAGATACCACTCTATCATACCTTGTTATGAGAATTGTAATGTTGCTTATGTTTATGTTTCATGCTACTTATTATTTTTGAGTTGAAATCTCTTCATAGCTTGCAATTCCTATTAAGTAAACTTAGTTGCATACTCCTTATTATGAATTGTCTAAGTAGTTGATCACATGCTGAGAATATATGCATCATATGAAGCAAATGTGTTCGTGAAAGTTTCTTTTATCGCACTCAGTTTTCAACCGAATTGCTTGAGGACAAGCAATAAGCTAAGCTTGGGGGGGGAGGAGTTGATACGTCCAAAACATATCTACTTTCCCGAACACTTTTGCTATTGTTTCTTCTCTAAACTTGTGTGATTTGGATGCAACTAACACGAACTGACGTTGTTTTCAGCAGAATTGCCTTGGTGTTTAGTTTTTGTGCAAAAAATCAACTATCAGGAAAAATCCCAGAAAATATGCCAAAAATCCTATTTCACCAGAAGACTCCCAGAGCCAGAATATGAGGAGGAGGCTGGGCCAGCCACACCACTGCGCGCCCGAAGGTGGTCCGCCCAAACACCCCCTTGGTCTCCCTCTTTGCTCCGATGCTCTATTAAAAGGAGCACCTTAATTGCCAGTAGTTCCCTTGAGGCCCCGCTGCAAACGGGCTGGCAGGATAAAAGATGTTGTGCAAGTTCTCATTGCGAGCACGTATGACTATATATGGGACACATGCCTAGGATTATCTAGTACTTGGATGCTTTATCTTATTTATGTGCAATTGCCTGATGTTCTGATTGCCAAGTGAATTGTCTTGTCCATGCAACGCCCGTCCATCCATCCCTATGCCTATCGCACTCGAATCCTACTGTTTACTGCTATTGTTACTAGTGTCTTTACTTTACTACTGCTGTTACTTTACTATTCCTACTACAAAACTGTTGCTACTGATAAACTGTTGCGAGCAAGATTATTTCCAGGTGCAGCTGAATTGACAACTCAGTTGTTAAGGCTTATAAATATTCTTTGGCTCCCCTTGTGTCGAATCAGTAAATTGGGTTTCACTTCCCTCGAAAATACTGCGATACACCCCCTATACTTGTGTGTCATTAACTCCTCTAAAAAGATACTAAACATGCTCAATATCAAGATTGAATGAAGAACAAGACCTAAGTCTAGATTGACAATGGTGAAATATTGAGTGAAGCTTTTGTACAAATAAGTTGAGAACCAGAGGAGAATCAAACCTTAGATCTATTGAGTGTGAGGAATCGAAGAAAGATTAAGTAAATTTGAAGATCCAATGGAGGTGGTTTGGAGTTTGGAGGAAGAAGAAAGAGAAAGATTTGTTTTGGGGATTTTTAGGTTACGTCCGCGGGCTAGTTATGGCGGCCGCATACGTGGTACGGGTGGGCAGTACTGCCGGAGCCCACCCGTACCGGGTGACATACCTTGGGGACGACGACTCCCTTCTGGTGTTGCACTCGTTACGGGCGCGCGGTACGATCGCGTGGTCTCGTACTGCTGGTCATTATCCATTTGGTATCTTCGCTTGAAATCTAATGGTTTGCTCGAGGGTACGATACGGGCGCGCATTACGGGCGCATCCGACCGTACCAGTGGTCGTTAAGAGCATGGTTTCCTGCAGCAAAAATCAGAATTTTTATCTTCCCGTGGTTCGATGTGGTACGGGCGCATGGTATGGTCCCTTCTGGCCGTACCACAGGTCGTTAAACGACATGTGAGCTACAAAACTTAAAGATTTTGATTAGAAGCTCCGTGCGCCTTTGCACATCTTATCAAAGGACAAAATAACAACAAATATACTACATAAAGAATCAGCAATACTACTTAGGACATGTGTTAATTGTAACAACCTCGGACCCTACGCTCTAAGTTCAAGCCTGGATGAACCAAAAGTGGTTAAGGGTTTTTTTGAGCCTGTGGCCACCCACGTGTAGGCCCGTCGACCGCCCTAACCACTTCCAAGAACATCGGGACAAGAGCGAGCGGCGTAGGCAACAGGCGAAGAGATCAAATACATACACAAGTGAGCATGTATGCAAGCTACCTTACAACAGTTCTCAGAGCCATACCATCTAAAAGAAATAGAAATATTGCAACGCCATACGGCAAGATCCAAATATCCTAGATAGAGATAATAGTGTAGAATAGCTCCTCATACATCAATCAACAGAGTAGCAAGCGAAAGTGGGAAACAAGATCCGAGTACGGATAAGAAGCAAATCGGCATAAGATGCCACATAAATAAGCACATCCCGCCCACAGATCTCACGGATCCCCATCCCCGGAATCTCTACACCGAGTGATCGTTGCCAACATCATCTGTCTCCTCCACCCAGTATCCATCTTGCGAATACACCTGTTCATCTGAATCAAACAATTTATCGTGTGAGACCCTAGGGGTACTCAGTAAGTCTTTGAACCTGGTACAGCTCCTATCTCCAAGCGGCCTTATAAAATGGGTCCTGCTGAGTTAGCTGAACTCAAACGTCAGCTTGATGAACAAGAGAAGTTGGGTTTCATTCAGCACAATACTTCTTCTTGGGGTAGCCCAACCATCTTTGTGAAGAAGCGAGACCGCGTTGATCGACTTTGTGTTGACTACCGAGCTCTCAATGCTAAAACCATCAAGAATAAATATCCCCTTCCGCGGATTAATGATCTCTTCGATCAGCTAGCTGGAGCTGTGGTATTCTCTAAGCTTGACTTGAGAAGTGGATATCATCAAATCAAGATTCGCAAGGAAGATGTTCCTAAAACAGCTTTCACCACCCGCTATGGCCTGTATGAGTACACGGTCATGTCTTTCGGTCTCACCAATGCACCTGCCACCTTCTCGAGGCTTATGAACTCGGTTTTCATGGAGTATCTTGAAAAGTTCGTCGTGGTCTATCTGGATGACATTCTAGTCTATTCTAAGTCAAAGGAAGAACATGAAGAACACCTTCGGTGTGTCCTGAACAAGCTTCGCGAGAATCGCCTGTATGCAAAGTTCTCCAAGTGTGAGTTTTGGCTTCCCGAAGTCACCTATCTTGGTCACGTCATCTCTGCTAAGGGCATTGCCGTCAACCCAGAAACTGTTCGGACAATTGTTGAGTGGCTTCCACCCAAAAATGTCAAAGAAGTCTGGAGTTTCCTTGGTTTGGCTAGTTATTGTCGCCGTTCGAACTTCTCGAAGATTGCGAAGCCTCTTACCGATCTCCTCAAGAAAGGCAAGAAATACCTTTGGTCTCCTGCATGTCAAGCTAGCTTTGAAACACTCAAAGAGAAGCTCACTTCCACACCAGTCTTGATTCCTCCAGATACATCAAAGCCTTTCCAAATATTCTGTGACGCCTCCTTGCAAGGATTGGGTGCGGTCCTCATGCAAGAAAAGCAAGTCGTTGCTTATGCTTCCCGTCAGTTGAAAACACATGAGATCAACTATCCAACACATGATCTGGAACTTGCAGCGGTTGTCTTCGCCTTGAATGTATGGATGCACTACTTGCTTGGAAACCGTTGTGAGATCTTTTCTGACCACAAAAGCCTGAAGTATATCTTCACTCAGCCGGACCTCAACCTTCACCAAAGGAGATGGATTGAAACCATCAACGACTTTGATCTTTCGATCAACTACACTCCGGGCAAAGCAAATGTGATGGCCGATTCCCTCAGTCGTAAGGCATATGTGAACAACCTCATCGTGGGAGAACAACAACCTCTCTTGTGCGAGGAATTCCGTCGACTCAACCTCGAGCTTGTACCTCAGGGCTATGTTCATAACTTGATAGCTACCCCTCTCTTGGAAGAAAAAGTTCGCTCCATTCAACTTGGTGATCCTTACACTAAAAACATCATCTCCAACATTCAGCTGCCGAAGTATGAGTCCTTCCATGTCGATGATGAAGGAGCTCTTTTCTTTGAACACCGGATGTTTGTTCCAAACTACCCGGGTTTGAGAGAGCAAGTTCTTAAGGAGGCGCATGATTCTGTTCTTTCTATCCATCCTAGCAGCACAAAGATGTACATGGACCTGAAAACACAATATTGGAGGCCTGGATTGAAACAATGTTGTGCCAAGTATGTCTCCGAGTGCGATGTCTGCCGCAGAGTTAAAGCTGTCCATTAGAAACCTTCCGGTCTTCTACAGCCATTGAAGCCTCCGAAATGGAAATGGGAGAAAGTAGAGATGGACTTCACAACTGGTTTTCCAAGGTCGCAGAAGGGCAACAATGCAATCTTTTTTGTCATCGACAGGCTTTCTAAAGTGGCTCACTTCTTTCCCGTCAAGGAAACAATTTCTGCAATTCAGTTGGCTGAGCTCTATATCAATAGAATTGTCTCTCTGTATGGGGTTCCTCTTGAGATCAGCTCAGACCGTGGAAGCATCTTCACTTCCAAGTTCTGGGGAAGTTTCCAAAATGCTTTGGGAACAAAGTTGAACTTCAGCATAGCTTACCACCCTTAGTCACAAGGGCAAGTGGAAAGGATCAATCCGATTCTGGAAGATATGCTCCGTGCTTGCGTCATCTCTTTCGGCATGAAGTGGGAAGAATGCCTTCCTTATGCTGAGTTCTCTTACAACAATAGCTTCCAAAAGAGTCTAAAGATGGCACCATTTGAGGTTCTCTATGGCTGCAAATGCAGAACTCCGATTGGTTGGTCAGGGGCAGGTGAAAGGACATTGTTTGGCCCCGACATTGTAACTCAAGCAGAGGAGAAGGTTCACATCATTCTCGAAAACCTGAAGGTTGCTCAAAGTCGCCAGAAGAGCAACTATGACAGAAAGCACACAGACATGGAGTATGTCCCTGGTGATCTCGTTTACCTTCGTGTCACTCCCATGAGAGGCACGCACTGGTTTGGTATCAAAGGGAAGCTGGCTCCTAGATACACCGGTCGTTTCAAAATTCGTGGAAGAAGAGGAGAAGTTGCTTATGCTCTTGAGCTCCCTGAAAAACTCAAGGTCCATGATGTTTTCCATATCTCTCAACTCAAGAAGTGCTTCAAGGATCCCGGCAGGACCGTGGACCATGAGCTTATCAATCTCCAAGAAGACCTGTCTTATCAAGAACACCCCACAAAAATCCTAGAAGTCGCAGAAAGAAAGACTTGCAACAAGTCTATCAAGTTCTGCAAGGTGCAGTGGTCGCACCATTCCGTTGATGAAGCCACTTGGGAACACGAGGATGACCTCCGTGCCAAGTACCCTACCCTCTTCGTGTCTTCTTCTTCTTCCTAGAATCTCGGGGCGAGATTCCTGTTTAGTGGGGGAGAGTTGTAGCATCCCATATGTCTAACATCTGTAATGCTACATGGTATAATAATAAAATGCTACTTCCTACATAGAATTGTTGCATCATAATGATATCATGCTCATGTCACCATGCCACCTTGCATTTGAGCATCATATTAAACCCCTTTCATCTGGTTCTTCTTCATATGCATTTGTTTTATATATTGTAGTTGCCTTTTGATATATTGTATTTGGTTCTTGATAAATATTTGATGCCCAAGTTGAGTGGCAGGCATATCTTTTAACTCTTTTCCACCTACTAACATGAGCCAACTTCCTTTGTGAATCCATCTTAATTCTACCATATATATGAGTCTGGCTATTTCTATTTTGCTTTGGTATTTATTAAGGCCACACACATCTATATGGATACTATCTCCTATTCATATGAGGCATTAGGGTTTTTAACCCAAACCATCCTCATTGCCATGTATATGTCCTTGATATATTGTTCTTATTGTGGTCATCTACATGACACATGCAAGCACACTGCATTTTTGTTCTCACAAAAATGCTAGAAATGCATGTTGGTGTCCATGCATGGCCATGTGCAATAATAAGCACACTTCTTCTTCTCTTATGTTTTTCTTGTGGTTTTTGGTACCCAACTCAATCTTCTGAACTTTGTTTGATTTAATCAAAACCAAACGCACTAATCTAATCCTACCTTATCTAACCATCCTTTCAATCCTAGCCAGCTAGCAAAAGCCCCATCTAGCTACATCGTGTGTGTATATATACACACATACGCACACACGTTGCTCTAAGTCTCTTCTACTCAACCACGTGGTGCATGCCATCAATCAAGCCGGCTACAGCCAAACTTGGTGCCACACGGACCCCTTGGTTTGGCTCGAACCAACCAGCGAGCCGGGCGACCCCTGTTCCTCTCCTTCCCACGCCCACGTCTTGGAGCCGAGCAAGGACATCGCCCCACGCCTGGCTCGTGCTCGCCTCTCTCCGTAGCTGCATAAAGCGACCAACCAGCTACTGGCCACCCAGACCCAGCCATCCCCATCCATTTTCCCAGACTGAGATTTGTAGCCCTCTTCTTCCTCCTCTCCAAGCAAGTGGCCATGGCCATACCCATCAAACCCTAGCTCGACATCCCCATCTTCCTGGCGTTCGGGGAACCCTCTACGTGAAGCAGCAACATCGGCGGCCTCCCCTGCTTCCCCGCCAACGCCCTGTACACGGAACCCCCGCCGGAGATCGCCGGAGCCGCTGAACGCCACCACGCCGGAGGCTGCTAGGAGCTACCCGGCGGCTGCTTCCACGCCGATCGCCACCACCTCTCGTTCTGGAGACGCATGCACGTGCATCTGGTGAGTCTTGACCCTCCTGACATCCTCCACATGCCTTTCTCGCCGTGCCTCGCCACAGGGCGCGACGCCGTGCGCGCTCACTGCCGTGGGCACGCACATCGTTTTTCCCTGTCACCTCTGTTCATCATGACACAGCCGAGTCCGTAGTCCACCGTTTCCTGTGTTCTTGGCACCGATGCGTAGCCCTTTTCCCCCTCTTTAATTCGAGTGGTTGAATGCCTTTTTTGGTTTGCTGTGCTGCCCGGAATCATCCCCGCAATATAGCATGATCCTGCAGTTATCCAGAGTTTTTCCGAACAGTTTCAGCAGCAGCACGTACGTCCCCCATCAGGCTATCTTCCCGAATTTTTACCGGCGCGTGTGTTGCTCTTTTTCGAAAACTCCGAACAGAAAACTTGTTCTCCTCAGAACCAGCTCTCTAGAACTTCAAACTTCGATCATTTTGGTGAACCATAGACAGAGATATCATCTTCTGAAGTCGGGGCTAAACAATCGGTTTTCTGAACTTCTGACAGAGCAAACTGAATCTGCTATGTTGTCACTTGTTTTCCGGCGCGTACAAGCTTGCTATGAAGAAACTTCCTTCTGCAAAGTTGTAGATCTTTACGAGATCTACAACTTTTGTTTTCGACAAAACTTCTGATTCCCAACTTTTTGGTCGCCATCTTCTTCGGAACTCAGCCCGTTTTCAATCGGTTTTCAGATCTCAAATTTCAGTTTCAGTCAAAACGATCAAGCTTTTGCAGAGAAGTCCGTGTAGATTTTCCGCCTCAATCCGTGGTCCCATGTGGCCCACCTGTCACTCTCCCGCGCACCTTACAAATAGGTACCCGTGCTTTGCCGTTTTGCCAGCTTGCACAGGATCGCCCACGTGTCGCCCACACCTTTGGGCAGCCTGATGGACCCGTGGGGCTTCTGTCCCCACCTGCCATTGAGCATGGATATGATTGGGTTCGGTGAGAAAAGCCCCGCGTAGAGCCGCTGCCCCACCTGCCGCTGAGTCAGCGTGGGACCCAGCGTGTCAGTGACTCGGGCTAGTCCCACCTGAGTACAAAAAGTTTCTGTGAGCCATTTCAAAATAAAAATAATTCTAGAAAATTGCATATTTGTTTTAATATCCAGAAATTAATAACTTTTTATTGATAAATACAAATAATACAAATAATATATGTTTTTGAATCAGAAAAATGTGAGGATTTCAAATATGCCATCCAAAATAATGTTTGACTAATTTAAATTTTTTAAATTGTTTTAATTTATAATAAATATTTTTTCTCAATTAATTAATAACTTTAATTCTATAACTCCAAATTTGACAAATAAGATGTCTAAATCGATTAACGCGACGAGCCCGTTCTGATTATGCATTTCATGATATGAATTGAATCATGCATCACATAAATAATAAGTGGACAGCAAGATATATGGGGGCAAAACATGACTAAGAACTTAATAAAATGCTTTATTCTTGTACCCCACACCTCACCCATGCCATGCTATGTTATGCCATGTAATTTGTGCATCATTCATCATGGCATGCTTGTTTGCTTGTCGTATTTTATGTATATGTTTACGCATTATATTTATGTTGGCCTTGTTTGTTTGGTTCTTCTCGGATAGACGCCTAGCAGGGGAATTATCAGGAATCCCAGGAGTACTACCCAGATCCATCTCTCGCTTCAACTGAGCTACTAGGCAAGCACTACCACATGCTTGCATACATATAGTACCTATTGCTTCTATCTTATTCTTGCATCATGGAGTCGCGAATGCATTAAATTGAATCCCAAGTACTGCATAGCCTTTACTTTTAAACCCCACCGAGCTTGTTCCTCCATCCCATGAGCCATTACTACAGGAGCTGTTTGAGGCATGCGAGTCGTAGAACAACATGTGTAGGGTATGTGAGTGTCTGATGGATAACGAGGTACCTAAACAACTTAACCTGAGTAGTAATGGGATAACTAATGAAAGAGGCACCGGTGGGCAATATCTGTCATTTGGTTTTTATGTCCACTTGTGTCCCGTAGGACCCCGATTACTTGATTCCTGTTCCTTGACTATTCGCACTATCCACATCCGGGAGGCCTTATGGACCCCCCTGAGCCAGAGCTTGATTCATTTTTATTTCTTGGGGCCACAAACTAGTTTGGGGTTTTATTTACTATCCTGTACTTATGCCATGTTACTGTTTATTAAGATTGTGCGTGGAGCACCTGTACTATTTTGGATGCAGAGTGTTTTCGCGGTATCGACAAGCCTAGTCACATTTTCGGGTTCCCAGTCGTTTACAGCCATTGATGCAAACCTTGGGTCCGTCTCGGAGTCGGCCAACTTTGTTGCGGGTAGTTTAATGGGGTGGCCCCCTGAAATATTTTATGAATCCTGTGATCGCTTTGTCGTGAATGCCTCGTTGGGTTTTGAGTTGGTTTTTCCGAGGTTGATCAAGTGTGTGTTGCTATTTGTGCACCCCTGCAGGGTAAATCTTTCTGAAAGCCATGTCCGCGGTTATGGACGACTTGGAGCACAGTTTCTCGATCATAGACAAGCATAACTAAAGTACCGCTTTTAATTTGACTAAATATCTGACTAGTAATTAGTGCAATACTCATGGAATGGTTAATAAAACTGCCAACGGATGGGTTGTTCGTCCGCTTTCTCGTTGGTAAGCGAGAAGGAGGATGGATCTATTACTTTATACTGTTATAACTGTTGTTTCTAATTAATGGACATCTGCCTATCTTTGGTTAGGCGGATGGTTAGCGAGTATCTATAGGCATGTTAGTTATTATCTTTTGCTGCAGTTGCGTCACCCCAGGTATATGTCCCCTTTAGAGGCATAAAGACTTGCTGAGTACCCCTAGGGTCTCACATGATAAATTGTTTGATTCAGATGAACAGTGTATTCGCAAGATGGATACTGGGTGGAGGAGACAGATGATGTTGGCAACGATCACTCGGTGTAGAGATTCCGGGGATGGGGATCCATGAGATCTGTGGGCGGGATGTGCTTATTTATGTGGCATCTTATGCCGATTTGCTTCTTATCCGTACTCGGATCTTGTTTCCCGCTTCCGCTTGCTACTCTGTTGATTGATGTATGAGGAGCTATCCTACACTATTATCTCTATCTAGGATACTTGGATCTTGCCGTATGGCGTTGCAATATTTCTATTTCTTTTAGATGGTATGGCTCTGAGAACTGTTGTAAGGTAGCTTGCATACATACTCACTTGTGTATGTATTTGATCTCTTCGCCTGTTGCCTACGCCGCTCGCTCTTGTCCTGATGTTCTTGGAAGTGGTTAGGGAGGTCGACGGGCCTACATGTGGGTGGCCTTGGGCCCTCGCTCTAAAACCCTTAACCACTTTTGGTTCATCCAGGCTTGAACTTAGAGCGTAGGGTCTGAGGTTGTTACATTAGTAAAATGAAAGATCGAGGATTACCTTATTTCTTCTCCTCTCTCCAAAGGTCTTCTTGGACACTCTTTATGAGAAACAAAAACAAAACAAAAAAGACTAACACAAAAGTAAAAACTTTATTTCACATGGGTTGCCTCCCATGAAGCGCTTCTAGTTAAGGTTAATTAGCTTGCCCTTGATGGCAATCATTTAGGTTTAAGAAGTGGAATACCCACTCCAAAATAGTTGTATTTTAAAATAATTATTATACCATCATCATCATTAGGCTTGGCCTTCTTTTTCTAGGAAAGTGGACTATAAAAGGATCTAGATGGTAGCCCTATTCTCACATTCCCCAAATGTAAATTAATTAAAGCCTTACTAGTTCTTAGGAATGGCCTACCTAGAATTATAGGTGCTGTGGGATCTTCAGGCATGTCGACAATAACAAGATCAATAAGAGAGGGACTACCTTTAATTTCAACAACTATATTTTCTTTTATCCCAACAACTTGTTTATAAGTTGAATCAGCTAGATAGAGTCTCAATTCAGTAGTGACAAATGGCCCCAAGTTTAGTTTGTCAAATAAGCTTTTGGAAATTGTTGAGACGCTCGCACCAAGATCACAAAGTGCGGATATATCATTGACTCCCGACTTAACTTTAATAGTGGGCTCAAATATATCATCTAGCTTATCAGCTAGTCTTTTATACTCGATCTCTAACACGCGAACTTTAGATGCTACTTGTTGTATAAATTGTTGGTACATAGCATCATTACCTTGTTCTATACCGGGTTCTTCACGGTGATCATCTTTAGTATATCTTCCACGGTATATTCCAGTGTCGGTGCGTTGCTATAATCCGTCTCTTCAGGTTTATCTTCATTGGTTACTACCCTCATCATCTTGAGGTCTTCTACCAGATTTGGCTCGGGTTTTCCAGCAAACTTTGCTAGTATGAGAGCTTGGCTCTCAGCTAATTTACCCAGCTAAGCCTCCATGATCTTTGTCCTTTCCTGTAGAGCCTGCACATCATTTCTAATTCCAACGGCCTGGTTAGATAACTTTCCTATACTACTTTCATGGTTCTCCATGATTTTAATAAGCATGTTATTTTGCTCGGTTTGAGCTTGTATAAAGGTTCTAACAGTTTGCTCAAACGAGAGATTGCCATGATTTTCTCCATTAGTATTATCATAATTGTTGTAAGGAGCTCCTACTGGATTAGGATAATGTTTTTGAACATTAGAAGCATAATGATTTTTCCATGCAGGATTAAAAGGAGTGCGAGCTATAAAATTGACATCATTAATATCGGTAGTGATATCATTGACTTGGGTATCCTCTTTACTTTTTACTATGCTAAGCAGCTCGTCTACCTTAGATGTAAGCTCTTCATTATTTACCCCGGTAATTGAACTTACTTTCTTCGAGGTTCTTTCCACATGCCATTGGGCATGATTATTTTGCATATCATCAAGTAATTTCTTTCCAACACTCACTTGATTTCCCATGATTGTTCCTCCTACTGCAGTATCTAGCATAGACTTAAACATTGGGTTAATACCATTATAAAACAAATGTAATATAAGCCATTCTTCTATCCCATGACTAGGATAGTTCATTACGGCTTATTTCATCCTTTCCCACGCAAGTGCTAGTGGATCACGGTCTTCTTGTCTAAAGCTTGTAATTTTGGATCTTAGCTGCATAGTTTTAGCTGGAAAAAATTTAGTCATAAACAAATTCATACATTCCTCCCAAGATTTAATAGTGCCCTTTGGTAGAGCTAGTAACCAATCCTTATCCTTTCCTCTAAGAGATAAAGGAAACAATCTTAATTTAACAACATTTGGATCTACATATTTAATAAGCATCATGTCGCAAATTTCAATGAAAGTGTTTAAGTGCAAACCCAAATCTTCAGCAGATGAGCCCCCAAATTGGTTTTGTTGAAGCAAACTTAAGATGTTAGGCTTTATGTTTCCGCATCAATAGTGGGCTGAGTGATAGGTGCACGAATAAAATCATTAGTTGGAGTAGCATACTCCCCTAATCTCTTTTGAACCATGGCTCTTATATTTTTGGTAATTTTAAGTAATGAAAACAAATAACAACTAATTTTTTTGGGGTTTTCAAATAGGTAACAAGAAAGTAAACTAATTACAAGAAATAAACTACAAAATAATAATAAAACTAAAAACAGGGTCTCTAGTGACCTCACCAGGATAGAAAAATTGCTTCCCTGGCAAAGACACCACAAAAAGGGTTGATACCTTCGATCCGGATTCATGAATGTAGTATAATAGCTTTTCCCTAGAATACCTAGGTTTAATCGAACCTTGGAAAGCAATGGTAAAAGGAAATAAAAAGGACACGTCTACAAGACTTTGTTTGTTTGTTTTACCTTAGTTTACCGAACCAATCTAGTTTACTTTTATAATGGGTTGAATCAATGGATGGAGATAGGCCAGGGTTAAATATCCACCTGCAGCTGCACATCATATGGGATAAAAGATAATAATAAGCATAGTCATGTCTAATGTTTGAACGAAGATAATCTCTTGTGGGTAACAAATCATACTAAAGCCCCCGTGATGTAGTAGGCATAGCAATAGTATTTTAATCCAACTGAGAGCACACCAAAGCAACGGGCTACAAACGATTATTAAGTGTAAAACACAGATCAAAGCTTTAAGTGGTGATGTTGTTGTGATCCTGAATGGGTCACTAAGCAAAGACCGTACTACCCTTTCTGTCACTAGGGTTCCTATGAGATCACTGCTAGCCAAGTATCTCACCTCAAGCCTTTATCAATCTATGGGATCTTGGGTACCTATAAGTCCATAGATCGATACAAGAGATAAATAAACAAAAGATACAAATCTCAATTGCAAACAAAATACAATACTCCCATGAATTAGATGCACATAATCGCTGCAAGGTCTCTCCCCAACCCGCAGCCCGTGAGGACTACTCACTCATAACAAATAGATCGAAGATAGAAAATGATACGTCCATTTTGCATCACTATTCTATATCATAATTTACTGTTATTCATTGATATATTTCATATTAAGAGATGATACTTATGTTATTTCATCTGTTTTTGCATGGTTGATGACTTTTGGAGCATGGACCGCTGTAGTCAGGATTCTGATGGAAAAGGTGCTGTTTGGAGGCAAAATTCACGAAGATCAGAAAATCTGGGAAAATATACGAAAAATCCTATTTTTCCAGAAGACGAAGGATGCTAGAAGGAGGCGTGGAGATGGGCCACAAGGGGCCCACACCACCCCCTGGCGCGGGCCAACCTAGGCCGCGCCACCCGGCGGTGTGGCCGCCCTGGCCCACCTCTGGCTCTCCCCTCTGGCGTATATAATCCTCCCGAAACCCTAAGACTGGGAGGGCGACCACAGAAAGATTCCACCACCTCTACGAGGCGGAAAACACTGAGAGAGAAAGATCTCTCCAGATGAGAATTCTCGGGGAATTCCTTCCGGAGAGGGAGATCGCCATCAACACCACCATCAAGCTGGACTTCATCGGGATCATCGTCATCATCATCACCACCATCATCACCATCAGCACCATCATCACCATCTCCATATTGTTGTAACAATTGGGTTGAATCTTGCATTAGTTCTTAGGGGAAACTTTCCCGGTGTTGATTACTCTTTGTAGTTGATGCTATTGAGTGAACCATTGAATTATTGTTTATGTTCAGATTGTTATACATCATTATTCCATCTCTGATCATGATCCATATGATGTCTTGTGAGTAGTTCGTTTTGTTCTTGAGGACATGGGAGAAGTCATGTTGTTAGTAATGGATTTGTGTTGAGAAAGATTCAATAGTTTGATATTTAAGTTGTGGTGTACTTCGTCTAGTGGTGTCATGTGAATGTCGACTACATGACACTTCACCTATATGGGCCTAGGGTAATGCATTGTGTATTTGGCTACTAATCGTAGGGGTTGCCGGAGTGACAGAAACTTGAACCCCCATTAGGAAACCATTGCATAAGGGACGTAAGGGTCTTAGAGTTTAAAGCCGTGGTTAGGTTTCTACCTTAATTACTTTCTTGTACTTATGGATGTTTGCAAGGGGTATAATCACAAGTATGTATTAGTCCTAGGAAGGTCGGTACATTAGCACAGGTTCACCCACACAACACTTAGCAAGCTAAAGAAGATTAATCAACTATATGAAGCGAAAGCACTTGACAGTCTTCCCATGTGTCCTCGAGAACGTTTGGTCATCTTAAGTAATACAACCGGCTTGTCCTTTACTGCATAAAGGACTGGGCCACTTGCTGCATTTATTCTTATTGTCTTTTGTTTACTCGTACTTTATTTACTTGCTTTATCAAAAACCCCTAAAAATCCGTTTGCTAAGTATTTGCAGAGAATTCCTGATCCATACCACTAGCCAGCACCTTCTGCTCCTCGTTGGGTTCGACACTCTTACTTATCGAAAATACTATGATACACCCCCTATACTTGTGGGTCATCAGAAAACACATCATACAAATACTTAGATTGAAATCAAATATTCTTACAATGGTCGCCAAATCACAAGGAGATCTGACGTACAAAGAAATGGCTATGGCTAGTGGAGGGGATGGATGATGGAAGTGATGAACAATAGATGAACAATGGCGTGGATCTCCTTTTGTGGCGTTGTGATGTAATCTGAGAATTGCGTCTCTCTGGACGGCGATTGGAGCCTCAAAATATATAGGCATATTCACGAAAGTCATAGGCTTTGACGAGACGAGGCCAACACCAACTAGTATGGGCGGATGGTACAGGCGGGCTTTGCCCATACCAGTGGTCGTTAAGCATGCTGATGCCTGGGAATGGCTTCCCGATTACTTGGCCATGTAAACTTCCTCAAAAACCTTCATTATGACTCCTGATTTCGCATTAAAAACCATTATTTCCTGCATAACACAATTCAAAGAAAGGTTTTGCATATCTTTGTAATTATTAGTCATTAGTGGTAAGGATTGAGACTTTCTTGTCAATTGCTTGATGAAAAACAATGTTTAAGCACGGTGGAAGATGGCTAATTTTGGAGCCATCAAGCAACCTCAAGATGGACTCCCAGGATGTCGTCACCATTGAGAAAGAAGAACATGAGGCTGCCCAGGAGAGAGGCTCCTGGGAGGGCTCCGACGTGACGCAGGCGGAGATAGATTGGCTCCGGTGGACCGGACGAATCCCGTCGGAGGTAGATTGTCGCATCCTCGGCGACGAACAAATTCCCGAGGCGGCTCCTGGTGAGTATGTCATTTTCGTTGCTCACTTCGCTAGAGGATTCGGCATTCCTATTAGCGATTTCACCAAGCAGATCTTCAAAACTTTTGGTCTTCAACCCCATCATCTCCCGGCTAATGCCATTGCTTCTCTTTCTTCCTTCATCTCTTGTTGAGGGGGATACCTCGGCCTCTGGCCTTGTGTAACCCTCTAGGCAAAGTACTTTCAACTTTGGTCCCAAGTTGTTCCTTCTCCGGGTGTTCCTTCCGGAGAAAAACCTTTGACCCAATGTAGGGCTGCTTCTATTACACCCCAGAACAAATCTATTTTTCCTCGGATCCAAGGTATTGACTCATGCAAGAAGTGGTTACGATCCTTCTTGTACGTGAAGAACAATACCAATAGACACATGATTCGGCTTCCGACATTATCCGTTGGCGTCCCTCCAAGGACAACTAGGATTTTGACACGGAGACCAATAACCAGTTTGTCAACGAGGTTCATGCATACATTGTCGAGTTGAAGGCTGCCGGGTTAACGGCTGATGATCTCCTAGCTACATTCATCAGTGGCCGGGTTTGCCCCCTCCAACTACGGAGTCATAAGATATGTCATATGAGTGCTCTCTTTAACCCGGACCGCGTCTCTACCTACGAGCTAAACAAAGCCTAGGTCTGTAGATGGGTTAAATCCATCTTTAAGACCGACATGACCAGGGAGTGGGTCTAGAGCAAACCACCCTTCAGCCGAGAAAACCCAACACCCTAGGTAAAAACTGAGTTACCTTTTCTATCACATCCATTATGTCGGCAGATTAGTTCATTTGACCTTCTTTTGTTTCAATGTGCAGAAATTCCTTCAGCAAGCTGCTGAGGATACCGAGAAACCCCCTTCCTCTTGGGGTAAGGATCACTATGCTTCGGATTTGGAAGATCCGGATTCTAAGAATTTTATGCCCATCCCTGACGTCGGCTCCGGTCGATCCCATGGTACGACTCCTGTCTTAGAACCATTAAGGGAATGGCCGGATGATGATGATGACGACGATGAGTGTCATATTCTAGAGGTACTTGACCCCATGCCACTCACATTTACCTATCCGCTTCACTCTACGCCAGCTAACCCGGCTGGTCAGGTGCACAAGGTGCCTCTCATTGCTGTGGGGGGTCAAGGTGTGGTGAAGAAACATGCCTCATCTTCGTCCCCGCAACCCGAGTCACCTAAGCCATCGAAGAGGCAAAAGAGGGGATTCAAGAAACCTTGGAGGCAAAGAGAACCACCTGTTAGTTCCGGGTAAGCTTCCTCTTCCGGGATATCTATCTATTTCTTGTTTCTCTCTTTCTTTTCTAACTCATTTTATCTCATTATACCAAACTGTAGGGCTGCTTTAGATGTATCTCAAAGTGGTTCCAACATGGCCTCTCTGATTATCATGCCACCATATCCTCCATGAGACGATACTCGAGTTCTTAGCCTAGTTTGGGTTAGTACTCCTCTAGCGCCGGATAGTAATTTGTCCCAGCCGGAGGAAGAGACTACCGCTAGAGGAGGAGGTGGTGCCCCAGAGGACCAGGCCATGCCGGATCAGACGGACAATACCTCGGTCCTAGATAGAGAGATTGGAGACTCTGGTGCCGGCAACATAGGTGCCCAGACAGTGACCACCGAGACTCCGGTAGCCCCAGAGCCAGCTCAGCTCCAAGTACAATAGCAACCACCCCCTGAATCAGTTCAGACCCAGCAGCGGCAGAAACCACAGCAATCAATCGAGTTAGCTCAGACTCGTCCGCAACAGTAATCTTGGTAGATCCAACAATCTCAAACTCAACAATCTTCGCAATCCTAGCCTCAGCCAAAATTGTCACAACAACAGGCAAACCTAACTGCTAACTCAAAGTGACTGATACGTCCAAAACTTATCTACTTTCCCGAACACTTTTGCTATTGTTTCTCCTCTACAATTTGGATGCAACTAATTCGAACTGACGCTGTTTTCAGCAGAATTGCCTTGGTGTCTACTTTTTGTGCAGAAAATCAACTATCAGGAAAAATCCCAGAAAATATGCCAAAAATCCTATTTCACCCGAAGACTCCAGGAGCCAGAATACGAGACGGAGAAGACCCAGGGGTGGCCACACCACACAGTGGCGTGGGCAGCCGGGCAGCGCGCCAAGGTGGTGTGGGCCCCCCAGGAACCCCCTTGGCCTCTCTTTTCGCCTATAAGGAGCCTTGACCTAAAAACTTCGGGGGGTTCGACGTTTTTCCGAAGGAGTTCCGCTTCCGCCACCACCAGATTCCACGAAAACAGCACCGAAACTCCGTTCGGCACCTCCGGGACGGGGAATTGGAGGAGATCATCGCCATCATCATCACCATCGCTTCTCCATCGACCATCCATGTTTCCCCCATCTATGAGTGAGTAATCCCCCGCTGTAGGCTATGGGGATGGTAGGGATTGGATGAGATCGTTCATGTAATGGCATCAGATTGTTAGGGCATGGTGCCTAGTATCTTTTATTAGTGCTTAATGACTTTGTTGCGACTTGTTGTGCTTAATGTTTATCACTAGGGCCCGAGTGCCATGATTTCAGATCTGAACATATTATTGATTCATTATGATAGTATTGTTCTTGGTCTTATCTACAAGTTGTATACACACGTTGTTGTCCGGAACCTATGGCCCCGAAGTGACAGAAATCAGGATAACCGGAAGGGAAAGGCTTTGATGTGAGGATCACATGTGTTCATGGAGTGTTAATGCTTTGCTCCGGTGCTCTATTAAAAGGAGCACCTTAATTGCCAGTAGTTCCCTAGAGGCCCCGCTGCAAACGGGCTGGCAGGACAAAAGATGTTGTGCAAGTTCTCATTGCGAGCACGTATGACTATATATAGAACACATGCCTAGGATTGTCTAGTACTTGGATGCTTTATCTTATTTATCTGCAATTGCCCTATGTTCTGATTGCTATGTGAATTGTCTTGTCCATGCAACGCTCGTCCATCCATCCCTATGCCTACCTTTTCGAATCCACCGTTCTTGCTTTTGTTACTCATCTTTGCTTTACTACTGCTGTTACTTTACTATTCTTACTACAAAACTGTTGCTACTGATAAACTGCTATGAGCGAGATCGTTTCTAGGTGCATCTGAATTGACAACTTAGTTGTTAAGGCTGATAAATATTCTTTAGCTCCCCTTGTGTCGAATCAATAAATTGGGTTTCACTTCCCTCAAAAATACTGCGATACTCCCCCTATACTTGTGGGTCATCAAGACTATTTTACTGCGCTTGGGAGCATAGCTTTATTTATCAAGTTCACTTGGATTCTCTATTGTTCGCTGCTATCCATCCATCATGGGTAAGTCTCGTGATGGCAAGGTTCCTATTTTACCATCCACTACAAGAAGAGGTACAGTTCTAAACACCTCTGCTACTCTTGATTCACCTTCTGTTATAAGTAAGCTCCTTACACCACCACATACACATGCTACACACACTGCTACTACTGCTGAATCTAAAACTTCTGATACTTATGATGCTGCTTCTACTGTGCTTGATAAGAGTGGTTCATTAGGTCCTTTCCTAGATTCTACGATTGCTAGAACTATAGCTAGAAATACCGAAACTCCTAATGAAGACACTACCACACCTGTTAGCTCACCTGAGTCTAGTGAGAGTTATGATATTGAAGAAGATTATGTTGAGATGACCGATGAGTTTATTAAAGAATGTAACACCCATGATAGGAGCGCTGCTAAGAGTCTCCTTGAGAGGCGTACTATTAAACCCAAATTATTTCCTGCTGCTAAGTTTGCTGCTTCTCCCATAAACATTATAGATGAAGATTATGATTTCTCTCTCAATCTATATTACATAGCTATTGTCGAGAAAGAACCTTTTTGTGGGACTAATAATGAAAGTGCGGTAGCACATACGAATGAACTTTCTACCATGAGTGGCTTGTTTTCTGATGATATTAAGATGCGTACTTACTTTGTTGCTAAGATTTTTCCCTTTTCACTGAAAGGAGAAGCTAAAACTTGGTTTAATAATTTACCTCCTGGATCTATTGATAGCCCTGAGTGTTTGATTAGTACTTTCTTGCAGAAATAATTTCCTCCCAGTCTAGACATCTATTTTGCAGAAACTTTTTGATTTTAAACAGGGAGAAAAAGAGGTATTGCCTGAATCTTGGGCAAGGTTTTGTGCTTTGGTTCATGCATAGGCTGGAAGTCCATTACCTAAGAATGAGCTTCTTGATATATTTTATAATGGACTAACCGAGGAATCTAGGACATACCTAGATAGTTGTGCTGATTGTGTTTTCAGGAATAGGACTCCTAAGGAAGCTGAGGAATTAATGGCTAAAATAAGCAAGAATTATGAAGATTGGACTCCTCCTAAACAAGCTATACCTGAAGTAATTGTACCTGAACCATCTATTCCTAAGCCTATTCCAACATCAAAGAAGAGGGGAGTTATTGAATTAAATGATGAAGTGATGAAGGAAGCTAAGAAATGTCTTAAGGAGAAGGGAATTAAAGCTGCAGATGTCAAGAATTTACCTCCTATAGAAGAATTATGTAAGCCTATTCCCTATTCATCCACTATTGAGGTACACTCTCTCCAACACTTTGATGAAGGTGATATCCCTTACTCTAAACCTCCTGATCAATGCTTAAAAGAATTTGATATCTTTATTGTTAAGCAAGATAACTTTAATAAAAGGGTGCAAAATCATCTAATGGAAAACACTAGAGCTATTGTTGAGTTGAAAGATATTGTGGAAAGAACCTCTAATGATGTTAAAATGATTGTTAAACACTTTCAAATGGTTCAAACTGAAATAGATCAACTCGTTAAAGTGCAAAATGACTTGCTAGTTAATGCTGCTAAAGAAAAACATGCTTATGAAATCAGAACTAGAAGTGGTGCTGCTACCCAGGATCCTCTATATCCTGAGGGGCATCCCAAAAGAATTGAGCAAGATTCTCAACAAGCTGAAAATAGTTGTTCTACTCATAAGAAAAGGAAAAAAGAAACATAAAACTGTTGTAGAACCCTCTGAACCTGCTATAGATCCTAATAGTATATCTATCTCTGATGCTAAAACTGAAAGTGGTAATGAAGAAAATGAAGTTCCTAATGAAGAAAAAGTTGAAGAAGAACCTGAAAACCACACTAAGACTACTAAATACACCAAAGAAGATTTTATTGCTAAGAAAGATGGTAGTGAAAGAGAACCTTGGGTCCAAAAACCTATGCCTTTACCTAATAAGAAACACAAGTCAAAAGAAGATGAACACTATAATAAGTTTTGTGAGTGGACGAAGCCTTTATTCTTGCAAATTCCTTTGACTGATGCTATTATATTGCCTTCTTACTCAAAGTATATGAAGGACATTGTCTCGAATAAAAGGAAGATCCCTAATGAAGAAATCTCTACTTTGCTTGCTAATTATTCTTTCAATGGTAAGGTTCCTAAGAAACTTGGAGACCCAGGGATTCCAACTATCCCTTGCTCTATTAAGAATAGTTATGTTATAACTGCTTTGTGTGATTTGGGAGCTGGAGTTAGTGTTATGCCTTTCTCTCTCTATAAGAGGCTTCAGCTTGAAAAATTGATACCAACTGATATATCTTTGCAAATGGCTGATAAATCTACCACTATTCCTATGGGTATATGTGAGGATGTACCTGTTCAGGTGGCTCACAATTGCTTGATATTAACTGATTTTGTTGTGCTTGAAATGCCTGAAGATGATAATATGTCTATTATTCTTGGGAGACCTTTTCTTAATACTGTAGGAGCTGTTATTAATTGTAATCAAGGAAAGGTGACCTTCAATGTTAATGACTAGGAACATACTGTCTATTTCCCCAAGAAGATTGAAAGGACTTATGGTCTGAATTCAATTGAACATGTTGAAGGCATTCAAGTTGGAGAAATATATTGTCCCATACCAAGAGAAAAATTTGAAACTATTATGATTGGGACCATTGCTATCAAGGTTAAGGTAACATAATCATTAGTGGAGTACAAAGTTTTGTCTCATATGCAATTGTTTTGGTAGCAAGACTTGATCAACCTTGCTAACAAAAGGATTCCATTGAACAAAACAATGTTTTCATTATGATTATCTCCGTTTATTTCTATCCTTTGCATTTTTAGTTTTTGCTTTTGTTTAGTTTTCTTTGTGTTGTTAGTTGCTTGCATGCTAGAACTTCTGTAGTTCTAGCCTTGTTTTGTCCTTGCATCATGTTTCAAAAAAAAAAATCTGTTTGTCAGAAAAATCATTCTTCTATTTCTGAAAAAAGCCCAAAAATAAAGTGTCTCGGAAAATTCCAGAAAATTCATATTAAATTTTTACGTGAAAAAAGGGGCAGAGGAGTACCTGGTAGGTACTAGGGGGCCCACCAGGAGGGCACACCATGTGGTGGGCGGCCAGCCCTGGGTGGCGCCATGCCCTGGTGTGGGCCACCCCTGGCCCCCCACTACCTCTCTCACCTGCCACTTTCTTCCCTCTCCCGAGTAAGCTCCAGTTCATAGCTCAAAATCGCGTTCTTTCTATGCTTGCTCTCGATTTTTTTTCGATCTCCTTGCTCAGCCCATCTTTCTTGCTGAAATTTGGAGCATTTGTTCCCTGGTATGTGACTCCTCCCCTTGTCCAAGTAGATTTGTGTTTAGTGGATTATATGTTGAGTATTTTGCTGCTGTAGGTGACTGGTTATGAGAGCTTGTAAGCTTGTTTAATGCTTAGAGATATAGTTTTGATGCATGTTTAGGCCTCTTGCAAGTCCCTATGAGTAGAATCCTTCATTATATTTACTTTGCAATCACTTGTTTAATAGGTGTTTAAATTTCAGAATACCAAGCATGAATAACCATACTTTTTGAGAGATATTTGAGAGTGATGCACCTAGGAGGTTGAGGCCCTCAAGAACAGCCTCTCAAGCTAGGCCATCATACAATGAAGACCTCATTGCAACACGTATTGGCAGTGAAAGGGATGATGGAGATGCTCACCCATCCTCTTTTCCTTTTTTTACTTTCTTGCAAGATGCAGGTATTCCTGATGATTTCTTGCTACTGATTGAGAGGGTTGGTTTGACCTCTTATATGCAAGATGAGAGTGCACAATACGCTATGCTCACCAAAACTTTTGTTGAGAGCTTCTCATTTACTAACACACCCTATCAATCTACTGTCTCTTTTAAAATCTATGATATGCCCTTCACCATGCCTTTGGAGAGATTTTGCGGTATTGTAGGTGTGCGTATGACAGGGACCGTGAAGAAAATTCAAGGGTGACCCGCTGATTTGTTGGAGCTTTACCGAGGGGTGACCAATGATGATGACCGCGTGGCGCGGCGCGGAAAGATAAGAAATATCCAACTCCCTGCTCTTAGATACTTTGCATACTATCTTGCCACTAGTGTATTGGGTAGGGAGAACACTAGTAATATCTCCAACTACCACTTAGCTTTCCTTGCTGCTGCGCTCAACAATGATACTAGGTACAATCTTGGCTCGCTTATTGCTCGCCGCCTAGCTGCTAGTGGGCCTATCTATGGGGGCATCATTGCATCGCGCATAGTCAGTGCATTAGGTCTTTCAGTGGATCCCGATGATGCTATGCTGGCACCACAGAGGCTTGACCTTGTTGCCATGAAAACTCATCACTTTGTCACTGCTACCTCTGATTTGAACAATCTAGTATATAGGATGCTTTTCACTGACGGGGATGAAAGGGAGATCCTTTTGCCACATCCTGCTTTGTTTAGTGTTGACAGGAGACCGTGGTCGCGCTCCAAGGAGGAGGTGGACGAGTAGCTTTACTTGCTAGGTTTCCACGAGCAGCACCAGGAGGATGTGCCCTCCTATGATTACTCCGCGTATTGCGGAGGGATGTACTCGAGCTCGCACCAGGACGAGGGTACCTCCTCGTCGTACCACGGTGACACTTCATCCTGGCCAGCCTGGGATTGATACCCACTTAGGCCAAAAGCCTAAGCTTGGGGGGAGGTACGCCAACACCGCACTCATCTCCATATCATGATGCGTCGGTACTTTGTATATTCATGTTTTCATTCTCTTTTTAGTTTTCGTTCTTCTTTGCTTTTGCTTTCTAAAAACACAAAAAGACCAAAAATATTTTTGTTATTTCTCTTTGGTTTGCTTCTTCTTTTTGCCTTGGTTTGCTTTTCCCTTTTTGCTTTTTTTGAACTATTCGAAAAAACCAAAAAGATTTTGCTTTTCTCATTTTTCTCTTTTGGTTCTTGTTTAAAAATTGAAAACACCAAAAATATTTGTCGTTCTTCCTTGGTTTTTGCGAGTTTGCTACAGGGTTCGGAAGTTCTCAGTGGAATATTGGTTTCATATTATTATTCAAGCCACACAAGTGAAGAGCAATAATGAGGATTAATGACAACTTGAGGCATGGTAAGAGGCTGGTAACGAACTCTATTTGTTTTCATTTTTATACATATACTCATCATTGTGAGCTTGCTTAGTCCGTTCATGTAGGGTGTATGTTATCTTTGGATGCTTGGTAGTTCTTGCTTTCTTGTGATTAGCTCCAGCTCGCTAATAGTTTGTAGCATGTTTCATGAATGTTTGCTTGCATTACTCTATTCATAAATTGGTATGACACCGTGGTATCCTCCTCTGAATGTTTCGTGTGATTGACTTGGCACATGCTCACGCATGCACATGACTGTAATAATCAGTTAAGCCTCGATGAATTATTTTGCCTTGAGGATCTTGAATCACTTTCATGCCATGAGTAGTCCTGTTTTGTTGCAAGCATGATAATGACAGCTATTGCTCTCTCGTTTGTTGCTCCCTTACTATTGCTAGCCTTCACTTTCACTGAGTATGTTTTACTCAAGTTCCAAACTCCCTAAACCAAATATTTCCAAAGTGTCCACCATACCTACCTATTAGCATCATTTGCTACTCCCATGCATATTCAATGTGCCTTGTTTTCTTCCGAATAAAATGTTTGCTTGTTATGGGAAAATTAGTTAGTAAAGCTCTCACGAACTTCATGGCACACTTTATTTCCTGCACTTAATAAACCTGAACCATTGTGAACTCTCCATGAAAGTTATATGCTTGCAAATTATAGGATGGGGATTAGCAGAACTGTGCTGTCACGGGGAACGCTTTCAACACTTGTAAATATATACCCAGTTGATACCTTGCTCTTTTGTTTGCGGATGTCGTCGGTGTGAAATAAAAGGGGAGCTTGTAAGTCCATGGAGTTATGTATGTGTGTTAGAGAAACGCCTGGGCCGCTGGTCTAATCCATGCTGACATGGTGGAAACCTGCAGCGTAACCATAATGATATCTATGAAGCATTCTTCTTATATAAAAAAGAGAGAGATAACTATTGAGAAAAAGAAAAAAAAGATTTTTATGAAAAGAGGAAAGAGAGAAAAAAAGCACCATTTTCCCATGGTAAATAAGAAGATTGCTGAGATACTCATTGTCTGCTTGCCTTGTCATTTTGATATGGGGATTCTTCCATATCATCGGGCAAGGGGTACCCCCTTGGCGGTTCTCAATGATATGCACATGCTTACGATGACAAGAACTTACCGGTAACTAAAGTTGAGTAGCATGAGGAGCGGCCCTCGTACTCAAGGGACTTGGGATTTTCAGTTTATAGTCTGTCAAGCATATAACTCATATTGGACCTCACTTTCACCTTAACCATATTAAAGATGCTTATGATAGGGGCAATGAGAGCTCAAAGCTAACGAGTACCATACTTTCAGCATTTGGAAGCCTTTCAAATTATTCAAAACCTTTTCTTCTACTTGTTGAGTCTCCACATATTCTTTGAGCACCTTCTTGAGAGCATAGTTGTCATTCTTTATGTTTGTTCCATTACTTGATTATTTGTGTTATGACTTTGATGCTTGTATTCTTGACATCTTTACTTCTAGTCATCACTTGAACTTCAGAGGTGCCTTGACGTTCATAGTCAAAGGCAAGCGAGATACCACTCTATCATACCTTTCTATGAGCATTGTAATGTTGCTTATGATCGTGCTTCGTGCTACTTATTATTCTTGAGTTGGAATCTCTTCATAGCTTGCAATGACTATTAAGTAGACTCAGTTGCATACTCTTTATTATGAATTGTCCAAGTAGTTGATCACATTGCTGAGAATATTTACATCATATGAAGCAAATGTGTTCGTGAAAGTTCTTTTATCGCACTCAGTTTTCAACTGAATTGCTTGAGGACAAGCAATAAGCTCATCTTGGGGGGAGTTGATACGTCCAAAACGTATCTACTTTCCCGAACACTTTTGCTATTGTTTCTCCTCTATACTTGTGTGATTTGGATGCAACTAATGCAAACTGACGCTGTTTTCAGCAGAATTGCCTTGGTGTCTACTTTTTGTGCAGAAAATCAACTATCAGGAAAAATCCCAGAAAATATGCCAAAAATCCTATTTCACCCAAAGACTCCAGGAGAATACGAGACGGAGAAGAGCCAGGGGGTGGCCACACCACCTGGTGGCGCGGGCTAGGCCATGCCGCGCCAGGGGTGGTGTGGGCCCCCTAGGCACCCCCTCGGCCTCTCTCTTCGCCTATAAGGAGCCTTCTGACCTAAAAACTTCGGGGCGTTCGACGTTTTCCAGAAGGAGTTCCGCTCCGCCGCCACCACTAGATTCCATGAAACAGCACCAGAAACTCCGTTCTGGCACCCTGCCGGGACAGGGAATTGGAGGAGATCATCGCCATCATCATCACCATCGCTTCTCCATCGGCCATCCATGTATCCCCCATCTATGAGTGAGTAATCCCCCGCTGTAGGCTATGGGGATGGTAGGGATTGGATGAGATCGTTCATGTAATGGCATCAAATTGTTAGGGCATGGTGCCTAGTATCTTTTATTAGTGCTTAATGACTTTATTGCGACTTGTTGTGCTTAATGCTTGTCACTAGGGCCCGAGTGCCATGATTTCAGATCTGAACGTATTATTGATTCATTATGATAGTATTGTTCTTGGTCTTATCTACAAGTTGTATACACACGTTGTTGTCCGGAACCTATGGCCCCGAAGTGACAAAAATCGGATAACGGAAGGAAAGGCTTTGATGTGAGGATCACATGTGTTCACGGAGTGTTAATGCTTTGCTCCGGTGCTCTATTAAAAGGAGCACCTTAATTGCCAGTAGTTCCCTAGAGGCCCCGCTGCAAACGGGCTGGCAGGGCAAAAGATGTTGTGCAAGTTCTCATTGCGAGCACGTATGACTATATATGGAACACATGCCTCGGATTGTCTAGTACTTGGATGCTTTATCTTATGTATCTGCAATTGCCCTATGTTCTGATTGCTATGTGAATTGTCTTGTCCATGCAATGCCCGTCCATCCATCCCTATGCCCACCGCACTCGAATCCCACTGTTTACCGCTTTTGTTACTACTGTCTTTGCTTTACTACTGTTGTTACTTTACTATTCTTACTACAAAACTGTTGCTACTGATAAACTGCTGTGAGCGAGATTGTTTCTAGGTGCAGCTGAATTGACAACTCAGTTGTTAAGGCTGATAAATATTCTTTGGCTCCCCTTGTGTCGAATCAATAAATTGGGTTTCACTTCCCTCGAAAATACTGCGATACACCCCCTATACTTGTGGGTCATCAGTGACATGGGTATACCCTAGAGGTGCTCGAGCTTGGTATATACAGCCTGAATATAGCAGAAGCCCACGGTGTCGCCAAGGCCCAAATAGAGAACTCGAGTAACCTACGGACTCTCGACTATTTGAGGAACAAGAAGAAGCTAAAGATAGAAAGTTCAAAGGGGAAAACCCTAACCTGCAACCGACTCGACCTGCTACCCGAGACCTAGCCTATCTATATAAAGGCTAGGAGGGGGCGGTGAGGAGGACACACGCAACCCTAGTTTCCACAACCCTCGCCAGATTGCATCTGTGCACCATTGTAGTCTTCGATTCCTCTGTTAATTCCACGAGCAGACAAGCAGGAGTAGGGACCTCTACGAGGCCTGAACCTAGGTAAATCTTCGAGTCCCCTGTGTGCTTGTTTGCTAGCCATTGATGCTTCCAGCGCTCCCTCCTTCTCCAAAACCCAAGTCCATAACAATGGGCATTGATGAGTTAAACGCTCGTCAATTGGCGCCGTATGTGGGAATAGGGAGTGCTGATGTTGCGGCTTATTCGGCCCATCAACCGTGATCTACAACTCCACAACAACGGAGATTTGCCAGCTCTTCGGCGCGTTCGACTTCACCGTCCACACGCTGACCACTCGTCCGGCTTTCGAGTCCGTGGGCGACGGAATTAGCCTGGCGATCGGGAGCCTCCGCTTCCAAGTTGGTCAGATGGGCATGCTTCGCATGCCTGACCAGCCGACAACACCATCGATTGCTCCAGCATCATGGTTCCCTCCGTCGATCGGCACCCTCAGTGAGCTCAATGCCTCGACAACAGTCGAGAATACGGTCAGCGACAGTAGTCGTGAATCCGATCTGGGCGATCTGGCAACTAAAGATGGAGCCTATGGTTCTGGATCTAAAAGTTGCGGGAGCAGCAGCTTCCCCAACCACTTCATGTGCGCCGTCATCAACACGGGCGACTCCTCCGCCAATCGCGACAACATGGGCAACGGTGGCAATGGAACCGACCCGCCAAACGGCAGCATACCTAATGGCGGACCACCTAACAGCGGCCCTACCAACGGCGCCCCCATCAATAACAGAGGGGCATCTGAACCCCCCACCATGGTGAACGAGCAAACCAGCGAATGCGTCATGATCAGGCTCAACGATCTTGAGTGGGCCCGCAGCCGAGAAGCCCTACGAGGCCACCCTCTGCCTTTCGGCTCCCCTCAAGAACTGTTGATGGGCTACCACTGGCTTCTGAAAGAAGAATACAAACACCAACTGCAAACAATCGCGCAACTCGAGGCATGTAAAAAGGCGGCAGACGAGTCGAGCCTCCGACGAGCTGGGCTCTCCTCCCATGGAGGATCCTCCTCCAAGTGCAACGAGTACATCGCTAACAAGAGGCGATCACGACTAGCCCACCTCACCGAACAAGAGCATGTAGAAGCCGCAAAGGTCCTCGACTTCGGCTCCATGACGGTGGATACGCGTGGCAACGTGCTTCCAAAAACGCCACACGTCGCGGTAACGGCGGCCACCATGTACCTCCTCAACAACTAGCCGCCAGCTGGAGACCCTCGAGCTGCCATGCACCAATCTACGATTGCAGGCTTAGGGTTAATCGAAGCCGCTCTCGACAAAGAGCCGACACCGGAGCCAAAGAAAGGCAAGGCTCTGGCAAAACGCTATTCCCCGCCCTCATCCAGCGACGACAGTCACGACTTGTCTCGACGCCGCTGCTCACGGCGACATGACCATGACTATGACGCGCGTGATGACATCACGTAGCGCAAGATCGACAAGTCAAGGGTGCGACGTGCCCGATCGACTGACTTAGAAGACGAAGATGTGGAGCTCTGTGGCGCTAGATGCTTCAGCAGAGCCATCAGGCAAAAGCGAATGCCCAAGGGATTTAAGCTCCCATCAGAGAACCCAAAGTTTGATGGTCCGCAGGACTCGAAAATCTGGTTAGAGGACCATATCTCCTCCATCAGGCTCCACGGCGGGAGTCGAAGAACGACCATGCAATGCCTACAAATACAGCTACAAGGCGCCGCCCGGGCATGGCTCAACAACCTCCCACGCGGATCCATTCGCAGTTGGGAAGAGCTGGTCTATAGCTTTGTGCGTAACTTCAAGGGCACCTACAAAAGGCCCGCGTCAATCGAAGAATTGAGGTGCTGCCAGCAAAGGTCGGGCGAATCGCTATGCCTCGTACATCCAGAGGTGGTCCATGATCAAGAACTCTGTGGAAAATATCTCGGAGGATCGTGCAATCGACGCATTCAATAGTGGTGTTCGCCGCATAGAGCTCAAGGAGGAGCCGGGCCGCTCGAAGCCCAAAACCATTGACCACCTAATGGAAATCGTGAATCGGTGGGCAGATGGAGAATATTCAGTGAAAAATCGCGTCCACTCTGACGATGAAGCAGAACTCGAGCGCAGACGCGATCGCCGAAGCAAACGTCGAATGCGCATCTATGATGACCACGACGACATCAACATGGTCGCAGCCGGCTATGCCGACAGACGCGACGACAACCGCGACAACGGCTATCGCAGCGGTGGACACCGCGACTCCGGGAAAACCACGCAAGTATGGCAGCACCGCACTCGCGAGGAGACACCCGCAACATCCATCGAAGACAAACTGTCCGGGCCATGCACCGTGCACTTCTATATCGACAAGCATGACGGCAAAAAGAAATCCAGCCACCTCCTCAAAGACTGCCACGAGTTCCTCAAACTTCATGAAGGTCTGGCTCGAATGAATTGCGACGTAGTCAACAGGGGCTACGAAGCCGCCCCAGGCGCTGTGGCACATGGAGCTCCTCCACCACCACCCGGACCACCGCCAAACGCAGTTGCGCCGGACCAGCACCACGGAGGCGAGCCGTACCCACGGGCCATGGGTACCATGATGATTCAAAAGGGCTTCCCATCTAATCGGGTGCAAAAGGCCATCACTTGCCAAGTGAATCTAGCGACAAACTCACCACCATCCACCAGTGAGTACCTCAATGGAAGCGACTCCTGCATCACATTCGACAAGCGCGACCATCCGTGCAAAGTACCTCGTCCAGGCCACTGTCGCCTCGTACTCGAGGTGCAAATCGGAGGCTTCGACATGAGCTGCGTCTTCATGGACGGCGGAAGCGGCATCAACCTTATGTTCGCGAGTACCTTGCGAGCAATGAGGAGCCCTCTGACCCGCCTAGAGGCTTCAGACACAACATTCCACGGCATAGTCCCAGGCAAGGGCGTATATCCCCTTGGCAAAATCAACCTCGACGTCATCTTTGGCACACCGAAAAACTTTTGACGGGAGCGCATCGACTTCGAAGTTGTCGACTGGCCCTCATAGTACCACTGCATCCTCGGACCTGTCGTGTTCGCTAGGTTCATGGCAGTACCACACTACGCCTATCTGTAGATGAAAATGCCAGGCCCTAACGACGTCATCACAGTCAACGAGAGTTTCGAGAGGTCCGACAGTTGCGACAGGGAGTTCAACAGAATTTCCCAATCCTTCGGCATGCAGGAGGAACTCACAAAATTGAAGGAGTCGACCGACAACATTCTGCCTCCCCTGAGCCAGCCAAGTTCACCCGACCTGTCCTTCGACTCATCGGTGCACACGAAAAAAGTCCTGGTCCACCCATCGAATCCCGCCAAAACGGCCCTCATCGCCAACAACTTGAGTCCCGCATAGGAACTCGCGCTCGTCGAATTCCTCCGTGAGCACTGGGAAATCTTCGCCTGGTGTCTAGCGGACATGCCAGGAGTTCCCAGGGAATTTGCCGAGCACGCACTCAATGTCAACCCAGACGCAAGGCCAATCAAACAAACAATTCGACGACTGTCTGAACCAAGAGCAAAAGCAGTCGGAATGGAGATCAACAGACTCCTCGATGCCAAATTCATACGCGAGATCAAGGAAAGCACTTGGCTCACCAACACAGTGCTAGTACCAAAAAGGACACGGATATCCTACGGATGTGCGTGGATTTCACTTCTCTGAATAAGCACTGCCCGAAGGACCACTTCTCGCTGCCATGAATCAACTAGATCATCGACTCCACCGTGGGATGTGAGCGCCTCTGCTTCCTCGATGCCTACTCAGGCTACAATCAGATTCGAATGAAGGAGGAAGATCAAGAGAAAACGGCGTTTACAATGCCTTTCAGTGTGTTCTACTACAACACAATGCCCTTCGGGCTAAAAAATGCAGGAGCAACCTATCAACGGTGCATGCAGGCTTGCCTCAAGAACCAACTTGGTCGCAACATCCAAGTCTATGTTGACGACATTGTAATCAAGACTAAAGAGGAAGCTTCACTAATCGACGATTTCGCGAAACCTTCGCCAACCTCGACCGCTACCGGATCAAACTCAATCCGGACAAGTGCGCCTTCAGCGTACCATCTAGGCAACTACTCGGGTATCTCATCTCCGCGAGAAGGATCGAGGCGAACCCAAAGAAAATAAAAGCCATACTATCCATGGAGAAGCCGAAGAACATAAGAGGTGTCCAACAGCTAGCTGGACGAATCGCGGCGCTCAGTCGATTCATCAGTTGAATGGGCGAAAAGGCACTGCCCTTATACCAACTTCTCCGCAAAGCCGACAAGTTCGAGTGGACCAATGAGGCACAAGAAGCATTCGAAGACCTCAAGCGCCTACTGTCCACCTCGCCAGTACTGGTGACCCCACGCGAAAGGGAACCATTGTTGCTGTACATCTCTGCCACCAACCAGGTGGTTAGCACAGTGCTCGTGGTGGAACGAGCTGAGGAAAACAAGGTCCACGGGGTGCAGCGCCCAGTCTACTACCTCAGCGAGGTACTCACTCCAACAAAGCAGCGGTACCCACACTACTAGAAGCTGGCATACGGCGTCTTCATGACAGCCCAGCGACTGCGCCACTACTTCCAGGAACACCCAATCGTGGTAGTCAACGACGCCTCACTTGGGCATATCCTCAACAATCCCGATGCCACCGGACAAGTCGCTCTTTGGGAATCGAACTGTCTCCACGAGACATTACATATGAAAAACGCGATGCAATCAAGTCCCAAGTCCTCCCTGACTTCCTCGTGCACTGGATGGAGAACCAGCTCCTTGAAAAACCAGATATGTCCTACCTCTGGATAATGCACTTCGACGGATCCAAGCGAAAGGATGGAGCTAGTGCAGGTGTCATACTGACATCGCCCCAGGGAGACAAGCTGAAATATATCATGTGAATGCAGTTCACCGCCTCCAACAATGAAGCTGAATACGAGGCCCTGCTACACGGGATGAGGATGTCAAAATCCTGCGGCGCCAAGAGGCTCATAATATACGGCGACTCCAAGATGGTCGTCAACCAGGCAATGCATGAGTGCAACGCACTGAAGGACAATATGATCGCCTACGGCGACCTCTATGACACACTCGAAGGGGACTTCGACGGCTGCGAGCTGCAGCACATAGGCCACGAAAGCAATGAAGAGGCAGACACACTCGCCAACATTGGCTCTACCTGCGCCCCCATACCACCTAGGGTATTTCTCGAGCACATATGTGAACGCTCCATCAAGCCAAAGGCCGCAGAGAAGAAAACAAGCGCAACAACGGACTCGGGGGCTGCGCCGCCCAATGAGCCAACAACACTCGACGACCTGGAGCTTGACACAGGACTCGAAGGACCAATGAGCGTCATGATAATCGAGCCATCTTGGACTCAACCGTACATCACGTACCTTCTCAGCAAAAGGCTACCGGACGACCCGACTGACGCACGTCACATTGCGCAGCGATCCAAAGCATTCGCTGTTATCAACGGCGAACTGTACAAACACAGCATCACAGGAGTACTCCAACGATGCGTCTCCAATGCCGATGGAAGAGTTGTTCTACTCTACATCCATGAGGGGACTTGCGGGCACCACGCTGGCAGTCAAGCCCTCGTCGCCAAAGCTCTACGAGCTGGATTCTACTGGCCTACGGCCATGCGTGACACCAAGGACATCGTCCAAAAATGCAACGCTTGCCAGCGATTCGCGGACAAGCCACACGCACCTGGCGCGGAGCTCCGGCCAATTCCATTGGCCTGGCCCTTCGCACAATGGGGACTCGACATGGTCGGCAAACTCCCAAAGTCCTCACGAGGAGGCTACGTCTACCTACTGGTCGCAGTCGACAAGTTCACCAAGTGGATAGAGGCCATGCGTTGACTAACGGTCGGGATACATGATCAAGTTCTTGAGTTCATCGCCGTCTATAAGCCGCACAACATCATCACGGACAATGGGACGAACTTCACATCAAAGGAGTTCCAAGAATTCTGCGAGAATCTGGGAATCATCGTAAGCTATGCCTTCGTAGCACATCCACAGACCAACGGTCAGGTCGAAAAAGCCAACGGGATCGTCTGCGGCGGCATCAAGAAGTGACTCCTCAAGCCACTTGAACCATAGGGTGCTGGCTAGACGAGCTGCAATCGGTACTTTGGAGCCTGCGCACAACTCCAAACAGTGCCACGGGCTATACCTTGTTCTTCAGGGTGCACGACACTGAAGCGGTGCTACCCGCAGAGGTACGGTACAAAGCACCACGAGTGGTTGCTTACAGTGAGCAGGAGTCAACTCTTGCACTCGAAGACTCCGTCAAACTCCTTGACGAGGCACGGGAAATTGCCGCGGAAAGATCAACGATCTACCAGCAGAACCTGCGCAACTACCATAGCAGAAGGCTATGCCCCAGGTTCTTCATCGAAGGAGACTTGGTCCTGCGACTGAAACAGCAAGGGCATCTCAAGCTCGAGTCCCCCCGGGAGGGACCATACGTGATTACAGAAGTAATCTCAGGTGGCTCCTATCGCCTTAAAGATTTTGAGACAGGAGTCGCATACTCCAACCCCTGGAACATCGCACAACTGCGATGCTTCTACCCTTAGTCGTCTTTTATTTTTACATTACAAATAAGGCTACTCAGCTAAGGCTACTTAGCCACACATTATACCCCGTACTATCCTGTGAATAAATAAAGCTAAGTGCCCCAAAGCTCTATGTTCCTTTTATTTTTTGCAAATTATCCACTCAGGGGCTGCACCACCCTATACACATCTGTTCTCCGAACCAAAGCGATATCCTGAGTAGCTGACGTACTAATCGAACCCTTGACAAATACCAACCCAGTTGCAACGCATCTGACAGGTTGGCAATGTGCTGAGATAAACACATGTCAGACTAACGAAAAGGAAGCGCATAGTGCAACACACTCGCAAAGCATACACGCTAACAAGCTCTGTATATACATCAATGTTAATCAAATATACACAACACATATATATATGAACTTTACAACACTGGTGCAACTACTACTGTCGCAACAAAGGAATGTCTGTCTGCTCCTTGAAGAAGTCGACGATTTCCTCCGCTAGGCGATCAACCGCTTGATAGTGAGGAACCATATTCCAAGTCGAACCTGCTGGCGGCGCTGGCGGTCCGGCAGCAACTGCTGCAACATCCACATCCGACCTGTGCATCACACCAGCGATAGAGCAGCCTTAGCACCAGCCACTAACTGTTGCCGTACACACTCGCGGACTGCACTCAAATCTTGAAATTTGGCAAGAAGGGCCAGCAGGCTCGATGGAACAACGTCCAGCGGGAACATCGTGTGATAAATATTCTTCAAGCACGATTGCGACTTCTTCAAAAAGTGAAGCACTCGCGAAGCACGATACTGCAGGGTCGCAAGTGCGATTGCACGATCATGATCCACCTAGAAGTATCCACTCGCCTGAAGCTGCTCTTGGGTCAGATCATTCATGCGAATGGCAATACTCTCCTTATCATCCTGCGGATGGCATGCACTGACAACTATAGCAACCAAAAGCAAAAATAAGAAGACAACGAACTACTGCGAGTGACTACAAGAAAAAGATAAGGAAGAGGAGAGCTAACACTTAAATTGCTCGCCCAGCTGCGTCACCTCCCCTAGAAAATATTGCTCTCGGGCGACGACCTCCTCCGCCCTCGACTTCCATACATCCGCGTTGCCACGGAGCACAGGCAGTTTGTGCTCCAACTGCTTCACGCGGTCATGGAGTCGCGAGAGCAGAGACAACTCATCCACCCTTGAGTGCGACTGAGCCAAAGTATCATCAGTGGGCGGCATATTCCGAGGATCACTCGAAGGACCACTCGATGTGCCCTATCACAAGCCAAGCAAGAGATAATAAGAAGACCAAGGCAATGCATGGACAAAAGACTCAATTGCATTCAGGCATAACGAAGTATCATACACCCGCCAACGGCATGTTCTAGACAAAAGGGACAGGCTATTTAACTATTACGGACATAATTACTGAGGAGCAACTAGCTTCTTCGACTTAGACTTTGGTTTTGGGGGCCTCATCGAGTCTGTGGCAGTATCGGATGCCACAGACTTTCCGTCGGCCCCTGACGCCGCAGCCATCACCGCCTTCTTGGCTTGCTGCAGTTCCTCAGAGTACTTTGCAACTGTGTTGATTAGCTACAACCCGTACTTGCCACATGCAGCTGTGAAAGGAGCAAAGACTACCTGTTGGCCATCGGTGCTGACAGGCATCGCCTTGGAGACCACATCAGGATCAACCTCGACTCCATGGGCTTGAACCATTGCGAGTGACATTGAAGCGCCAGCCGCACGGAGGGAGTTCTTGAAGCCTACAGGAATGCCTCCAGCAAGGGACTCCACCAGCTCATCTATATTTTTTATTAACTCAGCCTTGGGCGCCAGCTCCTCACGGAGGCGACTGAGCATGCCCTTGGCCTTGGTGAGCGTCCCCTGAATGGCGGCACCACGATCTTCGACTGCCGAGATGGCACCCGCCAAGGCATCGTCACGACGAAGTGCCTGGGCGTCGAAGCTCAGACCGCTGGCATCTATGCAAGAATCAAGCATGGGCACAAAAGTCAGCACAACAACAAATTAGAAAGAAAGGACACATCAAAACTCCAGACAAGGGAATACCTGAGAGAGCCTTGGCGATCGAAAGGAGCTGTTCTTCGAACAACTTCTCCCTAGCTACGATGGAGGTGCACAGATCCTCTTCACGTTTCCGTGATTTGTCATGTGCTGTGATTGCCTCATCGCGACTCTTCACCGCCGTGGCTAGCGCCATTTCGAGGGAAATGGCGTCACGAAGGAGTGCATTATGCTCAGTTGTGAAACAAATAAAGATAGACCGTCAGTCGAATATATCACAAGGATGAAGGAGAAGAAGCAAAAAACACTCACTTTCAACCACGCGATGGCGATTGTCAAGCATTGCATGCTGGCGACCCATCGCAAGCACCTGCTCCGCCAGGCGAGCGGCTTCCTTCACAATGAGCTGCGACAAGAGAACAGTAAAGGATCAGCAGATGGTATGGATGAAAAAATCCGACTACAAAAATCGGAAGAAGCAACACTGTACATACATGATCCTCCAATAACTCCGAAGTCGACTGACGCGCAATCGTCCAGATAACCATCTGGTGCTCCACATCGTGAGGAGAACTCGATGAATTATGCCTGGAGTGGGCTGCCAATGGAGGAGAAGGAGTGCGCTCAGCCACTTTCTTGGCCTTGGAGGTCGCGACTCCAGATTCCTTAAAAAATTGGACGTCGCCAGAAGATGATGAAGCCGACTGACTGTAGAACAAAACCAACATCAAGAGAATGCAACTCCAAAGAAGAACCAAAAGGAAGACCCATATACTTACCAATCAAACTTGTCAAAATCGAAGGTTTGATCCCCGACTCCGATGACGACTCCTTCGGCAGCCGCATCTTCTTGCGGGAAGATGGTGCCACAACACTCACGGGAACGGAAGGTATCGGTGACTCCGCACCAACAGCTGTGCCTTCTGGAGTCGAAGGAGATGATGCATTCGAATCCTCGCTGTGCGAGCGCTTGCGAGTGTCTGGACTGCTCGACTCGGGGGCTTCCTCCTCCACATCAGATGGGAAGGCCGACTCCGACTTGTCCTCTTCCAAGTCTTCACGAGGAATAACCCCCTCAACAAGAGGGGGCATACAGGGTGACACCCTCCAATCCTGCATAAGGGAAACAAGTTAGCACAAGTAAAGGAAAAAGAAGCATTCGACAAACAAAGCTACTTCGTAGCACAACAGTACCTCCGGAGGAGAATTGGCAGCATTGAACGGAGGTACGACTGGATCACTAGGGAGCACATCCTTGGCGGTGTACTTGGTGAGCAGTCACACCCTCTTATCTACTTCACTCACGGAAATGCCATCGGCAGATACGCGAGTGAGATGGTCTGCGCCAGCCCACTGGAACATAGGGCGGACTCTGGCCTGCAGGGGTTGGACGCGGCGGCGCAACCAGGTGCGAATAAGGGCGCATCCTCCCTCTTCTTTACCCATGCGACTCTCGAGGTCGCAGACGCGCTCGTACATCACATCTTTCTCCGCGGATTCGCCGGGCATCACTACGTTCTTCCAGGAGCGCCTCCTCTTGCACGGCGTCACGGGATCGAAAGGCGCGAGTCCGAAGTGGTCTCCGTCGGCCTTCTAGTCGCATATGTAGAACCATTTGTCCCTCCACTCTTGGATGGTCGCCATGAGTTTGATGTCGAAGTATGTGACGGAGGAGTCGACGTGGATACCACAGCCTCCTACATCATAGACTACGGAGCCAGACGCCGACTGGTGCTTCAACTTGAAGAGACGTTTGAAAAGACCAAAGTGTGGCTCGATTCCGAGCCAGCACTCACAAAGTGTAATGTAGCAAGCTACATGAAGGATGGAGTTGGGGGACAGCTGGTGCAGCTAGAGCCCATAGAAACAGAGAAGCCCCCTGAAGAAAGGATCAGGGGCAGCGAGAGACCACGGATGATGAACACCAGGAACATCACCCGAAAACCGGCAGGAGGACAAGGAGTTACCTCACCACCTGGGACTCGCGAGTCAGCGACCGCGGAGGACAAAACTCCGTCCTGGTGAAGGAGACGGAGTTCAGATGACTTGATCACGGATGCGCGCCACGCGTCATTGGTGACACGAGTTCCCGCGCCCTTCTTCTTTCTAGCGACGGCAGTGCTGGTGCCCGCAGCAGCGGAGCCGCCCTTCTTTTTGTCAACAGCAGTTGCAGCGGCGGAATCATCCGCGACACCTCCCTTCTTCCCCATCTTGCGGTGGCGGTGTGACCGGAGGAAGTAACTGGGGAATAGGCGGAGCTGGTCCAGCGCCGTTAGAAAGATGAACACTAAGGAGCATAGGAGCAGCAACAATGGTGACGGAGGCAAAGGCAGAGAAAAGAGCAGATGTGAAAAATTACCGTCGCAGCACTGCTACTTAACCCCCTGGAAGATGTAATCCAACAGTCAGCAAAAACCCTATCAGACGCGTGGCGTCCATCGTGATCGACACGTGGAGGACCCGAAGCACGAACCGTCCCCCACTACCCCCATTACACGCGGAAATCAAGGAGGCATAGTTAAAACAAAGATTACGCATGCCCGGTCAAGTCAGAGTCAGAAAATGAGACCCACCGCTCGTCACGCCCCGTCTAAACCCGCTCACGCGGGCAACTGAGATCATCACATCGTCAGCACTGATGTCATCAAAAGATTGAGCAGCAGAAGACTTCGACTACTTTAGTCCTTGCTCGAGTCTTCGACTCCACCAAGCACTCGGGGGCTACTCCCATAGGGAGCGCTGGTCGCGCACCCTACGATTTTTTCTTTTTCTCTTCTGCAGGAATATAGACATTCAAAGCATACCCAACCACTCGAATCCACGATTCGAATATGGACATGGGTTACTCCCATAGGGAGCACCGGAAATAAACTCGACTGAAACAAGCAAAACAAAATACGACAACAGTCGTAAATTTTTTATAGTCCCTGCCTGAGTCTTCGACTCAACCAGGCACTCGGGGGATACTCCCATAGGGAGAGCTGGTCGCGCACCCTATGATTATTTGTACATCATACTGTGTGTCGATAACATCCACACTCGAAGCTTATGGCGACAATGCCTCATAATTTTTCCCTACAAAGAGACTACGTCTCCTGGGTCACCCGAATCATCTCCATGATGATAGAATTCGGATGCTGTGCTTGTAGCGTGAACATAAGACCTGAGTAAGGCCTGGCAACGCATTCGCTGTGCGCTACTAGAAATATATCCGTGCCTACAGGTACGATGAACACGCCTTGACGAACGCGTCGAGTGCTCACACCCATATACTGGAATTCGACTCCTGTAAGACCTCTGCGGCTTGAGTCAAATTACACAAGCACTTTTCCGGATTCGAGTCTGGGGACTCGAGTTCGAGTAGATTGCGTTGTTTTACCCTAAGGTAGTTAATTGATACCGATACATCGATTAAATCAGGCACACACATCGACAATCCCTATGACATAAAACAGAGCAGTCGAAAATTTACTCATTCATGCACTCGAAAGGCTTCATAAAGTCCCCAGTCGAATCTGCGATTCCACTGGACACTCAGGGGCTACTGACATGGGTATACCCTACATGTACTCGAGCTTGGTATATATGGCCTGAATACAGCGGAAGCCCACGGTGTCGCCAAGGCCCAAATAGAGAACTCGAGTAACCTACGGACTCTCGATTATTTGAGGAACAAGAAGAAGCTAAAGATAGAAAGTTCAAAGGGGAAAACCCTAACCTGTAACCGACTCGACCTGCTACCCGAGACCTAAACTATTTATATAAAGGCTAGGAGGGGGCGGTGAGGAGGACACACGCAACCCTAGTTTCCACAACCCTCGCCAGATTGCATCTATGCACCATTGTAATCTTCGATTCCTCTGTTAATTCCATGAGCAGACAAGCAGGAGTAGGGACCTCTACGAGGCCTGAACCTGGGTAAATATTTGAGTCCCCTGTGTGCTTGTTTGCTAGCCGATTGATGCTTCCAGTGCTCCCTCCTTCTCGAAAACCCAAGTCCATAACAATGGGCATTGATGAGTTAAAACCTCATCACAAAGGGACCAGCTCCGGTGACCAGGGTAACGTAGAAGAAAGCTATGGTTGTATCTCAGCAACTGTCAGTTGCTGCAATGTTGAAAAAACTGATTTGTACCTCTGGTTCGGCTCAAGATAAGCAACTAACGCTACATGTTAGTCCTGCTGCCGTGATGGCCAGTGCCAAGAAGACTTCTGCCGGGAAAGGTTTGGTCCTGACCCAGACTTTGAGCGATCAGAGCCTTGGGTCACTCACCCAATATGCTATAGATTGGAACAACGCCGACTATGGCGAAGTGACATCTGGAAAACCCAAGCAACAGAAAATTTGGCCTGGCCGAAATTGCTGTGAGGATGTTTACTGACCGAATGGATCTTGCTAAAGCTGACAAGATGATGGAGGTAAACATCTCGGTTTTCTTATTCATCCTTGCAGTAGATATACATATATTCCCTAGTCCCCGAGCATCCGGGGGAGTAAGATATTACTCGACTAGAAACTCTTAGACCAGAACTGCCCAATCTAGCTTCAAACCTTAGTTCATCCAAGATATAGGACTGAGTTATTATAACTTAGTAGAAATTCAAATTAGAATCAAGTATCTAGCCACCTAGATTTGAGTCGAGTTTACTTGACTCACATCTTGAGTAGAATCAAATATCCAGCCACCAAGATTCAGGTTAAGTTTACTTGACTCGAATCTTGAGTAGAATCGAATATCCAGCCACCTAGATTTGGGTTATGTTTACTTAACTTGAATCTTGAGTAGAATCGAATATCTAGACACCTAGGTTCGGGTTAAGTTTACTTGACTCGAATCTTGAGTAGAATCGAATATCCAGCCACCTAGGTTCGAGTTAAGTTTACTTGACTCAAATCTTTAGTAGAATCAAATATCCAGCCACCTAGATTCGGATTAAGTTTACTTGACTCAAATATTGAGTAGAATTGAATATCCAGCCACCTAGATTTGGGTTAAGTTTACTTGACTCGACTCTTGAGTAGAATCGAATATCTAGCCACCTAGGTTCATGCTAACTTTTCTTGACTTGAATCTTGAGTAGAATCGAATATCCAGCCACCTAGATTTGGGTTAAGTTTACTTGACTCGAAACTTGAGTAGAATCGAATATCCAGCCACCTAGATTCGAGTTAAGTTTACTTGAGTCGAATCTTGAGTAGAATCGAATATCCAACCACCTAGATTCGAGTTAAGTTTACTTGACTCAAATCTTGAGTAGAATCGAACATCCATCCACCTAGATTCAGATTAAGTTTACTTGACTCAAATCTTAAGTAGAATCAAATATCCAGAGTTTACTTGGTGACTAATCATTTCATCCTTTTTCAGATTTCCACCAACCGACGCACTGTGGAATTCTAGAAACTCCTCTCGGAGCACAGAGCCTCTCCACCAAGCATAAGAAGCTTTTACTTGAGCTAGAGAAGAACGGTATGCCCTTGCTACTTTGCTCTAGAACTATTTTTATCTTACATCTGCCGAGCCAACCCTTGATGTGCCTTTTCTAGCCGAGGTTGAGGCCAAGAACGAGGAACTACAGAAGTGCCTTGCTATGGAAGGTACTTGCCTCTTGCACTTCACTTTGTACTTGCCTCTTTTGACTCGCATTATAATTTTTACCTTGCCACAACTGGACAAAAGCTCCTGCAGAGGTGCATCATGACTGTATTTCTATGCTAGAACTGATGAGTCATTTTCTCGAACAAGCAGGAGAGCATCAAGCCCAAATGAAGGAGCAGCAAGACAAAATATCTCGGCTTCATGCTAAGAATGAAGAGCTAAAGAAAACTCAGAAGGCTGAGCTCGAGAAGATTGACCAAGAGTTTGCTAAGGAGAAAAGCTGGCTCACTGCCTAGGTCGAAAAATACAAGGATCTACTCAAAGAGGCCGAGATCAAGTTTGACTCGGTTTCCACTGAGTTTGAAAAGCTTAAGAAGAAAACCGGGAGCTGGTTGGCTAAACTTGCCCAGATCAATAACATTATGGATCGTGAGTACCCTTATTTCCTTTAACTGTGTGCTTTTTTCTCATTCCTCAAGCAATTTCCGCGAATAAAAACCTCTTGCTGATGCTACCATCAAGAAGTCCCAGGCAAAAAGAGCTGAGGCTGGTGCTATCTCGGATGAGCACAATATGGATGATGCCATGGCTGGTCTCTCGGGCAGCCTTGGGCCAGTAAAATCTTTCGGGATTAACCTTCTCAATGCTAGCATCCGGGTATTCAAAGTGCTCTGGCCAAAAGATAACATCCCAAAACATGTCACCCAACTGGTTGAGAGGTTGATGGAGTGCGACGAGTGAGTGAGCCTATGGCATGAATCTTGTGCTCGAGCTGGTGCCGATGTAGCTCTGACCTTTGTGCAATCATGGTATCAGAGCATCAATTTAGATGTTCTCTAGACCATGCGCACTGGTTCCCAATGGACAAATGATCCAGAGCTTATCAAGCGGCGCCAAGCCCGAGCCAATGATCTTATTCAATATGGCAAGGTCCACGCATGTAATGAAGGGCCGAGTTTCCTTGATGATGTCGATGATGAATATGAAGAAAACTCTGATGAAAATGATGAAAACTCGGACGGCGAAAAAGAAGCCAAGGCTCATACTCCGGGAATCGAGACTCATCTTCCATCTGGTGATGCTCCTGATTCGGCACCTGTGGCCCCTATGGCTCAAAAACCCAAAGTTTGATTAAATCCCCGGTATGCCGAGTGTAGATGTAAAATACAGTTTAAGTTCTTTTGTTGCTACCATTTAAATTTTTTATGTCGGATTTCCTTGGGTGGAGTCCACGAGTTTATTTTCTTGTTTACTCAATCTCATGACCTTGGTTCACGTCTACCATTTTCGGCGTTCGACATATGAGTCACAAGATCAGAAAATTAAATTAACAATACTTAAAACCACGAGAATTAGCTCAGAGTTATTCGACATAAGAAAAAGAATTGAAAACAGGGGTTAGTCCAAAAAAACAAGTGCCCGATCAAAAATCCACGAAAGAGTCCGTAGCCGCCGTCATCTCCATCCCTAGATCGGGAGGGATCTGAAGCTCTTCCAGGCACCCTACCGGAGAGGGGAATTCACCCTGGAGGCCTTCTTCATCACCATGCAAGCCTCTAGTGTGATGCGTGAGTAGTTCATCCTTGGACTATGGGTCCATGTAGTAGCTAGATGGCTGGTTCTCCTCCTTTGTGCTTTCATGTTTAGATCTTGTGAGCTCCGTTCATGATCAAGATCATCTATTTGTAATTCTACATGTTGTGTTTGCGGGGATCCGATGGATATTGAGATGCTATTTCAGATTGATTATTGATTCTATCATGTCTTTGTCATTTGTGATCTTGCATGCTTTTTGTTGTTAGTAGCTATCTTGGCCAAGTAGATGCTAGCAACTCCAAGAGTTAGTATTTATGCTCGATAGTGGGTTCATGCCTCTGGTAATCTGGGGAAGTGACAGAAATCTCTAAGGTACTAGATGTGCTATTGCTACTAGGGAGAAAACAACAATCCTTTGTTCATAGAACAATCGTATTGTTTACTTTACACGCAGTTCGTAAAGCAATAATCTGTTGCTTGCAACTTAATACTGGAGGGGGTTCGGATGATAATTTGAAGGTGGATTATTAGTCATAGATGCAGTTGGATGGTGGTCCATGTATAATGTTGTAATGCCCAATCAAGTCTCAAAGGAGTCAAGATTATTAGTATATGCATGTATTGCTTTCTCGATGTTTGTCAATTGCCCCTCTTTAATTTGTTCACCCAGCATGTTATCTATCTTAAGGAGAGCCACCTCTAGTGAACTATGGATCTCGGTCCTTGTCTTTACATACAATCTATAAACTGTTTACTACTTTGTGTTTACTTTCTACAAACTATTACTTCTTTCCATTCGATACGTTTAATCCTTTGTTTTCTGCAAAACACGGTGAGATTGCCAACCTCATCGCAAGTTGGGGACAAAGTTCTGTGGTTGTGTTGTGCAGGTCTCCACGTTGCTACTAGCACCGGTAGTGCGCCCTGCCAAAGCTCAGCTAGTAACACCTTTGGGGTGTTTCCTTGCTCCTACTGGTTCGATTAAACCTTGGTTTCATAACTGAGGGAAACTTGCTGCTGTGCTCATCATATCTTCCTCTTGGGGTTCCCAACGAGCTCTACATCAACCACGCACCAGCAGTTTTCTGGGCGCCATGCATTGAGCCATCAAGCATTTTTCTGGCGCCGTTGCCGGGGAATCGAAGAACAAACTCCCACGTCAACCATACACCATCAAAAGACATTTTTCTGGCGCCGTTGCCGGGGAGTCAAGGACATCTTCACAAGGGGAGTCCCTCATAATCAATCTCTTTACTTTGTTATTTTTGTTTTTCTTAGTTTTCTTTTTTCTTTGTTTGCTTGTTTTGTTATTCAAAAACACAAAAAAATAGTTTTACTAGTTTGCGTTCTTATTTGAAAACACAAAAAATGACTACTCTTGAAAACACTAAGTTGTGTGACTTCACTAGCACCAACAACAATGATTTTATAAGCACACCTATTGCTCGACATGTCCCTGAAGCTACTTTCTTTGAGATAAAACCTGCTTTGCTCAATCTTGTTATGAGAGAACAATTTTTTGGTATTGGTAATGAAGATGCTGCTTCCCATCTAAATAACTTTGTTGAACTTTGTGAGATGCAAAAGCATAGGGATATAGATGGTGATATTATTAAGCTGAAATTGTTTCCTTTCTCTTTGAGAGGAAAAGCTAAAGAATGGCTGAATTCCTTAACTAGGAATAGTATTGATTCTTGGACTAAATGCAAAGATGCTTTTATTGGAAAATACTATCCTCCTGCTAAGATTATATCCATGAGAAGTGAAATAATGAAGTTTAAACAACTTGATAATGAGCATGTTGCTCAAGCTTGGGAAAGAATGAAATCTTTGGTAAAGAATTGTCCCACTCATGGACTGACTGCTTGGATGATCATCCAAACTTTTTATGTAGGATTGAACTATTCTTCAAGGAACCTATTGGATTCTGTTGCTGGAGGTACCTTTATAAACATCACTTTGGGTGCTGCAACAAAACTTCTGGACAATATGATGGTTAATTATTCTGAATGGCATACTGAGAGAGCTCCACAAGGTAAGAAGGTAAATTCTGTTGAGGAAACCTCCTCCTTGAGTGATAAAATTGATATAATTATGTCTATGTTTGTTAATGGGAAAGCCCATATTGATCCAAATAATGTTCCTTTAGCCTCTTTGGTTGCTCAAGAAGAGCAAGTTGATGTGAACTTCATAAGAAATAACAATTTTGGCAACAATGCTTATGGTAATAATGCTTATAGGAACAATTTTGGTAACAACAATTATAAGCCATATCCTCCCAACAATGGTAATGCTTATGGAAATTCTTACAACAATAATAAGAGTGCTCCCTCTGAACTTGAAGTTATGCTTAAAGAGTTTATTAGTAAACAAACTGCTTTCAATAAAACTATTGAGGAAAAACTCTCTAATACTGAAAGAAATATAGCATCTTTGGCTGAAGCTCAATCTTCTTTGAATAAAATGGCTGCTAAACCTGAAACTAATGAGAATCCCTTTGCAGCTACTAATGCCATACAAGTAAGAATTGATGAAAATGTTAGACTATTAGCTGAATTACATGCTAAGTGGGAAAGAGAAGATGAAATTGCTAGAAACATTAGTGTTTCTACTATTACCACCACTAGTGTTGAGGCTAGTAATAGTTCTACTACTTTAGATGATAAAGTTGATTTTGATCTTGATGGTTGCAACATCTCTGAAGTTATTAAGTTCCTACAAAAGCTTGCTAAAAGTCCTAATGCTAGTGCTATGAACATGGCCTTTACAAAACACATTACTGATGCTCTCATAAAGATTAAAGAAGAAAAGATGAAACATAAAGCTTCTATTCCTATAAAACAAGAAGATGGTTGGGAACTCATCATTAATATGAAAGTGAATGACTTTGATTTCAAAGCTTTATGTGATCTTGATAGTAGTGTTTCTATTATGCGTAGAAGGATTTATGATATGCTTGATTTGCCTCCTCTTGAAGATTGTTATTTGAATGTCCCACTTGATGATAATGCTAAAAAGAAACTCATAGAGAGTCTTAATGATGTCCTTATGATGGTTAACAATTCCTATGTCCCTGTTGATTTCTATGTTTTGGATGTTGAATACAATGCTTTTTGTCCTATTACTTTGGGAAGACCTTTTCTTATAACTGTTGGTGCCATCATTGATATGAAAGAAGGCACCATTAAATATCAACTCCCACTCAAGAAAGGTATAGAACACTTCCCTCAAAAGAGAGAAAAGATTTCTTTTGCTTCTCCTATGAAAACAAAATTTGGTCTTAATGCTTCTTCATTTGAGAACACTTGATTCTTTCTTTGCTTCTTATGCCTAACTTAAAGGCGTTAAAGAAAAGTACTTATTGGGAGATAACCCAAAAGTTTTAGATGAGTCTTGGAAGTTATTACTTCAGTAATAACCGCTCCTTATACTTTTTATTTGCTTTTTGTGCCAAGAGTAACCTCTAATCAGAGTGAAGTAATGATTGGGAAAGTTGTTGTCCCAAAACAGATTTTTGTGCTTCACCGTAAAAATTCGTGAGAGAGCTTTGCATTTCAGATTGAGCTGTAAGTTTTTGTGCATCTGCCCCAGGTTGTTATCTAACTTTCGTAAGTTCAACACTTTTTTATTTAAGCAACATAAGGTCTTCGAAGAAATTCGTCTTTATCTGCTGGTCTATTTTGACAGATTTCTGCCATTTTCTGCATTTGCTTCTTGTGGGTTCCTTTTTGAGTTCTTTTGGGGAATTGAGCTTTTTGAGGGAAGTGCTACAGTATCCAATGTTCTAATGGAAGTTTATTTGGTGTTAGAACTGAACCTTAAGACTTATTTATCTTAAGTGCACTAATGTTGCTAATGAGATTGTGTGAAGTTTTGTATGAAGGAAAAATTTTAGGTGTATGGAAGGAATGAGTAATGAGATGAAGGATGGACTAAAGCTCAAGCTTGGGGATGCCACGCATGTCACCCCAAGAAATATCCAAGAATTACAAGTGTCAAAGCTTGGGGATGCCCAAGGCATCCCCTTCTTCATCAATAAAAATTCCAGGTTTCTTCCAAACGCTTCATTTTTATTGTTTCATGCACAGTTGTGTTTTTCTTGGAGCGTCTTCTTTTTCGTTTTTGTTTTGGATTTTCATTTGCTTTGGTTTGCTTAGTTTTCTGAATAAGTTGGTTGGCCCCCCTCTTTCATACATTGTTTTGCAAATAATTTGGTTTGGAAAGGAGTAGGAAAGTTCATGCTTATGTGGTAAAAAGAGCTTGTTTTTGACTGTGGCCTATGCTTTTTCATGCCATGCTTGATATTGTTTTGGCTTTATGCTTAGTATTCTTTGCTGTAGCATGACTTGTTATAAACAATTGAGATTGCTTAATGTGCCTTGGATGAATCATGCGTTGTTTTAGCATATTAAAGCATAGTATAGTGGTATTCTCCTTTGATGCTTTATTTGGGTTGACTTGGCACATTCTCACACCATGTTATGACTATCCAAAGTCACCATAGCCTTTATGATCCTTTAGTTTTCAACTTGATCAATGATGTTTTGTCGCTCTGCATGATTATGGTCATTATTGCTCTCTTAGTTTGTCGCTCCCAGTCTTTTGCTAGCCTCCACAACAAAGTATGAGTTCCACTCATGCATCCAACTCCCTAAACCAAGTTATTCCAAAGAGTCCACCATACCTACCTACTAGCTTATGCTATTCCAAGTATATTCATGCTTTTGTTTACCTTCCACTTGTTATGAGAAAACTAGTGATTAAAGCTCTCACGAACTTGATGGCACACTTTACTTTACTTGCCCTTAATAAACTTAAACTATTGTGTCGTCTATGTTGTATATGCTTGCACTAATTTTTGGGAATTAGCAGAACCATGCTTTCATGGGGAACGCTTTCAACATTGCACTTGGTACTTGTGCCTAGTTGATATCATGCTCTTTTGTATATTTATGTCATCGGTGTGAAATGAAAGGGGAGCTTGTAAGTCCATGGAGTTATGTATATGTGTTAGAGAAACGCCTGGGCCGCTGGTCTAATCCATGCTGACATGGTGGAAACCTGCAGCGTAACCATAATGAGCTGTCTATGAAGCATTCTTCTTATAAAAAAAGAGTCCTATATTGAGAAAAAAGAGAAAGAAAAAAAAGAGATACTATGAAAAGAGGAAAGAGAGAAAAAAGCACCATATTCCCATGGTAAATAAGAAGAATGCTGAGATGCTTGTTGTCTGCTTGCCTTGTCATTTTGATATGGGGATTCTTCCAGATTATCGGCAACGGTACCTGCTGGCGGTTCTCTATGATACACATATACTTACAATGACAAGAACTTACCGGTGACTAAACTTGAGTAGCATGAGGAGCGCCCCTCGTATACAAGGTACATGAGATTTCTGACTTATACTTTGTCAAGCATATACACCTTAGTTTGTTCACTTTAACCTTAATCACTTCAAGATGCTTATGATAGGGGCAATGAGAGCTGAAAGCTATAAGTACCATAATTTTTGGAAGCTCTTTATGAGACTTGAATCCCTACTTTCTTTTACAAAAGGCCTTTCTTCCACCATTATATTGAGTCTCCACCTTCTATCTTAGTGCACCTACTTTGAGAGCATAGTGGCCATTCTTAGTTCTATGTGCATTGTCCCAAGACTAGTTGATTGATGCATACTTTGATATTGCTTGTTTTAAACTATTGTATCTAGTCACTCTTATGAACTTTGAAGGTGTCCTATGCATTTATATTTGCTACTCTATTGAGGGAGAAGATGAATACTATTATGCTATGTTTTCTTTATGTGAAACAAACGAACGTCTTGCAAAGCATTGTTATTCATGAATCTTTTGTTTGTGCCTTTTCATGTTGCATCATAGCTTCTTTGCTTATTGCTAGAACTTTGTCTTTCATGTTATGATTGAAGTACTATGATCCCAGCTTTGAATGTTTTACAAATACTTTGATCAAGTCTTTGATGGTGCATGTCACCTCAAAAATTATTCTTTCTTTTTATCACTTACCTACTCGAGGACGAGCAGGAGTTAAGCTTGGGGATGTTGATACATTGCAAATGTATCTATAATTTTTGATGTTCCATGCTTGGTTTTATCCACTTTCTTATGTTTTGTTCCAACTTTGGAGTACTTTTCATATGATTTCTTGGACTAACCTATTAACAAGAGCCACAGTGCTAGCTGCCTGTTTTCTGCTGTTTTTGGTTCTAGGAAAGTCAGAAAATGAATATTCTCGGAATTGGACGGGACAAAAGCCAAAGTGCCTATTTTTCCGGAAGGGATCAAGTGCCAGAATACGAGACGGAGAAGGGCCAGGGGCCGGCCACACCACCTGGCCGTGCGGCCAGGCCTGGCCTGCGCCAGGGGGTGGTGTGGTGGCTCTCGGCACCCCCTCGGCCTCTCCTTCTGCCTATATATTACCCTCGGGACGAAAACCCTAAGTACCCGATCAAAAATCCACAAAAGAGTCTGTAGCCACCGTCATCTCCATCCCTAGATCAGGAGGGATCTGAAGCTCTTCCCGGCACCCTGCCGGAGAGGGGAATTCACCCTGGAGGCCTTCTTCATCACCATGCATGCCTCCGGTGTGATGCGTGAGTAGTTCATCCTTGGACTACGGATCCATGTAGTAGCTAGATGGCTGGTTCTCCTCCTTTGTGCTTTCATGTTTAGATCTTGTGAGCTCCGTTCATGATCAAGATCATCTATTTGTAATCATACATGTTGTGTTTGCGGGGATCCGATGGATATTGAGATGCTATTTCAGATTGATTATTGATTCTATCATGTCTTTGTTGTTTGAGATCTTGCATGCTTTCCGTTGTTAGTAGCTATCTTGGCCAAGTAGATGCTAGCAACTCCAAGAGTTAGTATTTATGCTCGATAGTGGGTTCATGCCTCTGGTAATCTGGGGAAGTGACAGAAATATCTAAGGTACTAGATGTGCTGTTGCTACTAGGGAGAAAACAACAATCCTTTGTTCATAGAACAATAGTATTGTTTACTTTACACGCAGTTCGTAAAGCAATAATCTGTTTCTTGCAACTTAATACTGGAGGGGGTTCGGATGATAACCTGAAGGTGGATTATTAGTCATAGATGCAGTTGGATGGCGTTCTATGTATTATGTTGTAATGCCCAATCAAGTCTCAGAGGAGTCAAGATGATTAGTATATGCATGTATTGCTTTCTCGATGTTTGTCAATTGCCCCACTGTAATTTGTTCACCCGGCATGTTCTATGTACTATTTCACTAACATGAATAATCTAGCGCCTGAGGGATGACATCAAACCACTCATAAGGTAAGCAGCGACCGTGTTTTCATCGAAAAAATGTGAAAGTTGCTAGGCCCCACAAGTACTTTGTTCTCACAACTCTTATTGTCCCTTCGCGCTAAGGATGGCAATTTTACCCACGAGTGCCCACAGGTACTATACCCGTGTTGGCAGGGTATGGGCACAATTTTATACCCATGGGTAATACCCATACCCTAACCCGTTAAGTCATGGGTACGGGGACGAGTAGATAGACCCATACCCTACCCATTTAAACTGACATAGTAGTAAAACTTACCTGTAGAGTTACAACCTATGGGGCCAAGCAACCTAGGGAAGAGTATGATACTATGATTTCTAAACTTCAACCTATGGAATCACTATGGCTGGGAGTGTTCAACCTTATGTTTAAAAGAAAATTTTGGGAACCCACTATTCCACTAAAGTGAATAATATAGTGCGCCTTAGCAACGACATTAAAGCCACCCATGAGGTAAGACCATTAAAAAACAAGAAGAAATGTGGGGTTGCTAGGCCCCATAAGTAATATGTACTCACAACTCTTATTGTCCATTCATGCTCATTGATAGATGCGACCTTGTTTTTCCTTGAGATTATTCGAAAGTTATTCGGTCATGCACATATAGTATCATCGCCAATTTTTTCGAATTATCTCTACTACTATAATGGAGCAGTTTTGAATTGGATCCATAGCACCAATCCTGACTATTGGGCTGTTAGATCCAATGGTTTAGAGCAGCTGGATTCGTGTTAAAGGAGTAGTACCTAGAGCAAACTCCACCATGTTGTAGAACCATCATGTCACCCCACCCCCTCCCCGCAAAAAAAGTTCATAGCACAGTAGGTTGTATTCTCAGTATGTGTAGATAGTTATTATTAATATACTTAATGTATGCCTTTTTTCTCTAACAAGACTATTGGTTAATAACAACTTAATGTTCATTAAATCATATTTCATACAGTATATACGAGTGTGGCACGTGCCTTTTACTAGTAGGAAGTAGCATGTGACTTCTTGCAAATCTTGCCACTATATAATGTACGAGTAACTTTGAACAATGAAAATTGAATCAAGACTAGCAAATCCCAACAATGTTAACTCTTGGATATTTTTCCATTCTAGCACGTAGAAGATTCTATTGATAGTCCTTAGCACAATGAACGCTATGCAAAAACCACAAAGATTCTAATGACATGTTATACCTTTAAGTATCTTAGCATACCCATATAGTGTACGAATAACTTTGAAATTTAACCGTTGGATGAAGATTGGAAATCCCAACATTGCTTACCGATGGATTTTCCTTCCACTCTAACATTTAGAAGATTCTATTGATATAGTCTTTAGCACAATGAACGCTATGCATAAACCTCAAAACACACTTTCCATCATTATAGAATCTATATATCATTTCTCTAGAGCATGTCGGGAATTATGTACCTACTAATAGGTTGATTTCTAAATGATACAACTTACAAGAACCAAAAATACACCAGATACTTTACGGATGTGGCTCAAAATTATAATTATTTTTTGAGCTTTACCTATTATTAATTTAGATAAACATTATATTTTAGTACTATATTATATAATTAACTATGAGATGTTTCCCAAAAAACTAAGAAACATTCAATGACTAGTTATGTATTATGTGCAACAATTATAGAACATGTCTGTATTTTATGCAGAAAAGGTATATTGTTGTTGTTATGTGCAAAAACCTCCCCAACATGTGGTGGTACTTGCAATATCATCGCTACTGATGCTCTCGGGGCGAAGGAGTACCAACCGTTCGATCTTGTTTCAATGATGGAAGTGAACTTTTGTAAAAAACGATGGAAATGAGTATAAAAACCGATGGAAGGGAACTGCCATGCTACTCCTACAGTACATGGCAACTCCTGGATGTCCCGAGCAAGCCTTTTTAAGGGGCCATCAACAACGACCACCTCTCCCATCCAGGCACGACACACACAACAAAGAACTCTCTCTGTCTCTCCCTGTCCCTTTAGGCCGGCCAAGCCACCACACACAAAAGTGCCACGCAGCTGCTCCGATCAGTGCACCTCCATTGACGAGTCCAACGCACGGGCAAACGGGGATATCAGTCCCTACCATCGTGATAACAGGGAGTCCGTTGACGGGCCGTACTATTCCGACACACAGGAAGGTAATTTTTCCGACGAGGACCCTGCTTACCATCATCTGATGGAGGGGACACCGCCGGTAGAGAACAAAGAGGAGGAGGAGGTGGAGGAGGAGGGGAAGGAGGATCCTTGGTCTCTCATCTATGAAGGAGACGTCGTCTTCAAGAAGATTTCACTCGATCCATCCTCCATCAGCAAGAAGAAGAGGGAGCACGATCAGGAGAATGAGGGGTCAGAAGATTTATGGCCATTTCTCGACTTCGTCTCCAAGAAGAGTGCACTCAATCCCGCCTTCATCCGCAATGAGAATAGGAAGGAGAAGCAGGCGGGAGGCTTGAAGAAGAAGAAGACGGCGTGAGCTGGGGGATGCCACTGGAAGCAGAAGGACGACACCAACACGAAGGTGACAACGGAAGGATCTAGGTCCAAGAAGACGAAGAAGTCTTAGGATTGATTTTGTTTAATTTCACCTCTACTTTCTTTCTGTAATAATGTTCGGAGATTGAATATTAGTATTATCAAGTGCAAATTAGAACGGTGTTTGCAATCTAGTACTAGCATAAGTACTCCGTTTGTCATTTCATCTTCCACTTCGACACAATAAAACCTCTTGTATTACCGAGGAAGGTGAAATTACTTCCTCCCCTTAATTTCTGCATGCATTCGAGGAAAGAAGGGTGCCAATACCGAGAAACCCACATTAATTACTCACGTGAATTCAGGTAATTAATACTAAAAGAAAGAAGCCTGGGAACCCGCATGTATTCTTTAATTACTAATATCAATCATTATAAGTGAAATACGGATTAGTAGTATATCAAAGTCCATGGATAAAAAATAACCTCTGTACAATCCATGTAAATCATCTCCTTGCGCGGCATTTTCGGGCATTGATTTGAAATTATTTAATGTCACATTGATTTGAAAACTCAACTATGCCCAACGTGCCACGTGCTCTCCCCTATCCCCTGGCCGTGTCGCCTGCAAAATCAAGCAAGCATGTAACATAGGTCTATATACGCCAGAAGAATCTAGCAGACACGCAAACATCAGAATCATAGCCCTAGCTAGCCTCAGTCCCATCGATGCTCACCGGCGAGGCACCTGCGACTACATCAGCATTAAGGTGCACCTCAAGCTTGTGGGTTGCCCACAAGAAATAGAAAATTGATTTTCCCTCTCTCCTCTCTCTCTTCCATTTTATGAGTTCATGCTGATTTTCACTAAAAGTTTCCTCCATTTGCACTACAAGTGTCGCCTAGTTTTGCTCATTTTTTTAACATTGGTAGCTCCACAATATGTCATTTCATCAAAATTTCCAAAAAAGATTCACGAAACACCATTTTGGGTGCACAAGGTGTTCTTCTATGTGTTGTAGGATCGGGCCCTGATTGGTCGAGACCTACCTCACACGGATCGTGGCCACCCACTTTAGGATCCTCTATGATCCAACGAGCTTGATATCTCCATGATATCTCCCTTTTTGTTCAAATTTGGCACTAGATCACTAGTTTGACACCGAAGCCATAAAAAAGTTCTTCAAAAAACCCTAGGCTTTTTTTGATGATGTTTTTTACAATTTGAAATTTGTGAGGCTTTTTGGGAATCGTTCCCTTTGTAATTTGAAATTTGTGAGGCTTTTTATGATGTTTTTTTATAATTTCAAATCTGTGAGTCATTCTGTGATCCTTTTTATAAGCTAAGATTTATGAGATGTTTACAAATACATGATCTCTTTTATAATTTGAATTTTGTGAGATTTTTTGATCCTTTTTATAAGTTGAAATTTTCGAGGATGTTTATAAATATATGACCCTTTTATATTTTGAAAATTGTGAGGCTCTTTGTGTTGCTTTTTCTAATTTGAAATTTGTGAGGTTGTTTATGAATCCGTTTTGCTTTCTAGAATTGTTTTCAAAACAGGGTCAAATTTCAAGGCATGCATATTCTTAGCAAGAAGTTGAATCTTGCCAACTCTCACTCGTTCTTAATACATTGATTGCCTGGTGGGTCCACTAAACAGATTTTTGCAAGGTGTAAAGTTAATTTCAAAACACAGCCAAAATTTCAAAACACGGTGAGTCATAGCCTCTTTGATTATTTTCAAAACATGGTCAAATTTCTAGGCATGCATATTCTTAGCAATAAGTTGAATCATTCTAAACTCTCAATCGTTCTCGATACATTGACTGCCTGGTGGATCCAGTGAACAGATTTTCGCAAGGTGTTAAGTTAATTTCGAAACACATACAAAATTTCAAAAAGTGGTGAGCCATAACCACTTTGATTGTTTTCAAAACACGGTCAAATTTCTAGGCATGCATATTCTTAGCAATAAGTTGAATCATTCCAAACTCTCACTCGTTCTTGATACATTGACTGCCTAGTAGGTCCACTAAACAGATTATCGCAAGGTGTGAAGTTAATTTTGAAACACATCCAAAGTTTCAAAACACGGTGAGTCATATTCTCTTTAATTGTTTTCAAAACATGGTCAAATTTCTAGGCATGCATATTCTTAGCAATAAGTTGAATCATTCCAAACTCTCACTCGTTCTCGATACATTAACCGCCTGGTGGGTCCAGTGAACAGATTTTCGCAAGGTGTGAAGTTAATTTGAAAAGCACACAAAATTTCAAAACATGGTGAGCCATAGCCACTTTTATTGTTTTCAAAACATGGTCAAATTTCTAGGCATGCATATTCTTAGCAATAAGTTGAATCATTCCAAACTCTCACTTGTTCTTGATACATTACCTGCTTGGTAGGTTCACTGAATAGATTATCACAAGGTGTGAAGTTAATTGCGAAACACAGCCAAACTTTCAAAACACAGTGAGTCATAGTCTCTTTGATTGTTTTCAAAACATAGTCAAACTTATGAGGCATGCATATTCTTAGAAAGAAGTTGAATCTTGCCAAACAACTCTCACTCGTTCTCCATACATTGACTGCATGGTGGGTCCACTAAAAAGATTATCGCAAGGTGTGAAGTTAATTTCGAAACACAGCCAAAATTTCAAAACATGGTGAGTCATAGTCTCTCTGTTTGTTTTCAAAACATGGTCAAATTTCGAGTCATGCATATTCTTAGCAGGAAGTTGAATCTTGCCAAACAACTCTTACTCGTTCTTGATACATTGACTGCCTGGTGGGTCCACTTAACTGATTATCGCAAAGTGTGAAGTTAATTTCGAAACATAGCCAAAATTTCAAAACACCGTGAGTCATAGTCTCTTTGATTATTTCCAAAACACGGTCAAATTTCGAGGCATGCATATTCTTAGCAAGAAGTTGAATCTTTTCAAACAACTCTCACTCGTTCTCGATAGATTGACTGCCTGGTGGGTCCACTGAACAAATTATCGCAAGGTGTGAAGTTAATTTCGAAACACAACCGAAATTCCAAACCACGGTGAGTCATAGTCTCTTTGGTTGTTTCCAAAACACGGTCAAATTTCGAAGCATGCATATTTCTTAGCAAGAAGTTGAATCTTGCCAAACAACTCTCACTCGTTCTTGATACATTGACTACCTGGTGGTGGGTCCACTGAATAGATTATGGCAAGGTGTGAAGTAAATTTCGAAACACAACCAAAATTTCAAAACACGGTGAGTCATAGTCTCTTTTGTTGTTTTCAAAACACGGTCAAATTTCTAGACATGCATATTCTTAGCAAGAAGTTGAATCTTTCCAAAATCTCACTCATCTCGATACATTGACTGCCTGGTGGTGGGTCCACTAAACATATTTTTGCAAGGTGTGAAGTTAATTTTGAAACACGGGAAAAATTTCAAAACACGGTCACTCATAGTCTCTTTGATTATTTTCAAAACATGGTCAAATTTCTAGGCATGCATATTCTTAGCAATAAGTTGAATCTTTCCAAACTCCCACTCATTCTCGATACATTGACTGTGGCCTGGTGGTGGGTCCACTGAACAGATTATCGCAAGGTGTGAAGTTAATTTCGAAACAAAGCCAAAATTTCAAAACACAGTGAGTCATAGTCTCTTTGATTGTTTCTAAAACTCGGTCAAATTTTGAGGCATGCATATTTTTAGTGTTGGAATTAGGCCCTAGAGGCAATAATAAAGATGTTATTATTATAATTCTTGTTCATGATAAAGTTTATATTCCATGCTAGAATTGTATTAAGCGGAAACATTAATACTTGTGTGGTTTGTGAACAACACCATGTTCCTAGTACGCCTCTATGGACTAGCTCATTGATCAATGATGGTTAAGGTTTCCTAACCATAGACATGAGTTGTCAATTGATAATGAGATCATATCATTGGAGAATGATGTGGTGGATAGACCCAAACTAAGCGAAGCAATTAGATCGTGTCATCGTGTTCGTCTTTGCGAAGCTTTTCCTATGTCAAATATTGTATTCCTTAGACCATGAGATAATACAACTCCCTGGTATCGGAAGAAAGCTTTGAGGTCATCAAACGTCATCCTATGAGAGGGTGATCATAAAGGTGTCTCAGTGATCGGAAAGTATCTCATGGGTTGTATGTATCGAGATGGGATTTGTCCTCCCAAGTCGAGAGATATACTGGCCCACTCGGTAATTGATATCAACACCGCTTGCAAGCATGTGGTTAAGGAGTTAATCACAAAGTGATATCGGATTACGGAACGAGTAAAGTACTTGCTGTGAACGAGATTGAACTAGGTATGACGATACCGACGATCGAATCTCGGGCAAGTAAAATATCGCGAGACGAAGGGAATATATATATGGGATTGATTGAATCCTGGCATCGTGGTTCATCCGATATGATCATCGATGAATGTGTGGGAGTCAATATGGGTGCCTGACCCGCTGTTGATTATTGATAGAAGATCATGTCGCATATTCTCGAACTCAGAGGTCACACACTTAACGTGTCTCGACGCTAGGATAGATTGGATACTTGGTTTATGAATTTTTGTTAAGAGTCTCGGATGGGATCTGGGACATCACGAGAGGTTCCGGAATGGTTCGGAGAATAAGATTCATATAAGGCAGTGCAGTTTTTGGAGTTCGGAATTGTTCCGGATTAATCGGTATTGTACCGGAAGCTTCTAGAACCTTCTGGAAGGGGCCAACGTGGTCCCACCTTCCGGAGGGGCATGGGCCTATGAGGGAGTGTCCTGGCCGCATTGGGCCAGGGGCACAAGGCCCCATAGGGCCCAGCCGATCCTAGATAAGTTTAAATCGTTTAAACTAGAGATAAGATAAGATAGGATTTCTAGATAAGGGAGAGTTTAAATTGTTTAAACTAGAGATAGGCTTGGAGGAGAGGCTAGGGCTGGCCGCACCCCCCCTCTATATATAGAGGGCTGGTGCGCCCCCTCTCACAACCCCTTACACCTTCCTCCAAACCCAGCTTGCCTGCCCTTCCTCTCCCCTCCCGACTGTTTGTAGGCGAAGCCTGCGGCGTAAATTCTCCACCATATACACCGCGCCGTCGCGTTGTAGATCCAATCTATCTCTCCACCCTACTTGCTGGTCCGAGGAAGGAGGAGACGTCGAGGTGCCGCACGTGTGCATCTCATGGAGGCACCGCCACTTGTGGTGCTGGATCGGATCGGATCGCGAGGAGGAGAAGCGAGTACGACTACATCACCCACGTTCCGATTTAACGCTTCCGGCCAGCGAATCTTCAAGGGTATGAAGATCTAATCCAATCTCTCGTTGTTTGCATCTCCTAGATTAGATCTTGGCTTTTCCTCTGCTCGCTCAGAGAAAATTTTGATTTACTATGCTGCGAAACCCTTCAGTGGTATCAGAGCTAGATCTATGCGTAGATGTGTTTCACGAGTAGAACGCAACATGGTTGTTGCGGGCGTTGATGTTTTCTGTTGCAAGCCTCTTGTTTGTGTTCTTCTTATGACGCGGGATAGTGAGATTGAAGCGGTCCAGGCCAACCTTACGCGACGTGTGGCTTGTACCACACATGCGGCTGGTGGATGTCAGTTTCTCTCACTATAGTTGTCAAGGGATTAACACCGGAGTTTGGCAACCATAATATCACCGTTGTGGCTTTCCATAGGTAAGAATCGTTCTTAGCATCTACTCCCATAAGCCACGTAAAACATGCAACAACAAAGTAGAGGCGTCTAACTTGTTTTTGCAGGGAGTGTTTTCTGTGATATGGTATGGCCCAAGATGTGTATATTGTATGCGATGATCATGTTTTGTAATGTTTCACGACTTGCATGTCGATGAGTACACAACCGGCAGGAGCCATATGGTTGTCTTTATAATTGTGTATGACCTGCGAGTCAACTTCTTATACGCCATGTAATAGCTTTACTTTATCGCTAAGTAGTTAGCAATAGTTGTAGTTGCTATTCGTGGTGGAGGCAATCATGGTGGAGTGATGGAGATCATGCCGGAACGCACAAGATGGAGATCATTGAAGATTGGCTATACCATGTCACATAAAGTTATATGCATGTGATGTTTATCCTTTTATGTATCTTATTATGCTTAGATCGCGACGGTAGCATTATAAGATGATTCCTCACTTAAAGATCAAGATAAAACCTGTGTTCTCCCCAAGTATGCACCGTTGCGAAAGTTCGTCGTGTCCAAGCATCACGTGATGATCGGGTGCTATAGACTCTACGCTCACATACAACGGGTGCAAGCCAGTTTTGCACATGCGGAAATACTTGGGTCTAACTTGACGAGCCTAGCATGTACAGACATGGCCTCGGAACACAAGAACCGAAAGGTTAAGCATGAGTCATATGAATGATATGATCGACACTTCGTTGTCCACCATTGAAACCACATCTCTTCTCGTGATGATCGGATTAGGTGTGGTGAATTTGGATCGTGTTCACTAAACAACTTGAGGGATGTTGAATTTAGTGGGAGTTCATCTAGTAATTTGATTAAGTTGAACTATTTATCATGAACATAGTCTAAATTGTACTTGCAAATACTGTAGATCCAATGGCCAAGTCCAACTTCAACTTCAACATTTTTGCTGAGAAAGAAAAGCTTAGAAACAATGGGTCTAACTTCACCAACTGGTTCCGCAATCTAAGAATCATTCTGTCTGGCGGACAAAAGGACTATGTCCTTAAGAAAGTGCTAGGTGACGCCCCTGCTATAGATGCGCCGGCTGATGAAAAAGCTGTTTATCAGTCGCGCAAGGATGATTATGATTTGATTAAGATCGTCATGTTGTATGCTATGGAATCGGATCTTCAAAATCGTTTTGAGGAGTTCGCGCCCTTTGAGATTCTCGAGGAGCTGAAAAACATGTTTAGACTCAAGCCCGCTCGAGAGATATGAGATCTCTAAGAAATTCCTTAACTACAAGATGGAGGAAGGAGTTCATTAGTGAGCACGCCATTAAGTTGATGGGCTACACTCAACGCCTTGAGCAACTGGACTGCAAGATTCCAGAGGAGCTCAAGATTGACACTCCTAGCTACAAAAGTTTTGTAATTGATCACAATCAGATTGGTTCCACTGATATGATCACTGAGCTCTTTGCTAAAATGAAAGTAGCGGAGGTGAACATAAAAAAGAATAATCATGTGTTGATGGTCAACAAGCCCCCCACCTTCAAGAAAGGTAAGGGTGCAAGGAAGCCCTTCAAGAAAGGCGGCAAGCGTTGCCCTCGCTGAGAAGAAGCTCAAGTCTGGTCCTAAGCCGGACCTTTGAGTGCTTCTATTGCAAGGACAAGGGTCCTTTGCTTAATCGTCCAAGTACTTAGCGGACAAGAAGGCTGGCACCATCAAAGGTATATTTGATATACATGTTATTGATGTTTTCCTTACTAGCCCTCGTTGTAGTGCCTGGGTATTTGATCTGGTTCGATTGCTAATATTTGTAACTCGAAACAGAGCTACGGAATAGACGCGGCTTGCGAGGATGAGGTGACGATGCGCGTTGGCAACGGATCAAGAGTTGATGTGATGGCCGTCGGCACGCTCTCCTTAGTTCTACCTTCGGGATTAGTTTTAAACCTTAATAAATGTTATTATGTGCCTGCGTTGAGCATGAACATTATTTCTGGATCGTGTTTATTGCAAGACGGTTATTCATTTAAATCGGAGAATAATGGTTGTTCTGTTTATATGAGTAACATCTTTTATGGTCATGCACCTCTTGTGAATGGTTTATTTCTTCTAAATCTCGAAAGGGATGAAACACACATCCATAACATTGAGGCTAAGAGATGCAAAGTAGATAGTGATAATACTACTTATTTGTGGCCGCTGTCGTCAGGTCATATTGGAGTAAAGCGCATGAAGAAACTCCATTCGGATGGACTTTTGGAGTCTCTTGATTTTGAATCATTTGACACATGCGAACCATGCCTCATGGGCAAGATGATCAAAACCCCGTTCTCCGGTATGATGGAGCGAGCAACGGACTTGTTGGAAATCATACATACCGATGTATGCGGACCGATGAGTGTTTCGACGCGCGGTGGATATCGCTATTTTCCCACTTTTACCGATGACTTAAGTAGATATGGGTATATCTATTTAATGAAACATAAATCTGAAATGTTTGAAAAGTTCAAAGAATTTCAGAATGAAGTGGAGAACCATCATAACAGAAAGATTAAGTTTCTACGATCCGATCGTGGGGGCGAATATTTGAGTTATGATTTTCTCACGCATCTTAAAGCAAGCGGAATTGTTTCGCAACTCACGCCACCCTGAACACCACAGTATAATGGTGTGTCTGAGCGGAATCGAACCCTATTAGATATGGTCCGATCGATGATGTCTCTTACTGATTTGCCGTTATCATTTTGGGGTTATGCATTAGAAACCGCTGCTTTCACTTTAAATAGGGCTCCATCTAAATCTGTTGAGACGACACCGTATGAACTATGGTTTGGTGCTAAACCTAAGTTGTCGTTTCTTAAAGTTTGGGGATGCGAAGCTTACGTCAAGAAGTTGATGCCGGACAAGCTCGAACCCAAAGCAGAGAAATGCGTCTTCATAGGATACCCTAAGGAATCTATTGGGTATACCTTCTATCACAGAACCGAAGGCAAAGTGTTTGTCGCAAAGAACGGTTCCTTTCTTGAGAAGGAGTTTCTCTCGAAAGAAGTGAGTGGGAGGAAAGTAGATCTAGACGAGGTTATTGAACCTTCTCTTGAATTGGAGAGTAGCGCAGCACCTGAAATTGTTCCAGTGCCGCCTGCACCAACAATAGAGGAAGCTAATGACAAGGATCATGAAGCTTCGGACGATGTCACATCGAACGTCGAGGTCGACAAGGTCGCGTGCCCTCCCGAGTGGTACGGCAACCCTATCTTGACTGTCTTGTTAGTAGAAGACAGTGAACCTACGAACTATGAGGAAGCGATGATGAGCCCAGACTCTGAGAAATGGCTAGAAGCCATGAAATCCGAATTGGGATCCATGAGCGAAAACCAAGTATGGACTTTGGTGGACCCTCCTAGCGACCGAAAGGCCGTTGAGTGCAAATGGATCTTCAAGAAGAAAACGGACGCGGATGGTAATGTTACCGTCTATAAAGCACGGCTTGTTGCGAAAGGTTTTGACAAGTTCAAGGTGTTGACTACGATGAGACTTTCTCTCCGTAGCGATGTTTAAGTCCATTCGATTTTATTAGCAATTGATTCGTTTCATGTTTATTAATTATGGCAAATGGATTTCAAGTCTGCTTTACTCAATGGCAACATTGTTGATGAGTTTTATATTATGCTTCCATTAGGTTTTGTCGATCATAAGGATCGATAAAGTATGCAAACTTCAGCCTTCCATTTATGGATCAAGCAAGCATCTCGGAGTTGGAACCTTCGTTTGATCAAGTGATCAAGAGCTTTGGATTTGTTCCAAATTGCTACGAAGCTTGCATCTACAAGAAAGTGAGTGGGAGCTCGGTGACGCTTTCCGTACTATATGTGGATGACATATTAATTATTGGAAATGACATCGACATGCTTAACGATGTGAAGAGTTATTTGAATAAGTGTTTTTCAATGAAATACCTAGGTGAAGCTGCTTATATATTGGGCATCAAAATCTATAGAGATAGACAAAGACGCCTGATAGCTTTAAGCCAGAGTACATACCTAGACAAAGTTCTGAAAAGGTTCAGAATGGATAAAGCATTGAAAGGTTCAGTGCCTATGTTGTCAGGTAAGATATTGAGAAAGGCTCGATTGTCCATTCGGTAAATGATAGGAAGCTATGAGCAAAGTGCCTTATGCTCGCCATAGGTTCCATCATGTATGCCATCTTGTGTACTAGACCGGATGTGTCCAATGCTCTTAGTTTGACGAGCGATATCAAAGTGATCCAGAGTGGAACACGGACAATCGTGAAGAACATCCTAAGGTACCTAAATAGGACTAAAGAAATGTTCTTAGTCTATGGGGTGATGAACAATCGTCGAAAACGGTTACGTCGATGCTAGTTTCGACACCGACAAGGATGATGCTAAATCTCAGACAGGATACGTGTATATTTTGAATGGAGGAGTTGTGAGCTGGAGAAGCTGCAAGCAAAGCGTGGTCGCGGGATCTACAGTAGAAGCGGAATACATGGCTACTGCAGAAGCGTCAAGTGAAGGAGTTTGGATCAGAAACTTCATCACTGAGCTTGGCGTGGTTCCAAGTGCATTGGACCCACTGGAGATATTGTGTGACAACACTGGCGCCATAGCACTCGCTAAGGAACCAAGATATCATCCAAAGACCAAGCATATCAACCGGAAGTTTCATATAATCCGAGATTATATAGCAGATGGAGATCTGAAGATCAGCAAAGTACATACAGATCTGAATGTCGCAGATCCATTGACTAAACCTCTTCCACGTGTAAAACATGATCAGCACCTCAGTGCCATGGGTGTGAGATTGTTTCCAAATGTAAACTAGATTATTGACTCTAGTGCAAGTGGGAGACTGTTGGAATTATGCCCTAGAGGCAATAATAAAGATGTTATTATTATAATTCTTGTTCATGATAAAGTTTATATTCCATGCTAGAATTGTATTAAGCGGAAACATTAATACTTGTGTGGTTTGTGAACAACACCATGTTCCTAGTACGCCTCTATGGACTAGCTCATTGATCAATGATGGTTAAGGTTTCCTAACCATAGACATGAGTTGTCAATTGATAATGAGATCATATCATTGGAGAATGATGTGGTGGATAGACCCAAACTAAGCGAAGCAATTAGATCGTGTCATCGTGTTCGTCTTTGCGAAGCTTTTCCTATGTCAAATATTGTATTCCTTAGACCATGAGATAATACAACTCACTGGTATCGGAAGAAAGCTTTGAGGTCATCAAACGTCATCCTATGAGAGGGTGATCATAAAGGTGTCTCTCAGGTGATCGGAAAGTATCTGTTGGGTTGTATGTATCGAGATGGGATTTGTCCCTCCCAAGTCGGAGAGATATACTTCGGGCCCACTCGGTAATCGATATCAACACCGCTTGCAAGCATGTGGTTAAGGAGTTAATCACAAAGTGATATCGGATTAAACGAGTAAAGTACTTATTGTGAACGAGATTGAACTAGGTATGACGATACCGACGATCGAATCTCGCAAGTAAAATATCGCGAGCGAAGGAATATATATATGGGATTGAATGAATCCTGGCATCGTGGTTCATCCGATATGATCATCGATGAATGTGGGAGTCAATATGGGTGCAGACCCGCTGTTGATTATTGATAGAAGATCATGTCGCATATATTCGAACCGCAGGTCACACACTTAACGTGTCTCGACGCTAGGATAGATTGGATACTTGGTTTATGAATTTTTGTTCGAGTCTCGGATGGGATCCGGGACATCACGAGAGGTTCCGGAATGGTTCGAGAATAAGATTCATATAAGGCGGTGCAGTTTTGGAGTTCGAATTGTTTGGATTAATCGGTATTGTACCGAAGCTTTAGAACCTTCCTAAGGGGCCAACGTGGTCCCACCTTCCGGGAGGGGCATGGGCCTATGAGGGAGTGTCCTGGCGCATTGGGGGCACAAGGCCCCATAGGGCCCAGCCGATCCTAGATAAGTTTAAATCGTTTAAACTAGAGATAAGATAAGATAGGATTTCTAGATAAGGGAGAGTTTAAATTGTTTAAACTAGAGATAGGCTTGGAGGAGGCTAGGCTGGCCGCACCCCTCTATATATAGAGGGCTGGTGCGCCTCTCACAACCCCTTACACCTTCCTCCAAACCCAGTTGCCCTGTGCCTTCCTCTCCCCTCCCATTTGTTTGTGAAAAGCCTGCGTGAAATTCTCCACCATATACACCACGCCGTCGTGCTGTAGATCCAATCTATCTCTCCACCATACTTGCTGGTCCGAGGAAGGAGGAGACGTCGAGGTGCCGCACGTGTGCATCTCATGGAGGCACCGCCACTTGTGGTGCTGGATCGGATCGGATCGCGAGGAGGAGAAGCGAGTACGACTACATCACCCACGTTCCGACGAACGTTCCGCTGTGCGAATCTTCAAGGGTATGAAGATCTAATCCAATCTCTCTCGTTGTTTGCATCTCCGTAGATTAGATCTTGGCTTTTCCCTCTGTTCGCTTTTCCCTCGTTTTTTGCATCTCCTAGATTAGATCTTGGCTTTTCCCTCTGCAAAACCCTTCATTTAGCAAGAAGTTGAATCTTGCCAAACAACTCTCACTCGTTCTCAATACATTTACTGTTTGGTGGGTCCTCTGAACAGATTATCGCAAGGTGTGAAGTTAATTTCGAAACACAGCCAAAATTTCAAAACACGGTGAGTCATAGTCTCTTTGGTTGTTTCGAAAACACGGTCAAATTTCGAGGCATGCATATTCTTAGCAAGAAGTTGAATCTTGACAAATAGCCCTTACTCGTTCTTGATACATTGACTGCCGGGTAGGGCCACTGAACAGATTATGGCAAGGTGTGAAGTTAATTTTAAAACACAGCCAAAATTTCAAAACACGGTGAGTCATAGTCTCTTTGATTGTTTTCAAAACACGGTCAAATTTTGAGGCATGCATATTCTTAGCAAGAAGTTGAATCTTGCCAAACAACTCTCACTCGTTGTCGATACATTGACTGCCTGGTGATGGGTCTGCTTAACAAATTATGGCAAGGTGTGAAGTTAATTTCGAAACACAACCAAATTTCAAAACACGGTGAGTCATAGCCTCTTTAATTGTTTTCAAAACATGGTCAAATTTCTAGGCATGCATATTCTTAGCAAGAAGTTTAATCTTGCCAAACAACTCTCACTCATTCTTGATACATTGGCTGCCTGGTGGGTCCACTGAACAGATTATCGCAAGGTGTGAAGTTAATTTCAAAACACACACTACAAGAAAAGTTTCCTTCCAGAACGAATTGGCCCAATGGTCGTCATAGAAGGCGCGTCTTCCGTGATGAAATTCTCGGCTTGGCCGTGGCCGATGGAAAACTTTTTTTCAGGTTTCGCGGCCCTCTACTATGACGGATAGGCTAAAAACATGGAGGAAGCTCGGCTGGCGCATGGCAGAAGCAAGATTTTTGTTTCCTCGCCTGCTATTGACTCGCCGAAGTCTTTTGAGGCATGTGGGTCCTAGACATCACTGTCTCTAGTGGACCATACTTTTCGGTCGCGCCTCCCTGATTTGAACTCGATAACGTTGCTCGAGGCGTCTGCCGTTTAGTCAGGCTGCTAGGTCCCACATGTTAGCCTCTCATTAGAAGGATCGTGTGCATGATGGAATTTTTTCCTTCGCTCGCGCTACCCTATTCCAAAGTTGATAGCACTGCTCGATGCATCTACCGTCTAATCAACCTCCTGGGAGCCACATGTCATCCTCTCATTAGAAGAAACATGTGTATGATGGAATTTTTTCCTTCGCTGGCGCTACCCCGTTCCGAGTTGATAGCGCTGCTCGACGCATCTACCATTTAACCAACCTCCTGAGCCCCACATGTCATCCTCTCATTAGAAGGAACGTGTGTATGATGGATTTTTTTCCTTGGCTCACACTACCCTGTTCCGAACTTGATAGCGTTGTTCGATGCATCTACCGTTTAATCACGATCCTGGGCCCCACATGTCATCCTCTCATTAGAAGAAACGTGTGTATGATGGATTTTTTTCCTTCACTGGTGCTACCCCGTTCCGAGTTGATAGCGTTGCTCGACGCATCTACCGTTTAACCAACCTCCTGAGCCCCACATGTCATCCTCTCATTAGAAGAAACGTGTGTATGATGGATTTTTTCCTTGGCTCGCGCTACCCCGTTCTGAGTTGATAGCGCTGCTCGACGCATCTACCATTTAACCAACTTCCTGAGCCCCACATGTCATCCTCTCATTAGAAGAAACGTGTGTATGATGGATTTTTTACCCTCTATCACGCCTTCATGTTCCGAACTTGATAGCTTTGCTCGCTGCATCAGCCGTTTAATCAAACTCCTGGACCCCACATGTCATCCTCTCATTAAAAGAAACGTGTGTATGATAGAATTTTTTCCCTCGGTCGCGCCTCTGTGTTCCGAACTTGATAGCGTTGCTCGTTGCATCTACCGTTTAATCATGATGTAGGGCCCCACCCCCACATGTCAAACACTCATAAGAAGAAACGTGTGTATGATGGAATTTTTGCTCTCGGTCTCTCCTCCGTGTTTCGATCTTGATAGCCTTGCTCGTTGCATCAACCATTTTTCTAGGCTGCTGAGTCCCCCATGTGAGCCTCTCATTAGAAGAAAGGTGTGCATGCTAGACTTTTTTCTTGCTCGTGCCTCCTTGTTTCGAACTTGGCAACGTCGCTCGAGGCAGAACCTGTATAAGGCCGTGCTACTGGGTCCCACATGCCGGTCTCTCTGTATATCAAACATGCGTATGATGGACTTTTTTTCGGTCGCATCCGCTATTTTGACCTTGGCAACGCTGCTCGATGTGGTAGCCGTGTATGGTATTGCTGCTGATTCCCCCATGTCACCCTCTCTGGTATGTTCTGGTTGGTGGGTCCCTGATGCCAGCCTCTCTGTACAAGTATTTAACTTTTTTTCAAACCCGAGCATTAAACTCGAGGGATGCTGCAGGCTGGTGGGTTCGCGATGTCAGCCTCTTCGTAATGCGATATTAAAAAGTAAACCCTTTCTAAAAAAGTAAACCCAAGATATATAAAATTTGTAAACACAGTGGATTCGAACTAAAGACCTTCAAATAAAATCAAATAGACATAAACTGAGTGTTTTGCCACAATACCAAAGATACTAATAGAAATTGAATCATTAAACATGTATTAGTACTACAACTTATGTATCAGTCTTCTAAAAAATATTGTTGTGTTTCCCTGTTATCTCTCTTAAAATAAAAGAGCAGTGCTACTGGAACCTCGATTTATAAAAAGCCACATAATGGATTAGTTTCATAAAAACATGGGTAGGCATAGTTTTTTTTACAGGTGGGGGGAACTGCCAAAAAGGCCAAATTAAAAAGTTTTTGGGCTATGGTCAATTGGGTCTTATCTCAAATTTTACTGGGCTATGTCTCGCCAGATTTAAACACAGACCTCTTCGAGGGAGGAAAAAAGCAATAATTCCTTTGACAGATATTCATGTAAAAATATCTAATGAACACACACCACATGCGCCAAAACAGGGCTGGTATCCAATGACTTCACTTGGTGAAATCACGCTGTATATCTTTACCCTCTCATCTCTGTCCAAAATGCATCCAACGGTTCCGATGACACAAAGGCAAAAGCTCTAGAGCAAGCAGCCAGCAGCAACGACATAACTTTTGACAAATTCAATACCATTTGAAAGATTAAGGAGTATAGAATAATAATACATAAAAAAATCGACAGATTTCTAGTTCATATTCAACAGCACTTGACCAATTTAGAAGCATTTCAAAGTGACTGATTCAGCAATACAAACACTGAAATTCAATATCACTACAGAGAGAGACAGTTCTTGTTTTTGCTCTAAAAACCATGCCACACGATCAGTTTGCCCTTTTCTCCAAACACACTTGATCACAACACATCATTGTCATAATATTTGCTCATATAGGGAACCGTCATATAGATACAGATATACCATACCAGTATGTACTAGTCATAGCTCCAATCCAGCAAAAGGTTATCACAGTTTTACCACCCATATATGATTAGTGGAGATAAGACAACCACATAATTAATTACAATAGCATGCAACCAAAGAGCTAGACAACCAGGAAGTTCATGAACATCATGCTGCATTCAGGGCAGCGAGATACATCGACCTCGACCATTCTTCCAATAGTAAGTTTGGCTGCTTTCCGGAACTTGATCCCCTAGAAGTAGCTGCCAAGCGCCCATCAGTCGAGTTAATGGTGTAGCGTCCCTCGATAAGCAATCCTTCGCTCTGCATCGTGAAGACTATTGTGCCCTTTCGTCTGGCCTGGAGTTGCTTTGTGGCACTCTTAGGCAATTTCTGAGTCAAAGCTAGAGATAGACGCATAATTACTAAGAGCGATACACTGAATCATGTGAAACTTGAGAAGACATTCAGAACAGTTTATGTGCCGCCATATACTCACAAACATAATCCGGAGCGACCTTGTGATGACACATGTGTAGGATATGGTCTGACAAGGTGCTGCCCGAGGTGATGAAGGAGTTTGTGCTGGTGCCTGTGCTAGGGCAGGTGCTGGTGCAGGAGATGGTGCCACTAATTGTTGAGGGGCTGGTGCAGGAGCCAGAAGGTCTAGAAGCGGTGCCGGCGCCAGCAGCTTGATGCTAGATTCCTTCTGAGGGGTAGCTAAGCTGACTGCAGGGATGGTAGAGGTAGATGAGAAGTGTACAAGCAAAATGGTCTCTTATACAACAGTTACTCACAAGACAGTGATCAGAGGATATGATGAGTATACAAGAAAATTAAGTTACTACCTCCATTCTTTCTACTTAGGTCAACAGGTGCCGGAGCAGGAACTAGGGCCAGTGTCGTTGGGGGTGCCAGCAGCTTGGTGCTGGTTACCTTCTGAGGGGTAGGTAAGGGGACTACAGGAGTGGTCAGAGAGGCATATGAGATGTGAACAAGCAAAATGGTTTCTTATACAACAGTAACTCCTAGACAGAGATGAGAGTATACAAGAGAATTAAGTTACTACCTCTATTCTTTCTCCTACTGAGGTCAACATGTGTTGTTTCAGGAACTGGGGCCGGTGATGGTGCCGGTGCCAGCAGGTTGATGCTGGCACCCTTCTGGGTGGTACATAAGGGGAAGCGGACTGCAGAACTGGTCAGGGTCATATGATGAGTAAAGACAATGGTGCAGAATAGTTAGTCGCACGAAAATCATTAGAGGTTGTGATGAGTACAGAATCAAATTAATTAGTACTATCTTTGTTCCTGGTCCTTCGGTCAACAGGTGTACGATGGCGTGCAAGTATCTACCCAGGCTTGCTAAAATCAAATGTTATCTCGTCCCCCTGCTTCAGACCATTCTCACAGACATACTTGGACCAACCTCGGCCACCCAAATAGGTGGTGGCCATCATCTGGGAGACATCCACATCATATAGTTGCCGCATGCCTTTAGGGCCCTCGCTATACAGAGTTAGAAACTTGTCATTTCCGAACATCTTGTTTATAATGGGGCGAGTGACACAAGGGACAACTTTCATGGGAAAATTGATAGACAAGTAAGGCGACAGCAAAAAAAGTGAGATACAAGATCTTACATCAAGTCGGTCTAGACCACTTGGAATCCATACCTGATACCATGGGTACCCTTTGCGAAGGGTGGCCATGCACCATTTTTCATCCCTCTGCCTTTGTAATGGCATACAAGGGCCCCCTTTCAATCCACAAGCTTGACAAGAGGAGGGTAGCAGAAAGGGTTGAGAAGCTGGTGCATGGTACTAATTGAAATTAAGTGGAAAGGTTAAATTATGTAAAGAGCAAGTAAATCTAATAATATAAGAAAAAACCATTACCTGTTAAGCAAACAAATTTTATTTTTGTGAACTTCTAATGATCATAAACATATAGTACTAGCTGATAAAAATAACATGGAAAATCATAACATGTGAAATTGTGGATTTCCAAATTATACTGACTTCTTAGAGAGGTCACTGCCCACCTAGGTACTATGTTGGCGCTTCCTCGTTGTGTAGAGGATGTCCTCTTTTGGTGCGGGCATCAGAAATCTACTAGCCTCTACAGTAGCCTCGGCCTCCACAGCAGCACCTTCAATCTGCATAAATAGCAACAGAGCTCAACAGTTCAATACTATGTAAAGTTTGGTCAAACTTTCCGTCGTTTGAGTTTTCAAAAAATACAGTATATTCCTAAGCCTTGGATTCATGTAAACACAGTGCCAGAATTAATAAAATCACACATATGTTTCTGAACATCTAATAAGCATGCATCACACCAAGCGGGTAATACTTAAATCTCTCTGCACCATGGTAATAAGGGTATTAAGAACAAATACCTTTCTCTTTAAGCTGGGCCCTCCTAGCTGGTCGGTGGCCTTGCGCTTGTTTTTTGGTGAGTAGTGGTACTGCAGATCGATCATGCGGATGGGGGTACCATCCTGTTTGTCACGAGCCGCACATTCGCATGTATGTACCACCGTGCTATAGTAAATGAAGAAGAGATGGTGTCATAGAGGCTTCCACAAAAAAAGATGCAGACAGAGACAACTTTTAGCACAAGGATACATCCAGGTTGCAGCCAACCACTTTCAGCACTGGAAAGAATGGAAGAACGCAACGAATATACTGCTACATTACCTTTTTAGGCAACTTTTAAGGGAACTGACGGGACCATCCCTGTCCGTAGTGGCCGTGCGCGCCACTGACCCATAGTTCTCCATACAGAATCTGACGCAAAATCCATTGCACATTACGAGTAGCAACTAAAGGTTACAGAAGTGAAGAACACCGAAATCGAACCCGACCAAATGCCCCAATCAGAACAGCGGTGACCATGCCCTGGTCTAGAATACATATGAAATCAGTACCACCTCCCCCCATCCCCACCACCACCCCCACCGCACCCAAATGACCCAATCGATTAGAGAAGAGGAAAAATATCCTGATTAGGTGATTCCGAGGTGAGCAATAAGCAAAAACTCCACAATCAAAGCATACCAAATACTACCAGTAGTAGTACTAATAGTACCCCCAATGGCCCAATCGGAAGAAAATTAAGCAAAGCCGGATTTCGAGGTGAGCAAATACACCCACCTATTTCAACAAGAACTCCCCAATCGGAGGTTGCACCAGTTCCAACAGTTGCTTGCTCGATGTGAGCTAGCTAGTGATGGTTTCTTGTCTTGTCGTCGGTAGAAAGGCATGGACAGGGGAGTAGTAGTACTAGCAGTAGTAGGGCTGGGTAGTACACTTTTTTCTACAGTATTTTTAAGTGGTATCGGCAGGAACATTTTGCCGGGAGAGAATCCCGAATTTTTTATCACATCTATCACGTGGTTGCCTACAGCTGTTTCAAGCGGGACCCATGGCAGGGGTGAGTTAAAGCAGGTCCCACGTCAAGTGGGTGAGATAATTTACCGAGCGAACCTCCTCATTCCCTTGGTACCAGTATTAGTTCTCCCGGGTTCCTCTCCAAGGACTAAGAAAATCGCCCCTCTTCGAATCAAATTGGTCCTAGCTTATTATCCTTCTGCTGATTCGTCTCAGGGAGCAGTGGACATACGGCGGTAATTGCAGCATAGGGAACCAGCGCTGGAGCCTCAAAAACAGTTTAGGAACCGATAAAATGATAAGCTTGGATTTCAGACTAGAAACACACACAAACACACATATACTCCGTATATACTAATATACGGAACAATTTCCAATTATAGTTCTGCTAACAAAGGCCTAGAAATCATAATAAGGTAGCTCCATATTACTACGACAGTAGCGAACCAATCTTGGGATAGCTCTACACCCCAAGAGTTTTGCAGCTGGGCTAGTGGTCATGAACGGCACCAAAAGTACATCCCTAATGATCAGCAGCCCTGCATCAAATCCATCCAGACGCAGTGTACCCGATCCACAACCTCAGGTACAGGCTCATCAATGAACATGTCATCGTCATTACCATCAAAGTCCTCTTCGATCGTTTGCTTCTGCGATTAGTAGATTAACAGATAGATTTATAGACAAACATCAAAGAAACACAACTTGAACATTTGTCGTTCTACAGATATACCTTGTCATCTAGCATAGTGGTAGTACCAGAAATGAATCCTGTTTCATGCAGCTTGCGCTTTTTCTCTCCTCCCCCTTCTCCAAGTTGATCTAGATGCTCAGGAGTTCTGCTTCCCCTACTTGATCTTGGTGATAAAGATGTGCTTCCCCCGGTTCAGATGGAGGATCATATGGTTCATCATGAAATACCCATCTAACATATGTGCTAGGCATCCCAAATGTAAAAATATGGTCTTCCACTATACTTTGAGGCAGCACCCTACGATTCGCACCCAACCGGCAGGGGCAATGTACTTTTGAGTTATCACAATGAGCTCTAACAAATCCCATAAATCGTAGAACATCAAGGATACGTTTAGCGCTTCCTAATGGAGCAATACATATCCAAAATCTGCCCATCTATTTAATTATGACATACAAGGTTGGTTATTAATAAAAGAAAAGCACGAAACATATAGATGAAGCACAAAAACTATATATGCCTATGCGTTTCAGCAAACATATTGACAGCAAAAATCGCCGAAGGTATTTAGGAACAAAGATCCAGCGCAGAATAAACTATGACCATGCAGATCGAGGACCAATTAAACTACATAGGAGTATTTGAAAGGGCAATAAAAATGCCAACCAGATCGAGCTAGAGATAGAAGGACTACCGTTGGATCGACGTGCCCACCGGTGCGTCTCAAAAAGACCAACATGTATGGAAAGCTTCTTCGCGCACGTTGGTGATGAGGAGCGGCCGTAAGCGCGTCTATTTTGTGGGGAAGGGGTGAGGCCTAGGCGGCGGAGGGTGGAAGTTAATACAGCCTTAAGGGTGCGATCATGGAGGGATAACTTTGGAAATTCTAACCTACCCTGCTTTGGGCACCACCATATACGTGGCCCACCTGCCAGTCACCATAGATCAAAGTTGATCCAAAATTTGTCAATATACAAGTTTATGTTTTACCATGGAAACTAATGCACATAGCATTGCACTTTGTGAACGAATGCCTTTATGTCAAAAAGTTATTTAATTTCAGCATCTTCAGCTAGGAAGCATGGAAACTCATGAAAGTAGGGCATTATCCATCAAATCTGGAATCTCCTGTGTAAACAATTGCTTGAAATGCCAAGATGCACCGATCTACCAAGTATGGCCAGGTTTGTAAGCTTGGTTGGCGAAGATACTTCAATGTACAGAGTAGTACAAAAGATGAAAAAGGTACAGAAACTATGGCTATGACCTTGCTCCTCTTGTTTGAAAGCCTTGAATTAATGTTCATTAATTTCGACAGATGTCTATAAACTCATTAAATGATAGAAAGCATACATGCCCGTGGGTCTATCTGACGGGGACAGCATCCCAAGTGGGAGTAGCATACCTTAGAAGCTTCAACTTCAAAATTTCGGCAGAGCACCGAAATATCCCTCCCACCCATTCAAACATCCCGCCCATCCATTCAAACATCCAGCCCCCAAAAAAACATCCAGCCCCAAAAATTATTTTATTGCACAAATTTAGCCTGGAAGCTTGAAAGGGCGTTATACATTGTGTGAAAAAAGGGGGCGGTGGCATTTTGAGCCATCATCTTTGTAGTTGCTTCACAACAAAACACATTGTTAGTACTTGGAAATTCGAAAACAAACTTCAAATTTGGAAGCAGACATATTGGTTGATTTGCAAAGATGCACTGATCTACCAAATACAGACACGTCATCATAAACTATATCCATGACCTTGGTCACCTTTTTTTTGGATGATGGTCATCTTCTTGAAAGCCTTAAATTGTTCGAAAATTTCAGAAAATGCCTAGAAACTTGTTTAAATGCTGGAAAGCAATTGTCGCTGGCGTGTGGGCCTAGACGGTGACAACGCGTTTGAGAGGCCCCACGCCGGAGTAGCGTATGCTAGAAGCTTCGACCTCAAAATTTGTTACGACGCCCAAACATTACACCCATCCAATTAAAATATCCCGCGCATCCATTCAAACATGCTTCACCTCTTTCTAGAATGCAAAATTCCTCTTCTATCCCTGCTCCAGAAACAAGAATCCGAGGGAGCACTGCAATAACAGAGGGATATAGGTGGTAAATTTGCGTTCTCCCAAGTGCATCACCCCATCCATGTTTCCCGGCCCTTCTTCAATATTTACCTGCCCGCCCACTCCGACCTACACCGAATTACGGGAAGTAGAGATTCCCATCGCTTGTTGTTCAAAATTCGAACATTTTTCGCTAAACCGAGATAAAATCGTTAAAATCATCCAGCCTGGCTTATACTATCATTCCACTATGTCAGAGTAAAAGCTAAAAAAACAAAGCCAAAAACACGTTCATAGCTTTATAAGCCAAAAATCAAAAGCCAGAATTCAAGCCCAACCAAAGAGCGCCTAACTCTCAAGGAACTCTTCCTGTTTCTCCCTTGTTTTAGTACCCGGGTACATTCAATTTTATTTAACAAGAAATATGACCAAGCAGGATATCATCGACTTGTAGATCAATTTTTTAGATACTTTCATTAAATTGCGGTAACACCATTCTGTTCCACGAATATATATAACCATAAAGTTTGAAAATATTATTGAGAATTCACGGAATCCTAAACCATAAAATCTAAACCCCTAATCCCTGACCAAGCAGGTATCGTGCAACTATAGATCAAAAATTGAGATACTTTAGTTAAATTAGGTAAGGCCATTCTATTAGACGAATATAAGCATAAATCATGAGCATTACCAAAAATTCTCTGAACCCAAAACCGGAAACAACCTATAAAACTAAAATGTAAAACCCTAAACCCTCGGCCCATAAACCCTAATCAAGCAGGTATCGTGCACTTATATATCAAAATTTGAGATGCTTTCATTAAATTGCGGTAACGCCATTCTATTCCACGAATAGAAGCATAAAGCTTGAACATTATTTAAAATTCCAAAAACCCTAAAATTTAAACACTAATTAAACCCCAAATCCTTACCAAACACGTAGCATGCACTTATCGATCAAAAGTTGATATATTTCCATTAAACTGGTAACTCCATTCTATTCGATGAATATAAGCATAAATATTGAGCATTATCGAAAATACCCGAAACCCTAAATAACCCCTAATAAAACCTAAACCTAAAACCCCAAACCCTCAACCCATAAACCATAATAGAACAGGTATCATGCACTTATAAATCAAATTTGGAGATACTTTCAATGAGTTAGGTAACGCCATATATATTCTAGTCGACGAATATAAGCATAAAGCTTGAGTATTATCGAAATTCGATAATCCCCCTAAACTCTATTTAGTCCATAAAACCTAAATCGTAAAACCCTAAACCCTCGACCCATATAAACCCTAACCAAGCAGGTATCATGGACTTATAGATCAAAATCTGAGATTCGATCTTTCATTAAATTGCGGTAACACCATTATATTCCACGAATATAACAATAAAGTCTAAACATTATTGGAAATGCCCTAAACCCTAAAACCCTAAACCCTCAACACCTCACGTAGCATGCACTTATCGATCAAAAATTGATATATTTTCATTAAACTGGTAACTCCATTCTATCGGATGAATATAAGCATAAATCTTGAGCATTATTGAAAATATCCTAAATGACCCCTAATAAAACCTAAAACTAAAACCCCAAACCCTCAACCCATAAATCCTAACCAATCAGGTATCATGCACTTATAGAACAAATTTTGAGATACTTTCATTGAGTTAGGTAACTCCATATTCCATTCAACGAATATAAGCATAAAGCTCGAGTATTATTGAAAATTCGATAAACCCCCTAAACCATATTCAGTCCATAAAACCTAAACCGTAAAACCATAAAACCCTAAAGCCTCGACCCATATAAACCCTAACCAAGCATGTATCATCGACTTATAGATCAACATTTGAGATTCAATCATTCATTAAATTGTGGTAACGCCATTCTATTACACGAATATAACAATAAAGTTTGAACATTATCGAAAATACCCTAAACCCTCAACCCCGCCTAAACGACATTGGCAAATGAGGTATCACATGCACATGTAGATCAAAATTTCAGATAAACATTCCTCAAATTGTGCTAACGCTATTCAATTCCATGAATATAAGCATATATAAAGCAGCTTGAACATTATCGAAAATTCCCAAAAACCTAAACCCTAAACACCTAAACCCCCAAAACCATAAAATACCTAAACCCTCAACCCCTTACCAAGCAGGTATGATGCACTTATAGATCAAAATTCGAGATACTTTCATTAAAGTGCGATAACACGAGTCTATTCCACGAATATATATAAGCATATATATATAAGCTTGAACATTATTATTGAAAATTCATAAACCCTAAAACCTAGAAAACCCTAAACCCTAAAACCCTAAATACCAACCTTAAACTCCTAAGCCCTAAACGCTAAAATCCTAAGTCATATACCATAAACCCTAAACCCCTAAACCCTCAACCCAAAAAACACGAACCCTAAACCCCAGGATATATATATCTTGTGTGGAAACTAGGGCAATGGGATTTTGAGCCATACTTATTTGTAGTTTCTTCATGACAAAAGCCATTATCGTCGCTTGAAAAATTGAAAATATCTTCAAATTAAGAAGCTTCCTTTGTAAATAATATTTTAAATGCCAATAATACGAACCAATCTACCAAATACAAACATGTTGTTATAATCTATAGCAAAGGTGTGGCCATGACCTTGGTCACCTGGTTTGAAAGCCATGCAAATTCATACATGGTACGCCATATATCATATGACAAAATTAAAGCCATTATTATCGATTGGAGCTTTTAAAATAACTCCAAATATGGAAGCTCTTTTTCTAAACAATGTTGAAATACCAATATGCACCAATCTACCAAACATGGTTGCATTATCATAAAGTATGGTAACACACATGGCCTTGACATTGGTCATCTAGTTTTCGAAAGCCATGAATGTTCAAACATGGTACGCCATATTGTGAAACGAGTTTTTCAAGAGTTATCAAATTTTATATATTTTCATGGAAACTAGCCAATGCACACAGTGAGACACCAACAGACAAACGAATGGTTGTATTTCGTTTTATATTTTGTTTCTTTACTTTTTTAAAAGACTGGCCCAAATTTGGTGTCATTACTATTCATATCAAAAAATTGGAATCTTGCAAAACTCTCAGTGGTTCTCCAATATTTGACTAATTCGGTTCCTTTAAACTATTTTTAAAAAGTCAAGAGCAAGCTATATCACACACTTTGTAGTACATAAAATATACTTACTTTCAATCATCAAAAAGTTATTTAATTTCAGCATCTTCAGCTAGGAAGTTTGGAAACTCATGAAAGTAGGGCATTATCCATCAAATCTGGAATCTCCTTTGTAAACAGTTGCTTGAAACGCCAAGATGCACCGATCTACCAAATATGGCCAGGTTTGTAAGCTTGGTTGGAGAAGATGCTTCAATGTATGGAGTAGTACAAAAGATGAAAAAGGTACAGAAACTATGGCTATGACCTTGCTCCTCTTGTTTGAAAGCCTTGAATTAATGTTCATTAATTTCGGCAGATGTTTATAAACTCATTAAATGCTGGAAAGCATACAGGCATGTGGGTCTATCTGACGAGGACAGCATCCCATGTGGGAGTAGCATACCTTAGAAGCTTCAACTTCAAAATTTCGGCAGAGCGCCGAAATATCCCGCCCACCCATTCAAAGATCCCGCCCATCCATTCAAACATACAACCCCAAAAATTATTTTATTGCACAAATTTAGCCTGGAAGCTTGAAAGGGCGTTATACATTGTGTGGAAAAAGGGGGCGGTGGCATTTTGAGCCATCATCTATGTAGTTGCTTCAAAACAAAACACATTGTTGTTACTTGGAAATTCGAAAACAAACTTCAAATTTGGAAGCAGACATATTGGTTGATTTGCAAAGATGCACCGATCTACCAAATACGGACATGTCATCATAAACTATTTCCATGACCTTGGTCACCTTTTTTTGGGACGATGGGTTCGAAAATTTCAGCAAATGCCTAGAAACTCGTTTAAATGCTGGGAAGCAACTCTCGCTGGCGTGTGGGCCTAGACGGTGACAACGCGTCTGAGAGGCCCCACGCCGGAGTAGCGTATGCTAGAAGCTTCGACCTCAAAATTTGGTACGGCACCCAAACATCGCACCCATCCATTAAAATATCCCACGCATCCATTCAAACATGCTTCACCTCTTTCTAGAATGCAAAATTCCTCTTCTATCCCTACTCCGGAAACAAGAATCCGAGGGAGCACTACAATAACAGAGGGATATAGGTGGTAAATTTGCATTCTCCCAAGTGCATCACCCCATCCACGTTTCCCAGCCCATCTTCAATATTTACCTGCCCACCCACTCCGACCTACACCGACTTTTTGGACCCACTATGCAAGTGACCCACATGTCAGTGAGCCAGAATTACGGGAAGTAGAGATCCCCATCGCATGTTGTTCAAAATTCGAACATTTTTTGCTAAACCGAGATAAAATCGTTAAAATCATCCAACCTGGCTTATACTATCATTCCACTATGTCAGAGTAAAAGCTAAAAAAACAAAGCCAAAAACACGTTTGTAGCTTTATAAGCCAAAAATCAAAAGCTAGAATTCGAGCCCAACCAAATAGCCCAACCAATTTTATTTAACAAAAAATATGACCAAGCAGAATATCATCGACTTGTAGATCAATTTTTGAGCTACTTTCATTAAATTGCGGTAACACGATTCTGTTCCACGAATATATATAACCATAAAGTTTGAAAATATTATTGAGAATTCACGGAATCCTAAACCATAAAATCTAAACCCCTAAACCCTGACCAAGCAGGTATCATGCAACTATAGATCAAATTGAGATACTTTCGTTAAATCAGGTAACGCCATTCTATTAGACGAATATAAGCATAAATGCTGAGCATTACCAAAAATTCTCTGAACCCTAAACCAGAAACAACCCATAAAAATAAACTGGAAAACCCTAAACCCTTGACCCATAAACCCTAATCAAGCAGGTATCATGCACTTATATATCAAAATTTGAAATACTTTCATTAAATTGCGGTAACGCCATTCTATCCCACGAATATAAGCATAAAGCTTGAACATTATTTAAAATTCCTGAAACCCTGAAATCTAAACACTAAATCCTAAATCCTTACCAAACACGTAGCACGCACTTATCAATCAAAATTTATATATATTCATTAAACTGGAAACTCCATTCTATTCGATGAATATAAGCATAAATCTTGAGCATTATCGAAAATACCCTAAACCCTACACAACCCCTAATAAAACCTAAACCTAAAACCCCAACCCTTAACCCATAAACCCAAACAGATCAGGTATCATGCACTTATAGATCAAATTTGGAGATACTTTCAATGAGTTAGGTAACGCCATATATATTCTATTCGACAAATATAAGCATAAAGCTTGAGTATTATTGAAAATTTGATAAAACCCCTAAACCCTATTTAGTCCATAAAACCTAAACCTTAAAACCCTAAAACCCAAAACCCTCGACCCATATAAAAACCCTAACCAAGCAGGTATCATGGACTTATAGATCAAAATCTGAGATTCGATATTTCATTAATTTAGGTTACGCCATTCTATTCCACGAATATAACAATAAAGTTTGAACATTATTGAAAATTCCTGAAAACCGAAACATATAAAACCCAAATCCTAAACCCCTAAACCCTATAACCCTAAACCCTAAACCCTCACCAAGCACGTAGCATGCACTTATAGATCAGAATTTAAGATAATTTTGTTAAATTGGGTAACACCATTCTATTTGACGAATATAAGTGTAAATCCTGAGTAATATAAAAATTTCCCCAAACCCTAAACAACCCCTAAAACTTAAATCCTAAAGCCCTAAACCTTTAGCCATAAACCCTAACCAAGCTTGTGTCATGCACACATTGATCACAATTTTAGATACTTTCATTAAATCAGCTAACACCCATTCTATTCTACGAGTATAAGCATAAATCTTGAGCATTATTGAAAATTCGCTAAACCCTAAACCCTAAACAACCCAAAAACTAAACCGTAAAAACCTATAACCCTAAACCCTCGACCCATAAACCCTAACCAAAGCAGGTATTGCGCACTTATACATCAAAATTTGAGATACTTTCAATAAATTGATGTAATGTCATTCTATTCAAGGAATATAAGCATAAAGTAACTTGAACATTATCGAAAAATCCTATAACCCAAAACCCAAAACACTAAACCCCTAAACCCTAAACCGTTACCAAGCACGTAGCATGCACTTATAGATCAAAATTTGATATACTTTCGTTTAATTTGCTAACGCCATTTTATTCGACGAATATAAGCATAAATCTTGAGCATTATCGAAAATTCCCTAAACCCTAAACCCTAAAAAAACCCTAAAACCTAGACCCTAAAACACCAAACCTCAACCCATAAACACTAACCAAGCAGTTATCATGCACTTTATAGATCAAAATTTGAGATACTTTCATTAAATTAGGTAATGTCATTCTATTCGACAAATATAATAATAAAGCTTGAGCATTATTCTAAATTCGCTAAACTCTAAACCCTATACAATGATAAAACCTAAACTATAATACCCTAACCAAGCAGGTATCATGCACTTATAGATCAACATTTGTGATACTTTCATTAAAGTAGGTAACGCCATTATATTCGACGAATATAAGTATAAATCTTTGAGAATTATTGAAAAATCGCTAATCCCTAAACCCTAAACAACCCATAAAACCTAATCCGTGAAACCCTAAATCGTCGACCCATAAACCCTAAACCAGCAGGTACCATGCACTTATAGATCAAAATTTGAGATACTTTCATTAAATTGTGGTAACGCCATTCTATTACATGAATATAAGCATAAAGCTTGAACGTTATTGAAAATCATAAACCCTTAACCTTAAACCCAAATAACCTCCTTTCCCTAGAACTCTAACTTCCTAACCCAAGAACCCTAAACCCTTACCAAGGAGGTATAATGCACTTATAGATCAAATTTTGAAATACTTTTATTAAATTGCGATAACACCATTCTATTCCATGAATATAACCATATATATAAAGCTTGAACATTATTATTGAAAATTCCCTAAACCTTAAAACCTAAACTATCATAAACCCTAAAACCTTGAACAACCCTAAACCCTAAACCACTAAACCCTAAAAGCCTAAACCCTAAAATCCTAAACCATAAACCATGAACCCTTAAACCCTCAACCCAAAATAAAACCCCGAACCCTAAACTTAATTAACCCTAGGTTATATATACTTTGAGTGAAAACCGGGGCAGTGGGATTTAAAGCCATGTTTTCTAGTAGCTTCATGAATAAAGCCATTGTTGTGCATTAGAAAATTGAAATAACTTCCAATTCGGAAGCTTCCTTTGTAAATAATATTTTAAATGCCAATACACACCATAACAAATATGGGTAGGTTATTATAAACTATAGAAAAGATATGGCCATGACCTTGGTCCTCTGGTTTGAAACCCATGCATATTCTTACATGGTACTCCATATATATTGTGATACAATTTTTTCTCAGAAATTATCAAATTTCAAGATTATATTTTTCCATGGAACCTAGCTAGTGCATATAGTGAGACACGAATAGAGAAAATAATGGATGCATTTCTTTTTATATTTTGTTACTTTGTATTTTTTTTAAATGGCTGAAATTAGGTATCATTACCATTCATCTCAAAAAGTCGAATTTTCCAAAACTCTTAGTGGTTCTCCAATATTTGATTACTTGATATCTTTGAATTATTTTAAAAAGTCAAGAGCAAGGTATATCACACATGTTCTAGTTCGAAATTAGACATATTTACTATAGATTGTCAAAAAGTCATTTTATTGCATAGATTTAGCTAGAAAGTTTGGAAATTTATGAAAGTTGGGCATTGTCCATCAAATCCAGAATCTTTTTTTGAAATGCAAAGATGTAGCTATCTAACAAATATGGACACGCTATTATAAACTATAACAGAGATATGGCCGTGACCTTAGTCATCTTGTATGAAAGCCTTCAAAATATATTGTTTATCAATTTCGGCAAATGTGTGGAAACTCATTTCTATGTTGGTAAGCATACTATCGCTAGCATGTGGGTCTAGACGGGGCCAACATGTGAGAGCGGCCACGTCTTAGTAGCGTACGTCGGAAGCTTCATCCTCAAAAATTTTGCATCGCGTCGAAACATCCCGTGCACATCTATTCAAATATCTCGCGCATTTATTCAAATATCCCGCCCCGCTTTTTGCAAATGCAAAATTCCTCTTCTATCCTTGCTCCGGAAATAAGGACCGTGGCAGTACTGCAATAATAGAGGGGTATAGGTCGTAAATGTGCATCATCCCACCTATACACCCCCATCGTCTGTTCCCCGCCCACACCCCTCCAACCTCGACCTTCCTCTAGTTGCTTCACCACCAGCCCTCTCTCCACACTAGAGTTCCACTGCAGGCGCTCTTTACCGGAACTATTTCACCGACTCCCTCGCGGCATCGGATCTACTTCGCCAACGCCGTCATCTACCCTACCGGGGCCGGTTCACTAAATCATTCGTTGCTGACCCCAAAATTCTGAGCCACCGCCCCCGCCGCCCACTTGCCCGTCCACCCATCCTCGCCGCGTAGCGGTAATTTTTCTTGCCCATTTGCTATATTTTTGTTACTCGTAAGCTATGAAATCTTCAGGATGTTGCTCAATATCCTGGATGATATTGCCATTTCGTTTGCACCCTTCATCTTGTAGGTCCTATCCACCTCATTAGCTTCTTGCTTTTATTCCCTTCCTTTATTCTCACACTATCAGTTTAATCCTCCAACACAAACACATAGATTCTATTCTTTTCAAGCGCTCGCACGGGTCATGCAAACAACTCATAGAGGATCCAATACTGACAATCTGACTCCCAGCAAGGCTGAATCATGAGGTTTCCTTGTGTTACTTAGGCTAGTTTCTAGTCATGTTAATTAGTTGTCATTCTACCTAAGAACTTGCCATGACATTTGCATTTATGTTCAATTGTGAATATATGTGCGAATGCTTAATTCGTAAAATGTCCATCTAGTTTGGATGATATATCTGGTCATTTTTAATGTTATATGTTGGTGTTTTCATCTGCTTTCATCCTTCCAAACCAGCTATCTAGTTTGAAACATACGTCTGGTAATTTTTAATGCTATGTTTTTGGTGTTTTTCAAGAGTTTTCATCCTTCCAAACCAACAAACTTGGTTTCAAATGTCATGCAGAGAAATGACAATGGAGTATAAGGACCAGAGTTCCAACTTTCCGCTCAGATTCTTCCGCGAATGACCAGAGTCGCACCTTTCGAGAAGGAGCTACTGTCAGCCTGAACGTGCTATTGTAAGTTCATACTTACTTTAAATGATCTCTACTTTATATAATACTACTTGTTTCCCTTGTTGTTTGTTTTAACATGTTTCGCCATATTTTAGCAGACTGCAGTTAAAACCCAGCAGGAGTCCTTGTAAGGGAGGACTGAAAGTTGTGATCCCTCGTCCCATTCATCCTCCCATTGCATTGCTGAAGCAAACTTACTTAACTATCCACCTAGAACATCCTCCCATTGCATTGCTGTAGCTGAAATGCTGAAGAAGAGGACAGATGATACAGTGAAGCGAATCGCCATGTACCGATCTCTTATTGATGGCACTAACACGTTGTAATCTGTCAGAATTATGATCTTGTTGTATAACATGTTATAACAAACTTTTATTGTTGTGTAGTAAGTAATGTTAATTTCTGTGTGTTTATTAATTGATGTCTTGATATTCACCTGTTCTTCGAAAAGTAGGCGCTATGAAAAAAAGTCCAAAACAGTAACAACGTGCGCATGGACGGACCAAAGCGGCCAGAACATTAAAAGGCCAGAACAGTAAAATGCCAGAATAGTAAAAGGTCAGAATAGTAAAAGGCCAGAACAGTAAAAGGCCAGAACAGTGAAAGGCCAGAATAGTAAAAGGCTAGAACAGTAAAAGGCCAGAATAGTAAAGGACCATAACAGTAAAAGGCCAGAATAGTAAAAGGCTAGACCAGTAAAAGGCCGTAGTAGCAAAAGGCCATAATAGTAAAAGGACAGAATCATAAAAGGCCAAAACAGTAAAAGGCTACAACAGTGAAAAGGCCGGAACAGTAAAAGGTCGGAACCGTAAAAGGTATCAATAGCAAAAGGCCAGTATGGTGGCAGGCCAGTACAGTAATAGGCCAAACAGTGACGGGCTTAATAGGTAAAATCCCAAACACTAAAGGGCCTAAACAGTAATGGGTCGAAATTCCCAAAAGGCTGAAACAGTAACATGACTGAACAGTAAAAGGCTAAATTGGTAATAGGCCTGAATAGTGCAGGGCCGGACTTGTGCAGGCCTCAAGTGGCAGCAAAGTGTTGGACAAACATGGGCCTTCTATAGGCCGAAACAGAATCGGGCCTGAAAGTTCGCGGGCCGCATATCTAGGCCTATTTCAAATAGTGCAAGACAAAACAGTAACGGTCCATCTTCTTGTTGGGCTCTCCTGATGGGTCGGCCCAGTTATTACTTAGTAGGCCTTGGCTGGTCCTGGCTTCTGCCACGGTTTCTATGACTGTTAATGGTGGTAACTGGCCGCTAATGGCGGTTGCCACGTGGCAATTTGCATGACGTTAGCCGTCAGCGTGGCTGGCAAACAGATCTACGACGAAACATGTTTTCGTTGCTGAAGGGTGTGATCCACCACGGGCAAAAAAAACCATGGTTAATTCATTTGTGACGGGGCTTTTACCACGAAGGCCATCCTTCGCGCAAGACTCTTCAGCCACGAAAAATGGGCCTTCAACCACGGAAATCGTCCGTTGTAAAAGCCAGCTTTTTTTGTAGTGACACCAAAAAATAGTAGTAGAGAGTAGAGAAATGAATTTCCTTGGCTGTGTGGTCAGGCAACAAGGCTTTATCCAATCGCTAGGCATCGGGGCCCACCTGGGACGTGCATTTGAGCACCTGTGTCTCTGGTGTCTCCCTAGGAACCGTGGTATGATGACGGCTGCATCTGAGCAGTACAGGATTGGAGTACACTACTGAAGTCTTACTTCATGAATTAGTGAGCATGAGTACTCGAGTACTACTCCATACTACTAGAACCCTACTGCCACCGCTGCCTGCTGCCCGTTGCCCTAGGAGTAGTAAAAAGCTGCAAATAGCCACCGCCGCCTGCGGCCCACCACCCACATATGCCTACCTACTAGAGTAGTAGTATAGTAAAAATAAGACATATGTATTACTATTGGAGTACTGGTAGTACAACTCGAGTATAAAAAGACATATAGTCCGTATTACTGGAGTACTAGTTCAAATGTACTACTACTATTTCTCTGTATCTGGACAAGCTTTAACCACAAGAAAGAAATGGAGAAGGGAAACGAGTCTTCCATGCCGAGAAAGAAAGATCCATAAGAGACAAGCAGATAGAATAAAATGAAGATGGTGTTGAAGACATGCATGTAGTCCTCGTTCTCTCCCCCGCAGCACTGTACACTTTGTTCCATGCCAGGTTTCTCTGTCTCTCTCTAGGTGTAGACCTTCTCCATTTCCAAAAAAAAGAAGGCTTAGACCTTCTTACCACTCACGTGGGTAGGATTTGTTTGTCTGGTACAGTACTGTACAGGGTAATAAGTGCCTGAATTACTCTCACCTGTCAACTTTCTGTAGCCTTCGTTCAAAAAAACTCAATGCTGCATAAAAATTCTGGACTGCGGGCACTACATCGGCGAGCTGAGCTTCTAGGGAACCAGTCCAACGCTGGGCGCATCGACGGATTCCACCAAGAGCTAGCCGGCGATGGACAAAGGCGAGCTAGCGCCGATAATCGTTCTATGCCCCCATGACGGTTGCCTTACCATGGTCGCCTACCACGAGCTCGACGACCACAAGGCCGCGTGCAGACGTCTGCCCGTCTTGGTGCGCGAGGTCATTGCATATTCACCGCCTCACTGATCGAACTCCTTTTTCACCTCAATGGTGTCCACAAGGTATGCATAGGCTATCGTACGGCCAGCCCATGAAGTGTATAGTAACGATGTCGTTACTATCATTTCCGCCATCCATGGTCATCGTCTACGGTGATGACGCTATTGTGTTCAGCCTCATCATCGGCGAGCTCGGCCAGGCTGCCGCTGTTTCCTCGGTGTGTGTTAGGGCGACCTCGTGCTCGTGGCCCTGGTACAGGGTGAAGCTGTGCGCGACTAGCCCGCAGTCGCCAACGGACTTCTCGACGGACACCCTTAATGGGGTCATTGACCCGATGAGCTGCACGTCGCCCGACGGTTTTGGCCTTGAAGATCTGACGTTCCTCACGGTGTCACTATGGTACATTACCACGGCTGATGGACAGTACCGGACGATCAAGGTGTTGTCTTTCTACGTTTGCATCGATAGGATGAATTGATCTTAATCTTTGGGTAAGTGATCCTAATGCGATGGTAATGATGTATTACTAGTTAATTTAGTTGTAGATAAGTACCACTCGTTTACTAGTTAATGTAGTAGTAGTCAGAGGAAGGGTCTCTTTTGGCACTAGGGAGGGTGTATTTTGGCTGTAAACTATCTTTGATGCTAATGTTTATATTTTGGATTTTAAGTGTTTTCTAAAATTGTTCAACTACTACTCCACATGCCCATAGCTAGGGGGACTCGGATCAACATGCCCCATGTATCTACCACCCAATATTCATCTGATGGACAAAAGTGATCCAAAGCAACATAGAAAAGAAAACACTTACGCCCCAGTTTTCAACTATGTTTAATTTTTTAGACACTAGACAATAAAACATTTTGTCAGTCATTAATAGTTCAAATATTGTTGGGGGATACCCCCGGGTAGGGTCACGCCGAGGTACGGCAAGGTCAAAGCGAATGCTAGCCGAGTCACCTCAAGGCAGGCCGACTTACGGAGTAACCCGGACCAGAGGATGCCCACCTAACTGAGTCCCGGCCGACGTATGTCGTATGCCGGCAGGCATTTTTTAACTTGTATGCAGGTACCCACGGGGCCGGATTAACCAGGCATGATCCGGGTTATATCAGGCTTGCAAGAGAAGGAAGGTATCTCGCTGGTCAAAAGGTGGTCACTGTACGCTGGAGCATGAGCGAAGCGAACAGAGGGAAGGACCACCGAGGCGTGGCCGACAAGGGTGACGCAGCCTGTGTCGGATGACGCTGGCGCTGCAGAGGCTTGCGTAGCCTCTGCATGGCTTACGATGGCAAAAGGTGACCCGGTCGGTTTGCTATTTTGGGAGAGGCATATTCCCAGGAATATGCCTCCACGTATGCCCTAGCTATTAGCCTGGCCTCCCTTTATAAGGAGCGCCAGGACCTCAGTAGAAGGGGATCACGAGTTGGTTCTTTGAGTAGTGGTAGTGGTGAGAGTAAGAGAGCTCCTTCTTCCTCCACTCCCGAATACAGCTCAAGGAGCATCTGTAAACCTTGAACACTTTGAGAATACAAGGCATCGGTGTGTGGAATCACCACACTATCCCTCCCTGGATTCCTCTAGTGCATATTGGCCCCACCTTTAGCCTATCCATGGCATCTGCCGTGACACCACCACGATAGTTGGCGCCCACCGTGGGGCTAGCGGCACTAGCAGGAGTGAAGATCCAGACGAGAAGCATCATCGTCAACGGTGAACGCATCGTCTCTAGGCTCGTTCAACGCTTTGGAGCGCTGGACTATGTCAGCGACAATGCTGGTTGCTTCGGCAAGCGGCCTCCACCGTGCAATGGCGTCTTCATCAAGCTTGGAGCCGACAGGATCTACGTCGGCCTCGATGTGTCTTGCATTCACCCGCGGCACGTCATCGAGGGAGGCGAGCCACCTCTTAGCGCGGCTCGCAAGGCGCGCATCACTCGCTCCCTCGACCGCGCCGAGGTGATGATGACAGCGCCTGACGCTGGCACGAGCAAAGACCTGGCACCAGATCCGGAGGTAACACCCAAGGCGCCTAGGAAAAGTAAAGGTCCTCCTCTAGAGAGGCCAGAAAACTTGCTGCAGCAGGTGATAGATAGCTTGGAAAGCCCTATAGCACCTGTGGTAGATCCGGCTCGGGCACAGGCCGAGTTAGAGGAAACTAGGCAGAAAATACTAGAGGGTGCAAAAAAGATAGCCGTGGCTCAGCAGTCGTTGAACATGACGATGCGCGAGTACGCAAGAGCAAATAAGGTAGATGTTGTACAAGTAAAAGAAAGAAACCTCATCAGTGAGATGAACAAAGAGCGTAACACTAGAGTTGAGGAATCAGAGAACCCTTTGTCCATGGGGTTGCCGAAGTACAGCACCCCGGCAAAGAACCTCAGAGCAGCAGATGCAGCTGTGTCCGAGTCAGAGGGTTTGATGGGTGAAGCCCAGCAAAGACAGCAGGAGAGGGTCAACGAGTTAGTTCGGATCGCTAACAGACAGAATGAGGAGTTGCTCAGGGCTAACCCGGCAAGAGCTGGGGCTTCCAAGGTCGTTTATTCGGCAGTAGGAAATCCGGAGAAGTCCGCTGGGGCTGCATCATCACCTCATGATGGCCCCAGAAGAGAGGAAGTGGTAACCTCAGGGAGGAGAAACAAACAGATAGTCCCGTATGACCCGACAAGGGCAGGGAAAGGAAAAGCAGTGCAGACAAATGAGGATCGACAAAGTGTCAGCTGAGGTGAAGCTGGCCGAGGTAACCGTGACCAAGGCAATGCCGGTCAGAGAAACGCTGAAAATGGCAATGCCAGACAGCGTAACTCGGCGGGTGCAGGGCAAAACCCACCTCGGCAACAACAGCAGCGAAGTGTACCTCGGCAAGAGCAAAATGCCAGCCAAGGTATGCCGCAAAATTGCGCTCAACAAGAGCAAGACAGATACAATGACGGTGATTCGGAAATGGTGAACGCAGGATACCCTAGGTCGGATTATCATGTGATAGGGTCGAGGTTGGGAAGCAGGAACTTGATGCCTGACGACGCCAGGTTAAAGCTGGATCGGCTCTATAGGTCGGAGCAGATTGAGGGGCAAGGTCCTCCGGGTTCAGCGTGCTTTGGGCCCCGGATCATGAAAGAACACCCGGTACCTAACTTCCAGTTACCCAGAGGCACGAAAACATATGACGGCAGCACCAAGCCGGAGGATTGGTTGATCAACTACGCAACGACAGTGAAGATTGCGACAGGCAATTTGAGATGGGTGGTGACATACGTGCCTCAGATGCTGGAGGGGCCAGCGAGGGTATGGTTAAACAATTTACCGCCTGGAAATATCAACTGTTGGATCGGTTTTGAGGAAATGTTTGTCAGTAACTTCTCGAGCACGTATCAGAGGCCGAATAGGCTACAGACCCTAGCGATGTGCAAGCAGAGACCAAATGAAACAGACAGGGAGTTCTTAACCTGCTGGTGCACCGTGAGAAACTCGTGTGAAGGCGTGATTGAATCTCAGGCCATATCTTGGTTTGCACAAGGGTGTAGATATGCAAGCATGATGTGGCAAAGGTTACAAAGGGATATGCCAACTACACTGGCAGAAACAATCCGGATTGCTAATTCGTATGCTTTGGGTGATCCGACTCAACCTAGACTTGTGTCAAACGAGTCAAACGAGGAGTACTACCAGCGAGATGGAGCCGGATCATCCTGACAAAATGATTACCGGGGTAAGAGAAGAGATGATAGACCGGATTACAGGTACAGTTTGCAACAAGTTGCTGCTGTAAACCAAGATCAACCCAGAGCAGGGAGTAATCAGCGTCAGAAAATTGGAGGGCAACATTGGACTCCAAGAAATGATGGCAAGGAAACTTGGACGCCCGAGCAAAAGAGACAGTGGCAAGAAAAGAAAGACCGGCCGAGGTATACATATGAGGCAATGCTGGATCAGCCGTGTAAATTTCACATGCCAAATCTGAGTAACCCGGCGGGTCATACAACCCGAGAATGTGAGTGGATGAGGAAGATAGAGCAAAGTGGCTCGGGGAATGCACAGGCACCCCGAAACGATCAACCTCGGCAGGAATTACCTCGGCAGCAGTTGCTCTCCGGAGCAAATACGCAACAGTTAATGTTACCACCACCTCCGCCGAGGTATGAGAATCATGAAAGACGGGATGCAGTGCATCAGGTGGATAACCAGCATCAGCCAGATCAAAGGTACCTCGGCAATGATGGGAGAAATGAATATAGAGAGCATCACCAGAGTTACTGTGTGTTCACCATGGAGGAAACAGATAGAAAGAGCTTGCAACGCCAACATATGGAAGTAAATGCGGTTATGCCGGAGGTGATGAGGTACATGCCTTGGTCGGATCAAGAAATTACCTGGAGTATAAAGGATCATCCCAAGCTCATGCCGAGCCCTGGTTCATATGCATTGGTGCTAGACCCAACGTTCATCGGGCCCAATATCAATGTGAGGTTTTCCAAGGTGGTGATTGACAATGGCAGCAGCATTAGTATCATGTACGTAGACACAATGCGCAAGTTGGGTATCTCGGAGAATATGCTCCAAGCCACGAGGACAACTTTCCATGGCATTGTGCCTGGAATCTCCTGTGAACCCATTGGCGAAGTTCGGGTTGATGTGTTATTCGGCACAAGAGATAACTGCCAAACAGAGAATTTGGAGTTTGAAGTTGTGAACTTAGAAAGCGCGTATCACACGTTACTCGGCGGGCCAGCCCTGAACAAATTCATGTGCCATATCAGCTACCTAAAGATGAAGTTGCCTGGGCCAAATGGAGTAATTACCATAGCTAGGGATTTCCGACGTTCCATTGAGTGTGCGTCAGCCGGGTCTAACCTGGCCGAGTCACTCGTGATTGCACAAGAAAAGAGAAAGATCCAGGAAGTAGCGGCATTGGCTCGATCCGGCAGAAAGATATGCCTGCTGAGTAACCCGCATGGAAGTGTCTCATTTCAAGCAACAAAGGATACAAAGAAAGTACCTGTTGATGATCTGTTCCCAGAGCGCATCGTAACAATTGGTGCCGGGTTAACTGACAAATAGGAAAGCGAGCTCGTCAACTTCCTCCGTGAGAATCGGGATGTCTTTGCTTGGTCCACACAAGACATGCAAGGTGTTCCGAGGGAGTTGGCCGAGCACTCTTTAAATGTAAGACCTGAAGCAAAGCCGATGAAGCAACCTCTCCGCCGCTTCACCAAAGATAGGAGAAAAGTCATTGGAGATGAGATAGCTCGGCTCCTTGCAGCCGGGTTCATCATGGAAGTGCTTTATCCGGATTGGCTATCTAATCTGGTGCTAGTGGAAAAGAAGAAAGATGATCCAAATGTGGCAATGGTTTGGCGTATGTGCATCGATTACACGAACTTGAATAAGGCGTGCCCAAAAGATCCATTCCCACTGCCAAGGATAGATCAGGTCATAGATTCTACTGCTGGGTGTGAACTATTGTCATTCATAGACGCATATTCTGGTTTCCACCAGATACCTCTGAACCCGAATGATCAAATAAAGACTGCATTTATTACCCCGTACGGGGCTTATTGCTATCGCACCATGCCTTTTGGTCTACGTAATGCAGGGGCAACGTATCAAAGATGTATGCAAAAATGCCTACACGATCAAATTGGTCAAAATGTGCAAGTGTATGTGGATGATGTGGTAATAAAAACCAAGGAGAGCAAAACGCTCCTTGATGATATCAGGCAAACGTTCGCGAACCTAAGGAGGTTCCAAATGAAGCTTAACCCGGAGAAGTGTACCTTCGGTGTCCCGGCTGGGAAATTACTCGGATTTCTTGTCTCCAACCAAGGTATCGAAGCTAACCCAACTAAAATCCGAGCCATAGAGCGAATGGAATTGCCCAAGTGTCTTAACAATGTCCAGAAGTTCACTGGTTGCCTGGCATCCTTAAGTCGGTTTGTATGTCGGTTGGGAGAAAAGGCACTGCCTCTCTATCAGCTAATGAAAAAGTCAGACAAGTTCATATGGACGTCGCAGGCCAATGAAGCCTTCATCCAGTTAAAGAAGATGTTAGCCACTGCACCAGTGTTAGCATCTCCACTATCAAAAGAGCCAATGTTGCTCTACATAGCCACAACCAACCGAGTTATAAGTGCAGTAGTAGTGGTAGAGCGCGACGAGGAGGGTAAGTCAGTGCAAAGGCCAGTCTATTACCTGAGCGAGGTATTATTAGCGTCAAAACAAAACTATCCCCACTATCAGAAAATGGCATATGGCGTGTATATGGCAGCAAAGAAGCTGAAGCACTATTTTGAAGAGCACACCATCAAAGTGATATGCGAAGCCCCAATTTCCGAGATAATGAGCAACAAGGATGCAAGCGGCCAGATCGCAAAATGGGCAATTGAGCTAGCCCCTTATGCTCCATGATATGACAGGAGAGATGCGATCAAGTCTCAGGTTATGGCTGACTTTTTTGTGGATTGGGCCGAGATGCAATATGAGCCGCCGTTGCTAGATCCGAACTACTAGAGAATGCATTTTGACGGATCAAAAACGAAAACCGGGTTAGGCGCCGGAGTTGTGCTTACCTCACCCAAGAAAGACCAGCTGAAGTATGTGCTGCAGATCCACTTCGCAGCATCGAACAATGTTGAAGAATATGAAGCACTTGTGCATTGGCTCAAAGTGGCAAAGGAAATTGGAATATGTCGGATCCAGTGCTTTGGTGACTCGGATTTAGTAGTTCAGCAAGTTTTAGGTCAATGGGATGCTTTGGATGCAAACATGGCACTATACAGATTTCATGTGCAGAAAATATTGGGATACTTTGAGGGATGCAAATTTCACCATGTACCCTGGCTGGAAAACGAAGCTGCCGACGTACTGTCGAAACTCGGATCAACCCGACAAGCGATTCCACCGGGTGTAGCATTGGAGCACCTCAGAAAGCCATCTATCAGGCCATCCCCAGAATCGGAGTCAATCTTTATCCCGGCAAATTCGGAATCGGAAGCTGTGCCCATGGACATTGATGTGGGAAGTGGTTCAGGAAACCCGGGGACTGCTTCGCAAAACCCGGGGACTGCGCAGCATGATCCGGCTGAGGTTATGTCGGTGGATCAAATGGAAGTTGACAAGGATGTGTTCCCTGTGCGAGCTATACCGTCTTGGGCACTGCCCATATTCCGGTTCCTGAAGGATGGATCTTTTCCCAATGAAGAAGTGCTTTCAAGCCAAATTCAGAGGAGGGCAAAGGCATACACAATTATCAATGCCAAGCTATACAAGAGGAGTGTCACGAATGTCCTGCAATGGTGTTTTGACCCAGAAGAAGGGTTTGACATCCTCCGAGATATACATCAAGGGGAATGTGGGCATCACGCCTCATCCAGAGCCTTAGTGGCAAAAGCTTTCCGGCATGGGTTTTACTGGCCAAGTGCCTTGGAACAAGCAGAGGATCTAGTAAGAAAATGCAATGGTTGTCAGAGGTATGCTACCAAGACACACATGCCAATGTTGGAGCTCAAGACCATACCAATTACCTGGCCATTTGCTGTATGGTGTTTGGATATGGTTGGTCCATTTAAGCCGGCGAGAGGAAATATGACCCATATCTTGGTTATGGTTGACAAGTTTATGAAATGGATTAAGGTAAAGCCGATAAAAAATGTGATGGAGCTACGGCCGTGACATTCCTCAAAGATATCATCCTGAGATATGGCTACCCTCACAGTATCATAACAGATAACGGCACAAATTTTGCTGAAGGAGCGTTCGCGCGATTCTGCCGAGATAAGAAGATCCGGCTGGATGTTGCTTCAGTAGCCCACCCCGCATCAAACGGACAAGTGGAAAGATCCAACGGATTAGTATTATCTAGGATAAAACCTTGACTCATTGAGCCGCTGCAAAGATCAGCGGGGTGCTGGATAGAAGAACTACCAGCGGTACTGTGGAGTTTAAGAACAACTCTGAATCGATCAACAGGCTATACGCCATTTTTTCTGGTATATGGGGCAGAAGCTGTATTACCAGCCGACATAGAGCATGATTCACCTAGGGTCACCCAATACGTAAGCAAGTGCGAGAAGCCCGCAAAATGATGTTGATCTGCCGAAGAAGCGAGAGAATTGGCATTGTCCAGTCCGCCATATATCAGCAAAATCTCCGACGCTATCATAGCCGGAAAGTAAACCCCGAGTCTTCCGGAAGGTGATCTGCATACTGCTGGTACAACGTACTGCTGGCATGCATAAGTTATGCCCCCCATGGGAAGGGCCATTCATTGTGAGCAAAGCATTGCACAATGACTCTTATTACCTCATCGATGCAAAACCACAGGAGAAGAACAAGGCGTACAGGTCCGGCGAGGAATATAAGCGTCCATGGAATGTAGCTCTACTCCGTCCGTTCTACACTTAACAAAGAAGTGTGTGTATCCGAGTCTCTCATATGTCAGTATGTATGCTGGCAATGAGTTTATCAATGAAATCTTGGCACCTCGAGCAGTAACTCGGGGACTGCCTTAGTAATATTTGTTGTCTTCTGTGTTTGTCATTTATTTTTATGTCGGTTGGCTTAAGTTGCTTCTACCTAAGCCAGATTAGTAGTGTGTGAGCACCAAAAACTCAACTCTTCGACTTGCTGCTGTCCAATAAGAATTGGCTTCATGGCAAGCAAGAGAACAAGTTTGGAATTGCGTAGCACACGAAAAACGACTAAGGAAAAGAACGTAATCGAGCCGACATTTGTTATTCGGACTAACCTTATGTTTACTTTAATTTTATCACGCTGGATTATTTTGAGCTAAGCCTAAAGTTTCCAAGTATTGTTAAGTCAATTTTTGAAACTCGGACTCGTAAGTCACAAAACCATATCAAGGTAGACGCGAGCCGAGCCATGAAATTGAAGGAACAAGAAAATGAAACTCGGGGACTACGCCCAAGTTAATTCGGCATGAACAACGTAGTAGCAAAACATAATCTATGTGCTTAATACATCTGCACCCGGCATACCGGGGATCTGATAAATTTCAAAGTGTTTTTTGGTGCTAAAGGAGCAGCAGCAGGAGGAGGTAACTCGGCGCCAGCGGGGGGAACTCTGGCCTCAACCTCGTCGTCATCTTCATTTTCTTCGACATCTGAGGCTTCATCCTCTTCCTCCTCATCCGAACCATCTTTGACATATTCGTCGTCAATGGTGCCGAGGAAGCTTGGTCCCTCATTCCATTGATGTATAGGGGCAAACTAGATGAGGTTGTGGGCGCAAGCCTTGCGCCGGGCTATCCAATCCGGATCATTTGACCACCTTGATCCGGTGCGCAAGCGCTCGAGAAGATTCAGATTTAGTTTTTCATACCACGTGAGAACAAAGTGGAGGATAGTATCAGCTCCAGCGCGAGCGGCGGACTCCCTCCAGAGGTCGAGCTGAGTCTCGCAATCCATCACCCTGTTGATCAAAGCAGTGGATCCCTCCAAAACATCCTCTTAAGGCCAAAGGGCGCGAAAGATCTGAACGGCTGCGTCCAGGATATCCAAACCATAGTTTTTTATAATCTCAATGCGAGAGGATAGGCTGACCAGCAAGTCCTCCATGTCAAAGGGAATGGTTTAGATCCAGGACCAGTTGGAGTACCCCTCTGTTGGCGGAACTTGGCAACAGCAGTAGCCGCAATGGCATTACCCTATGGGAACTTGCCTGAAAACAAAACAAGTGAGGTAAGTAAAAGAGCTTAACCCGGAGAAATACATGTCGGCCGAAGGAAAAGAGCTTATGGGAGATATGACTATGGATCTGAGTCAGCTCTTGGGTGTAATCAGCACGCCTCTTCCGAAGCTTTTCAAGTTCAACATTAGCCGAGTCAAGCTTGACGTCGGCCTCTTTTAGCAACTCCTGATCTTTTGAAAGTTGAAGGTTAAGGCGCTCTCGCTCTTCAGTGAAGTCCTGGCCAGCTTTATCTAGCTCAACTTTATGGAGCTCTTTGAGGTTTTTATTTCAGCCTTGAGCTTGGCAATTTCATCATCCTTGGCTTGGAGTTTAGTAAGTTCGTCGTCCTTCTTCTTGAGCTCGGCCTAATGTTGCCCTGATTGTTCGAGAAAATGTAGCATCATATCAGGCACGGGCACACTATCTTCAAGGGATGCTGCAACGGTTTGTTGACCCAGCAGAGCCGAGGTATGAATATCTGCCGAGCTCAGGAGAAAGGAGAGGGAGCACGGAAATTGAGTAATCAAAGCGAATTACCTTTTATCTCGGCCAAGTTTTTTCTCATGATTTTATTCCGGCATCCACTTCGGCTGCGCAATTCGAATTAAAGATTAGTTCGGCGAGAAAAAACTCAGAAAGATGGAAAAAAGTCAAAGAGAAAACTTACCCTTTTTCTTGAACTCAGCAAGAAGCGTGGTATGTTTCGAGCACAGCGCCTTGTGCGTGTCCAAGAGGCGCTGAAACTCAGCACTCCGACGATTGGTGGTGACTTGGAAAAAAAGCAAGTATGGCTTAGTTATGCGCATATTCAAAGTGTACAAGATCCGGGCCAAGTGGAACTTAACCCGGCTCTAGGGTGTGTGCATATTCGAAGTGTAAAAGATCCGGGCCAAGTGGGACTTAACCCGGCTCTAGGTGTGTGCATATTCGAAGTGTACAAGACCCGGGCCAAGTGGAACTTAACCCGGCTCTAGGTGTGTGCATATTCGAAGTGTGCAAAATCCGGGCCAAGTGGAACTTAACCCGGCTTTTAGTGTGTGCATATTCAAAACTACTAAGGAGCTACACTAGTTCTGTAAGCAGCATCCGGCCGAGTAACAAGTTACTCCCCTAGAGGCTCGGGGACTAATGGTTATACCTCTAAGCACTTGTGCATGTTAAAGAAAAGACAAAGTAGCGTACCTCCATCATCTGGCTAGCAAGGTTGATAGCCTTGGCTGCTGTGTTCATTTGTGCGCTGAATTCGGCAGGCCCGAACTTCTCCGGGAGATCGTCGTTGGGATTGACAAACTCCGCTATGTTCCAATTGTCTACATATTCGATCAGAGCTGGAGGATAGCTCTCCCCACTAAGCATATGCGGCGTAACCAAGCCCTTGGCGTGGGCCTCCTTTCTTGCAACTTGGGAAGCAGCAGGGCTGGTGTGCAATGCAAGTTGCTTGCTGCTAGCAGACCCGGAGGGAGAATCTTTCTTTAGCAGCATGGACGCGTGCGTGCACTGTCCAGCCTCGATGGATGCTGCCCTGGTGGCATCAAAACTTTTCTTGGCCTTGGGCTGCTGCTGAGAGGCCAAGGTTTGAGTTGCATATTTGGACTTGGGTGCAGCCTTGGTGCTAGCTGGGCCCTCTCGCCGAGTCTTGGAGGACTCGGACGAGGCGGAAGGAGTTGGTGCTGGTGCTGGTGCTTGTGTTGTTGTTGGTGCTGCTGTTGGTGCTGGCGCTGGTCCTTGTGATGGTGCTGGTCTTGGCGGTGGTGCTGGTCTTGGCAGTGGTGCTGCTGCTACTGTTGGTACCTCGGTGGTGACGGGTTGCGGCTGAGCTGATGAGGAGCTGGGAGCATCAGCTGCCTCGGCCGTGCCACTTCCCCCTGCTTCGAGGTTGCCTTCCTCTGGACGAGGTGAGCTGTGACCCGGAGCAGCCACGGAACCCTCATGAATTGGGCTCAGTGGTCGTGTGTTGTCACCACGAGGGGGAGATGGGGTACGCCGGAGGCGTGAAGCAATTCTGGAGCCGCTCTGGGGAACCTCCACCGCAGCCCTGCCGAATCAAACGATGAATAACAAGTTATAACAAAAGAAAGGCATATAGATAGAAAAAACATGAAGCAGAGAATTAGACAAAGAGAAAAGTGACTTACTCGTCAGAAGTCAAAGGCTCCATGGGTTTTCGAGCTGACCGGACTATGGCCTTAGTAGGAGGCTTGGTGGCGGTCTTATCAGTGGACTTTTTCCACCTCCTGGTTGTTTTGGGAGGTCCAGAAGAAGCTGCGGAAGTGGCGCTAGGAATGGCTCACCCGTAGCAAGAGGGGGATCTTCATGGATCTGCCTTGCCGGGTTAGCTGAAGCCGGAAATGCGTAAGAAATGGGTACAACGTCAAATTCTTCCATCACCTCAACGTCGGAATCATCTTCATCGTCAGGCCAATCCCTTAAGGAAGAGAAGTTACCAGTGGGTCGCTTGGTTGCATCTGGGAATGGCAGGAACATTTCCTGATCTGGCTCCTCCTCGTCTGAGGCAAGTCGGTTCTTTGCCCATTTGAGGGAAGGCTCGGTGCCATGTTCAAGGGTTTGCTGAAGAAACAACTAAAAAGAAAATGCAAAGGGATCAAATAAACAACATACTCCGACATAGGATATAACTCGGAAAAAGATTGAATCACGAGATTTACCGTAGGAGGAGGCTTGTCTCGGCAGTAATGCTCCAACCCGCACTCCCAATCAGCGAAGAAGTCCTTGTTGGTCGTGAAGAGGGTCTTGACCCGGCGGAATATCTCGGTATTATTCAATTCGAAGGAGGAAGTCCGGTTGGGGTCAAGTCGCCAGCTCATGTGGCAAAGTTTGTGTGTGTGCTTCTAGAGAGGGGAGATCCGGCTGTGGACGAATGTGATCATCGCGTCCTTGTTGCGCAGCCCCAAATCCTTCAGCCCCTGGAACCGCTTGTTGACTTGATTCGCCAAGACAGTTGGTTTCATGGAAACCCGGTCCCACAAATCCGGATTAGGAGGACCCGGAGCATAGGGGCGCAGCCGGATCAGATCCTCATCCGTGCCATTCCTCACATAGAAGAAGGTTCGGGCCCAACCCTTGCAAGAGTCAAGCCCCGCGACTCGGGGGAAAATAGATTGTTTCTAGGGAGAAATGGAGGCGACACCAAATTGAGTCAGATGTTTGTCCTCCAGGGCACGCAGCTTATCCGGAATCACGTTCCTTCACAGACCAAAGAACCAGATCCAGAGCTCTTTGGTGGGCCACAGGCTGACATATCCTTCTACAGTGGAGGCGAATGAAGAAAGGGACATAATGGCATTCGCCGGAAGATGGTGAGGTTGGAGTTCGTAGATGTTGAGGAAGTCATGGAAGAAATCACTCACTGGCAGGCCGAAGCCGCGCTGGAAGTGGGATAGGAAGACCGTGAACTCACCCGGATTGGGCGAGGGAGCGAGCTCCTCGGAGGCGAGGCGAGCAATCACATCGTCGGGGATGCGTCGGGTGCGGTAGAGCCAATCCAGGTCATCCTGGCACACCCAGGAATCGGCCCAGGCACCGCGCTCCATGGTCTCACCCCCCTCCTCCATCTCTTCTTCAGCAACGGCGAGCTCCTCTTCGGTCATCTCCAGGTCACTATCCTCACCGGCCCTATCGAAGGCGGGGGTAGAGGCTTGGATTGGCACGGACTCGTGGCGATGAAGCAGTACGGGAGCAGCGGCGAGACTAGTGCAAAAAAGCACGGTGCGGCGGCAGCGTTGCAGAGCAGATGCGGCGGCGGCGGCGCTATTGCTAGGAAGAAGAAGAGGCAGATGGGCAGAGGGGTGCGAGAAGTGGGAAAACCACCAAGGGACGCACCCCCTCCCCTATTTAGCCATGCCCCAGCGATGGGTAGTGGGATCGTGCCGTGCATCAAGGCCACACGGTGTGGCCGTGTATCTGCCGGGTCAGCCTATTAGAGGCAAGCCACAGGAAGGGCCACAGGGAACAGGGGATCCCATGACGCGACGTGGTGATATAGTTAACGAGGAAACAGCTGCGACGTGACGTGTGCAACAGTAACCCCTGACAATAAGTGCAGTAACTGGCGCAGGCCCTTAAAATGAGGAAAGGTAATGATCACCCTCCACGTAGGGCGTGGGGAAGAGTATGAGCGAAGGAAGGATAACCCGGAGAACTGAAGGGTAGCCCGGCCAGCGAGCGATGACTCGGAATGTGCCAAGGGAATGCTACGCCATGGGATCCGAGCTACGGAGTAACTTGGAAAAAGGAGCAAAAAGATTGAACCTGCCGTGGCCTTAGCAGCTGAAGTTGCTAAGACCGCACCAGCTTCAGGGACTAATGTTGGGAGGATACCCCCGGGTAGGGTCACGCCAGGGTATAGAGGTCGAGTTAGCCGAGGTACGGCAAGGTCAAAGCGAATGCTGGCCGAGTCACCTCAAGGCAGGCCGACTTACGGAGTAACCCGGACAGGAGGATGTCCACCTAACTGAGTCCCGGCCGACGTATGTCGTATGCCAGCAGGAATTTTGTAACTTGTATGCAGGTACCCACGAGGCTGGATTAACCAGGCATGATCCGGGTTATATCAGGCTTGCAAGAGAAGGAAGGTATCTCGCTGGTCAAAAGGTGGTCACTGTACACTGGAGCATGAGCAAAGCGGACAGAGGAAAGGACCACCGAGGCATGGCCGACAAGGGTGACACAGCCTGTGTTGGATGATGCTGGCGCCGCAGAGGCTTACGTAGCCTCTGCATGGCTTACAATGGCAAAAGGTGACCCGGTCGGTTTGCTATTTTGGGAGAGGCATATTCCCAGGAATATGCCTCCACGTATGCCCAAGCTATTAGCCTGGCCTCCCCATTATAAGGAGCGCCAGGACCTCAGTAGAAGGGGATCGCGAGTTGGTTCTTTGAGTAGTGGTAATGGTGAGAGTAAGAGAGCTCCTTCTTCCTCCTCTCCCCAATACAGCTCAAGGAGCATCTGTAAACCTTGAACACTTTGATAATACAAGGCATCGGTGTGTGGAATCACCACACTATCCCTCCCTGGATTCCTCTAGTGCATATTGGCTCCACCTTTAGTCTATCCATGGCATCTCCCGTGACACCACCACGACAAATACATGCATATATTTATTAAAAAATACAGACATATAAATTTTAAAAAATTTCATAAATTAATTTTCATACTTTTGCCCGCACACTATATATAATAGTGGTAAGATAAGAAAAGAAATACTATCAATAGTATCTTCTCAATGCTAAAATGGAAATAAAGATCCAACATCTGACAATGTTGGGATTCGAGTCTTGATCCAATGATCAATATTCAAAGTTATTCGTACACTATACAATGCTAACAAAAAATGAGAAACATGTGTTTTGACACCTTTGAATACAAAAAATGCTCTAGCTTCTTCACAATGTGTATTGGCTTACGGTGTATGAACATTCCTGGTTTTGACCCAAACAGCCAAGGTCATGACCATATTGACATCATATATAGTTTATGATACAGTTCCCGCATCTGGTAGGTTCATGCATCTTATTCAACAAGATATGCTAAAGTAAGCAGTGCACTGTTTTCTTTTGTTAAGCAAGTATACTAGTCTTACAATTACCACTATCCTAACACTATATGGTGTACGAATTTTTTTGAATATTAATTGTTGGATCAAGACTCACAAATCCCAACATTTCCAGCTGTTGGATCTTCTTTTCCATTCTAGCATCTAGAAGAATCTATTGATAGTCTTCATCACAATGAAATGCTATATGCACAAACCTCAAAACACACTTCTCCATCATTCTAGAATCTCCCCCCTCGTTTCTATAGACCATGTTACCAAAATTTTCAAGTATTTGACTTTAGGGTCCTTTGTGATAAATGTATGGACTTGGATGTATTTTTCATTTTTGAGGTCCTTGGTGTAACATGTGTACACATCCACTTACCATGTTAATTAATTGAAGAATCTCGCTCCCTCGGGACATATACCTTAGTCAAAACTAGTATGAAGAGTATGGCTCGATGAGCTGCTCTCTCGAGAAGGAGCCGTACCCGACTTTTCCCTTCTTGGTTTTAGGGTCCTTTGTGCTAAACGTATGGACCTCGATGTAATTTTCCCTTTTTATGTCCTTGGTGTAAAATGTAGTACTCCCTCCATTTGTTTAAAATTCTAACCAAAAAGAGTAAGTGGTGAAATTAAAACGAATTTAAGCTTACTTGTCAATAAGTATGAACATTCTTAGATTTCAAGTCGTACGACCAAGGTCAAGGCCATATCAACATCATACTTTATGTTGATGATCCCATATCAGCGAATTTGCAGGGCAATAGATTTAGCCATATTTTGAAACAATCAAAGAAGAAGTAGTATGAAGAGTTTGACTCGGATCAGCTGATCTCTCGAGAAGGAGCCAAAGTATAAAGTTTTCCTTTTTAGGGTCCTTTCTGCTAAATGTATGGACCTTGATGTAATAATTTTCCTTTTTTACGTCCTTGATGTAAAATGTACTCCCACCGACCGTGGAAAAAGTTAACCTAAAAGTAAATGGTGAAATTTAAACGAATTTAAGCTTAGTTGTCAACGAGTATGAACATTCTTGGATTTCAAGCCGAATGACCAAGGTCAAGGCCATATCAACATCATACTTTATGCTGATAATCCCATGTTAGAGAATTTGCATGGCAACAGATCTAGCCATGTTTTGAAAACAATCAAAGAGGTGATCTCTCGAGAATGAGTCGAACCAGATTTTTTTATTTTAGGGTCCTTTATGCTAAATGTATATGGACCTCGATGTAATTTTTACTTTTTTGAGGTCCCTGATGTAAAATGTACTCCGATAGATCGTGTGAAGTTCTAACCTAAAAGTAAGTGGTGAAATTTAAATGAATTTAAGCTTAGTTGTCAACGAGTATTAACCATTCTGGTATTTCAAGACGAACGACCAAGGTCAATGCCATATCTACATCATACTTTATGTTGATGATCCCATATCCAAGAATTTGCATGCCAAAAAATTTGGCCATATTTTGAAAACAATCGAAGATGAAGTAGTATGAAGAGTATGCTTCGATCAGCTACTCTCTAGAGAAGGAGCTGAACCCGGCTATTTTCCTTGCTTAATTTTAGGGTCCTTTGTGCTAAATGTATGGACCTCGATGTAATTTCCCCCTTTTGTTAGGTCTAAAAGTGTAAGTGGTGAAATTTAGACGATTTTAAGCTTACTTGTCAATGAGTATGAGCATTCTTGGATTTGAAGCCGAATGACCAAGGTCAAGGCCATATCAACATTATACTTTGTGCTGATGATTCCATGTTAGAGAATTTGCATGGCAACATATTTGGCCATGTTTTGAAAACAATCGAAGAGAAAGTAGTATTAAGAGTTTGGCTCAGATCAGCTGATCTCTCGAGAATGAGACAAACTAGAATTTTCTTTTAGGGTCATTTATGCTAAATTTATATGGACCTCGATGTAATTTTTTGCTTTTTTGAGGTCCTTGATGTAAAATGTACTTCGATCGACCATGTAAAGTTCTAACCTAAAGGTATGATGGTGAAATTTAAACGAATTTAAGTTTAGTTGTCAATGAGTATGAAGCATTCTTATATTTCAAGATGAACCACCAAGGTCAAGGCCATATCTACATCATACTTTATGATGATGATCCCATATCCAAGAATTTGCATGCCCACAAATTTGGCCATATTTTGAACACAATCGAAGATGAAGTAGTATGAAGAGTATGTCCCGATCAGCTACTCTCTCGAGAAGGAGTCGAACCCGACTATTTTCCTTGCTTAATTTTAGGGTCCTTTGTGCTAAATCTATGGACCTCAATGTAATTTCCCTCTTTTAGGTCTAAAAGTGTAAGTGGTGAAATTTAGACGATTTTAAGCTTACTTATCAACGAGTATGAACATTCTTGCATTTCAAGCTGAACAACCAAGGTCAAGGCCATATCAACATCATATTTTATATGATGATAATGATCCCATGTCAAAGAATTTGCATGGCAATAGATCTGGCCATGTTTTGAAAACAATCGAAGATGAAGTAGTATCAAGAGTTTGGCTTAGATCAGCTGATCTCTCGAGAAGGAGCCGAACCAGAAAATGTTCCTTTTAGGGTCATTTATGCTAAATGTATGGACCTCGATGTAATTTTTCTTTTTTGAGGTCCCTAATGTAAATGTACTCCGATCGACCGTGTAAAGTTCTAACCTAAAAGTAAGTGGTGAAATTTAAGAGAATTTCAGCTTATAGTTGTCAACGAGTATGAACATCCTTGGATTTCAAGCCAAACGACCAAAAGGTCAAGGCCATATCTACATCATACTTTATGTTGATGATCCCATATCCAAGAATTTGCATGCCGACAAATTTGGCCATATTTTGAAAACAATCGAAGATGAAGTAGTATGAAGAGTGTGGCTCGATTAGCTACTCTCTCGAGAAGGAGCCGAACCCGACTATTTTGCTTGCTTAATTTTAGGGTCCTTTGTGCTCAATGTATGGACCTCGATGTAAATTTTCCCCTTTTTAGGTCCTTGTTGTAAAATATACTCCCACTGACCATGTAAAATTCTAACCTAAAAGTAAATGGTGAAATTTAAATGAATTTCAGCATATAGTTGTCAACGAGTATGAAAAACTCTTGGATTTCAAGGCGAATGACCTCAAGGTCAAGGCCATATCTCTACATTAGACTTTACACTGATGATCCCATATCCAAGAATTTGCATACCGACAAATTTGGCCATATTTTGAAAACAATCGAAGATAAAGTAGTATGAAGAGTGTGGCTCGATCAACTACTCTCTCGAGGAGCCGAACCCGATTGTTTTCTTTGCTCAATTTTAGGGTCCTTTGTGCTAAATGTGTGGACCTTGATGTAATTTTCCCTTTTTTAGGTCCTTGATGTAGAATGTACTCCCACCGACCGTGTAAAATGCTAACCTAAAATTAATTGGTGAAATTTAAATGAATTTAAGCATAGTTGTCAACGAGTATGAAAAATCTTGGATTTCAAGGAGAACGACCACAAGGTCAAGGCCATATCTCTACATCAGACTTTATGCTCATGATCCCATATCCAAGAATTTGCATGCTGACAAATTTGGCCATCTTTTGAGAACAATCGAAGATATTAAAAACGAAAAATAATCAATTTCAATTTTCCAAGTGACAGGAATTTATTTTTTGAAAAGCAAGTAAGAAGAATTTATATCAAGCGAGAAGAGACTATGAGCACAGAGGAGGCAGCGTGAGAGCTGCGAAGAGGAGGATTTGAAGGCGGTGCGATGTTAGAGCAAAGCTGGGATGGGTTCCTGACACGAGGTACATGGTACAGTGAGTAGAGTAAATTTCAGGACCACAATATATATGCACGCAAAACAAAATGTGTTTTCTCTCTCCTTCACTCCCCCATCACCACCCCTACACCCCGACCGGCTGATCTCTCCCTCATCCACAACGTGGCGCTGCGCACGCGCGTCGACCACAACCTGCCTTGTGTCGGCAGCTCCGTGTCTTTGTCTGGCATGTTTGTTAGCTGCGTTGGTGGGAACCATTTTGGTCCTTACAATAGAGTAGCAATTCAAACTTTCCCGGTTTCGAAATTTTCACTTCCTTCACAAACATCCGGGGGGAAGGATATTCAATAGATCGTCTTTCGCAGTACTACTAGTACTACAGGGTAAAGTGAGTAGTACCAAAAGAAACTTTTTTTGACGAGTAGTACTAGAAGAAACTTCATTCAACCATTAACATAACAACACGAGTTTACATATATAGGACTCGCTGCTGAACTAGTGCAGGTCCGGCACCTCCTAGAACCTAGTCCGTGCCACTAGCGGCAGCTCGTGACATCGTCACCAACGACAGCTCCAACGATAGAGCCGGCTCCTGACTCATCGCCACCTCCGGATAAGGCGGTGGCACCTCCTGAGCCATCGGTGGCACCACCGAATAACGAGGTGGCACCTCTGGACCATCAGCAGCTCCGGGAGAACACTATGGATGAAGTTGTCATTGTTTGGGAACCGTTTCCAGTAGTTAGTGAAAATGTTGGTGCCGGTGAACACCACCATCTCGCAGCCGCAGTGGAAGGCCAGGCTGTAGAGGAGATGGGCATCCCTGAAGTTGACGAACTTGACCTTCAACGTCTCGTCCGAATTGTTGTTGAGGCCATACATCTGGTACTTGCGGTGACCGTACCCAGCATCGAGGAAGGCACACGCCAGCTGCCACTTTGTTCTCCACGGGGAGAAAGCCCAAATGTGCAGGGCATTATCCTCCTGTGCGGCGATGTTGGGGTCTTTGCGCTCCGGTACGGCGGCGGCAGCCGGAAGGTGGCCATGGATGATAGATGAGGACGGAGATGGTTGCTGGAAACGGGGGATTGGAGATGGCTTGGTGCGGGGAAGGGGAGAGATTAAATAGGAAGGAGGTGATCTGAGATTAATGTGGCAGATTACCGAAGCGAGGGGACAATCAATGTCGCTCATGAAGCTGATGCGTGTGGCAAATACTGATGACAATGACTAGGGTAAGGGGTTGGAAGAAATGCTGACTCTACTTCCCGCACTCGATGGCCCATTCCTAATTTTGTGGTGCGTCCAAGGCGACCGCAACCTCCCCAATCTATGGGCCTTACATGGATGACTGATTTGATGGGTGAAAACAAATTGATAACGATAAAGTGGTATGAAATGTGATTTAACAAACGTTAAGTTGTTATTAAGCAATATTCTTGTTAGATAAGAAAATGCATACATTAAGTCTATTAGTAATAACTATCTACCCATTTTGAGAATACATCCTACTGTGCTATGAAATTTTTGGGGTGGTGAAATGATGGTTCTAGAACATGTTAGAGTTTGCTCTAGGTACTATTCAACACGAATCCAGCTGCTCTTAACCATTGGATCTAACAGCCCAACGGTCAGGATTGGTGCTATGGATCCAATTCAAAACTGCTCCATTATAGTAGTAGAGAAAAGTACCACCACCTAGTAGAATGGAAAAAAGAAGATCCAACGGCTAGCATTGTTGGGATTCGTGAGTCTTGATCCAACGGCCAATACTCAAAGTTTGTACATTATATAGTGGTAAGAGAAGATAACAAAGACTATCAATAGTATCTTCTATATGATGGAATGGATTAGAGGATCCAATAACTAGCAGCAATGTTGGGATTCGTGGGTCATGAATCAGCAGTCAATATTCAAAGTTGTTCGCACAATATATATATAAAATAGTGGTAAGATAAGAAAATAAAGACTATCAATAGTATCTTCTCGATGCTAAAATGGAAATGAAGATCCAACATCTGACAATGTTGGGATTCGCATCTTGATCCAACGGTCAATATTCAAAGTTATTCATACACTACATAGTGCTAAGAAAAAATGAGAAACATGTGTTTTGACACCTTTGAATACAAAAAAATGCTTTGGCTTCTTCACAATGTGTATTGGCCTACATTGTATGTACATTCCTGGCTTTGACCCGAACAGCCAAGGTCATGACCATATTGACATCATATCTCTACTACTATAATGGAGTAGTTTTAATTTGAATTGGATCCATAGCACCAATCCTGACCGTTGGGATGTTAGATCTAATGGTTCAGAGCAGCTCGATTCGTGTTGAATAGTACCTACAGCAAACTCCACCTTGTTCTAGAACCATCATGTCACCACCCCCCAAAATTTCATAGCACGGTAGGTTGTATTCTCAATATGTGTAGATAGTTATTGTTAATAGACTTAATTTATGCATTTTGGGGGTGGTGACATGATGGTTCTAGAACATGGTGGATTTTGCTCTATGTACGTACTATTCAACATGAATCCAGTTGCTCTAAACCATTGGATCTAATAGCCCAACAATCAGGATTGGTGCTATGGATCCAATTCAAAACTACTCCACTATAGTAGTAGACAGAATACAACCTACTGTGCTATGAAATTTTGGGGGTGGTGACATGATGGTTCTAGAACATGCATGGTGGAGTTTTCTCTAGGTACTATTCAACACGAATCCGTCTTCTATGAACCATTGATTCTATTGATATAGTCTTCGGCATAATGAATGCTATGCAAAAACCTCAAAACACACTTCTCCATCATACTAGAATATTCTCCCTTGTTTCTCTAGACCATGTTATCAAAAATTTCATGTGTTAGGTAGCTAATAATCTTTGACTTCTATATGATGATACAAAGTACAAGGACCAAATATACACCCATAATTTATAGATGTTGATCAAATTTATAATTTATTGTGCTTTACCAATTATAATTTTATATAGTGATGATGATATGTCATTCGTCTACTATCTGAGTCTCACATGCAAGGCACGTGCAACTTGATACAGTTCCCACATCTGGTAGATTCGTGCATCTTCTTCAACAAGATCCACTGAAAGTAAGGAGTGCGCTCTTTTCTTTTGTTAAGCAAGTACTAGTCTTACCATTACCACTATCTTAACACTATATGGTGTACAAAAACTTTGAATATTAATAATTGGATCAAGACTCATGAATCCCAACATTTCCAGCCATTGGATCTTCTTTTCCATTCTAACATCTAGAAGATTCTATTGATAGTCTTCATCACAATGAAATGTTATATGCACAAACCTCAAAACACACTACTCCATCATTCTTGAATCTCCCCCCTCATTTCTATGGACCATGTTACCAAAATTTGCAAGTATTTGATTTTATGGTATTTTGTGCTAAATGTATGAACTTGGATGTATTTTTCATTTTTTTGAGGTCTTTGGTGTAACATGTACACATCCACTTACCGTGTTAATTAATTGAAGAATCTCGCTCCCTCGGGACATATACCTTATTAGTCAAAAAAGTACCACCACCTGGTAGAATGGAAAAAAGGAGATCCAAAGGCTAACCATGTTGGGATTCGTGAGTCTTGATCCAACGGTCAATACTCAAAGTTATTAGTACATTATATAGTGGTGATAAGATAACAAAGACTATCAATAGTATCTTCTAGATGATGGAATGGATTAGAGGATCCAATAACTAGCAGCAATGTTGGGATTAGCGGGTCATGAATCAACGCTCTATAATATTCAAAGTTTTCCATACACTATATATAAACTAGTAAGTTGCACGTGCCTTGCATGTGAGACTAAGATAATAGATGTCTGACATATCATCACTATATAAAATTGTAATAGGTAAAGTAGAAAAAATATAAATTTGATCAACATCTATAAAGTATGGGTGTATATATCGTTCTTGTACTTTGTATATCTTGTATAAGTCAACGATTATTAGTTATATAAAACTTGAAAATTTTGGTAACATGGTATAGAGAAACGAGGGAGAAGATTCTAGAATGATGGAGAACTGTGTTTTGAGTGTTGTGCATAGCATTCATTGTGATGAAGACTATCAATAGAATCTTCTAGATTCTAGAATGGAAAAGAAGATACAATAGTTGGAAATGTTGGGATCCGCGGGTCTTGATCCAATGGTCAATATTCAAAGTTATTCATACACTATATCTCTACTACTATAATGGAGCAGTTTTGAATAGGATCCATAACACCAATCCTGACCATTGGGCTGTTAGATCCAATGGTTCAAAGTAGCTGGATTCGTGTGAATAGTACCTAGAGGAAACTCCACCATGCATGTTCTATTACTATCATGTAACCACCCCCAAAATTTCATAGCACAGTAGGTTGTATTCTCAATATGTGTAGATAGTTATTATTAATAGACTTATTAATGTATGCATTTTTTCTCTAACAAGACTTAAAGTATGATGGTTCTAGAACATGGTGGAGTTTTCTCTAGGTATTTCACGAATCCAATCGTTTCTACGAACCATTGGATCTTATATCCCAATGGTCAGGATTGGTGCTATGTATCCAATTCAAAACTGCTCCATTATAATAGTTAGAGATAATGGAGCAGTTTTGAATTGGATCCATAGCACCAATCGTGACCGTTGGGCTATTAGATCCAATGGTTTAGAGCAGCTGGATTCGTGTTGAATAGTACCTAGAGCAAACTCCACCATGTTCTAGAACCATCATGTCACCACCCCCAAAATTTCATAGCATAGTAGGTTGTATTCTCAATATGTGTAGATATATTATTAATAGACTTAATGTATCCATTTTTTCTTTAACAAGACTATTGGTTAATAACAACTTAATGTTTGTTAAATCACATTTCATATAGTATATACGTGTGTGGCACGTGCCTTTTACTAGTAGCGGTAAGATAAGAAAAGAAAGACTATCAACTGTATCTTCTCAATGCTAAAATGGAAATAATGAAGATCGAATGTCTAACAATGTTGGGATTCACGTCTTGATCCAGCTGTCAATATTCAAACTTATTCATACACTATGTAGTGCTAAGAAAAAAAATGAGAAACATGTGTTTTGACCCCTTTGAATAAAAAAATGCTCTCGCTGCTTCACAATGTGTATTGGCTTACGGTGTATGAACATTCCTGGTTTCGACCCGAATAGCCAAGGTCATGACCATATTGACATCATATATAGTTTATGATACAGTACCTTCATCTGGTAGATTCGTGCATCTTCTTCAATAAGATCTGCTGAAAGTGAGAAGTGCACTGTTTTCTTTTGTGAAGCAAGTACTAGTCTTACCATTACCACTATCTTAACACTATATGGTGTACAAAAAACTTTGAATATTAATTGTTAGATCAAGACTTATGAATCCCAACATTTCCAGCCGTTGGATCTTCTTTTCCATTCTAGCATCTAGAAGATTCTATTCATAATCTTCATCACACTGAAAAACTATGCACAAACCTCAAAACACACTTCTCCATCATTCTGGAATCTTCCCCCTCGTTTCTATAGACCATGTTACCAAAATTTTCAAGCATTTGATTTTAGTGTCCTTTGTGCTAAATGTATGGACTCGGATGTATCTTTTTTGAGGTCCTTGGTGTAACATGTACACATCCACTTACCATGTTAATTAATTGAAGAATCTTGCTCCATCGGGACATACCTCAGTCAAAAACAGTACCACCACCCGGTTTTCAAAAAAGTGGGGACCATGTTTTCTTACAATTCCCTAGTCTTAGCACAGTTCAAGATTCCCTAGCGAACCGTTCCCACTTAAATAACTTTATGTCAATTTAAAGAAATCAGGTCAAATTTGAACTACAAGTAAGCGTGGTAGATTCCTCTTGAATTTTCCTAACGTCATCTGAAGGGACCCATGATGTCTATATATCAAGACTTAAGTTTCGGGACGGAGTACTAAACACTAGTAACAGTTACATCCAAGGCTCAAGGCCTTTAAAAAAATTCAAACTATGCATAGTTTAACCAAGTTTGTAGAAAAATATATTAATATTTACAAGATGAAATATATACCCTTTGATACATCATGAAACATATATTCACATGGTATCTACTAATATCATACAGTAGTTCTTCATATATTTTTTAGAAGTTTGGTCAAACTTTTCGTAGCTTGACTTATCAAAAAACGCCTTAGGCCCTGTTTGGAACAATGGAAAATCATAGGATTTTTGGAGGATAGGACTCCTATAGGAAAATTTCCTATGGTGTCATTTGGAACAAAGGAATAGGAATCTAAGATTCCTTTGAAATTACTATAGTATAGGCTATTTCATAGGAATTTTCTAGTAAAAATAACATGAGGTCTAACCTCATGTTTCATCTCCTTGTGTCTATAATTCATGCGGTTTTCCTGTGTGACATCCAAACGACACCCTAAATTTTTTCCTGTGGTATTGATTCCTGTAGGAATTGAGCATACATGATATCTTAATTCCTGTGTTTTTCTATTCCTATGTTTTGCATTCCTGCATTCCAAACGGGTCCTTAAGCTTTGGGACGGAGGTACTAGTGAGATGAGGGAAAAAAATCAAAGAGCAAGAGGAGCTCGGAGAATAAAAGGGAGGCGGGGCAGGAGGGAAGCGTGATAGGGCACTTGAAGGTGGTGCAATGTTAGAGCAGAATTATGATGGGTTCCTGACATGAGGTACTATAGCCTTTAAAGTGTACACACTCTAGTAAATTTTAGGACTTATGTGCACTCAAAACAAAACAAATTTATTTTTTCGCTCTCAGTCGCTGCCTCACCATCCATCTCAGCACTCCCTCGTCCACAGTGTTGTGCATGTGTGTATTGGTACGACGGCTGAGCTATGCCTCCGGCATGTGTGTTGGTGTACATAGTAAGGAACCGGGCATTGGTGGCAAAGATTAGTAGAATTCAAAATTTCGAATTTTTCTCTTCCTTTCCAAGCATCGGGAATGAAGGTTATTCAAAGGATGACCATATCGACATCATATCTCTATCTCTACTATTATAATGGAGCAGTTTTCAATTGGATCCTTAACACCAATCCTGACCGTTGGGCTGTTAGATCCAATGGTTTAGAGCACCTGGATTCGTGTTTAATAGTACCTAGAGCAAACTCCACCATGTTCTAGAACCATCATGTCACCATCCCCAAAATATCATAGCATAGTAGGCTGTATTCTCTCTACTACAATGGAGTAGTTTTGAACTGGATCCATAGCACCAATCCTGACCGTTGGGCTGTTAGATCCAATGGTTCAGAGCAGCTATATTCGTGTCGAATAGTACCTAGAGCAAACTCCAACATGTTCTAGAACCATCATTTCACCACCCCTAAAATTTCATAGCATAGTAGGATGTATTCTCAATATGGTTAGATAGTTATTACTAATATACTTAATGTATGCATTTTTTTCTCTAACAAGAATATTGGTTAATACAACTTAATGTTGGTTAAATCACATTTCATATAGTATATACGTGTGTGGAATGTCCCTTTTGATCAACACATGAGACTCAGATAATAGACGTCTGACATATTATCACTATATAAAATTTTAATAGGTAAAGCATACAAAAATATAAATTTGATCAATATCTATAAAGTATGGGTATATATTTTGTTATTGTACTTTGTATATCATTTAGAATTCAACGATTATTAGCTATCTAAAACTTGAAAATTCTGGTAACATGGTCTAGAGAAACGAGGGAGAAGATTCTAGAATGATGGAGAAGTGTGTTTTGAGTTTTGTGCATACCATTCATTGTGATGAAGACTATCAATAAAATCTTCTAGATGCTAGAATAGAAAAGAAGATCCAACGACTGGAGATGTTGGGATTCATGAGTATTGATCCAACATTCAATATTCAAAGGTATTCGTGCACTATATATAGTGGTAAGATAAGATAAGATATATATGTAGAAAAATCTCAAAACACACTTATCCATCATTGTAGAATCTTCTCGATTGTGTCTCTAGACCATGGTTCTAAAATTTTCAATTATGAGGTATCTAATAAACGTTTATTTCTACATGATATAAAGTGCAAGAACCAAATACACACTCATACTTTAAAAACGTGGCAAAAATTCATAGATATTTCAAGCTTTACTTATTACAATGTTATATACTAATGACATGTCATGCTTTTGTATATTATGTGAGTTTCATGTGTAAGGCACGTGCAGCTTACTGGTACTACTACGAAGAGCATGACTCAGCTCCGTGATGGAGGAGTAGGACCTGACTACTAATTTTAATTGCTTGATTGTAGGGTCCTTTGTGTTAAATGTATGGACTTGGATGCAATTTTCACTTTTTTTAAGGTTCTTGGTATAACATGTACACATGCACTAGCTGTGTTAATTATTTAAGCATCTCACTCCTTAGGAACATACCCCAGTCAAAAAAATAAAGTGTCACCGCCCGATTTTCAGAAAACACGGACATGTTTTGTTACAATTCCCTAGTCTTAGGACGTTTCAAGTTTCCATATATATTACTTAACTACGCCCATCCACTCAAATAACTTTATGTCTATTTAAAGAAAGTAGGTCAAATTTGAACTACAAGTAAGCGCGATAGATTCTTTCTTGAATTTGCAAGAGATCCAACAATTAGCAATGTTAGAATCTGTCAATCTTTATCCGATGATTGATGTTCAAAGTTATCTGTGTTATATATCTTATTAGTAAGTTGTACATGCCTTATACATGAGAATCAGATAGTAGAAGTATATGCCATATCATTTTTTCTCTACTACTATAAAGGAGCAGTTTTGAATTGGATCCATAGTACCAATCCTGACAGTTGGGCAGTTAGATCCAATGGTTCAGAGCAGGTGGATTCGTGTTGAGTACTACCTAGAGCAAACTCCACCATGTTCTAGAACCATCATGTCACCCCCCCAAATTCATAGCATAGTAGGTTGTATTCTCAATATGTGTAGATAGTTATTATTAATAGACTTAATGTATGCATTTTTCTCAAACAAGACTATTGGTTTATAACAACTTAATGTTTGTTAAATCACATTTCATACAGTATATACGTGTGTGGCACATGCCTTTTACTAGTTTATATAAAATTATAATAGGTCAAGCCCAAAAATAATTATAATTTCGAGCTACGTCCATAAAGTACTGTTGGATTTTAATTCTATCCATTCTAGCATCTAGAAGATACTATTGATAGTGTTTAGCACACTAAAAGATATGCACAAACCTCAAAACAAGCTTCTTAATAATTCTAGAATGTTCTTTGTCTTTTCTCTAGAGCATGCCGAGTACTATTAGGTAGCTAATAGGTTGATTACTACTACATGATATAAAGTGTAAGAACCAAATAAAAATGGATATTCTATGGACATGCCTCAAAATTATAATTATTTTTTGAGCTTTACCTATTATTATAGTTTTTTAGTAGTCCTATTTATCAGAGTTGGACGAGCTGGCTTGAGGATTGACGTCCTTTTATTTCGGCATGTGGGTTCAAATCCTTCGCGTGCTAGAAAAGTGTTTCTACGGTTCACACTATCTAGCAGGGAGGGGAGAAATGTGGGTTCACGTCCTTTCCTGAAACATAGTCTACGTGATGAGTGTCGTTGTATTGGGAACGACAGTACCTAAGAAGGTTAGATAGAGGTGTGGGGACTAGCAGGAAGCTATCGACAGCGTCCGCAGGAGGGATTAGATACAAGCAAGCGTAGCTGGACGCAGGAACCCAGGTTCGGAGCCCTCGTGATGAGGTAAAACTCCTACTCCTGCCGGATCTGACTATGAGGGATATACGAACTACAAGTGCTCCTCGAGCTGTATTCTCTAGCTACTACCTTAAATGCACTGAGGCCAACCCTTACTACTGAGGCCTTGCCTCTCCTTATATAGGCAGAGAGGCAATGGTCTTACTGGCCAGTCCGACTGGCAGGCCCCACAGGCGGGTCCCACCCGACTGGTCATCTATAGTATCCGGTACGATATGTCCCATCGGAGTATGAGCGGTATGGCTGTCGTAGGCACAGTGGACGCCATGCAAGCCTGTCGTCAGCATCGGGCCACTGTTCCTGCGTCATCCTCGCAAAGTCTTCGGCATGGTCGGGTAGTTGCCGGTCTTGTCACCGTACAGGGCGTACCATGCACTGATACGCACGTCGCCCTGTCTCCTTGATTGGTTCCGTCTACGTCACTGTAGCCGGCTGCTTCTCGTCGATCTGGCTATCATGTGATAGCCGGTCCGGCTTGCCTTGTTCGGCTGCACCTAGCTAGCCGGACGCGATCCGACTGCCCTGTTTCTTGTCCGGTTGGGGTATCTGGGGATCATCCCCCCGACACTAGCCCCCGAGCGCGTGTGGATTCCGCCCTTAGCTGAAATGTTCGCGCGCTCCCTCTTGGTTTTGAATTTGTGACCGGCCTTACGCTGGCGCTACGCTACGTCGCTGCCGACACCGCCACACGCCAAGCGCAGTTATCATTGCTCTGCGGCGGGCAGCATAACTTCCCGTCGCACGTCCCCTCAGGAAACTGCTGCCCGGCACTTCGGTTCCTGCTCCAGGATCTTCTGCGCACCCCGCGTCGGCACACGGGATCTGGGCGGCGGTTGGGGTGAGGGTTGCCTGGATGAATGCCACGTGGCGCCCTGGACGGTTGCTCTTCCGGCCCTTTAAAAGGACTCCACGGGGGGAGCAGTTCCCTTCCTTCGCTCCCCTGCTTCCAATTGCCATCTTCCCTTCCGCGCTCCTGCTCTCTGCGCTCTTCCCTTGTTGTCGCTGTAGCCTGTTGCGCCGCCCGTTCGTCGTTATTGGCGGTACGGGCCACCGCCACTCCGCCGCCACCACGCCTTCCTGTCAGCCGGAGATGGCAGCCGAATGCGGAGCCTGGTGTGGCTCCTCTATCACGGAGGACCACATCCAGAAATACCGCGCTACCCACGTCCTTCCGCCAGAGGAGGAAGTAGCGGTGCGGCTAGCGCCGGTGTAAGAGGTGTCGTCGCACCCGGCAGAGGGAGAGAGGGTCATCTTCCTCTCGCATTTGGCATGCAGGTTCGCATTACCGGTGCACCCCTTCTTCCTCATGTTCTTGGCCTTCTTCGACCTCCGCCTCCACCATCTCGGCGCCAACGCAATCGGGACGCTGGCGCACTTCATGGCGTTCTGCGAGAGCTATCTCGGGATCCAGCCGGATCTTGGGCTCTTCTGCCGGCTCTTCCGAGTCCGGCTGCAGGTGCAGTTTATGAAGGGGCCGCTAGTCGTCTGCGGCGGCGCCTCCGTCTACTCCCGCACGCAGACCGGCTACCCAAAGTTTCGGCTGCATGACATGGTATGACTGTGGTAGCAGTCGTACTTCTACGTCAAGAACGTCACCAACATGGACCGGATCAACCTTCTGGCCTTCCAAGATGTCGAGTCCAGCCGGCAGCACTGGGAGCTGAAGATTTATGGCGACAAGGCGGAGTCGGACGTGATGCTGCAGCGCATGCACTCCCTCGTCACCTGCCGGCTAACCGGCCTGGACATCACCCTCAGCTGGATGTCCCGGCTGATGATGCCGTTGCAGCAGCGAGTGCACAAAATGTGCTTCTACTCTGGCCGGCTGGACCCGACCCGGCTGTCACACCGCGATCCCCGCTACCACAACTTGAATCAATGGGTGTGGATGATCACCAAGTAGCGGCTACCGGAGGGCTGGACCTTCAGCCTGGCGCCCTACAACCGGGACAACCGCGTGCCCCGGGTAGGTCCTTTTAGCCGGAGTTTTCTTTCGTATTTCTTGTCTTCCTTTTTGTTTTATCCGACTAATCTCTTGTATTCAGCAGATCTTCCCTTGCATCCTTCGCAAGGAGGGTGAGGCCCCCTCGAGGCATTTACGCATGACTTGCCCGAGCCGCGTGCTCGGCGGTCTGGCGAGGAGTCAGACGGGGATGGGGATGCCTTCCCCAGCCGGAACGACGAACCGGCCGTCGACCCCCACGCGGAGGTTGACGAGGAGGAGGAGGCCAGCCCGATCCGGCGCCTTCACGCGTGGCGGGCCTGGCGGGAGCGGCTCCACCCGTTCTAGCTCTAGCCGGCCTGCCGCGGAGGAGCTGGCTCCCAAGAGGAGCCGGACCAGCGCCCTTCCGCCGAGTCGCCTTGGCCGGAAGAAGGGGCCGCCTCCGGTTATGCAGGGGTACGTCCTTCTTCCTTTTTCTTTCACTATCTTCTGTTTGTTTCTTTTTCTCCCTTTCTGCCTTTGGCTTATTTTCTTTTCTTTCCTTTTTCTCCTCTTCTGTCTTCTTAGCACGCTGGTCTCCTTTGGAGCCGTGAGCCCGGCGCGAGCGCCGACTGGGTCGCCACCCCGCGCTCCGACCACATCTGCCAGTGCCCCACCTTCTCCCGTGGCACCGCCACCGCCACCACCTCGAGCTAAACCGGCTGCCTCAGCTGGAGCGGAGGGTCCTCAGCCGGACGTGGTGGCCCAGCCGGAGGCGGAGGGTTCTCAGCCGGGTGGCTCTTCCGCGGGCGCGCGGGGGCTGCGACCGGCAAGGAACTTGTGGTTGTCGGCGACGAAAACTCCGACAACGAGCCGGGAGAGGAGTGGAGGACAGCGGTGGTTGCCCTGAAGGAGTCCTTGGCCATCAATGCCGTGGATGACGACGCCTCCTCCGCTGCCTTGCTGATAGATCTCGCCGCCACCCTCGAACTGGCGGTGAAGGAGATCCGGCTACTAGAGGCCGCAGCCGGCGGGAAGCGGTCCTTGGAGCAAAAGCTTGCTGCTGCCAACGGAACCTCCCAGAGTAAGTTGCTTCATCCGTCTTGCTTTTTTTGTTTTGTTTTGCTGATAGCCGGTTTTGTCGCAGCTATCCTCGTGTGCGCTCAGCGCGAGATCGATCGCTTGAAGAAAGCGAACGACCGGCTGAGCAAGTCCAACTCCACTCTGCGGCTGCAGAACAAGGATTGACACGCGAAGGTAGACAGTCTGGAGGCCACCATCAAGGAGCGCGACGCCTCGCTCGCCGGCCGGATTGAAGCCTTCAACCTTCTCGAGGCCCAGAACAAGGACCAAGAGAAGGAGATCAAGCGGCTGGCGATGAAGGAGAAGGCTCTGGTGGAGGAGCTGATGCAAGTTGGCCACACGGCTAAGGGTAAGTTCCTCTTTTCCGTCTCCCTTTCTTTCCGGATCTGGTAGCCAGATCTGACTCTCTTTTTCTGACAGTGTTTTATCCCGGCATAGACCTGTTGGCGTACAACCGGCTGCAGGAGAACTGGCCGGGAGCGCAGCCGACGGCCCAGGAGCTCGTCTTCCTTCTTGGCGAGGAAGCTACCAAGCTTCGTCAAGCGGCACGGGACATCTTCTCGTTCTTGTGGCCGGATGCTCCGGTTCCAGAGACGATGGCGCAGCTGGCTGCGAAGGTGGGGGAGGTGCCGGCTGCGGTGGACCGGTTGCGGGACTTGGCGGCGCGAGCCGGAGTGGAGATGGCTTTGGCTCTCATGCTCTCCTGGTACAAGGACGCTCGCGTCGAGAAGATCGACGGAGGCTTCCGCGCCGGCGCCGACCTTGCCGCCATCTGTCAGGCCCATCCAGAGCTCCGACGCTCCGCCATCAAGATTGCCAACTACGTGGACCCCGACGAGGTGCTCACCGACTCGGACTCCATCGGGACTCCTGATGTGGAAGCCCCGACGCAGCCGGCTGCGGGCGCCGGAACAGGATCGAGCGCCGCGCCTCCTCCTCCGCCTAAAGCTTCAGCCAGCCAAGACGCTCCTCACGGCAAGGGTCCTGCCACCTAGCCACTGCCCCGGGATGCCGGGTGTATTTGTCTTATTTTAATCCTGTTTCAAACTTGTCTGTCTGTACCGGCTGTCTCTAGCGCCGGGTGAACTTATGGGAGCTTCGCCTCCTTTATCCTTTGTGGCGTTAATTTTGAACTGGCTTGATTTCCCTTTAGCTTGTGCACCATGCATTTTCTTTCAACATTTCGCCGATTGACTTTATCCGGCTATACGCCTTTAGCCGGGAGAACTGCACGACTAGACTCGTCTTAGTCGGCTGCTTTCACTGGCTGAACACCTTCAGCCGGGGGAACTAACATTCCAGTAGGGCCGCGCGAGTGCACCCACTGGGTGTAGCCCCCGAGATTCGGAGTAGCTGGCATAGCCAGGTGCTTTGAATCTTCTTTGTCTTCTCTTGCTCCTGCCCTTGCCCTCAACTGGGCTCCGAACAGCTGGCTAAACGCCTTTAGCCGGTCGGGAACTACAAGATTCCACTGGGGGCGCGCGAGCACACCCAGTGGGTGTAGCCCCCGAGATTTGGAGCGCTTGGTGAAGGCAAGGACTTCGAATCTTCCTTGTCTTTTCTTGCTCTTGCCCTTGCCCTCACCTGGGCTCCGAACGGCTGACTAAACGCCTTTAGCCAGTCGGGAACTACCAGATTCCACTGGGGGCGCGTGAGGGCACCCAGTGGGTGTAGCCCCCGAGATTCGGAGCGCTTGATGAAGGCAAGGACTTCGAATCTTCTTCTCTTTTCTTCCTGAAATCCGACTCAAGGTAGTCGTACAAGAATATACATACACATACATCCTCACATGTTAATAGGTTAGTCTGCCAAATTGTAGCCGGAAAGGGGTTTTTTTTTTAAAACTAGCTTGCGCCTTTCTGGACACTTGGTCACTTTCCCGTGTGCTCTGTTGTTTTCGCTGCGCCCTTGCCGGGCAGCCGGGTTGCGGTCTGCAGCCAGAATCGAAGGGAGCTGACAATACATCACGCACGGTACTAACGGCTTAGTAACCGGATTGCCTTAAGCTAGTTGCAAGGCCGGGATGCCCGGTCTGTCGCGTCTCCTCCTTGTTTTTCGTGTGGGATGCCTCGGGCTTTTGCTCTTGCTAGCCGGACAACCGGGTTGCGGTCTGTAGCTGAGACGAAGAGTGGGCCTCTGACATCATCGCACACTATTCAGTCGGTTTGTTGACTTAGCAGGCCGGGTCAGCCGGCAATCCCCCGGGTAGGGGTTGCCGGAGCCGGAAAACCATAACCAGAAAATAGGTATAAACACATTTCTAGCAAGGAGCCCCTGAGCATCTCGTAGGGGTCCACATTTTCATTCATAGGGTTTGCGGGATACATACACTGTCTAGCGACTAGGTGTAAAACGGGCACAGCAAGGCTGCGTTCCAGGGATGCTCGGTCTCCTCGTTTGATTTGTCCATCTTGTTCTTGCGCGGCTGTCGCGCGTCGATGAGGTAGTAGGAGTCGTTGGGCAGCGCCAGACTAATGATGAAGGGGCCTTCCCAAGGTGGCGATAGCTTGTGCATGCCCTTCGTGTCTTGCACCAGCTGGAGAACCAGGTCGCCCTCGCGAAACACGACTGGGCGGATCCAGCCTAAATGGTAGCAGCGTAGTCATTGCTGGTACATCTGGACAATGCCAACTCGCGGGCCTCCTCCTGGAGGTCCACTCCGTCCTCCCGCGCCTCCTGGTTGGCCTTTTCGTCGTATAGGAGCTTGCGCGGGGAGTCGAACTCGATGTCCGCGGAGAGGACGGCTTCCAATCTGTAGACCAGGAAGAACGGGGTGTAGCCACTTGATCTATTCGGCGTGGTGCGGAGGCTCCATAGTACATCCGGAAGCTCCTCGATCTAGCATTCGGGTGACCGCTCCAACGGCTCGATGAGGCGCGGCTTGATGCCGCCTAGCACCAAGCCGTTTGCTCTTTCAACCTGCCCGTTGGACTGCGGGTGCGCGACGGAGGCAAGGTCCAGCCGGATGCCCTTGTTGCTGCAGAATCAGGCGAAGGCCCCCTTGGCGAAGTTCATGCCATTGTCGGTGATGATGCTGTTGGGGTAGCCGAACCGATTGATGATGTCGGTGAAGAAGGTGATGACTGTCGCCTCGTCCAGCTTCTGGATGGGCTTGGCCTCGATCCACTTCGTGAATTTGTCCACCACCACCAGCAGATGGATCATGCTCGCGCGTGCTCGCTTGAAGGGACCGACCATGTCGAGGCCCCAAACCGCGAATGGCCAGGTAATCGGTATGGTCTTGAGCACTGAACTTGGCATATGCCTGAGCTGCCCGAAGCGCTGGCACCCATTGCACACGCGGACCAGCTGTTCAGCGTCCTCGAGGGCGGTGGGCCAATAGAAATTGTGGCAGGACGCCTTGGCAACTATTTCCCTTGATGAAGCGTGATGCCCGCACTCACCCTGGTGGATGTCCTTGAGTAGCCGGTAGCCCGTGTCCACATCGACACACCTTTGGAAAATGCCGGATACGCTTGGCTTGTACAGTTCGCCGTTGATGATGGTGTATGTGTGCGCACGGCGCCGGATTTGCATGGCTTCCACCTCGTCATCTGGAAGTTCCCCGTTGGAGATGTAGTTCGTGAAGGGTTGCGCCCAGGATGGCACTTCCTGAATGATGGGGATGCTCCTGCTCTCCGGTTGATGGTCGTCAGGGGGTCGTCCGGGTGATGTACCCGGGACGACAGCCCCCGAGCCGCTTGACGAGCCGGTAGCCTCTGGGTCTTGCGAACCGGAGGGTACTACCTTCCCGGAGTTGGTGCGGGTCTTCTTCTTTGGAAGTTCTGCCTGCTCCGCTTCTGCTGCTTCGTCAGCCGGAGCGCTCCCTGCCCAGATGGTGGAGTCTGACTCAGGTGACGGGTTGATGGAGGGCTTGCGCAGGTGCTCCAAGGAAACCCCAGGTGGGATCGCCTGCCTGGTGGATCTGATTCGGGTGAGCGAATCAGCTGCCTCGTTGTTGACGCGGGGGACGTGATGGAATTTGCATCCGTCGAAGGAGGCGCTGAGCTTCTGGATGTGGAACCGGTAGAGGGCCATGTTTGCATCTCTAGCGTCCCATTCTCCGAATACTTGCTGCACCACCAGATCCGAATCGCCGAAGCAAAGGATCCGGTTAACACCGATCTCCTTGGCTAGCCGAAGTCTGTGCGCCAGTGCCTCGTATTCGGCTATGTTGTTGGAGGACTTGAAGTGGATCTACAGTACATACTCTAGTCGGTCTCCCTTGGGCGAGGTGAGCACGATGCTGGCTCCCAAGCCTCCAGAACCTTCGACCCGTCGAAGTGCATCTTCCAGTGGTCCGAATCCAGAACCGGTGGGAGATACTGGGTCTCGGACCAGTCGACAAGGAAGTCTGCCAATGCCTGCGACTTGATCGTGAGCCGGGGCTCGTACTGGATGGAGTAGGGGGCGAACTCGATGGCCCACTTGGTGACTCGGCCGGTGGCGTCTTTGTTGGCGATGATTTCCGAAAGGGGTGCGGTGCACACGACCTTAATCGGATGCTCCTGGAAGTAGTGCTTGAGCTTCTTGCATGCCAGGTACACGCCGTAGCACATCTTCTGGTAGTGGGGGTAGTTCTGCTTGGAGAGGGAGAGAACCTCGCTCAGGTAGTAGACGGGCCTCTAAACCGGCTGAGCCTTGCCTTCCTCGGGGCGCTCCACCACCAGGACGATGCTGACGACCCGACTGATGGCTGCTATATAGGGCAACATCGGCTCCTTGCTAGCCGGCGTGGCTAGAACCGGCGCTGTGGACAGCATGCGCTTGAGGTCGTGAAATGCGGCGTCGACTTGCGAAGTCCAGGAGAACATGTCCGTCTTCTTCATCAGCTGGTACAACGGGAGTGCCTTCTCCCCTAGCCGGCTGACGAAACAGCTGAGGGAGGCTAGGCATCCGGTGAACTTTTGGACTCCAAGAAGGCTCCTGGGCGGCTGCATCCTCTTGATGGCCGCGATCTTCTCCGGATTTGCCTCGATGCCTCGTTGTGATATGAGGAAACCGAGGAGCTGACCAGATGGCACTCCGAAGATGCACTTCTCCAGGTTCAGCTTCATCTGGTACTGGCGGAGGTTGCCAAATGTCTCTCCTAGATCTTCGAGGAGGGTGCGCTTCTCCTTGGTCTTGATGACCACATCGTCCATGTAAGCATGTACGTTTTGGCCTATCTGCGAGTGCAAGCACTTCTGCATGGAGCGCTGATAGGTAGCGCCTGCATTCTTTAGACTGAAAGGCATGGTTACGTAGCAGAAAGCCCCGTAGGGGGTGATAAATGATGTCTTAATCTGATCAGCCAGGTTTAACCAGATCTGATTGTAACCGGAATAGCAATCTAGAAAAGACAACAAATCACATCCGGCCGTGGAATCGATGACTTGATTGATACGGGGCAAGGCGAAGGGTTCTTTCGGGCATGCCTTGTTCAGGCTGGTGTAGTCGATACACATGCGCCAGGTCTTGTTCTTCTTCAGCACCAGGACTGGGTTCGCCAGCCAATCCGGGTGGTACACTTCCATGATGAACCCGCTGCAAGGAGCCGGGTGATATCATCACCAATTATCTTCCTCTTCTCCTCTGCGAATTGGTGCATAGGATGCTTGACCAGCTTGGCATCCTGCCGCACATGGAGTGAGTGCTCGACTAACTCCCTCGGCACACCTGGCATGTCCTTGGGGGACCATGCAAAGATGTCCTGATTCTCATGGAGGAAGTCGACGAGCGTGCCTTCCTATTTGTTGTCCAAGTTGGCACCGATGGTGACGAACTTGGTCGGGTCGGAGGGGTCGAGCAGGATCCTCTTCGTCTCCTTTGCCGGCTGGAAGGCTCCTTATCCAGCCGGTTTGCTGCTAGCCGGTATGTCCTGCTGGGCCATGGCCACATTGCGCATGATCACGCGCTTCTCCTCGGCTATGATGAGGGCCTCTGCCAGTTTGTAACTGGCTGAGGTGCACTCCATCGACCGCTTGAAGCAGTCGGTGACGATGATCACGCCGTTGGGTCCTAGCATCTTCGTCTTGAGGTATGTGTATTGCGGGATGGCCATGAACTTGGCGAGGGTGGGGCGCCCGAGGAGAGCATGATACGAGCTCATCAGGTTTACCACCTCGAACTAGATCGGTTCACGGCGGAAGTTCTCCTCGGTCCCGAAGATGACGTCCAACTGGATTTTACCCAGCGGGGCACAAGCTGGCCCCGGCAGCACGCCGTGGAACGTTGTGGTAGTCGGGCGCAGGTCGCATTCGCGAATGCCCAGCTTCTCCAGCGAGGACTGGTAGAGGAGGTTGAGGCTGCTGCCTCCGTCGATGAGGACGTGCGAGAAACGGTAGGTACGCGCGTTGGAGATGATGAGGGGGTCGAGCACCATGGCGTAGCCCCCGGGAGTCGGCAGCTGCTCCGGGTGGTCTGCACGGCTCCAGGTGATGGGGGTTTCCGACCAGTTCAGGTACTGGGGGACCGGAGAGATGATGGCGTTGACCTCCTTGGAGCGTCGCCTGCGGCTATGCTTGTCGTCCAGCTCCGTCTCGAAGATGTGGTAGGCGGCGTGCAGATGGGGGTAGCCGTTGTGGTTGTTGCCGCCGATGCCGCTGTTACCATCATTGCCGGCTCCCCTAGCCAGTGGTGGTGGTCCACTGTCAACACCCGGATTTTTAATCCCAGATGCCTGTTATGCCATACCTCGCAATCCCAGGATTACCATTTTTGCGAGGCATAACGGATTGGATATCACAGTACATCATCCATTACAAACCATACATAAGGTTTTACAAAAATAAGGATCTCATGATCCAGTCTTTAATACAACAACCAGCGGAATTAAAAGATAAGCGTAGCGGTGGGGTCCATCTTCAGGGGCACAGGCAATGCTGACGAAGGCAGATAGTCCTAGTTATCATAGCCGTCCTGCTGACCCTCATCTTGATAATCTCCTTCATAGTCTGGCCATGATAATAGCCAGGGACAAAAGCCATGAGTACTCTTTAAGTACTCACAAACTACTACTAACAAGGAGTATAATTCTAAGTTAAAGTGCTGAATCTAAGTTATCTATCAAGTTAAGTTTGAAACCTAAGCTGAGTTTAGAAGCAAAGACAGATAAAGTAAAGTTTTAGAATCACTTAAGTTGGGAAGCTATTGTCATCAACACAACCCTGTTGTGGTCAATTCAAAGTTCATTATTTATTTCAAGTTATTTAGAAAACATCTAACAACGAAACATTATGGACATTCCAACTGTCCATAACCGCGGACGCGGCTATTTGAATAGTTTGACACTCTGCAGAGGTGGTACACTTTCACCACAAGATTCGATACATCTGTCAGGGATAACCCAGAATCATCATACTTAGTATGCAGATAATCAAACATAACCTTCCCTTTACACACCCTAGTACAAGCACCTCTCCTATGAGCATGGCCTCCCAACCATGACCATCAGTCATCTTGGGCACTGCATAGGTGGAAAACATTGAGAGGTAGCCTAGGCTCAAACCTCTCCCGTGAGGGAACTAATACTAATGCATATAAATTTCCAGCTAAGCCTTACCCAATTCAGGTAATGTTGTTGTACGGTAAATTTGGAATGGTATCGCATCCGAATCCAACCATCAGTTTTATAAAAGGGTTAAGGCTCATGCCTCATCATTTTCATCATCATAAACTAGTTGTGTTTCTCAACACATGTCAAAACATCTCAATAGAATGACTCATCATTCCAAGGTTTTCACAATTCATTTTCACCAAGTGTTCCCATCCAAAGTGACTCAAGTTTTTGATCTACTCCAAAAGACTAAGTTAAGAGTGTTCACTAAGGTGGAAGGATGGGATCAATCTCATGCCATAGAATGACATCTAAAGGTTTCTAAGTAGGTCAAGTTTTATACTTTTTATGCTACCTTCAAACAAGTCAAGAACTTTGCATACTAAGGGGAGTAAAACTTGTAACTAAGGTTTGGGGTACTAATAGTTAAAAAGGGGTGTGATCAAAGCATGCCTAAAGCATCCTTGCTCATTCATCTAGCTTAATTCTAGCTTGCTAACAATAGCTTGCCTTGGTTGGTGCAGTGGTTGAAGTTTTCTTCTTCTTCTTGGTAGAACTCCTCCTCCTCGTAAGCTTGGTCGGTACTATCTTCTATAAATACATAGGGAATGCACAATCACCAAACAATACTTAACTAGGCTAAGTAGCATTCTAAAACACACAATTGATGATCTTTTATCATCACAAGCATCACAAGTTTAATTTCAATAGTTTCATCCATTTTATTTTAGAAAAGTAATTTCTACTCATTGAAATATTAACTAAAATTTAATATTCACCACCAAAATATGGGATCATGTGGACACATGTCCTCACCACATATTCTAACATGTGGGAATGAGATTTAAAGGTTGGATCAATATTACTTTAGTTTAAGTTTATTATTTAATGATTTAAAGTGACTAGAAATGCCTATATAGCATTATTTTGGTACTAGTCCAAAGTCACTGCATGTCAACCTTAATATTATTACATGGTTAGATAGATATGATGAAATGTGATTTTTGAGAGTTTGAATCAACTCAAAAGCTAACTTGGTTGATTTTATAAAAATGTTGCAAGTTGCAAAAGCTTCTATCTTCTTATTTTTATTAGGAGAGATCTATAACTCTAATTGAATTAAATCCAACGGGCTTTGATAGATCATTTTAATACCTTTCAGACAAAATTGGTTTCATGCAATTTGGATTTCTAAAACTGTCTGAATTGATTTTCAAACTAGGGGACAGAAACTAGATTTAACTAAAAAGAAAAATCCAGATTTGAATCGATGGGCTAGCGCGGGAAAAGGAATGGGCCGGCCCTGTGGCGCTCCGCGGCGCGGGGCTCAGCTGACAGGGGGGTCCCACGTGTCAGCGACACTTAAAACGCGAAACGGTACGCACGCTATGGGTCGTAGGATTAGAAGCGAGATCAACGGCTAAGGGTCGTCGTCGACGACGAGCAATGTCATGATTCGAACCCTAGCGGCTCGGTGGGGTCTCATGAGGCGTGCAGGGCTCCAGCGGGGTCAGCAAGGCGGGCAAACGACATGGAAGATAACGGCGAGGCGAGGCGCGGTTGCGGCGGAGCTTGGGGTGGTCGCAATCAACAGCGCCCTTCTCCTCCTGCCGCGGCTGCTCCGGCTCCAATTCCGGCGAGCTGCTGCTCCACTTGCTCCGGCTAGAGGTGGGTGAGGTTCAGAGAGGTGAGGGGAGTGGAATGGTGTGGAGAGAAGAGGCTGGGGAGGGCTCCTTTTATAGGCCCAACGGTGAGACCGAGCGGGATGGGCAGGCGACTCCGGCGACAAGGCTACGGTGGGGTAGAGGCATGGCTAGGGGTGGCGATCGATGGGCGGTTCCCTGGCGGTGCTCTAGACCTTAAATGCGATCGTAGGGGCGGTGGCATGCTGTCTGGGCGAGGTGGCGCTCTGCGCGGCCGAAGCGGCGGTGTCCACGGCGAGCGATGGCTATGAGGCTTTGGGCGGCGAACAGGGATGTCTGGGGTGTTTTCCAGGTCGAGGTGGAGCGGAGGGCGCGGGCTGGTGCCAAGAGATGGTCTGTTCGAGCGGGGACAGGGCGTGCTCTGGGGGCAGCGTCGGCATGCTCGATCGGCTCCGGGCGCGGCGGTTCCTAGCCGCTCTGCTCTCTATCTCTGGCCTGGGGCCGGTTGGGCGGTGGAGGTGGACCACAGGCAAGCTGCTAGACATGAGGAGGGGGGATGGAGAGAGCTGCTGCTGCGAGTGCACTGTCAGCCGGCGAGGTGGTGCTCATCATGCCATGGTAGTGCAGCTAGGCGGTAGGGGAGATGCTGGTTAGGTTCTGGTTAGATCAAGAGGGGACAAGGGGATTAAATGGGGATCAATTGGGGGCAAAACCCTGTAGTAAACAGTGAGCTAGGATTAGAGGTGATATTATGCATGCCAAGTGTTTGATGAAATGAACGCATGAAAGAAAGTTTTGAATTTTGGTTTCAAAATTTTTGAGTGATCTCCACTAGTGATAGGTAGTCTCTGGTTGCAAGGGTTTTGAAAATGGAGCTCAAATAGATGGTTTTTGAAATAAGGGTGATCTATGCATATGCATTAGATTCAATTTTCAAATGCCAAATAAAATAAGTAAAAGAATGTTTTTAGCAGATAAAAAGGTGGGCCTTGGTACCTCATTATGTGTACTAGCAAGGGGTGGAAACATCAAGAATTGTTTCTGTTAAGTTTTGAGTACTAGGAATAGCCAAAGTAGGCATGAGAGTTAAATTTGCCAAAATGACCATTCCTCCTTTTTAATTCTTTTTGATTTGATTTTCTTTAGGAAAAGCTTGGGAATGATGTAGATGAGGTTTAAATCACCTAAGAAACATTTTACAAGCATTGGATCAATCAATCATGGCAATTCAAACAACTCCTATTTTAAATGCATACACATATGAATGCTTTCATTTTAAATTTGGAAAAGTTTTTGTTAACCCTATTTTTGGATGATTTGATCTTGATAAGCTTGGATTGAGGTTTTGGGATGTTACAAACCTTCCCCCCTTAAACAAAATATAGTCCCGAGATTTACAAAGAAAACTAGAAACTAAAGAGATCTGGGAACTCTGTTCTAATGTAATCTTCGCGCTCCCAAGTAGCTTCCTCCTCGGTATGGTTGCTCCACTGAATCTTGAGAAACTTGATACTCCTGGTCCTGGTGGTTCTGTAGGCTTCTTCTAAGATACGGATGGGTACTTCCCGATAGGTCAGGTCATTGTTGATTTCCACTCGTGATCGATGTTCTTGAAAACTTCAGTCTTCTCGTGCACTTCCAAGCATTTGCGAAGTAACGAGATATGGAACACATTGTGGATGGTGACATCTCTTGAGGAAGTTCAGTTGATACGATACTTCTCCTCGTGTTCGTAATCTTGAAAGGTCCGATATATCTAGGAGCTAACTTTCCTTCGCACTAAAGCGTTGAATTCCTTCAATGGTGAAACCTTGATATATCTGAAATCTCCGACATTGAAAGTCAGGTCTCTCCTTCTCTTGTCGAGATAGCTCTTACATGCGGATTGGCGGTCTTGAGGTGCTCACGGACTTTGTGAACTTTCTCTTACGCTTCTCGGAGAATGTCGGGTCCAAAGATCGACTCTCTCCTACTTCGACCAATTCAAAGTACGACACTTTCTTCCGTATAGGATTTCAAATGGTTCCATCTGCAAACTATCTTGATTACTGTTGTTATATGAGAATTCTGCGAAAGTCAGGCAGTCTTCACATTTTGATCTGTATTCCAACACAAGCTCTAAGCATATCCTCTAGGATCTATTTGACTCTCTCGGTTGTCCATCATTTTGCAGTGATAAGCGGTGCTGAAGTTCAACTTGGTTCCTAAACCTTCCTGAACTTTCTGCCAAAATCTTGAAGTAAATTGGGTTCCTCGATCTGAGACGATGGTCTTGGGGGTTCCATGCAGACTAACAATCCTAGCAATGTATAGCTCTGCTAACTTTGCACTCTGGTAGGTTGTCTTGACAGGTATGAAGTGGGCTACCTTGGATAGTCTATCAACTATGACCCAGATTGAGTCATTTCCCCTACTAGAAGTAGGTAAACTGGTGATAAAGTCCATTCCGACGGAATCCCATTTCCATTCCGGAATCTGCAATGGTTGCAACAATCCTGCAGTCTCGATGCTCGCTTTGACTCTTTGATGATGTCGCATTTAGCGATGTAGCTTCGATCTCTCTTCATCTTGTGCCACCAAAATTGCTCTTTCAAATCTGATACATCTTTGTTCCTCGGGTGGATAGAATAAAGAGTATCATGAGCTTCCTTCATGATAATTTCCTTCACTCGAATCTGCGGCACACGAATCGTCCTTTGTACCACAGTACTCCTTCTTCGTCTTCGGTGAATCCAGGTACCTTTCCTGTACCAATATGACGTTTGATTCCGTCGATACTTTCATTTCCCTTCTGGGCTTCCTTGATTTGGCTAATCAAAGTGGGTTGAAGTTCAATGCTAGCTAGGAATCCTTTGCTAACTAACTCAGTCCTGAACTGCTCTAACTCCTCATACAAACTTGGTTGCTTCTCTTTGATCATGGTGTTAAGCCTACACGGCAATCTGCTAAGAGCATCCGCTACCACATTGGCTTTGTCGGGGTGATAGTGAATGTCAAGGTCATAATCCTTGATTAACTCTATCCATCTTCTTTGCCTCATATTCAGCTCCTTCTGAGTGAAGATATACTTCATGCTCTTATGATCTGAGTAAATCTCACAGCGATTACCCATCAAATTGTTGGGTCTGCAGCATAGAAAACAAAAAATTTCCTACGGTGTGAACTACACGCCAAGATCTATCTACTAGGTACAAAGCAAACGGGTGGACATACATCCATAGAGAACTTACCCTCGAAGACAACGAGCTTTGTTAACGAGTAGGAACTCGTGGCCGACACACTCATTGGTCCACACACATCAGTATGTATGATTTCCAATAGATCTGTCGCCCGTTCCATTGAACCGGAAAACGGCGTTCTAGTCATCTTGCCCATAAGGCATGGCTCACATGTATCAAATGATTCAAAATCAAGTGATTCCAAAAGTCCATCAAAATGGAGTTTCTTCATGCGTTTAACGCCAATATGACCTAGACGGCAGTGCCACATATATGTAGATATATCATTATCAAGTTTAATCCTTTTAGCATCAACATTATGAATATGCGTAATACTACTATCGAGATCCAACAGAAATAAACCATTCAACATAGGTGCATGACCATAAAAGATATTATTCATATAAATCAAACAACCATTGTTTTCTGACTTAAATGAATAACCACTTTGCATCAAACACGATCCGGATACAATGTTCATGCTCAGTGCAGGCACCAAATAACAATTATTTAGGTTTATAACTAATCCCGATGGCATATGGAGAGGCAACGTTCCAACAGCGATCACATCAACTCTTGATCCATTGCCGACTCGCATCGAGACCTCATCCCTTGCTAGTTGTCGCTTGTTCCGCAGCCCCTGAACCGAGTTACATATATTAGCAACCGATCCCGTATCAAATATCCAGGTGCTACTGCGAGTACTAGTCAAGTACACATCAATAACATGTATATCACATATACCTTTGTTTGCCTTGCCGGACTTCTTGTCCGCCAAATACTTGGGGCAGTTACGCTTCCAATGGCCAGTCGGTGTCAGACTTAGGGCCAGCTCGGGGTTTCTTTTCAGGCGTGGCAATATACTTGCCACCCTTCTTTCCCTTGTGCTTGCCTTTCTTGTCCTTCTTGAAACCGGTGGTCCTATTGATCATCAACACTTGATGTTCTTTCCTAATCTCCACTTCTGCAGTCTTAAGCATTGACAGAAACTCGGGAAGAGACTTCTTCATGCCCTGCATATTATAGTTCATCACGAAGCTCTTGTAGCTAGGTGGCAGAGATTGGAGAACATGATGTATGCCTAAGTCAATGGGAATCATTATTCCCAAGGACACAAGCTTATCGGCGTACCCAGACATTTTGAGTACGTGCTCACTAACGGAGCTGTTTTCCTCCATCATGCAGCTAAAGAACTTTTCTATAGCATTATAACTCTCTACGGCAGCATGGGTATCGAAAATCATTTTCAATTCTCCCATGGTATCAAAGGCATTGCCATTTTCGAAACGCTTTCGAAGTTCTGGCTCTAAGCCATACAGTATGCCGCAATGAACTAAGTCGTGGTCCTCCTGACGAGTTATATAGACGTTCTTTTCCTCGTCAGGGGCATCAGGAGCTGGTGGGGGCCTAGCGGCGCATCTAGCACATATTGCTTTTGTGCAGCAGTGAGGAGAATCCTCAAATTCATAGCCCAGTTGGTGAAGTTGCTACCATTCGCAGCAAGTTTCTCTTTCTCCATGAACACATTGAAATTAAAAGCAGGTGGTGCCATCTACAACAGAATTTGTAAAGTATATTTAGACTAAGTTTATGATAGATTGAGTTCAACTAATCCAAATTACTAATGAACTCCCACTCAAAAACGACATCCCTCGTGTCCTTTTGGTGATTACATGAACCAAATCCACTACACCAAGTCCGATCATCACGTGAGTTGGTGTAGCTTCAAAGCGAAACATCTATATGGGCGTCATATCAACTATATGACTCATGCTTAACCTTTCGATTCCGTGTTCCGAGGCCATGTCTGTACATGCTAGGCTCGTCAAGTAAGAACCTTAGTATTTGCGTGTGTAAAACTGTCTTACACCCGTTGTATGAAAGCATAGAGTTGAAAACACCCGATCATCACGTGATGCCTCAAAACACGATCCACAAAACGGTGCATACTTAAGGAAGAACACATTTTATCTTGATATCTAAATGAGGGATCATCTTATAATGCTACCAAACGCCAAACTAGCAATATAAGATGCTAACATCTAATGTGTGAAGTGAGGTGATATGGTCCATGCATTTGATCTCTATCATTTGCATCGTGGTATGATCTCTATCATTCCTTTGTGTGTAAGGCCAAGGTCTATGGAACTTACACGTTAAGTGAGTTGTAAGAGTATCTATTATACATCTACTTACAACAATACCATATCAAAACACTAGCCCAGCAACGATCTAAACTAGACGCCTCTAATTTATCAATTGCAAGTTTTACGTGGCTTAGGGCTTTCGGAGATAGAACCTGTCTAACCTACGAACATGAACCACAACGAGGATAACCAAGTTATTAGCAACTCGTTGTAAATCAGATATTGACTATAGTAGGAGAGACAGACACCCGCCAGCCACTTATGCAAAACAAGTTGCATGTCAGTCGTGGAACCGGTCTCATGTACGATGACATGTAAGGTTGGTCCGGGCCGCTTCATCCCACTATGCCACCAATATCCAAAGTACATAGAAGATGAAATAACATGATCATCATCGCCCACATATAAACATATGTGTACTACCCGTGCAAAGCACCTACGCATAGATCAGGCTCGATACCCTTTGTTGGGTCCACAACATAGAAAACAAAAAAATTCCTACGGTGTGAACTACACGCCAAGATCTATCTACTAGGTACAAAGCAAACGGGTGGACATACATCCATAGAGAACTTACCCTCGAAGACAACGAGCTTTGTTAACGAGTAGGAACTCGTGGTTGATGTAGTCGTACACTTGCCGATCTCAAGATCGTGAGGAAGTCCGAGCGCCGCTAGCAGCGCATCCGCCCTCGCACACACGTTCAAGCCACCGGACAACCTCCACCTCCTCGCTCGAGCGATCCAGCATAAGAAGCAACTCCTTCCAGACGAAATGCCACCGGGAACATGTATCTCGCTAATCCGAGACCATGGGGGAATAATTCTAGAGGGGGAGAGAGATCCTTCACAAGGAGGTGTGAGGATGAAGGAGGGAATGGGTGGCCTTTTATAGGAGGAGGTGCCCTCTCTCCATGGTCATGCATGGGAGGGGGTGACCCCTCACCTCCCCCATTCATGTGGTGCTAACTCCTCCACATTAAAATGCCTCTTCACATTCCCTTTTAAAGTCTCCACTTTAAATGCATTACGTTTCTCCAAATTTAATGCTCTCTCATTTAATAAAACTCTTTTATTAAATTTATTCAGAATTTTGTTAATTACTTTAATTAACAAACATTCACATATAGCCCCTTGCAATATTTCAATATCACATGCAGAAACACCTTCTGCAATTTCACCTGAAACAATTTCCGGTTTCTATTGAAACAATTCCTGCGCTTTGCAATTCTTTTGTCTGAAACATATGTGCTCCAAAATGGTGTCCGGTAACACTTAAGTGTTCCACCCTATGGTTCGCGAATAATGCAGACATGATCGAGACCCTTCTCCGATCAATAATCAGCAGCGGGACCTGGAGATTCGTACTGACTCCTACACATTCAACGATGACTCCTGTGATCGTGAGAACCTTTAATGCTTGTAACTAAATCCCTTTCTCTCTCAATATATTACATGTCCGAGATTCGATCATCGGTATCTCCATACCTAGTTTGATCTCGTTACCGACATGCACTCTTTTCTTGTTCCCGTGATATAACATTCTAGTGATCACATCACTTGCTTGCAAGCTATCCTAATGTGATATCACCGAGAGGGCCCAGAGTATATCTATCCGTCATCTGAATTGACAAATTCCAATCTTGATCCATGAGCCTCAACATAACACCTTCGTAGCACTGAACCCATCTTTATAGTCACCCTGTTACGGTGTGACGTTTGATGTTATCAAGATACTCTTCCGGTGTTAGCAATTAACATGATCTCATGGCCTAAGGATAAAGATTACTTCGTATGATGTCATAGCAATATAAACATAATGACTTGATCATAATGCTATACTTCGGATGAATGTTCATCACATCATTCCACCAATGGTGTGACCTTGTTATTAACAACATCCAATGTCCATGATCAGGAAACCTTGATCATCTTGTTAATCAACAAGCTAGTCTATAAGAGAGGCATGACTAGGAACCCTTTTTGTTTATTAAACACACATGTATTGATGTTTCCTATCAATACAATTATAGCATGCAAAATAAACATCTATCATATACAAGGAATACATAATAACAACTTTATTATTGCCTCTCAGGGCATATTTCCTTCACAAATAATGACGCCATGTCTTCAATGCTAGAACCACGGCTGCTAGCTCAAGATCATGGGTCGGATAGTTCTGCTCATGTTGCTTCAATTGTCGAGACAAATACGCGATGACTTTGCCTTCTTGCATCAATACACATCCTAGGCCAATCTTGGATGCATCACAATACACATCAAACGGCTTCTTGATGTCTGGCATGAACAAAATTGGGGCTAATATCAATCTCTTCTTCAGCTCTTGGAAACTGGCTTCACACTTGTCTGTCCATTCAAACTTTTTGTCCTTCTTCAACAATTGGGTCATTGGTCGGGCTATGCTCGAGAATCCTTCTACGAACTTGCGGTAATATCCCGCTAATCCGAGAAACGAACGAACTTGGGTTTGATTGGTTGGGGCTTCCCATTCCTCGACATCTTTGATCTTGGTGGGATCAACAGAGACTCCTCCGGCAGACACAATATGTCCTAGGAATCCTACTTCTTTCAGCCAAAACTCACACTTGCTGAATTTGGCATACAACTGATGCTCTCTCAGGGTTTCTAGAATGATTCTCAGATGTTGCTCATGCTCTTCTTCTGACTTGGAGTAGATAAGGATGTCGTCGATAAACACAACTACAAACTTATTTAGGAAATTCATAAAGATCTTATTCGTGAGATTCATGAAATAAGCAGGGGCATTGGTTAATCCAAAAGACATAACCATATACTCGTATAAACCATAGCGAGTAGTAAAGGTGGTCTTCAGAATATCTGTTGCACGAATCTTAAGTTGGTGATAACCAGTCCTAAGATCAATCTTTGAGAATACCTGAGCTCCAGTCAACTGATCAAATAGATCCTCTATCTTTGGCAAAGGGTACTTGTTCTTAATGGTGACGTCATTCAACTTTCTGTAATCTGTACACATACGATTGCCTCCATCTTTCTTGTCGACGAATAACACTGGTGATCTCCATGGCGATGCGCTTGGCTGAATCAAGCCTGTTGCTAACATGGCATCCAACTGCTTCTTCAGTTCTACTAACTCTGAGGGGTTCATGGTATAGGGTATCTGGGCTATAGGTCCGGTTCCGGGGATTAGTTTGATAATGAACTCAATATCCCTATCCGAGGGCATACCTGGCAATTCATCTGGGAATACGTCGGGGTATTCACAGACTACTCTGACTTGGTCAATGGTGGGCAGGGCTACACTCTTGTTGCACTTGAATTGACGGGGTAAGGTTTCAGAGATATGCTCTACTGTTACTCCAGAACTACTAGTCATGGTGATGGCTTTCTTAGCGCAGTCTATCAGTCCTTTATGCCTTGACATCCAGTCCATACCTAGTACTACTTCCAATTCTTTGGTTCCAAGTACAATTAGGTTGGCATAAAAATCTATCCCATGTATTCTGATAGGTACAGCTTTGCAAATTTTTCTAGCTTTTGTAGTTGAACCGAGGATTTGATCTATCATGACATGCTTTAGGTTGGTTGGGTGAATCTTACTAGTGCATACAAATTATTCGGTGACAAACAATACTCTTGCTAAAATTGAGTTGATAGAAAACATACCCAGCACTACATCTGGCGCTTCCTGGGCTTCTTCTGCGTTCATGTGGAAGAGACGACCATTGCGGTTGTGAGGATTCTTCTGCGTTCATGTGCAAATCTCCTTCCTGGTTGAACACGACGCTGCTGCTGAGCTGGGGCATTCACAGGGGCATTGGCGGCAGTCTTCTTGGGACACTCATTAGAGTAGTGACCCTTCACTCCACACTCGAAACAAGTGATCTGGGACTTGTCCTTGACTGTGACAGGCACAGCATTGCTGCTAGTTCTAGGTGCAGTGTTGTTGTTGTTGTTGCTCTTTGGAGGGGCACGGTTGAAATTGTTGGTATTGCCAGAGTTGTGATTGTTTCCTCCGGGCTTCACATTACCTCCGCTACGGTTGGGGTAGCTTGGGCGAGAATTTGGGGGTCGGTTGTTCCTTAGTGCATATCCTGGTGAGGGGTTGGGACGGTACTTCTGGTGACTACTGGATCCAGACTGCTGCATCATCCGGCGCTTGCGGTTGTCGTTTGCCTGGTTAATCTTCCCTTCCATCTGAATGGCAGAGTCGACTAGCTCTTCGAGATCATCAACACGGATGTTGACGAGGACAGTCTGCATCTCATCATGCAGTCCGTTTAAGAATCTCTCCTTCTTCTTGGCTTCCGTGTTGATCTCATCCGGTGCATATCTGGCAAGTGACAAGAATCTGTCACAGTACTCCACCACAGTCATTCTTCCTTGCTTCAATTCGCGGAATTCATCTCTCATCCTGTTGACAAGACCTTGCGGCACGTGGGTGCGGCTGAACTTGACCTTGAATGCTTCCCAGGTCATCACCTGGCCATGGTTCATATTGCGGATGCTATTCCACCAAGCTCTTGCATCTCCCGCCAGATAGTGGGTGGCGAAGAGAACTTTCTCATTCTCATCAACTCTGGCAACCTCTAAGTTGTTTTCCATGGTCTGTAACCAGTCATCATCATCTAATGGGTTCTTAGATTGGTTGAAGATTGGGGGATTGGTGTTCTGAAAACTTTTGAGTTTGGATCCATGGTGATCCTGATTTCCATGTCCTTGGTTGTTGAGAGCCATTTGGGCGATCTGCTGCAATGTTGCTAAGTTGGCTTGACGCTCGGCCCTGCTTGCTTCACGGTCCGCGATGAGATTCTGCAAGATCTGCAGCATTGGGTCCTGCGACGAGCTGCTCCCTCCTTGGTTTCCACGAGTCATCTGAAGATTGAGATAGATATAGGGGTAAGAGGGAAATTCTAAGGTTCATGGTTTTGGGGTTTTCAAATCCAAAACTTTGAGTTAGACTCAGGTTTTTCAACTAACTTCATTTTCATTCATGCAAGCAAGCACACGATACAACACACATCACAATAATCAAAGGGGAAACAGATGGTTTGAAGAACCATTCTGCATGCTACGATACAATGAGATGATACATCTCATGCTACGACAGTGCTCTAGTGCATCTACTCATCGTTGATGAAGTCGGAGTCTTCATCATCAGTGTAGAAGTCCACAGCATCCTCCTCCAGAAATTCATCATCGTTGCTGAGGTAAGAATCCATATCTCCCTAGATGTCTTCACCCTCATCTTCTTCTTCCTTTGTGGCAAGCTGAGCTTCCTGCTCCTTGACGGTCTTCTCGAGGTCGGCCACCTTCTTGCAAAGACGGGTGATGGTGCGATCCTTCTTTAAGCGCTAGCGACAAAGAGACTGGCGATCTTGGACGAGCAGTGCGAAAGTCTGGGCCTTCTGGTCGGCAATGGCACGGTTCTGGTTGGCTAACTCCCTGGCATTGTCCAGTTCCTGCTGTCTGTCATGAAGCAAGAAGTCAAGGTTATCCACTTAACGCCTCAACTCTGGGTGACTTGGTATCTCCATCGGCATTCCCATGAAGTCACGTCTTGCATAGTGGGCAAAACGGGTTCCTTGGATCTTGTTGATGTTGAGGGCACATAGACGTGCGAGAGCTTCATGCATTGCCCTGGCTAATCCATCTAGCTAGTTGTTCTCTCTCACGAAGAACTGAATTCTCCCGGAAGTTGGTGCTTCGATGCTTCCTCGAAGATCCGCGGTGACTAGCCACTGTAGGTCTCCTCCTGGGAGTCCTAGAAGTTGAGCTCCAAGAAACTCCGGATGTGGGTGTCCCAGTAACTCCGACAGCGAATCCAAATCCCTCTTGAAGATTAGCTAACCTCCGTTTCCCAACTGGTAAAACTTGCTGAACTGAGTCTCCATCTACAAGGATTAAGGATGAGGAAGTTAGTGAAGTGATCAAGTGTGTCAAATTTTAAGTAGTAATGTAAGAATTTCGAGGAACATGACTTTTTGAGAAAGAATGAGTTCACAAGGGTAAGAAAGGGAATAGTTTTTCATAAATACTCACTTTGGTTTTGAAGCTAAGTTTTTGGTTTGGACGCCCATTCTAACTAGGGTCTCCTATGGTCAGGATGGCTCTGATACCAACTTGTCAACACCCGGATTTTTAATCCCAGATGCCCGTTATGCCATACCTCGCAATCCCAGGATTACCATTTTTACGAGACAGAACGGATTGGATAACATAGTACATCATCCATTTACAAACCATACATAAGGTTTTACACAAATAAGGATCTCATGATCCAGTCTTTAATACAACAAGCATCGGAATTAAAAGATAAGCGTAGCGGTGGGGTCCATCTTCAGGGGCACAGGCAATGTTGACGAAGGCAGATAGTCCTAGTTATCATAGTCATCCTACTGACCATCATCTTGATAATCTCCTTCATAGTTTGGCCATGATAATATCCAGGGACAAAAGCCATGAGTACTCTTTAAGTACTCGCAAACTACTACTAACAAGGAGTATAATTCTAAGTTAAAGTGATGAATCTAAGTTAACTATCAAGTTAAGTTTGAAACCTAAGCTGAGTTCAGAAGCAAAGAAAGATAAAGTAAAGTTCTAGAATCACTTAAGTTGGGAAGCTATTATCATCAACACAACCCTGTTGTGGTCAAGTCAAAGTTCATTATTCATTTCAAGTTATTTAGAAAACATCTGACAACGAAATAGTATGGCCATTCCAACTGTCCATAACCGCGGACGTGGCTATTCGAATAGTTTGACACTCTGCAGAGGTGGTACACTTTCACCACAAGATTCGATACATCCGTGTGATAACCCTCAATCATCATACTTAGTATGCGATAATCAAACATAACCTTCCCTTTACACACCCTAGTACAAGCACCTCTCCTATGAGCATGGCCTCCCAACCATGACCATCACCATCTTGGGCCTTTGCATAGGTGGACAACATTGAGAGGTAGCCTCGGCTCAAACCTCTCCCCTGAGGGAACTAATACTAATGCATATAAATTTCCAGCTAAGCCTTACCCAATTCAGGTAATGTGGTTGTACGGTAAATTTGGAATGGTATCGCATTCGAATCCAACCATCAGTTTTATAAAAGGGTTAAGGCTCATGCCTCATCATTTTCATCATCATAAACCAGTTGTGTTTCTCAACACATGTCAAAACATCTCAATAGAATGACTCATCATTCCAAGGTTTTCACAATTCATTTTCACCAAGTGTTCCCTTCCAAAGTGACTCAAGTTTTTGATCTACTCCAAAAGACTAAGTTAAGAGTGTTCACTAAGGTGGAAGGATGGGATCAATCTCATGCCATAGAATGACATCTAAAGGTTTCTAAGTAGGTCAAGTTTTATACTTTTTATGCTACCTTCAAACAAGTCAAGAACTTTGCATACTAAGGGGAGTAAAACTTGTAAGTAAGGCTTGGGGTACGAATAGTTAAAAAGGGGTGTGATCAAAGCATGCCTAAAGCATCCTTGCTCATTCATATAGCTTAATTCTAGCTTGCTAACAATAGCTTTCCTTGGTTGGTGCAGTGGTTGAAGTTTTCTTCTTCTTCTTCTTGGTAGAACTCCTCCTCCTCGTAAGCTTGGTCGGTACTATCTTCTATAAATACATAGGGAGTGCACAATCACCAAACAATACTTAACTAGGCTAAGTAGCATTCTAAAACACACAATTGATGATCTATTATCATCACAAGCATCACAAGTTTAATTTCAATAGTTTCATCCTTTTTATTTTAGAAAAGTAATTTCTACTCATTGAAATATTAACTAAAATTTAATATTCACCACCAAAATATGGGATCATGTGGACACATGTCCTCACCACATATTCTAACATGTGGGAATGAGATTTAAAGGTTGGATCAATATTACTTTAGTTTAAGTTTATTATTTAATGATTTAAAGTGACTAGAAATGCCTATATAGCATTATTTTGGTACTAGTCCAAAGTCACTCCATGTAAACCTTACTATTATTACATGGTTAGATAGATATGATGAAATGTGATTTTTGAGAGTTGGAATCAACTCAAAAGCTAACTTGGTTGATTTTATAAAAATGTTGCAAGTTGCAAAAGCTTCTGTCTTTTTATTTTTATTAGGAGAGATCTATAACTGTAATTGAATTAAATCCAACGGGCTTGGATATATCATTTTAATACCTTCCAGACAAAATTGGTTTCATGCAATTTGGATTTCTAAAACTCTCTGAATTGATTTTCAAACTAGGGGACAGAAACTAGATTTAACTAAAAAGAAAAATCCAGATTTGAATCGATGGGCTAGCGCGGGAAAAGGAATGGGCCAGCCCAGTGGTGCTCCGCGGCGCGGGGCTCAGCTAACAGGGGGGTTCCGTGTGTCAGCGACACTTAAAACGCGAAACGGTACGCGCGGTGTGGGCCGTAGGATTAGAAGCGAGATCAACGGCTAAGGGTCGTCGTCGACGACGAACTGGTCGCCGGCGAGCTCGAACCCTAGCGGCTCCGTGGGGGTCTACTGGGGGTGTACCAGGGCTCCAGCAGGGTCAGCGAGGCGGGCAAACAACATGGAAGACGACGGCGAGGCGAGGCGCGGTTGCGGCGGAGCTTGGGGTGGTCGCAATCAATGGCGCCCTTCTCCTCCTGCCGCGGCTGCTCCGGCGAGCTGTTGCTCCACTTGCTCCGGCTAGAGGTGGGTGAGGTTCAGAGAGGTGAGGGGAGTGGAATGGTGTGGAGAGAAGAGGCTGGGGAGGGCTCCTTTATAGGCCCGATGGTGAGACCGAGCGGGATGGGCAGGCAACTCCGGCGACAAGGCTACGGCGGGGTAGAGGCATGGCTAGGGGTGGCGATCGTTGGGCGGTTCCCTGGCGGTGCTCTAGAACATAAATGTGATCGTAGGGGCGGTGGCACGCTGTCTGGGCGAGGTGGCACTCTGCGCGCAAGGCGTGGGCTGGTGCCAATGGATGGTCTGTGCGAGAAGGGACCGGGTGTGCTCTGGGGGCAGCGTCGGCCTGCTCGACCGGCTCCGGGCATGGTGGTTACTGGCCACTCTTCTCTCTGTCTCTGGCCTGGGGCTTGTTGGGCGGTGGAGGTGGACCACAGGCAAGCTGCTAGCATGAGGAGGGGGGCTGGAGAGAGCTGCTGCTGCGAGTGCACTGTCGGCCGGCGAGGTGGTGCTCGGCATGGCATGGCAGTGCAGCTAGGGAGTAGGGGAGATGCTGGTTAGGCTCTGGTTAGATCAAGAGGGGACAAGGGGATTAAATGGGGATCAATTGGGGGCAAAACCCTGTAGTAAACAGTGATCTAGGATTAGATGTGATATTATGCATGCCAAGTGTTTGATGAAATGGCCGCATGAAAAAAGTTTTGAATTTTGGTTTGAAATTTTTTGAGTGATCTCCACTAGTGATAGGTAGTCTCTGGTTGCAAGGGTTTTGAAAATGGATCTCAAATAGATGGTTTTTGAAATAAGGGTGATCTATGCATATGCATTAGATTCAATTTTCAAATGCCAATTAAAATAAGTAAAAGAATGTTTTTAGCAGATAAAAAGGTGGGCCTTGGTACCTCATTATGTGTACTAGCAAGGGGTGCAAAGATCAAGAATTATTTCTCTTAAGTTTTGAGTACTAGGAATAACCAAAGTACGCATGAGAGTTAAATTTGCCAAAATGACCAGTCCTCCTTTTTAATTCTTTTTGATTTGATTTTCTTTAGGAAAAGCTCGGGAATGATGTAGATGAGGTTTAAATCACCTAAGAAACATTTTACAAGCATTGGATCAATCAATCATGGCAATTCAAATAACTCCTATTTTAAATGCATACACATATGAATGCTTTCATTTTAAATTTGGAAAAGTTTTTGTTAACCCTATTTTTGGATGATTTGATCTTGATAAGCTTGGTTTGAAGTTTTGGGATGTTACATCCACCCGGAGGGGGCGGGGAGAGACGAGGCTGGTTACCCTGGTCTTTTAGCTGGCGGGTCCAGCTGCAATTCCGGGTGGTATGCGTAGCCGGTTTGAAGGGACCGAGTGTGCCACTTGCACGGGCCGTCAAACATCTGGTCGAAGGTGAGCCGTGGCTTCTGCCTCCTTGCATTGTTAGCCGGTGCATCGGGCGCACCCTCCACAGCATTGACCTGCCGCGCGTGGTAGCGAGGCTTCTGTTGTCCGGTTTGGCGGTCCCCATGGAACCGGTTGTCGTTGCCATGGTGCCTGGAGGATCCGGCTTCGCCAGCCGGATTGCTCGGAGGATCGCGAGCCGGCTCCGTAGGAGTCGGACGCCCGTCCGTATTTACTCGGAGGGGCTTCTTCATGGCGGCATCCGCCATGGCGTACTGATCTGCAACTGTCATGAGCTCCGCCATGGTTTTCGGCTCGTCACACAATAGCCGGTGGCGAAGCATGGTGCCTTCTCGGCAACCCTCGATGAAGAAGCTGATGCCTGGCTCTCCAGGATGCCCTCGTAGGTGTTGCGCAGCTACGTCCACTCGGCGAGGTACTCACGGTCAGTCTCGCGGTCACCCTGGACGCACAAGGCCAGGTCGCGTGGGCGTCCCGGACGCTTGTACGTGCCAATGAAGTTGCGGACGAACACCTTTTTGAAGTCCGGCCAGGCGTTGATGCTATTGGGTGCGAGGCTGTTGAGCCACGTCCTTGCCGACCTGGTTAGCATAAGAGGGACGTAGCGCACGGCTGTGTGCTTGTTCCCATGGGCGATGCCTACTGCCGTAGCATAGTCGGTTAGCCAATCTTCTGGCTTCATGCTGCTGTCGTACTTGGTGGTATCCCTGGGCAGGGAGAACTTATCTGGAAACGGCTCGTTCCGGATGCGGGGTCCAAAACAAACCAGGCCGGTAGAGTCTTCTTCCTCCGTGACGCGCGCTTGAGCGAGGAGCTCGATGCGGTCATGGGCATCCGGACAATCCGGGTTGGGCGCTCCCACCCGACCCAAGAGATGGGAACCGGTGGGTCTAGGTGCTCCGGTTGGTGGAGGGGGAGACGGTGGGTTGCTATTCACCATTTGCTCCTAGCACGGCTGGCCCTTGTTGCTAGAGCTGCGACGCCTACTACGGGCCTTAGCCGGCTGAGGGGAGGACGCCTGTTGGGTGTCGCACGGCGCGCCCCTGCTATTGACAGGCAGCTTGCTCTCCCTGGAGTAGCTGGGGTCCTCCGGCATTTGCCGGTTGGCATCAGCCTGCTCGTCCGCGATGCGGAGGAGTTCCTGCATGCGAGCGTGCTGCCGGGCTCGCTCCTCGCCCTGCAGGTTGGGCAGTTCCTCTGCCGCAGCTCGTGCCGCGTGCAGGTTCTTGATGGGCGTGCTATAGGTGGGCCGGATGAGGGCGGGTGCGGGATCCAGCTCCCCATCCTTTTCCATCCTACCGCCTAGCTCGCCGCCCCGGCGCCGTACCTGGCCGCGCCGGCTCGGCTCTGCGGTAGCCGGAGTGAAGCCGTGCACGCGGTCATACTCACGCCGGGTGATCTCGAGTTGTTTGCGGGTTTCCTCCAGCTCCATGGCCTCCTGGAGGAGGATCTGTCTCTCCATGGAGAAGTTGGCTTCCGCCTCCTCCGGGTTATCCCCGAGGTTAACCGGCGTTAGGAGCCGATCAATGGCATCCTCCACCAGGTTCCGAGGCTGCGGAGGCGTGGAAGTTCCGACCTCGTCCGCGCCCCGCTCCCGCGGTTGGCAGGGATGAGAGATGGAGCCAGCCATCATGACCTCCACGCCGCAGGACGCGACGGAGGCGCTACCGCCCGGATGCGGTAGCTCTGCGACAGATACGATCTCCCTGGGGAAATGCTCCGGAATGGTGGTGACATAGACGGGGAGGTCGCCGAAGAGCAGGATGGAGCCGTTCACCGGAAAGGAAGTTCTGGCGAAGCAGGAAGCGTTGTCGATGACACAGTCGAATTTGCCGAGCGTGAGCACCAGGCCGGAGGCCACGCACTCACCGGCTGAAGTGCGGGGTCCCGTGCGGAACGTGACTCCGGTCAAAGCCATCCGCCCCATGGTGGGCGCCAACTGTCATTGTATTGGGAACGGTAGTACCTAAGAAGGTTAGATAGAGGTGTGGGGACTAGCAGGGAAGCTATCTACGGCGTCCGTAGGAAGGATTGAATACAAACAAGCATAGCTGGACGCAGGAAGTACCCAGGTTCGGAGCCCTCGTGATGAGGTAAAACTCCTATCCTGCCGGATCTGACTATGAGGGATATACGAACTACAAGTGCTCCTCGAGCTATATTCTCTAGCTACTTCCTTAAATGCACTGAGGCCAACCCTTACTATTGAGGCCTTGCCTCTCCTTATATAGGCAGAGAGGCAATGGTCTATTGCCGGGCCTGGCGGGTCCCAATGATCGGGTCATCTGATATCTAGTACGATATGTCCCATCGGAGTATGAGAGGTATGGCTGTCGTAGGCACGGTGGACGCCGTGCGAGCCTATCGTCAGCATCGGGCCATTGTTCCTGCGTCATCCTCGCAAAGTCTTCGGTATGGCCGAGTAGTTGCCGGTCTTGTCACCGTACAGGGCGTACCGTGCAATTATACGCACGTCGCCCTGTCTCCTTGGTTCCAGCTATGTTGTCGTAGCCGGCTGCTTCTCGCCGATCCGGCTATCATGGGATAGCCGGTCCGGCTTGCCTTGTCTGGCTGTACCTGGCCAGCCGGACGCGATCTGATTGCCCTGTTTCTTGTCCGGTTGGGGTATCTGGGGATCATCCCCCCGACAATGAGACAATACAATACTGAGCCAGGACGTGACAGCTTGCTAGTCTAGCACTCTAGCTATAACTCCAGTAAGAGTCCTCCATCCACTTCAGAAGACCGACAAGGGAACACGCAAAATTAACACCCCTCGTTCAAAGAGCCTCCCATCTTCCCCATCTCCGGCGATTCCCATTCGCTAACACTGGCTAGCCGCGTTTTGGATCCTCTCGAGCGCCGCACTTCCTAAATTTTCTAGCCATTTCTCGCCCGCTGCATCGGTTCTTGCAGGCCTCCATCACTCTCCTCCAAGAAACCCTAACAAAATCCACCCTCGCCCCCAGTCCATCTGGACGCAATGGCGGATTCGATGCACAACATTCCGTACGGTGGTTGGAGCAAGGTCAACGACAACGCCTTCGGAGAAATCGCTATGCGTATGGACACTACCACCGTCGTCCGGCTGGCCGCATGCTCCAAGGAGTTGCGCTGCCAAGTCATCGGTGGAAAAGGTAGCAGATGCCCCAATGACGGCTGCAGGACATAGGTCACCTTCCACGACTTCCTCAACCACAAGATGGCGTGCCCGCATGTTCCGTGCAACTGCACTGTTCCTGGCTACGAGTTCATCGCCCCGCCCACAGCGCTCCTCGCCCACCTAAAAAAAGCCCACACAATTGAAGTGCAGAGTTTCCAGTACAGCGAGGAACACATGTACATCTCTTAGCCTTTACTGGCACCTGGCTCATGGAGAGTAGAGACCGTGGTATCCGGCGACGATGGTACATTGTTTGCCGTGCGATTTGACATGCTCGACTATGGCCTCGCCGTATCTGTCCAGTGCGTCAGGTCGGCATCGTGCTTGTTTACGCGGTATGTGGTGGAGTTGCACTTTTATAAACCTTTAATGATTGGAGAGGACCTGGAGGAGTTCACCAAATATAGCCTGTTTTTCGAGCCAAAGAGCAGAGCATCGCCGGCCTCCGTCAGGATTACTGAAGATTACCTTAATTTCCTAATTAAGAAACATGATAGGTTCATAGTGGATTACTCATTTTGCATCCACAATGTGGGAGATGGAAAATATGACCATCATGATTCTGATGATGATCTGCCGTTCAAGTTTGTTTAGATCAAACACTAGAGATGATCTAGTATTTCCTTTGAAACAAGGCTCTGTATTTTTTCTTGGGAGTGCCTAGATCTCAGGCACCTAAGAACTTCTTATATGTATATTTAGCATGCTGCAATTTAGTCTGCCGATTCTTACTTCCTTTAGAAATCCCAGGTTCATCTCTCAGCCGCTGTCGGCACCACGCTCATCAAGACTAGAGAACATCCGATCTAGGGATGATGGTACGGTGTTCGCTGTGCTATTTGACATGCTCAAGTGGGGCGACATCATCGTATCCGTCGTGTGCATCAGGCCGGATGGGTGCTCGTCGCCCTTGTACAATGTGCAGTTCACCGTCTATCACCCGTCACCAGAGGCTGGGTTTTCGGAGGGTGCAGTGCGCAATTCCTTCACTCATGGGAGCAGGGCATTGCTTGGCATCATGCATAAGGAAAAGCATTCCATGGTGGTGTACCTTCAAACTTCTCAGGCCTAGTGTATTACTCAATATGCATCCATCGCGAGGGAGAATTCCAAATTGACCATTCTACTACCTCAGATTCTTTATCCCACTTTCACTACATACAACGGACGTACGTGTACTAGACGTTGGATTTTTGATGCAGAGTAGTGATACATTGCAAATGTATATATAATTTTTGATGTTCCATGCTTGGTTTTATCCACTTTCTTGTGTTTTGTCCACACTTTGGAGTACTTTTCATATGATTTCTTGGACTAACCTATTAACAAGAGCGACAAGCTACTGCTTTTCTGTTTCGGTTCCGTGAAAGTTAGAAAATGAATATTCTTGGAATTTGACGGGACAAAAGCCAAAGTGCATATTTTTCCAGAAGACTCACGGAGCCAGAATACGAGACGGAGGAGGGCCAGGGCCTGGCCACCCCTCCAGCGCTGGGCTGGGCCAGCCGCCAGGCATGGTCCGCCGCCTGCATCCCTCGGTCTCCCTCTTCGCCTATAAGTTACCTTCTGACCTAAAAACTCAGGGGGGGTTCGATGTTTTTCCAGAAGGAGTTCCGTGCCGCCGCCACCACCAGATTCCATGAAACAGCACCAGAAACTCCATACTGGCACCCTGCCGGGATGGGGAATTGGAGGAGATCATCGCCATCATCATCACCATCGCTTCTCCATCGACCATCCATGTTTCCCCATCTATGAGTGAGTAATCCCCCGCTGTAGGCTATGGGGATGGTAGGGATTGGATGAGATCGTTCATGTAATGGCATCGGATTGTTAGGGCATGATGCCTAGTATCTTTTATTAGTGCTTTATGACTTTGTTGCGACTTGTTATGCTTAATGCTTGTCACTAGGGTCTGAGTGCCATGATTTCAGATCTGAACATGTTATTGATTCATTATGATAGTATTGTTTATGGTCTTATCTGCAAGTTGTATACACACGTTGTTGTCCGGAACCAATGGCCCCGAAGTGACCGAAATCAAGATAACCAGAGGGAATGGCTTTGATGTGAGGATCACATGTGTTCACGGAGTGTTAATGCTTTGCTCCGGTGCTCTATTAGAAGGAGCACCTTAATTTCTAGTAGTTTCCTTGAGGCCCCGCTATAAACAGGTTGGCAAGACAAAAGATGTTGTGCAAGTTCTCATTCCAAGCACGTATGACTATATATGGAACACATGCCTAGGATTATCTAGTACTTGGATGCTTTATCTTATTTATCTGCAATTGCCCTATGTTCTGATTGCTATGTGAATTGTCTTGTCCATGCAACGCCCGTCCATCCATCCCTATGCCTACTGCACTCGAATCCTACTGTTTACTGCTATTGTTACTGCTTTCTTTACTTTACTACTATCGTTAATTTACTATTCCTATTACAACACTGTTGCTACTGATAAACTGCTATGAGCAAGATTGTTTCCAGGTGCAGCTGAATTGACAACTCAATTGTTAAGGCTTATAAATATTCTTTGGCTCCCCTTGTGTTGAATCAATAAATTGGGTTTCACTTCCCTCGAAAATACTGCGATACACCCCTATACTTGTGGGTCATCAAGACTATTTTCTGGCGCTGTTGCCAGGGAGCATAGCTTTATTTATCAAGTCCACTTGGAATCACTATTGTTCAAGCTTAGTTTATTTCTGCCTTGTTTGCTTATTTCTTTATCAAAAGTACAAAAAATTAGTTCCTACTCTAGTTGTTATTTTCGCTGGTCTGTTATTGTCTTGCTTTATCATGCTTGTTGTCAATGGTTGGTTTCTTTGAAACTGGATCTTATTGGTAAGGTGGGTTCACGAAAGATTAAAAATATTATTATAAGGAGCACCGCTTGTCACAAAAAGGGAAACACTTATGGGAACAAATTGATAAATTGTATACCATTGCTAGAAACGTGTGCTCTACTTATAATGTTACTTATTGCGTTGATAAATCTTGTTGCTGTAAGAGGTATAAACACCTCCCTTTTCAATGTGAGTATAATGATAATGTTACCATATCTTCTTGTGTTAAAGGAAATTATGACTTCTATGATGTGGAACAAATTGAAGAATTTATTGCTTGGAAGGGTTCATTTGAACTTGCTAGTTTGCTTGAAAATATTGATGATTCACCTTATAAATATGAGGTTTATGGTATACTTAAATTTTGCTTTGATAATTACAAGGAAGAAAATGGTTATATTCTTGAATATATTGATAGATGCTTTCCACAAATGGAAGAGACTAATGCCTTGCAGGATCCTATGGAAGAAGAAATGATGAACCTGAAATCTCATTAGATGAAAAAGAGGAGGAGAGTGATGAACAAAAGGAGGAAGAATGGATTAGCTACCCATGCCTACCTTCTAATGAGAGTAACTCTTTATCCCTTACATTATTTGATTGTCCCCCATGCTTACTAAAGAAGGATGAATGTTATGTTCCTGAGGATTCTTTTGAAGATGTTTATAATAAAGCTCTAGTGCTTGTAGATCATGAAAAGCATGCTTTATGTGATAGTTATATTGTTGAGTTTATTCATGTGGCTACTGAAAATTATTATGAGATAGGAAAATATGGTTGTAGAAGTTTTCATGGTATTGAAACACCTCTCTATGTGCTGAAAGTTTTGAAGTTACTCTTGTTTTATCTTCCTATGCCTGTCACTTTGTTCTTTGTGAATTTATTTGTATACACTATTCCTATGCATAGGAAGTGGGTTAGACTTAAATGTGTTTTTAATTTGCTTCTTGATGCTCTCTTTTACTTCAACTCATATTTCTTATGTGAGCATCCTCTCAAACTATCATGCCTGAAGATGATAATATGTTTATTATTCTTGGGAGACCTTTTCTTAAATACTGCAGGAGCTGTTATTAATTGTAATCAAGGGAAGGTGACCTTCAATGTTAATGACAAGGAACATACTGTCTATTTCCCCAAGAAGATTGAAAGGACTTATGGTTTGAATTCAATTGAACATGTTGAGGGCATTCAAGTTGGAGAAATATATTGTCCCATACCAAGAGAAAAATTTGAAACTATTATGATTGGGACCATTGCTATCAAGGTTGAGGTAACATAATCATTAGTGGAATACAAAGTTTTGTCTCATATGGAATTGTTTTGGTAACAAGACATGATCAACCTTGTTAACAAAAGGATTTCATTGAACAAAACAATGTTTTCACTATGATTATCTCCGCTTACTTCTATTCTATCCATTTTAGTTTTTGCTTATGCCTAACTTAAAGGCGTTAAAGAAAAGTACTTATTGGGAGATAACCCAAAAGTTTTAGATGAGTCTTGGAAGTTTTTACTTCAGTAATAACCGCTCCTTATCCTTTTTATTTTCTTTTGTGCCAAGAGTAACCTCTAATGAGAGAGAAGTAATGATTGGAAAAGTTGCTGTCCCGAAACAGATTTCTGTGCTTCACCGTAAAAATTCGTATAAAATCTCTGAACGTCTTTGTGAGGAGTGAATTTTTGTAATTCTGCCCCAGGTTGTTATCTAACTTTCGTTAGTTCAACACTTTTTGATTTAAGCAACAGAAGGTCTTCCAAAAAATTCGTCTTTACCTGATGGTCTATTTTGACAGATTTCTGCCATTTTCTGCATTTACTTCTTGTTGGTTCCTTTTTGAGTTCTTTTGGGTAATTGAGATTTTTGAGGGAAGTTCTACAGTATCTAGTGTTTTAATGGAAGTTTATTTGGTGTTAGAACTGAACCTTAAGACTTATTTATCTTGAGTGCACTAATGTTGCTAATAAAGATTGTGTGAAGTTTTGTATGAAGGAAAAATTTCAGGTGTATGGAAGGAATGAGTAATGAGATGAAGGATGGACTAAAGCTCAAGCTTGGGGATGCCAGCCATGTCACCCCAAGAAATATTCAAGAGGTACAAGCGTCAAAGCTTGGGGATGCCCAAGGCATCCCCTTCTTTCTCAATAAAAAATTCCAGGTTTCTTCCAAGCACTTCATTTTTATTGATTCATGCACAGTTGTGTTGTTCTTGGAGCGTCTTCTTTTTAGTTTTTGTTTTGGTTTTTCGTTTGCTTGGTTTGCTTAGTTTGCTGAATAAATTGGTTCGACCTCCTCTTTCAGACATTGGTTTGCAAATAGTTTGGTTTGGATTGGAAAAGAGTAGGAAAGTTCATACTTATGTGGTAAAAAGAGCTTGTTTTTGACTGTGGCCTATGCTTTGTCATGCCATGCTTGATATTTTTTTGGCTTTATGCTTAGTATTCTTTGCTGTAGCATGAATTGTTATAAACAATTGAGATTGCTTAATGTGCCTTGGATGAATCATGCGTTTTTTAGCATATTAAAGCATAGTATTGTGGTATTCTCCTTTGATGCTTTATTTGGGTTGACTTGGCGCATGCTCACACCATGTTATGACTATCTCAAGTCGTCATAGCCTTTATGATCCTTTAGTTTTCAACTTGTAGTATCACTTTATGCTTTGATCAATGATGTGTTGTCGCTCTGCATGATTATGGCTATTACTGCTCTCTTAAGTTTGTCGCTCCTAGTCTTTTGCTAGCCTCCACAACCAAGTATGAGTTCCACTCATGCATCCAACTCCCTAAACCAAGTTATTCCAAAAGAGTCCACCATACCTACCTACTAGCTTATGTTATTCCAAGTATATTCATGTTTTTGTTTACCTTCCAAATTAAACTTGTTATGAGAAAACTAGTGATTAAAGCTCTCACAAACTTTGTGGCACACTTTACTTTTCTTACCATAATAAACTTGAACCATTGTGTCATCTATGTTGTATATTCTTGCACTTATTTGTTGGGAATTAGCAGAACCATGTTGTCATGGGGAATGCTTTCAACATTGCACTTGGTACTTTGTACCTAGTTGATATCATGCTCTTTTTTCTATGGATGTCGTCGGTGTGAAATGAAAGGGGACCTTGTAAGTCCATGGAGTTATGTATATGTGTTAGAGAAACACCTGGGCCGCTGGTCTAATCCATGCTGACATGGTGGAAACCTGCAATGTAACCATAATGAGCTGTCTATGAAGCATTCTTCTTATAAAAAAAGAGTCCTATATTGAGAAAAAAAGAGAAAAGGAAAAAAAAGATTATGAAAAGAGGAAGAGAGAAAAAAGCACCATATTCCCATGGTAAATAAGAAAATTGTTGAGATGCTCGTTGTCTGCTTGCCTTGTCATTTTGTTATGGGGATTCTTCCGTATCATCGGGCAAGGGGTACCCCGTTGGCGGTTCTCTAAACTTACCGGTGACTAAACTTGAGTAGCATGAGGAGCGGCCCTTGTATTCAAGGGACATGAGATTTCTAACTTATACTTCGTCAAGCATATACTCCATAGTTTGTTCACTTTAACCTTAACCACTTCAAGATGCTTATGATAGGGGCAATGAGAGCTGAAAGCTATAAGTACCATAATTTTTGGAAGCTCTTTATGAGACTTGAATCCCTACTTCCTTCTTTGAAGGCGTTTCTTCCACCATTATATTGAGTCTCCACCTTCTACCTTTACGCACCTACTTTGAGAGCATAGTGGCCATTCTTAGTTCTATGTGCATTGTCCCAAGACTAGTTGATTGATGCATACCTTGATATTGCTTGTTTTAAACTATTTGTATCTAGTCACTCTTATGAACTTTGAAGGTGTCCTATGCATTTATATTTGCTACTCTATGAGGGACAAGCTGAATACTATTATGCTATGTTTTCTTTATGTGAAACAAACAAACGTCTTGCAAAGCATTGTTATTCATGAATCTTTTGTTTGTGCCTTTTCATGTTGCAACATAGTTTATTTGTCTTATTGCTAGAACTTTGTCTTTCATGTTATGATTGAAGTACTATGATCCCAGCTTTGAATGTTTTACAAATACTTTGATCAAGTCTTTGATGGTGCATGTCACCTCAAAAATTATTCTTTCTTTTTATCACTTACCTACTCGAGGACGAGCAGGAGTTAAGCTTGGGGATGTTGATACATTGAAAATGTATCTATAATTTTTGATGTTCCATGCTTGGTTTTATCCACTTTCTTGTGTTTTGTCCACACTTTGGAGTACTTTTCATATGATTTCTTGGACTAACCTATTAACAAGAGCCACAATGCCAGCTGCCTGTTTTCTGCTGTTTTTGGTTCCAGGAAAGTCAGAAAATGAATATTCTCGGAATTGGACGGGACAAAAGCCAAAGTGCCTATTTTTCCGGAAGACTCACGGAGCCAGAATACGAGACGGAGGAGGGCCAGGGCCTAGCCACCCCCTCCCCAATAGGTGCGGGCTGGGCCTGGCCGCACCAGGGCATGGTCTGGCCGCCCCAGGCTACCCCTCTGTCTCCCTCTTCGCCTATAAGTTTCCTTCTGACCTAAAAACTTAGGAGGGTTCGACGTTTTTCCAGAAGGAGTTCCGCTCCGCCGCCACCACTAGATTCCATGAAATAGCACCAGAAACTCCGTTCTGGCACCCTGCCGAGATGGGGAATTAGAGGAGATCATCGCCATCATCATCACCATCGCTTCTCCATCGACCATCCATGTTTCCCCCATCTATGAGTGAGTAATCCCCCGCTGTAGGCTATGGGGATGGTAGGGATTGGATGAGATCGTTGATGTAATGACATCGAATTGTTAGGGCATGGTGCCTAGTATCTTTTATTAGTGCTTTATGACTTTGTTGTGACTTGTTATACTTAATGCTTGTCACTAGGGCCTGAGTGCCATGATTTCAGATCTGAACATGTTATTGATTCATTATGATAGTATTGTTTATGGTCTTATCTGAAAGTTGTATACACATGTTGTTGTCCGGAACCAATGGCCCCGAAGTGATAGAAATCGGGATAACCGGAGGGAATGGCTTTGATGTGAGGATCACATGTGTTCACGGAGTGTTAATGTTTTGTTCCGGTGCTCTATTAAAAGGACAACCTTAATTTCCAGTAGTTCCCTTGAGGCCCTGCTACAAACGGGCTGGCAGGACAAAATATGTTGTGCAAGTTCTCATTGCGAGCACGTATGACTATATATGGAACACATGCCTAGGATTATCTAGTACTTGGATGCTTTATATTATTTATCTGCAATTGCCCTATGTTCTGATTGCTATGTGAATTGTCTTGTCCATGCAACGCTCGTCTATCCATCCCTATGCCTACCGCACTCGAATCCTACTGTTTACTGCTATTGTTACTGCTATCTTTACTTTACTACTGCTGTTACCTTACTATTCGTATTACAACACTGTTGCTACTGATAAACTGCTATGAGCAAGATTGTTTCCAGGTGCAGCTGAATTGACAACTCAGTTGTTAAGGCTTATAAATATTCTTTGGATCCCCTTGTGTCGAATCAATAAATTGGGTTTCACTTCCCTCGAAAATATTGTGATACACCCCCTATACTTGTGGGTCATCAAGTAGTACTAGTATAGCACTAGTTCTTCTACTTCGGACTATTTTGTAATACTATATACCGGTACTGGTAGTACTTTTTTAGGCCAAGGACAGGAGATGGTCTTGCTTTGCCTTTATTATGTCGTCGCTATTACTAAAATATTTTGTTTAACTAATAGTGATGTTCTGTTACTTGTTTAGATCAAGTGCAATAGTTTGTCTTCCCTTTCTTTTGGAAGTTAGCATTGTCACAATTATCTAGATGAGTCTTGGGCATATTGGGTTGCATATGGGGGTCACACAGGCATTGTCACTTGATTGTCAGTTTTGCTTACTCCAATGATCGAGTCTGTTTTTTGAGCTGGAACAAGAACTGATTCTCTCTGTACTGCTATGGAATTTCAAGTAGGAAAGCTACTGAATCTCTCAAATGTTCTATCGTTACTATTACTAAAACATTTTGTGGAACTGATACTGATGTACTGTACATGTTTAAATCAAGCACAGTAGATAGTCTTGCTTTTCTTTTGAAACATGGCCTTGTCACAATCTAGATAATACTTGGGCATTTTGGGTTCCATATGGGGGTCAGACAAGCATTGATAGTCAGTTTATCATGCTCCAATGGTCGAGCATTTCCTTTCAAGCATGGCTCTCTGTACTGGGAGCTAGCACTACTTGCTTAGATCAAGTAGCTTTTCCTTTGAAACAATGGCCTTGCACATGTACTCCGTATCTACTCCCTCCATTTCAAAGTTTTAGCTTTTGTGAAACGAGTTTATCTAGACTCTTCTTAGTGTGTAGTTCGGAGTGAACCCATATACTAAAAGGGGTCTAGATACACTCCGTTCACAAAAGCTAAAACATCTTATATTTGAAACAGAGGGAGTACTATGTATGCTTTATCGCAGTCAGGTTACTCATATTTACTTTATCATTTTTTCTTATAATATTTAGCATGCTGCAATTTAGTTCGCTGAATCTTACTTCCTTTAGAAACTCCAGGTACATCTCTCAGCCGTTGTTGGCACCACGCTCATCGAGAGTAGAGAAGATCGGATCAGGGGACGATGGTATAGTGTTTGCTCTTCTATTCGACATGCGCGAGTCGGGCGACATCAGTGGATCCTTCGTGTGCGTCAGGCCGGACGCATGCTCGTCGCCCTTGTACAATGTGTTGATCACTGCCTATTACCTGACAATAGAGCTGGGGTTTTGGGCCCGTACAATCTGCATTTCCTCCATGCCTGGGAGCTGGGAGGTGTCAGGCATCATCCGGAGGAAAAAACATTCTTTTATGTTCTGTAGTGAACCATCTCATATTACCGGCCTGCATGACTCAATATGCATCAATCGCAGGGGGAATCCCCAATTGACACAATATTTATTTAACCCGCTTAGGGATCTCTGTGTGTTGGAGGGTGGATTTTTTATGAATAGTAGTACTAGTATAGTACTATTTCTTGTACTACGGAGTATTTTGTACTACTATATACGGGTAGTACTTGTTTAGGTCAAGGGCAGGAGATGGTCTTACTTTGCCTTTGTTCTGTCGTTGCTATTACCGAAGTATTTTGTTGAACTAATAGTGATGTATTGTTACTTGTTTAGATCAAGTGCAGCAGATTGTCTTGCTTTTCTTTTGAAACCTAGCATTCCCACAATTATCTAGATTAGTCTTGGGCATTTTGAGGTTGCATATGGGGGGGTCACATAGGCATTGATGAAATGAGGTCGTATTCGCACAAAAGTAGACATGATCATCAGTTTTGCTTGCTCCTATGATCGAGCCTATTCGGAGAACAGGGCAAACTGATCATGCGCCAAGATTTTTTGAGATGGAACAAGAACTTATTTTCTCTGTACTGCTATTGAATTTCAAGTAGGAAAGCTACTGAATCTCTCAAATGTTCTGTCGTTACTATTACTAAAGCATTTTGTGGAACTAATACTGATGTACTGGTACTTGTTTAAATCAAGGGTGGTAGATAGTATTGCTTTTCTTTTGAAACATGGCCATGTCACAATCTAGATGAGACTTGGGCATTTTGGGTTGCATACGGGGGTCACACAGGCATTGATGTGAGAAGAAGGTACTCAAAGTAGACTTGATTGTCAGTTTTGCGCTCCAATAGTCGAGTGTGTTTGGTGAAAAGGATAAACTGATCGCGCGACAAGGTTTTTAGAGCTAAAACAAAAACTGGTTCTCTCTGTACTGCTATTGTATTTCATTGTCTGTATTGCTAAATTGGTCACTTTTGAAATGCTGATGAATTGGTCAAGTGCTCCTGAATATGAACTTCGAATCTGTTGATAATTTTTCTACCTTATTCTGTACTACTGAATTTTGACATGAATAGCTGCCAAAAAGAATTATCCCTTTTCCCCTCCCTCTTTGAGGTCTTTGTTTCGAATTCGACCAAGCACATCACAATGCAATTTTATTAACCAGAAGAAGAAATCTAGTAGCTCATTCGGCCCCTCTTTAGCCTAGAACATTTTTATTCGGTCTTTTCGGGGTTAGGGGACTGCTGACCATAGCCTAGTGAAATTTAAGAAAGGAGCCCATGGAGCATAGCCAAGATCATATTAATTCGGACTTTTAGGGGTCAGGGGACTGCTGAGCACAGCCCACTAAAATTAGAGAATCAAGCCCATGGAGCATAGCCTACAGAGTATAACCCATGTAGAGCAGCCTATATAGAATAGCCAAACTCTTTTTAATTCGGCCGTTTGGGCATTGCCCCCACCTCTCAACTAAAAAAATCTTCCTACCCATGTTTTTAAGAAAATACTCCATTATGTGGCATTTTATTAATTGAGATACCAGGAGCACTGCCCTTTTATATTTTAAAAGAGATAAACATAGACACATAAAATATTTTTAAGAAGACTAATATATAAATTGTAGTACTAATAAAAGTTTAATGATATTTATTCTATAAATATCTTTATTGTAGTGGCAACACACTCAATTTATGTTTATTTGATTTGAAGGTCTTTTGTTCGAATCATATCTTGGATTTACATTTTTTCTTCTAGCAATATCGCATTATGGATAGGCTGATATCACGGACCCACCAGCATGCAGTGTCCCTGGAGTTTGATTTGAGGGTGGCTTCGAAAAAAAAGTTTAAATACTTGTACAGAGAGGCTTGCATCGGGGACCCACCAGACAGAACATACAAGGCTGCATCGGTGACCCACAAGCCATAGCATGCCAGAGAGGCTGACATAAGGGCCCCAACAGTAAGACCATACACGGCTGCCATGGTGAAAATAGCGGACGCGGCCAAAAAAAAAGTCCATCATACACACATTGCACTTACAGAGAAGCTAACATGTCAGACCCAGTAGGCCCAAGAATAGCCCATGAAATTAGCCTATTAGCCCCAAGCATAGCCCAATACCTTCTAATTCGGCCTTTTCGTGGTATTGTGGCCACTGACCATAGCCCATTCAATTTAGGAGTGAGCCCATGGAATATAAGCCATGACGAATAGGGCATCCGCCCCAAGTTAGCCCAGAATCTTTTTAATTCGGACCTTATGAGCATTTTTTGTACTCTGAGGCTGACATCTGGGACCCGAAAAAATAGTGCAACATACACACGTTTCTTTCAAATAGAGGCTGTCAGCTGGGACCTAGCATAGACACATTTCCTGCACAGAGGTGGTTGGCATCTGGGACCCAGCAAGTTGCCAAGGTCAAAACAGCGGACATGGCCAAAAAAAGTCCATCATACGCATATTTCATTTACAGAGAGGCTAATATGTGGGACCCAGCAGCGTGACCTTATACAGATGCTACATCGAGCAATGTAGCCAGTTCGAAACAAGGAGGCACGAGCAAGAAAAAATTTCAGCATGTACACGTTTCTTGTAATGAGAGGCTGAAATGGGGGACCCAGCAACGTGAGCAAATAGCAGATTCATCGAGCAACGCTATCTAGTTAGGAACAGGGTAGCGCTAGAGAAGAAAAAAATCCATCATACCCACAATTCTTCTAATGTGAGGCTGACATAAGGGACCCACCAACCTGAATAAACGGCTGATGCAGCGAGCAACGCTATCAAGTTTGGAACAGGAAGGCGCGATAGAGGGTAAAAAATCCATCATACACACGTTTCTTCTAATTAGAGGATGACATGTGTGGCCCAGCATCATGATTAAATGGTAGATGCATCGAACAGCTCTATCAAGTTCAGAATAGGGTAGCGCGAGCGAAGGAAAAAATCCAACATACACACATTTCTTATAATGAGAGGATGACATGTGGGGCTCATGAGGTTGGTTAAATGGTAGATGCGTCGAGCAGCGCTATCAACTTCGGAACGGGGTAGCGCCAGCGAAGGAAAAAATTACATCATACACATGTTTCTTCTAATGACAGGATGACATGTGGGTCCCAGGAGGTTGATTAAACGGTACATGCATCGAGCAGCGCTATCAAGTTCAAAATAGGGTAGCACGAGCGAAGAAAAAAATTCCTTCATACACATGATCCTTCTAATGAGAGGCTGACATGTGGGACCTAGCAGCCTATCAAAATGGCAGATGCATCGAGCAACGTTATCGAGTTCAAATCAGGGAGGCGCGAACAAAAGTGTGGTCCGCTAGAGACACTGACGTCCGGGAACCACACGCCTCAAAAGACTTCGGCGAGTCAACATCGCGTGAGGAAACGAAAATCTTGCTTCTACCACATGATGGCCGAGCTTCCTCCATGTTTTTAGCAGATCTGTCATAGTAGAGGGTCGCGAAACCAGAAAAAAAGTTTTCCATCGGCCACGGCCGAGCCAAGAATTTTGTCGTGAAAGACGCGCCTTCTACAACGACCGTCGGGCCAAGTCGTTGCTGAAGGAAAATTTTCTTGTAGTGTTTGCCTCTTATGGGGACTTATTGGAGGGAACTACTTGTTGGTAGATGGAGGTGTGTTAGCACTTACAGTGACTATAAAGCTGTTGGCACTCCTTACGTATCGACTTGGGAACCGAGGAAACTCACGAAACACTATCCATGCCATGGGATAGGTCCTACGGGATCATGCCCCTTAATAGCGCAGTAATTCAATTGATGTCGATTGCTGACTATTGTGGTTATGAGGATGATGTGAGCAGTGGTTTCTTCCTATTTGTCCAAATACGGAGTTTCTCCCACACATACATAGTTGAGAATGTTCATGATAATAATCTTTACCTTAGTTCCTTATAATGCTAGTGGTGTATCTGCTACTCCCTGAGAATGCTTTTTTCCCCTATTGTAGTTCCAATCTCTCTTACATACGCGATACTTACTTTCTGTGTTCAGTTGTTTTACTTTACTTATTGTTGCTCTTATACCAAAAACCCAAAAACACCTTTTTACGCAATACTCACATTTTATCTTGTCACTTAGAACTTTATTTAGCATTTCTTTTGTAGTATTTAATTCAAGAGTTATTATACTTCAGACTCCTGCCCCATGTGGGATCGATATCTTTATTTCGAAACTAGCTACAAACAATCTGTGCACTTGCAGTCATCAAGCTATTTTCTAGCGCTGTTGCCGGGGAGCTAAGCGCTGTAGGTATTTTAGTTTTTGCTTATTTATTTTGTCTTGCTAAGTTTTGTTTTGAGTTATAGGTTTCCACTAACATGATGGAGTTTGAGCATATGACTAGTGCTAACCCACTAATCCACTTTGGGAAGCCCTATGATATTTATAAAAGAGACAACTCCAACAAGAAGACGAGGGGGTTTGAAATAAATCCTCTATTACTTGGTATTCTACACAAGAAGCAATTTACTGGGGAAGAGGAAGATCATGATCCATATGAGCATATTGCATGTTTCAAAGATATATGTGGCACTTTTCAATTACCAGGATATACCGCTAATGAGGTAAGGGTTAAAAAAATTAGTCAGAATTTGACTAGTACATCTCTCTCATGGTATAGATCTCTACCCAGAAGCCACTACTACTTGGGATAATTTAGCATGTGAGTTTCTAGCAAAATATTACCCATTATCAAAATCTTTTGGAATCAGGCGTCTTATAATGACTTGGAGGAACCGTCCTAATGAAGGACTAGTAAGAGCTTATATCAGATTTAAAGATTTACTTAATCTATGCCCTCATCATGATTTTCCTGAATGGTATTTATTGCATATTTTTTATGGTGGTTTAATTGAACCTAATAAAATTGAACTAGACTCTTTCACGCAAGGAGCCTTTATGAGTCTTCCTATAACTAAAGCTTGGGCTTTACTTAATAGAATTCGTGATCATGGAGTTTCATGGAATTTTGGTCTAGGAAGCGAAGGAGGTGTAGAAATAGATTATGATTGTATTCATGACTATAATAAAAAGGGCCATGTTAAAGAATTATCTAACAAACTTTATTTAGGTTCAGATCTTGTGTTGCAAGTTGTTAAAGCTTTTACAGAACACATCAAAGCTCCAAAAGAGGGTTTGGTCAAGTATGATCCACCAACCAAACCTGAGAAGAAAAGAGAAGTTAAAGCAACACTGGCCTCCCTAGAACCAACATATGAGATACCTTTCCCTAACACTGCACACAAGCATATTTTTGAATATGAACAGGTCAAAGCAGTACAGGAGAAGAAGGAAGAGGAAAGTATGCCAGAAGTTGTGGAACATTTGGAAGAAACGAAAGATGAAGAGGTAACCAAGGAAGCAATTATGGCTATGTATGCACATTGTAACATAGTTGAACTTGATAAAGAGACTTCCATATTGGTTGAAGGTAAAATAAAGGTAAAAGATGTGGGTAAGCCTATTCTTCCCTGCATATTTAAGGAAACCTCGCATTATGGTTTATGCGATCTTGGCACCGAAGTTAATGTTATATCTTATGATTTCTATTTAGAAATAAAAGAAGAAATAGAGCCGGCTACAATTGAAAATACTGATATGACAATCATGTTAGCCAATAAAATCTTAGAATCCCAATGGGAGTAGTTGAAGATGCAACTGTCACAATTGGCAATAAAAAATTTCCTATTGATTTTGTAGTTGTTGATATGCCAGCTGACACTCTTTGCCCAATTATATTTGGAAGAAACTTTTTGAGTGATGTAGGTGCCAATGTTGATTTCAAAAAGGAGATTGTGTCTCTTAAGCTTGGGGAAGCTGAAAAAGAATTCCACTTTTCCAAATTTAAAGATAGACCTCCACAAATACTAGACGAAGAGAAAGAGAAAACTATTGAGGAAATGGTAGCTCTCTTCTTTAATGATAAAAAAAGAAGAAATAATTGAAGATTTAAATTATGAAGAAATAGTTATGGAGGACAAGTCCCTAGAAAAATTGGAAGATGAATTTGATTCACTTCCCATTACTGGGCCTCCAACTAATGAGGCTTTTCAAGAGCCAGAAAATAGAGGGGATGAGGAATTACCACCCCCAGAATTGAAGATTCTACCAGATAATCGAAAATATAGATTTTTAGATGATACAAATAAATTTCCTATTATTATAAGTGCTAAACTTTCAGGAGAAGAAGAACTTATGAAAATACTTAAGGAGCATCGCAAGGCCTTTAGGTACTCCATGGATGATTTGAAGGGCATTAGTCCCATGATAATCGTCCATCGAATATTCATGGAGGAAGGTGCTAAACCAGTTGCGGAATTTAATAGATGGTTGATATATTGCTAATGTATCCATAATTTTTTATGTTACATGCTTGGTTTTATGTACTTTCTTATGTTTTGTCCACACTTTGGAGTACTTTTCATATGATTTCTTGGACTAACCTATTAACAAGAGCCACAGTGCCATCTGCCTGTTTTCTGCTAATTTTGGTTCCAGGAAAGTCAGAAAATGAATATTCTCGGAATTGGACGGGACAAAAGCCAAAGTCAGTTTATCACCGAGGGACACCAGGAGCCAGAATACGAGACGGAGAGGGGATGGGGCCCGGCCACACCACCTGGCCACGCGGCTAGGCTTGGCCTGCTGCTTAGGGTGGTCCGTGCCCTGCACCCCCCGACCTCCTTCCGCCTATATTGCCTCCAATACGTAAACCCTAAGTACCTGATCAAAATTCCACGAAGAGTCTCAGAGTCAGCGTCATCTCCATCCCTAGATCGGGAGGATCTGAAGCTCTTCCCGGCACCCTGCCGGAGAGGGGAATTCACCCTGGAGGCCTTCTTCATCATCATGCAAGCCTCCGGTGTGATGCGTGAGTAGTTCATCCCTGGACTACGGGTCCATGTAGTAGCTAGATGGCTGGTTCTTCTCCTTTGTGATATCATGTTTAGATCTTGTGAGCTCCGTTCATGATCAAGATCATCTATTTGTAATTCATACATGTTGTTTTTGCGGGGATCCGATGGATATTGAGATGCTAGTTCAGATTGATTATTGATTCTATCATGTCTTTGTTATTTGTGATCTTGCATGCTTTCCGTTGTTAGTAGCTATCTTGGCCAAGTAGATGCTAGCAACTCCAAGAGTTAGTATTTATGCTCGATAGTGGGTTCATGCCTCTAGTAATAGATGTGTTGATGCTACTAGGGAGAGAACTCTAAGGTACTAGATGTGTTGTTGCTACTAGGGTGAGAACAACAATACTTTGTTCATAGAACAATCGTATTGTTTACTTTACACGCAATTCATAATGCAATTATCCGTTGCTTGCAACTTAATACTGGAGGGGGTTCGGATGATAACCTGAAGGTGGATTATTAGTAATAGATGCAGTTGGATGGCGGTCTATGTATAATGTTTATAATGCCCAATCAAGTCTCAAAGGAGTCAAGATGAGTAGTATATGCTTGTATGCTTTCTCGATGTTTGTCAATTGCCCCGCTGTAATTTGTTCACCCAACATGTCATCTATCTTAAGGAGAGCTACCACTAGTGAACTATGGACCCCGGTCCTTTCTTTTACCATCAATCTACAACGGTTTACTGATTTGTGTTTACTTTCTGCAAACTATTACTTTCTTCCATTCGATATGTTTAATCCTTTGTTTTCAGCAAAACCGGTGAGATTGACAACCTCATTGCAAGTTGGGGACAAAGTTCTGTGGTTCTGTTGTGCAGGTCTCCATGTTGCTGCTGGCACCGGTAGTGTGCCCTTCCAAAGTCCAGCTAGAAACTGCCTTTGAGGTGTTTCCTCGCTCCTACTGGGTTGATAACCTTGGTTTCATAACTGAGGGAAACTTATTGCTGTGCTCATCATACCTTCCTCTTGGGGTTCCCCAACGAGCTCGTTAGTACACGAGTCAGCAAGTGATTTTCTGGCGCTGTTGCTGGGGAGTCAAGGACATCTTCATAAGGGGAGTCCCTCATAACTAATCTCTTTAGTTTGTTATTTTTGTTTTTCTTAGTTTACTTTTTGTTTTGTTTGCTTGTTTCTTTATCAAAAACATAAAAAAATAGTTTTACTAGTTTGCTTTCTTTATTAAAAACACACAAAAATTAGTTCCTACCTTAAGTTGCCATTATGTCTAGCATTGCTCCAATCACTATGTCACCTGAGGAAATGATTTTCACTTTTAAACAAGGAATTGAAGTGAGTTTCAAAGAAGCTTGGTCTAGAATCTCTGATCTACATGAAAAAACTGAACCTAAAATGACTCAAAGCTTGTTCCTTAGCAGCTTTTACCTTGGAATTGCACTTTGCTATAGATATGCTCTGGATGATGTAGAGATTTCCTCCAATGCAATGAAGATGATGTTGTTAATGCCATAAAGAAGTTGGTCTTTACTTACAACTTGCCTAGCAAATCTGATTCTTCCTTCATAAACATATTTGCTAGATTGAATACTCCTGAGACCAACACTGCTAGTTTGAAAGATTGCTATAATACACTTAGAGAGCATCATAACTATGTTCCAATAAATTCTGAACCCTCAAAATGGCTTCCCACAGTAAAGATTGCTATAAACAATGAAACTTTTCATGCTCTCTGTGATATCATGTCTGAATTTTGTCTTATGCCCAAAGATATCTATGAATCTTTGAATCTTTGGGGGCTTTCTGAAGGAGGAGAAGAAAATTTTCTTGCTAAGAATGCCACAATATTACCCATTGGAATAGCTGAAGGAGTGTTTACAATGATCCTAGGGAAAATGGTTTCTACTGATTATCTTGTTATTGAATGTGTAGGAAAAGGACAAATCACCCTTGGAAGATCCCTATTTAAACTCCTTGGAGCAATAATAGATGTGGAAAAGGGCACCATGCACTTTGCTTCTCCACCAAGCAATCATATGTTCCCCAAGGTTAAGAATAAAAGTAAGAGAGTTAAGGGCAAGAAATTTGGGTTTAATGCTTCTTCATCTAAGAATACTTGATTCCTTTTCTTCCTTCTTATGCCTAACATAAAGGCGTTAAAGAAAATTACTTATTGGGAGATAACACAAAAGTTTTAGATGAGTCTTGGAAGTTATTACTTCAGTAATAACCGCTCCTTATCCTTTTTATTTGCTTTTTTGTGCCAAGAGTAACCTCTAATGAGAGAGAAGTAATGATTGGGAAAGTTGCTGTCCCGAAACAGATTTATGTGCTTCACCGTAAATATTCATGTAAAATCTTTGTACGTCCTTCTGAGGCGTGAATTTTTGTGCACCTGCCCCAGGTTGTTATCTAACTTCTGTTAGTTCAACACTTTTCGATTTGAGCAACAGAAGGTCTTCGAAAAAATTCGTCTTTACCTGCTGGTCTGTTTTGATAGATTTCTGCCATTATTTGCATTTGCTTTTTGTTGGTTCCTTTTTGAGTTCTCTTTGGGGAATTGAGCTTTTTGAGGGAAGTGCTACAGTATATTGTGTTTTAATGGAAGTTTTATTGGTGTTGGAACTAAACCTAAAGACTTATTATCTTGAGTGCACTAATGTTGCTAATAAAGATTGTGTGAAGTTTTGTATGAAGGAAAAATTTCAGGTGTATGCAAGGAATGAGTGATGAGATGAAGGATGGACTAAACCTCAAGCTTGGGGATGCCACGCGTGTCACCCAAAGAAATATCCAAGAAGTACAAGCGTCAAAGCTTGGGGATGCCCAAGGCATCCCCTTCTTCATCAATAAAAATCCCAGGTTCCTTCCAAACGCTTCATTTTTATTGTTTCATGCACAGTTGTGTTGTTCTTGGAGCGTCTTCGTTTTTTGTTTTTGGTTTTCGTTTGATTGGTTTTCTTAGTTTGCGGAATAAATTGGTTGGACCCCCTCTTTCATGCATTGGTTTTCAAATAGTATGGTTTGGATTGGAAAAGAGTAGGAAAGTTCATGCTTGAGTGGTAAAGAGAGCTTGTTTTGGACTGTGGCATATGCTTTGTCATGCCATGCTTGATATTGTTTTGGCTTTATGCTTAGTATTCTTTGTTGTAGCATGACATGTTATAAACAATTGAGATTGCTTAATGTGCCTTGGAAGAATCATACGTTGTTTTAGCATATTAAAGCATAGTATTGTGGTATTCTCCTTTGATGCTTTATTTGGGTTGACTTGGCACATGCTCACACCATGTTATGACTTTCCCAAGTCACCATAAGCCTTTATGATCCTTTAGTTTTCAACTTGTAGTATCACTTTATGCTTTGATCAATGATGTTTTGTCGCTCTGCATGATTATGGCCATTAATGCTCTCTTAGTTGGTCGCTCCCAGTCTTTTGCTAGCCTCCGCAACCAAGTATGAGTTCCACTCATGCATCCAACTCCTAAAACCAAGTTATTCCAAAGAGTCCACCATACCTACCTATTAGCATTTGCTTTTCCAAGTATATTCATGTTTTTGTCTACCTTCCGAATTAAACTTATTATGAGAAAACTAGTGATTAAAGCTCTCACGAACTTGATGGAACACTTTACTTTCTTGCATTTAATAAACTTGAACCATTGTGTCCATCTTTGTTGCGTATATGCTTGCGCTTTATAAGTTGAAGTTAGCAGAACCATGTATCATGTGGAACGCTTTCAACATTGCACTTATACTTTGTACCCCGTTGATATCATGTTATTTTGCTTATGGATCCCGGCGGTGTGAAATAGAAGGGGAACTTGTAAGATCATGGAGTTTGTATGTGTGTTAGAGAAATGCCTGGGCCGCTAGCCTAAGCCATGCCTAATCATGGTGGAAACTTGCAGCATAACCATAATGAGCACTCTATGAAGCATCCTCAATAAAAACCTATGCAAATAGCAAATAAAAAGATCGATGAGATGCTCATTGTCTGCTTGCCTTGTCATTTTGATTATGGGATAGCTCATGTATCATGTGCAAGGGGTACCCCGTTGGCGGTTCTCTATGATACATATGTGCTTACAATGACAAGAGCTTATTTGTGACTAAAGTTGAGTAGCATGAGGTTCGGTCTTCATAAGTAAGGGGCATGAGATTTCAGCTTATAACTTGTCAAGCATATCCTCTTAGTTGTGTCACTTTAACCTTAATCACCTTCAAGATTCTTATCATAGGGGCAATGAGAGCTGAAAGCTAATAAGTACCATAATTTTTGGAAGCTCTTTATGAGACTTGAATCCCTACTTCCTTCTATGAAGGCCTTTCTTTTACTTTTATGATGAGTCTCCACCTTCTATCTTTATGCACCTACTTTGAGAGCATAGTGGCCATTCTTAGTTCTATGTGCATTGTCCCAAGACTTGTTGATTGATGCATAGCTTTGCTATTGCTTGTTTTAAACTATTTGTATCTAGTCACTCTTATGACTGCATTTATGTTTGCTACTTATGAGGGACAAGCTGAATGCCACTATGCTATGTTTTCTTTGTGTGAAACAAACAAACGTCTTGCAAAGAATTGTTATTCATGAATCTTTTGTTTGTGCCTTTTCATGTTGCAACATAGTTGCTTTGTCTTATTGCTAGAACTTTGTCTTTCATGTTATGATTGAAGTACTATGATCCCATCTATCAATGTTTTACAAATACTTTGATCAAGTTTATGATGGTGCATATCACCTCAAAAATTATTCTTTCTTTTTATCACTTACCTACTCGAGGACGAGCATGAGTTAAGCTTGGGGATGTTGATACGTTGCTAACGTATCCATAATTTTTTATGTTCCATGCTTGGTTTTATCTACTTTCTTATGTTTCGTCAACACTTTGGAGTACTTTTCATATGATTTCTTGGACTAACCTATTAACAAGAGACACAGTGCCAGCTGCCTGTTTTCTATTGTTTTTGGTTCTAGGAAAGTCAGAAAATGAATATTCTCGGAATTGGATGGGACAAAAGTCAAAGTCAGTTTTTCACCGAGCGACACCAGGAGCGAGAATACGAGACGGAGAGGGGCTGGGGCCCGGCCACACCACCTGGCCGCGCGACCAGGCTTGGCCCGTGCCAGGGGGTGGTCTGGCCACCCCCACGCACCCCCTCGGCCTCTCCTTCCGCCTATATATTGCCTCCGATACAAAAACCCTAAGTACCCGATCAAAATTCCATGAAAGAGTCTGTAGCCGCCGTCATCTCCATCCCTATATCGGGAGGGATCTGAAGCTCTTCCCGGCACCCTGCTGGAGAGGGGAATTCACCCTGGAGGCCTTCTTCATCATCATGCAAGCCTCCGGTGTGATGCGTGAGTAGTTCATCTCTGGACTACGGGTCCATGTAGTAGCTAAATGGTTGGTTCTTCTCCTTTGTGCTATCATGTTTAGATGTTGTGAGCTCTGTTCATGATCAAGATCATCTATTTGTAATTCATACATGTGTTTGCGGGGATCCGATGGATATTGAGATGCTATTTCAGATTGATTATTGATTCTATCATGTCTTTGTTATTTGTGATCTTGCATGCTTTCCGTTGTTAGTAGCTATCTTGGCCAAGTAGATGCTAGAAACTCCAAGAGTTAGTATTTATGCTTGATAGTGGGTTCACGCCTCTAGTAATCTGGGGAAGTGACAGAAATCTCTAAGGTACTAGATGTGTTGTGGCTACTAGGGACAAAACAACAATCCTTTGTTCATAGAACAATCGTATTGTTTACTTTACACGCAATTCGTAATGCAATTATCCATTACTTGCAACTTAATACTGGAGGGGGTTCGGATGATAACCTGAAGGTGGATTATTAGTCATAGATGCAGTTGGATGGCGGTCTATGTATAATGTTGTAATGCCCAATCAAGTCTCAAAGGAGTCAAGATGAGTAGTATATGCTTGTATGCTTTCTTGATGTTTGTCAATTGCCCTGCTGTAATTTGTTCACCCAACATGTCACCTATCTTAAGGAGAGCCACCACTAGTGAACTATGGACCCCGGTCCTTTCTTTTACCATCAATCTACAATTGTTTACTGCTTTGTGTTTACTTTCTACAAACTATTACTTTCTTCCATTCGATACGTTTAATCCTTTGTTTTCAGCAAAACCGGTGAGATTGACAACCTCATCGCAAGTTGCGGACAGAGTTCTGTGGTTATGTTGTGCAGGTCTCCACGTTGCTGCTAGCACCGGTAGTGCGCCCTGCCAAAGTCCAGCTAGGAACACCTTTGAGGTGTTTCCTTGCTCCTACTGGATTGATAACCTTGGTTTCATAACTGAGGGAAACTTACTGCTGTGCTCATCATACCTTCCTCTTGGGGTTCCCCATGAGTCAGCAATGGTTGAAGCCTGAAATGAAGGAAGTGGTAAGAAAAGAAATAGTATGCCTACTGGACGCAGGTATAATATATCCTGTAAAAGAAAGTGAATGGGTAAGTCCTATTCATTGTGTCCCTAAAAAGGGCGGTTTTACCGTTGTTCCAAATGAAAACAATGAATTGATACCTACTAGAACTATTGTTGAACATAGGATGTGTATAGATTTCAGGAAATTGAATAAATAAACTAGGAAAGATCACTATCCTTTACTGTTCATAGATCAAACTTTAGAGAGGTTAGCAAACCACACTCATTTTTGCTACTTGGACGGATACTCTGGTTTTTCTCAAATAGTTGTTCATCCTGATGACCAACTTAAAACAACTTTCATTAGTCCTTATGGTTTACATGCTTACCGACGTATGCCTTTTGGTTTATGTAATGCTCCAGCTACTTTTCAAAGATGCATGACTTCTATTTTTGTAGATTTTATAGAACTGATAATGGAAGTATTTATGGATGACTTTTCTGTCTATGGAACTTCGTTTACTAGTTGCTTGGATAATGTCAAAAGAGTTTTGCAGCATTGCGAAGAAACCAATCTTGTTCTAAACTAGGAGAAGTGACATTTTATGGTTAAAGAAGGTATAGTCCTTGGACATAAAGTATCAGGTAAGGGAATTGAAGTGGATAGAGCTAAGGTTGAGGCCATAGAGAGAATGCCACAACCTAGGGATATAAAAGGTATAAGAAGTTTCCTTGGTCATGTGGGTTTTTATAGAAGGTTCATTAGAAATTTCTCTGGAATATCTAAACCTTTGACTAACCTCTTGTGAAAGGAAGTAAGATTTAATTTTGATGATAAATATCTTATAGCCTTCGATAAACTTAAATATGCTTTATCCCATGCTCCTATCATTAAACCACCTATCTGGGATATGACTTTTGACTTAATATGTTAAGCTAGTGATGATGCTATAGGAGTAACTCTAGGACAACACATAGGTCGCAGATTTAATATTATACATCATGCTAGTAGAACTCTTAATAGTGCTCAAAAGAATTATCCTAAGGAAGAAAGGGAACATTTTGCTGCATTTTTCTCTTGCGATAAATTTCATTCTTATATAGCTGATGCAAAATTAAGAGTTCATATAGATCGAGATGGTTTAAAAGAACTCCTTGATAGGAAAAACATAAGCCAAGACTAATCTGTTGGATTCTTTTACTTCAAGAATTGGAGTTGCAGATTATACAGAGGCAAGAAATAAAGATGTTGGATGCAGTGTCCCTATTTTCCCAGCAAGACACTAATCTTATTGAGAGGAACTTTAGTCCTGATGGTTTTTGTTTACGAGAATTATTCAATGAACTAAGGTCAACTCCTCCAAAAGAGAAGAAGTCTTTGTTGTTGGAGGAGCTTGTCATCCCCGAATAAGTTAATGGTAAGTTCAAGGTAAGTGTTCTTACTCAAATAAGTGATTTGTTTTCACATATTTTACTTCTGAAATTTCTTCCTTTAAATTCCTTGTGTTTTTCTGAAGTTTATGGAGGTTTTTACCAACTATACGGGCGCAACTATACGACCGAAGAGAAATCTCCCTCCATATAGTTGGTGGTAAACTCTCTATGTCTTCTTCGTGAAATTGTTTTCGATGTATGGATCTATACGGTCGCAACTATACGAATGGAGATAAAAATCCGGCCATATAGTTGGTCGTTGAACTCTCAGACACTTTCGATTTTTGATGTCTGTATCTATACGGTCGCAACTATACGACCGGAGATAAAATTCCGGTCGTATAGTTGGTCGTTGAACTCTCAGACACTTTCGATTTTTAATGTATGTATCTATACGGTCCCAACTATACGACCGGAGAAAATATTCCGGTCGTATAGTTGGTCGTTAAACTCTCAGACATTTTCGTTTACTTTTTTGTCATTCCGATTGTTGATAAAAAAAGTGGTATCGTCGGTTCCGAGTCATACCTTAGTCGACCTGAACTCGAGATATTTGGAAATATCTGCCAGGAACCAACTATAAAGCCAGAGCTATACGGGTCGCGCCCGTATAGTTGGTCGTTACACGGCAGGACTCCTCCAAATCTGCAATTTCTTTTCCTATTCCATTAAGATTCTTTTCTTGGGCATGAATTTGGTGTTTCTCGCGATTTTTATCGACCTCTGACCCCCCTTATATATTGCCATTGTCTCTCTCTCTAATCATAATCTCCAGAAACTAATCTACATCTTACTCACACGTGAGGGCATGCAACCAAGGGACAAAAGCCAAGAAGAAAGGTTCCTATGGAGATCGGGAGCAACAGCGAGCAAGGCAAGGAGATCAAGATTGTCCCTATGGAGATCCTCGATGCTAACAATGCATGCTGGAAGAGGGAGTTGAAGGCCCTCGAGCTGAATATTGAAGAGATGGACAAGAAAACACTAGGGACACCCAAACATATTCGGTTACTATGACTTTATCTTGATAAACTTGATGAAGATATTAAGCAGACAACCGAGGTAGGTTTTTCTATGAGTCTTAAGGCGCTACAAACCCTTCAAGATAACAATGATTTCATTAAAGAACAAGTGAAAGTGCTGGGGAGGAATAATCTTTTCTACAAGCTGTGTGTTAAAGAATTAGAAGCTATCAATCAATCCCTCCATCTTAGGCTGCCCGGGAAGAGAAGATACCGCGTGCCAGGGCGCCACAGTGATCTACAATAATCACGGTATCAAATAATCGGAAGGGATTATTTGATCCCGCCTAGCTTGATTCCAAGCTTCGAGAGATCTTTAAGACCTTGTAATCTATCTTATAACTTTTACATTACTATTTTAGTTTTGCATTAGTTCAAATTAGAAATAAATTTTCCATCATTAGAATTCCCTTTAGGAATAGTCGATCCCTGTTATGAAATTCCGAGTTTATTATCATATATGGAGAAATATTGAGTTTGCGTTTATCCTATTGGATATATGAATGGCTTGAGTATAATTTTACTTACACTTGATGATAGCAATAGGAGTCTTCCACACCATTGCTATCAATGGAACATACAAAGATAATTTGGTCAATATGTTGTAAGTACATGGTTTGATTTACAAAGAAAGAAAAATTATCTAATCAGTTAAGTTAAAAGAGAAACCTTGAATAAAGGAGAATTAAAAGTGCTATCAAATTAGAGTGAGAACAAGACGAGGTAGAATATTCAAGCTATAAAGATTTCTTCATATACAATTGGAATTTGGTAATTGAGATTGTTAAACTTTGAATTCCTACAAGAAGTGGAATGTATGGTTAGCTCCTTTGCACAGCACTTAAACAAAAGTGTGAGCATAGATGTAAAAAAAGGAAGAAGAAAAGAGAGAAGAAAAAGAGTGAATGTGCAAAGAGCAAATAGGCATACACCACTATATTGTAGTATGACAAAGAAGCATTTGAGATTTTAACTCCCAAGTGAATATGTTAATCCAAAAACACTTGGGACTACCTTGCTAACTCATTCGGTTGAACTGAATACTTTTACATCATATTGAGAATGTTCTTTTGTGAACTGTTAAATGCTAAGGTGTGCAAGCCTGCTAATATTATTCGGATGGTTCGAGTAAGGTAATTCATGAACTTATTCCTATGTATCATATATGATAAACACATGCTGCAACTGCCTCATTTATTTTATCGACTCAACTTCATGAATATGAGGATCACATTCATTAAGCTAAACTTGCTCGAGATGAGCAAGAGTCTAAGCTTGGGTAAGTTGATGAGTGCATATTTGCATCATGTTTTATATTATTAGTTTGCATTGTAGATGTAGGATCTTGGTATTTTAAGACGCTCACGCGCACATTGTATGTCTGTTTTCACTAGGATTAGGACAAATGATGGATACAATGGACACAATTCTTGGAGCAGTTATACTGGGGAGAAAAGGAGACAAAAACAACATAAATCGCTTATTTGAGAAATATCAATAATACCATAAGACAACCCGAAGCGTTCAAGGCACACAGACAGTTTAACGACCAACTATATGGCGGGAATAAATTTTCTGGTCGTATAGTTGGCGCCGCCACCGCCTCCTCAAATAGTTTCACCCCATGCAACTGGATCAGAGAGACGACATGCAGAACAACCAAATATCGCGAAAACCTCACCTCCGGAAGGCATCTGGAGGGGGAACTCGTCCACCGGGGATCCATCTTCGCCCTGCGTAGATCCGGGAGGCTAAGGCATCGATCTTCATCATCAACCGCTGCATCACCACCATCTCCATCCATCCCATCTACATCTTGTCTAGATCTTGTTGTAATTTCCTTACTCGTTGTGGATTTATACAAGTACTATTCATCTATGATAGACTCCATTGTTATTGCCATGATGTTGATTTCCTCCATATCTGAGTAGAGCATTAGTTCTTGGGGAGATGGAGAAACCCTAGTATGAGATTGAAATAAGATTAAGTTTATTAAGATATTCATCGTTGTGACCATGTGTTAGATTGTCTTCATCTTGATGTTGGGAGAAGTCGACCTCTCAATATTTGCCTCTTATGGGGACTTGATGGAGGAAACTACTTGTTGGTAGACATAGGTGTCTTAGCACTTACAGTGACTATAAAGCTGTTGGCACTCCTTACGTATCAACTTGGGAACCGAGGAAACTCATGGAACACTATCCATGTCATGGGATACGTCCTACGGGATCATGTCCCTTAATAGTGCAGTAATTCGATTGATGTCGATTGTTGACCGTTGTGGTTATGAGGATGATGTGAGCAGCAGTTGCTGCCTATTTGTCCAAATACGGATTTCCTCCCACACATACACAGTTGAGAATGTTCATGATAATAATCTTTACCTTAGTTCCTTATAATGCTAGTGGTGTATCCGCTACTCCCTGAGAACGCTTTTTCCCTATTGCAGTTCCAATCTCTCTTACATACGTGATACTTACTTTCTGTGTTTAGTTGTTTTACTTCACTTATTGTTGCTCTTATACAAAAAACCCCAAAAACACCTTTTTACGCAATACTCGCATTTTATCTTGTCACTTAGAACTTTATTTAGAATTTCTTTTGTAGTATTTAATTCAAGAGTTATTAGACTTCAGACTCCTGCTCCCTGATGACTGCAAGTGCACAGATTGTTTGTAGCTAGTTTCGAAATAAAGATATCGATCCCATAGGGAGCAGTAGGTGAAAGACTAAAATGCTTTTAACTAAAATTAAATGCAGTACTTTAAGGAATAACTTTAAGATGCAATAAAAGTAGAGTTGTTTTTGGAATTTTGGTTGAACGAGGCAATTTAAAGTAAAGTAAAACTTAATGCAGAAAGTAAGAATCGCGTGTGTAAAAGAACTTGGAACTTCAATAGGGAAAAGGCGTTCTCAGGGAGTGGTGGATACACCGCTAGCAATTTAGACTAAGCGATCAAGATTATTATAAAAAATATTCTCATGATATGTAAGTATGTGGGAGGAGCTCCATATATGGACAAATAGGCAGCAACCACTGCTCACATCCTCCCTCATAACTATAGCTGACAGATAAACAACATCAATCGTATTATCCCGCTATTAAGGGATTTATCCCATGGAATGAACATGTCTTTATGAGTTATCCTTGATTCCCCAATTTAGTGCGTAAAGAATGACAAAAACTTTATAGTCACAGTAAGTGTTATTATCCCTCCGTCTACCAACAAGTAATCCCCTTCATCGAGTCCCCATAAGAGGCAAATATTAAGGAGGTGCACAACTCCCAACATCAAGATTAAGACAATTAACACATACACATAATGATGTATAACATAATAATCTCTATCTCATCTCAATCATGTGCTAAGGTTTCTCCATCTCCCCAAGAACTAGAGATCTACTCAGACATGGAGGCAATCAACATCATGACAATGGTAATGGAAACAATTGTAAATGAATGGTTCTTGTATAAATCGACAACAAGTATGGAAATTACAACAAGATCTAGATGGGGTGAAGATGGGATGGATGGAGATGGTGGTGGTGCAGCGGTTGATGAAGGTAGAGATCGATGCCTTGGCCTCCCAGATCTGTGTAGGGCAAAGATGGATCCCTTGGGCAAGTTCCCCCTCCAGATGCCTTCTGGAGGTGAGGTTTCGGTGATTTCTGGGTGTTTTGTATGTCATCTCCCTGATCCAGTTGCACGGGGTAAAACTATTTGAGGAGGCGGTGGTGGCGCCAACTATACGCCGGAACTATACGACCAGAAAAAGTATTCCAGTCGTATAGTTGGTCGTTGAACCGTCTATATGTCTTGATTGCTTCAGGTTTTCTTCTAGTGTTATTGATATTTCCCAAATAAGCGTTTTACGTTGTTTTTTACTCCTTTTCTCCCCAATACAACTGCTCCAAGAATTGTATCCATCATCTGTCCCAATCCTGGTGAAAATAGACATAAAATGTGCATGCTAGCACCATAAAATACCAAGATACTACATCTGCAATGCAAAATAATAATATAAAACATGATGCGAATATGCACTCATCAACTTCCCCAAGATTAGACTCTTGCTCGTCCCGAGCAAGTTTAGCTTAATGGATGTGATCCTCATATTCATGAAGCTGAGTCGATAAAATAAATAAGGTTTATCATATATGATACTTAGGAATAAGTTCATGAATAGTACCTTACTCGAACCATCCGAATAATACTAGAAGGCTTCCACACCTTAGTGATCAATAGGTCACAAAAGATGAATCTCAACATGATGTAAAGGTATTCAGTTCGAACGAATGAGTTAGCGAGGTAGTCCCAAGTGTTTTTAGGATTAACATATTCACTTGGGATTTGAAATCTCAAAACGCTTCTTTGTCATACCACAATCTAGTGTTGTATGCTTATTTGCTCTTTCCACATTAGCTCTTTTTCTTCTTCTTCTCCCTTTTTTATATGTATATGCTCACACTTTTGTTTAAGTGCTATGCAAAGAAGCTAGCCATACGTTCCACTTCATGTAGGAATCCAAAGTTTAACGATCTCAATTACCAAATTCCAATTGTATGTGAAGCATCTTTATGACTTGAGGATTCTACCTCGACTTGTTCTCATTCTATTTTGATAGCACATGTAATTTCCTTTGTTCAAGGTAATGACCCACAAGTATAGGGAGTGTATCGCAGTATTTTCGAGGGAAGTGAAACCCAATTTATTGATTCGACACAAGGGGAGCCAAAGAATATTTATAAGCCTTAACAACTGAGTTGTCAATTCAGCTGCACCTGGAAACAATCTTGCTCACATTAGTTTATCAGTCAAGATAACCTACCAGAGTGCAAAACTAGCAGAGCTGTACATTGCTAGGATTGTTAGTCTGCATGGAACCCCCAGGACCATCGTATCAGATCGAGGAACCCAGTTTACTTTAAGAATTTGGCAGAAAGTTCACGAAGGATTAGGAACCAAGTTGAATTTCAGTACCGCTTATCACCCGCAAACAGATGGACAGACTGAGAGAGTCAACCAGATATTGGAGGATACGGAAGGAAGTGTCATACCCCTTTGAATTGGTCGCAAGTAGGAGAGAGTCAGATCTTTGGACCCGACATTCTCCGAGAAGCAGAAGAGAAAGTTCACAAAGTTCGTGAGCACCTCAAGACCGCCCAATCTAGACAGAAAAGCTATGCTGACAAGAGAAGGAGAGACCTGACTTTCAATGTCGGAGATTTCGTATATCTCAAGGTTTCACCATTGAAGGGAACCCAACGCTTTAGTCTGAAGGGAAAGTTAGCTCCCAGATATATCGGACCTTTCAAGATTCTGAACCACCGAGGAGAAGTATCGTATCAGCTGGAATTGCCTGAAGAGATGTCAGCCATCCATAATGTGTTCCATATCTTGTTACTTCGCAAATGCTTGGAAGTGTCTGAGAAGACTGAAGTTTTCAAGAATATCGATCACAGAGCAGTGGAAATCAACAATGACCTGACCTATCGGGAAGTGCCCATTTGTATCTTAGAAGAAGCCTACAGAACCACCAGGACCAGGAGTATCAAGTTTCTCAAGATTCAGTGGAGCAACCATACCGAGGAGGAAGCCACTTGGGAACGCGAGGATTACATTAGGACAGAGTTCCCAGATCTCTTTAGTCCCTAGTTTTCTTGTAAATCTCGGGACGAGGTTTTATTTAAGGGGGTAAGGTTTGTAACATCCCAAAACTTCAATCCAAGTTTATCAAAGATCAAATCATCCAAAATTAGGATTAACAAAAACTTTTCCATATTTAAAATGAAAGCATTCATATATGTGTGCATTTAAAATAGGAGTTGTTTTGATTGCCATGATTGTGTGATCCTTTGCTTCTAAAATGTTTCTTAGGTGATTTAAACATCATGTACATCTTTCTCAAACTTTTCCTAAAGAAAATCAAATCAAAAAGAATTAAAATGAAGGAATGTTCATTTGGACAAATTTAACTCTCATGCCTACTTTGGCTATTCCTAGTACTCAATTCTTAACAGAAACAATTCTTGATCTTTACACCCCTTGCTAGTACACATAATGAGGTACCAAGGCCCACCTTTTGATCTACTAAAAACCTTCTGTAAACTATTTTAAATGACAGTTTAAAACTGAATCTAATGCATATGCATAGATCACCCCTATTTCAAAAACCATCCAATTGAGCACCATTTTCAAAACCCTTGCAACCAGAGACTACCTAGCACTAGTGGAGATCACCCAAAAATTTTGAACTCAAAACTCAAAACTTTTTCTCTTGCGGCCATTTCATCAAACACCTAGCAGGCTTAATCACACCTCTAATCCTAGCTCACTGTTTTGAACAGAGTTTTGCCCCCATTTGATCCCCATTTACTCCCTCTGTCTCCCAATGATCTAACCAAAGCCTAAACACCCATCCCCTACACCCCTAGCAATAATGCCATGCCGACCCGAGCCATGCCTCGCCGGCCAAACTTGCAACCGCTGCAGCAGACCACCCCTCTCCCCCTCTCCATGTCTAGGAGGCAGCCAGCATCGCACCGCCCCTCTCTGTCCCTTGCCCGAGCCAAGAGCAGCCATGGACCACAGAGAAGAACCCGCGCCCAGTGCCACCGAACCATGCCGACGCCGCCCGTAGAGCGCGCACTGTCCCCGTGTGCACAAGCCGCCGCTCGACACCAGCCCGCGCCCACCGCTCCGCCTCGACCTAGAGAACACCCCAGACATCTCCGTTCGCCTCCCAAAGCCCCACAGCCACCGCTCGCCGTGGACACAGCCGCTTTGGCCGCGCAGAGCGCCACCTCACCCCGACCGCATGCCACCGCCCCTACGGCCGCATTGAAGCACTAGAGAACCGCCAGGGGACCGCCCATCGATCGCCATCCCCAGCCATGCCGCTAGCTCGCTGTAGCCATGTCACGACCGCCGACCGCCCATCCCGCTCGGTCTCACCGTCGAGCCTATAAAAGGAGCCCTCCCCAGCACCAAAGACTCACACCATTCCACTCCCCTCACCTCTCTAAACCTCAACCACCCCTCGCCGGAGGAAGTGGAGCAGCAGCTCGCCGGAATTGGAGCCGGAGCCGCCGCCTCTGGAGAAGAAGGATGTCGTTGATTCCGGCCACCCCAAGCTCCACCGCGACCACGCCTCACCTCGCCGTCGTCTTCCACTTCGTTCGCCCGCATCGTCGACCCCCGTGGAACCCTGGTACGCCCCCAGTAGACCCCCACCGAGCCGCTAGGGTTCGAGCTCGCCAGTGACCCGTCCGTCATCGACGACGACCCTCAGCCGTAGATCTAGCCTCTAATCGCACGGCCCACAGCGCGCGTACCGTTTCGCGTGTTAAGTGCCACTGACAAGTGGACCCCTCATGTCAGCTGAGCCCCGCGCTGCGTAGCGCCACTGGGCCAGCCCATTTCCTTTCCCGCGCAAGCCCGTAGATTCAAATCTAGGTTTTCCTTTTTAGTTAGAATATAGTTTCTGTCCAGTGTTTCAAAATTCAATTCTGTGAGTTTGACAAATCCAAATTACATGAAACTAATTTTGTCTGAAAGGTATTGAAATGCTCTATCCAAGCCCGTTGGATTTAATTCATTTAGAGTTAGAGATTTCTCCTAATAAAAATAAGAAGACAGAAGCTTTTGCAACTTGAAACATTTTTATAAAATCAACCAAGTTAGCTTTTGAGTTGATTCCAACTCTCAAAAATCACATTTCATCATATATATCCAAATATGAAATAATATTAAGGTTTACAGGCAGTGACTTTGGACTAGTACCAAAATAATGCTATATAGGCATTTCTAGTCACTTTAAATCATTAAATAATGAACTTAAACCAAAGTAATATTGATCCAACCTTTAAATCTCATTCCCACATGTTAGAATATGTGGTTAGGACATGTGTCCACATGATCCCATATTTTGGTGGTGAATATTAAATTGTAGTTAATATTTCAATGAGTAGAAATTACTTTTCCAAAATAAAAAGGTTGAAACTATTGAATTAAACTTGTGATGTTTGGGATGATAATAGATCATCAATTGTGTGGTTTAGAATACTACTTAGCCTAGGTTAAGTATTGTTTGGTGATTGTGCACTCCCTATGTATTTCTAGACGATAGTACCGACCAAGCCTTCGAGGAGGAGGAGTTCTACCAAGAAGAAGAAGAAGAAGAAGAAGAAGAAGAAGAAAACATCAACCACTGCACCAACGAAGGCAAGCTATTAGTGGCAAGCTAACCCTTGGAAACATGCTTTAGTGAGCTATTGTAGCAAGCTAGAATAAAACTAGATAGTTTAGTAAAGATGCCTTAAGCATACTTTGATCACACCCCCTTAGTTTACACAAAGTTCTTTAATTAATTTTGAAGGTAGCATAAAGAGTATAAAACTTGACCTACTTAGAAACCTTTAGATGTCATTCTATGACATGAGATTGATCCCACCTTTCCACCTTAGTGAACACTCTTAACCTAGTGTTTTAGAATACATCAAAACTTGAGTCACTTTAGATGGGAACACTTGGTGAAAATGAGTTGTGAAAACCTTGGAATGATGAGTCATTCTATTGAGATGTTTTGACATGTGTTGAGAAACACAATTGATTTATGATGATGAAAAAGATAAGGCATGAGCCTTAACCCTTTTATAAAACTGATGGTTGGATTCGGATGCGATACCATTCCAAATTTACCGTACAACCACATTACCTGAATTGGGTAAGGCTTAGCTGGAAATTTATATGCATTAGTATTAGTTCCCTCACGGGAGAGGTTTGAGCTGAGGCTACCTCTCAATGATGTCCACCTATGCAGTGCCCAAGATGACTGATGGTCATGGTTGGGAGGCCATGCTCATAGGAGAGGTGCTTGTACTAGGGTGTGTAAAGGGAAGGTTATGTTTGATTATCTGCATACTAAGTATGATGATTCAGGGCTATCCCTGACAGATGTATCGAATCTTGTGGTGAAAGTGTACCACCTCTGCAGAGTGTCAAACTATTCGAATAGCCGCGTTCGCGGTTATGGACAGTTGGAATGGCCATACTGTTTCGTTGTCAGATGTTTTCTAAATAACTTGAAATGAATGATGAACTTTGACTTGACCACAACAGGGTTGTGTAGATGATAATAGCTCCCCCACTTAAGTGATTCTAGAACTTTATTTTATCTTTTCTTGTTTCAGAACTCAGCTTAGGTCTCAAACTTAACTTGATAGTTATTCTTTCAATTCCGCATTTAACTTAGAATCATAACCCTTGCTAGTAGTAGTTTGCGAGTACTTAAAGAGTACTCATGGCTTTTGTCCCTGGCTATTATCATGGCCAGACTATGAAGGAGATTATCAAGATGATGGTCAGCAGGACGGCTATGATAACTAGGACTATCTGCCTTTGTCAGCATTGCCTGTGCCCCTGAAGATGGACCCCACCGCTATGCTATCGTTTAATTCCGCTGCTTGTTGTATTAAAGACTGGATCATGAGATCCTTATTGGTGTAAAACCTTATGTATGGTTTGTAATGGATGATGTACTGTGATATCCAATCCGTTATGTCTCGCAAAAATGGTAATCCTGGGATTGCGAGGTATGGCATAACGGGCATCTGGGATTAAAAATCCGGGTGTTGACATTGCTTGTCCTCAAGCAATTCAGTTGAAAACTGAGTGTGATAAAAGAACTTTCACGAACACATTTGCTTCATATGATGTATATATTCTCAGCATGTGATCAACTACTTAGGCAATTCATAATGAAGAGTATGATACTGAGTCTACTTAATAGTCATTGCAAGCTATGAAGAGATTCCAACTCAAAAATAATAAGTAGCATGAAGCATAAACATAAGCAACATTACAATGCTCATAACAAGGTATGATAGAGTGGTATCTTTCTTGCCTTTGATTATGAATGCCATGGCACCTCTGAAGTCCAAGTGAAGACTAGAAGTAAAGATGTCAAAGATACAAGCATCAAAGTCATAACACAAATAATCAAGTAATGAGACAAGCACAAAGAATGACAACTATGCTCTCAAGAAGGTGCTCAAAGAATATATGGAGACTCAACAAGTAAAAGAAAAGGGTTTTGAATTGTTTGAAAAGCTTCCAAATGCTGAAAGTATGGTACTCATTAGCTTTGAGCTCTCATTGCCCCTATCATAAGCATCTTTAATGTGATTAAGGTGAAAGTGAGGTCCAATCTGAGTTATATGCTTGACAGACTATAAACCAAAAATCCCATGTCCCTTGAGTACGAGGGCCGCTCCTCATGCTACTCAACTTTAGTTACCGGTAAGTTCTTGTCATCGTAAATATGTGCGTATCATAGAGAACCGCCAACGGGGTACCCCTTGCCCGATGATACGGAAGAATCCCCATATCAAAATGACAAGGCAAGCAGACAATGAGTATCTCAGCAATCTTCTTATTTACCATGGGAACATAGTGCTTTTTTCTCTCTTTCCTCTTTTCATAAATCTCTTTTTTTTTCTTTTTCTCAATAGCTATCTCTCTTTTTTATAAGAAGAATGCTTCATAGATATCATTATGGTTACGCTGCAGGTCTCCACCATATCAGCATGGATTAGACCAGCGACCTAGACGTTTCTCTAACACACATACATAACTCCATGGACTTACAAGCTCCCCTTTTATTTCACACCGACGACATCCGCAAACAAAAGAGCATGGTATCAACTGGGTATATATTTACAAGTGTTGAAAGCGTTCCCTATGACAGCACGGTTCTGCTAATCCCCAGCCTATAATTTGCAAGCATATAGCATTCATGGATAGTCACAATGGTTCAGGTTTATTAAGTGCAGAAAATAAAGTGTGCCATCAAGTTCGTGAGAGATTTACTAACTAACTTTCTCATAACAAGCAAACATTTTATTCAGAATAAAACAAGGAATAATTAATATGCACGGGAGTAGCAAATGATGTTAATAGGTAGGTATGGTGGACACTTTGGCAATATTTGGTTTAAGGGAGTTGGAAACATGAGTAAAATACTCAGTGGAAGTGAAGGCTAGCAATAGTAAGGGATCGACAAACGAGAGAGCAATAGCTGTCATAATCATGCTTGCAACAAAACAGGACTAATCATGGCATGAAAGTGATTCAAGATCCTCAAGGCAAAATAATTCATCGAGGCTTAACTGATTATCATAGTCATATGCATGCGTGAGCATGTGCCAAGTCAATTCAAATGAAACATTCAGAGGAGGATACCACGGTGTCATACCAAGTTATGAATAGAATAATGCAAGCAAACATTCATAAGACATGCTACAAACTATTAGCAAGCTGGAACTAATCATACGAAAGCAAGAACTACTAAGCATCCAAAGATAACATACACCTTACACGAACAGACTAAGCATGCCCACAGTGATGAGTATATGTACAAAAACAAAAACAAATAGAGTTCGTTACCAGCCTCTTACCATGCCTCAAGTTGTCATTAATCCTCATTATTTCTCTTCACTTGTGTGGCTTGAATAATAATATGAAACCAATATCCACTAAGGACTGCTGAACCTTGTAGCAAACTCACATAACCAAAGAAGAATGACAAATATTTTTGTTGTTTTCGATTTTTAAAACAAGAACCAAAAAGGAAAAACAAGCAAAGCAAAACTTTTTGGGTTTTTCGAATAATTCAAACAAAGCAAAAAGGGAAAAACAAACCAAGGCAAAAAGAAGAAGAAGAAAACCAAGAGAAACAACAGAAATATTTTTGGTATTTTTGTGTTTTAGAAAGCGAAAGCAAAGAAAGAACGAAAACCAAAAAGAAAACGGAACACGAATATACAAAGTACCGACGCAACATGATACGGAGATGAGTGCGATGTCGGTGTACCTCCCCCCAAGCTTAGGCTTTTGGCCTAAGTGGGTATCAATCCAGATACGGGTAAGGGTTCCAAGCAGGAGAATCATGATAAGAATGATCGTAGTTGGGCCCATGGGAAGAGGAATAAGCTCCCCAATCATAAGCAGTCTACTGATATGAAGATCCCCCCTCATTCAAGGGCTGGACCGAATCATCTGTGACCTCCCTTCTAGTATCCTGCTCCTGTTGGGAGAGCTCTCCCAAGTACGTGTCAAGCTCCTCCTCAGTGAGGGACCATCCTTCCCTGTTATCAAGGTTAAACAAAATAGGTGTAGGAAAAAGAACAACACGCTTAGACTTGCTCTTTCTCCAACCAGCTTTGAGAAAGGTTATTTCATAAGACAACTCATTCAAACTAGCCCACGAGGAAACAAATTTATGATGTATCATGGAATTAAAATCAAGCCTTTCTATGGGGAACTGTAGGTCTAGATGATGAGGAACTAAACCATGCAATGCTAGTAAACGAGAAGCAATGAGGCCTCCACAAATTCCACCTTTCTCATGGTTAGCAGAAAGACGGAAAGCTATCAAAGCACCTAAGTTGTAAGACCTATCTCGTTTAAGAGCAACAGAGATAAATGCTAGATCATATGAAGATAACTTATTGGCAGTTTTCCTAGCAAGAACACACTTGGCAATAAAGTAGGCAAAGTAGCGAATGGAGGGAAGATGAATGTGACGGATTTTTCCACTCTCCTTCGGGAAGATGCTCCCTTGGCAAATTTCTGCGTATAAATCCATGAGTGGTTCAGGTCGCTCCTTAATACTTCTACATGATCCCCATTGAGGTACCTTAATAGCTACACAAAAGTCATCGAGATAAAGGTCGACAGCAATATTGTAAATTTTGTAGTGGACCATGGGGTTAGGCAAAGAGTGACTAAATTGGAAGTCTTGCACCACAGACATGGTTAGCTTCACAAATTGACAAGGTTCATCTTCCAAAAAGTGCTCCAACCCTGCATTAGGAACCTAAGTGTGGAAATCTTGGAGAATTCCCGCAGCTCTCATAAACTCAGAACATGGATAAATGGAAGGAAAAACTTCCTCCTCCTAGTGGACCTTCATGACCTCAGGCACCCAAAGTTCATGTTGGTTTAGTTGATGCTCATTCATCTTCTATTCTGAAATTTAAACACCTATTAAACAAGTGATTGCAAAGTGAATAAGATGAAGGATTCTACTCATAGGGACTTGTAAGAGGCCTAAACATGCATCAAACTATATATCTAAGCATCAAACAAGCTTACAAGCTCTCATAACCTATCATCTATAGCAGCAAAATACTCAATATATAATCCACTAAACACAAATCTACTTGGACAAGGGGAGGAGTCACTTACCAAGGAACAAATGCTCCAAATTTCAGTAAGAAAGATGGGCTGAGCAAGGAGATCGAAAAATCAAGAGCAAGCACAGCAAGAACGCGATTTTGAGCAATGAACTGGAGCTTACTCGGGAGAGAGAAGAAAGTGGCAGGTGAGAGAGTTAGTGGAGGGTCAGGGGTGGCCCACACCATGGCATGGCGCCACCTAGGGCAGGCCGCGCCACCAGGTGGTGAGCCTGCCTGGTGGGTCCCCCTGGCACCTCCCAGGTACTCCTCTGCCTCTTTTTCACGTACAAATTTAATATGAATTTTCTGGAATTTTTCGAGACACTTTATTTTTGGGCATTTTCCAGGAATAGAAGAATGATTTTCTGACAGACAGATTTTTTGAAATGATGCAATGACAAAATAAGGCTAGAACTACAGAAGTTCTAAGACACTCTAACATGCAAGCAACTAACAACAAACAAAACTAAACGAAAACAAAAACTAAAATGGATAGCAATAGAAGTAAACGGAGATAATCATAGTGAAAACATTGGTTTGTTCAACGAAATCCTTTTGTTAACAAGGTTGATCAGGTCTTGTTACCAAAACAATTTCATATGAGACAAAACTTTGCATTCCACTAATGATTATGTTACCTCAACCTTGATAGCAATTGTCCCAATCATAATAGTTTCAAATTTTTCTCTTGGTATGGGACAATATATTTCTCCAACTTGAATGCCCTCAACATGTTCAATTGAATTCAAACCATAAGTCCTTTCAATCTTCTTGGGGAAATAGATAGTATGTTCCTTGTCATTAACATTGAAAGTCACCTTTCCTTGATTAAAATTAATAACAGCTCCTGCAGTATTAAGAAAAGGTCTCCCAAGAATAATAGACATATTATCATCTTCAGGCATTTCAAGCACAACAAAATCAGTTAATATCAAGCAATTATGATCCACTTGAACAGCTACATCCTCACATATACCAACAAGAATAGTGGTAGATTTATCAGCCATTTGCAAAGATATATCAGTTGGTATTAACTTTTCTAGTTGAAGCCTCTTATAGAGAGAGAAAGGCATAACACTAACTCCAGCTCCCAAATCACACAAAGCAGTTCTAACATAACTATTTTTAATAGAGCAAGGGATAGTTGGAATCCCTGGGTCTCCAAGTTTCTTAGGAACCTTGCCATTAAAGGAATAATTAGCAAGCAAAGTAGATATTTCTGCATTAGGGATCTTGCTTTTATTCGAGACAATATCCTTCATATACTTTGAGTAAGGAGGCAATTTAATAGCATCAGTCAAAGGAATTTGCAAGAATAAAGGTTTCATCCACTCACAAAACTTATTATAGTGTTCATCTTCCTTTGACTTGTGTTTCTTATCAGGGAAAGGCATAGGTTTTTGGACCCAAGGCTCTCTTTCACTACCATGTTTCTTAGCAATAAAATCTTCTTTAGTGTATTTAGTATTCTTAGTGTGGTTTTCAGGTTCTTCTTCAACTTTTTCTTCATTAGGAACTTCATTTTCTTCATTACCACTTTCAGTTTCAGCATCAGAGATAGATATACTATCAGGATCTATAGCAGGTTCGGAGGGTTCTACAACATTTTTATGTTTCTTTTTCCTTTTCTTACGAGTAGAGCCACTATTTTCAGCTTGTTGAGAATCCTGCTCAATTCTTTTGGGATGCCCCTCAGGATATAGAGGATCCTGGGTAGCAGCTCCACTTCTAGTTCTAATTTCATAAGCATGTTTTTCTTTAGCAGCATTAACTAGCAAGTCTTTTGCACTTTAATGAGTTGATCTATTTGAGTTTGAACCATTTGAAAGTGTTTAACAATCATTTTAACATCATTAGAGGTTCTTTCCACAATATCTTTCAACTCAACGATAGCTCCAGTGTTTTCCATTAGATGATTTTGCACCCTTTTATTAAAATTATCTTGCTTAACAATAAAGATATCGAATTCTTCTAAGCATTGATCATGAGGTTTAGAGTAAGGGATATCACCTTCATCAAAGTGTTGGAGAGAGTGTACCTCAATAGTGGATGAATAGGGAATAGGCTTACATAATTCTTCTATAGGAAGTAAATTCTTGACATCTGCAGCTTTAATTTCCTTCTCCTTAAGACATTTCTTAGCTTCCTTCATCACTTCATCATTTAATTCAATAACTCCCCTCTTGTTTAATGTTGGAATAGGCACCGGAATAGTAGGTTCAGGTACAATTACTTCAGGTATAGCTTGTTTAGGAGGAGTCCAATCTTCATAGTTCTTACTTATTTTAGCCATTAATTCCTCAGCTTCCTTATTCTAGGAAAGGACCTAATTAACCACTCTTATCAAGCACAGTAGAAGCAGCATCAGAAGTTTCAAATTCAGCAGTAGTAGCAGTGTGTGTAGCATGTGTATGTGGTGGTGTAACGAGCTTACTCATAATAGACGGTGAATCAAGAGCAATAGAGGTGTTCAGAACCGTACCGCTTCTTATAGTGGATGGTAAAATAGGAACCATGCCATCACGAGACTTACCCATGATGGATGGATAGCAGCAAACAATAGAGAATCCAAGTGAACTTGATAAATAAAGATATGCTCCCCGGCAACGGCGCCAGAAAATAGTCTTGATGACCCACAAGTATAGGGGGTGTATCGCAGTATTTTCGAGGGAAGTGAAACCTAATTTATTGATTCGACATAAGGGGAGCCAAAGAATATTATTAGCCTTAACAACTGAGTTATCAATTTAGCTGCACCTGGAAACAATCTTGCTCACACTAGTTTATCAGTAGCGACAATTTTGTAGTAGGAATAGTAAAGTAATAGCAGTAATAAAGTAAAGACAGTAATAACAATAGCGATGGCAGTAGGATTAGGTCGGTAGGCATAGGGATGGATGGACGGGCGTTGCATGGACAAGACAATTCACATAGCAATCAGAACATAGGGCAATTGCAGATAAATAAGATAAAGCATCCAAGTACTAGATAATCCTAGGCATGTGTTCCATATATAGTCATACGTGCTCGTAATGAGAACTTGCACAACATCTTTTGTCCTGCCAGCCCGTTTGCAGCGGGGCCTCAAGGGAACTACTGGCAATTAAGGTGCTCCTTTTAATAGAGCACCGGAGCAAAGCATTAACACTCCGTGAACACATGTGATCCTCACATCAAAGCCATTCCCTCCAGTTATCCCGATTTCTGTCACTTCGGGGCCATTGGTTCCAGACAACAACGTGTGTATACAACTTGTAGATAAGACCATAAACAATACTATCATAATGAATCAATAACAAGTTCAGATCTGAAATCATGGCACTCGGGCCCTAGTGACAAGCATTAAGCATAACAAGTCGCAACAAAGTCATAAAGCACTAATAAAAGATACTAGGCACCATGCCCTAACAATCTGATGCCATTACATGAACGATCTCATCCAATCCCTACCATCCCCATGGCCTACAGCGGGGGATTACTCACTCATAGATGGGGGAAACATGGATGGTCGATGGAGAAGCGATGGTGATGATGATGGCGATGATCTCCTCAATTCCTGTCGTGAGGTGCCAAAACGGAGTTTCTAGTGCTGTTTCGTGGAATCTGGTGGTGGCGGCGGAGCGGAACTCCTTCTGGAAAAATGTCGAACCCCCTGAGTTTTTAGGTCAGAAGGCAACTTATAGGCGAAGAGCGAGACCAAGGCGACTGGGGTGGCAGACCGCCTGGTCTTTGCTGGCTTGCCAGCGGCCAGTGGTGTGGCTGGGCCCAGCCCGCTCCGTCTCGTGATACGGCTCGAGTCTCCTGGTGAAATAGGATTTTTGGCATATTTTCCGGGATTTTTCCTGAAAGTTGATTTTCTGCACAAAAAGTAGACACCAAGGCAATTCTGCTAAAAACAGCGTCAGTCCGTGTTAGCTGCATCCAAATCACACAAGTTTAGAGGAGAAACAATAGCAAAAGTGTTCGGAAAAGTATATACGTTTTGGACGTATCACAAGGTTTCTTCTTTTCCAACTTGACTGATCAGATTATTTTTACTTTTGTAAATCAAACCATGAACTTTCAACATATCGATTAAATTATCTTTATATGTTCCATTAATACCAATGGTGTGGAAGACTCCTATTGGTATCATCAAGTGCAAGTAAAATTATACTCAAGCCATTCATATATCCAATAGGACAAGCACAAACTCAATAATGCTCCATATATGATAATAAAATCGGAAGTTCATAAATGGGATGGACTATTCCTTAAGGAAATTTAAATGATGCAAACTTTATTTCTAAACTCGAACTAATGCAAAACTAAAATAGTAATATAAAGCTTATAAGATAGATTACAAGGTCTTAAAGATCTCCCCAAGCTTCGAATCAAGCCAGGCGGGATCAAATAACTCCTTGTTGGTACCTATTCCTCCTCCTGGGTAGGAAGAGTATTGTCTTCTTCCTCTATGTTGCAAACCATAGCCATGCTTGCGAGGCGAATGCTCAGCTCGGCCATGTCATATTGAAGCTTCAAAATTTTCTTCTGGAGGAATTTCTTCTCATCTATCAACTCAAAAACAGTTTTAATCAAGAAACCAACTCTACCATCGATGTCATCGACCTTTTTCTCAAGGTCTTTGCTCATCATCCAGTAGGAGTCAATCCCTTATCCAAATATTTCGACACATGCCTTCGAAGCTTTTTCCAACTCATAGATCTTATCATGAATCTCATCTTGCCGCACCTTCTTAGGTTTAAGAGGCGACGGACCGAGAGGAGGTTTACAATATTATCCTATGTTGTGACGATAGGGATTAGGGAGATACTCATCCTTGCTCTTTCCCCGCTCCACTTGCCTCGTCATCTCCATCCTTTGTGGGAACATGTCCTCCCAATTTGGGAGAGGCTTGATCTCCGGGCTGGATGATGATGATGATCCTTTAGGTTCTACTTCTTCGATCCTCTTCACGGGCTTCTCTTATTTCTTCCTCCAGATCTTGTTGACATGGAAGGCCTGCATGGCTTCACTACACGGATGTTATTAGAAGGGGCTTGTATAGGTATGGAGAGGATTTTTCGAGGTTGGAGGCTGTAGCTCTCCAAAAACTTAATGAAAAAGGTTAGATGCGATTAGCTTTAAAAGGGAAGGTCAAAAACCCTAGCCATCGTTCGTAACAAGCAACTATACGGGCGCGGTCTATAAAGATACCGCCACATAGTTATGAACCGACTATAAATTACATCTACGGTGGAACCAATTATACGGCTAGAACTATACGGGTGGGAATTTTTATTCCCGACGTATAGTTGGTCGTTAAACCTTCTGTACTCTGAATAATTTTTTTTGAAGATGGGTCGATATCTATACGACCGCAGCTATACGAGCGAAATTTTTATTCCCACTATATAGTTGGTCGTTAAACTATCAGTACTCTGAAAATAGTGTTATCAAAGGCATCGATATCTATATGACGGCAACTATACGGGCAGAATTTTAATTCCCGCCATATAGTTGGTCATTAAACTATCAGTACCTTTCATGGACGGAAGGGGTGATGTCGAAACAACTATATGACCGCAGCTATACGGCCGGAACTTTTATTCCCGCCGTATAGCAGGTTGTTAAACCCTATGGATCCACCAAAAATTTCCTGCTTCTCCAAGGATTCTTTATTAATCTGAAACTTAACACAATATCAAGTTTTGACAGAAAAATGACAGCTTAAATTTTCGACCAATTTTGGCATTATCAATCTTCCTTCTTTTTCCTAGAGCATCAAATGTTCCTTATTTAACACAATGCTCAATTAAAACTTTGATTAAAAATTTAAAAATTTACTCAAGCATTTACTTCGCATGGGTTGCCTCCGATGAAACGCTCTTTTATGGTCAATAGCTTGACCGTAGTGTTGCTCATTCTATTTCGAGTCTGTTCTTCTTGCAATTGTCATTCCTTATATATGTTTGCTTAATCACTTCTTCTGGGGTGATCACTTGTATGGTGACTGCACTTATATCTTCTTTTACTCGATAATGCATCAAGTGTTGTCCATTTACCATTCATGAAAGAGAGGGTGTTTTTCCCTGGAGCTTCACTACTCCCGATGAATAAGCTTCTTCAACTATATATGGGCCTTCCCACTTTGATCTGAGCTTCCCTCGAAACAACTTAAGACGAGAATTATAGAGTAACACTTTGTCTCCATTTTTAAAGGTCTTATTCTCTATTTTTCTATCATCCCATATTTTCACTTTTTGTTTAAACAATCTAGCATTCTCATAGGCCTCACTTCTAAACTCATCTAAAGCATGAATATCTAATAAACGTTTTTCTCCTGCTGCTTTAAGATTATAATTTAGGTTCTTGATTGCCCAAAAAGCTTTGTGTCCAATTCTAAAGGTAAATGGCATGCCTTACCGTACACCATCTTATAAGGTGTCATACCCATTGGATTTTTAAACGCAGTACGATATGCCCATAGAGTGTCATTTAACTTGTATGACCAATCTTTTCTTGATTTGTCCACCATCTTCTAGAGTATGGTCTTTAATTCTCTATTAGAGAGGTCCACTTGACCACTCGTTTGAGGATGATATGGTGAAGCAACATGGTGAGTTACTCCATATTTGCTGAGGATTTTCCTAAAAGTTCCTTTCATAAAATGAGAACCACCGTCAGTGATTAAAAATCTAGGAACTCCAAACCTAGGGAATATAGTGTCCTTGATCATCTTCACTGAGGCGGCTGCATCTGCATGGTTTGTTGGAATAGCTTCAACCCATTTAGTGATATAATCGACAGCAACAAGAATATGAGTGTAACCATTTGATTCTATAAAAGTTCCCATGTAATCCATTCCCCATACATCAAATGGTTCGATTATAAGACTACAATTCATTGCCATGTCTTGTATCCTACCTATATTACCTCTTCTTTGGCAAGCATCATAGTGTTCTACATACATATGTGCGTCCTTGAGCAAGGTGGGCCAATAGAATCTGGATTGAAGTACCTTGTTGCAGTTCGCTTACCTGCAAGATGTCCTCCATATGGGATGTCATGACAAGTTTGCAATATTGCATTCATTTCATGGTTAGGAACACACTTCCGAATCATTCCGTCAGGTCCATGACGATATAGATACGGATCATCCCAAAAGTAATATTTAAGATCATTAAAGAATTTCATCCTTTGATTTCTTGTCATACCAGGAGGTATAAATTTACTGCAAGATAGTTAGCATAATCTGCATACCACGAATCAGCAATTTCAACATTTGCTAAATATTCTCCCGGAAATGACTCATTTATAGGTACGGGGTTAGTGATTATTCCCTCCATCCTAGAGAGATGATCTGCTACCGGATTATCCTTACCCCTCCTATCTACTATTCGCAAATCATATTATTGTAGTAATAAAACCCACCTAATCAACCTAGGCTTCGCATCCTTTTTCACAAGGAGGTGACGCAAAGCTTGGTGATCCATATGAACTATTACCTTAGAATTAATGATGTAAGATCTAAATTTGTCGCAAGCAATAATTATAGCTAGGGACTCTTTTTTGTAGTAGCGTAATTTTTCTGAATCTTATTAAGAGGTCTACTAGCATAATAAATAACATTTAAATTCTTTCCTTCTCGTTGTCCTAACACGGCCCCTAAAGCATAGTCACTAGCATCACACATGATTTCGAAAGGTTCATCCCATTTTGGAGATTGGATGATATGTGCTAAAACTAATTGTTTTTAAGGTTCTCAAAAGCTACAATGCAGGCATGATCTAAGTAGAATGGAGTTTCTTTCTTAAGAAGGCTGGTGAGAGGCATAGGTACTTTAGCAAACCTGCATGTCCTAGAAACATTTTTTAGTTTTTAATGTCCTAAGGTATTAGAAGATTTTCTATAGCATTTATATTAGTTTTATCTATTTCTATTCCCTTCTCTGAAACCTTATGCCCAAAAACTTTTCCTTCTCTTTCCATGAAACGACATTGTTCCCAATTCAAAACCAAATTTGATTGCCTGTATCTCTGCAAGACTTTGGTTAGATTGTAGAGGCAATTATCAAAGGTTGTTCCACAAACAACAAAATCATTTGTTAGAACTTCCATAGTCTTCTCAACAAAATCATCAAAGATTTTTAAAACACATCCTTGAAAATTCGTTGTTGTGTTACATATGCCAAAAGGAATTAATCTATAAGCATATGTGCCATAAGGGAAAGTGAAAGTTGTTTTCTCTTGATCTTCCGGTTATATGGAAATTTGAGAATATCCAGAATAACCATCAAGAAAACAGAAATAAGAATTACTACTAAGTCTTTCTAAAATTTTATCCATGAATGGTATAGGTTTATGATTTTTCTGTGTCTCGCGGTTTAGCTTCCTAAAATCAATGCACATACGATATCTAACTATAGGCCTTACAAGAACTAGCTCACCATCCTCATTCATAGAAGCATCAAGACCACCTTGTCCTGGTAAGCAATTAGCAAGGATAACCCACTTATTGTTAGAAATAGGATATATTATGCCAGCATCTAATAAGCGTATAACCTCTTTTCTTACTACTTCCTTCATTTTTGAATTAAGACTCCTCTGTGTATCCATTACAGGTTCAACATCATCAAGCATGGTAATCTTATGTGTTACAATAGATGGATCAATTCCTTTAATATCACTTAGAGTATATCCAAAGGCTTCACGATGCTTAACCAAGAACGAAATGAGTTTAGTTGTTTCATTTTCTGATATATTTTTGCTAATAATAACAGGACATTTATTTTCATTATCTAAAAACTCATACCTCATATCGTTTGTAAGTTGTTTCAATTCAATTGGTGGAGGTTCTTCATCTCCTTTTCTTACCAGTTATTCATAGTCATGTTGATTTTGTGCTTCCGGAACTGAATCAAGGTAATCATCCATGTCTTCTCTATCCTCATCATCCAGTGCTTCCTCCCAATTAATTAGGCTCCTCTCTAATTCATCTCATGGAGTACTGAAATGAATTGCGGCCAGCTCGACAATCGTTTTCTCTTCCTTGATATCTTCCACTTCATATGGCCTCTTCTTTAGTTTGGCAAAGTGGAATGTCATTTCTTCTTCTCCAAACATCAGTGAAATAGTCTCCTTCTTATTATCAACTCGAGCTTTGGTTATGGAAACAAAAGGCCTGCCAAAAAGAATAGGACAAAAAGAATCTCGAGGCATATCAACAATATGAAAATCAAGGGGGTACATGAGTGATCCAATAAAGACATAGATATTTTTGATTACACCTTCCGGTTTTATATTGGTTCTATTAGACAATTTAATAGTAGTGTCTACTGGTTCCACATCTGGATTTTTAAAATTGTAGCGAAGTTCCTCATAGAGTGATGAAGGCATAATATTTATAGTGGAAATCGGCTCACAAATTCCGTATAAGAAAGTTTCTCCACAATATATAGGAGTCATAGGTTTAGAAGTTTCATTACCTCGTACCTTACCTTCGATGAACTCTGAAGTTTCAAGGTCTAGCATAACCACTTCAATGTCCACTATTAGTGCTTCCATAAGATCCTTTAATATAACATTATTTATATTGGTAGCTTCTGGGTTCTTTTCTGGCTTCTTTAATCTCTTCTTTATTTGTTCTTCCTCTTTTTGCATTTTCTTGATATTCTCTTGAATAGGTGCTAAGGAGAACTCTTCCATTAGTGCTCTTGCATGCTTCTTTTCTTCGAGGGGTTTATGGGGTTCCCATTCTGTAGGTACCTGTAAATGCCCTGCATAATTCTCAATAATTTTCTTTACTGAGTAAGGATCGATATCGAGGGTTTTAATCATTGCACAAGTCCTTTCATCTGCAAGGAAATCGTTAACACAAGCATATTCAAAAAAACTATTTGTAATGTTCCCCTCATTTTTAAGATTTTCTGTTGCCTCCTTCATTTTTATTATTAATTTCCAAGCTTCATCATAGGTATAAGATAGAAAACTACCATTAGAAGCAGTGTCTAGATTCATTTTATTTTCAATATTAAGCCCTCCATAAAAAGTGTGAGTGATTAACCAATCAGGCAAACGATGCTGGGGGCAATTATCTAGGTAGCTTTTGTACCTTAGATATCCTTCATACAAACCCTCATCAGGATTATTCTTGAAATTGATAATAGTACCTCTCATCCTATGAGATTTGCTTTCGGAGTAATATTTTGATAGGAAATTGGTTTTCAATTATGTCCAAGTCCTTGGTGCTTCTGCACAAAAAGATCTATACCAGTCGCAAACATTATTAGAGAGAGTTTGTCTAAACAATCGGATTTTAACCATATCAAGATTACAGTTGTCGAATATAAAGGAACTGAGAACATCTTCAAAGAATTGTAAGTGTCCATATGGACTTTCTTCATTGGTTCTTGCAAATTTCTTAGAGTGCAATAGCTCAAATAATAAAGGGTGGATCTCAATTCAGTCCGGATTTATGCTTTTATTGACAGTTATAAAAGCGTCCATGGGCGAACCCATTTTCCTTACCGCCTCGAGCTGGATTAAATGTTGAGTGTTGTCCATTGTTGCGGTCCTGCAGCTTAAATTAAAAATTAGTACAATGAAAGTAAATAACTAAAAGTAAAGTGACTTATAGCTCTAAGCTCCCTGGCAACGGCACCAGAAAATAGCTTGATGACTGCAAGTGCACAGATCGTTTGTAGCTAGTTTCAAAATAAAGATATTGATCCCATAGGGAGCAGTAGGTGAAAGACTAAAATGCTTTTAACTAAAACTAAACATAGTACTTTAAGGAATAACTTTAAGATGCAAGAAAAGTAGAGTTGTTTTGGGGTTTTTGGTTGAACAAGGCAATTTAAAGTAAAGTAAAACTTAATGCAGAAAGTAAGAATCGCGTGTGTAAAAGAACTTGGAACTACAATAGGGAAAAGGCATTCTCACGGAGTGGTGGATACACCGCTAGCAATTTAGATGAAGCGATCAAGATTATTATAACAAATATTCTCATTATATGTATGTATGTGGGAGGAGCTCCATATATAGACAAATAGGCAGCAACCACTGCTTACATCATCCCTCATAACCATAGCTAACAGATAAACGACATCAATCGTATTATCCCGCTATTAAGGGATTTCTCTCGTGGCATGGACATGGATTTAAGAGTTCTCCTTGATTCTCCAAGTTAGTACGTAAAGAATGACAACAGCTTTATAGTTACAGTAAGTGTAATCATCCCTCCGTCTACCAACAAGTAATGCCCTTCATCGAGTCCCCATAAGAGGCAAATATTAAGGAGGTGCACAACTCCCAACATCAAGATGAAGACAATTAACACATACACATAATGATGTATAACATAATAATCTCTATCTCATCTCAATCATGTGCTAGGGTTTCTCCATCTCCCCAAGAACTAGAGATCTACTCAGACATGGAGGCAATCAACATCATGACAATGGTAATGGAACAATTGTAAATGAATAGTTCTTCTATAAATCCACAACGAATACGGAAATTACAACAAGATCTAGATGGGGTGAAGATGGGATGGATGGAGATGGTGGTGGTGAAGCGGTTAAAGAAGATGGAGATTGACGCATTGGCCTCCCAGATCTGCGTAGGGTGAATATGGATCCCTTGGGTAAGTTCCCCCTCTAGATGCCTTTCGGAGGTGAGGTTTTGGCGATTTTTGGGTGTTCTATATGTCGTCTCCCCGATCCAGTTGCACGGGGTGAAACTATTTTATGAGGCGGTGGCGGCACCAACTATACGATCGGAACTATACGGCCAGAAAAAGTATTCCAGTCGTATAGTTGGTCATTGAACCATCTCTATGTCTTGATTGCTTCGGGTTTTCTTCTGGTGTTATTGATATTTCCCAAATAAGCGTTTTACGTTGTTTTTGACTCATTTTCTCCCCAATACAACTGCTCCAAGAATTGTATCCATTGTATCCATCATATGTCCTGATCCTGGTGAAAATAGACATAAAATGTGCACGCGAGCGCCATAAAATACCAAGATCCTACATCTACAATGCAAAATAATAATATAAAACATGATGCGAATATGGACACATCACTCCCTGTGGGATCGATATCTTTATTTCAAAACTAGCTCCAAACGATCTGTGCACTTGCAGTCATCAGAGCACCAAATTACCGTGGTGAGCACAGCTCCCATGAGAGACATAATTAACAACAGTGATGCTACAGGACGTGTCACAAAATGGGGAATAGAGCTTTTAGCTTTCGACATTGAGTACAAACCTCATACGGCAATCAAATCCCAAATCCTCGCTGACTTTGTCACTGATTGGACAGAGACAACAGAGAATATGACCCTACCAGATTCAGAATACTAGACCTTGAATTTTGACGGGTCTAAAGCACTCGAGGGCTCGGGGGCTTGCGTGGTGCTCAAATCACCCCAAGGATATAAGCTTTTCTATGTGTTGCAGATCCACTTCACGGCAACAAACAACATTGCCAAATATGAAGCACTGCTGCATGGAATTCGGATTGCTAAGGATATCGGCATCCAACGACTTATGTGTCATGGAGATTCAAATCGTGTTGCTCAACAAGTGTCGGATCACTGTAATGAAAACAAACACATGGCATCATATAGGGCTGTCGTGGACGAACTATCTAAATTGTTTGAAGGGTTTGAGGTTCAACACATCCCTCGAACAGAAAATGAGGAAGCAGATGCATTATCTCGAATAGGCTATGTACGGAAAAAGGTCTCGGATGGCACTTTTTTTGGAGCACCTCAAAGTTCCCTCTATCACAAGAGTTGATGAGGAATATTCGACGAAATCCAACTCACCTTTAGTAGCAGTTCTGGCTGTGATTCCCAGCTGGACAAAACCCTACCTCGATTTCTTGGTAGACAGAAAATTACCCGAAGACGAGGTTCTGAGCCGGCAGATCATTCAACGAGCAAAAACCTATACAATAATAAATGGTGAGCTCTATAAGCGGAGCGTATGTGGGGGTTTTCTGTGCTGCGTATCTCCGGAAGAAGGAGCAGAAAACCTAAGGGAAATTCACGAAGGCGAATCTGGCCATCATGTTGCAGCTAAATCTTTAGTGGCAAAAGCTTTTAGACATGGATTTTTCTGGCTTATAGCCAAGGCAGATGCTGAATGGATGTTCAAGACATGTAAAGTCTGCCAAAAGTATGCCAAACAAGCTCATGTTTCGGCTGATCAGCTGTGAACAATTCTGATAACATGGCCCTTTGCAGTCTGGGGGCTTAACATGGTAGAACCATTTAAACGGGCTCCAAGTGTATTTACTCACCTCTTAGTGATGGTGGATAAGTTCACGAAGTGGACTGAGGCTAAACCCGTCACAAGTTGTGATGGAGCAACAGCCAGAAGATTTGTCGAGGATGTTATAATCTAATACGGTTATCCGCATAGTATTATCATGGACAACAGTATCAATTTTTCTATGGGAGAACTTGTTGAATTCTGCAACAATCAAAAAATACGGCTTGACATTGCGTCAGTCGCACATCCACAAGCCAACAGACAAGTCGAAATATCAAATGGTTTAATCCTTCAGGGCCTCAAACCAAGACTCGAAGCACCACTTCGTCGTGCTACGGGGGCTTGGGCAGACAAATTGCCGTCTATGATATGGATCTTGAGAACAACTCCGAATAGGTCAACCGGATACACACCTTTCTTCTTGGTATATGGCGCAGAAGAAGTTCTTCCTAGTGATTTGATTCATACTTCTCCCCGAGTTTCTGCGTATATCGAAGAGGATGCCGAAATTTCTCAACAAGATGAACTCGATTTAATCGAAGAAGTTCGCGTTGTTGCTGAGCAGAGATCAACAGCCTATCAGCAGAAGTTACGCAAGTATCATAGCCAGAGAGTCAGAAACAGGTCTTTCAATAAGGGCAATTTGGTTCTCCGACTCATGCAAAAAAGAAAGCACAAACTTTCCCTAGTTTGGGAAGGGACCTTTTTAGTTAGCCGAGTATTACACAATGGTTCTTACTATCTAACTGATATGCAGCCAGTCAAAGAAAGACCTGCTACTAAGAAGAGAAAGAGAGCTCGAGGCAGTACAGACCCGAAAGAATTAGACAGGCCGTGGAATATTGCTCAGTTACATCCCTTTTATTCTTAAATTTTCTTTCTTTATAATCATATGTGTGTACATGTTCAATGAGAAATAAAGTATTGGTTGCCTCAATATTTTTTGAGAAGTTTTATATTACCATCTTATTTCCGAATGATCATGTTAATTTTGAAAATCCCAGAATACTTGAAAGTACTTTATGCTCATGTTTGTTCTGGTTAGATTTCCGATTCTAAAAATGCTACCTTCGGGTATAAATCTAAAGTTTTTTAGTTTATACTTTGGCCTTTTGTCTGATTGTTGGATGCGGGTATTTTCTGAGTAGTGAATTGTTGGTACTGGAAACTGGCTTTGTTTTCGAGTTTAAACTGGTTTAGCAATTGAGCTCCATTGCTCGGCAAAGTTTCCGTGTTGGAGGTTTGCCGGCTCATGAAAGGGACGAGGCGGAAAGCCAGACAAGCGATAACTATAGACAAAACAAATAAGTGCTTATCTAAAGTTTCAGGCATGCCAAAATAAAGCCAAAAGTTCTAAAAGGATGTAAAAAGCATCAGTTCTTACAAACTTAGCTCTAGCAAAATATTATACTACTTATTACAATCCGATTATTTCAGAATAACACACTATTTTTTCTAGTACTCTACAATGCAAGAGAGGAAGTAGGAGCTGCCGGCTCACTGGAGACATCACCGTCGCCTTGGTATCTTTCTGAGATGGGCATATCAGATTTCGTATGCTCGTCATCAGAAACTTTAGCTGTTTCTTCTAGAGGCGGAGGAGGCGTTTCCACGTGAGTGAAGAATGGAGTGTCGTAGCTGGTCAGATCAGCTACATGACACCCATAGACGATGTAGGAGTCCATGATATCCTTGATATTTTGCTCCTTGTCATCTTCATCCATAGTCGAATAACCCCTGGTTACTTGCCAAATTTCCATGCTTCCATGGTGGCTCATAACCATTGTTAGGGCATTCTGTGTTGCGGTTCACGCATATGACATGTTCCAATCTTGGATAAGCTGGGGCATCTCCTTTGCTCTGTCCTGCACCTCAAAGGATGACTTTCTGTTCGTATTGGAAACCTTTAGAGCTTCACCAGTATCCTCCAATGACTGGCGGAAATTGTGAAGCAGATCTCCGACTGAAGTAAGTCGGCTGGTACGAGAATCATAGGAGGAAGAATCCAGAATATTCAAAGGACCTACGCATGTAAAGAAAAAGTCAGAAATATATCCGAATATAAAGTTAGAAATAGAAAAGGTCAGAGATGAAAAACCATACCGAAGATGGCATCATCAACTTTGGTCTTCTCCACCCGAAGATTCTAGAGTTCATCCCGGAGAGCTTGGGTGATGTCCTTCTCCCTAGCCAACTCGTCTGCGAGATCCGAGATTTTCTTATCCTGGATAGCCATCTTATGATCACGCTCCTCCTGGCCATGTTGGATGATTCAAGAATGCTGTTAAAACTGCGCTCATGATCCACCTTAAGCTCATTCAACTCTCGCCTTAAAACGGTGTTCTCCACCTCCAGGGTTTTGAAATTCTTGGCCTCTTCAATCATTTTGCCTGAATGTTTTACTAGTTCTGTAACCAAAAGAAAACAGTCGAATAAGAATTCGAATATGAAAACAAAAGAGAAAGTATGAGTACTGAAATGGTTACCTTTAGCTTCATCCTTGGAAATCTTCAGTTGAGCATTTTCAAGGCGGAGAGCTCTGATCTCTCTCCGCTTATTGCAGATATTCTTTAGCAATTCCTAGTTATAAGCATTAACTTTCTATAAGTCAGAATAATACCCAGAGTCAGAAGTCTACTAAAGACTCGGGCTAATATTTTAACTAAGTTAAATATCAGCACGAGCCTAGGGGGCTATACTAGTTTGTTTCTTTGTCATCCTATGAAAGCATAAAACCGGATTTCCTATCCGACTTCATGCTTGGGGGCTAGAGGATATGATATGAAGTAAAGTAAAAATGAGAGTAAAATTCTGACTTACATAATGTTCATGGGTTAGCTCGCTCAAACTCATATTCACCTCAGAAGAAACCTCGGCGAGAGTTAGAGGGATCACTGGTACTGGCGGAGCCACGCCGGCCTTCAGCTTGTCGTTGCAAAGACAAACTTGGTCAAGAAGCTCAAAGAATTTTACGTCATCGGCTTCTTGCGCCTCTTCTTCGGCAGTGATGTTCCATCTCTCCAAGCATTGCTGAGCCAACTTTTGGATCTCTTCTGTAGTTTTTCGAGTAATGCCAAGTTTGGCGATACCCAGATTGCTGAGAAGGTTGTTCGCAAAAACCTCTGTCGAAGGATCATTACCCTTTGATGGTTCACCCTTATTAGTTACCGAATCACTCATGGTGATGTCGGTCTGTGAGCCAAGGTTCGCTGGCTCAGAATATTGCACCGGATCTTCTACAACACGAGGAGATGAAGTAACCTCCAGTGCTGTAGAAGGCGTTGGGGTAGGAGTCGGAGGCGGAGCAGCAGGCGAAGTCAAATTTAACTTTGAATGGCGCAGAGGCTTCGTTGAGCTTCCCTTCCCCTTACCCTTGAAGAGTTATTTAGCTCTGAAGAAGTGACAGTAAAAGATCGTTATGCTTCAGAAAGAGTAAGAGATAAAATTTAAGACCTTGTGAGGAAAGTTACCTCTTCACAATAGGCACGTCTTTTGTGCCAATGGAAACAGTCGGAGTTTTGCGCTTACGAATGAGCACGTTCGGCAGCAGTACAAGTTCTCCTTCCTCCTAGGAAATCTCAAGAGGATATCCCTCAAGAGGAGCAAGCTCCAACTCAGGGAGGTCAGCAAGCTGAAAGAAGAATCACCTCAGTATTGCAAAAAGCTATAACAAAGTACGGATGAACACATATTTGAGTATAAGAGTAACTGCTAGAAAACTTACTGGTGTCACGGGATCATCAGCCGTATACATATCCAGAGAGATATCCGAAATCTTCCTCTTGATCTGCTCTTTGATCAAACATTTGATCTGGGACTCGTAGTCCTTGTCCAAATATGACTTTGAGCAGATCTAGAGAGAATCCATCTTGCTCTTGGTGATCGTATGCATGAGCCGGTCACCATGGTGTTGGAGGGGCTAAATCCGGCGCGCCTGCCAGCAGTGAATTAAGTCGGATCCTTTCAGACCCTTGTGCTTATCAGGTACTCGATCCGCCTCTTGGCGAGAAGCAGATCATCGGTGAGAGCCATAGCTTCCGCGTCCTAGGACTCTTGAGGCATGGCAGCACCATTGACGAAAGTCGGCAAAGCAGTTTCTTTGCCAGGAGCTGGTCTGTCCTTATGATAAAAGAACATGGACGGCCATTTCTTCACGAACTCGCTAGCCTTAATTCTAGGATAGACTCTCTCTCTCTCCTAACTGTCAGGCTAAGATTTCCGGTAATATAAGGATTACTAGAAGTGATGAAATTTCTCCTGGTACCGAAGTAGTACCGGAATAAAACATGACTCGGCCTAATTCTAGGATACCCCTCACACAAAGATGCATAAGAGCTCATTTCTAAGATTGAGTTCGGAGGAAATTATGGAGTTGAACTCCATAGTAATCTATAACCTCAAAAAAGAAATCTGAGGGAGAAAAACTCAAACCTCTGTCAAGGTGGGTCCCGAAGTGCACTCGCTCATTGGCATGGGGGGTGGGAACGGTTTGACCGTAGCCTCTCCGCTAGTTGCCGACACAAAGGAGGCCTTCTTTCTCGACGACATGAAGCTTGTCGTCATCAAGGACGCAGGGGATCCAGACCCCGTGGAAGTTCTCCTTCTCCGCCGCTACGAAGGTCGTCGCCATTGTCACCGTGGTGCCGGAACATGAAGCATCAGCCATTTGCGAACGGTGGTGACCTAGGATGGGTGGCGTTGTGCGTTTGGGAGAGGCAGAGGAGCTTTTGCACGGTGGCATCGAGAGGAAGGAGAAGACACTGGCATTGGTAAGGAAGAAAGAGCAAATCATGACCCCTTATATCCCTCACCTACTCTAAGATTCGTTCAAAATAAACAGTAACCATGACACGCGTCGTGGAAGGAGTTAGGTAACCTCCTCGCGTAGATTACGCCGCCTCGATCTCCACGCACGCATTAAAACGATGCCTCGATTCCGCAAAAGGCAGACCCACCAACGGTCGTGCTATCAGGAATGTCTCTCAGTGATGTGGCTTGACCTTGACTGATGTCAGGTTACGTCAGAGACCAAGTTCCGACTTAGTTTGAATTTTAGGCTAGAAACCCGAATAATGTACTCATAGGTCCGGCTTATTTTTAAGACTCGGATACTATCCTTTCTTTTGAAGTTTCAGGAACCCTTCAAGATTATGCAAGCCTAAGATAAATCAAGCTAGACGATGGTGAAATCCGACTCTAGATCTTGGAGGCTTACGGTGGATGCTATTGGGGATATACTTTGCGAGTATCCTCACCGTGCCTCGATGACCAGGGTGGCCCACTTCGGGTTAGAGCTTTGCTTCATGGGCGGCCCAGTCAGGTAGAAGAGATAGAGTCTAGTCCGGCTACGGGGAGGCCCATAAGACTTACCGACATAGGCATGTAGTGTTACTTGTAGTTCAATATGTACTCTATAACCGACTCTTAGTCGTAGCCGGATAGGTCTCTCCTGTAAACCCTAGGCCGGAAATCTATATAAGACGTCCTAGGGACCAGCCTTTAGGGCACCCCACAATAGTCTACAATCTCAACTCACACAGGCGAAATCCTTGTAATCCATATTCCGTCTCTGCCATATTACTGGATTGCTAGCAGGAGTAGGATCCGTCCAAAGCTGGCAGATTTGAACCTGGGTAAACTTGTGTGCTCACCATCCCGGAACACTATACGTCTCACACCCCTCTCTTCCACACGCCTCGAGGACCCCCTCATGGCGTACTTGTCCTCAATTCGATGACACTAGGATAGTGCCTTTCCCCCAGCCAACTAACAAAGCGACTTAACGATATCAGGCAACTCATGAACTTTTATACATTGTTAAGACACTTAGGTAGTTCCACTCGCTCAATGGCACTGATTTTAGTCGGGTTTGCCTCGATACCTCGGCTTGACACAAGGAAACCAAGTAATTTTCCGTTCGGGACACCGAAGGTACATTTTTTGGGTTTAACTTCATTCGGAACCTTCGCAAGTTCGCGGATGTTTGCCTTATATCATTTAGGAGTGTATGACTCTATTTGGTTTTAATAACCACATCATCGACATATACTTTGCACATTTTTGCCAATCTGATCATGCAGACATTTTTGCATACATCTTTGGTATGTGGCACCTACATTACGTAAACCAAATGGCATAGTACGATAGAAATAAGCCCCATACGGGGTAATAAAGGCTATCCTTATTTGATCTTTCGGGTTTAATGGTATCTGGTGGAAACCAGAATACACATCTACAAATGATAAGAGTTCACAACCGGCTTTAGAATCAATCACTTGATCGATCCTAGGAAAATGAAAAGGGTCCTTGGGATAATCCGTGTTCAAGTTTGTGTAGTCAATACACATTCGCCACACCACAACTACGTTCAGGTCATCCTTCTTCTTTCAACCAAAATTGGATTTGATAGCCAATCTGGGTGCAGAACTTCCATAATAAACCCGACTACGAGTAGCCGGGCTATCTCATCACCAATGATTTTTCTCCTATCTTCAGTGAAGCGGCGAAGAGGTTGCTTCACCGGCCTTGCATCTAGCCTAACATGCAGAGAGTGCTCGGATAGCTCCCTCAGAACACCCAGCAAGTCATGTGTGGACCATGCAAATATATCCCGATTCTCATGGAGGAAGCTGACGTGCTCGCTTTCCTATTTGTCAGTCAAGCCTGCACCAATTGTGACGGTGTGCTCAGGGAACTTATCATTGACCTGGATCTTATTTGTTTCCTTGATTTCCTAGAAATATACACTACCGTGCAGGTTATTCAGCGCCGTCATATTCAGCTGGGCCGACTGAGCCAATGCCACTATATCATGAATCCTCTTTTTATCTTGAGCGATAACTAGTGACTCGGCTAGAGTAGATCCGAGTGAGGCGCACTGCATGGAGCGCATGAAGTTGCCCGCAATAGTTATGACCCCATTTGGCCTAGGCATCTTCATCTTCAGATAGCTTATGTGGGTGCTAGCCATGAATTTCGAAATCACTGGCCTGCCAAGCAAAGCGTGATATCAACTTGTGAGATCCACCACCTCGAACACAAGATTTTATGTCCGACAATTCTCCGTTGTGCCGAATAACGCATCTATCCGGATTTTGCCTATTGGCTCACACGACAATCCCGACACAATGCCATGGAAAGTAGTCTTTGTCGGCTGCATCATGTTCTCTGTTATGCCTAGCTTATGCATTGTATCTGTGTACAGTATATTGATACTGCTCCCACCATCGATGAGCACCTTGGAGAATTTGACATTCAGGTTTGGCCCAATGAAGGTTGGGTCAAGCACCAAGGCATAAGCCCCTAGATTCGGCTTGATCTTGGGGTGATCCTTAATACTCCAAGCGATTTCCTGGTTAGACCAGCACATGTATGTTGGCACTTCCGGCATTACTGCATTCACTTCCATCTGGCGCCTTTGCTGGCTCAGCCTATCTATCTCTTCTATTGTAAAGACTACATAACTTTGGTGGTGCTCTCTACAATCATTCTGAACTCCTTGGTCGGCATTGCCATAATCCCCCTTATTATGATTCCCAACTTGATGTACCTCCCTTCTTTCCTGGTTCTCATACATCGGTGGCGGTGGTGGTAAGATCAACGTATGAGCATTTGCTCCCGTGAGCGGTGGTGGTTGAGATGGACGAGGTGGACCCATCTCGCCATGACCAGTACGCTGAAACCAAGCGCACTACCGGGTTGTATGATTTGCTAGCTTTACTAGATTTGGCATGTGAAACTTACACAGCTGATCCAACATTATCTCATAAGTATACTTGGACCTCTCTTGCCACTGTTTCTTTTGCTCATTGGTCCACTGCTTCTTGCCATTAGTCTTTTGTGTCCATTGATGGCCACTGCCCTTCTGGCGTTGGCTACTGACGGCACCGAGCTGATCTTGGTTCAGTGCTACCACCTGATTTGACCCGTATCGGTAATCCAGCCTCTCATCTCTTCTTTTCCCACGAAAATCATTTGTAACATATAATACATTGCAAATGTATCTATAATTTTTGATGCTCCATGCTTGGTTTTATCCACTTTCTTGTGTTTTGTCCACACTTTGGAGTATTTTTCATATGATTTCCTGGACTAACCTATTAACAAGAGCCACAGTGCCAGCTGCATGTTTTCTGCTGTTTTTGGTTCCAGGAAAGTCAGAAAATGAATATTCTCGGAATTGGACGGGACAAAAGCCAAAGTGCCTATTTTTCCAGAAGACTCCACGAGCCAGAATACGAGACGGAGGAGGGCCAAGGGCTGGCCACACATCCCCCTAGGTGTGGGTTGGGCCTGGCCACGCCAGGGCATGGTGTGGTGGCCCCAGGCACCCCCTCGGCCCCCCTCTTCGCCTATAAGAAGCCTTCTGACCTAAAAACTCAGGGGGGTTCGACGTTTTTCCAGAAGGAGTTCCGCTCCGCCGCCACCACCAGATTCCACGAAACAGCACCAGAAACTCCGTTCTGGCACCATGCCGAGACGGGGAATTGGAGGAGATCATTGCCATCATCATCACCATCGCTTCTCCATCGACTATCCATGTTTCCCCCATCTATGAGTGAGTAATCCCCCGATGTAGGCTATGGGGATGGTAGGGATTGGATGAGATCGTTCATGTAATGGCATCAGATTGTTAGGGCATGGTGCCTAGTATCTTTTATTAGTTCTTTATGACTTTGTTGCGACTTGTTGTGCTTAATGCTTGTCACTAGGGCCCGAGTGCCATGATTTCAGATCTGAACATGTTATTGATTCATTATGATAGTATTGTTTTTGGTCTTATCTGCAAGTTGTATACACACGTTGTTGTCCGGAACCTATGGCCCCGGCGATGTAAATCGGGATAACCGGAAGGGAATGGCTTTGATGTGAGGATCACATGTGTTCACGGAGTGTTAATGCTTTGCTCCGGTGCTCTATTAAAAGGAGAACCTTAATTGCCAGTAGTTCCCTAGAGGCCCCGCTGCAAACGGGTTGGCAGGTCAAAAGATGTTGTGCAAGTTCTCATTGCGAGCACGTATGACTATATATAGAACACATGCCTAGGATTGTCTAGTACTTGGATGCTTTATCTTATTTATCTGCAGTTGCCCTATGATCTGTTTGCTATGTGAATTTTCTTGTCCATGCAATGCCCGTCCATCCATCCCTATGCCTACCGCACTCGAATCCCACTGTTACTTCTTTTGTTACTACTGTCTTTGCTTTACTACTGCTGTTGCTTTACTATTCCTACTATAAAACTGTTGCTACTGATAAACTGCTGTGAGCAAGATTGTTTCCAGGTGCAGCTGAATTGACAACTCAGTTGTTAAGGCTTATAAATATTCTTTGGCTGCCCTAGTGTCAAATCAATAAATTGGGTTTCACTTCCCTCGAAAATACTGCGATACACCCCCTATACTTGTGGGTCATCAAGACTATTTTCTGACGCCGTTGCCGGGGAGTATAGCTTTATTTATCAAGTTCACTTGGATTCACTATTGTTCAAGCTAAGTTTATTTTCTCCTTGTTTGCTTGTTTCTTTATCAAAAATACAAAAAAAATTGGTTCCTACTCTAGTTGTTATTTTCGTTGGTCTGTTATTGTCTTGCTTTATCATGCTTGTTGTCAATGATTGGTTTCTTTGAAACTGAATCTTATTGGCAAGGTGGGTTCACGGAAGATGAAAAATATTATTATAAGGAACACCGCTTGTCACAAAAAGGGAAACACTTATGTGGACAAATTGATAGATTGTATACCATTGCTAGAAATGTGTGCTCTACTTATAATGTTACTTATTGCCTTGATAAATCTTATTGCTGTAGGAGGTACAAACACCTCCCTTTTCAATGTGAGTATAATTATAATGTTACCATATCTTCCTATGTTAAGGGAAATTATGACCTTTATGATGTGGAACAAATTGAGGAATTTATTGCTTGGAAGGGTGCATTTGAACTTGCTAGTTTGCTTGAAAATATTGATGATTCTCCTTATAAGTATGAGGTTTATGGTATACTTAAATTTTTCTTTGATAATTACAAGGATGAAAATGGTTATATTCTTGAATATTTTAATAGATGCTTTCCACAAATGGAAGAGACTAATACCTTGCAGGATCCTATGGAAGAAGAAATTGATGAACCTGAAATCTCATTAGATGAAAAAGAGAAGGAGAGTGATGAACAAAAGGAGGAAGAATGGATTAGCTACCCATACCTACCTTCTAATGAGAGTAAATCTTTATCCCTTACATTATTTGATTCTCCCCCATGCTTACTAAAGAAGGATGATTGTTATGTTCCTGAGGATTCTTTTAAAGATGTTTATGATAAAGCTCTAGTGCTTGTAGATCATGAAAAGCATGCTTTATGTGATAGTTATATTGTTGAGTTTATTCATGAGGCTACTGAAAATTATTATGAGAGAGGAAAATATGGTTGTAGAAGTTTTCATGGTATTGAAACACCTCTCTATGTGCTGAAAGTTTTGAAGTTACTCGTGTTTTATCTTCATATGCCTGTCACTTTGTTATTTGCTTACACGATTCCTATGTATAGGAAGTGGGTTAGACTTAAATGTGTTTTGAATTTGCTTCTTGATGCTCTCTTTTACTTCAATTCTTATTTCTTATGAGAGTATCCTCTCAAACTATTATGCCTGAAGATGATATTATGTCTATTATTCTTGGGAGACCTTTTCTTAAATACTGCAGGAGCTGTTATTATTTGTAATCAAGGAAAGGTGACCTTCAATGTTAATGACAAGGAACATACTGTCTATTTCCCAAGAAGATTGAAAGGACTTATGGTTTGAATTCAATTGAACATGTTGAGGGCATTTAAGTTGGAGAAACATATTGTCCCATACCAAGAGAAAAAATTGAAACTATTATGATTGGGACCATTGCTATCAAGGTTGAGGTAACATAATCATTAGTGGAATACAAAGTTTTGTCTCATATGAAATTGTTTTGGTAACAAGACCTGATCAACCTTGTTAACAAAAGGATTTCATTGAACAAAACAATGTTTTCACCATGATTATCTCCGCTTACTTCTATTCTATCCATTTTTGTTTTTGCTTATGCCTAACTTAAAGGCGTTAAAGAAAAGTACTTATTGGGAGATAACCCAAAAGTTTTAGATGAGTCTTGGAAGTTATTACTTCAGTAATAACCTCTAATGAGAGTGAAGTACTTATTGGGAGATAACCCAAAAGTTTTAGATGAGTCTTGGAAGCTATTACTTCAGTAATAACCGCTCCTTATCCTTTTTATTTGTTTTTTGTGCCAAGAGTAACCTCTAATGAGAGTGAAGTAATGATTGGGAAAGTTGCTGTCCCGAAACAGATTTTCGTGCTTCACCGTAAAAATTCGTGAGAGAGCCCTGTATGTCGGATTGAGCTGTATTTTTTCGTGATTATGCCCCAGGTTGTTATCTAACTTTCGTTAGTTCAACACATTTTGATTTGCATAACAGAAGATCTTCGAAAAAAATTGTCTTTACCTGCTGGTTTGTTTTGACAGATTTCTGCCATTTTCTGCATTTGCTTCTTGTGGGTTCCTTTTTGAGTTCTTTTGGGGAATTGAGCTTTTTGAAGGAAGGGCTACAGTAGCTAGTGTTCTAATGGAAGTTTATTTGGTGTTATAACTGAACCTTAAGATTTATTTATTTTGAGTGCACTAATGTTGCTAATAAAGATTCTGTGAAGTTTTGTATGAAGGAAAAATTTCAGGTGTATGGAAGGAATGAGTAATGAGATGAAGGATGGACTAAAGCTCAAGCTTGGGGATGCCAGGCGTGTCACCCCAAGAAATATTCAAGAAGTACAAGCGTCAAAGCTTGGGGATGCCCAAGGCATCCCCTTCTTCATCAATAAAAATCTCAGGTTTCTTCCAAACGCTTCATTTTTATTGTTTCATGCACAGTTGTGTTGTTCTTGGAGCGTCTTCTTTTTCGTTTTTGTTTTGGTTTTTAGTTTGCTTGGTTTTCTTAGTTTTATGAATAAATTGGTTAGACCCCCACTTTCATACATTGGTTTGCAAATGGTTTGGTTTGGTTTGGAAAAGAGTAGGAAAGTTCATACTTATGTGGTAAAAAGAGCTTGTTTTTGGCTGTGGCCTATGCTTTGTCATGCCATGCTTGATATTGTTTTGGCTTTATGCTTAGTATTCTTTGTTGTAGCATGACTTGTTATAAACAATGGAGATTGCTTAATGTGCCTTGGATGAATCATGCGTTGTTTTAGCATATTAAAGCATAGTATTATGGTATTCTCCTTTGATGCTTTATTTGGGTTGACTTGGCACATGCTCACACCATGTTATGACTGTCTCAAGTCACCATAGCCTTTATGATCCTTTAGTTTTCAACTTGTAGTATCACTTTATGCTTTGATCAATGATGTTTTGTCGCTCTGCATGATTATGGCCATTATTGCTCTCTTAGTTTGTTGCTCCCAGTCTTTTGCTAGCCTCCACAACCAAGTATGAGTTCCACTCATGCATCCAACTCCCTAAACCAAGTTATTCCAAAGAGTCCACCATACCTACCTACTAGCTTATGCTATTCCAAGTATATTCATGTTTTTATCTACCTTCCAAATTAAACTTGTTATGAGAAAACTAGTGATTAAAGCTCTCACGAACTTGATGGCACACTTTACTTTACTTGCCCTTAATAAACTTGAACCATTGTGTCGTCTATGTTTTATATGCTTGCACTTATTTGTTGGGAATTAGCAGAACCATGATTTCATGGGGAACGCTTTCAACATTGCACTTGGTACTTGTACCTAGTTGATATCATGCTCTTTTGTATATGGATGTCGTCGGTGTGAAATGAAAGGGGAGATTGTAAGTCCATGGAGTTATGTATATGTGTTATAGAAATGCAGGGCTGGTCTAATCCATCTTGACATGGTGGAAACCTGTAAGCGTAACCATAATGATCTATCTATGAATCATTCTTCTTATTAAAAAAAGAGTCCTATATTGAGAAAAAAAAGGAAAAAAAAGAGATACTATGAAAAGAGGAAAGAGAAAAAGCACCATATTCCCATGGTAAATAAGAAGAATGTTGAGATGCTCGTTTATGCCTTGCCTTGTCATTTTGATATGGGGATTCTTCCATATCATCGGGCAAGGGGTACCCCGTTGGCGGTTCTCAATGATACACATGTACTTACAATGACAAGAACTTACCGGTGACTAAACTTGAGTAGCATGAGGAGCGGCCCTCGTATACAAGGGACAAGAGATTTCTGACTTATACTTCGTCAACCATGTACACCATAGTTTTTTCACTTTAACCTTAATCACTTCAAGATGCTTATGATAGGGGCAATGAGAGTTGAAAGCTATAAGTACCATAATTTTTGGAAGCTCTTTATGAGACTTGAATCCCTACTTCCTTTTACAAAGGCCTTTCTTCCACCATTATATTTAGTCTCCACCTTCTATCTTTATGCACCTACTTTGAGAGCATAGTGGCCATTCTTAGTTCTATGTGCATTGTCCCAAGACTAGTTGATTGATGCATAACTTGTTATTGCTTGTTTTAAACTATTGTATCTAGTCACTATTTATATTGCTACTCTATGAGGGACAAGCTGAATGCTATTATGCTATGTTTTCTTTAAGTGAAACAAACAAACGTCTTGCAAAGCATTGTTATTCATAAATCTTTTGTTTGTGCCTTTTCATGTTGCATCATAGTTTCTTTGCTTATTGCTAGAACTTTGTCTTTCATGTTATGATTGAAGTACTATGATCCCAGCTTTGAATGTTTTGCAAATACTTTGATCAAGTCTTTGATGGTGCATGTCACCTCAAAAATTATTCTTTCTTTTTATCACTTACCTACTCGAGGACGAGCAGGAGTTAAGCTTGGGGATGTTGATACATTGCAAATGTATCTATAATTTTTGATACTCCATGCTTGGTTTTATCCACTTTCTTGTGTTTTGTCCACACTTTGGAGTATTTTTCATATGATTTCCTGGACTAACCTATTAACAAGAGCCACGGCTGCCTGTTTTTCTGCTGTTTTGGTTCCGGAAAGTCGAAAATGAATATTCTCGGATTTGGATGGGAAAAAAGCCAAAGTGCCTATTTTTCCGAAGACTCCGGGGAGAATCTGAGACCGAGGAGGGCCAGGGGCTACCCCCCCCGCCCCAGGGCAGTGAGCTGGCCGCACCAGGGCATGGTGTGGTGGCCCCAGGCACCCCCTCGGTCCCCCTCTTCGCCTATAAGAAGCCTTCTGACCTAAAAACTCAGGGGGGTCGACGTTTTTCCAGAAGGAGTTCTGCTCCGCCGCCACCACCAGATTCCACGAAACAGCACCAGAAACTCCGTTCTAGCACCCTGCCGGGACAGGGAATTGGAGGAGATCATCGCCATCATCATCACCATCGCTTCTCCATCGACTATCCATGTTTCCCCCATATATGAGTGAGTAATCCCCTGCTGTAGGCTATGGGGATGGTAGGGATTGGATGAGATCGTTCATGTAATGGCATCAGATTGTTAGGGCATGGTGCCTAGTATCTTTTATTAGTGCTTTATGACTTTGTTGCGACTTGTTGTGCTTAATGCTTGTCACTAGGGCCCGAGTCCCATGATTTCAGATCTGAACATGTTATTGATTCATTATGATAGTATTGTTTTTGGTCTTATCTGCAAGTTGTATACACACGTTGTTGTCCGGAACCTATGGCCCCGAAGTGATAGAAATCGGGATAACCGGAAGGGAATGGCTTTGATGTGAGGATCACATGTGTTCATGGAGTGTTAATGCTTTGCTCCGGTGCTCTATTAAAAGGAGCACCTTAATTGCCAGTAGTTCCCTAGAGGCCCCGCTACAAACGGGCTGGCAGGACAAAAGATGTTGTGCAAGTTCTCATTGCGAGCACGTATGACTATATATGGATCACATGCCTAGGATTGTCTAGTACTTGGATGATTTATCTTATTTATCTGCAATTGCCCTATGATCTGTTTGCTATGTGAATTGTCTTGTCCATGCAACGCCCGTCCATCCATCCCTATGCCTACCGCACTCGAATCCCACTTTTACTGCTTTTGTTACTATTGTCTTTGCTTTACTACTGTTGTTGCTTTACTATTCCTACTACAAAACTGTTGTTACTGATAAACTGCTATGAGCAAGATTGTTTACAGGTCCAGCTGAATTGACAACTCAGTTGTTAAGGCTTATAAATGTTCTTTGGCTCCCCTTGTGTCGAATCAATAAATTGGGTTTCACTTCCCTCGAAAATACTGCGATACACCCCCTATACTTGTGGGTCATCAACATCTCAAAAATATTAAAAGGAGAAAATCAATTTCCAATCATCCAAAAGTAGGGTTAACAAAAGCTTTTACTAATAAACACTATATGAATGCATGTGTGTTTGTTAATGATGTATGAATGCTTTTTATGCCATGTTTGATTGTTATATATGATGAGTATTAGTTTAAAGATCAAAACAATATCATCAAGGTCAAATCCAAACAAAATCAAATGAAGAGAAAATCAAATTATAAGGCATATAACCTTATGGTCATTTTTGCCAAAGTTATCACCTATCCCACTTTGGGCATCTCTATTAAATGATTTCAAATAGAAACCATTACATTTCTTTTCTCACCTTGCTAGACCAAGTGACAGTGAACACAAGTGAACTTTCAAAACTCACGAGAACATATTCAAATCGATTTGAGGGAATTTTCAAAATTGAATCAAGTGTATGCATCAAGATAGCCATTTTTCAAAAACCACTCAAACTTTCTCCACTTGACCAATCCTTGCAACTAGAGACACTCAAGCATGTGACCAACACACCCACCAAAAAGAATTTGAAAATTCAAATGCTTATTTCATGCGGCCATATGATCGAGCACTTAGCAGGCACAGTACAAATATATCAACTATACACTGTTTTGATCAATCTTGTGATCATCCTTGTACTCGACCTAGCCTCCACTACTCGCCCACGATAACCCAGTACCAGCCCATGCAATTGAGCCTCTCTCACTCGACAAAATGACCAGTGCAAAATGGTACCCGACCATGCCATGCCAGCAGGACATGGACATGACGGCACAAGCCTCGCCACCCTTGTCCATGACCACTAGGAGATAGGTGTGACCTCACTGCACTCGCCAGTGTATGCCTCGGCCAATGACAGCCAGTGGAGACGCCAGCACCACCACGCCCATTTATCTCTCTGCCATGACGAGCGCACGCTAGAGCGCCGAGCCGTCCCGTGCAACCACGCCGCGCCTTGCTCTCCCCTTGCATAAATGCAATCGCCACGACACCAGCAACCTCCCAGACACGCCCGTTTGACACCGCGCAACCCGTGACCACCGTACACCGTGACGAACACCCGCGGTACCCGAGCAGAGCATGGACCTCCCCGTCTGATTAAGACCGTACCTCGTCATGCCACTGTGTGCATGACGATCGCCGAAGAGCACCACGTCAACCTATATCCTCAGCCATGCCGATAGCATCATGTAGCAACGTTGCCGACGATCCCGAGCCATGCCCCAATGCTCCCCTCTCCGGGGTATGAATAGACCCTGTCCCGTGCCTCAAAACACACACCATTCAACTCACCTCTCCCCAGCTATCCCTCTGACCCATCCCCAGAGCAAGAAGAGAAGCGCAGAGCTAGAATTTCACCAGAGCCCGCCGTTGTTGTGGTGGAGCGGAGCTATCGCTAGGAGCCGCCCTAGGAGCTGTCACAACCACCAATCGAACCGCCGTCGTCGACCAGTTCATTCACCCCCATCACCGGACGTAGATGGAGCCCTGGTAAGCCCCAGACGACCCCCATCGTAGAGCTAGGGTTGAAATCCCCCACGCACCGTGCGACGGAGACGATGACGCTGAGCCGTTGATCGCGCTCTAATCGTGCGACCTAGATTAGCGCATACCACTTCGCGTTAGAACAGCCGCTGACATGTGGGACCAGCGCTAGTGCAGCCCGCTGCACGCGCGCCGTGCAGTTCGGCTAGCCCAATATCGTTCCCGCGCGTTGCCCACGGATTCAAATTTAGATTTTCCTTTTATTCAAAAACCCTATTTAGTAGGTGACTTTGAAATTGAATTCTAGAAGTTTCACTGAACCAAATTGCATGATTCCAATTTTGTTAGAAAGGTAATGAAATTATCTAACCACTCCTGTTGGATTCAAATCCTTTGGAATTATAGATCACCCACCACAAAAATGACAAGGCAGAGACTTTTCCAACTTCAAACATTTTTCTAAAATCAACCATAAATGCTTTTGAGTTGATTCCAATTCTCAAAAATCACATTTTCCATGTTCTATCTGAATATGTAAAAATATTTAGTTTTACATGCAGTGGTCATGGGCTAGTATTAAAAAATGCTATATAGTCATTTTATAGTAATTTTAATTATAGTAAATAGTAATATTGAACTTTGTAATATATGCCAACCACTTTAAATCACATTCCCAAGTATTAGAATATGTGGTGATGACATGGTCAACATGATCCCATATTTTAATTGGAGAATATTAAATCTTAAGTAGTTGTCAATGAGTAGAAATTGCTTTTCCCAAAATAAAACAAATAAGACTATGTCAATATTTCATGTAGTGATTGAGATGATGCTAGATCATCTAGTGTGAACCTTTGTGTGCTAAATAGAAGTAACTAAGTATTGTTTGGTGATTGTGTACCTCGTATTTATTTATAGACGCTAGTACCAACCCGGGCTACAAGGAGGAAGAGTTCTACGAAGAAGAAGAAGAAGAGAACTTCGACAACGGTAACAACCAAGGCAAGCTTCACTATGCAAGCTTAACTATGCAAGCTAGCCTATGCAAGATACACTCTGCATGCTATTGTGATGCAACCTTGGTTACACCAATCCCAAGATTTTACCTACAAGCTTTATTCTTTTACCTTTACCAAAGTTTCTTAAATAGTTAATTATTGGTGATTAGTGGAAAAATAGGATAGATGCCATCAAGATCATAGAACTAAGCTTGGGTAGTTACACTTGACTAGCACCCCACAATAGTGACACCCTCATTGATAGTTGCTAGTGCTAAACCTTAGAATGATGAGTCATTCTATTGAAATGTTTTGACATGTGTTATGAAACACAATGATTTGAAGATGATACTGAATGAGGTATGTGCCTTGACTTTGATAAAAACTGATGGTTGGGTTCGGATGTGATGTCAACGCACTTCTATTCTTGTAGACAGTTGTTGGGCCTCCAAGTGCAGAGGTTTATAGAACAGCAGCAAGTTTTCCCTTAAGTGGATCACCCAAGGTATATCGAACTCAGGTAGGAAGTGGTCAAAGGTATCCCCTCTCAAGCAACCCTGCAATCAAGATACAAGAAGTCTCTTGTGTCCCCAACACACCCAATACACTTGTTAGGTGTATAGGTGCACTAGTTCGGCGAAGAGACAGTGAAATACAAGTGGTATAGATAATTATAAGTGGTAACGGTGATAGAAAATAGCTTGATGGCGTGGAAAAGACTAAAGTAAAACTGAAATAAAGATAGAAGCAAGCAAACATGTAACAGATCTAATTGCAAACGGTGTATCAATGCTTAGAAACAAGGCCTAGGGATCATACTTTCACTAGTGAACACTCTCATATAAATATCTTCTCTTTATGATACTACTCTTAACTACTCTCCGGTTGGACACTCTAATCGATGGTAGGGCTATAACAGCACACCTCAAAGTAAGTCTTTTCCATCTAGAAAACCCCACACTGTCACCTTGAGCACTAGATGGTTCCAACAAACAGCACAATTTCATAAAGACATCCAACTCCAAATATAACTCATAACAAGTATTTGTAATCTCTAGCCTAAGTGCCACCATGCTGTGCATGCTGTCACTTTCACACACATGGGGAGAGCAGAAATCTATTAAAGCACTTGAGTAGCAAGTAGATCTACTAGATTACAAGCTCATGATCTCAATAAGATCACGCATAGAGAGAGAGATGAACACATAGCTACCGGTAGAACCCTTAGCCTCAAGAGAGAACTACTCCCTCCTCATCATGGGAATCAGCAATGGTGATGGAGATGGAGGTGGAGATCGATGGAGATGGCTCCGGGGGCACTTCCCCATCCCGGCAGGGTGCCAGAACAGAGACTTTCTATCCCCCGAATCTCCCCTTCGGTGGCGGCGGCGCTGTAGAACTTTTCGTGGATTTCCGATTGATGATTTAGGGTTTTCACATCGGGAGGAATATATAGGCGAAAGGGCAAGGTCAGTGGAGTGCCAGAGGCCCCACACCACCTGGTGGTGCGGCCAGGTCTAGCCCGCGCCACCATATGGTGTGGCCAGGCCCTGGCCCTCCTCCGTCTTGTATTCTGGCTCCGTGAGTCTTCCGGTAAAATATCAATTTTGGCTTTTGTCCCGTCCAATTCCGAGAATATTCATTTTCTGACTTTCTGGAACCAAAAACAGCAGAAAACAGGCAACTAGCACTGTGGCTCTTGTTAATAGGTTAGTCCAAGAAATCATATGAAAAGTACTCCAAAGTGTGGACAAAACACAAGAAAGTAGATAAAACCAAGCATGGAACATCAAAAATTATAGATACATTTGCAATGTATCAGGATGCGATACCATTCCAACTTTACTGTAAAACCACAATACACGAGTTGGGTAGGGCTTAACTAGAAGTTTATGTGTCTTAGTATGGGTTCCCTCGTGAAAAGAGGTTAAGCTGAGACTACCTCGTGAATATGAATGTCCACCTATACAGTTCTCGGGATGGCAGATGGCCATGGCTGGGAGGCCAAGCTCATAGGGGAGGTGCCTATACTAGGTTGTGTAATTGAAAGGTTAGGATTGATTATCCGCATACCAAGTATGATGATTCAGGGTTACCCCTGCCTGATGTATTGAATTTTGTGGTGAAAGTGTACCACCTCTGCAGAGTGTCAAACTATTCGAATAGCCGCGTCCGCGGTCATGGACAGTTGGATGGCCATACTGTTCCGTTGTCAGATGTTTTCAAAATGACTTGTGACTGGAAATATGACTTTGACTTAACCACAACAGGGTTGTGGAAATGAAAACTAGGTTCCCACTTGCATAATCTAGAGAATTAAAATAGGTCTTTACTACTAAGTACTTCTGAAATAAAATTTGCTTATTGCAAACAAGCCTAGAGCTTAGAATTCCTACTAGAGTTGTCTTACTTACATTAGTGATAGTTTGCGAGTACTTTAAGAGTACTCATGGCTTTGTCCCTGGCAATTCCCATGGCCAGACTATGAAGAGGACTATCCGGAGGATGGATAGTAGGATGTCTACGATAACTCGGATCATCTCCCATCGTCAGCATTGCCTCTGACAATGAAGATGGAGCCTCTACTACATTTATTTCCGCTGCTTTGATGTGTATTAACACTTGATCATGAGATCAACTATTTGTAAGACTATTATGGTTTGTAATGGATGATGTATTGTGCTACCAATTGTGTTATGTCTCGCAAAAATGGTATTTCTAGGATTGCGATGTACGGCATAACATGCATATGGACTTAAAAATCTGTGTGTTCACAAGTTAGTATCAGAACCATCATGACCATAGGAGACCCTAGTTAGAATGGACGTCTGAAAAACTTAGTTTCAAAACAAAGGAAGTGAGTATTTATGAAAACCTATTCTCACTCTTATCCTTGAGATTCTTTCAAAAAAAAGTTCACATGTTCCTCAAAATTCTTACAATTCTACATAAAATTGGACACACTTGATCACCTCACTAACTTACTCATCATAATTGCTTATAAATGGAAGTCAAGTACAACAAGTTTTATCAGCTTGGCAACGGGGGAGAACTCATATTTGAGAGGGACTTGAGCCAGCTAGCGGAGTTTCTTGGACACCCCCACCCCGAGTTCTTTGGAGCGCAACTCAATGATCATCTAGGAGGAGAACTGCAGTGGTTGATTGTTGCAGATCTAAGAGGAAAGATGGAGCCACCCACCTAGGAGAAGATATAGTTCACTTTGAGGGAGAATAACTGGTTGGATGGACTAGCTAGAGCAATGCAGGAAGCACTTGCCTATCTGTGTGGGAAGAACATCAACCAGATCAATGGCACTCGCTTCGCTCACTATGCAAGACGTGATTCTATGGGAGGGCCCTTGGCCATGCCAGGACATCCGGAGCTGAAGCACCATGTGGATCACCTCGACTTCATGTTGCATGAGACCCAGAAGGAGTTGGACAACGCCTGTGCCTATGCCAACCAGAATCACACTATCGTAGTAGAGAAAAACCACACCCTCATCATCCTAGCTAAGGAGTGTAAGACACTTCGCCGCCAGCATGACAAGAAGGACCGCATCATCGCTCGCCTCCCCTAGAAGGTGGCAACCCTTGAAGAAACCGTCCATGACCAAGAAATTCAGCTTGAGGAGAAGGAAGATGAAGGTGAAGGTATTCATGGGGATATCACCTCTTACCTCCGTGATGATGACGACTAGTTGGAGGACATCAACATGGAGTTCCACACGACGAGGAGGACACAGATTTCCTGGATGATGAAGAACCCACCAGTTCTGATGATGAGTAGTCGCACTAGAGCACTGTCGTAGGTGTGAGTTTGTATCTGGTCCCAATGTATCGTAGAATGACAGAATGGTTCTTAAAACCATATGCTTAGTAGTTGTGGTGTGTTGTTTGTACTATGTTTCTTGGAATGAATGAAAAGGAGTTGTGGTTTTCAAACCTTAGCAATACTCAAGTTTAAAGCTTTTGAACCATACCATAAGCCATAGAAATTTCCCTCTTGTCTTATGATCTATCTCAATCTTCAGATGACTCACGGCAACCCTGGTGGAAGCAACTCATCCCCGCATCCAATGCTTCAGATTTTGCAGATGCTAGTATCAGATCGAGAAGCCAGTAGAGCCGAGCATCAATCCACTCTCGCCACTCTTCAGCAGATTGCCTAGATGGCGCACAACAACCAAGGCCATGGAAATTAGGATCACCATGGATCTAAGCTCAAGAACTTTCAAAACACTAATCCTCCTATGTTTAGTAAATCTGAAGATCCCTTAGATGCTGCTGACTAGCTGTAGTCAATGGAGAACAACTTAGAAGTTGCAGGAGTAGATGCTATGGAGAAAGTACTGTTTGCCACCCACTATCTGGAAGGTTATGCAAGATCATGGTGGAACAGCACTCGTACAATGAACGGAGGACAAATGATGACTTGGGAGGAATTCAAGATCAAGTTCAGCAGGACTCATGTGCCCCAGGTTTGATCAATAGGATGAGGGATGAATTCAGGGAGTTGAAGCAAGGAAGAATGATTGTGGTAGAATACCATGACAGATTTCTGTCTCTGGCTAGGTATGCCCCTGATGAGATCGACACCAATGCAAATAAGAAGGAAAGATTCCTGAATGGCCTACATGATGAGATGCAGACGGTGTTAGTCAACATTCCTTTTGATGACCTAGAAGCTCTAGTGGATTCTGCTATCGAGATGGAAGGGAAGATCAATCAAGCCAGTGAGAACCGCAAGCGTCGTATGATGCACCAGCCTGGACCCCACCATACCCTGAAGTACCGCCCTAGCTCGTCTATAGGATTTGCACCAAGAAACAGTAGGCCACCTATGTCCCGTCCAAACTTTCCCAATCGTGGCGGAGGAAACCCGAGGCCCGAATGACACAACAACAACAACAATATCGGTAACCCCCATAACTTCAACCGTGCACCGCCAAGGTCCACCAACCACAACAACAACAACAACAATACTGCCCCAAGGACTAGAAGCAATGTTGTGCCTATTGCTGGGAAGGATAAGTCAATGATAACCTGCTTTGAATGTGGAGTCACGGGTCACTACTCCAATGAGTGCCCCGAGAAGCTTGTTGCAGCCACCAATGTCACTGCACCTGCCCAGCAGCAACACCGTGTCCAGCCTGGAAAGAGGTTTGCCCTAGGCAACCCTCACAACCGTACCGGCCGTCTATTCCACATGAATGCGGAAGAAGCCCAGGAAGCGCCAGATGTCGTGGTGGGTATGTTTTTTGTTAACTCAGTACTTGCAAGAGTGTTGTTTGATTCTGGAGCATCACACTTGTTTGTTACATAAGAATTTGCATGCACTAGTAAGATTCAACCAACAAATTTGAAGCATGTTATGATAGTTCAAATCCTGGGTCAACCACCAAAGCTAGAAAAATTTGCAAGGTCGTGCCTATCAGAATACACTGAATAGATTTTTATGCCAATTTGATAGTACTTGGAACAAAAGGTTTGGAAGTAGTACTAGGGATGGATTGGATGTCGAAACATCAAGGATTAATAGACTGTGCCAAGAAATCCATAACCATGACCAGTAACACCGGAGTATCATTAGAGCATGTGTCTGAGACGCTGCCTCGTCAATTCAAATGCAACAAGAGTTTAGTCCAATCAACCATAGACCAAGTCAGAGTAGTCTGTGAATACCCCGATGTGTTCCCAGATGAATTACCTGGTATGCCCCCAGATCGAGATATCGAGTTTATCATTGAACTAGTTCCTAGAACTGGGCCCATAGCTCAGAGACCCTATAGTATGAACCCATCCAAATTAGTGGAGCTAAATAAGCAACTTGATGACATGTTGGGGAAAGGTATGATACAACCAAGCGCATCGCCGTGGAGATCACCTGTTTTGTTTGTGGATAAGAAAGATGGTGCCAACCGTTTGTGTACGGATTACCGGAAGCTGAATGACATCACCATCAAGAACAAGTACCCACTGCCAAAGATAGAAGATCTGTTTGATCAGCTGACTGGTGCCAGAGTGTGTTCTAAGATTGATCTTAGGACTGGTTATCATCAATTGAAGATCTGCACAATGGATATCTCAAAGACTGCTTTCACTACCTGATATGGGTTGTATGAGTATAATGTCATGTCCTTTGGATTGACAAATGCCCCCGCTTATTTCATGAATCTCATGAATAAGATTTGTATGAACTTCTTGGATAAGTTTGTTGTTGTTTTTATCGATGACATTCTGATCTATTACAAGTCGGAAGAGGACCATGAGCAGCACCTAAGAACCATCCTTGAAACCCTTAGAGAGCATTAGTTGTATGCCAAGTTTAGCAAATGTGAGTTCTGGTTAAAAGAAGTAGGATTCCTAGGACATATCTTGCCGGCAGTAGGAGTTGTCGTCGATCCTGCCAAGATTAAGGATGTTGAAGAATGGAAAGCCCCAACCACTCAGACCGAAGTCCGTGCATTCCTTGGATAATCGGGATATTACCGCAAGTTCATTGAAGGATTTTCAAGCTTCGCAAGGCCGATGACCTAGTTGTTGAAGAAAGACAAGAAGTTTGAATGGATGGACAAATGTGAAGCAAGTTTTCAAGAGCTCAGAAGAGATTGATTTTAGCCCTAATTTTGATCATGCCGGATATCACGAAGCCTTTTGCTATATTTTGTGATGCATCCAAGATAGGTCTCGAATGTGTGTTAATGCAGGAAGGCAAAGTAATATCATATCTGTCCCGACAACTAAATCATCATGAGCAGAATTATCCCACCCATGACTTAGAACTAGCAGCCGTAGTTTTAGCCTTGAAGACATGGCATCATTACCTCATGGGTAACCGCTGTGAGATTTACTTGGATCACAAGAGTTTGAAGTATATTTTCACCCAGAAGGAGCTGAATATGAGGCAACAGAGATGGATAGAGTTAATCAAGGATTATGACCTTGACATTCACTACCACCCTAGCAAGGCCAATGTGGTAGCGGATGCTCTTAGTAGACTGCTGTGTAGATTAAACACCATGATTATGAGGCAACAGAGATGGATAGAGTGAATCAAGGATTACGATCTTGACATTCACTACCACCCCAGCAAGGCCAATGTGGTAGTGGATGCTCTTAGTAGACTGTCATGTAGATTAAACACCATGATTAAGGAAGATCAGCCAAGTTTGCACGAGGAGTTGGAGAATTTTAGAATGGGGATAGTTAGCGAAGGATTCCTAGCCAGTATTGAACTTCAACCCACTTTGATCAGTCAGATAAAGGAAGCCCGGAAAGGAAATGCCAGTATTGACGGAATGAAGCGTCGTATCGGTACAGGTAAGGTACCCGGATTCACTAAAGATGAAGAAGGCGTTTTGTGGTATAAAGGACGTCTATGTGTGCTAGCAGATTCAGAGTTGAAGCAAGTCATTTTGCAGGAAGCCCATGATACTCTTTATTTTATTCATCCGGGAGGAACGAAGATGTATCAGGATTTGAAGGAGCAATTTTGGTGGCACAAAATGAAGAGAGAAGTCAGAAGCTATATCGCCAAGTGTGACATCTGTCAGAGATTCAAAGCAGAACACTAGCGACCCGCGGGACTTTTGCAGCCGTTGTAAATTCTGGAATGGAAATGGGATTCAGTTGGAATGGATTTCATCACCGGTTTACCTACATCTAGTAGGGGAACTGATTCTATCTGGGTCATAGTAGATAGACTATCCAAAGTAGCTCATTTCATACCCGTCAAGACCACCTATCAAAGCTCGAAGCTAGAAGAGTTGTACATTGCTAGAATGGTCAGTCTGCACGAAAACCCCAAGACCATTGTGTCAGATCGAGGAACCCAGTTTACCTCAAGGTTTTGAAAAAAAGTCAGGGAAGGATTAGGAACCAAACTAAACTTCAGTACAGCTTATCACCCACAGACCGAAGGACAAACAGAAAGAGTAAACCAGATACTAGAAGATATGCTAAGAGCCTGTGTATTAGAATATGGATCTAAATGGGAAGACTATCTGCCTTTCGCAGAATTCTCATACAACAACAGTTATCGAGCCAGTTTGCAAATGGTCCCACTTGAGTTTTTGTATGGAAGGAAGTGTCGTACCCCCCTGAATTGGTCGCAAGTAGGAGAGAGTCAGATATTCAGACCCGACATCCTACGAGAAGCCGAAGAGAAGGATCACAAGATCCGTGAACACCTCAAGACCGCCCAATCTAGATAGAAGAGTTACGCTGACAAAAGACGTCGAGACCTGACCTTCAATATCAGAGGCTATGTGTATCTCAAAGTATCACCCTTGAAAGGAATGCGGTGTTTTCAACTTAAAGGGAAGCTTGCACCCAGATATATCGGACCCTTCAAGATTTTAAGTCGCCGAGGAGAAGTATCCTATCAGCTAGAACTGCCTGAAGAGATGTTAGCTGTGCATGATGTGTTTCATATCTCGTTACTTAGGAAATGTTTAGAAGTTCCAGAGAAGACCAAAGTTTTCAAGAACATTGATCACAGAGCCGTGGATATCAACAAGGATTTAACGTATCGTGAAGTCCCCATTTGTATTTTGGAAGAAGCCTTCAGAACCACCCGAACCAGAAGTATCAAGTTTCTAAAGATCCAGTGGAGCAACCATACTGAAGAAGAAGCCACCTAGGAGCGAGAAGATTATATTAGGACTAAGTTTCCCAATCTCTTTAGTTCCTAGTTTTTCCAGAATCTCGGGACGAGATTCTGTTTAAGGAGGGAAGGTTTGCAACATCTCAAAAATATTAAAAGGAGAAAATCAATTTCCAATCATCCAAAAGTAGGGTTAACAAAAGCTTTTACTATTAAACACTATATGAATGCATGTGTGTTTGTTAATGATGTATGAATGCTTGTTATGCCATGTTTGATTGTTATATATGATGAGTATTAGTTTAAAGATCAAAACAATATCATCAATGTCAAATCCAAATCAAATCAAATCAAAAGAAAATCAAATTATAAGGCATATGACCTTATGGTCATTTTTGCCAAAGTTAACACCTAGCCCACTTTGGGCATCTCTATTAAATGATTTCAAACAGAAACCATTCCATTTCTTTTCTCACCTTGCTAGACCAAGTGACAATGAACACAAGTGAACTTTCAAAACTCACCAGAACATATTCAAATCCATTTGAGGGAATTTTCAAAATTGAATCAAGTGTATGCATCAAGATAGCCATTTTTCAAAAACCACTCAAACTTTCTCCACTTGACCAGTCCTTGCAACCAGAGACACTCAAGCATATGACCAACACACCCACCAAAAAGAATTTGAAAATTCAAATGCTTATTTCGTGCGGCCATTTGATCAAGCACTTAGCAGGCACAGTACAGATATACCGACTATACATTGTTTTGATCAATCTTGTGATCATCCTTGTACTCGACCTAGCCTCCACTACTCGCCCATGATAACCCTAGTACCAGCCCGTGGAATTGAGCCTCTCTCACTCGACCAAATGACCAGTGCAAAGTGGTACCCGACCATGCCATGTCGGCCGGACATGGACACGACGCCATAAGCCTCGCCGCCCTCGTCCATGACCACTAGGACATAGGCGTGACCTCACCGCACTCGCCAGTGTACTCCTCGGCCAACAACAGCCAGTGGAGACGCCAGCACCGTCGTGCCCATTTATCTCTCTGTCATGCCGAGCGCAAGCCAGAGCGCCGAGCCGTCCCGCACAACCACGTCGCGCCTTGCTCTCCCCTTGCATAAATGCAATCGCCATGACACCAGCGACCTCCTAGACATGCTCGTTTGATACCGCGCGACCCGTGACCACCGTACGCCGTGACGAACACTTGCGGTACCCAAGCAGAGCATGGACCTCCCCATCCGATTAAGACCGCGCCTCGCCATGCCACTGTGCGCATGATGATCGCCGAAGAGCACCGCGTCGACCTATACCCTCAGCCATACCGATAGCATCCTGTAGTGACGTTGCTGACGAGCCCGACCCATGCCCCAATGCTTCCCTCGCCCGGGGTATAAATATACCCCGCCCTGTGCCTCAAAACGCACACCATTCGACTCACCTCTCCCCCAGATATCCCTCTGACTCATCCCCGGAGCAAGTAGAGAAGCACAACACCGGAATTTCACCGGAGACCGCCGCTGCTGTGGTGGAGCAGAGCCATCGCTAGGAGCCGCCCCAAGAGCTGCCGCAACCACCAATCGAACCACCATCGTCGACCAGTTTGTTCGCCCCCATCACCGGACCTAGCTGGAGCCCTGGTAAGCTCCTGACGACCCCCACCATAGAGCAAGGGTTGAAATCCCCCGTGCGCCATGCGACGGACACGATGACGTTGAGCCATTGATCGTGCTCTAATCGTGTGGCCCAGATTGGCGCATACCGCTTCGCGTTAGAACAGCCGCTGACATGTGGGACCAACGCTAATGCAACCCACTGCGTGCACGCCATGCAGTTGGGTCGGCACAATATAGTTCCCGCGTGTTGCCCACGAATTCAAATTTAGATTTTCCTTTTATTCAAAAACCCTATTCAGTAGGTGACTTTGAAATTGAATTCCAGAAGTTTCACTGAACCAAATTGCATGATTCCAATTTTGTTAGAAAGGTAATGAAATTATCTAACCACTCCTGTTGGATTCAAACACTTTGGAATTATAGATCACCCACCACAAAAATGACAAGGCAGAGACTTTTCCAACTTTGAACATTTTTCTAAAATCAACCATAAATGCTTTTGAGTTGATTCCAATTCTCAAAAATCACATTTGCCATGCTCTATCTGAATATGTAAAAATATTTAGTTTTACATGCAGTGGTCATGGGCTAGTATTAAAAATGCTATATAGTCATTTTAATTATATTAAATAGGAATATTCAACTTTGTAATATATGCCAACCACTTTAAATCACATTCCCAAGTATTAGAATATGTGGTGATGACATGGTCAACATGATCCCATATTTTAATTGGAGAATATTAAATCTTAAGTAGTTGTCAATGAGTAGAAATTGCTTTTCCCAAAATAAAACAAATAAGACTATGTCAATATTTCATGTAGTAATTGAGATGATGCTAGATCATCTAGTGTGAACCTTTGTGTGATAAATAGAAGTAGCTAGGTATTTTTTGGTGATTGTGTACCTCGTATTTATTTATAGACGTTAGTACCAATCCGGGCTACGAGGAGGAAGAGTTCTACGAAGAAGAAGAAGAAGAGAACTTTGACAACTGTAACAACCAAGGCAAGCCTCACTATGCAAGCTAGCCTATTCAAGATACATTATGCATGCTATTGTGATGCAACCTTGATTACACCAATCCCAAGTTTTTACCTACAAGCTTTATTCTTTTACCTTTACCAAAGTTTCTTAAATAGTTAATTATTGGTGTTCAGTGGAAAAATAGGATAGATGCCATCAAGATCATAGAACTAAGCTTGGGTAGTTACACTTGACTAGCACCCCTCAATAGTGACACCCTCATTGATAGTTGCTAGTGCTAAACTAATATTGATCACTTTAGATGGGAACACTTGGAGAAAATGATTATGAAAACCTTAGAATGATGAGTCATTCTATTGATATGTTTTGACATGTGTTATGAAACACAATGATTTGAAGATGATACTGAATGAGGTATGTGCCTTGACTTTGATAAAAACAGATGGTTGGGTTCGGATGCGATACCATTCCAAATTTACGGTACAACCACAATACCTTAGTTGGGTAGGTCTTAACTGGAAGTTTATGTGTCTTAGTATGGGTTCCCTCGCGGAAAGAGGTTAAGCTGAGACTACCTCGTGAATATGAATGTCCACCTATGTAGTTCCTAGGATGGTAGATGGCCATGGCTGGGAGGCCAAGCTCATAGGGGAGGTGCCTATACTAGGGTGTGTAATTGAATGGTTAGGATTGATTATCCGCATACCAAGTATGATGATTCAGTGTTACCCCTGACGGATGTATCGAATTTTGTGGTGAAAGTGTACCACCTCTGCAGAGTGTCAAACTATTCGAATAGCCACGTCCTTAGTCATGGACAGTTGGATAGCATACTGTTCCGTTGTCAGATGTTTTCAAAATGACTTGTGACTGGAAATATGACTTTGACTTGACCATAACAGGGTTGTGGAAATGAAAACTAGGTTCCCACTTGCGTAATCTAGAGAATTAAAATAGGTCTTTACTACTAAGTACTTTTGAAATAAAATTTGCTTATTGCAAACAAGCCTAGATCTTAGGATTCCTACTAGAGTTGTCTTACTTACATTAGTGATAGTTTGCGAGTACTTTAAGAGTACTCATGGCTTTGTCCCTAGTTATTCCCATGGCCAAACTATGAAGAGGACTATCCGGAGGACGGCAGTAGGATGTCTACGATAACTAGGATCATCTCCCATCATCGGCATTGCCTATGACAATGAATATGGAGCCTCTACTACGTTTATTTCCGCTGCTTTGATGTGTATTAAGACTTGATCATGAGATCAAATATTTGTAAGACTATTATGGTTTGTAATGGATGATGTACTGTGTTACCAATTCTGTTATGTCTCGCAAAAATGGTATTCCTAGGATTGTGATGTACGGCATAACAGGCATCTGGACTTAAAAATCCGGGTGTTCACATCATTTCTTATGGATGACTCGACCCCATCTCAGGGGTAGTACTCCTCATTCGGCTTTGCTAACATAAGTAATGGCTGGGTCGGATCACCCAAAGCATATGAATCTACTATCTTGATTGTCTCGGCCAACGTAGTTGGTATATCTCTCCGCAATATTTGCCACAATACACTTGCGTGCCAGCACCACTGTGCAAACCATGCTATGGCCTGTGACTTGATTATCCCTTCACAGGAGTTATGCAAGGTACACCACTGGGTTAGAAACTCTCTATTGGTCTCATTGGGTCTATGCTTACACATTGACAACTGCGGAGGTCTGTTTGGCCTCTTATAAGTACTGGTGAAGCGGCTGACAAATACCTCTTCAAAATCCAACCAACAGTTTATGCTTCCTACTGGTAGATTGTTCAACCATATTCTTGCTGGTCCTTCCAACATCTGGGGGACGTATCTTACTGCTCATTTGAGGTTCCCTTGTGCAATATGCACGGTGGTGGCATAATCTATCAGACAATCCTGTGACTTGGTGTTGTCGTCATAAGGTTTTGTTCCCCTTGCTAGCTGAAAGTTCGGCACTAGCATTTCCCTCAGAATCCAAGGTCCAAAACATGCTGGACCTGGAGGACCCTATCCTTCCATTATTTCCGACATATAGATCCTATTCAACTTTAACCTTGCATCATCTGGTTGCAAGTTCCTATTTCCTAGCTAGGATCCCAATGGATTCCTCATCATCTGAGTAACCCGACATTGGCCATGGCTGAGTAACCATCATTGCACCGGTTCTGCATTGGGTGAGCATTTTGGTGCTGCATAACTAGTCCCGCACTTTGTTGTGGCCTAGGTGGGTTTTGAACTTGATACTGCTGCTGATGCTAATGCTGCCCACCAAACTAGTGATGTCCTTGATAGTAATGCACCCAACATTTCCCTGAGTCACATTACCCTGGCTAGGATTACCCCGCCCAACACTTCCTTGGCCTGCATTGCCTTGCCTTTCCCGCAACATTCGGGTCATAAGCCACCAACTGTTTGTTCCTCTTGCTGGAGTTCACACTCCCATCTCTCCTAGGAGCCACAACGGGTGCATGAGGCAATGATGTTGCCCCAACAGATTTTGCAGGAGCGCCCCCAACCGAGTGAACGACGTGGGAGCCTCCGTCTCTAGCCGGGTTTGCCCTAAGGATCTCCTCATTCTGCTAGTTTGCAATGCGCACCAACTCGTTCACCCTATACTGCTGCATATGTTGGGCCTCGCCGGATAAAGCTGGTATCTCGGTCACTGCCGCTTCTGTGGCTTTGAGGTTCTTGGCCAGGCTACTGTACTTTGGCACACCTATTGACAGAGGGTTACCCAAAGCTATAGATTTGGATCCACACTACTTATCTATCTCAGTAACGAGGTTCTTGCCCCTATTCCTCACACCATCTAAACGAGTTGGACTCATGGTAAACTTATGAGCCTTGATGTACTCGCGGAGTGTGATGTTAAACTCCTGCCGAGCTTGAGCTAATTGCCTAGCTCCCTCAAGCACCTTCTGTCGGGTTTCTTCCATCTCGGCATGTGCCTGAGCCGGATCTACTATAGGAGCAACTAGCGTTGTAAGTTTCTCTATGGCCCGCTGAAGGATGTTCTCTAGCCTTTCCAGTGGAGGAAACCTGGACCTAGGAGCTTTGGGAGTTATCTCCCCTTCCTCGAGTGGTTCTTTGCCGGCAGCGTCTCCCGACACCGTCATCATCACCTCCACGTTGTTTGCCAGGCCATTGATACGTCGGCCATGAGCCGCGTAGAGAGGAGGATCTACAGCGAGGATTACCCGCTGTAAGAACTTGTAGGACACGTCGACCGCGACATAAACCTTGTTCTCACCGAAGCTGACGAACTCGTCGTTGCATGGGAAGGGATGGTTGCCGAAGTTTCCCACGTTGTAGCTAACAAAGTCCAGCAAGACGAATCGCTGGACCAAACCGGAGACGATGCGCTCACCAGATGCGATGAAGTTTCCCGTCCGGATGAACACACTAGCTAGCGTCGCTGTTGGCCCCACGGTGGGGTGCCAACTGTCATGGTGGTGTCACGGCAGATGCCATAGGATGGCTAAAGTTGGGACCGGGTGGACGCTAGTGGAATCCGCGGAGGGATAGTGCGATGAATACCGCACACGAAGAACACACAGAACCACTCAACACACACGATATACCCAGGTTTGAGGCTCTCCTATTGAGATAAAACCCCTACTCCTGCATGCTAGATCTCATAATATGATGAACACTGGCTACAATGGCTCCTTGAGCTATATGCGAGAGGAAGAAGATAGAGCTCTTACCTTTCTCCGTATCGTATGTGAAGAACTAGATATCAAATGAACCGACCCTCTCTCTGGAGGCCTTGGCGCACCTTATAAAGGGGTGGATAGGTTACATCGAGGGCTGAGGTGGCTCGAATATTCCCAACATATTCTGGTACATAATTCGTTGGCTGGGCCTAGATCCTATTCCCATCATGGGGTCGCCCTGGATACCATCGATGGGACTTGACGCGTCCATCCTTTCATACTGTTGCCTTTTGACACTGTCCCGTCCAGGAAATCCTTGACGTGACCTAGCTCCGGGTTTTAGTGGCACGCTTGATTTATGCGTGCTTATCTCCTTTAGGAATCCTAGAAGATACAGAGGCGCTAACCTATAGGCCGCCTCATCCCTTCTGGCATACGCCAACCTCTATGTCGCCCTAACCCAAATGACTCGGCCTGGAGGAACCTGCATAGGAGAAACAACATATATGTTATGCCGACATACGGTGTATGTCGGCTAGGTCTTGTCGGGTTAACCCGGCTTGGGTAACTCGGTCTTTACTCGGCCGACCCATATATGTCAACCTTTTTTCTGGTCAACCTTATCCATATACCTTAGCTTGACCCTACCGGGGGTCATCCCCCGACAGCCCTCCTCTTCCCAAGTGGTTTCATCCTCGGTGAAGAGGATGATGGTCGGCGTCGGCATGCATCCCTGAGTGAGGCGCAGGGACCTAATCGCTTTTTTAGAAAAGTGTTTGATGTCCTTTGTTCTTGTTTCTAGGACCTAGTTGTAATTTTTATTTTTTTTGGGATCCTTCTTGTAATCCGTACCACAGCTTGGATTTGGATTTAATGCAGCACTGTAGGTCCTTGGGACCTATCCCGTTAAAAAAAATATGTAAATTGGAACCCGGTCATCTCATGTACAGTACATGTGACATGCCCGTCGTGGGTTTTTCTTGTTTTTTCCCTTCCGAGACCGCTTCACGTCCTTTGAGCTAAAGTGGTTTAGACGATGCATTGTGGTTTATAATTTTTATCCTGCATGGAACCTGTTACCCATCTTTTTGAGTTTTCCTTTTCTAATATATCATGCAGTTTTCCTGCACGGTTCGAAAAAAAATCCTGCACGAACCTGTTTGCCTCCCCTGACCCAATCCACCGATAGTATTACTGTTTTTTTATATTAATTGCAAACTAGTTCTCAGTCGATGCCTAGAGCGTTCATTAATCTCGGTGGATGCTTTACCTGGAGCGTGATCATGTGTTTGCCTTGAGGCCATAGCTGGGCGTGGGAGCCTGGCCCGACCTGAAAAAACCTGACGGTCAGGCCTGGGCCTCAGATCTGTAGCCCGTGACTACATGGGCCGGGCTCAGGCCGAAGAAAGCCCGGAAATAAGGAGATGCCTAGCCCGCGGTCTGACGGCCCGAAGGAAACTGTACTGCATGGGTCGGGCTTGGGCCTATATTTGGGGCCTATCAGCCAGGCCGGGCCGGGCTCAGTCTTAGAAAATGTGCGGGCAGCCTTTTTCCGCCCAGCCCGTGGCCCGAGAAATGCCCAGTATACTTGAGGCATGGACTCTGTGGTCTGCACGTACTCCTTCCCGTGGATGATGGGCCTTTGTTTTGGCTTGCTAGCTGCTGCTTTCTTCTTCTTTTAATTATACTTTCTTCGACCCAAATTATTTAACTTAGATTTGTTTAGATTCGATTGTATATAGACATGATTTAGTATTAGATACATCCATACCTTGACAAATTTGAGTCAACTAATTTGGATCGGAGAGAGTACCATCGTGTTTCCTAAGTTATGATCTAAGGGCTGATAGCATAGCTATTTTTTTCCGGTAATATCCAAACAATAGCTAGCTGACCATCACTCTTTCCCTAAAAAGAGCTGACCATCACTCAATCAGAACCTGACATGATACACTAAAAAAATATGCTCTCTATCAAAAAGAGTTTAAATCATTAAAAATACTAGCCGCTATTAATTCTTGTATGGCAGACAAATAGTTTTATTCTCAGCCATACGATATCATTAAATCTGAGTTGTAGCCCACTTGTAACTCGCATCCAAGATGAATCACGGTGAAAAAGAATTTTTTTCTCAGTTGCAGCCAACTTGCAACTGAAAAAAACTCAATCGCAACCTACGTGGAATTGAAAATCTGAGTTGCAAGGAAAACTCAGTTGCAATCCACTTAAATCTAAAAAATTTGCAAGTGGAATAAAAACAAAGTTACAACTAGAACAAAAACCGAGTTGCAACCCACTTGCTACTAGAAAAATACTTAGTTATAACCCACTTGCAACTAGAAAAATACTTGTTACACACCTGCAAATAAAAAAAATACTTTGTTACAACTCACTTGCAACTGAAAAATCTCGGTACAACTTACTTGCAACTGACAAAAATCTTAGTTAGGGTTCAATATTTTTTTGGTGCTATTGAAAATGGTTTGCATCGCTTGTCACAACCATCGATTCTGTCAAGTCCAAAACGAGTATCAATAAAATAATAGAACTTAATGACTAACCATTTCTTTAAAAAATAGGACCAACATATTTTTTACTAGTTGAGAAAAAAACGACTGATGAGAAACGGACATAGAATTAAAACATGAAAAAATTGTTTAAAAGGAAGAAAACCTGGAATCTACAATAAAGGACAACATAAACAAGAGCCAGTACAGAAACAAAAAAATCATTGGCGTTTTCCTTTTAGAAAAACTAACGTTCAGCATGCTCACAGAAGCCCAAAGGACTGAAAGTTTCTTTGTTGATCAGAGCAGAAATGGAAGAGGATCACACTCGTCCGTGCAAGATGACAGTGTTCATTGGAAGAAACTTTGGGCTATCAAAGCACCAGGGAAAATGAAGATTAATTTATGGTGTTTTGCTCATGATTGTCTGCCATCAGTCTCTCAGCTGGTCCAGTGGCATATTCCAGCGTCAGCTGCCAGTGTCGTGTGCGGCAGAGAAGAGACTGTAGCCCATTGTTTCTTGTTCTGCCGATATGCGAAGGAATTCTGGCGTGTGATCAAACCTTTGTTTGGTTTCCATCTCCATCGTAAGACCTTCGTGTGCCCTAAATCTTGGCTGTTCGATTTCTTGTCAAGAACAACTGAAAAAGAAAGAGGATGGTTCTGACAGTTGGTGTTTGACATCTATGAACCGCTCGCAATGGTTTGAGGAATGGAGATTCTTTGAGACACCCACACAGTGTTGTTGAGCAATGCAAAGCTTATGTCGATATGACTGAGACGCATATTTTCATTCCAGCTTCTTCTACTAGGCGTGAGGCTTCCTGCTCTTTACCCCGTTGGTCTCCGCCGCCTGAAGGAGTGGTTTATATTAATGTGGATGCTGCTCTCTTTCCTTCATCTCGCCGAATGGGAATTTGCATTGTAATCCGAAGCCACAATAGCGAATGATTGTTTGCTTGCAGCGAGCTAGCTGAGGAGGTTACAGTGCCTGAAATTGCTAAAGCGATGGCCCTCCTCCGTGCAATGTCCCTTGCCGGTACTGAAGGTTTCGACAAGTTGGCCGTGGCTTCTGATTGTCTCTCCTTGGTTCACAGGGTCACTGGTTCTGATACTGATCACAGCCAAGTGGGAGTTGTTATCCAGGGCATCAAGGCTCAAGCCGAGGAGTTCTCTTCGGTGGATTTTATTCATATTTATCGTCATTGTAATGTTGCGGCGCATACTTTAGTTTGCTCTGCGGAGCAATTTATTTCTGCGATCTTTAGAGATGTTATCCCGAAATGTATCCGGCAGACAATTTGTAATGGTTTATCTAATCAATAAAGTGATGTATTCTAAAAAAAAAGGCCAAAGTCTCACGTTAGAATCTGTCGTATGCACAAAACAGAAGAACATGAAAGCCGTATGCCCCTCAAAAAATGGGAAAGCCGTATGCAACAAGAAAAAAACCCATGCATGCTGCTGGAACAAATAGACAAGAGATAAAAGGCCCGCTAGCAAATACCCCAATTTCAACCCAGGGTCACGATTATCTATACTTAATCTATACCTAATAATAAAGGACGAAGTGTTTCTTCCGGTCCAACACTTTTTTTGACCCTTTTACCCTCTCATCCAACCAAGTATAACCACCAGCCACGGGTAAATATTTCTTTTTTTTTTGTCTCACGCCGCTCCAGCCCTGTTGGGTTTGTTTTTGTCTCACGTCGCTCCAACCCTGTTGGGTTTGATTTTCTTTGTCTCGGCCCGACCCAGCGGCTCCATCCTTTTCTCAGGCGTCCAGAAGTCTGAATTCCGTTTAAGGAATAGTCCCACATCGCTTCCTTAAATCGACATCCACCAATTTATATACTTTGCGGATTGACTAGAATCAACAAGCTGCCTCTAAAATCAACATCAACAAGCTGTTCTCAAATTTGATGACGCCTAGAACAACGAGAGAGATAGCAGCCAGACACAGAACAGAACGACGATGTTTGGACGCCAGGAAGATTGCTGGGCAAAAGGGAAGGTGAGGTCATGCAGCGACCGGGACACAGGACAGACGAGCGCCGGTTGGCTCAAGCGGGCAGAGGAGACCCATGATGGAGGCGTCGGGCTCGCTCAAGATCGACGAGCTCGCAGGCAGAGAGGTGGCGGCGGACATGGAGATGGGTTGGAGCGAGGAGGTTGACCCGGAACGGTGGACGGCAAAGCTGCGACGCGAGGATGCAAAAACCTCGGTCCGGCTGAGAGAGTCTTGTGGCCGAGGGCCAGGCCAGACGCGCCGGATGGAGCAGAGAGTCCATGGCGAGGGCGTCGGGATCGACGGGCTCACGCAGGCGGGCGGCGACCGCCGATGAAGACGAAGCGGGGGGCGTCGACCAGGGCACGGCCGCAGAGCTACGGGGTGTGAGGGGATGGGATGGGGCAAGGCCTCGGGTCCGAGCTTGAGAGTTGGTGCGGCAGAACCTTGGGCCAGACGGAGCGGCCGGTTGGGGTGCCAAGCGAACCTGAGAAGAAGGCGGAGGCGGACATGGGCGCGCCATGGAGGCGCGGCGCATCTGATCGAGGAGAGCCAGCGGCGGCAGACTCACGCGAGGAAGAAGGAGGCGGAGATGGGGGAGCGGGGCGCGTTTGGGTGGAGTGTGTGCGGCGCGGGGAGAGAGAGACGTGTGGCTCCCCGTGAGTGGTAGGTGGCGTCGGTGTGCGTTGCTGCCGCTGTGTGTGTGTTGCGTTTGTGTGTAGGTCGGGTCGATGCGTTTGCAGCGTGCTCATTGTGCTGGACTCTATTGGAATTTCACCTTAGGTGAGGTTGCGGGCAGAGGATTTTGAGGATAGATACCGAGGGACAAGGAAAACTGCGCTGATAATTGCATCGGCATGCTAGAATATTTTCTATTTGACATAGCCCTCAGTAGATCAAAAAAGATAAAAGATTAAGAAATGACAGATTGAGGTTAGGAAAACATGGCCTGATCAACTTTAGGAAAAATTTAGGTCATATCGACATTTTTCATACTCCTTCCGATCCACATTAGTTGACTTGGATTTGTCTAGATTCGGATGTATCTAGACATGTTTTAGTGCTACAAACATCCGAATCTAGAAAAATTTGAGTCAACTAATATGGGTTGGAGGGAGTACATATATTTATTTTTAATCCCGATGCAACGTAGGGGTACTTTTGCTAGCATGGCCGGTTGGGCTGGGTTCTATTTTTTTAATAGATATTTAAACAAGTTTGGACGACCAAACGAGTTATTTATTTTCTTTTTAAAATAAAGCTAGAAAGGACGGGAGATATTTATATTAAACCAAAAGAACAATTTAGAACAATCTAAAATATAGTTTACAAAAATAATTTTAGGGTTATGAAAAGTATTCCATAAATTTGCAACATTTATATAAAGTAAAAAGAGAATGCGACCTACTATAGTTGTATGGTACAAAATATATCCGCAGCAATTATTTAGTAAAACTTTTTTCACTAAAATTTAAAAGAAGTAAAATTTACGAGTACATCCCGTTGCAACGCACGGGTTTTTTTGCTAGTAATAATAAAAGACGAAGTGTTTCTTCCGGTTCAATATTTTTCTAAACCGATTTACCCTCTCACAAGACCACTTATTACCCCTAACGCCACCGATAAGTTTTCTAGACGATTTTTTCTGATTTTCTCTCTCCCGCGTTACCTGGACTTGGGCTCATCCTTTGTTATGATCCACATGGTCCACAGGACAACCGCCCCCAATCCCCCAAGACCGCTTCTCCCACCGAATTGCATACCACGCACCTCCCCCGACCGCGGCGGCGCAGGACAACCGGGCAGGAGGAAAGGGGCGACGGAGGGATGGCCTGGGGAATAGCGGTTCTCGACGGAACGGGGACTGCCGCAGTCCGGAGACGCACACTAACTGGGCGGTGGCCTTTCCCGCACGGCACCCACGCCTCCTGCCTCCCACGACCAGAGAAGAACATGCCCGCCGCCCATCGGGTCCATCGCGGCGACCGTCGCTCCGTCCTCTCCACACTGATTCGTTCCTCTTTCCCCCGATCCGTACCCCATCAGAGTCCACCGTGTGAGCCGCCCGTCGCCCCAACCCTGATTTGTTCCTCTTTCCCCCCAACCCGTACGACGGTTGGATGCAACACGATCTCTGCTCGGACCACGCTCGTGTGAGATGGCTGATATGGATTCTACTTTGCCTGCTTATAAAAAGGACTAGATTCAGGCGGCGAAAACAGCCGACCTGATTTCGATGGGGAGGCCTAATTCCGGCGAGCTGCGAGGATTTTAATTTGCGTCAACAGAATTACCGTCATGCTGAATCCAACCCCTCCTCTGTGCGGACCTGCTGAATGCCTGAATCCCGATGGGGCAGACCAATTCGGGCGAGCTAGGAGGCTGGACGAGGCCATGGACCTGCTCGGCCGGACGCCGGAGCACGGCGAGCACCTATTCTGGGCCACCATCCGAAATCAATCTGTTGCGTGTAAGTACATGGGTACTTGATCTATTCAATCTGAGGCAAATTTCATTACACGTTCATCTGATCAATGAGCGAGTAGTAGTTGATTCATAATTTAGCTGTTTTAAAGACACTCTCTGCTTTTGATTCCAACTGCTGTACTATCTGCATGTTGTTTGATGAATAGCATAGTGATCCTGGATATACGAGGAGTTGACTTATAGACAAATCCAGAAGTAGATTGGATGTTTGAATATCCGTTGTAGTTTACGAATGGGAGAAATAAGAAGTAAACACCAACTTAGCAGTGGTCATGCATACCTTTAAATTGTTGTTGCTCACCGTTTGTGTTTTTATCTAGCCGTGTCCTGTAGGTAGGTATGCATGCGTGTGTGTTGGATCGGTGTTGTGAGTCCAGCTTGCCTGGTGGTCCGAACATGTATGGCTTTCTTTCTTTTTCCATATGCTTTTAAAAATAATAAGAATAGAAATATAGAAATAGAAAGAGAGGCTTGATGGACATGATACCACCAAAAGGAAGATGTAATCCATAAACTTGTACTTGGAATATAATTCATAGGCTCAACAACTTTGTTGTTGTGCCGCAACACGCGGGCATTGTGCTAGTAATAATAAAGGACGGATTGTTTCTTCCGGTCCAACACTTTTTTGAACGGTTTTGCCCTCCCACCAACGGAGGAATTACCCCTGTTACCACCGGTTAGTGGGAAAAACTGTTCATTTGGAAAAGGAAATTGATTGTTCCGCTAAGTTCATCGCGGGAACAATTCAAAAAAAAAAGTTCATCGCGGGAAGCTTCCGGAGACCGCGCCCCGACCCACCCTCTCGCGTGCCGTAACCATCCTTGACACCAATCTGACCCAATCTTTTCCCCTGCAGCACACCATCCCTCCTCTATTTGTAGACACGCCCCCGCTTGATTTCGATTGAAACTAGGGCAGAGAAGATCTAATCGAGACTTCCATAGTTCTACGTGAATCTTCCTCTCGATTTCGATCCAATCGAGACTTCCGCACAGGCGCTGCCCGTCGTCGTTCGCGTTCTGCATCTCCAGCAGGTCTCAATCAGGTTTGATCTGTTCCGGCCTCACCGATTTGGGGCTATTTCCTCACACCTTGGATGCTCCCCGTCCCTGGCACGACCGGTCATGTGGAGGTCCAGCAAAAGAAGGTCGTGCTCCTGCCAAAACCGCTCCCAATCGGCGCCCTCCCCGTCGTTGGCTCCGCACCACTGTTGATCTTCCCGGATTCCGCGCACCACTGGCGCCCCCTCCTCCCCCGGTGAATCCATAAGGAACATGAGGAACAAGGTAGTCGGCTACCGTGGCTGGAGGCAGGAGTTCCCGGTCACGACGCAGGAGCTCAAGAAGAAAGGCTATGACCGACGGAGGCGGGGTCGCGGCAATGGCGCCCTAAATCCAGCCAGCGCAATCTTATCAGCGTGGCCATGGGGAGCGCTGCGAGCTTGGGGCGTGAAATCCTAATTGATTCTTCTCCGATCTGGAGGTAGGCATCGCAGCTGGAGGTCGAGCTCGTGGGAGGGTCACCGCCGCGCGAGGTCGCTGGCGGGGGATAGTGAAATCTTGCATGACGGGGAGGAAGAGACGCCCAACTGGCGATCCTGCTGCCTGCATGACCTGGCCTTCGGCTGTACGGATTCCACATTCGCGAGCTGCTACTCCTCTACTCCCACCCGGCAACTTCCTCTAACTCTCTACACACTGACATCCAGGACAAGCCGCTATGCAATGTTAATATCGGGTTATATTCAGAACAGATGCAGTGCCATGTATGTGGAAAAATAACTGCATGTTTTCATTATAGATATGGGTTTTGATTTCTGACGTTTACGTAGCAAATGCACTTGTAGGAATGTACAGAAGATCTGATAATTTGATGGCAACAGATGGCGTGAAATTTCAGCAGAAAATGGTTCAAAACTGTATATTACAGCTACCTGCTATTCAGAACAAAGGGATGGAAGTAGCAGTCTTGAAGAAATTGTACTATTTACATTCCAAGAAGAGAAAGATCATGAAACATCTGCTCATGCAAGGAAGATTTCCATTGGTGCTGCTTCTCAATTCTATGAAACTTCAATACCCATCCACGTGCTTAGACAGTAACTTAGATAACACTTCTCAATTCTATGAAACTTCAATACCCATCCACGTGCTTAGACAGTAACTTAGATAACACTTCTCAATTCTATGAAACTTCAATACCCATCCACGTGCTTAGACAGTAACTTAGATAACACTTCTCAATTCTATGAAACTTCAATACCCATCCACGTGCTTAGACAGTAACTTAGATAACACTTCTCAATTCTATGAAACTTCAATACCCATCCACGTGCTTAGACAGTAACTTAGATAACACTCACGGGGAACGGAGAAATGGTAAGTGCAGCCAAAGCAATATTTTCCTAGATAAGAGTACAAAATATCAAGGAGACAGGTGGATCTGTTAAAGCTATTTAGCTTCTTATTATTACAGGCGGACAACACTTGATGTGACCAATTCATTCTCAGATGTTTTTTTAATGTATGTAACTAGGCAAGTGAGCTTTTAGCCCAAATAAATCATAAATACACATTTATACTCACACAATGTATACTGAACAAAGTTTTTTTTATGGAACATCTCGTGGGATGGGTTTGCTGACCTTAAATAGAATGTCGGAGTGTAAGGTACTGCTAGGAATTTCTCTCAATCTGATTCTCTCTCACAGGGATCAGAAATGTTCTTGCTCGTTCCTCCCAGCCGCCCACCGAGCAAGTCTGATTACACACGGCAGTGCCGTCCTGTGCCAAGCCAAAAGCCAATCCCCTCCTCCTACGGTTCTACTCTAAATAGAAGAGACACTCAGGTTACATGGGTCTAGCCCAATACATGGCCTGCAAGCCAGCTGGGCTTCCTCGTCCGTCTTCTGGGCCGAGTCGACTCCTGGGTAGCCCGTGGAGTATCCGGGTCGCTGACACGGAGCAGGAGCTCATGAACTGTGACAACATCCGCAACGATGGTTGCGACGACGGGCTCATGGACTACGCCTTCCAGTTCATCCACAAAAACAGAGGGATCACCACGAGTCAACTACGCGTATCAAGGCGTGCAGAACATCTGTGACCTGTCCAAGGTGAATAATAGACGGCAGGTATAAACTTTGCCCAGTGGAGAATTTGAAATTTTCCAATGGTCTGCAAATTTCCTATCCTCCCACTCCAGTGCAGAGGTCGGTTTCTAACCATTGACCTCAAGTGTTATTACTTTACTGCACATAACGAGCTTATTTTTACTCCATTTGAACCGATGATCCGTGATTAACCAAAAAAGTTTTTGTCTGTTCCATAAAAGGAACCAGTCTCCCACTTTTCTCTGGATCATCAATGGACCAAATTGTGCTTTTAAAACATTCTCAATATCATGCAATTATCAGTGAATTCAGACGTTGTTGGGTCGCCAGTATTCTGGTGGGCATTTTTTAGTGCAGCTCAAGTTACTTAGCCACATAGTTTGTTGGGTATCAACACTAATTACTTAGATCTCCATTCTCCCAGGTCCAAAGGATGAGGCTAATGCTTGTGCAAGTTCATTTGATTTAAAGTATACTCGGTAGTTTGCGAGCTTTTTTCCTAATGGTTTTACACAAACATTATTTATTTTAGAGAGCTCGCTCATTAGTCCCTCCACTAGAATAGATACTGGATTGTTCCTACTCATAAATTTCTTATTTTCTCTAGTACAGTGGTTTAAGATTTCGGTATATTGCATATAAACACTGCTGGTATGTGTCAAATTGTAAGAGTGGAAATTTAATGTTTAAGTCAAGCTTTCCTGTTTAGGCATATTGCCATGATTATTCCAGCCTGTCCTTTGGATTTATTGTTTCATTATGCTGGAGCAGAGACTATAATGAAATTTTATAGTGTCAGCGGTGCTAGTGGATGTTTTGTTGTTAGGGCAATTTCTATGAAATCTGTGTGACAAGGGACATTGCTCTGAACCTACCGGATGTGCCGCTCTGAATCTCCTGTTGGAGGACACGGCTGGAGGCCCGGGTTCAGCGCCTCTGGATGGTGCGACCTGCTACGCGTGATGCTAGCTCGAGACGAAGCAAATGTTATTCCCTTCCCTATCGTCCATTGATCCCCCGCAAAGCACAGGACAAATCAAGAAAGGTATAGCTTATTAATTTCAGTAAGTTCAGTTCAGAAAAATATTGGGGCCAAATGTATCTTAACTTTATTAATTTTTTAGAGCATGGCAACATAAATTGCAGAACATTATGTCAGGTCAACACATAAACTTTAACAACATGGTGGCTTGCAATTCTGAGTAAGAATATGAAGTGTACCTTTTAAAATCAGAATGCAGATTATGGATATCAGGTCAAGATACAAATAGTATCTGGGTTGCTTTTTTGCATGGAAGTCCACCTTTGGAATAAAGCTATTTAAGTAGAATATAGATCATCAGGAGCGAGTGAGTTCTGATATGGCATTTACAGCAAGATGTGTTTCCAGTGGGCTATGGATCATGTTTAACTTCACGTGGTCTTTACCATCTGGTGAGGGTGAGTGGAGGCTGGTTCTGAACTTCTGCTCAACCTATGGGTGTTGGTGTCTCTCCTTTGAATTTTCTCTCCCTTTTGCTAATATACTCGTGCGGGTGCGAATAGCGTATGTTGATTGTATCATGTTTCATAAGTACACATGTGGAAAAATTGGCGGAACTTCACTCGACTGTCCAAGAAATTCAGATTTTTTTCAATTCATTATTTATTTTCAGTGTGTGTTTTTATCCACATTTAAATCAATTCTTCTTGTCTAAAGAACATTCAATTACAATCACCTGATTCCCTAGTAGTCTTCCGCAGCAACGCGCGGGTATTGTGCTAGTATTCTAAAATACACGAATGTTAGCATCCTAATCGAACGGTTCTCATATGGACTGAGAACTAGCAAGTTCTCGTACGCCTATTAACAAGCAAATCCGATATTTATTTATTTTGATAAAATGCGATATTAATTTTACCGCAATGTTGTCGTACAGTACATTTTTCTACAGTGGCTAAGTTTAATCTGGCCAAGCGGTCTTCGATGCGACAAGGACGAGAGGGACGGGACGACAAGTGGAGTATGTAGGAGAAAGAGGAACCCTTCGTCCCCCGCGGGCGACCGGGGCGACGAAACCCTAGCTCTCCTCTCGTCCCCCTCCCTCCTCCGCCGCCAAGGGCGGGCAAAGCCAGCGGTCTTGGCGGCGGCCTTCTTTCCCGGACGCCAGAGGTCGCGGGCGGCGATGGCGGCGGCGGTGGCGGGTCGGCGGTGCTCGGCGGTGTGGCAGCGGCCGCAAGCGGGCGGATCCCACGGAGGGCGGTGGGCGGCGTGGTCGGGGGGCTCCCGTGGCGTCCTCCTCCTGCTCTGGAGGCAGCGTCATCGGAGGCCCTCTTGGCACGCGGCAGCCTTGGCCCGCTTCGTGCGGCGGCGTGCGGCGATTTCAGACGAGTGAGGCGGGGACTGCTGGCCTGTCGCGGCGACGACAGGCCAGGTTTGGGCCGGGCCCGATCTGGGCTAAGCGTGCCCTTTCCTTGGCTTAAGGCGCGGATCTGGGCAGGCGGGCCTCGATCTGGGCAGGCGAGCCTCGAGGAGCTAGTCGTTGCCTCTGGTGCAGTGCTCGCATATACCTCTCGACTCCACAGTCTTGTAGAGCTGTGTTCATGCGTTAAGGCGTGCATGGACGGGTCATGGGGTGTGGCTAGGGCGGCGGTGGTCCGTTGGCGGAAGCACATCACCGTGGTGGCGCTACCACTTGGCGGCGAGGATTTGCGACGACGGTCCTCTGGTGGGCCGAGGAGTAAGGGTCTCACGCTTGGGTTGGCGGAGCGGTGGCACCTAACTGCGGTGAAGCGGTGGGGCTTCACGAGCTGTTTAGGCTCGGCCAGACGATGAGGCCGGTTTGCCTGACCTCATCCGGTCGGCTATCGCCTTCGGCGGTGGAGGTAGTTCCTTCCGCGTGCTACTGTACCGCCGACCCTCGTCGAAGCCTCTTCTCTTCGGTTGCACCAGCCTCGCAGCGTGGGTCTCGGTGAAACGACGGGGATGACTTCAAGACCGCGGTGGCGTATGTTGGTGGGAGTCGAGATTGGTGGAGCAATCCGCGTCCGTGAGTGTGGTTTTTGAGGGTCGGAGAAATCCTTGTCGTCTAGAAACCGACGCTGTGACGCCTGCGGGTGTCGCTGTCCTTCTTGAAGGGCATCGGGTGTATCTCTTCCCCACCTCCCGTTGCGTATCGGGGGAAACCCTAGGACCAGTCCGGACAGCACGGCGCGTTGTCGCTTCCCTTCTTGGAGGTGCTGCTTGATCTACGGACGCCCGAGCGCTAGGATCGTGGTGGACATTCTCCGGGCGAACGCGGTTGCGGGTCATTCTCGGTTTCGTTGAGCCACTATCGTCGGCTTTGTTTTCTCTTATTTTTCTTTTCTGTTTCTTTTCTCTTTCTTTATTTCTCTTTTGGGCGTTGTGCTGTCTGGCCTAGCAGCGGTCTTATGTTGTTGGCTATATTTATATAGCTGGGCGTATGCCTGTTTCGAGGAGGAGAAAGAGGAAAAGGTCATGGTGGGCTTCTACGATAGTGGGAATGTGGGATGGGCCTACCGCTGTTGCTGTCGTGTCACCTAGGTTTGTGCTGACCGCCGACATGGAGTCGCGTTGTGGGCTCCCCGGTGAAGTGGTTGTTGGGCTTTAGCATTCGGCCTGAAACTAACACGTTTCTTCCTTTTAGGACGAGCACGTTCCGTGTTTGTATTTTTCTTTCCTGGCCACTCCACTCCATTCTCTACTTTTTAAAAAGAAATTTGTTGGCAGGGACACTCTAATGGTGCTAGTGGCTCTGGATGGATTAGAAAATTGACAGGAAAAGCAGTGATGTTATTGCCTCGAGACCCAGAAAAGAGAGGGGGAAACACGCATGTGTGATGAGTGCTGAGTATGGGCGCACATGTGGTAAGAGACAAACACGACGAGAAATCTATGCGGAGATATTTGATGCGATGACCGCGTCGATCATGTACACACAGATACAAAAGATTTAGTACACTCCTAGGCCCAATTTTGTTATCCTAGGGGGCAAAAGGCTTAGACTAGTCTCAATGGGGTATAAATAGCGATGTAATGAAAGAATTGTGTTGAAAAGGTCGTATGCATAGAATCATGAACTAGAAAAACTAATTCTAAATAAATCTTGTACACAAATTTGCATTGAAAAATTCTGCAAAACAATAAATATACTAAGATTATGATACTAGTACATGATACTATGCATTGTGGAGATGGTATCATATATATATGATACCATCTCCTATCATATATCAGATGGTATCATATATCAGATGGTATCATATATATATATGATACCATCTCCTATCATATATCAGATGGTATCATATATATATATGATACCATCTCCTATCATATATCAGATGGTATCATATATATATATGATACCATCTCCACAATGCATAGTATCATGTACTAGTATCATAATCTTAGTATAAGTATCATGTATATGATACAATCTCCACAATGCATAGTATCATGTACTAGTATCATAATCTTAGTATATTTATTGTTTTGTAGAAACTCAATGCAAATTTGTGTACAAGATTCATTTAGAATTAGTTTTTCTAGTTCTACGTGCTATGATACGGTATCTACCTATGATACCAACACAACCTCTTTTATCATTAATTAGCATGTCACGTTAGAATTTTGCCAACATGGCATGCATGATACTGTCTATGATACCTTCATGAGACTAGTCTGATACTCGCCATTTAGACTAGTCTTACTGTAGTATTATCAATTTTGTTTTGGTGCGGGAGGACTGAGCATGCTGCGGTTGGGTGGTTGGGGTAGCTAGCTGCGTTGCATGTCCACGAATCAAGGCGCCCCAGTTGTGGACTAGGTCTCTGGACCGGAGAGGTCGTAGCACCATTCAACTTTGGACGCACCGGAGTCGCAACAATGATTTTGGTCCTGATGTGGGCGCGCGCACGGAAAGGAGCGCTGTGCTGGTGCTGGTGCACATCTCTGTCAAGTCATGTGACCAGGACGTAGCAGCTCGGATTTGGTAGGAGTATAGCCGTGCATATGCGTGTGCGTGGGAAATGGGCGACACCAATACGTGATCAATCCAGCTGATGCACATGGAATACAAATCATCCTCAAGTGCTCCTACCAGCAATTGATGCATGACGCGGACAACATATTAACGTGCGTACACTTTTTTATTCTTTTGAGATTTCAGCACTCCTACATAAAATAGTCTTCCTGGTCTCTGGGGGAGGATTTTAGTACTAAAATAGTTTTTGGAATAACAGTAATTAATTAAATTAATAACCTAGCTAGCTGGCTGGTTCCTCCGCTCGATCCGATTAATCAGCTACACGTGCCTTGTGTACACAACACAGCGCCGTCTTTGGCGGCTTGTTGTCCCCTCGTTCTGTGGACACTCTGGGGCTCGTGTTCTCCCTTGCGTTACTCATCCCGGCATTCAGCCAAACACACACAAGACAACACGCGCCCGATCGATCCATTGGCGCATTTCCTCCGATCGATCGTTCGTGCCTCATTTCCAACGACGAAGAGTACTCAGGTGATGAGTTGACGCACCCCGGCCCGTCCAAGACAACTCGATCAAACAATTCGATATGGCGGCCATGGATCCCATCGCTATCGACGATCAGACCGCCCACCAGATTGGCGTCGGTACGTACGTCCAAATCTTATCTCTGTCAATCTCGCTGTCTGTCCGTCTCTCTGTATATTATTACGTTCAATTTCGGGTTTCCTTTTGCCGATGATCGTTCTGGATCTTCCTAGTCCTACTATACACCATCCATTCACCGTTATAATTCCAAGTGTACGTTGTTATGGCACGATAAAATGTGTAAAGATCGGAGAACGTCATCGGTAATTATGTCCAAACTTGTCTTATTCATCTGTTCCATTCTTCATTGTCACTCTTGATTTTTTTTTAACCATGGTCACCACCTTACACTTTGTCCAATGGATACGTAGGATTCAAAACTTCTAAAAGAGCTTATCTAGACGAATTTTGGGATAAATAGTAGCACTTATCACAAATGTATAATAACTGGGGTAAAACGTGGAATTCACCCGTATATTCCATATGATTCAATGCGGATTATTTTACAAGAATGTAGTTTTTCTAAAAAAAAGATATGCATTGTTGCATCTTCAAACTTAATTTAGTCCAAGTACAAGAGAGTCTCGATCCAACCACGCTTGGTGATCTTGGATATAAATAGATTCGCCAGGCGATGACGTGTGTCATGGATCGAGTATTCGAGTACGAGATTTCAAAAGGTCGTTACGTTACACGGACGTGTGCCTACCACAAGAAGAAAATGGACGGCGTCAATTATAGCTGGGCTGGAGCATTCGGCCCGTCATGCAAGTTCCGTCCGTGTCTTCCCCTCTTTTTCTTCCCTCCTTTTGAATTCTTTGGAAGCTTTAGTTCAGATTCTCACTCAAAGCAGTATTGGAAGGACTAGCGTGTACACAAGTCCACGGACACGGGACCATACAAAAGTTCCTTTGAGATGTATACAAAAAGTTTCCTTTTTCTTGTACGACTATTGGAAAAAGAAATGGAAGATTTCTACATGTGTAGGTGCATGAACGAGAGGGACATGCCGATTTTTTGTGTGCAGAACCTCGTCAAGAGGAAGGGAGCTACTGCACATTCATACTCAAGACTGGGCAGATTTGGAGGAAAAGATCGACGAAAAGCCATGTATGTAGACCCTGGTTGATAAAAGGACAACCATGTAAAACAATGACAAATGAAACGAACTGTATAGGCTGGGAGCACTGGCTCTTCGAAACAAACTTTCACGCCGTTATATTAATATAACAATACAACGTACAACCAACGGCAGTTTCGAAATAAAGAAAATGCTAGGCCAACAACAAAGACATGCCCAACAGAAAAGTAAAGAAGAAACAAAACAGAGACCAAGACGGATCTACTAAGCGACGGAGACCCTCAACCACTTGCCCTGCGAAGATTTTCCACCATGCTCCTAGCATCAAAGCATCAAGTACCAAGCAACCCTTTTAATAAGGGAGGCAACGTCGATGACGCTACTGCCCGGACCAACGCAGTGGTCCTAGGGTTGCCCTCCGCACACTGAAGAAAGTGGAACAAGGGTAGCCACGATGCCCTCCAAGAAGGCCCGGTGCCACCCGCAAGCGGCACCGCATCAGTATCGAACGAGCTAGCAATGATTTCTCCCAAAAAAACATCCACAACCTCCGGACGGACCATTGCACAGTATCCCTACGAGGTCGAAGCCTCGTCACCACCAAACTCGTCACCCACTAGCATGCCCATCACGGTCAAGAATCCACCATTGTCGTCTCCCTGAAACAACCACCACGATGCCTGCAAGACGGGGCAAAAGGCACGACTTGAATCGGGGCCAGTAGCACCATGACCGTGCGGGAGGTAACAACCTCCATTGCCGAGGGCGATAGTCGATCGGACGCAGCAGGAGCATACCAGTCCTAGATGGGTCCAGCCGGGCCCAGCGGGCCCGTAAAGCCCCCACGAAGGCACACCGGTCCCACAAGGGTCTGGTCAGCCCTGAATGGGCCTGTAAAGCTGTCGTCGCGCTGCAACAAGCCGGCCGTAGTTCTCGACACCCTCAGCCTGAACCTAGACAGCGCCACCTTCTCTAGAGAGTTCCACGGATGAGCAGGTCGGCCCATCAGCCCCAGATCTGGAGCTAGCGGGCTCCGTCCCCATCCCGTGTCACCCTACCATCATCATACTCCGACACCACCGTGTCATCGTCGAATCTCATCGCCTCTCGATCAGCACCGTCGTGGGCTGCCGCACCACACGCGGGGTAGAGCCAAATATGCAAGTCCACCATGCAGAACCTGCACACCATGATTCAGCACCAGGACTAGACAGAAGCCCTGTGCGGCCCTCCACGCGTGCAATGCACGCACGCCATCGTTGCCACCGCCACCACGCATCCGCACTCCGCACCAGTGTACCACCATCGCCTAGAGCTTCTAGCCCATGCTAGCCCTTACTGAGCGGAGAGAGAGGAGGCCCTGTTGCCACCGATTTTGGCTGAGCTTCACCCGCTGGCACGCCTCGGTGGTGGTGAGGAGTAGGGAGATCGAGTTGGGCCTACGCCCAGCGGCGACTAGGGTTCCTTTCCGTACCACAGCTCGTTAAAACTTCTGGTCTTCTGGTACTTTGGGTGCTATTTTTTCATACGAATTCTGATTGAGGTGTTCTTTGACTCAATTGGATTTGTATGGACAAGAGCTACAACACTATGGCTTTATATCTTAATTTTTTGTTGATGGGAAAATATCACGTTTCTTACTCTTCATATGGATAAGTCAGGTGGTTGTAATCCTACATATTGCACCCTTTTGACTTCTTTCTTTGGACTTCATTCCTTTGTTCTTATTTAAACCTAAACACAAAAGGAAAAATAATAAAAGTAATAGTTGTACAAATATCACTTAAATTTAAATAGATAGTAATCATGCATATAAGCAAAGCTAAAATGGCAGAGAGATACCATGACGACAATCCAACGGCTAACGGCTTCGGCCACCGCTGGCTCCACGAGTGGGAGATGCCAATCCTCTACCAGGCCATCTATTCGGTGCCGCCGGACTTCTGGTGCTCGCCGACTTGGAAGCTCAGCGCCATAGGTGTGTCGGTGCCTCCCGTCCCCGTCAGTCACGAGCTCATCAGTCGCATCCAGGAGGTCTACCGGGGCAAGCTCTTCGAAGAACAGCATGCCGATCCCGCCTGGGCCACCGACAACCACCGGGCGTGGATCGCCTACTTCACCGAGTAGTGAGCCCATGAGCTTGTCGCCTACGAAGGTGGAGGCCCCTGGCCGGCGAGGGTAAACTCTGTCGGCTGCACTCTGTGGTGGGGGCCTCCTAGGCGCACCCTCGAGGTCGTCCTCTCCCACATCGAGGCCGACAACCAGCCTCGCCTTACCTACCCGCCGCCTCCACCGCCTATCGCACGCCATCGGGGAAGCTCATGGATGCCTCGGCGCATGGTGCCACCGTCTTCTTCCTCCTCGACATCGGCGTCGAGGTCATCGGGTTCCGCGTCGGCGACGCCGCGCTTCTTGGCCTAGCTCACCCCCGTCAAGGCCGAGCCCTAGTAGCTACCGGAAACGCGTCCCCGCTCTGGCGACATCGTCATCAACGAGGATTGTGTGACGTCTCCCCCGCGCGGCAGCCTTCATCACGTCTAGCCAAAGCGGGAGCAAGACGTCGGTGACTCGTCTAGTCAGGTGCCGCTGCAGCCGCCGCACTGGTCGCCTCCGAGGGGTACCTCCGGAGCACGCTCAAGGTAGAGGCACCGGTCGACCCCGAAGACACGTCGGGCTTTAAGAAGGCGGTGCGGGCGTCGCTCGACGATGTCCTGCTGATTTGTTGTGGGACGCGCTCGCGTGGTCCAAGGCCGAGGCTGAGCGTGAGGAGGCCGCACGCCACCGACTTGCCCGGTTCAACCACAACGTCATCATCCTCGACAAAGACGACAAGGAGGCCGGGCTGAACAGCGCTCGGACGAGGCGGCGCTATGGCGACCTAGGCCAGCGGGCGATCTCTCGAGAAGCCACCGAGTGACGACGATGAAGAGAGGGACTACACCTTTTTCTACCGCCGCTTCGGTATGGACTAGGATTAGTTAATTTCTGTTTAAGTTTAAATTTTGTCGAATTTTGTATAAACTCGCCTAGTATCTATGACTTTTGCCGTATTTTATGAATTCCAATTGGATTTGTCCGTTTTCGCCGACCCGGACCTTGGGATGCGGCTAGGAATTCGTCAACCCAGGCCGAGAAATTTCGCAGGCACATTTCAACACGCGCAACTTTTACGCCCAATTTTTTAATGAGCGGCTGGAGATGCTCTAATTGTTGTGGATTGAACAACCATTTAGATGATAGGCTACCCATATGAGTTCCCGGGACCAAGCTGGGAAGGAAAAGAGAAGGAAAGCTGGTCCGACTGATAGTACGTCACCAGAATCACAATGGTGGTACAAATCCCTGCCTCCTCGATCCTCGATCACAAGTGGCCTACTTGGTCGCCCGAGATAGCAAGACGGTGCCAAAGTGGCAGGACCTTGGACGTTTACGGAAATTCCTATAATATACTATTAACCGTAGAGGTTTTGAATCATTTGCACGATGTTCTTCTAGCTTGGACAGCTCGCTCGTATATGCAGTGTCGATCGAGGGTGATGCACAGGACAGCCAGTACGATATGGACGCGGCGCGCCCAATTATAAGCAAGAGACACATGACAATTTGTGCTGGCCTAGCCAGCTAGCTTAGCCTGTATAGGTGTAAGCGTGTAGTAACACACAACACATAGGCATATACAGGAGTATACTGTACTATGTAGCAGGACAGAATATGGAATTGGCGATGTGACGTGCAGCTGAACCATGTGCACACGAAGGCCTTCCAGCTACTCCTTTCCGTTTTCTCCTACGGGAGTACTACTAGTAGATTGGAGATAAGAAGAGACCTTGGTTTTCCATCTTTTTTGGAAATAAAAAACTGATTTCGCTAGTCGTAGCGCTGCATATATAGTGGGTGATGGAGTTGGTTTTGGCGTGCAGTTGGGTTGCAGTATACATGTCCACGAATGGAATCAAGGTGTCGCCATTGGAGGTTCCTATTGCTGACCGGCCCCAAGACTTATTCAGATTCACACGTATGGGTTTCAGTTGAACTGTTTAGGCCCCGCTTGGTTGGTTAGAAATTAGGCCAAAACCCCTGTTTTAGTCCGATCTGAACCGTTTTCGGCTCGAGCCTAGTATTAGACACTTGGTTCACTAGAATATTTACACATCTGAGTCGTTTACGGCCCTTTTACCTCTGTAAATATTAAGCATCTCTGACGGTCCGTATGTTCCACTTGGAATGGACTGTGTACGTGAAAATCCGCCCGTAAGAAAAAAGGAGTAGAAAAGTTCACCGGACTTCCAAGCGGGGCCTTAGTGGTTATTTGGATCGAAAAATTTTGAGGTCGGCTCCGCACGTGTTGTTTTGGTTCTACCAAGCTAAAGAAATTAACCGCGTTTATAGTATACACGTGCTCCAATAATTAACCGTGTCTCTCGTCTCGTGTGTGGTGTCTTTCCTCCGTCTGCACGTGCGCCTCTGTTGCTGCCCATTGGGGACAGTACAGTACAGATCGACGCAGAATCTGCACTTTGTATGATGGATGAATATACCTGCAAACTCATCGATCACTTGCACTAACTTGTGTACTCGCGTTTGACGGAAGGAATATCATCCATTTTGGGCATGCAGATCCATGGTACCAGGTGGGGTTCGTGCTCACCACGGGGATGAACAGCGCGTACGTGCTGGGCTACCCCGGCTCGCTGATGGTGCCCCTAGGCTGGGTGGGCGGCACCGTGGGTCTCCTCCTCGCGGCCGTCGTGTCCATCTACGCCAACACGATCCTCGCCCGCCTCCACCTCCTCGACGGCAAGCGCCACATCAGGTACAGGGACCTCGCCGGCCACATCTACGGGCCCAAGATTTACAAGCTCACCTGGGCGCTGCAGTACATCAACCTCTTCATGATAAACACCGGCTTCATCATACTAGCAGGACAGTCACTCAAGGTAGTACATGCATGCTCACATCACCCACACGGTCTGACTGACTGACTGAGACATCCACGCTAGTAGTACTACTCTGCTTGCTTGTTGACCTGGTCTGGTCTTCTTCTCACACACGAGATCTAACATGACATGCAGGCATTGTACCTGCTGATCAGCGACAACGGCGCCATGAAGCTGCCCTACTGCATCGTGGTGTCGGGCTTCGTGTGCGCGCTCTTCGCCTTCGGGATCCCGTACCTGTCGGCGCTGCGCATCTGGCTGGGCTTCTCCATGGTGTTTGGCCTCATCTACATGGTGGCGGCGTGCGTGCTCTCGATCAGGGACGGCGTGCGCGCGCCGCCCCGGGACTACAGCATCCGCGGGGACCCGTCCAGCAGGGTGTTCACCACCATCGGCGCGGCGGCGAGCCTGGTGTTCGCATACAACACCGGGATGCTGCCCGAGATCCAGGCCACCGTCAAGCCGCCCGTGGTGAAGAACATGGAGAAAGCGCTCTGGTTCCAGTTCACCATCGGCACCGTGCCACTCTACGCCGTCATATTCATCGGATACTGGGCCTACGGCAACGACACCTCCGAATACCTGCTCAACAGCGTCCAAGGACCCGTCTGGATCAAGGCGGTCGCCACCCTCGCTGCCTTCCTCCAGACCATCATAACACTACACGTAAGCATGCATGTTTCTTCATATTTTTTGAGGACTTGGACTTGCAAATATGTGATCAGTCTATTAAGATTAACCTACCTAGCTTGGATGGATCGGATGTGCAGATCTTCGCGTCGCCCATGTACGAGTACCTGGACACGCGGTTCGGGAGCAACCGGGGAGGCCCCTTCGAGATGCACAACGTGGTCTTCAGGGTCGGGGTGAGGGGAGGGTACCTGGTCGTCAACACGCTCTTGGCGGCGATGCTGCCCTTCCTCGGGGACTTCATGAGCCTCACGGGGGCGCTCAGCACCTTCCCGCTCGCCTTCGTGCTCGCCAACCACATGTACCTCGTCGCCAACGGAGACCGCCTCTCCTCGCTGCAGAAGTCATGGCACTGGCTCAACGTCGTCGGCTTCACCGTCCTCGCGGTCATCGCTGCCGTCGCCGCGCTCGGGCTCATCGCCCACGACTCCAAGGCATACCACATCTTCGCAGATGTCTGACTGCTGCTCTGCTCTGATGCGTCACATAGCTGCTTCTGTGAGCATAGTTTCCCTTCCCTCGGGCACCTAGCTGCATAAGTCTTGCCTTCAATGTCTCTTAGCGACAACTACAGCTAGCGGATTACTATTAACTAGTCTACTAAGTACACAGTATTATTTGCATATACTGCCCTGTTGCTCATTAGCCTAGTTTCATTTAGGCTTGACGTACGCCACTGGACAAGTAAAGTGATGAACAAAAACAGATTCAGAAGTGGGGATAAGTTCAGAGTGTTGAGAACTGATAATGAAGCCTTCCAATAGTCGGTGAAGAGAGGTACTCCCTCCGTTCAGAAATATAAAACATTTTACCTTTATGAAATAAATGTATCTAGATGTTTTTTAATACATAGGTTCACTCAGAACCTCTACGAAGCTATACACTAAAATATGTCTAGATACATTAGATTCACAAAGCTAAAACGTCTTATATTTATATTTCTGAAGGAGGAAATACACGCTAGTACAAACTCGTTACTTAGAGACTGTTCCTAGAGCCGGTTTACCTCTAAAATACAGACTACCGGCTGTGTTTATCACGCTCAGGCGGTCGTAATTGTTTGACCGCCTCAGACGGTTGGGAATCTGTACTGTCTCTAGTATGGCTTCACCATCAGCCGCTCTTTAAAACAAAACGCCTCTAAATGGAACTTGAGACGATGGAAATTATTAGCCATCTCTTTATAAATTTTAACCGCAGTCGTCTATAAATAATCACCACCTCTAACAATATCCTGAGCCTGGCCATTATAACGACCGTGCTAAAACTTGTAGCTAGGACGATCATTAATTAAAACCGCCTTAAATATATATCTAATTAGAGGCGATTTAAATTATAAACCATTTAAGATCTGCTTTGCTGTTTTTTTTTCAGGATGGCTCCTTTGCTATTGACTATATATATGGATCAACAAGGCATCGATGCCTTCACCAAACAAGTATAATCTTGTGCTGGGGCGATCGAGTTTGCGAGTGTTCTTGTCCACTTTTATGTTTGTATAATCTATTTTTCTTGCAAACAACATATATCATGCAATCAACTCTCACATACAGATTAGTAACAAGTACAATCATGCTCAGAGTAACAATTAATTACTTTTCGCGCATTTAAAAAAACCCGGACATGGCTATTATAACCGCAACTAGGATAGAAATGGCACCAAAGGCATATTATACACACCTTTCCTTCCAAATAGCATACTTGTTTATCTTATTCATCTTCAACCTAGTTATTTGTCTACTTTCTTGCTTCTTGATGTTGTGTGCATCAATGGTATCGGCCAACACCAACTCTATTTGCTCCTTCTTTTCCATAACCCTTTCCATTTTTTCGTTGACGGTTTTCATTGCTTGCTTCATCATTCGGATTGTCTCATGAGCTAGCCTTAGCTTCTCTTCCGTCTTCGTCAATTCTTTATTGGTCTTCCTCAATTCTTCGTATGTCTTCCTCTTCTTCTCCCTTGTAAAGTCCAATTAAAAACAAATTGAATTCGGAAAAGCTTAGCATATGCATCCAAAATTTCAAGACGAAAGCTAGAAGCTTAGTACCTCATCCAATGAGGAGGAGTAGTTCCCGAGGCCGACAAGGATCTCGCTATCGCACATTGTCCTAACCATGGAGACGCGTACGCATGTGGCATAGATCTGAGGTCCGCGACACCTCGTGGCAGAGAAATCCAGATGCTGGGGTTCTCGATCTAAACCCCGGCCGACAGACGGCGATGGGTGGGGGCAGCCGTCGGCGGTGGTTCGGGAGGGAGAAGAGAGAGGGTGCGGGGACTTTAGAAGAGTGAGGAGGAAAGCGAGGAGAAGGGTTTGGCCGGGTCATAAAGAGGAGAATTCGGACGTCAAAATAGAAAAAACTCACATTGGGTTTAGGGATAATCAGGCTCGAACTGATGACTTCCACCACGTCAAGGTGACACTCTACCGCTGAGTTATACCCCTTCCCCGTCCCATCGAGAAAGAGAATTAACGAATCCTAAGACAAAGGGGCGAGAAACTCAAGGCCACTCTTCCTCCGGGCTTTCTTTCCGCACTATTATGGATAGTCAAATAATGGGAAAAATTGGACCTCCGTATGTAACCGGACGTCTCGGTAAAATGCTTTTTTTTAGATTACTTCAATTTTTATCTGTTTGTTTTAGGATAAATGTTGTATTAAATGCATATAAATTCATATATTATTATTTGTGTATATTAATTTGTTTTATTTTGCAGATGGACCGTGGGTGGATGTCCCTGGGGAATCGTGTGACCGATGCGTGCCTTGACGGTATCAAGGAGTTTTTTAACACAGTTGGAATGAATGCAGTTCATACAGAGGACCCATGGATACTTTTCCCGTGATGTGACTGTAAAAACATGTAGAGTTTTACAAGAATTTCACAAATTCAGACACATTTGATCGAAAGGGGATTCGTGGCGGTGTATGATTGTTGGACCCAGCACGGAGAAGTATGGCAAAGTTGAAGGAGATATTCCATCGAGGCAAATAATAAATAGGTTTTTATTGTCATATCTCAATTAGATCATAATAGTTTCATATTATGCTGTAACTGTATCAAGTGGAAACATTGGTACAGGTGTGGTATGAAACAAACCAAGTCCCTAGTAGGCTCTATGCATACTAGTTTGTTGGTCAAGCGATGATCAAGTTTTTATGATCATGGGCATTTATGCTAATTAATAACGAGGTCATATCATTGGTGAATGATGCGATGGACATCACCTAAAGATTGTGACACGATCAAGACACATAGTTCATTGTTGCAATAGCTAGAAATGTAATCTCCTTATCCTTAGACTGTGAGATCATATTACTCACTATTTCTCGAGGCTATCTTGACTGCATCAAACGTTACTTGGTGACACAGTGATCCTAAAGGTGTACGTTAGGTATCCAGAGGAACAGTAGATGACATATGACTCAAGAGCGGGACTTGTTCACCCGCGTGACAGGTAAGATACATACGGCTGGCTTGGTGAGATTACATCCATAAATATTGCAACATGTGACTAGGTCACAGGGATGTAATATCATGGTAACAAGTAAAACACAACTTGTAGGTAACGAGATTGAACAAGGTATATGTGATACCAATGATCGAATCTCGGACAAGTCGTATCAGAGAAACAAAGGAAATTGGACTCAATGTTTTACGGTTCAAAGGACATTATCATCGTGGAATGTACAGGGGTCATTATGCGCATCCCTGTCCCTCTAATAATCATTGATGGAGATCATGTCTGTGTCATTCCGGAGCCGTGGGGAAATACACTTAAGGGTGTGATGAGGTAAAGATATTCTGTAAGTTGAAATCACAATAGAGAAAGAGAAAGCCGAAATTGTTCCGCGGAGAGATCCGAAGTTTTTCGGAGAAAGGAATAAAGAAAAGGCTGAAAAGGTGTTTCAGATAAATGGCAATTTCATATATGAATTTATTATATGTTAATTATGAATTAATATATGCTCCCTCCGTTTCAAAATATAAGATGTTTTAGCTTTGTGAAAAGAGTGTTTCTAGACCTCTTTTAGTGTGTAGGTTCGACCTCTTTTAGTGTGTAGGTTCATCCAGGTTTAAAGTAAACCTACACACTAAAAGGAGTCTAGATACGCTCCTTTCACAAAGCTAAAACATCTTATATTTTAAAACAGAGGGAGTATTAAATAAATATTTAAATTAAAGTTTATTGGAGAACTTCCTCATTAGGCCAGAACCCCGAAGGGAAATGGTCTAGGAGGAAATCACCCTGAAAAAGAAAAGGAAAACAGAAAAAAAATAACAGCCACTGCGTGTCGGCCAGCCGACCCACACAGGTGGGTGAGCAGGAGATGCTAGGCACCACGTGGGGGAGGGGGCAACGAGTAGCCTAGCGCTGCTAGCGGGCTGCCGCCTCGCGGCCCATGCGGGTAAGCATCCCACCGGCAGGCGCTGGCACTCCCGCCGCCTCTCCTCCCGGGCTGCTAGTCACCGCGGCTGGGCCGTGCGTGCGTCATGCGTGCTTTGGGCTGTATTTGGCCTCCGGTGGCTGGGTCAGGTAATGGCTGGCCCACCCGGCTGGCTCCCTCCCTTTTACCTTTTTTTCCTTTAACTATTAGTCCCACATGGGGCGCCTAATGGAGAGGACACGCCCCTCTTCGCCTATATAAAGGGGTGTACATGTGTGGGATTAGACATACAATTTGAGAAGTCCTTTGGTTGACTTTCTCCCTCTTTCTCTCTATACCTTGTGACCATGGCCCCATGTACGGGTTGTCCGAACAAGGCTTCGCCGCGGCGCACCGTTATGCTGCGGAGATTTCTAGCCGGCGATCTACTTATGCACACCCGGTGGGATCGGGGAGCCGGAGGTCGTCATTGTACATCGTATGTGACGAAACCGCGAGGGGCCACACTTGGGGAACCTTGGATGTCATTAGCCGGAGCTGCTGCACGATGAAGATGGAGCAAGGGGTGACATGTGAGGAGCTTCGCAACCTTGAGGTCGGCCACACGTTCGATTACTTCAACCACATTCCCTTCAGAACGTTAACCGCGTACGGTCTATAAGGGTATGTATTCTATACGCTCCGCTCGTTACTGCATTACTACATAGATAGATCTTGGGTGTTAGGGAGTTCTATTATAGGAATTTTTTGTTTTCTATAGAACCCTTCAGGGGTATTAGAGCCGATCTATGCGTAGGAGTGTTGTATAGCCAGTTCGCACAAGTTTTGTGCGGGCATTGATCCCTTAGTTGTTACCTTCTAACATGTACTTGTTTGTATCGTGGTATTGTTTGATGAAGCATTCTAGACCGATCTTACGCGTATTCATACGCGAGACTGGTTCCACGCTCGACATATGGCTTGTTCCGTATAAGTGGCTAGCGGGTGTCTGTCTCTCATTCAATAGTTGATATAGCATTTACAATGGAGGGTCCAAAAAGGCGTGTAGTAGAGACAACTGTTAGATCCATATTGTGGTTGAAAAGTTTATAGTTTAGAAACAGTTCTATTACGAAAGCCCTAACAACCACGTAAAACTTGCAAAAGATAAAATAGAGGAGTCTAACTTTGTTTTGCAGGAGGGTTTGTGTTATGATATGGTATTGGTCGTTATGAAGGTAAAATAGTTTACTTTTCTATTACTAAGTAGTATAGTAATAGTCATCATTTCGATGGACGACCTGGTGGTGGCGTGGGCTTGGCGTCAAACCAGAGGAAAGATGGAGATCATGCCAGAGCGTTCGATGGAGATCAAGGCGCAAGAAGAAAGACCATATCATATCACAAAATATGCATATGATGTTGATACCTATTTTTACATCTTATTGTATGCTAGTATTAGATACTCAACAGCAGAAAATAATATGATCCCTAATAATTCCAATGAATGTGTTCTCCCTTATGTGTGCAAACACCAAGAAAGTTCGTCGTTATGAAGCCACCCATGATGATCAGGGACTAGACATATCTATGTTCGCATATTGTGTGGGTAATAAGACATGTATGTGCCATGCAAATACACTAAGGTTAATTTGGCGAGCCTAGCATGTATAGGCATGGCCTCGGAACACAAGAGATCGAAAGATTGAGCATGAGTCACATGAATGATTTGATTGACATTGGGGAATGTCTAGCTTTGAAACTGCATTGCCGGTCATGACAATTAGGGGTGGTGTAGTGAATTGGGATCTCGCTAAAATCGTTCAGGAGATGACAATTTTAGTGGGATATCAATTATAAATTGAACTCATATTATGAACTTAGTCTAGATGTCTATTTGCAAATATCTTAGTAGATCATGGCCTATCCCATTGGTCCTTTGTGACCATGGGAAATTCTTGCTTGATGTGGAACTTAGCAAAAGGGTCCAACTTCATAGATTAATACCCACGCCCGAGGGATGTCCTCGTAATTAGATGATCTTCTCTTCTTGATACAATAACCATTAGGATATAGTCCAATGACTCTACAATGATTGCAATAGAGGTCATGGATGAAAAGGGTATATGTTAGATATACAAAGTTATAAATGCAATTCTTGCAAAAAATCTTTGCAGTTCACAAGTATTTGACACTTGTCCCGTTTTATGAAAACAGGATGGTCTGCTTGAGAATTGCTGGAATTGAGGCAATGTGGCTTGATGATGGCAAGAAAAATAGTTGATGGCTAACATCACCCCTTTCCTCAAAGTTTATCATTCGAATTGGCGGACTTGAATATAATTTTGTAATCCTTGTTTGTGTGTCTTGCTTTTGATGGGACTATTATTCATATGACCAAGTTACAAGCCAGTTGTACTATTCGTATGAACAATACCTTACAGTCACATTAAGATTATAAATGAGTTATTCTCATCACTATGTTAATGATAATAGTTTAAACATTTATAAAGGATTAGAATGCTAAAAGATATCCAAAGTTTGATTATGATATGACACTATTGTTTAAGTAATTTTGGTTATTGCATGTTCTTCATTCTAAATGAAGATCTGGGTCTTAGATACTTAATCTAGAGACTTCGCAAAACCATGCCTCGTTGGGCAGAATTACTAAAACTCCGCGTTCTGGTAAAACGGTGATATGCGAAGAAATGTTGAATTTTATACATAGTGATGTATCGTATTTTCAACAAATAGTGAAAATCATTAATTAATTATCCACTTAAGTGAATAAGCGTATTACTTAATGAAACACGAGTTTGAAACGATTTGAATTGACCAAATGAGTTCACAACAAAGTGGGATATTGAATTGACAGAAATACAAAGTCTCTTTGATTTGATCTACATGACTAAAGTATTTAAGTTAATTTTTGCATAAAAGGACATGTGAAAGAGGTTTCACAAATTATGATAATAGGGAAAATTCAAAGTGTATTGAAATGTCTAAATATCATAAACATTTTGTATTAGATACATATGGTCTAATATTATCTCTTATTGGGGTTATAGTTATCGTTTAGAGTTAGGAATTGAAATGAGCAAACACTCATTTGAAACACAAAGGAACGTCTAAAGATTCATGGAAACAACACCATAAGAGTTATGGCACGTTCGAGTTTCTAGAGATTTCGATAATTTGAAATCGTATCGAATAAACAAGTCTTTGTAGAAATGAGGTATTTGACCTTGCCTCCGGATTGTTGAGTGGCGCAGTGGAATTTGTTCTGTGAAACCAAACTCTACATATAGAGGAGAAACTAATGATAATGATGATGAAGTTCCAACGAATACTTTTACTAAAAAAGTAGGATTCAACTATATTTTCTGCAAGTTTATGGAATTATATCATTGATTCACTTGTCATGTTTTAAACAAGACATACCTACGAACTACAAAGAAGCATGATGGACCTAAGTGCAAGAAATGACAAGGGGTCATGAAATCCTGTATTAAGTTACATTTAAGATTGCAAAGTAACATGTTACTTGATGTTATTAAGAAGTAAACGAAACTTAATGAAGACGTAAAGCTCGATTTGTCAAAAAGTTTAGATAAATTCAAGGAGTTGACTACAACTGTAGCGATGCTTAAGTCTATTGGATTTACACCAGCAATATATAAATATTGAAGTCTCGTAACTGGAATTCTCAATTTGATGATGATCAAATAATTTTGGAATGTCCAAGATTATCGAGAGGACCTGCCTTTGAGTGGGAGCCAAGTAGCTTGGCTAAATCATAATGTGTAGCTGACATATTTTGAATGGGAGCTAAGTGAAATCCCTGGATCTCATATATGGATGCCATATTTGAGTGGGAGCGTGACATTATTCTGAAATATGTGGATGGCATAAATGAATGATGTGATTGGTACTAATAACACTTAAGTTAGTAAATATGAATGAAGTTGAACAAGTTATTAAACAATGAGATCTATTGAGATAGATTGGTAAGTTTAATAAAACATCATAGTTGAATGCTTTGTTGACTTGATTCTGAAAATGTTTAGAATATCCTAGACAAGATTTTGAAGTAATTCTTAATGGAACAAGGTAAGAAAGAAGTTCTTACTTATATGAAGCATTAATTTAGTCTCAATAATACAACCATGGTTAAAAGAAAGAAAGAGATGTGTTGCATCTCCTATGCCTCAGCCATAGGTTCTTCCATACAACCATATTGTATACTCGATGTAATGTGACCCGAGGTTCTGGTTGGAAGAACAAGCTCTTAACTGTAAGAACATGTCTTGAGGTGATTCTTGAGTTAATCACTGAACCAGAATTAAGTTTGTCCTTAAATGGCAGGAAGCAAAGTAACGCGCATAGTTGCATTGCATGCACTAGGATCTACATAGATAAAGAAGTATAAGGGCACCATCTAATGTGATGTATATTGTTGTGGCGAGACTAGTTCATCTTTACACAGAGGGTGTTTCCCAGGGCACAGTGCCCATGAGAAAGCTCGTTGTGGATGATCTAACGTTCCTACTGGCTCCTGGATACCTACCTCACTCTGTTGCCATAACTACTATATATACACACGAAGGAGTGCAAAGTGTGTTTTAAAGTTTATGTGACAATGATACATTGCAAATGTATCTATAATTTTTGATGTTCCATGCTTGGTTTTATCTACTTTCTTATGTTTTGTCCACACTTTGGAGTACTTTTCATATGATTTCTTGGACTAACCTATTAACAAGAGCCACAGGGCCAGCTGCCTGTTTTCTACTGTTTTTGGTTCCAGGAAAGTCAGAAAATGAATATTCTCGGAATTGGACGGGACAAAAGCCAAAGTTATTATTTTACCGGGGGACATCTGGAGCTAGAATACGAGACAGAGAGGGGTTGGGGCCTGGCCACACCACCTGGCCGCACGGCCAGGCCTGACCCGCGCCAGGGGGTGGTCTGGCCGCCCCAGGCACCCCCTCGGCCTCTCCTTCCGCCTATATATTGCCTCTGATACGGAAACCCTAAGTACCCGATCAAAAATCCACGAAAGAGTCTCAGAGTCGTCATCTCCATCCCTAGATCGGGAGGGATCTGAAGCTCTTCCCGGCACCACGGAGGGGAATTCACCCTGGAGGCCTTCTTCATCATCATGCAAGCCTCCGGTGTGATGCGTGAGTAGTTCATCTCTGGACTACGGGTCCATGAAGTAGCTAGATGGCTGGTTCTCCTCCTTTGTGCTATCATGTTTAGGTCTTGTGAGCTCCGTTCATGATCAAGATCATCTATTTGTAATTCTGCATGTTGTGTTTGTGGGGATCCGATAGATATTGAGATGCTATTTCAGATTAATTATTGATTCTATCATGTCTTTGTTATTTGTGATCTTGCATGCGTTCCGTTGTTAGTAGCTATCTTGGCCAAGTAGATGCTAGCAACTCCAAGAGTTAGTATTTATGCTCGATAGTGGGTTCATGCCTCTGGTAATCTGGGGAAGTGACAGAAATCTCTAAGGTACTAGATGTGCTATTGCTACTAGGGAGAAAACAACAATCCTTTGTTCATAGAACAATCGTATTGTTTACTTTACGCAATTAAGTAAGCAATAATCTATTGCTTGCAACTTAATACTGGAGGGGGTTCGGATGATAACATAAAGGTGGATTATTAGTCATAGATGCAGTTGGATGGCGGTCTATGTATAATGTTGTAATGCCCAATCGAATCTCAAAGGAGTCAAGATGATTAGTATATGCTTGTATGCTTTCTTGATGTTTGTCAATTGCCTCGCTATAATTTGTTCACCCATCATGTTATCTATCTTAAGGAGAGCCACCTCTAGTGAACTATGGACCCTAGTCCTTTCTTTTACTTTCAATCTACAATCAAATTGTTTACTGCTTTGTGTTTACTTTATGCAAACTATTACTTCCTTCCATTCGATACATTTAATCCTTTGTTTTCAGCAAAACCGGTGAGATTGACAACCTCATCGCAAGTTGGGGATAGAGTTCTGTGGTTGTGTTGTGCAGGTCTCCACGTTCTTGCTGGCCTTTAATCGGTAGTGCGCCAACTTTCAGCTAGCAACACCTTTGGGGTGTTTCCTTGCTCCTACTGGATTGATAACCTTGGTTTCGCACTGAGGGAAAACTTGCTGCTGTGCTCATCATACCTTCCTCTTGGGGTTCCCCAACGAGCTCAATATATTTTGGGCCATCAGACAACAGTGAAGGAGACCGTCATTGTAAACCCCAGAAACAAAGTCTCACTTTGTCGCCAAACAAATACTTCAACCCATTATAAGATAATGGTATGAATGTCAAAATTAGGAAGACATTAATGATTTGCAAAAGGCATAATGATCTGGTAAAACAGAACATGGATAGGACATTTTCCATAAGCATGCGTGATCAATAAACACATATGTGATATGGTTTATGATGAGTAAAATGCGAGCTAGATTATTTGTACTCTAGTGCAAGTGGGAGACTGAAGAAGATATGCCCTAGAGGCAAATAATAAATAGGTTTTTATTGTCATATCTCAATTAGTTCATAATAGTTTCATATTGTGCTAAAACTATATCAAGTGGAAACATTGGTACAAGTGTGGTATGAAACAAACCAAGTCCCTAGTAGCCTCTATTCATACTAGTTCATTGGTCAAGCGATGATCAAAGTTTCCTGATTACGGGGCATTTATGCCAATTGACAACAAGGTCATATCATTGCTGAGTGATGTGATGGACATCACCCAAAGATTGCGACAGAATCAAGTCCCAGAGTTCATTGTTGTAATAACTAGAAACGTAATCTCCTTCTTCTTAGACGATGAGATCATATTGCTCACTATTTCCTGAGGCTGCCTTGACTTTATCAAACGTCACTTGGTGACACAGTGATCATAAAGGTGTACGTTAGATATCCAAAGGAACAGTAGATGACATATGACTCAAGAGCGGGATTTGTTCACCCACATGACGGGTAAGATACATACATCCAGCTTGGTGAGATTACATCCATAAATGTTGCAACATGTGACTAGGTCATGGGTATGTAATATCATGGTAACAAGTAAAATAGAACTTGTCGGTAATGAGATTGAACAAGGTATATGTGATACCAATGATCGAATCTCGGACAAGGCATATTAGAGAAACAAAGGGAATTGGACTCAACATTTTACGGTTCAAACTACATTATCATCGTGGAATGCACAAGGGTCATTATGGGCATCTCGGTCCCTCTAATAATCATTATGGGCATCTGTGTCATTCCTGAGCCGTGGGGAAATACACTTAAGGGTACGATGAGCTAGAGATATTCTGTAAGTTTGAATCACAGTAGAGAAAGAGAAATCCGGAATTGTTCCGCAGAGAGATCCGAAGTTGTTCGAAGAAATGAATATATAAAAGGCCACAAAGGTCTTTCGGATAAATGACAATTTAACATATGAATTTATTATATGTTAATTATGTAAATACTAAATAAATATTTAAATTAAAGTTTATTTGGAAACTTCCTCATTAGGCCAAAACCCTGAACGGAAATGGCCTAGGAGGAAATCACCCTGAAAAACAAAAGGAAAACAACAAAAAAATAACAGCCACTGCGTGTGGGCCAGCCGGCCCATGCAGGTGGGTGAGCGGGCAATGCTAGGCACCGCGCGGGAGGGCAGGGGGCAGCGAGAAGCCTAGCGCTGCTAGTGGGCCGCCACCTCATGACCCACGTGGGATGGCGCTAGCCACCGAAGCAGGCCACGCGGGCGTTGTGGGCAGGCGCGAGGTGGGCCGGCCGCGGCCCACCCGATCGCTCCCTCCATGCCGCCTCTCCTCCCAGGCCGCTGGTCGTCGCGGCTGGTTGCGCCAAGGCATGCGCCACACGCGCTTTGGGTCACATGGGCTGGCTGGTCCACCCGGCTGGCTTCCTCCCATTTGCCCTTTTTCCCTTTAACTATTAGTCCCATATGGGGAACCTAATGGAGATGGCACGCCCCTCTTCACCTATATAAATGGGTGCCCATGGGTGGGATTAGACATACAATTTTAGAAGTCCTTTGGTTGACTTTCTCCCTCTCTCTCTATACCTTACGACCATGGCCCCATGTACGGGCTATGCGAACAAGGCTTCGCCACAGTGCACCGTTGTGCTGCAGAGATTCCTAGATGGAGATCTACTTCCGCACTCCCGGTAGCATCGGGGAGCCGAAGGTCGTCATCATACACCGTATGTGTACGAAACCGCGAGGGGCCACACTTGGGGCACCTTGGACGTCGTGAGCCAGAGCTGCTGCACGATGAAGATGGATCAAGAGGTGACCTACGAGGAGCTTCGCGACCTTGAGGTCAGCCACATGTTCGACTACTTCAACCATGTTCCCCTCGAAACGTTAACCGCGTACAGTCTACAAGGGTATGTATTCTATATGCTCCGGTCGTTACTGCATTATACATAGATAGATCTTGGGCATTAGGGAGTTCTATCATAGGATTTTTTTTGTTTTCTGCTATGGGACCCTTCAAAAGTACATATGAGGAGGGTGATGCTAAAGAGGAGGGTGATGCTTGTGAGGATGCCAACATGGATGATGTTGCGATTACCACCATATTTCCATCAACTGATGACGAGGTTGGTGGAACAAATGACATGGACAATATATTGTTGCAAGAGAACATGGAAGATGTTAAAGAAGACAATGTGAGTCAGATGTTGCAGGAGTTGAAAGAAAACTGTGAGGATAAAAAATGCACGATAAATATGCTTGCATGATGAAAGACTCGTAGACACCAATGTACCATGGGTGTAAGCCGCACTACACAAAGTTAGCTACTGTGCTAGAACTAATGCAGATGAAGCAAATGTGCGGATGGTCAGATAAAAGTGTAACCAAGTTGTTGACATTCTTACAAGACTTTCTTCCTGAAGGAAACCACATGCCAGATAGTTTTTACAAAGCTAAGTAGATTGTGTGTCCATTGGGAGTGGAGGTTCAGAGAATACATGCATGTAAAAATGATTGTATATTGTACCGCCGTGATGCCTACATCAATTTGCATGAATGTCCGGTGTGCAAATTTCCAAGGTTCAAGGTTCCCAAGGTTGAGGAAACTAATATGGCAGATGACAACAGCTACAAGGATGACCTAGACACTAATCAGGCGAGCAAGAAGAAGCATAAAAAACCGGGTCGGAAGGACATCTCGGTAAGAGTGTGTGGGTAACTTCCTATTATTCCTCGTTTGACATGCTTATATGCAAACTTGGATACGACAAAACTGATGCGTTGGCACGCAGAGGAGCACATTCAGGATGACATGCTCAGACACCCCGCCGACTCTCTATAGTGGAGGAACGTCAATAGGTTGAAGCCTTTGGGTCCAGATGGTGATTGTTTTTGGAGATGATCCTATAAATGTGAGGTTTGCACTGAGCACCGATGAAATGAACCTTTTCGGCAACTATAGTACCACCCACATCACCTGGTCCATGAATCTCAGCATTTACAACCTTCCTCCATGGTTATGCATGAAGCTAAAGTATATCATGCTCGCAATACTAATCTAGGGCCCCAAGCAACTTGGTGACAACATTGATGTGTACCTTGCACCTTTGGTGAAAGATTTGAAACTTCTTTGGATTGAAGGAGTAAAAATATATGATGCACATGTGAAGGAAAACTTTACCGTGAGATGCATGTTATTCATAACCATCAATTAGTATCCAGCCTATGGGAACTCCTCCGGCTAGGCTATAAAAGGGACCTATGCGTGTGTCTAGTGCCTAGACAAGACAACAAGTAGGTATTTGCATGAGTGTAAGAAAATGGTGTACATGTGGACTCAAAGGTTTTTGCCAAAGGGTCATAAATATCGGACCCTGAAGAAGAAGTTTGATAACACTTGTGAGAATGATTTGGCTCCTCCAATTTTAAAAGGCAGTCAGATCTATCATCAGCTTAAACACTTGAAAGTTGTGCATGGAAAAGGACGATTCAAACGCAGGGGCAGAGGCAAAGGAAAAGGAAAAGGCAAGGATAAAGGAAAAGAAATAGAAATAGATATAGATGACCAGCCTCGCAAAATAAAACCGGTCTGGAAGAGGAGATCGATACTATCGGACTTACCTTATTGGGAGCATCTCGACATTCGACATTCCATCAATGTGATGCATGTTGAGAAGAATGTGTTAGAAAACATAATAGGGACATTGCTCAACATGAAAGACAAAACAAAAGATAGTGCAAACGCATGAATTGAAGCTACCAAACTCAGAGGGGAAAACCCACCTAAGGTTAATGCTCAGGGAAATCCAGCCCTGTGTGTTATGTCTATGACAAAGTAGATTGAATTTTTTTGTGTGATTCTCTATATGGCATGCGTTTTCCAACGGGCTATGCCACCAACATGCAAAGGATTGTTTCAAAGATAAACATAGTAACGGGTAAGAAGTCTCATAATTGCCATATTCTGATGACACAGACGCTCCCTATCGTGATAAGGAATGTCTTGACATCACATGTTCGAGAGACTCTAACGCGTTTGTGTGAATTTTTCAACACAATTTCTCGAAAGGTGATTGATCCTAGTAAGTTGGATGAGCTATAAATGGAAGTGGTGGAGACTCTGTGCAATTTGGAGACGATATTCCCTCCGTCATTCTTCGATATCATGGTACATCTCATTGTCCACCTTGTGCACGAGATAAAGATGTGTGGTTCCGTATATCTGCGAAGCATGTACCCGTTTGAATGCTACATGGGAATTCTTAAGCACTATGTCAGAAATTGAGCACTTCTAGAGGGAAGCATCGTCGAGGGCTATGTAACCGAAGAGGTCATTGAGTTCTGTCTTGATTACATGGCACGTATTGACCCGGTAGGGGTGACTAGGTCTGTCCATGAGGGGAAGCTTACTGGTGTCGGAACGAGTGGAAAGTTCAAGTTCAGGCCGACTCACGCTGAATATAATCATGCACACTTTGTTGTGATGAAGCAATCGACGAAATAACTCCATACATGGAAGAACACCGTGACAGTCTACGAGCAATGCATCCCCATCGATGTTCAATCGAGACACTCCACGTCGAGTAGTTCAACACCTGGTTCAGTGATTGACTATGTGATGTTGAAGCAGAAGATCCCAGTAGCTGATCTAGCAAGAGTCCCTACATGGGAGGTCAGACAGTTTCAGGTGTACAAGATCAATGAGTACACATTTTCTACGAAGAAAAAAGATAGCACAACAAAGATGCAAAACAGTGGTCTAGTTTTAGAGGCAATTGAAGAAAATGATGAACAAATGACACAACTATAATATGGATAGATAGAAGAGATTTAGGAGCTATACTATGTGGATTTCAAGTTTCCATTGTTCCGTTGTTGTTGGACTCATAGGAATTGGGTGGATCCAAATGATGATGGCCAAACTACCATGAACCTCAATCGTGTTGCTTACAATAATGAAACATTCATACCAGCTAACCTGGTTCATCAAGTCTTCTACATCGTCGATCAAAGGAATAAAAAGATACATGTAGTTATGCCATAAAAAAGGAGTATCATTGGTGTGGATGGCGTGTTCTCTGAGGAAGATTACAACAATATCGATGATGTTCCTAGCCCTTCATGCTCGGTCAAGCAAAGGGACCAACAGGAAGATCACATTCACAATCAAGAATCCGGAGAATGAATTTGTACAACTAATCCAAACATTTGTAATAAATTTATAAATAGTTATGAAGAATATTTGGAAAATCCAAACATCTTATGATATATTATCAACATTTACTATATCTAGGGTGTTTATTGGGATGTTAGTGGATTTCTGGAGTGGCCGGAGGATCAGAATATGGCACAACACATAGGTAATCATGTTTAACAAACGTCACGGATAAACTTTTAGAGGATGTTAAGAAAATAGCCCATCTGATGTAGCAAATTCAGAGGCAGTTTTTTAAACAATCCATCAGAGGTAGCAACCGTTAGAGGCAGTTATTAAAATAACCCATCCGAGGTGGGACTAGGAGGCCATGACAGAGCATGGCCGATGGTGACCCGAAGACACAGTTGTGCCAGTTCTGAAGTATATACAGCTAATACTCCATAATATATAGTAGCTGTTCAAAAGTTAATAATTAAACCCATCTCTATAATAAATATAAGAAGTTCAAAAGTACTCTAGAGCAAGCACAAAATAGCCCTAACATATATACAACAAAGTTTGATGAATGATACAATATCTAGAACGACGGATCATCATCGACTTCATCATCATCACTGACTTCATCCTCAACAGGAGGTCATGTCGATATTGCATCTTATGCATCATCACTAGGCACAAATATAGCATATTCATTAGAAATATCACTCCCCTTCTCCTCGCACCCGGCTGGAGTTGGCATATCAATTTTGTTGTGCCTAATTAATGCTTTCAGCATCCTATTATCTTTCAGTCTAGCACGATCCCTATGACACTTGTCTTGATCTTCCATGTAGATGGCATGCCACGTTCGTAACCCTTTAATGAGCCGCTCTTGCGTCCTGTTGTTCATGTAGGTAGATGATCTAGGAATATCCAGATACTCCACATTTGTCGGAGCCCTGTTCCGCTGTGATTTCTTGGTCACACCTTTGATAGGATTGTCAAGGGAGGGTTTATGAATACAATGCTTCTTGTAGCACATGCCAGAGTTTTACTGTAATTTGGTGACATGCTGAATGAATGCATGAATGTATGGAGCATACACTAGTGACCTCCAACAATCAACAATGTTACTCCTTATCTCTTGATACAAGAGATCCATAACATGAATCTTTCCTTCCTTCCTTTGTAGGATAAACCAAATGAGGGTTTTTTGCATATCCACGTATGCTAGAGGAGTCTCCTAACTTTAGGAACAAGGTCCACCAAAAAATGTTGTGCAATGTGTCAAAGAAGGGCAGGATGCCACCAATTTCCCATGCACAGCAGCATTACCCTTAGGATGGGGAAGCTGGATGATAACAACCATTCAGTTCATTGGGCTTCTTTGTGCAATCATCATGGAGACAGATGGAATTAATATCATCTGGATCAACCATATTGATTCCAAGAGCTGTAGCAAATTCACTAAGTGGGGCACGATACTCTTTGTTGTCGGCCATCCACCAAAAATGCCTAGAATCATCCTTCTCAAGAAAGAGGGTACAATAGAATTGTATGACTACTTGTTTGTTGTAGTGACACTTGAACTCCATGATCTTCACTAAGCCTAGGCGATCACATGTTTCAGTTATGTTGACAAATATTTCTTTGTTTTTCTTGATGTGCTCAAAGTCGATTGCCATTTGAGGAGCAACCTTAGTTTTAAGTTGGAGAATCATCTCAAAGACCTTCTACCGATTTAATGTCTAGAACCATCTGTTGGTACCTTTATCTCTCTTAGCCACATAGTGATTTTCATCCCAACGAAGATCTTCGTACTGGTGCTTCGGCAATTTCATCAAGCTTATACTTTTTTCAGGCAATGCTACTTTGGGAGCTGCGATTATGACCTTACTTGCGGCGAGGTTTGATGAGCTACCTGTCATATTAATTGCGTCTCTCTTCGCAGTAATTCTTTTATGATTTGTCCACCGATTGACCTTAGTCGTCGCAACCACGTGCCTATTCCCTTTCTTCTTCGCAACCTCGTGCATTTTCCCTTTCTTGTTTGCAACCTCATGCTCACCTGAACCTATCGTATAAGATAAAAATTATAGGAAATATGAACTCTAGGAAATATGAATAGATATGTTATGTATACTTTATTCAAGTGTGAGTTCAATAAATATATTAAGATGCAATAACTTACTATCCTAACTCTGACGAAACTGAATCATAATAAAAAACTAACTGCTGAAATTGAATCCTGGGCTGAATTAGTATGGGATCTACTAGAACTAAGAGATATTTCATCATGAAATATACTGGTACTACGAGAGGGATTTCAAGAAATCGATCAGCGAAATTTGTACCCGATTCGTCCGATAACATCTCCATTTGATGAGATTGCGACTGCGCTTCCGACAAGGTAGCAGCAGGGAGGTGTGGGCTGGCAAGGAGGGCGGTGGAGGTGTGGTCTAGCAAGGAGAGGGGCTGTGGCGGCATCACGGTCACACGAGAGGCGGCAAAGACATTTGGATAGGGTTTGAGTGGCGGCGGCTGGCGAGATAGGGTTTAAGTGGCGATGGCCAGTGGGATATGATTTGACTGGTGGCGGCCGACGGGATAGGGTTTGACTAGCGGCGGATGGCGGGATAAGATATATTAAAAAATATGTTCCCCAAAAACAGGTAGGCAGTGAGTGATGACCGTCCAAGGGAGATCCAACGCACGAGATAAATCTAGAGTTGGTTCCAATCCCGAGTGTCTCGATAAATCTGGAGGCCTGAATTTAGTTTTACTCGTATTTTTCAATAAATATTTGTCTAGACTAGGGAATTGTACTCATATAACTTAACATACCACGTAATGTTGGAAATATGATTTTTCAGAATATAAAAAAATATTTCCTATTTGTTCATGAAACTTGCCATTTGTTCATTTTTATTTTTAATAAAGTCTAAAAATACTCAGATAATTATGAAACTTTCCATTAGTTCATTTTATGGTACCTAGATTGTGTGGTAAAAATATTAGTGAATTCTAAAAAACTTGCACCGATGTTGCTTTGTAACGAGTACATCAACAACCCAACTATCATACCTACTAGGGTGAACTCCAAAGTTTGTACTACGTCGCATTTTTTCTTTAGTGTATCAACTTATTTCTTAGAATATGAATTCATTTCACGCTATTAATCACATATTCACCTTTATTACCTTTTAACTTCGAATAATTTGCAAGTTTTAAACTTTTTCCTTACCCGAAGTGATGAGAGGTAACCTCGACAATGTCCCTGGTTATGGACTTAGGGTTTTGTGAAAAAGATAAAGCTGGGGATTTTGTCGGATGTTAGACAAACAAGAGAGTCAAAGTCATCTAATTATCGATGGACAACACTATTACAGATCGCTTTTGAGTTTTTCGGTACCTCTCCGCAGGCTCCTCCCAGCCTATATATAGTAGGTTGGGTCCCAAAGCCGTAGACAAATAGGTTACATAGTTACAACATCAACTCAATATCGGTTTCTATTTCCTTATTTAGCAAAACTAAGACTTCTGTCGGATGCTTCCTGGGCCTTTTTCTTAGGTATTCATGGGCCGTGAGACTTTACGTAGCTAGGGTAACCAAACATAAGTATCCGAATAATCATACCCATGTCAGTAGCCCCCGAGACTCTACCTGAATCATAGATTCGGGTTGAGTCTCAAAGATATTTTTGGTATTTCATGAGATATTCATTTTTGGTTCTGTAGGGATTTGTACAATAGGCCCGATGCATCGTACGGATCGGGAATAAGTTAAATGCTCTTGGGGAAAAACACTATAGACCTACATCAAATTCAAGTCCCCGGGTTTGAACTTGGAAATTTACTGGCGTAATCCAGTTCGAGCTGTTGAGGTCTTATCGAATAATACTGAATTCCAATTCTATTTTATCAGATACCCAACGTGTCCGTTGAAATTCTTCATCGTATCATTGATACAGATATTTGACTGGCAGAGCGAATTCTTGTGGGATTACCAGGCCACACATGACAGATCCTGGGGTCTTATCTTCATGTCATGGATACGCCATTCAGAGTTTTATCGCATCTGGTGTGATCCGAGGTTTTTGTATGATCTTTGTCGACTGGCTTGTTTGGCTGTTGTAGTTACTAAAGTTTGTGGATAGTATCTAAAATTACTCCCGATGGGAGTAACCTTTTGAGGATACACTAATGTAATGCTCATAGGTTTTAATTTTATTGAGTGTGATTTACACACGAGGATAATGTTTCTTTGGTACATATAAATCTTAGTTTCTTATCGGGTGCACGGTTAGCGCGCGACCAGCGCTCCCAATGGGAGTATCCCCCCTATGTTCAGATGCCTGTATCGAGACATAGGCTCGAAGCTTCTAACCATCCGAGGAAGGTTTCACTTTTAATTATTTTATATAGGTCTATTATGTCATTTATCAGGTGCACGACCAGCGCTCCCGATGGGAGTAGCCCCCGAGGCTACAGTCAAATATTTGTATTTGATTTTAGGCTCAAAGTTTCTTTTACTGAGGAATTTATTTTGACTCAGGTCTTTGTAAATACTTTTTGAGGTCTTTTCCGTAAATAGAGCCGAAGTATTTGTCACTTGCGTGTTATGACGTCACTACTGACAAAGTGGCACTAAGGCTTCTGAGAGACATGTCTCGATGGAACATTTCGATTGTGGGCCCATGCTATAGTAATGATGACGCATGAGCGGCGTGTCAGCGGAGTTTTTTGACTACACGACCCCCTTTTCGCACGAAGATCGAGGCATCATGTGAGTTTCCTCCATTTTTATGGCAGTAATAACTACCCAAGATTTTTCTTCTATGAATATTTGACACATGTCATCATTCTATCTCTCTTGATAGTTCTATTTTTTATCAAACGACTGAGCTTTGCGTTTCTTCTCTTTATAAATGAGGGAACAATTATTGGGTTCGCAGAATCGAAAATAAAAAATTTCCTATGATGGGAACTATTAGACACCAAGATCTATCTACTAGATACAAGCAACGAGTGGATATACATCCATAGAGAACATACCCTCATAAAACGAGAAAACTTTGTTAACGAGATGGAACTCGTGGATGATGTAGTCGAACGCTTGACGATCTCAAGATCGTGTGGAAGTCCTAGCGCCGCAAATCAGCAGCGCAACCATCCTCGCACACATGTCCAGGCCACCGAACAACCTCCACCTCCTCGCTCCAGCAATGTAGCAGAAGCATCAACTCCTTCTAGACGAAATGCCACTAGGAATATGTATCTCGCTAGTCCGAGACCATGGGGAAATAATACTAGAGGGGGAGAGAGATCCTTCACGAGGAGGTGTGAGGAAGAAGGAGTGAGAGGGGGGCCTTTTATAGGAGGAGGAGGGTACCCCTCCCCATTGCCGGCGCCACATGGGGGGTGACCCCTCACCTCCCTCATTCATGTGGTGGTAACCCCCTCCACATAAATTTGCCCCTTAATATTCTTCATTAAAGTCTTTACTTTAAATGCATTAAATTTTTACAAATTTAATGTTCTCTCATTTAATAAAAATCTTTTATTAATTTTATTCAGAATTTTGTTAATTACTTTAATTAACAAATATTCACATAAAACCCCTACAACATTTCAATATTAGATGTAGAACCAATTTCAGCAATTTCATCCGAAACAATTTTGGTGTCTATTGAAATAATTCCAGCACTTTGCAATTCTTTTGTATAGAACATATTTGATACAAATGGTGTTTGGCAACCCTTAAGTGTGTCACCCTACGGTTCGCGAATAATGCAGACATGATCGAGACCTCTCTCAGATCAATAATCAGAAGCGGGACCTGGAGATCCATGCTGACTCCCACACATTCAACAATGACTTCTGTGATCGTGAGAACCTTTAACGCTAGTAACTAAATCCCTTTGTCTCGTGATATAGTACATGTACGAGATTCAATCATCGGTATCTCTGTACCTAGTTTGATCTCGTTACCGACATGCACTCTTTTCTCGTTCCCATGATATAACATTCTAGTGATCTCATCACTTGCTTGCAAGTTAACCAATGTGATATCACCGAGAGGGCCCAGAGTATATCTATCCGTCATCAGGATTGAAAAATTCCACTCTTGATCCATGAGCCTCAACATAACACCTTTGTAATACCCGAACCCATCTTTATAGTCACCCTGTTATGGTGTGACGTTTGATGTTATCAAAGTATTCTTCTAGTGTTAGCAATTAACATGATCTCATGGTCTAAGGATAAAGATTACTTCATATGATGCTATAGCAATATAAACATAATGACTTTGATCGTAATGCTATACTTCGGATGAATGTTCATCACATCATTCACCAGTGTTGTGACCTCGTTATTGACAACATCCAATGTCCATGATCGGGAAACCTTGATCATCCTGTTAATCAACAAGCTAGTTTATAGAGAGGCATTACTAGGAACCTTGTATTTTGTTTATTAAATACACATGTATTAATGTTTCCAATTAATACAATTATAGCATGTAAAATAAACTTTTATCATAAACATAGAATAAGATAATAACAACTTTATTATTGCCTCTCGGGAATATTCCCTTCAGTCTCCCACTTGCACTAGAGTCAATAATCTTGTTTATAAACTTGCGCATTCAATACTTATGTCTTTCTGGTGTTCTATATACGCGTTTGCTAGTGGTGAACATAATCTCCGGATTTGACACTTTTAGGTCCATGTGTATTTGCATATCTTTGCGTCTCTACGCATCACTCATTCTAAAATGAGATGGCATTATATAAATTTGGTCCTTTGGTGAGACCTTTAGTTTGTTCGGGTTAAAATATGTTGATATTATTGTCATACAATATATCTTCATAGTATTAGCCCACTTTGAACCACACCTAGTTTGATAACAAACTACTTAACACAAATGCCCTCCTTTGCTGCTACTATAGCAGTCATATACTTAGCCTTTTGTTGTAGTATCTGTCACAATGTCTCAACTTTGGAACTCATCTAAATCCATCATGGAACATCCTTTCCATTACATTGTTCCCCCCATAGTCTAAATTGAGATAAATTTAATTTGTATCTTGTGACAGAACTAGTATTAATGTAACACTTTACAATGAACTACTTTTAACTATTTGTCACTTATACATGATATATTCTTAGTTCTTCCAAAGCTCATAAGAATATATTTACTATCGTCCAATGATCATCTTATGAATCATTCTGGTATGTGCTTATAACATTTAGAGCATAGGACATATCTGGATATGTACATATCATGGTACACTTTATTGATCAAAATATTCATGTGATTTCACTCACCAAGTGTCGATACACTTGAATCTTGATTCACCCTTTCAATGTGGCAAGAACCTTTCTTCTCGTTTCCATATTGAACTCATTCAATATCTCATATATGTACGTCTGGCACAACCGTATTAGCGCCTCAATCTATCCATATAGACATTGATGCGAAATATTCCGATTTTCCCAAGTCTTTCATCTAAATCCAATTTTAATGAAATTCTTAACTTGTGTCAATAAAAGATACATCATTTCCAATCAACACCATGTCTTCTACGTAATGTATTAGAAATATGTCTCAGTGCTCCCACTTAATTTCTTGCAAATGCAAGCATCTTCATCGTCTCTGATGAAATTAAACTCTTTTAACATTTTCATCATGCTTAAGATTCCAACTCCTCTATACTCACTTTAACCATTGAAGTTTGCATGCCCTTTTAGCATCCTTTGAATTAACAAAACCCTTCGGGCCGTGTCATGTACACATCCTAGGTAACCATTCTATTAGAAGAACATTGTTTTGTTTGTTCAACTACCATATACCAAATTATATGTAGTGTTTTCTACATTGATCCATCAAGACTAAATATCGCTATGAAAGATCAAATCTTGTCATAGTCTACTCCTTGAACATTGTCGTAAACTCCTTTCCGACATGTCGACTATTTCATAGATGTAAAACATCCATGTCTATTTCTTTATAGATCCAAATAAGACCGTTAGGCTTCACACCTTTCTGGAGGGTCTTCGAAGTTCAGAAACTTGATTTCTCTTGTATGGATACTATCACGGATTTTATGACTTCTAGTCATTTTATGGAGTCAGGGCCCATCATTGCTTCTTTGCACAGTCGGTTCATCATTATCAAAAAAATAATAACTTCCGTTTCGAATCTTACTATTTGATTCTTACCGACCCACATGGTTAAATTGGAACTCTAATCTCCAAGATCACAACCTTTGTAATCACTAGATCCATGAACATTTTAGCCTCCTCCGGGACACTTTATGACGCTGAGCTACTTAGCACATGTTGCTTAGGTTCATCAAAGTTCTATTGTCTTCCCACTTAACTTTTGTGAAAACTTCCTTCTCAAGAAACTTGACGTTCAAAGTGACAAACTCTTTTGTCTTCAGTGTTATGGAGGAATACCCAACTATTGCTTTGGGATAACCTACAAATACGTGCTTATCCGACTTGGATTGTAAACATTTTACTTATGCCAAGCATACCAAAATTTAAGAAAAGACAAGTCGGGTTTTATCCCAAACCATAACCTTTATGGTGTCATTTCAACGGATCACGATGGTGCTCTTTTTAGTGTAAAAGAGGTAGTCTCTAAATCTTTAATCCTTAAAACATAATGGCAGTTTTATAAATGACACCTTTGATCTTACCATGTCAAACTCGGTTTGATTTTATGTCTCAAACATACCATACTCCTATGGTTTATCAGGAAACACAAATCCATGGAACGATTCCTCGAATCTTAGGTGTTTTTGCTAAACTTGTAACTCAAATATCTTATTTTATGATCTAATCATAAACTCTTTTATTTTCTCGTTACAATGATTTTCCACTTCATCTTCAAAGTCTTTGAACAATTTTCAAATGTTTGATACTTCTTCCTTATTAAGTAAATATACATATATATTCACTCAAATTTTCGGAGAAAGCATATGAAGTCGAAAGATCCACCACGCGTGGCTACACATAATGGCCCATATACATCAACATGTATGATGTCCAATAAGTTAGTCATCCATTCCTCTTTGGCCTATGAACGGAGTTTCAATTATCTCGAGGGAAGTCTCATAATCGTCAATTGATCAAAATCAAAGACTCCAAAAATCCATCAACATGGAGTTTCTTCATGTTTTCTTTCCAATATAATTCAAATAGCGATGTCACTTCATAAGTGATCTTTCAATCATTTGTCTTATGGCAATTTTGCAATAGTGTTTATGGATATGATTTCTCCAACTAGATTTGTAAAAGTTCATCCATCCTTTATGGAATACTGTAATTATTTGAACAACCATTGTTCTCATAATACCGGAACAAAATAACAATTATTAGAACAAATCTTGAAGGTTAGGTTTTACGACAACGAGAAACAAAATAACACTTTATTTGTTTTCCATGAACATCATCATTTATTCTCTTGCTAGTTACTTAGGCCGTTGCAGTTCATGAATTGTGTTGTTTTGTATGACACTTCACACCAACCAATTTGGTATCCAATACCGGTATCCTATACCTAAGAACCACATTGTTTAACAAGCAAAGAATATAGCCATAACATGTATATCTTCTATATACCTAAACTGGACATCTCCAACTTTTATTTTCTGCCAAATATTTTATAGATTCTCTTTCAGCAATTCCTTTTCCTTTTAAAAGAATCTATCAACATCAATAGTGGTGTCATTCACATGACACATAGACAAAGTGTATATAGTCAAATACTAATACCTTTGGACTTGCACTTTGAAGTTGATCACCATCATCAAATGTTTGGCATTCTTTCAAAAATCCATTCTTTAGTAATCTTTTAGTGTAGTAAAAATTTTACTTACATCTTCTATTCATCCTTAATTATCATGACAACTTTCACGATAAAGCTACTATAGCATATAAGGAAGAATCGCGAGTATAATGTTAGTTCCCGAAACCTTTTTGGGCGATCCGGATGCCTAGCACTCCATCCTTCACAAATTCTCATACAATATGAGAACATGTATTTTGCTAAATTATACTATATCATATTGCAACCAAATATGTAGTTTCAGATATCACAATATCTTCCACACATGATGGTTTCTGAAACATTTCTTTCAGCTCCTAGATAACCTTGATATTAAAACAACTTTTGAATATCAAGAATCATGGAGGCAAGTATGATACTTAGATACTAACACTGGAATTATTACTCTTGGTTTAATACAACTTATTAAACTTCATGGAGTAAATTGAGTTTGCTGAAATTTTGCAATAGGACTTTTAAACTTTAGATTAACACTCAAAACAATACGATACCAGTTCATAAATAAATATCTCTATTACAACTAAGTACAAGGTAGTAAACAGATGCCAATGACTACAACAAATTAAGAAAATTCACTTTGATTCAGTTTACAATAAAATGAGTTCAACTCTAATCATATTACTACATGAACTCCCACTAAAAACCAACATCCCTCGAGTTTTTTTGGTGATTACATGAACCAAATCCATTACACCAAGTTCTATCATCACGTGAGTCGGTGTAGCTTCAAAGGCGAGCATCTATATGGGCATCATATCAACCATATGACTCATGCTTAACCTTTCGGTCTGTGTCCCGAGGCCATGTCTATACATGCTAGGCTCGCCAAGTAAGAACCTTAGTACTCGCGTGTGTAAAAGTGTGTTACACCCGTTATGCAAATGTGGATTCAAGTACACCCAATCATCATGTGATGACTTGAAGCGACAAAACATAAAACTGTGCGTACTTAAGGAAGAACACATTTTTATCTTGATATCTAAATGAGGGATCATTTTATAATGCTACTAAAATGCCAAACAAGCAATATAAGATCCAAACAAACATCATATGTGTAAAGTGAAATGATATGGTTCTTGCACTTGATCACTATCATGTGCATCGTTGTATGATCTTTATCATTCCTTTGTGTGTAAGGCCAAGGGCTATGGAACTTACACGTTTAGGTATGCTATAATTTCCAAGAGTATCAACTATACTTCAAATTATAACATTACCATATCATGACACTAGGCCATCAACGATCTAAACTAGACGCTTCTAATTTATCAATTGCAAGTTTTACGTGGCTGAGGGTTTTCGAAGATAGAACCGTTCTTACCTACGAACATGGAACCACAATGATGATAACCAAATTATTAGCAACTCATTGTAAATCAGATATTGACTATAGTAGGAGAGACAGACACCCGCTAGCCCCTTATGCAAAACTAGTTGCATGTCAAGCGTGGAACAGGTCTCATGTGCGAGGACATGTAAAGTTAGTCCGGGCCGCTTCATACCACTATGCCATGATGTCTACGCACGCTTCTATTCTTGTAGACAGTGTTGGGCCTCCAAGTGCAGAGGTTTGTAGAACAACAACAAGTTTCCCTTAAGTGGATCACCCAAGGTTTATCGAACTTAGGGAGGAAGTGGTCAAAGGTATCCCTCTCAAGTAACCCTGCAATCAAGATACAAGAAGTCTCTTGTGTCCCCAACACACCCAATACACTTGTCAGGTGTATAGGTGCACTAGTTCAGCAAAGAGATAGTGAAATACAAGTAATATGCATGATTATAAATGGTAATTGAAATCTGAAATAAGAGTGGCAACAAGAAAACATGTAATATAACTGATTGTAAATGGTGTTTCAATGCTTAGAAACAAGGCCTAGGGATCATACTTTCACTAGTGGACACTCTCATATAAATATCTTCTCTTCATGATGCTACCCTGAACTACTCTCTGGTTGGACAATGTAGGGCCATAACAACACACCTTAAAGTTCGCATTCCCCATCTAGATAACCCCTCACTATCACCGTGAGCGCTAGATGGTTCCAACAAACACCACAATCTCATAGAGACATCCAACTCAAATTATACTCATGATAAGTATTTATGTAACCTTAGCCAAAGTGCCACACGGTGTGCACACTGTCAACTTCACACACGTGGAGATAAGAAGAGATTAATTTAAGCACTTGAGTAGCATAATAGATCTATAGATTACAAAGCTCATGATCTCATAAGATCACGCATAGAGAGATATGAACACATAGCTACCGATAGAGCCCTTAGCCTCGAGAGAGAACTACTCCCTCCTCATCATGGGAGTCAGCAACGGCGATGGAGATGGCGGTGGAGTCGATGGAGATGGCTCCGGGGGCACTTCCTCGTCTCGGCAGGGTGCCGGAACAGAGACTTCTGTCCCCCGAATCTCCTCTTCGGTGGCGGCAACGCTGTGAAACTTTTCATGGAATTCTGATTTAGTCCTTAGGGTTTTCGTCCCGGGGGGCTTTTATAGGCGAAGAGGCAAGGTCGGTGGGCGCCCGAGGCGGCCACACCACCCCCTGACGCAGCCTGGCCTGGCCCGTGCCACCAGGTGGTGTGGGCCCCTCGTGTCCCCTCTCTGTCTCGTCTTCTGGCTTCATGAGTCTTATGGTAAAATAGGAACTTTGGATTTTGTCCCGTCCAATTCCGAGAATATTTCTTTATGAGCTTTTCTGAAACCAAAAACAGCAGAAAATAGGAAACTGGCACTGCGACATCTTGTTAATAGGTTAGTTCCAGAAAATGCATAAAAGTATCCCAAAAATGTAGACAAAACATAAGATAGTTGATATAAAACAAGCATGGAGCATCAAAAATTATAGATATGTTTACGACGTATCAACATCCCCAAGCTTAATTCCTGCTCATCCTCGAGTAGGTAAGTGATAAAAAAGAATAATTTTTGAGCTAACATGCACCATCACAATCTTGATCATGGTATTTGTAAAACATTGATAGCTAGGATCATAATACTCTCACATAGCATGAAAGATATAGTTCTAACAACAAGACATAGCAACTATGTTGTAACATGAAAAGGTACAAACAAAAGATTCATGAATAACAATGCTTTGAAAGACGTTTGTTTGTTTCTCATATAGAAAACATAATAAAAGTGGTATTCAGATTGTCCCTCATGGTATAGCAAAACATAAATGCATAGGACACCTTCAAAGTTCATAAGGGTAACTAGAAACAAATAGTTTAAGAGCAAGCAATATTAAAGTTATGAATCAATCAACAAGTTTTGGGACAATGCACATTAAACTAAGTATGACCACTATGCTCTCTCAATAGGTGCATAAAGATAGAAGATGGAGACTCAACATAAAAGTAAAATAAAGGCCTTTCATAGAAGGAAGCAGGGATCCAAGTTTCGTAAAGAGCTTCCAAAAATTATGGTACTTATTAGCTTTCAGCTCTCATTACCCTTATCATAAGCATCTTTAGGTGATTAAGGTTAAAGTGAAAAAATATGAGGATATGCTTGGCAAGTTATAAGCTAAAAATCTCACGCCCCTTACTTACGAGTACCGAACCTCATGCTACTCAACTTTAGTCACACGTAAGTTCTTGTCATTGTAAGTACATGTGTATCATAGAGAACCGCCAATGGGGTACCCCTTGCCCGATGATACAGAAACTTTCCCGTATCAAAATGACAAGGCAAGCAGACAATGAGCATCTCATCGATCTTTTTGTATGCTATTTGCATAGGGTTTTCCCTTTTTTTCTCTTTTTTAGGATGCTTCACAGATTGTGGTTATGCTGCAAGTTTCCACCATGATTAGGCATGGCTTAGACTAGCCGCCCAGGCGTTTCTCTAACACATATACAAACTCCATGAGCCTTACAAGCTCCCCTTTTATTTCACACCGCCGGGATCCATAAGCAAAAGAACATGATATCAACTAAGTAAAGTGCAATGTTGAAAGCGTTCCCCATGGTAACATGATTCTGCTAATTCACAACTTACAAAACGCAAGCATATACGCAACATAGATGTGCACAATGGTTTAAGTTTATGAAGTGCAAGAAAGTAAAGTGTGCCATGAAGTTTGTGAGAGCTTTAATCACTAATTTTCACATAACAAGTTTAATTTGGAAGGTAGATAAAAACATGAATATACTTGGAATAGTAATAATGCTAATAGGCAGGTATGGTGAACTCTTTGGAATAACTTGGTTATTTGGAGTTGGATGCATGAGTGGAACTCATACTTGGTACATGCGGAGGCTAGCAAAAGACTGGGAGCGACCAACTAAGAGAGCAATAATGGCCATAATCATGCAAAGCGACAAAACATTATTAATTAAATCATAAAGTGATATTACAAGTCGAAAACTAAATGATCATAGAGGCTATGGTGACTTGGTATAGTCTTAACATGGTGTGAGCATGCACCAAGTCAACCCAAATAAAGCATCAAAGGAGAATACCACAATATTATGCTTTTGTATGCTAAAACAACGCATGATTCTTTCAAGGCACATTAAGCAATCTCAGTTGTTTGTAACAAGTCATGCTACAACAATAATCACTAAGTATAGAGTAAAAGCAATATCAAACATGACATGATAAAGTCTAGGCCATAGTCAAAACAAGCTCCTTTTTGTACCACTATAAGCATAAAACTTCCTACTCTTTTCCAACACCAATCGAAAACTAAAACTAAATGCAGTGCTAGCAAAGGAGAACACTCGCGGAACAATAAGAGTGAAAACTAGAGTGTTCCAGGCAATGAATAACGGGGTGTGTCTCTCTGCAAAATAAGTGTGTTGGGATCCTACCAACTTATTTAAGAAAACCAAACAAAAGAAAACTAAAAACAAAGATGCTCCAAGAACAACACCTAGTGCATAAGGTAATAAATATAAAGTGTCTTGAAAGAAGACCTGAGATTATTGATGAAGAAGGGGATACCTGGGCATCCCCAAGCTTTGACGCTTGTATTTCTTGAATATTTCTTGGGGTGACACAGGTGGCATCCCCAAGCTTGAGCTTTTGTTCATACTTCATCTCATCACATTATTCTTCCCTACACTTGAAAGTTTCCTTCATACAATACTTCACACAATCTTCATTAGCAACATTAGTGTATTCAAGATAATAATCTTTGGGTTTAGTTTCAACACAAGTAAAACTTCCATTAAAATATAAGCTACTGTAGAAATTCCTTTTATAAGTTCAAGTGATCAAAGAGAACTGAAAGAGAAAGAGATTAAGAGGCAAATGCAAATAATGGTAGAAATCTATCAAAACAGACCAGCAGGTAAAACACGATTTTTTCGAAGACCTTCTGTTGCTCAAATCGAAAAGTGATAAACTAATGAAAGTTAGAAAACAACCTGGGGCAGAAGCACAAAACATTACAACTCAATACGACATACAGAAATGTTTCACGAATTTTTACAGTGAAGCACAAAAATCTGTTTCGGGACATCAACTTTCCCAAGTCTTACTTCTCTCTCATTAGAGGTTATTCTTGGCACAAAAACCAAACAAAAAGGATAAGGAGAGGTTATTACATAGGCACTAACTTCCAAGACTCAACAAAACAAAAATAAACAGAAAGTAAAAAATATAATGGGTTGTCTCCCAAAAGCTCTTTCTTTATAGCCATTAAGATAGGCATGATAATTTCGATGATGCTCACATAAAAAATATGAATTGAAGTAAAAGAGAGCATAAAGAAGAAAATATGGAAAAACATTAAGTCTAACCCACTTCCTATGAAAAATAATCTTGTAAAGAAACAAGTCATGAAAGCACAAAGCAATAAGCATAGGAAAGCAAAACAAGTGCAACTTCAAAATTTTCAACATAAAGAGGGGGAACTTAATATTGTTGAGATACATAAAACCATGTTTACCTCTCTCATAATAACTTTCAGTAACATCACGAATAAAATTAACAATATAAATATCACATAAAACATTCTTATCATGAGCAACATGCTTAAAAGAATTAATACTCTCCACATAAACATAGTCATTCTTATTAATTGTAATGGGAGCAAAATCAACAAAAATAGCTATCATTATTATTCCCATCACCATAATTATCAAATATAGGAGGCATATTGTAATCATAATTAATTTTCTCCTCAATAGTAGGTGGACTGAAAGTATCATATTCATCATTGTAATCATCATATATTAGAGGTATAGTATCATCAAAGTAAATTTTCTCCTCCATGCTTGGGGGACTAAAAATATCATGCTCATCAAAACCAGCTTCCCCAAGCTTAGACTTTTCCATAGCATTAGCAATAATGGTGTTCAAAGAATTCATACTAATAACATTGCTATTAGCATGCAAATAAAGTTCCATAGGTTTTTTAATTTTCTCTTCAAACACTTCATGTCCTAACTCAAGATAAATACTATAAAGCTCTCTAATTTTGTTGTTGTTTTCCATTAAGCCTAACTAGTGAAAATAAAAACAAGAAACAAAAAGATATAATTGTAGAATCTAAAGGAAATAACTTCGAGCACTCACACACCAGCAACAGTACTAGAAGATAGCTTAGTAGCTAGAAGATGTGAGTACCTTTTACTTTACCTCCCCGGCAACAGCGCTAGAAAATAGCTTGATGTCTACGCACACTTCTATTCTTATAGATAGTGTTGGGCCTCCAAGTGCAGAGGTTTGTAGAACAGCAGCAAGTTTCCCTTAAGTGGATCACCCAATGTTTATCGAACTCAGGGAGGAAGTGGTCAAAGGTATCCCTCTCGAGCAACCCTGCAATCAAGATACAAGAAGTCTCTTGTGTCCCCAACACACCCAATAGACTTGTCAGGTGTATAGGTGCACTAGTTCGGCAAAGAGATAGTGAAATACAAGTAATATGGATGATTATAAGTGGTAATTGTAATCTGAAATAATAGTGGCAGCAAGCAAACATGTAACAGAACTGATTGTAAATGGTGTCTCAATGCTTAGAAACAAGGCCTAGGGATCATACTTTCACTAGTGGACACACTACTGCAGAATAGTCTATCAGTGACAGGCTCAAAAGGCTAGTTAGTGACTGGCAATGTGCCTGCCACTAATGACGTGTCACTGGTAACAGATTACTAGTGACAGGGAGCGCCTGTCACTAGTATTTGTTTACTAGTGACAGCCATTTATTCGTGCTTGTCACTGCTAAATATTTTAGGAGTAAAAGAAAATATTGCATTTGCACATCAATAACAAAATATTATCACAACACTCATAGATAATAAAATATGATCATAAGTACTATGAAGTGGAATTAATATCGACTTTATAATATCCAAAACAAGTTTGTTGTTTCAGAACGACCAACATCTCAAATTCAAATTGTCTAAGTCTTTATCAAATATCAAAGCTTCGACCATCTGCTTGCCAAGACTCATCAGCTCCAGTTGCGCCTAGAAAATCACATTCCAAACAAATCGCAGTCTCCTTGTACACGCTGGTGGCCATCATTTACCAGAATAAATGGGGTGTACATGATGCCAGCCTGTGGGTTGTTTGGATACTCCCGAGCACCGCCTTGGTGCTTGGTGACAGCTCGTCCGCCTATGCCTACAGCTCGACATGTTGATAAATACCAGTGACAAGCAAGACTAGAACGACCGTCACAAGTATTTGCAATACTAGTGACAGACATATTCGTAGTGCCTATCACTTATATGTTTCGGTAATAGCAATGACAGGCAAAGAATTGCATCTGTCACTGGTACTTGGTATAGCTGCTAGGTGTAGAGTTACTAGTGACTAGCATTGTCTTGTCTGTCATTGATAACTATTATTAGTGACAGACATTGTCTTGCCCGTCACTAGTAGGCTGGAGGCTATAAACTATTCTGCAGTAGTGACACTCTCATATAAATATCTTCTCTTCATGATTCTACCCTGAACTACTCTCTGGTTGGATGATGTAGGGCTATAACAACACACCTTAAAGTTCACATTCCCCATCTAGATAACCCCTCACTGTCACCTTGAGTGCTAGATGATTCCAACAAACACCACAATCTCATAGAGACATCCAACTCAAATTATACTCATTATAAGTATTTATGTAACCTTAGCCAAAGTTCCACACGGTGTGCACACTGTCAACTTCACACACGTGGGGATAAGCAGAGATTAATTTAAATACTTGAGTAGCAGAATAGATCTATAGATTACAAAGCACATGATCTCATAAGATCACGCACATAGAGAGATTAACACATAGCTACCCGTAGAGCCCTTAGCCTCGAGAGAGAACTACTCCCTCCTCATCACGGGAGTCAGCAACGACGATGGAGATGGCGGTGGAGTCGATGGAGATGGCTCTGAGGCACTTCTCCGTCCCGGCAGGGTGTTGGAACAGAGACTTCTATCCCCGAATATCCTCTTCGGTGGCGAAGGCAATGCAGAACCTTTCGTGGAATTCTGATCTCGTCCTTAGGGTTTTTGTCCCGGGGGGCTTTTATAGGCGAAGAAGCAAGGTCGGTGGGTGCCCGAGGTGGCCACACCACCCCCTGGCGCAGCCTGGCCTGGCCCGTGCCACCAGGTGGTGTGGGCCCCTCGTGGCCCCTCTCTGTCTTATCTTCTGGCTCCGTGAGTCTTCTGGTAAAATAGGAACTTGGCTTTTATCCCGTCCAATTCCGAGAATATTTCTTTACGAGATTTTATGAAACCAAAAACAATAGAAAATAGGCAACTAGCACTACGGCATCCTGTTAATAGGTTAGTGCCAGAAAATGCATAAAAGTATCTAAAAAATGTAGACAAAACATAAGATAGTTGATATAAAACAAGCATGGAGCATAAAAAATTATAGATACGTTTACGACGTATCATGCCACCAATATCCAAAATACATAAAAGATGCAATAACATGATCATCACCGCCCACATACTCTTATGTGTTCTACCCGCGCAAAGCACCTACGCATAGATCGGGATCTGATACCACTGTTGGGTTCGCAACATAGAAAACAAAAAATTCCTATGATGTGAACTATTATACTCCAAGATCTATCTACTATATACAAGCAACAGGTGGATATACATCCATAGAGAACGTACGCTCGTAGACCGACAAAGCTTTGTTAACGAGATGGAACTCGTGGATGATGTAGTCGAACGCTTGCCGATCTCAAGATCGTGTGGAAGTCCTAGCGCCGCAAATCAGCAGCGCATCCATCCTCGCACACATGTTCAGGCCACCGAACAATATCCACCTCCTCGCTCTAGCGATGCAGCGGAAGCAACAACTCCTTCTAGACGAAATGCCACTGGGAACATGTATCTCACTAATCCGGGACCATGGGGAAATAATACTAGAGGGGGAGAGAGATCCTTCACGGGGAGGTGTGAGGAAGAAGGAGTGAAAGGGGGGACTTTTATTGGAGGAGGGGGTACCCCTCCCCATGGCCGGCGCCTCATGGGGGGTGACCCCTCACCTCCCCCATTCATGTGGTGGTAACCCCCTCCACATAATTTTTCCCCTTAACATCCTCCATTAAAGTCTTCACTTTAAATGTATTAAATTTCTCAAAATTTAATATTCTCTCATTTAATAAAACTCTTTTATTAATTTTATTCAGAATTTTTTAATTACTTTAATTAAAAAATATTAACATAAAACCCCTGCAACATTTCAATATTAGATGTAGAACCAATTTCAGCAATTTCACCCGAAACAATTTTGGTGTCTATTGAAATAATTCATGCGCTTTGCAATTCTTTCGTCTAGAACATATTTGCTCCAAATGGTGTTTGGAAACCCTTAAGTGTGTCACCCTACGGTTCGCGAATAATGCAGACATGATCGAGACCCCTCTCAGATCAATAATCACAAGTGGGACCTGGAGATCCATACTAACTCCCACACATTCAACGATGACTTCTGTGATCGTGAGAACCTTTAACGCTAGTAACTAAATCCCTTTGTATCGCGATATATTACATGTCCTAGATTTGATCATCGGTATCTCCATACCTAGTTTGATCTCGTTGCCAACATGCACTCTTTTCTCGTTCCCGTGATATAACATTCTAGTGATCTCATCACTTGCTTGCAAGCTAACCAATGTGATATCACCGAGAGGGCCCAGAGTATATCTATCCGTCATCAGGATTGACAAATTCCACTCTTGATCCACGAGCCTCAACATAACACCTTCGTAATACCCGAATCCATCTTTATAGTCACCCTGTTACGGTGTGACGTTTGATGTTATCAAAGTATTCTTCTAGTGTTAGCAATTAACATGATCTCATGGTCTAAGGATAAAGATTACTTCGTATGATGCTATAGCAATATAAACATAATGACTTTGATCATAATGGTATACTTCGGATGAATGTTCATCATATCATTCACTAATGTTGTGACCTTGTTATTAACAACATCTAATATCCATGATCAGGAAACCTTGATCATCTTGTTAATCAACGAGCTAGTTTATAGAGAGGCATTACTAGGAACCTTGTATTTTGTTTATTAAACACACATGTCTTAATGTTTCCAATTAATGCAATTATATCATGTAAAATAAAATTTGATAATACACATGGAATAAGATAATAACAACTTTATTATTGCCTCTTAGGCATATTCCCTTCAAGAATCGTTTTACTATTTTACTACCTTCTCTTGCTGCCTTCGTATTCTTCTTTGCACCGCACCTGTGTTTGGTACTTTCGCCTACTCCATCATATTTGTGTGCCTGTGTCGCTTTTCAGACACCATGGGGAGAAATGTTGGAACTTCCACTACGGCCTCCAAGACCACGAAGAAGAGGGATCTCGGATGGGCTCTGACAAAGTGTACCGCGTGAGATCTGCGCGATGCATGGAACTTCGGTCTCCTTGAAGAGGGATCCTTCAAGCTCCCAAGGGACAAGGCTGCCCAACCCCCGAATCTGGCTGGCGGTTAATGTTTCTATCCTTCCTATATCACGGCCTCTCCCTTCCTATTCATGAATTCCTTCGAGGCCTTCTCTTTGTCTATTACGTGCAGCTCTATCAGCTCACGCCTAATTCTATTCTTCATGTTGCCTGCTTCGTCAATCTTTGTGAATGCTTCCTCAGGATCCACACCCATTGGGGCTTGTGGAAGTATTTATTCGATGTCCGTCACAATGCCACCGATACTCTTGTCCACGATGTCGGTGGTGCTATTTTCTATGTTCTCTCTGATGTTGACCATTTCGAATTCAAAATCACGGATTCCTTCCAAGGATGGAAAACCAAATGATTTTACATCAAGGACCAGAAAATTGAGGGTCAATCTTTCGGGTTGGCCACTTTTGACCCAAATAAGACATGTCGAAAGCTTGATTCGTGGGATAAGCTCCCAACTCCCAAAGAAATGACGGAGATCAAACCCTTGCTCACCCAGATAGAGAAGTTGTGTCATGAGATTGTCAAGGAATTGTCCAAATAAATCTAGGTTGTCCGAACTTTGCTCTTTCGCAGCAAGCGGAGCTGCCTCTTAGAGATAGTTAGATATTTTGACAGCCTGCGAGGACCTAGATACAAATTTTTTGAAGCGGTGGCAGCAAAATAAAAAAATTGGGAAAAATGGGGGGACATGGCATCTTTTCCTCATTCCCCACCCATCCGGCTCGACCCTCAGTGTTCAAACCCTCGCCACCGCCGCTCTTCCCCTGCTGCTGCTCCCCGCCGCCTTCGTTCCGCTTGTGCTCCTCCCTGCCGCCTTTGTTCTGTTGTTGCTCCTCCCTGCCGCCATCCTCCCCACCGTAGGCTAATCTCTCGCATGCGCAGATCTAGCAGCTCCCACACCGGCCATTCCACCCATTTCTCCACCACCGCCGGCGGGGCTTCTCAATGCGACCACGCGTGCACTGCTCCATCTCGCTGCCTTGCTCCTCCCTGATGTTGGGCTCCCTGGTGCCCTCGCTGCTCCGGTGTTCTCACCTCTTAGCGAAAGCCGCCGCTGATGATGCTGAGGACATCCAAGAAGGGCCAGAGTCACCATCATGCCTAACACGGTGAGAGTCTTTGCAAATTTTGTTTTTAGTTATCTTCAGGACCTTTTCCTTTAAAAATAGGATATATTGTAAGTATGTACACATTCTTACTTGTAAGTACATTGTCCTGTTACAGTTCAGTAGCAGAAAATGGTTTAGTCCCAAGTACTAAGAGCACCTAATATAATTCTTACACGATGAAGTGTATTTTTTAGTTAGTATACTATTATTTTGTGTGTTATCTTATATCTATATTGATTTTCTACATAAGGAGGAGTGACCCTGACCTACTGTCATTGATATCTACACGAACTAGAGAGAAAAACCAAAAAGGTGATAGCCGTGGGAAATCAAGTAGACTGGAGTGTAAGTTCATCGTGACACAAATCAATCAGAAAAATGGTGCTCCATTGAAGCTGGATAGTGCACGGAAAAGTTCTCGAGGATTTGTGGGGCTATGGCACGAGAACGAGTGCCCATCACCATTACGGGATGGAGGAAATTATTGAAGACCGTTCGTGATGACGTCAAGGAAGATATTCTCAAGTATTTCAACACCCGACCGAAGGACTTGCCGCATGTTGAGAGAGAGGCTATAATGCTTGCATGCAAGGCCTGTAAGCAATGGAAGTATAGGCTCATGATGGAGTTCGTGGATACAAACAATAGCTTCCTTGATCTGTACCCACAGATCACCCAAGAGGCTTGGGATGAGTTTGTGGTGCAGAAAAAATCTGCAGAGTTCAAAATAAAGAGTCAAAAAGCAAGAGGGTGTGCCTTGTTATTCAAGAACCACCATAGAATGGGGACTGCTAGGTATGCAGGCATGGCTTGTAAATGGGAAATAAAGGATTTAGAGGCAGAGGCATCTGAATAGCTGAAACCATTTGGAGATATTGGAGATGAGAGGCAAGATACTGGACTAGAGCAAGGGATAAATGTGACCAAAAAGGGTGGTGTGCCAACTTTAGTTAGGACTAAGGACATCGAAGCATATGGAAAATTGGTGAGGCTTCAAATGTTAGCTAGAATTGATGATTATTTCATTAAAAAATTCACCCTTTGGTCTAAAGGCTTCATTAATTTGTTTTATAGGCGGAGAAGGATGCTGAGAAGGAAGCATGCGTCTTCAAGGGAGATGTCCTCGTAGCGGTGATGACTAGGTTCCTGCACCAATAACAGGGTTATTGCAGTACTTGTAGCAACAAATATTTAAAGAGTTTGTCCCGATGGGAGCTCGGCGAACACGACCCGCAACCACGTTATCAATGCGACCATGTTCACACCCAAACCGTGGTTTGGAAAAAGCCTATTCTATAAGTTGCTAGGATAAATGAATTTAAGATGTTTTGTAATAACTACTACTAGGACTGGAAGAAAACTAGAACAAAAGTAAAATTGAAAAGAGGTGAATGCAATGAGATGAAATATTAATGCTATGATTCCTCAAGTAATGTTGTGAATACCGGTGTGCATGATAAGTGCTTATGGAATAGTTGTTAACAATAATTGTGGTGGTCCCTCATATACTGTTGTCTCCCACTGTTGGTAAGCGGCAACTAGACAACTCAATTGTCCACACCCTCTTCGGACATGGGTCATCTCGTAAGAGAATAGTGTATTAAGGTAACAAGACCAATCAAGGTAAACCAGAGCAAAGGCATTAAGCTCTATGGACAACTGTACTCCTAAGCAAGTGTGCTAGTCACAAGATATCCCGTCTATCACTCTGGGGTCAAGCAATTCGCAACACTATACGTATCTATATCATGAGTGATCTTGAGGGAACTCTGGGCGTTGCATAGTAAGCTATTATTGCCTCCAAAAATCACTTATATCAAATAGCCTATTAGTTCTACCCATGGAAGAGTAGAGACTAATGATAAGTTTTGTGACACTCCGTGAATCCTAGTAAATTCCTAAACAATGGATTGGACGTCTCCAATCACTAGAATAATATCATGAATAGAACAACGTAAAGAGAAAGCACAAACATATTAATTAACAAGAACACACCACACTTCAATTACTCAAATCATCATAAAATTAATAAAAGGGGGTTCAAGCCATGTTACAACCCATCACGGAGATCATGATGGGGAAGGATTAAGGAGTAGTGGCGATGGAGATGGTGATGACGGGGCGGTGATGGTGGCGTCGGCGTGGTGATGGCGGCGTCCTCCTTCTCCTCCTCTTCTTACTTGGATGGCTTGATGGTGTCGATAGAGATCTGGATCTTGGTGGAGCTATAGAGGCTATGGAGGCGGCACGGCGGCATGGCGCCGCCATGGAGGCGGTAGATGGGATCTAGATTTTGTATATGGTGTATGGTGGCTTCCTTTCCTCTTATTTGACTCATCCCTCATTTATATAGGCCTTGGGGGTGCCCTAGGGTTTCCCCAATGTTGTCATATGACTTAGGGAAGGTTCTGGAGCTTCTGGAGGGCGAATCCCGTCATTTGCGTCCTTTTTCAAAATTATACGGCGGGAGATATACGGCCAGAATGTTGGTCCCGCCGTATAGTTGGTCGTTAAGCCTTCGGTACTCTTTAGTATTTTGGTCGTTATTTCTTCATACGAACTCCGTTTTGGGTGCTCTTGGGCTCGTTGAATTCGTCTCGTCGAGGTCTACAATCTTGTGGTCTTGGATATTTATTTTGAGAAGTTGGAAAATTTCACTTTTCCAACACCTCAAATGGCTAAGTCTGGTCCCTGCAGCTCCTCCATACTATCCTCTCTTTGTTTGTTTTGCCTTTGTTTTATCCATAATCATCATCAACACCTACACACATGTAAAATACAAGGAAGAGGGATAAAATTCTACCTAAACTACTAAATGTGCAAAGATCATATTGAATTTAATAAAAACAAGTAACCATGCATATTAGGCATAGAAATAGTTAGATGGAGAATGATATGATAGGAAAATGGCACAATTTATATTGATAAAATGTGTTGTATTATCACAACCATCAACTTCCCCAAGCTAGATCTTGCTCGTCCACGAGCAAAAGGGATCGATAACTTAATGGATGTGATCTTGCTTATCATTGGAAATCAATGCATTGTATCCTTGTTTTTCCTGCAAGCTCAAAGCAAGAGAGCACATAATCATACAAGGCAATATAAGCTGAGTTATATTATTCCAAACCACTAGAGATTAGTCAAAAACTTCTATGCCCCATGTCAAAGTTAAATCTAGCTTGCAAGTAAACTTGTGATCCTTCTATATGCACTTTGTTGTATTTTTGTATTTTTATTTGTATAAGGCAAAGCTGAACACGGTTAGTTGTCAATCATAAATAGAAATAGAGTTTTCAAATGCTTCCCACTCATGCCATCTATTAAAGTCTCTCAAGTGCAAACTTCGATTGTTGAGCTCATAGAAAATATATTTCTTAGTAACGAGACCATGCCAAAAGAGTGGTATATGTTCAATCAAGACTGTGTAGGCTAGGAAGGACACTCATGACCATTACCAAGGTTTCCCTTTTCGGTATAATGATTTCTCATAACGGTTAGAGGATATTCCGACTTTTACTTTTAATGCAGGCCCATGAGAAGACCAATGCATACCCAAATATATCATTTTTGCTACATATGTTGGGAAACTCATATCCAAACTCCAAGAGTTTCCTCTTTTTGGATTGTCCAAAGGCCAGCGGAGTTGTTAGCATCCCATGTTGTGCGACAGTGGCGCAAGACACGCATAAAGCAATATCTCACTTTGATTTCCAAGACAAAATTTTGGCATATGTAATCTCAAAACTTTGAAACAACATTTCTTATTTGACAACTCACTCGATAAGCATATATTAAGACCATCATTTCCAACACTATGGAGTCGTGCTACTCCATAACCATTCACTTAAGATAATTCTGAACAGTGACAACTAGTAAGTTTCGAAGAACTTCTTTATTATATTTTTTTCAAAATGTAGAGAACATGGCAATGTATATTTAGAGGATCACAATATTTTTCACAAGCTAGATAAAAGTTGCACAAGGTGCATCAAAGCTATGGCTTGTCTCCTATGGGGCCTAACATGAGAGTATATCCCTTATATAAATATGAACAAAAACTCACCTAAGCAAGCATTCAAAAATAGACGGATACACAATAACATGAAAACTTTTTAAGATAAAGAACTTTGCACAAGACTCTATGCATGAAAAATAGCCTCCAAAAGCTAAGAAACCAACTTGAGAAGATCATGAAAACAAAAGAGAAAATGTAGTTATCAAAAGAGAGTATAAGAAGTGGTTACCTCCCCAAGCTTAAGTTAAAGCAAGGGTGACACACTTTACCGTTGAGGTGCTTTTAACCTCTACTTTGATGGACAAAGAACCTTTGCTTCAATGAATGCTTCATGATCCGGTGTATGCCTTCCTTAAGAACCTGGTAGGAACAAGACTAGAAAGAAGACAAAATATTTTTGTGCTTTTGAAGACACGGGTTTAGCTCACAAGTGATAAAAATACAAGTTCCACTGAGTCGGTTCATCAACCTAAACACCACGCCTAAGTCAACAAACTAGTCCTATAAGTGGCCTCTCCTAGATTGTGATGAGGTGCAAGTGAAACAGGATACGAGACACGAGTGTGCAGCCCCTATGTGCTTCTTTAAAAGAGGTTCGAGTTGGAAGGTTTTACCAGACACTGATTGTTGAAACGTTGAATTGAAGCAACCAAGTGGCTCATGCGAGTGTTTGCACGGTTGGATCTACCGTATGATACATTGCAAATGTATCCATAATTTTTGATGTTCCATGCTTGGTTTTATCTACTTTCTTATGTTTTGTCCACACTTTGGAGTACTTTTCATACGATTTCTTGGATTAACCTATTAACAAGAGCCACACTACCAGCTGCCTTTTTTTCTATTGTTTTTGGTTCTAGGAAGTAAGAAAATGAATATTCTCGGAATTGGACGGGACAAAAGCCAAAGTTGCTATTTTACCGGAAGACATCTGGAGCCAGAATACGAGACGGAGAAGGGCTGGGGCCTAGCCACACCACCTGGCCGCGCGGCCAGGCCTGGCCCACGCCAGGGGGTGGTCTAGCCGACCCCAGCACCCCCTCGGCCTCTCCTTCTGCCTATATATTGCCTCTGATACAGAAACCCTAAGTACCCGATCAAAAATCCACGAAAGAGTCTGTAGCCGCCGTCATCTCCATCCATAGATCGGGAGGGATCTGAAGCTGTTCCCGGCACCCTGCCGGATAGGGGAATTCATGAGTATCTATGAAGCATTCTTCTTATAAAAAAAGATTCCGATATTGAGAAAAAAGAGAAAAAGAAAAAAAAAGAGATATTATGAAAAGAGGAAAGAGAAAAAAAAAGCAGCATATTCCCATGGTAAATAAGAAGATTGCTGAGATGCTTGTTGTTTGCTTGCCTTGTCATTTTGATATGGGGATTCTTCCGTATCATCGTGCAAGGGTACCCACATGCGGTTCTCTATGATACACGTATGCTTACAATGACAAGAACTTACCGGTGACTAAACTTGAGTAGCATGAGGAGCGGCCCTCGTATTCAAGGGACATGAGATTCTCAACTTACAACTTGTCAATGCATATCCTCATATTTGATCACTTTAACCTTAATCACCTAAAGATGCCTATGCTAGGGGCAATGAGAGCTGAAAGCTAGTAAGTATCATAATTATTGGGAGCTCTTTATGAGACTGCAATCCCTGCTTCCCTCTGCGAAGGGCCTTTCTTTTACTTTGTAGTTGAGTCAGTAAACCTATTCCCTTCTATCTCAGCAAGTATTTTGAGTTGTTGTGTTTCATTCATTCATATGATGATTTATTCATTCATGTTTCTTATGTTCCTTGTTTTGCACACTGCTCTTATCCTAATGTTTACTACTTTGAAAGCTTTCATTGAAAAACCAGTTATTTGTGAACTCCAGCAAGTTATCAACTATTCTTCGACCAAGAGCTAAGTTTGCCATTACCAATTATGATTCACTTTATGTATCTTTATTGTGTTTCCTTTACTTATTGCAAGTTGAGTTATATAATAGTGAGTTTCCTTCTATTATGATCTATGCATTTTATGAATGTGATGCTTGGGGACAAGCGAAGTCTAAGCTTGGGGGGAGTTGATACGTCCATTTTGCATCACTATTCTATGTCTTAATTCACTATTATTCATTGATATAGTTCGTATTGAGAGGTGATACTTATGTTATTTCATCTGTTTTTGCATGGTTGATGAATTTTGGAGCATGGACCGCTGCAGTCAGGATTCTGATGGAAAAGGTGTTGTTTGGAGGCAAAATTCGCGAAGATTAGAAAATCCGGGAAAATATACGGAAAATCCTATTTTTCCAGAAGACTAAGGATGCCAGAAGACGTAGTGGAGATGGGCCACAGGGGGCCCACACCACCCCCTAGCGCGGGCAGGCCTAGGTCGCGCCTGGAGGTGGTGTGGCCACCCTGGCCCACTCCAGCCTCTCCCCTCTGGCGTATATCAACCTCCCAAAACCCTAAGACTTGGGGAGCAACCATAGAAAGATTCCGCCGCCTCTACAGGGCAGAAAACACCAAGAGAGAAAGATCTCTCCGGCAGACAGATTTCTGCCGGGGGAATTCCTTCCCGGAGAGGGGAGATCGTCGCCATCAACACCACCATCAAGCTGGACTTCATCGGGATCATCATCATCATCACCACGATCATCACCATCAGCACCCTCATCACCATATCCATATTGCTGTAACAATTGGTTGAATCTTGCATTAGTTCATAGGGGAAACTTTCTCGGTGTTTATTACTCTTTGTAGTTGATGCTATTGAGTGAACCATTGAATTATTGTTTATGTTCAGATTGTTATACATCATTATTCCATCTCTGATCATGATCCATATGATGTCTTGTGAGTAGTTCGTTTTGTTCTTGAGGACATGGGAGAAGTCTTGTTGTTAGTAGTGGAGTTGTGTTGAGAAAGATTCAATAGATTGTTATTTAAGTTGTGGTATACTTCTTCTAGTGGTGTCATGTGAACGTCGACTACATGACACTTCACCTATATAGGCCTAGGGGAATGCATTGTGTATTTGGCTACTAATCGTAGGGGTTGCCGGAGTGACAGAAACCTGAACCCCCGTTAGGAAACCATTGCACAAGGGACGTAAGGGTCTTAGAGTTTAAAGCTATGGTTCGGTTTCTACCTTAATTACTTTATTGTACTTATGGATGTTTGCAAGGGGTATAATCACAAGTATGTATTAGTCTTGGATGGGGCGGTACATTAGCACAGGTTCACCCACACAACACTTAGCAAGCTAAAGAAGATTAATCAACTATATGAAGCAAAAGCACTTAACAGTCTTCCCATGTGTCCTCGAGAACGTTTGGTCATCTTAAATAATACAACCGGCTTGTCCTTTGCTGCATAAAGGATTGGGCCACTTGTTGCATTTATTCCTACTATCTTTTATTTTACTTGTACTTTGTTTACTTGCTTTATCGAAAACCCCTAAAAATATGTTTGCTAAGTATTTGCAGAGAATTCCTGATCCATACCACTAGCCAGCACCTTCTGCTCCTCGTTGGGTTCGACACTCTTACTTATCAAAAATACTGCGATACACCCCCTATACTTGTGGGTCATCAAGATGCTATTTCAGATTGATTATTGATTCTATCATGTCTTTTTATTTGTGATCTTGCATGCTTTCCGTTGTTAGTAGATATCTTGGCCAAGTAGATGCTAGCAACTCCAAGTGTTAGTATTTATGCTCGATAGTGGGTTCATGCCTCTGGTAATTTGGGGAAGTGACAGAAATCTCTAAGGTACTAGATATGATGTTGCTACTAGGGAGAAAACAACAATCCTTTGTTCATAGAACAATCGTATTGCTTACTTTACACGCAATTCGTAAAGCAATAATCTTGTAACATCCCAAAACTTTAATCAAAGCTTATTAATATCCAAATCATCAAAGTTAGGGTTAACAAAAACTTTTGCAATTGAAATTATCAAAGCATTCATATGTGTGTGCATTTAAAAATAGGAGTTATTTGAATTGCCATGATTAAGTGATCCATAGGTTGTAAAATGTTTCTATGGTAAATTAAACATCATCTAAATCATTCCCAAGCAAATCCCAAAGAAAATCAAATCAAAAACCATTAAAAATGAGGAATAGTCATTTTGGTCATTTTAATCCACTACACTACTTTGAGTGTTCCTAGCACTCATTTCCAAACAGAAATAATTCTGGATCTTTGCAACCCTTGCTAGTACACATAATGAGGTACCAATGCCCACTTTGTGATCTGCCAAAAACATTCAAACACTATATTTAAAAGGCATTGGAAAATTGAATCTATTTCATATGGGAAGATCCCACTATTTCAAAAACCACTCAAATAAACTCAATTTTCAAAACCCAAGCACCCACAGAGTCTCAAGCTTAGTACTAGCACACCCACCAAAAATCTTTGCAAAATTCAAAAATAATTTTCTTGTGGCCTTTTCATCAAACACTTGGCAGGCAAGAATCTAACTCTAAACCTAGCTTACTGTTCTTCACGGGGTTTTGCCCCCATTTGATCCCCATTTAACCCCACTGTCCCCTCTTGATCTAACCAGGGCCTAACTACCCCATCCCCTACCCCCTAGTGGCATGGCAATGCCAAGCCGAGCACCTGCTGGTCGGCCGACCATGCCCTCACCCCAGCAGACCACCTCCCCCTCTCTCTCCATGTCTAGCAGCTAGCCAGCACCTCACCGCCGCCCACTGTCCCCTCCCCGAGCCAGGTCAAGTTGTGGACCACCGAGAAAACCCCATGCCTAGTGCCATCGTGCCATGCCGAGCACGCACTAGAGCTCCCCACCCGGCACGCATGCACAAGCCGCCGCTTGACCGCAGCCCGCGCCCATCGCGTCGCCACGACCTAGGGAGCACGCCAGACATGCCCGTTCGCCGCCCAACGCCTCACAGCCACCGCTCGCCGCAAAAGCCGCAGCCTCTGGCGCTCAGAGCGCCAGCTCCACCCGACCGCATACCACCTCCCCTAAGCCCGCATTAAAGCCCTAGAGCACCACTAGGAGACCGCGCGTCGATCGCCACCCGCAGCCATGCCGCTAGTAGCCCGTAGCCATGTCGCCACCGTCGACTGGCCATGCCGCGCTATCCCGCCATCGAGCCTATAAAAGGAGAGCACCCCCAGCCGTTTGCAGCACACCACTCCACTCCCCTCACCTCACCGATCGTCCTACACCTCTAGCCGGAGCACGGGGAGCAGCAGTTCGCCGGAATTGCATCGGAGCTGGCCGCCTCTGGAGGAGAAGGGCGCCGCTGATTGCGACCACCCCCGGAGCTGCCTCGACCATCCCTGAGCTCGCCGTCGACCACCAGTCCGTTTGCCCGCCTCACCGTTGTCGCTAGAGCCCTTGTATGCCCCCTATGCACCCCCACTGAGCCAATGGGTTAGAGCTTGCCGGCAACAGGTCCGTCGTCAATGACGATCCCCAGCTGTTGATCCCCACTCTAATCTAACGTCCCACATTGCCCCGTACCGCTTCGCGCGTTATGAATCGCTGACTAGTGGACCCCTGTCAGCTGAGCCCCGCGCCGCGGAGTGACACTGAGCCGGCCCGTTAGCGTTTCCCGAGTGACCCAGTTAGTTTGAATTAGGATTTTTCTTTTTAGTTTAAACTTAGTTCCATCCCTTAGTTAAAAATTCAATTCAGAGAGATTTACAAATCCAAATGAAGTGATTCCAATTTTGTTGGAAAGCTACTGAAAAGATCTGTCCAAGCCCGTTGGATTTAATTCATTTAGAGTTATAGATCTCTCCTAGTAAAAATAATAAAACAGAAGCATTTGCACCTTGCAACATTTTTATAAAATCAACCAAGTTAGCTTTTGAGTTGATTCCAACTCTCAAAAATCACATTTCATCATACCTATATGAATATGTAATAATATTAGGATTTACATGCACTAACTTTGTACTAGTACCAAAATAATGCTATATAGGCATTTCTAGTCACTTTAAATCTTTAAATAATGAACTTAAACCAAAGTAATTTTGATCCAACCCTTAAATTACATTCCCACATGTTAGAATATGTGGTGATGACATGTGTCCACATGATCCCATATTTTAAGTGGTGAATATTAAATCTTAGTTAATTTTTCAATGAGTAGAAATTACTTTTCTAAAATAAAAAGGAGGAAACTATGGAATACAACTTGTGATGCTTGTGATGAGAATAGATCATCAATTGTGTGCCTTAGAGTACTAAATTAGACTACTTAAGTATTGTTTGGTGATTGTGTACTCCGTATGTATTTATATAAGATAGTACCGACCAAGCTTACGAGGAGGAGGAGTGCTACCAAGAAGAAGAAGAAAACTTCAACCACTGCACCAACCAAGGCAAGCTATTGTAGCAAGCTAGAATTAAGCTAGATGAATGAGCAAAGATGCTTTAGGCATGCTTTGGTCACACCACTTTGACTATCTTTACAAGTTTTGAAGGTAGCATAAAGAGTATAAAACTTGACCTGTTTAGATAAACCTTAGATGTCATTCTATGGCATGAGATTGATCCCATCTTTCCATCTTAGTGAACACTCTTAACTTAGTAGTTTAGAGTAGATAAAAACTTGAGTCACTTTAGATGGGAACACTTGTTGAAAATGAATTATGAAAACCTTGGAATGATGAGTCATTCTATTGAAATGTTTTGACACATGTTGAGAAACACAAATGGTTTATGATGATGAAAATATTGAGGCATGATCCTTAGCCCTTTTATAAAACTGATGGTTGGATTCGGATGCGATACCATTCCAAATTTACCGTACAACCACACTACCTAAATTGGGTAAGGCTTAGCCGAAATTTTATATGCATTAGTATTAGTTCCCTCGCGGGAGAGGTTTGAGCTGAGGCTACCTCTCAATGTTGTCCACCTATGCAGTGCCCAAGATGACAGATGGTCATGGTTGGGAGGCCATGCTCATAGGAGAGGTGCTTATACTAGGGTGTGTAAAGGGAAGGTTATGTTTGATTATCTGCATACGAAGTATGATGATACAGGGTTATCCCTGACAGATGTATCGAATCTTGTGGTGAAAGTGTACCACCTCTGCAGAGTGTCAAACTATTCGAATAGCCGCGTCCGCGGTTATGGACAATTGGAATGGCCATACTGTTTCGTTGTCAGATGTTTTAAAAACAACTTATGAAATGAATTATGAATCTTGACTTGACCACAACAGGGTGGTGTTTATGATAATAGCTTCCCAACTTAAGTGATTCTAGAACTTTATTTTATCTTTCTTTGCTTCTGAACTCAGCTTAGGTTTCAAAATAAATTTTATAGTTAAACTTAGATTTAGCACTTTAACTTAGCACTATACTACTTGTTAGTGGTAGTTTGCGAGTACTTAAAGAGTACTCATGGCTTTTGTCCCTGGCTATTCTCATGGCCAAACTATGAAGAAGACTATCAAGATGATGGCCAGCAGGACGGCTATGATAACTAGGACTATCTGCCTTCGTCAGCATTGCCTGTGCCTCTGAAGATGGACCCCACCGCTACGCTTATCTTTTATTCCGCTGCTTGTTGTATTAAGACTGGATCATGAGATCCTTATTTGTGTAAGACCTTATGTATGGTTTGTAATGGATGATGTACTGTGATATCCAATCCGTTATGTCTCGCAAAAATGGTAATCCTGGGATTGTGAGGTATGGCATAACGGGCATCTAGGATTAAAAATCCAGGTGCTGACAAGTTGGTATCAGAGCCATCCTGACCATAGGAGACCCTAGTTAGAATGGACGGCCGAACAAAAACTTAGTTTCAAAACCAAAGTGAGTATTTACGAAAAACTATCTCCTCTCTTATCCTTGGGAATTCATTCTTTCTCAAAAATTCATGTTCCTCAAAATTCTTACATTAGTACTTAAAAATTGACACACTTGATCAGTTCACTAATTTCCACATCCTTAATTCTTGTAGATGGAGACTCAGTTCAACAAGTTTTACCTGTTGGGAAACGGAGGTCAGCTTATCTTCGAGAGGGATCTAGATTCACTGTCAGAGTTATTGGGACGCCCACATCCGGAGTTTCTTGGAGCTCAACTTCCAGGAATCCCAGGAGGAGACCTATAGTGGCTAGTCACCGCTGATCTTAGAGGAAGCATCGAAGCACCAACTTCCGGGAGAATTCAGTTCTCCGTGAGAGAGAACAACTGGCTAGATGGATTAGCCAGGGCAATACATGAAGCTCTCACACGTCTATGTGCCCTCAGTGTTAACAAAATCCAAGGAACCCGTTTTGCTCACTATGCAAGACGTGACTTCATGGGAATGCCGATGGAGATGCCAAGTCACCCAGAGTTGAGGCGTCAAGTGGAGAATCTTGACTTCTTGCATGACGATGCATGAGAGGAATCGGACAATGCCAGGGAGCTAGCCAACCAGAACCGTGCCATTGCCGACTAGAAGGCCCAGACTTTCGCACTGCTCGTCCAGGATCGCCAGTCTCTTTGTCGCCAGCATGCAAAGAAGGATCGCACCATCGCCCGTCTTCGCAAGAAGGTGGCCGACCTCGATAAGACCGTCAAGGAGCAGGAAGCTCATCTTGCCGCCAAGGAAGAATAAGATGAGGGTGAAGACATCCAGGGAGACATGGATTCTTACCTCAGTAATGATGATGACTTTCTAGAGGAGGATGTCGTGGACTTCTACACTGACGATGAGGACTCTGACTTCATCGACATGAGTAGATGCACTAGAGCACTATCGTAGCATGAGATGTATCGGTCCCACTATATCATAGCTTACAGAATGGTTCTTCAAACCATCTGTTTTTCTTTTGATTGTTGTGGTGTGTGTTGTATCGTGTGCTTGTTTGCATGAATGAAATGGAGTTAGTTGAAGAACCTGAGTCTAATTCAAAGTTTTAGATTTGAAACCAAAACTATGAACCTTAGAATTTCCCTCTTACCCCTATATCTATCTCAATCCTCAGATGACTCGTGGAAACCAAGGAGGGAGCAGCTCGTTGCAGGACCCAATGCTGCAGATCTTGCAGAATCTCATCGCAGATCGTGAAGCAAGCAGGGCAGAACGTCAAGCCAACTTAGCAACATTGCAGCAGATCGCCCAGATGGCTCTCAACAACCAAGGGCATGGAAATCAGGATCATCAAGGATCCAAGCTGAAAAACTTCCAGAATACAAATCCCCCAACCTTTAGCATGTCAGAAAATCCACTAGATGCTGATGACTGGTTGCAGACGATGGAAAACAACCTAGAAGTTGCAGCAGTTGATGAAAACGAGAAAGTTCTTTTCGCCACCCACTATCTGGCGGGAGATGCAAGAGCTTGGTGGAATAGTATCCGCAATATGAACCATGGTCAAGTGATGACATGGGAAGCATTCAAAGTCAAGTTCAGCCGCACCCACGTGCCGCAAGGTCTAGTCAACAGGATGAGAGATGAATTCCGCGAATTGAAGCAAGGAAGAATGACTGTGGTAGAATACCGTGACCGATTCCTGTCACTTGCCAGATATGCACCTGATGAGATCAACACGAAGGCTAAGAAGAAGGAGAGATTCCTGAACGGACTGCATGATGATATGCAGACTGTCCTCGTCATCCGTTTTCAGGATCTCGAAGAGCTAGTCAACTCTGCCATTCAGATGGAAGGGAAGATTAATTAGGCAAACGACAACCGCAAACTTCGTATGATGCAGCAATCAGGATCCAATAGTCACCAGAAGTACCGTCCCAACCCCTCACCAGTATATGCACCAAGGAACAACCGACCCCCAATGTCTCGCCCAAGCTACCCCAACCGTAGCGGAGGCAATGTGAAGTCCGGAGGAAACCATCACAACTCCGGCAATGCCAACAATTTCAATCGTGCCCCTCCCAAGAGCAACAACAACAACAATAACAATACTGCACCTAGAACTGGCAGCAATGTTGTGCCTGTCGCAGCCAAGGACAAGTCCCAGATCACCTGTTTCGAGTGTGGAGTGAAGGGCCACTACTCCAATGAGTGTCCCAAGAAGACTGCCGCCAATGCCATTGTGAATGTCCCAGCTCAACAGCAGCGTCGTGTTCAACCAGGAAGAAGGTTTGCCCCAGGGAACCCTCACAACCGCAACGGTCGTCTCTTCCACATGAATGCAGAAGAAGCCTAGGAAGCGCCAAATGTAGTGCTGGGTATGTTTTCTGTCAACTCAGTTTTAGCAAGAGTATTGTTTGATTCGGGAGCATCACATTCATTTGTCACCGAAGAATTTGCATGCACTAGTAAGATTCACCCAACCAACCTGAAGCATGTCATGATAGTTCAAATCCCCGGTTCAACTACAAAAGCTAGAAAAATTTGCAAAGCTATACCTATCAGGATACGTGGGATAGATTTTTATGCCAACCTAATAGTACTTGGAACCAAAGGATTAGAAGTAGTACTAGGTATGGACTGGATGTCAAGGCATAAAGGACTGATAGACTGTGCTAAGAAAGCCATCACCATGACCAGTAGTTCTGGAGTAACAGTAGAACATATCTCTGAAACCTTACCCCGTCAATTCAAGTGCAACAAGAGTCTAGCCCTACCCACCATAGACCAAGTAAGAGTAGTCTGTGAATACCCCGACGTATTCCCAGATGAATTACTAGGTATGCCCCTGGATAGGGATATTGAGTTCATTATCGAACTAATCCCCGGAAACGGACCCATAGCCCAGAGACCCTATAGCATGAACCCCTCAGAGTTAGTTGAGTTGAAGAAGCAGTTAGATGCCATGTTAGCAACATGCTTGATTCAGCCAAGCGCATCACCATGGAGATCACCAGTGTTATTCGTCGATAAGAAAGATGGAGGCAATCGTCTGTGTACAGATTACAGAAAGTGGAATGACGTCACCATCAAGAACAAGTACCCCTTGCCAAAGATAGAGGATCTATTTGATCAGTTGACCGGAGCCTAGGTATTCTCAAAGATTGATCTTAGGACTAGTTAACACCAACTTAAGATTCGTGCAACGGATATTCCGAAGACCGCCTTTACTACTCGCTATGGTTTATACGAGTATACGGTTATGTCTTTTGGATTAACCAATGCCCCTGCTTATTTCATGAATCTCATGAATAAGATCTTTATGAATTTCCTAGATAAGTTTGTAGTTGTGTTTATCGACAACATACTTATCTACTCCAAGTCAGAAGAAGAGCATGAGCAACATCTGAGAATCATCCTAGAAACCCTAAGAGAGCATCAGTTATATGCCAAGTTCAGCAAGTGTGAGTTTTGGCTGAAAGAAGTAGGATTCCTAGGACATATTGTGTCTGCCAGAGGAGTCTCTGTTGATCCCGCCAAGATCAAAGATGTCGAAGAATGGGAAGCCCCAACCACTCAAACCCAAGTTCGTGCATTTCTCGGATTAGCGGGATACTACCGCAAGTTCATAGAAGGATTCTCAAGCATCACCAGACCCATGACCCAATTGTTAAAGAAGGACAAGAAGTTTGAATGGACAGACAAGTGTGAAGCCAGTTTCCAGGAGCTAAAGAAGAGATTGATATCAGCCCCAATTTTGATCATGTCAGACATCAAGAAGCCGTTTGATGTATATTGTGATGCATCCAAGATTGGTCTCGGATGTGTATTGATGCAAGAAGGCAAAGTCGTCGCGTATCTGTCTCGACAACTGAAGCAACATGAGCAGAACTATCTGACCCATGATCTTGAATTAGCGGCCGTAGTGCTGGCATTAAAGACATGGCGTCATTATCTGATGGGTAATTGCTGTGAGATTTACTCGGATCATAAGAGCTTGAAGTATATCTTCACTTAGAAAGAGCTGAATATGAGGCAAAGGAGATGGATAGAGTTAATCAAGGATTATGACCTTGACATTCACTATCACCCCGACAAAGCCAATGTGGTAGCGGATGCTCTTAGCAGATTGCCGTGTAGGCTAAACACCATGATTAAGGAGAAGCAACCAAGTTTGTATGAGGAGTTGGAGCAGTTCAGAACTGAATTAGTTAGCAAAGGATTCTTAGCTAGCATTGAACTTTAACCCACTTTGATTAGCCAAATCAAGGAAGCCTAGAAGGGAAATGAAAGTATCGACGGAATCAAACGTCGTATTGGTACAGGAAAGGTACCTGGATTCACTAAAGACGAAGAAGGAGTACTGTGGTACAAAGGACGTATCTGTGTGCCAACAGATTCGGAACTGAAGCAAGTTATCATGAAGGAAGCTCATGATACTCTTTATTCTATCCACCCTGGAGGAATGAAGATGTATCAGGATTTGAAAGAGCAATTTTGGTGGCACAAGATGAAGAGAGAAATCGGAAGCTACATCGCCAAGTGTGACATCTGTCAAAGAGTCAAAGCACATCATCAGAGACCTGTAGGATTGTTGCAACCATTGCAGATTCTGGAATTGAAATGGGATTCCGTCGGAATGGACTTTATCACTGGTTTACCTATTTCTAGTAGGGAAATAACTCAATCTGGGTCATAGTTGATAGACTATCCAAGGTAGCCCACTTCATACCTGTCAAGACTACCTACCAGAGTGCGAAGCTAGCAGAACTGTACATTGCTAGGATTGTTAGTTTGCATGGAACCCCCAAGACCATAGTATCAGATCGAGGAACCCAGTTTACCTCGAGATTTTGGCAGAAAGTTCAGGAAGGATTGGGAACCAAGTTGAACTTCAGCACCGCGTATCACCCGCAAACCGATGGACAGACTGAGAGAGTCAACCAGATCTTAGAGGATATGCTTAGAGCTTGTGTGTTGGAGTATGGATCAAAATGGGAAGATTGCCTGCCTTTCGCAGAATTCTCATATAACAACAGTTATCAAGCTAGTTTGCAGATGGCACCATTTGAGTTCCTATACGGAAGGAAGTGTCGTACCCCTTTGAATTGGTCGCAAGTAGGAGAGAGTCAGATCCTTGGACCCGACATCCTCCGAGAAGCCGAAGAGAAGGTTCACAAAGTCCGTGAACACCTCAAGACTGCCCAATCTAGACAGAAGAGTTATGCCGACAAGAGAAGGAGAGACCTAACTTTCAATGTGGGAGATTTTGTATATCTCAAAGTTTCACCATTGAAGGGAACCCAACGCTTTAGTCTAAAAGGAAAGTTAGCCCCCAGATACACCGGGCCATTCAAAATTCTGAACCATCGAGGAGAAGTATCGTATCAACTGGAACTGCCTGAAGAGATGTTAGCCATCCACAATGTGTTCCTTATCTCATTACTTCGCAAATGCCTAGAAGTGCCAGAGAAGACTGAAGTTTTCAAGAACATCGATCACCGAGCGGTGGAGATCAACAATGACCTGACCTATCGGGAAGTGCCCATCCGTATCTTAGAAGAAGCCTACAAAACCACCAGGACCAGGAGTATCAAGTTTCTCAAGATTCAGTGGAGCAACCATACCGAGGATGAAGCCACTTGGAAGCGCGAAGATTACATTAGGACAGAGTTCCCAGATCTCTTTAGTTCCTAGTTTTCTTTGTAAATCTCGGGATGAGATTTTATTTAAGGGGGGAAGGTTTGTAACATCCCAAAACTTTAATCGAAGCTTATTAAGATCCAAATCATCAAAGTTAGGGTTAACAAAAACTTTTGCAATTGAAATTATCAAAGCATTCATATGTGTGTGCATTTAAAAATAGGAGTTGTTTGAATTGCCATGATTAAGTGATCCATAGGTTGTAAAATGTTTCTATGGTAAATTAAACATCATCTAAATCATTCCCAAGCAAATCCCAAAGAAAATCAAATCAAAAACCATTAAAAATGAGGAATGGTCATTTTGGTCATTTTAATCCACTACACTACTTTGAGTGTTCCTAGCACTCATCTCCAAACAGAAATAATTCTGGATCTTTGCACCCCTTGCTAGTACACATAATGAGGTACCAAGGCCCACTTTGTGATCTGCCAAAAACATTCAAACACTATATTTAAAAGGCATTGGAAAATTGAATCTATTTCATATGGGAAGATCCCACTATTTCAAAAACCACTCAAATAAACTCAATTTTCAAAACCCAAGCACCCACAGAGTCTCAAGCTTAGTATTAGCACACCCACCAAAAATCTTTGCAAAATTCAAAAATAATTTTCTTGCGGCCATTTCATCAAACACTTGGTAGGCAAGAATCTAACTCTAAACCTAGCTTACTGTTATGCACAGGGGTTTCCCCCCATTTGATCCCCATTTAACCCCACTGTCCCCTCTTGATCTAACCAGGGCCTAACTACCCCATCCCCTACCCCCTAGTGGCATGGCAATGCCAAGCCGAGCACTTGCTGGCCAGCCGACCATGCCCTCACCCTAGCAGACCACCTCCCCCTCTCTCTCCATGTCTAGCAGCTAGCCAGCACCTCACCGCCGCCCACTGTCCCCTCCCCGAGCCAGGTCAAGCAGTGGACCACCAAGAAAACCCCGCGCCCAGTGCCACCGCGCCATTCCGAGCACGCGCCAGAGCGCCACACCTGGCACGCGTGCACAAGCAGCCGCTCGACCGCAGCCCGCGCCCACCATGTCGCCATGACCCAGGGAGCACGCCGGACATGCCCGTTCGCCGCCCAACGCCTCATAGCCACCGCTCACCGCAGAAGTCGCCGCCTCTGCCGCTCAGAGCGCCAGCTCCGCTCGACCGCATACCACCGCCCCTAGGCCCGAATTAAAGCCCTAGAGCACCACCAGGAGACCACGCGTCGATCGCCACCCACAGCCATGCCGCTAGCAGCCCGTAGCTATGTCGCCACCGTCGAGTGGCCATGCCGCGCTGTCCCACCGTCGAGCCTATAAAAGGAGAGCACCCCCAGCCGTTTGCAGCACACCACTCCACTCCCCTCACCTCACTGATCATCCCACACCTCTAGCCAGAGCACGGGGAGCAGCAGTTCACCGGAATTGCACCGGAGCAGGCAGCCTCTGGAGGAGAAGGGCGCCGCTGATTGCGACCACCCCCGGAGCTGCCTCGACCGTCCCTGAGCTCGCTGTCGACCACCAGTCCGTTTGCCCGCCTCGCCGTCGTCGCTGGAGCCCTGGTACGCACCCTATGCACCCCCACTGAACCGCTAGGGTTAGAGCTCGCCGACAATAGGTCCGTCGTCGACGACGATCCCCATCCGTTGATCCCCACTCTAATCTAACGTCCCACATTGCCCCGTACCGCTTTGCGCGTTATGAGTCGCTGACTGGTGGACCCCCCTGTTAGCTGAGCCCCGCGCCGTGGAGTGACACTGGGCCGGCCTGTTAGCGTTTTCCGCGCGACCCAGTTAGTTTGAATTAGGATTTTTCTTTTTAGTTTAAACTTAGTTATGTCCCTTAGTTCAAAATTCAATTTAGAGAGATTTACAAATCCAAATGAAGTGATTCCAATTTTGCTGGAAAGCTACTGAAAAGATCTATCCAAGCCCGTTGGATTTAATTCATTTAGAGTTATAGATCTATTATAGTAAAAATAATAAAACAGAAGCATTTGCACCTTGCAACATTCTTATAAAATCAACCAAGTTAGCTTTTGAGTTGATTCTAACTCTCAAAAATCACATTTCATCATACCTATATGAATATGTAATAATATTAGGATTTACATGCACTGACTTTGTACTAGTACCAAAATAATGCTATATAGGCATTTCTAGTCACTTTAAATCATTAAATAATGAACTTAAACCAAAGTTATTTTGATCCAATCCTTAAATTACATTCCCACATGTTAGAATATGTGGTGATCACATGTGTCCACATGATCCCATATTTTAAGTGGTGAATATTAAATCTTAGTTAATTTTTCAATGAGTAGAAATTACTTTTCTAAAATAAAAAGGAGGAAACTATGGAATACAACTTGTGATGCTTGTGATGAGAATAGATCATCAATTGTGTGCCTTAGAGTACTAAATTAGACTAGTTAAGTATTGTTTGGTGATTGTGTACTCCGTATGTATTTATAGAAGATAGTACCGACCAAGCTTACGAGGAGGAGGAGTGCTACCAAGAAGAAGAAGAAGAAGAAAACTTCAACCACTGCACCAACCAAGGCAAGCTATTGTAGCAAGCTAGAATTAAGCTAGATGAATGAGCAAATATGCTTTCGGCATGCTTTGGTCACACCACTTTGACTATTACTACCCCAAGTATTACCTTACAAGCTTTACTTCCTTTAGTTTACACAAAGTCCCTTACTTGTTTTGAAGGTAGCATAAAGAGTATAAAACTTGACCTATTTAGATAAACCTTAGATGTCATTTTATGGCATGAGATTGATCCCATCTTTCCATCTTAGTGAACACTCTTAACTTAGTAGTTTAGAGTAGATAAAAACTTGAGTCACTTTAGATGGGAACACTTGTTGAAAATGAATTATGAAAACCTTGGAATGACGAGTCATTCTATTGAAATTTTTTGACACGTGTTGAGAAACACAAATGGTTTATGATGATGAAAATGTTGAGGCATGAGCCTTAGCCCTTTTATAAAACTGATGGTTGGATTCGGATGCGATACCATTCCAAATTTACCGTACAACCACACTACCTGAATTGGGTAAGGCTTAGTCGGAAGTTTATATGCATTAGTATTAGTTCCCTCACGGGAGAGGTCTGAGCTGAGGCTACCTCTCAATGTTGTCCACCTATGCAGTGCCCAACATGACAGATGGTCATGGTTGGGAGGCCATGCTCATAGGAGAGGTGCTTATACTAGGGTGTGTAAAGGGAAGGTTATGTTTGATTATCTGCATACTAAGTATGATGATTCAGGGTTATCTCTGACAGATGTATCGAATCTTGTGGTGAAAGTGTACCACCTCTGCAGAGTGTCAAACTATTCGAATAGCCGCGTCCGCGGTTATGGACAATTGGAATGGCCATACTGTTCCGTTGTCAGATGTTTTAAAAACAACTTATGAAATGAATGATGAATCTTGACTTGACCACAACAGGGTGGTGTTTATGATAATAGCTTCCCAACTTAAGTGATTCTAGAACTTTATTTTATCTTTCTTTGCTTCTGAACTCAGCTTAGGTTTCAAAATAAATTTTATAGTTAAACTTAGATTTAGCACTTTAACTTAGCACTATACTACTTGTTTGTGGTAGTTTGCGAGTACTTAAAGAGTACTCACGGCTTTTGTCCCTGGCTATTCTCATGGCCAGACTATGAAGAAGACTATCAAGATGATGGCCAGCAGGACGGCTATGATAACTAGGACTATCGCCTTCACAAGATTGCTCGTGCCCCTGAAGATGGACCCCACCGCTACGCTTATCTTTTATTCCGCTGCTTGTTGTATTAAGACTGGATCATGAGATCCTTATTTGTGTAAGACCTTATGTATGGTTTGTAATGGATGATGTACTATGATATCCAATCCGTTATGTCTCGCAAATATGGTAATCCTGGGATTGCGAGGTATGGCATAACGGGCATCTGGGATTAAAAATCCGGGTGTTGACAAATCTATTGCTTGCAACTTAATACTGGAGGGGGTTCAGATGATAACCTGAAGGTGGATTATTAGTCATAGATGCAATTGGATGGCGTTCTATGTATAATGTTGTAATGCCTAATCAAGTCTCAAAGGAGTCAAGATGATTAGTATATGCTTGTATGCTTTCTCGATGTTTGTCAATTGCCCTGCTATAATTTGTTCACCCAGCATGTTATCTATCTTAAGAAGAGCCACCTCTAGTGAACTATGGACCTCGGTCCTTTCTTTTACTCTCAATCTACAATCAACTGTTTACTGCTTTGTGTTTACTTTTTGCAAACTATTACTTCCTTCCATTCAATACGTTTAATCCTTTGTTTTCAGCAAAACTGGTGAGATTAACAACCTCATCGCAAGTTGGGGACAGAGTTCTGTGGTTGTGTTGTGCAGGTCCCCATGTTGCTACTGGCACCGGTAGTGCGCCCTTCCAACGTTCAGCTAGCTACACCTTTGGGGTGTTTCCTTGCTCCTACTCGATTGATAACCTTGGTTTCATAACTGAGGGAAACTTACTGTTGTGCTCATCATACCTTCCTCTTGGGGTTCCCCAACGATCTTGACATCAACCACGAGCCAGCAAGTATTTTTCTGGCACCGTTGCCGGGGAGTCAAGGACATCTTCACAAGGGGAGTCCCTCATAACCAATCTCTTTACTTTGTTATTTTTGTTTTGCTTAGTTTCTTTTTACTTTGTTTGCTTGTTTCTTTTTCAAAAAACACAAAAAAAATTAGTTTTACAAGTTTGCTTTATTTATTAAAAATACAAAAAATGACTACTCTTGAAAACACTAAGTTGTGTGACTTCACTAGCACCAACAACAATGATTTTATGAGCACACCTATTGCTCCACCTGTTCCTGAAGCTACTTTCTTTGAGATAAAACCTGCTTTACTCAATCTTGTTATGAGAGAACAATTTTCTAGTATTGGTAATAAAGATGCTGCTGCCCATCTAAATAACTTTGTTGAACTTTGTGAGATGCAAAAGCATAGGGATATAGATGGTGATATTATTAAGCTGAAATTGTTTCCTTTCTCTTTGAGAGGAAAAGCTAAAGAATGGTTAAACTCCTTAACTAGGAATAGTATTGATTCTTGGACTAAGTGCAAAGATGCTTTCATTGGGAAATACTATCCTCCTGCTAAGATCATATCTATGAGAAGTAAAATAATGAAGTTTAAACAATTTGATAATGAACATGTTGCTCAAGCTTGGGAAAGAATGAAATCTTCGGTTAAGAATTGTCCCACTCATGGACTGACTGCTTGAATGATCATCCAAACTTTTTATGCAGGATTGAACTATTCTTCAAGGAACCTATTGGATTCTGCTGCTGGAGGTACCTTTATGACAATTACTTTGGGTGCTGCAACAAAGCTTCTGGATAATATGATGGTTAACTACTCTGAATGGCATACTGAGAGAGCTCCACAAGGTAAGAAGGTAAATTCTGTTGAGGAAACCTCCTCCTTGAGTGATAAGATTGATATTATTATGTTTATGCTTGTTAATGGGAAAGTCCATATTGATCCAAATAATGTTCCTTTAGCTTCTTTGGTTGCTCAAGAAGAGCAAGTTGATGTGAACTTCATAAGAAATAACAATTTTGGCAATAATGCTTATAGGAATAATTTTGGTAACAATAATTATAACCCATATCCTCCCAACAATGGTAATGCTTATGGAAATTCTTACAACAATACTAGGAGTGCTCCCTCTGAACTTGAAGTTATGCTTAAAGACTTTATTAGTAAACAAACTGCTTTCAATAAAACTACTGTGGAAAAACTCTCTAATGCTGAAAGAAATATAGCATCTTTGTCTGAAGCTCAATCTTCATTGATTAATAAAATGGCTGCTAAACCTGAAACTAATGATAATCCCTTTGCAGCTACTAATGCCATACAAGTAAGAATTGATGAAAATGTTAGACTATTAGCTGAATTACATGCTAAGTGGGAAAGAGAAGATGAAATTGCTAGAAACATTAGTGTTTCTACTATCACCACCACTAGTGTTAAGGCTAGTAATAGTTCTACCATTCTAGATGATACTTTTGATCTTGATCTTGATGGTTGCAATATCTCTAAAGTTATTAAGTTCCTACAAAAGCTTGCTAAAAGTCCTAATGCTAGTGCTATGAACATGGCCTTTACAAAACACATTACTGATACTCTCATAAAGATTAAAGAAGAAAATATGAAACATAAAGCTTCTATTCCTATAAAACAAGAAGATGGTTGGGAACCCATCATTAATATGAAAGTGAATGACTTTGATTTCAAAGCTTTATGTGATCTTGATAGTAGTGTTTCTATTATGCCTAGAAGGATTTATGATATGCTTGATTTGCCACCACTTGAAGATTGTTATTTGAATGTCCCACTTGATGATAATGCTAAAAAGAAACTCATGGGGAGTATTAATGATGTTCTTATTATGGTTAACAATGCCTATGTCCCCGTTGATTTCTATGTTTTGGATGTTGAATGCAATGCTTCTTGTCCTATTACTTTGGGAAGACCTTTTCTTAGAACTGTCGGTGCCATTATTGATATGAAAGAAGGCACCATTAAATATCAACTCCCACTCAAGAAAGGTATAGAACACTTCCCTAAGAAGAGAGATAAGATTTATTTTGCCTCTCCTATGAAAACAAAATTTGCTCTTAATGCTTCTTCATTCGACAACACTTGATTTTTTTTCTTGCTACTTATGCCTAACTTAAAGGCGTTAAAGAAAAGTACTTATTAGGAGATAACCTAAAAGTTTTAGATGAGTCTTGGAAGTTATTACTTCGGTAATAACCGCTCCTTATCCTTTTTTATTTGATTTTTGTGCCAAGAGTAACCTCTAATGAGAGAGAAGTAATGATTGGGAAAAGTTGTTGTCCCGAAACAGATTTCTATGCTTCACCGTAAAAATTCGTGTAAAATCTCTGAACGTCCTTTGGAGGCATGAATTTTTGTGCTTCTGCCCCAGGTTGTTATATAACTTTCGTTAGTTCAACACTTTTTGATTTGAGCAACAGAAGGTCTTCGAAAAAATCGTCTGTATCTACTGGTCCGTTTTGACAGATTTCTGCCATTTTCTGCATTTGCTTCTTGTTGGTTCCTTTTTTAGTTATTTTGGGGAATTGAGATTTTTGAGGGAAGTGATACAGTAGCTAGTGTTTTAATGGAAGTTTTATTGGTGTTAGAACTGAACCTAAAGACTTATTATCTTGAGTGCACTAATGTTGCTAATAAAGATTGTGTGAAGTTTTGTATGAGGAAAAATTTCAGGTGTATGGAAGAAATGAGTAATGAGATGAAGGATGGACTAAATCTTGAGCTTGGGGATGCCACGCGTGTCACCCCAAGAAATATCCAATAAATACAAGCGTCAAAGCTTGGGGATGCCCAAGGTATCCCCCTCTTCATCAATAAAAATCCCAGGTTTCTTCCAAACGCTTCATTTTTATTGTTTCATGCACAGTTGTGTTGTTCTTGGAGCGTCTTCTTTTTTGTTTTCATTTTGGTTTTTCGTTTTCTTTATTTTCTTAGTTTGCTGAATAAATTGGTTGGACCCCCTCTTTCATACATTAGTTTTCAAATAGTTTGGTTTGGTTTGGAAAGGAGTAGGAAAGCTCATGCTTAAGTGGTAAAGAGAGCTTGTTTTTGACTGTGGCCTATGCTTTGTCATGCCATGCTTGATACTGCTTTGGCTTTATGCTTATTATTCTTTGTTGTAGCATGACTTGTTATAAACAATTGAGATTGCTTAATGTGCCTTAGATGAATCATGCGTTGTTTTAGCATATTAAAGCATAGTATAGTGGTATTCTCCTTTGATGCTTTATTTGGGTTGACTTGGCGCATGCTCACACCATGTTATGACTATCTCAAGTCACCATAAGCCTTTATGATCCTTTAGTTTTCAACTTGTAGTATCACTTTATGCTTTGATCAATGATGTTTTGTTGCTCTGCATGATTATGGCCATTATTGCTCTCTTAGTTTGTCGCTCCCAGTCTTTTGCTAGCCTACGCAACCAAGTATGAGTTCCACTCATGCATCCAACTCCCTAAACCAAGTTATTCCAAAAAGTCCACCATACCTACCTACTAGCATATGCTATTCCAAGTATATTCATGTTTTTGTTTACCTTCCAAATTAAACTTGTTATGAGAAAACTAGTGATTAAAGCTCTCACGAACTTGATGGCACACTTTACTTTTCTTGCCCTTAATAAACTTGAACCATTGTGTCGTATGTGTTGTTTATGCTTGCACTTATTTGTTGGGGATTAGCAGAACCATGTTGTCATGGGGAACGCTTTCAACATTGCACTGGTACTTTGTACCTAGTTGATATCATGCTCTTTTGTCTATGGATGTCGTCGGTGTGAAATGAAAGGGGAGCTTGTAAGTCCATGGAGTTATGTATATGTGTTAGAGAAACGCCTGGGCCGCTGGTCTAATCCATGCTGACATGGTGGAAACCTGCAGCGTAACCATAATGAGATATCTATGAAGCATTCTTCTTATAAAAAAGAGTCCTATATTGAGAAAAAAAGAGAAAAAAAAGAGATTATGAAAAGAGGAAACAGAGAAAAAAAGCACCATATTCCCATGGTAAATAAGAAGATTGCTGAGATGCTCGTTGTCTGCTTGCCTTGTCATTTTGATATGGGGATTCTTCCATATCATCGGGCAAGGGGTACCCCGTTGTCGGTTCTCTATGATACACATGTACTTACGATGACAAGAACTTACCGGTGACTAAACTTGAGTAGCATGAGGAGCGGCCCTCGTATTCAAGGAACATGAGATTTCTAACTTATACTTCGTCAAGCATGTACACCATAGTTTGTTCACTTTAACCTTAATCACTTCAAGATGCTTATGATAGGGGCAATGAGAGCTGAAAGCTATTACGTACCATAATTTTTGGAAGCTCTTTATGAAACTTGAATCCCTACTTCCTTCTATGAAGGCCTTTCTTCCACCATTATATTGAGTCTCCACATTCTACCTTTATGCACCTACTTTGAGAGCATAGTGGTCATTCTTAGTTCTATGTGCATTGTCCCAAGACTAGTTGATTGATGCATAACTTGATATTGCTTGTTTTAAACTATTTGTATCTAGTCACTCTTATGAACTTTAAAGGTGTCTTATGTATTTATATTTGCTACTCTATGAGGGACAAGCTGAATACTATTATGCTATGTTTTCTTTATGTGAAACAAACAAACGTCTTGCAAAGCATTGTTATTCATGAATCTTTTGTTTGTGCCTTTTCATGTTGCATCATAGTTTCTTTGTCTTATTGCTAGAACTTTGTCTTTCATGTTATGATTGAAGTACTATAATCCCAGCTTCGAATGTTTTACAAATACTTTGATCAAGTTTATGATGGTGCATATCACCTCAAAAATTATTCTTTCTTTTTATCACTTACCTACTCGAGGACGAGAAGGAGTTAAGCTTGGGGATGTTGATACATTGCAAATGTATCCATAATTTTTGATGTTCCATGCTTGGTTTTATCTACTTTCTTATGTTTTGTCCACACTTTGGAGTACTTTTCATATGATTTCTTGGACTAACCTATTAACAAGAGCCATAGTGCCAGCTGCCTGTTTTCTGCTGTTTTTGGTTCCAGGAAGTCAGAAAATGAATATTCTCGGAATTGGACGGGACAAAAGCCAAAGTTGCTATTTTACCGGAAGACATCTGGAGCCAGAATACGAGACGGAGAAGGGCTGGGGCCTGGCCACACCACTTGGTCAGCTGGCCAGCCGTGCTGGTGGGTGGTCTAGCCGACCCCAGCACCCCCTCGGCCTCTCCTTCCGCCTATATATTGCCTCTAATATGCAAACCCTAAGTACCCGATCAAAAATCCATGAAAGAGTCTGTAGCCGCCGTCATCTCCATCCCTAGATCGGGAGGGATCTGAAGCTCTTCCCAGCACCCTGTCGGAGAGGGGAATTCACCCTAGAGGCCTTCTTCATCACCATGCAAGCCTCCGGTGTGATGTGTGAATAGTTCATCTCTGGACTACGGGTCCATGTAGTAGCTAGATGGCTGGTTCTCCTCCTTTGTGCTTTCATGTCTAGATCTTGTGAGCTCCGTTCATGATCAAGATCATCTATTTGTAATCCATACATGTTGTGTTTGCGGGGATCCAATGGATATTGAGATGCTATTTCAGATGGATTATTGATTCTATCATGTCTTTGTTATTTGTGATCTTGCATGCTTTCCGTTGTTAGTAGCTATCTTGGCCAAGTAGATGCTAGCGACTCCATGAGTTAATATTTATGCTCAATAGTGGGTCCATGCCTTTGGTAATCTGGGGAAGTGACAGAAATCTCTAAGGTACTAGATGTGTTGTTGCTACTAGGGAGAAAACAACAATACTTTGTTCATAGAACAATCGTATCGTTTACTTTACACGCAGTTCGTAAAGCAATAATCTGTTGCTTGCAACTTAATACTGGAGGGGGTTCGGATGATAACCTGAAGGTGGATTATTAGTCATAGATGTAGTTGGATGGCGTTCTATGTATAATGTTGTAATGCCCAATCAAGTCTCAAAGGAGTCAAGATGATTAGTATATGCTTGTATGCTTTCTCGATGTTTGTCAATTGCCCCGATGTAATTTGTTCACCCAACATGTTATCTATCTTAAGGAGAGACACCTCTAGTGAACTATGGACCCCGGTCCTTTCTTTTACTTTCAATCTATAATCAATTGTTTACTGCTTTCTGTTTACTTTCTGCAAACTATTAATTCCTTCTATTCGATACGTTTAATCCTTTGTTTTTAGCAAAACCGGTGAGATTGAAAACCTCGTCGCAAGTTGGGGACAGAGTTCTGTGGTTGTGTTGTGCAGGTCTCCACATTGCTCCTGGCACCGGTAGTGCGCTCTGCCAACGTTCAGCTAGCTACACCTTTGGGGTGTTTCCTTGCTCCTACTGGATTGATAACCTTGGTTTCATAACTGAGGGAAACTTACTGATGTGCTCATCATACCTTCCTCTTAGGGTTCCCCAACGAGCTCGACATCAACCATGAGCCAGCACCGTACACGTCGTCACACAAGATTCAAGTCCCTGCGAAAATAACACACAAAATAAAAGACAACGGTTTGGTGCACGAATGAAGTTATTTCACCCAACTAATGAAAGAAAACAAAAAGAAAACATGAACTACTAAAGAGAATTACAACTTAAGGAATTTTCTGAGATAGAACTTTATCGTTTACATACGCTCGGCTTCTCTAAAACATGGGAGAAGCTCCCAGGTGGTGTTTCGAGGTTTTTAGAAGAAGAAAGAATGAAATTTTGAGCAATGGTTACCTTCTAGTTGGCATTTGAGGGGTTTTACCATCTATACGGGCGCAACTATACGAGCAGACCAAAAAGGTCCCGCCGTATAGTTGGTCGGTAAACTTACATTACCTTGAACATCGAAGGGTAGATGGCGTCGATATCTATACGACTGCAACTATATGGCCGGACCAAAAAAGGTCCTGCCATATAGTTGGTCGTTCAACTTGCAGTACCCTGCAATAGAAATTCGGAGATAGAGTAAATAACTATACAGCCGCAACTATACGGTTGGAAAAAATCCCGCCATATAGTTGGTCGTTAAACCTTCTGGAAACGCCAATCTTCACCTGTTTATTCTAGGATTCGTTATTAACCTAAAACTTAATAAACACCATATTTTGACGGTAAAATACCAACTTTAATTTTTGACCAACAAATACATATAATTGAAGGATTCACCTGAAACTGATTTTCTCTTCCTTTTTACCGAGTTTATGCAACACGTAATATAGTGACAATAAATTCTACCTTTTGAAAACTACCACAAGATTACTCTAATAGCAAGACATGCGAAGAATAAAAGTGCCAATGCAACATGAATGCAACTAGGCTCGAGACACAAAACTAAGAAAGACACCTAGTAACTTCCTGGTTGCCTCCCGGAAAGCGCTCTCTTTAAAGCCATAAAGCCAGACTAGGATGCTCCATACATTTCCAACCTAGATCCCAAGGGATATCGACTCGAGGTGAGGTTGTACATACCACCTTGGAGCATCTTGAAGTAGAGTTTAGTCAGAGTCATACCCTCTTACGATGCATCGACATCATGTAGATGAACAAGTTCTTGCTTTCAAGCGAGTGTTGATGAACCAAGCTTGGTGAACATGCGGTGTATAGCTGCAATGAGAGGATTTGAGATTCATATAAAATTCTTAAATTTTTACCTTGGTTACCTATATAGGGGAACACTTCATAGTATTCTTCCTTCATAGCAGGGAGTTCATGACCCTACATATTAGTATAGCAAGGTTTTATCTCTAGTTCATTATTATTAATGCTCTCCATATGAGTGTCTAGGCACAAGGCCTCTGCAGAACAATTATCAACAGTTTTAGCATCATAAAAATCACTACTAGAGTGAGAGGCATCACAAACAAAAGTTGTAGTGTGACTCTCTTTGTCAAGCTCACCTTTTTGTTCCTCCTTTTCATCGACTAGTGTTTTAATAGCAATGATAGACTCAAAAGTAGGAGTCAAAGGTGTGAGCGAGTGATCAATCTGTTCTTCCTCCTTGTGCTCTTCTTCCTCTTAGATCTTTAGTGAGTCCTGCAAAAGGTTATCTTTCTCCATGGCAGTTTTAGACCGCTTCAAATAATATAATACCAATGCATTATTACTTAAATTATTTTCGCAAAAGAGGAATATGAGGTATACTAAATTAAAAACTCCATCAAGTGCTTCACTTTCAACATCAATACTTCCTAGTATAAATACCATTTCAGATGCACCTTTGAAAAGAAAGTATTCTAGTACTTCTAAACTAGCATAGGATTTATCTCTATTATAATTTGCTAGAGTAGGATTGTTGGAGCACTTACATTGAAAAGTAAGGTGGTCATCTGTTATACAAATTGTGCAATAATATCCATCATTAGCACGCAACCATAATGAATGCCTTTCCAATTGGTCCAACAATTTCTTTATCAGCTCATGTCTAGCAACCACGCTTGATGAACTTAAATCTATTATCGCCTCTAATTCTTGTATTATCTCTTGAACAAAATTTATCTCGGAAGACAGATTAGTAGCAACAGTTTTTATAAATTTTTGGTTTTGTAACTTTTTATTGTTTTCAATATAAAAGAAGGCAGTAAGATAATAGCAACAAACTGAAATAAACTATGTGTGAGTAGATAACCGAACACTTTGCTCCCCGGCAACGGCGCCAATTTGATGATTGGGTTCCTACACCAATAATAGGGTTATTGCAGTACTTGTAGCAGGGAATATTTAAAGAGTTTGTCCCGATGGGAGCTCGGCGAACACGACCCCGCAGCCATGTTGTCAATGTGACCATGTTCGCACCCAAACCGTGGTTTGGAAATAGCCTATTCTATAAGTTGCTAGGATAAATAAATTTAAGATGTTTTGTAATAACTACTACTACGACTAGAAGAAAACTAGAACAAAGTAAAAATGAAAAGACGTGAATGCAATGACATGGAATATTAATGCTATGATTCCTCAAGTAATGTTGTGTATACCGGTGTGCATGATAAGTGCTTATGGAATAGCTGTTAACTATAATTGTAGCAGTCCCTCATATAACGTTGTCTTCCACCATTGGTAAGTAGCAACTAGACAACTCAATTATCCACACCCTCTTTGGACATGGGTCATCTCGTAAGAGAATAGTGTATTAAGGTAACAAGACCAATCAAGGTAAACTAGAGCAAAGGCATTAAGTTCTATGGGCAACCATACTCCTAAGCAAGTGTGATAGTCACAAGATATCCCGTCTGTCACTTTGGGGTCAAGCAATTCACAACACTATACCTATCTATATCATGAGTGATCTTGAGGGAACTCTGGGTGGTGCATCCTAAGCTGTTATTGCCTCCGCAAATCAGTTATAGCAAATATCCTATTAGTTCTACCCATGGAAGAGAAGAGACTAATGATAAGTTTTGTGACACTCCGTGAATCCCTAGTAAATTCCTCGACAATGGATTGGATGTCTCCAATCACTAGAATAATATCATGAATAGAAAAATGTAAAGAGAAAGCACAAACATATTAATTAACAAGAACACACCACACTTCAATTACTCAAATCATCATAACATTAATAAAAGGGGGTTTAAGCCATGTTATAACCCATCACAGAGATCATGATGGGGAAGGATGAAGGAGTAGCGACGATGGAGATGGTGATGACGACGCGGTGATGGTGGCATCAACGTGGTGATGGCGATGTCCTCCTTCTCCTCCTCTTCTTGCTTGGATGGCTTGATGGTATTGATGGAGATCTGGATCTTGGTGGAGCTATAGAGGCTATGGAGGCGGCACGTCGGCAGGGCGCCACCATGGAGGCAATAGATGGGATCTAGATCTTGTATATGGTGTATGGTGGCTTTCTTTCCTCTTCTTTGAGTCCTCCCTCCTTTATATAGGCCTTGGGGGTGCCTTAGGGTTCCCCCAATACCGTCATATGACTTAGGGAAGGTTCTGGAGCTTCTGGAGGGCAAAATCCTGTCGTTTGCGACCTTTTTGGCCACTATACGGCAGGAGTTATACGACCGGAATTTTTGCTCCTGCCGTATAGTTGGTCGTTAAACCTTCGGTACTCTTTAGTATTTTGTACACCATTTCTTCATACGAACTCCATTTTGGGTGTTCTTGGGCTCGTTGAATTCGTCTCGTCGAGGGATACAACCCCGTCGTCTTGGATGTTTATTTTGAGAAGTTGGAAAAAATCACTTTTCCAACACCTCAAATGGCTAAGTTTGGTCCCTACAGCTCCTCCATACTATGCTCTCTTTGTTCCTTTTGCCTTTGTTTTATCCATAATCATCATCAACACCTACACACATGTCAAAGACAAGGAAGAGGGATAAAATTCTACCTAAACTACTAAATGTGCAAAGCTCATATTGAATTTAATAAAAACAAGTAATCATGCATATCAATAGTTAGATGGAGCATGATATGATAGGCAAATGGCACACATTATATATACCAAAAAGTGTTGTATTATCACAGCCATCAAGCGGTGTTGGGCCCAGAGCACCATGGTTGCACGAGGGGGTAAGTTCCATTGCCCCGTGGAAAACATGACGCGATTGGAAGTTGGAGGACAAGTGTGATTGCAAAAAGCTAAGAAGGAGCTTTATGAAAAAGAGATGCAAGAAAAAATAAAAGATGAAATACTTGAAGAGGTAAGAATAGAATTGGAGTTGACGGGTCATCCCGTTCCACCGTCGCTTGTCCAGCAACCTCCTCCAGTTCCGACCAATTGTTCTTCTTCCCAACTCGTCATCGGTTCTGGTACGAACGCTAGTGCAGACGCTGACATGATCAGCTATCCTTGTGATCACATAGAGGTAATTAAACCCATCGATAATGCAAAGCATGTATTACATCAAATGAATTATGCATTGTCATATGGCATGCTAGTTGACCTAATCCTTTTTTGTAGGTAGCCACCATCTGCCAGCTACTAGAAAGGAAAGTAAGCTTGGATCGACCCGAGCCAGCTGCCTGGGCGCTAGTGCATCCACCAACCAAAGGGCAAATGGTACACAAATGTCCTCTTCGCGACGGTTTTGCTAGGGTCAACATTGGTGATGTCCAATAGGGTGCAATGGGATCGCTTTGCCGGTCCCTCCCAATGAATAAATCATGACTCTGATTGAGGCGAAGGTCACCTTCGTCCAGTGGCCAAAGAAAGATATCCTTCTTGAGAAGCCAGCTATCCTGGCCTCGACACACCTCTCACCGACAACACTGACTCCCAACATCAAGGAAGCACCAGTTTTCAAGATGATGATGATCATTTAGAAACCGAAGCGATCGGTACCCCGACTGCGAGTGTGCCTACCAAGACCTTAATCAGTGTTGATGTGCCAGCTCCAACAAATATGGTGCACTCCTCACAAGAAGCGCCACCCCCGGAATAGAAGTTGCCCCCAATACGCCACTGCCCGTCCCCCAGAATATGCCTCCCCTCCAAATATGCCGCCCTGCCGGAATATGCCGCTCCCCCAGGATATTATATCACAAACAGTAATGGCCACTTCTGATACCCCTGCTAGTGTGCCCAAGGTTAAAGAAACTGAAGAGGCAGCCCCCAACAGTGTGGCCACCAAGACCAGGGTTGACATGCCAATTACTCCAACGAATAAGGTGTTGCTATCACAAGTGCCCCTGCAGTCCCGAAGGTAGCATAGAAACTATGCCTCCAGCTGCCTAAAAGACCCACTACCGTGCCCAATGCTGAAGACAACACGCCTATTTTGGACACCAAGGGTGTGCCACCAGCTCCTTCTAGGATCACACGCTCAAATGCACTTTCCAAGCCCATAGGGAATCCTCGAGCTCCTGTGAAAACCAAAGCTACCACGGGCAAGGCCAAAAATAATGTCAGGACTACTATAAAAAATGCGAATACCAAGCAGCAGTCACCGACTAATCTTGCTGATGTGGACCTCAGTCAAATGGACACCAAGCAGATGCAATCATTCTTTGAGGGGGTGGTAAGGTGGGGCAGGCCCAGATACACGAGACGTTTTATAATCTTGGGGAAAAACTAATAAAAGGTGATGTTAGTAATATTGAGGTTGAGCTTGGCAAAGACATTTCATTATTGCACAAGCACTATGTGGATAATTTATAGAAGCTAGAGAGCATGCAAGAAATTGTAATATTCGGTCGCTTATCTACAAAAACCTTTCACCATCATGACAACAGTAGTGATGCTTCCAATTTCCCCGTGAGTTGGAAGGACTTGTACCTAGCTATGAATATGGATAGCTTCGACATCTACATAATGAGATGCGTGCAATTGTGAGTTTTTAACAATCAATGCGTCAGTATATATCTATGTGTTGGATAATTTAAAGAAGCTAGAGAGCATGCAAGAAATTGGAATATTCGACAACTTACCTGCTGAAACCTTTCACCATCATGACAACAGTAGTGATTCTTCCAATTTCCTCGTGAGTTGGAAGGACTTGTACCTGGCTATGAATATGGACAGCTTCGACATCTATAGAATGATATGCATGCAATTGTGAGTATTTAATAATCAATGCGTTAGTAAATATCTATGCGTGCATGGTTCTAGCTACTAGCTATCTATACGGTTTTAAATTTGTTCATATATATATATGTTGGTTTGTATGTAGGTTATTATTTGTGAGAGCCAGGACCTATAAGTATAAAATATTGTTCGTCGGTCTCGTCATTTCTTCGCAAGCATGCATGGACTATAATGAAAGGAATGTCGAGGATTACATCATCGACGTGTTTGAGAAGAGAAAAGACCAGGAACTAATTCTATGACCATTTCATAAATAGTAAGCTAGCTTAATTACTACCGCATCCTTGTTGACGAATTTGCGTGGTTTCACCGAACTAATAATTGGTTCAACTTTTAGTTTTCAGTAGATTCTTATCGCTATCTCACTTCTGGATGACCATGTCCATTATCTCGATTATTATCATAATAAAAAGAATTCATATTATGATGATGTACAGAGGCTTATTAACAGGTGATTTAATACTTTCATGTGCATAATAAAAGTGATATACATCCTTTTTCGTAATGATATAATTTTTTGTCTTCCTGCTTTTAGATAATTTAAAGTAATTCATTCGAAAAAAGCAAATGCAAGGATTAACTACAAAGAGCTAACCCATCACGTGGGTCAATCGATTAGTTTCTACCAGCACTTGTACACATACATGCATGCATGTTAAATATATTGTTTGGGTAATATGGTCATTTCCACATATGTTCTGTTTCAGTACCACTAGCAGCCTCCATCGACACATCTTTGCGGCTACTATGTTTTCCAACATATGAGCATCATGATGGCCAACCTGGTTGATCCTAGACTAGAACAACTGGTATGCACACATTATCTTTTTTATTTTTTTGAAATATTCTTCTTATTGGTATCGTTTTGATCATGATTTAATTTACATAGTGTCCGCAAATTGAAGAGATGGTACTATCGATGGCCAAGCTAAAAATGATCCGCGTGAATCTTGTTGAATTTCTTGCTCAACAAGTGCTAAAAGGTGACAGAGATTTCCACAGTGAATCCTTGTGAGAGCAAGTATGCCAAATATTGTTATACTATAGTCGATTAATGCCAGGGTTTTTGAAACTGTAATACTTTCCATGCCTTGCTACCTATGTCAATGCTAGTGTTTACATTGATTTGTGCTATGTACTGTGGTGTACTTTGATTTTTGTGACATATTAGCTATATTAGGGTTCTTGAGACTTCTCTTGATAATAAATATAATATTTGTATTCTAGTTGCATTCTAGATTATTCTGGACCATACGGATATTATGGTCGCTGGTAAACAATAGCCGAAAGCTACCTAATACAGGTATGAATCACTAGAGGCGGTTGCTTAAAAACGTCGTCTCGATGCGAAGTGAACCTAGAGACTGTCAAAAAAGGCCGACTCCCCCTAGGAAACTCTAAGAGACGGTTGTAGGTTAACTCCGTCTCATATTGTAGAGGCAGTTGCTATAATAACCAGTCTCAAAAAGGAAATTTATTAGAGACGGACGAAACATGGAGCCGTCTCAGGTTTGAAACTTATGGAGGCGGCTCATCATAACAGTCAACTCAGGTCGCCTGACTATTGGAGACGCTCCCTAGTATAGGCCGTCTGAGGTTGAGAAGTTCTTCCAAGCGGTCTGAAATATGGGCCATCTCCATCTCGTACATGTTAGAGGCATTTTTCTTTTTGTACCGTCTGAGGTCTCTTATCTTAGAGTCACAAAGAAAACCGACTCAGGTGGTGTGCTCTTAGAACCTATGCGATTGAGCCGGAACGAGAAACCGACTAAGGCCTATGGGTAATTGACATCTCTAAGTCACACGTTTGTACTAGTGACATTTGAAGGTCCACATTTGCTTTACATAAAGAAAGGGAAGCTTGTGGTCATAAAAAATAGAAACCAAAACATGTATTAACTACTAGAATGGGCTTGGTAGTGAACCAGTGGTCCAGCCCATATGTATGGTCTGTACTAACTAGGCCATCAATGTTTCAGTATCAGCGAGTTCAGATTTTTTTGACCATTTATCTTTTAATTTCTATGAAAGCATAAAACACATATTATAAATCTTGTTATTTCATACAAAGCCGTTGAGAAATGACCAAGGAAGGCAGTGGATGGAGACGCTCTAATTGTTTTGGATTGAACAACAATTTAGTTGATACGCCATACGAGTTTCCAGGACCAAGCTGCGGAATAAATAAGAAGGAAAGCTGGTCCTGACTGATACTACGTCACACATTCCACGACCCTTCTCTCCCTCCTCTTTTGAGCGTCCATAAAGCGAGTCTACCGGGCCGCCCCCGAGCTCTCTCCATCGGCGTCACCGGTTTGAGATGGCAGAGGGGTGGTACCGGAGTAGTTAGGATTGCTAGTGGTAGTGGCCTTGTGCCGGGTGTGGGCTATAGGCCCGTAGATAGAAGAGGAAGCTGGGATCTGAGCAGCCAGATCTAGTGCTTCTTAGGGTTTCTCGCCAGAGTGCTCCTGGTCCTTAGAGGATGGGTGGCGGAGGTGATGACTGGCTCTTCCGTGAATAAAGCTTCTCCCGGTGCTTGCGTCATGTGGTTGCTGCAAAATCTTGGCTTTTCTCTGGCCGGCCGTGGTGGAGGGGGAGTTGGGAGGGATCTGGTGTGTGGCGACATGACGAGGCGCCTCCGAGCTACTCCTTGGCGCAGGCGAGCGGCGTCAGGAGGTTGCTAGGTGGCCTCCCTCTCGATGCTCCTATGGCCGGAATCCTGAAGGGGAGGCGCGGCTCTGGTTGCTCGGGCATAAGGCTCGTGTGCTTCCTCGCGGCGTCGTTGGTAAGTTGCTCTCCTTCCAGATCTTGGCCTATCGTGGTGGCAAGGAAGAACAGGGGGAAGGGCTGAAATCTTCTGATGCTAGCGATGGTTGGGGCTGCCTGGTGTCTTCAGGCAGTGTTGCTGTGTTTTCTTTAGAGTTCTTCATAGTGATCCGAAGGCGGCGGTGATGCCATCGGGCCGCTGCCCTTTCTGCTCGAAAGGCAACCTCGGGATTCAACCTCCTTCGGAGGCCCTCTTCTGGAGTCTTGTGCCTGTGCTCGTCATCTCGTGGATTATTGCTTATATGTTCAACAATCCAAAAACCTGATTATAGGCAACTGAATTCCACTGGTGTAGCCACGGCTACTAGGCCTCCTTAGTTTGATGGTATGCACTATAAGAGATGGCGCGCGAGAGCAATTCTATGGTTTAAAAACCTAAACTGCTATAGCGCCATTCTTGGCAAACCTGAAGGAGATCTTTCTACTGAGTAGGAAGCGGCCTTTAAGAAAGCCGATAATATGTTTATGGCAGCTCTGTTCAGTATTCTTGGGGACAACATTGTTGACCCATATATGTCATTTGATAATGGCAAAGACGCGTGGGATGCGCTCGAGGCCAAGTTTGGGGTCTCGGACGCTGGCACTGAGTTGTATGTCATGGAGCAATTCTATGACTACAAGATGGTTGATGAGTGCTCCGTTGTTGAGCAAGATCATGAGATACAATCACTTGCCAAAGAACTCGAGCAGTTCAAGTGTACCTTACCGGACAAGTTTGTGGCCAGAGGCATTATTGCCAAGCTTCCTCCCATGTGGAGAAGTTTTGCTACTTCTCTGAAACATAAGAGACAAGAGTTTTCCGTTACGGATCTCATTGGGCCTCTTCATGTGGAAGAGAAGACGAGAGCAAAGGACACACGTGCTCGAGGTTTTGAGGGAGCTTCTAGTGCCAATTTGGTACAGAAGGAAAACTTCCAATCCCACAAGTTCAAGAATAAGAACAAGTCTAATGGCAAAGGGAAGTTTGATGGCAAGAACAAGGCCACTCACTCCACCAACTTTAAGAGGAAGAATGATAATAAGAAAGGCTCTTGCCATGTCTGTGGTGATCCTGATCATTGGGCTCCTAGCTGCCCTAATCGCTTTGACAAGCGGCAACATGGGAACAACGGTAAGACCGCTAATGTTGTTATTAGCGATACTGAGATGAAGGACGTCGGGTACGGTATTTTACCTACTATCCTTTCAGTATGTCATTCTCCTAATTGGTGGATTGACACGGGTGCTAATACACATGTATGTTCTGATATATCCATGTTTTCTTCTTATCAGGTCTCAAGGACTTCCTCCGTGCTGATGGGAAATGGCTCACGTGCTTCTATTCATGGTGTTGGTATGGTAAATATGAAGTTTACTTCGGGGAAGACCGCATAATTTGAAGAATGTGCAAGACGCTCCTCCATCAATAAGAATCTCATCAGCGGTTTGCTTCTATGTCGAGATGGTTTTAAGTTGGTGTTTGAGTCCAATAAAGTTGTAATTTCTAAGTATGTACAACTTGTTGGAAAGGGTTATGAGTGCGGAGGTCTATTCCACTTATCTTTGTCAGACTCATGTACTAAAGTTATTAATCATGTTTGCAATGATAATGAGTCCAATATTTGGCATTCACGACTTTGTCATATTAACTTTGGTTGCATGACGCGGCTAGCCAATATGAGTTTAATTCCAAAATTTACCACTGTCAAAGGTTCTAAGTGCCAAGTTTGTGTGCAAACAAAGCAACCCCGCAAGTCTCATACGGCTGCAGAACCGAGAAACTTAGCACCTCTAGAACTTATACATTCAGATCTTTGTGAAATGAATGGTGTGTTGACACGGGGTGGAAAAAGATACTTTATGACGTTAATTGATGACTCCACTAGATACTGCTATGTTTATCTTCTGAAATCTAAATATGAAGCTTTGAGTTACTTCAAAAACTATAAAGCTGAAGCAGAAAACCAACTTGATCTTAGAATCAAGCGGTTAAGGTCGGATCGTGGTGGAGAGTACTTTTCAAATGAATTTGATATATTCTGTACGGAACATGGTATTATTCATGAGAGGACACCTCCCTACTCACCTCAGTCAAATGGGGTGGCCGAAAGAAAGAACCGCACTCTAACTGATTTGGTTAATGCCATGTTAGATACATCGGGCCTTTCCAAGGAATGGTGGAGGGAGGCGCTAATGACTGCGTGTCATGTCCTAAACCGTGTTCCCGTAAAGGATAAAACCATGACTCCATTTGAGGAATGGGAGAAGAAAAGGCTTAAACTCTCTTACTTACGAAATTGGGGATGTTTGGCGAAAGTCAATATTCCAATACCCAAGAAGCGAAAGTTTGGACCAAAACCATGGATTGTGTTTTTCTAGGATATGCTTTTCATAGCATTGGCTATAGATTTTTGATAGTAAAATCTGAGGTATCCGACATGCATGTTGGTAGGATTATGGAGTCGAATGATGCGACTTTCTTTGAGAACATCTTTCCCATGAAAGGTATGTCAAGCTCATCAACTCAGGAGATGACTAGTTCATCTAGTCAGGAATTTGTTATAATTCCTGAACCCACTATGCCGATAGAACACTATGATGATCCTGTGGAGGACGACAATGAAGCTCCTAAAAGGAGCAAGAGACAAAGGACTGCAAAGTCTTTTGGTGATGATTTCATTGTGTACCTTGTGGATGATACTCCCACCTCTATTTTAGAAGCCTACGCATCTCAAGATGCTGACTACTGGAAACAAACTATCCGTAGTGAGATGGATTCCATCTTAGCTAATGGAACCTGGGAGGTCACTGATCGTCCTTATGGGTGTAAACTTGTAGGATGTAAGTGGGTGTTCAAGAAAAAGCTTAGACCTGATGGTACTATTGAAAAGTACAAGGCACGTCTTGTTGCCAAGGGTTATACCGAGAAAGAAGGTGAAGACTTCTTTGATACCTACTCACTTGTTGCCAGATTGACCACTATTCGAGTACTACTATCCTTGGCTGCCTCACATGGTCTTCTCGTTCATCAAATGGACGTTAAGACAGCTTTTCTAAATGGAGAGCTAGATGAGGAAATTTATATGGAGCAGCCAGATGGATGTGTAGTAGATGGTCAAGAAGGAAAGGTCTGTAAGTTAGTGAAGTCTTTATATGGTCTTAAGCAAGCTCCTAAGCAGTGGTATGAGAAGTTTGAAAGAACTTTAATCGCTGAAGGCTTTGTTGTAAACGAAGCCGATAAGTGTGTGTACTATCGCCATGGTAGGGGCGAGGGAGTTATTATGTGTCTCTATGTTGATGACATATTGATATTCGGGACCAACCTCACTGTTATTGAGGAGGTCAAAGAGTTCCTATCTCGTTGCTTTGAGATGAAGGACTTGGGAGTGGCTGATGTAATCTTAAACATCAAGCTACTGAAGAATGACAATGGTGGGATTACACTGCTTCAGACCCACTATGTGGAAAAGATATTGAGCCGCTTTGGGTATAGCGATTGCAAATCTTCTCCAACGCCTTATGATCCGAGTGTACTACTTCGAAAGAATCGAAAGAATGCTAAAGATCAATTGAGATATTCTCAAATCATTGGCTCGCTCATGTATTTAGCCAGCACTACGAGGCCTGACATCTCCTTTGCTGTAAGCAAACTGAGTCGATTTGTGTCAAATCCTGGAGATGATCATTGGCATGCTCTTGAGAGAGTTTTGCGCTATTTGAAAGGCACTGCGAGTTATGGTATTCACTATACTGGGTATCCACGGGTACTTGAGGGTTATAGTGATTCAAATTGGATATTTGATGCTGATGAGATTAAGGCCACAAGTGGTTATTTGTTTACACTTGGTGGTGGCGCTGTTTCCTGAAAGTCTTGCAAGCAGACCATCTTAACGAGGTCAACTATGAAAGCAGAACTCACAGCATTAGACACAGCCACTGTTGAAGCAGAGTGGCTTCGTGAGATTTTGATGGACTTACCTGTGGTTGAAAAACCAATACCCGCCATCCCGATGAACTGTGATAATCAAACTGTGATCGTCAAAGTAAACAGTTCTAAGGATAATATGAAGTCATCAAGGCATGTGAAGAGGAGATTAAAATCTGTCAGGAACTGAGAAACTCCGGAGTTATTGCGTTGGATTATGTCCAAACATCTAAGAACTTGGCAGATCCCTTCACAAAGGGTCTATCACGTAATGTGATAAATAATGCATCGAGGGAGATGGGTTTGAGACCCACACAATAAGTTGTTCGCAGTGACAACCCACTCTATATGATCGGAGATCCCGTGAATTAGAGCTGGGAGACAAGCTGTTGATCAGCTGAGAGGAGAGTATGCCCATATTATATTTACATATCCATAAAGATGCAATACTCTCTTATTCTGCATGGCAGGTTGATATTTATCTTAATATGTTTTAAGTGGCTTTTCTAAGCAGAGATGTTGTCCTGCAAAACATCTATTGAGGAACACACCTATATGAGTCTGATTGTCAAACGTCGCAGTCCGTGAGAGTTGGGTGCTCTCTAATAAACTCATGAAAGGCCCTGAAGTATGACGCATAAGCTCCAAACCACGGGGAAGCCCTGTAGCAGCCCTGTACCGGTCTAGATTTTGTGTGAAACTAGTGTGCAGAAAACTTGTAGTTCAAGGCATAGTCCACTATTCAAGTTGCTCGCTAGTGTAGCATAAAGTTTAACGTGGAAGTTCAACTTAACAGTCTCCACTACACACTGGTATATAAAACAATATTCTGGAATGGAAATGAGGTGATGTGCCAATGAGACTTTGTGGGGGATTATTAGAATTTGATGAGTTTTGGGTGTTGGCCATTAGACAAATTCTGAAATTCTCTTTGGCCCATTTGTGTATGACAGCATATGGCTGTGCAAGTGGAGTCAAAGATTAGTCTCATACTGCTAGTTGAGTGAGAGTTACACCTTCTTATATACTAGGTTGTTCCACCACTCACTAAGGTGTGAGAAGAAGAGCAGCTCTCGCGCACTTCTCCTCCGACACCGCTCGCCTCACCACGCCACGCCTCGCCTCGCCTCGTCACGACGCGCGCGCGCCGCGGGTTGCGGGAATCTCGGCAAGCCGAGCTTTATTTTTGCTAGTCGGAAAAATTAATTGTGGATTAATTGTGAGTCATTAACAGACACGTTAATGAGTCATTAATGGAAGCGTTAATGAGTCAGCTATTTCCAGTCTTTATGGGACGTGGGTTGTTATCGACTCGGACGTAGGCTGAGTCCCACGATCTCCCTGACCTGCTCTATATAAGTCTCTGCGTTTACCTTAATCGGCATCGCTTACCACACGCATCTCCTTCCAGTCTATTGCGCCGCCGCTTTTGTTTTCCCCATCCCGGCTTGCGGCGTGCACCGCAGATCGAGACAGTAGGCCTCCGGAACCCCGCCTCTTGTGAACCTGTACGGGTGAGGGGCGATCAGGTTTTTTTGGATTGTTGAAAATGTAAGCAATGGATTATTGCTTACATTTTCAACGCTATTAACCCTAGAGGTTTTGAATCATTTGTAGGATGTTCTTCTAGCTTGACCAACTCGCATGTATGCAGTGCCGATCGAGGGTGATACACAGGGCAATCAACGTGACGTGATCGGGCCGATACGGACGCGGCGCGCCCAATTATAAGCAAGAGACACAAGACAATTTGTACTGGCCTAGCCAGCTAGCTTAGCCTATATAGGTGTAAGCGTGTAGTAACACACAACACATAGGCATATATTCCCTCCGTTTTAAATATAAGATGTTTTAGCTTTATGAAGGAGTTTATCTAGACCTCTTTTAATATATAGGTTCACTTCAAATCCGGATGAATCTATATACTAAAAGAGTCCTATATACACTCTTTTTACAAAGCTAAAACATTTTATATTTTAAAACGAAGGGATTAGTACATGACTATACTGTACGTAGCAAGATAGAATATGGAATCAGCGACGTGACGTGCAGCTGAACCATGTGCACACCAAGGCCGTCCAGCTACTCCTTTCCGTTTTCTCCTACTAGTACTACTAGAAAATTGGAGATACAGTAAGAAGAGACCTTGGCTTTCCATCTTTTCTGGAAATAAAAAAACTAGTTTCGCTAGTCGTAGCGCTGCATATATAGTTGGTTGGTGATGGAGTTTGTTTTGGCGTGCAGTTGGATGGCTGTATACATGTCCGCGAATGGAATCAGGTGTCGCAATTGGAGGCTGATCCGATGGAGGATCCTCTGCATCACAAAGCTGTTGTAGGGAAGGGAGTACAACCTTCCGAGTGCGCATCTCTCTCGTTTCTTTCCTTTCTTTCGTTTGACCGTGACTAATCATGGGACAGAAAAGAGAGCCGTAATCTTCCTACTAACCAGGCCACACACCTAGCTAATAGCTGAACATGCACATACGTGTGCGCGTGGAAAACGGGAACGTGACGGAAAACAATTAAAGGGTATACTGGATCCAGGATGGGAGTAGTTAATTACTAGATGATGACGGAAACTTGGAATATAATAATTTTATATTGTTTGGTTGACGATACGACCAAATGATCAGTCCTAGTCGACGACTGCAGTCCTCTCCTCTCTATAAGAGTCAGACCTCCCCCGGCCCCTCTCCGTCCTCCTTGTGCTGCCCCTTCCCTTCAGTTTCCCCGGCCAGACCTCCACCAGCATCTTTCTCCTAGATAGCTTCCAGCGTATCGATAGACGACGGAGGAGGAGGAGATGACCATGCCGGCGGCGGAGAAGGTGATCGTGGTGGACGCCGACGCCAAGAATGGGCGGGGGGACGAGCTGGACGACCTGCCTGTCGCCGATGGCACCTCACACCAGATTAGCGTTGGTACGCATGCTGTTTTTAGTCTCCCTTCCTCGTTCGCAGTTGCTTGCTGTGTCGTAGTTTTCCTTGAACTTTCTTCTTGAATAAAAAGAGGAAGATGATCTTCTTCTTCTTGTTGTTTTGTCCTCCTTGATCGATCATTCTTAGGTTCCAAACGCTGTAGCCAGCACATGACGATAATTAATCTTATCTATCCATCTCTACTATCTGTTATCTGTATGACGAGAGCCCTTCCTTAACTACTCTATATAATTCAGTATATAGTTCTGCCCGTGTATGTTCTTGCCATCCTAATGCCAACATCACCTATGAATGTCGTTATTGTGTACAGTACATACCTGCACCCCGCTATTGCTGACCAGGCCCCAAGACTTTTTCAGATTCACACGTATGGGTTCAGTTGGCCTGTTTACTGTTTTTTGCATCGAAAAGATTTTGAGGTCCGCTCCGCACACGTTGTTTTCGTTCTGCCAAGCTGGACAAATTAACTGTGTTTGTTCCTATGCAAGTACTATTAGTACTCCATACAATACATATTAATGTTCTCAGATTTTTTTAGATTCGGATTTATCTTATCTAAAATATGACTAGATACATTTGAATCTAGTCAAAATCTGAGAACATTAATATTAATAGGAGAGAGGAGTACAAATTAACCGTGTCTCATGTGTGGTGCCTTTCCTCCGTCTGCACGTGCGCCTCTGTTGCCCGTTGGGAACAGTACAGTACAGTACAGATCGATGCACAATCTGCACTTTGTATCATCATGATGGATCACAATCTCTGAATATGCCTGCAAACTCCATCACTCGGACTAACTTTCATACTCACGTTTGACGGAATCATCCATTTTGGGCATGCAGATCCATGGTACCAGGTGGGGTTCGTGCTCACCACAGGGGTGAACAGCGCGTACGTGCTGGGCTACTCCGGCTCGCTGATGGTGCCCCTGGGCTGGGTGGGCGGCACCGTGGGCCTCCTCCTCGCGGCCGCCGTGTCCATGTACGCCAACGTGCTCCTCGCCCGCCTCCACCTCCTCGGCGGCAAGCGCCACATCAGGTACAGGGACCTCGCCGGCCACATCTACGGACCCAAGATTTACAACCTCACCTGGGCGCTGCAGTACATCAACCTCTTCATGATCAACACCGGCTTCATCATACTAGCAGGACAGGCGCTCAAGGTACATATATATATACTCCACGCTCTGACCTGGTCACATGCTACTCTGCCTTTTAGTAATTCGGTGTTTCTCTGACACGACCTACATGACATGCAGGCATTGTACCTGCTGATCAACGACGACGGTGCCATGAAGCTGCCCTACTGCATCGCGGTGTCGGGCTTCGTGTGCGCGCTCTTCGCCTTTGGGATCCCGTACCTGTCGGCGCTGCGGATCTGGCTGGGCTTCTCCACGGTGTTCAGCCTCATCTACATCGTGGCGGCGTGCGCGCTCTCGCTCAAGGACGGCATGCGCGCGCCGCCTCGGGACTACAGCATCCGCGGGGACCCGTCGAGCAGGGTGTTCACCACCATCGGCGCGGCGGCGAGCCTGGTGTTCGCATACAACACCGGGATGCTTCCCGAGATCCAGGCCACCATCAAGCCGCCCGTGGTGAAGAACATGGAGAAGGCGCTCTGGTTCCAGTTCACCATCGGCTCCGTGCCACTCTACGCCGTCATATTCATCGGGTACTGGGCCTACGGCAACGACACCTCCAGCTACCTGCTCAACAGCGTCCATGGACCCGTCTGGATCAAGGCAGTCGCCAACCTCTCTGCATTCCTCCAGACCGTCATAGCACTACACGTAAGCCTTCTGTTTTCTTCATCGACATACGTGCACATGTGATCGGTCGATTAACCAGGGTAAGTACTACCTCTACCTGATGTACAGATCTTCGCGTCGCCGATGTACGAGTACCTGGACACGCGGTTCGGGAGCAACCAGGGAGGGCCCTTCGCGATGCACAACGTGGTCTTCAGGGTCGGGGTGAGGGGAGGGTACCTCGCCGTCAACACGCTGGTGGCGGCGATGCTGCCCTTCCTCGGGGACTTCATGAGCCTCACGGGGGCGCTCAGCACCTTCCCGCTCACCTTCGTGCTCGCCAACCACATGTACCTCGTCGCCAACGGCCACCGCCTCTCCTCGCTGCAGAAGTCATGGCACTGGCTCAACGTCGTCGGCTTCACCGTCCTCGCGGTCACCGCCGCCGCCGCCGCGCTCAGGCTCATCGCCCGCGACTCCAAGACATACCACATCTTCGCAGATGTCTGACTGCTGCTCTGCTCTGATGCGTCACATAGCTGCTTCTGTGAGGATAGTTTCCCTTCGCTCGGGATCCTAGCTGCATAAGTCTTGCCTTCAATGTCTCTTAGCGACAACTACAGCTAGCGGATTACTATTAACTAGTCTACTAAGTACGCAGTATTATTGCCCTGCTGCTGATTAGCCTAGTTTCATTTAGACTTGACGTACGCCACTGGACAAGCTAAGTTAAGTGATGAACAAAAACAGATTCAGAATTGGGGATAAGTTCAGAGTGTTGAGAACTGATAATGAAGCCTTCGAATATTCGGTGAAGAGAGGTACATTTCAAGATCCACATTTGCTTTATAGAAAGCAGGGAAAGCCTGTGGTCGCAAAAAAAAACTAGAAACCGAACATGTATTAACTACAAGAATGGGCTTGGTAGTGAACCCAGCCCATATGTATGGTCCGTACTATCTACGCCATCAGTGTTTCAGTATCAGCGACTTCAGATTTTTTTTACCATTTATCTTTTAATTTCTACGAAAGCATAGGAAAAAAATTCATATATTATAAAGCTTGTTATTTCATACAAAGCTGCTGAGAAATGACCAAGGAAGGCAGCAAATATTCGGAGACAGAAGTTGCACTTTCAGGATCCACATTTGCTTTGCAAAAAACAGGAAAAGACTATAGTCGTAGAAATCTAGATACCGAACATGTATTAACTATAAGAATGGGCTTGATAGTGAACCAATGATTTAGCCCATATGTATGATCTGTACTAACTAGGCCATCAATGTTTCATTATCATCGACCTCAGAAGAAAGGAACTTTTATCATTTGATTTTCATGAAAGCATAACAAAGAAACTATATTGTAAAACTTGCCATTTGATTTTCATGAAAGCATAACAAAGAATCCAAAATAGCCGCCAAGGCCTCTACCACAAAGTAAAAAAATGATAGGAGAGAGTTGGTCTCCCTAACGCACCCCTCTACCATTATGGAAGAAGTTCCCAATCTTTGACTTAATTGTGTTGATTGTTTGGCCCCCCGAGATCAAGCCCATAACTCTATAGACCCAACCAAGATAAAAACCCTTTAAAAGAACAACGGATGTCACCTAGAGGGAGGGTGAATAGGCATTTTAAATAATTACGATTTAGGCTCTAATAAATGCGGAATAAAACTAGCGTTTAATTTATCAAACACAAAACCTAAACCCACTAGGTTCAATTAAGTGCAACAACCTATGATAAGCAAGACAAACAAGAAGGTGATAGCAAGATAGATTACTTCAAGCACGATGGCTATCACAATGCAAAGTGCGTAAGTAAAGGGCTCGGGTATAGAGATAACCGATGGACGCGGATACAATGATTTTCTCCCGAAGTTCACTTCCAAAGAAGTTACGTCTCTATTGGAGAGGTGCCATGGCGTAATGCTCCCTGAACACCACAAATGGCTCACCTTGAGGTGTGGTGGATCGATGCTCACTCAACGCCACACAAGGCGTCACCCCCAAGATGCGGAGGCACACTACTCACCGACACAAAAAGGCTCACCTTATTCTCTTGAGTGCGCACCACAAAAGGCGGGCACTCGATCCACTATGGGACACTTGAGGGTGGTCACCGAATATGTACAAGCTTGGGGCAATCTCCACAACTCAATTGGAGGCTCCCAAGAATCACCACCAATGACTCTAGCTTGAGAAATCTCCATAGCTCAATTAGAGGCCCCAAGAAAATCACACCACTACCGCACAACCGTCTAGGGTTCCAAGAACCCAAGAGTAACAAGCCCTCGAGCTTGTACTCTCCGAATCTCCATAGAGAACTCAAACCTATGCACCAAATACAAAGGCAAGTCCTTCACTCCTAGCTTCCACCAAAGCTACAAAAGCTATTGGGAGAATAAGAGAGGAAGAACACAAAAATAGAACACCAAGTTCTCCAAGATCTAGATCCCAAGAATTATTTCACAAAGAAGGGATTTGGTTTGGTGGGATTGTAGATCTAGATATCCTCTCTCAAATCCTCAAAAATATGCAAGAATCATAGGAAGGGAAAGATGAGAGGACAAGCTCTTTAAGTCAACAATGGAGGAGGAGAGAAGAAGAGCTCAAAAAGTTAGGTAGGGAGGAGGAAGAGGGGCTCCTTAAATAGGGCCCTTTAAATCGAACCATTACCAGATTTCACGACTGTCACCAGTACTACCGATGGTGGACTAGAACTTTTGATGGGGCTTGTTCCAACGACTCCAAATCCATAGAAGCTGACAAAAAGTATAGGCAGAAAGTTTTGCCGACGCGTGGCCAGAACTTCTGGCTGGTACTTTCGGCAAACTTCCGAAGAAGTTCCACTAAAAGGAAATCCATATAGTGAAGGCATACTAAGCGGGTTCCTGAGCTCGGGGGAACTAGGACATAACAAGGCCTAGAAGTTCTGGGTCATGAAACCCCCTGGCTAGAACTACTAGCAGTCCATTGGAACTACCGACGCCAAGAATGGCCTAGCGGTACTTCAAGTGGAGCGGCGGTACTACCGATCCTCGCAGCTTGCTAAAACTAGAACTATAATATTGAGCATCCAAACTCTGAATGGGATGAAACCAATTTTGTTGGAAAGATACGAGTAGGATCCCAAAGTGTGGAGCTGGTAATGCCACCAACATAAAAAATGCAATAAGATATTCTTCCAAAATCCATTTTTGATGAACTAGAGATTGTTATGAAGATAACCACAAGATCTAGAACCTCGCATGGATAAGATCCAAATAACAACCAAGAAAGTTAATGCAAGAATGCAAAGCTTTGAGCTCTCTTCGAAGAAAATGATCGAGCTACTCACTCAAGAGACCCTATTGATAGTACGACTGTCTATCATAAACAAGAGACTGGAAAAATAGAGAACCTATCAAGATCATACCTTTGCCTTGAGCATTCTACTTGAGCTTGATATAGACAATCTTGACCTCCTCAATATGGAACACCTTTCTTGATCGCTCTTTCCCGCACTTGCTTGATGAAGACTTGCGAATTGCTCCCCCATACACCATAGGGAAACCTATTCTTAGAACTTGTCTTCATTGATCCATGATCACCGAGGATGGCAAGCTTCAAGCATAAGATCTTCTAGAGATGGCGTGTCTTGAACTTGCACTTCTTCATTAGGATGATGTCTTGAAGATACACATGAGGAAATCCATCTTATGCTTCAAGACACTCTTGATCTTCTTTTATTTCTTTTTTATTCTTCTTTCAACCTTGAAGCTAACACATGGTCCAAGAGATGCCAATGGACAATTCTGACAAGGGAAACTCAATGAAAACATTAGTCCATAGAGATTGTCATTAATTACCAAAACGCACATGGAGCACACATACCCTTTCACCCTTCCTAAGCAAGACTTCCTTGTGGAAGCACCAACTAACTCTACTATAGGAATTTTGAAAGTCCAGTTTCGAGGAAAATCCCCTAAGTTTCTTGGATTTGGTTTCATGGATAATATCCTAGAGAGAAAGAACTCCCTGATGAATGTGTCGCACTCTATAAATGTCAACTGGGTTCTACTAATGATATGGTGGGTGACAGGTGAGAGCCAAATCACATAAGCTTTGGATACAAACTTAAAGATGACATTAATAAGTGTAATGGGTCTAAAATGCCTAATGTCCTCCGACCCTGCACCTTTAGGATGCAGGTCAGAACCCAAAGTTGAGCCTATAGGAGATATGACCTAGAGGGAAATAATAAAGATGTTTTATTATCATATCTCTAGTGTTCATAATAAGTTTTATACTATGCTATAACTATATCACGCATAAACATTAGTACATGTGTCGTATGTAAACAAACCAAGTCCCTAGTATCCTCTTGTCAACTAGCTCATTGGTCAAGTGATGATCGAGGTTTCATGATCATGGACATTTATATCAATTGATAATGGGGTCATGTCATTAGATGAATGATGTGATGGATGTCGCCAGATTGATGACAAGTACGCCATGAGGGGGTCCTCGGGGCGTGGAGAAAGATGGGGTGTGATACGTACGGTTGTCCGGGATTGTGAGAAGACAATCGTACCTAGGTTCGAATGCCCCTGCGGTGGATGGATCCTACTCCTACTAGCAATCTAGTAATACGGCAGAGCTGGAAGTATAGATTACAAGAGAGGTTTCGCCTGTGCGAGTTGAGGTTGTGATTTTCGATGCCCTAAAGGCGTATCCCTAGGACGACTTATATAGTCATCCGGTCCTAGGATTACAGGAGAGTCCTATCTGGCTATGATTCAGAGTTGGTTACATAGTATATCTTGGACTCCAAGTAACACTACAAGACTAAGTCGGTAAGTCTTCTGGGCCTTCCCATAGCCGGATGGGCTTCCAAGTTCTCTCCCTGACTAGGCCGCTCATGAAGCATAGCTCTAACCCGAAGTGGGCCACTCTGGTCAGCGAGTCACAATGGGTATACCCAGAAAGTATATCCCCAACAGTAGCCCCCGGAATCCTCCAAGATCCAAAGTCAGATTTTATCATCTAGCTTGATTCTTCTTCGGCTGTAGAATCTTGAAGGGTTCCTGAAACTCCAAAAAAAGTAGGATCCGAGTCTCGAAAGTGAGTCGGGCCCGTTAATATCTCATTGCTATTTCCTGGCTCGATTTCAAACTAAACCGGAACTTGGTCGGTGACACGTCCTATCGTTAGTCAAGGTCTAGTATTGTCACTGACAAATAATTTGTCAGTGTGACCGTTGGTGGGTCCGTTGTTTGCGGAACCGAGGTGCCGTTTCAATGCATTCATGGAGATTTAGGCGGCGTTTAGCGAGGAAGGTGCCTTGCCTATTCCTTGATGCGTGGCGCAATGTTTATGCGTTTACACTAATCTTGGCACATATGAAGCTTATAAGCGGTAAAAGTCCTCATTTGTTTCTCACATGTGCCCTTGCCATCCCTTACCCAAGAAAACCTTGCGCTTCCATCTCCCTTCTCTCTGCCCCCAAATCCCAACAACGCCATCCATCTACGGTCATTTTCTCTGGCGAGATGGCTAACGCATCAAGCTCCGGTGGTGTGGCATCAACATCAGCGGCGGAGGACAAAGACCATCATGGGGTGTGGATACCATGTGTCTTGGATGATGAGAAGCTTCACAGTGTTGAGAAGGAGGGCCTTCTCCATTTCCGTGAGTGGCGGAGTGGCTTCGGTGAGCCTATTCCCGCCCCTCGCGATGACGAGTGGGTCCAATTCGGGACTCATCTCGACCGAGGTTTCAGTTTTCCACCCTCGGAGTTCTTCTCCGAGGTGATTAATCACTATGGCATGCATCTCCATAATCTTCCTCCCAATTTGATTCTTGAGCTTAGCGCCTATGTCTCTCTTTGCGAGGGTTATCTCGTATTAAATTGAGTCTTACTTTCTTCTAGTACTACTTTAGTACTAGGAAAAACTCCATCACTGCTGACGTTCCATACATAACCGGAACCCTTAGCCTAGTCCTTAGGAGAGACCGAGTCTATCCGAAGGTCATAGCTAGTGAATCAGTGAAGAGGTGGCCGTCCACATTTTTCTATCACAAGGACAAACCGGCTCCCAGCAAGCAAGAAGGCTTGCCAACTTTTGTTGATGGTGCCTCCACTCCCCAAGAATCATGGGACGCGGAGGCGCCGACTCTTACTGAAGATTTGATCTGTTCCAAGAGGCGGATTCAATTTTTGATGAAGCATAGGAGACTGAGGGGATCCGACTTAGTCCATAGCTGGCTAGCTCGTTGGATTCAACCTCTTCAGCACCATGGGGATTGGCTGATGCACAAGATCACTAACAGCAGGAAAGACAACCTGAGAATTAGCCAGCTCTCTATTCCCTCCAAGGAATAGGAGTCCCAGATCAGGTGGTTAATCAAGGAGCGGATAGACCGGAAGATTCTAGAGGTCTCTCTGGACATGTTCACAGCACAAAAGCCCTTGACCCTAGTAAGATTTTTCGAGTGACTCATCTTGTACTTGTTTATTTGTAATGTTGAGATACTCCGTCTTTCAGCTCGCTAACCTCCCCGAGTCAGAGCTAGATCCTCTCGAGGGATATCCACCTAAGGATCTAGTTCCTTAGGAGGATGAAGAACTTGAAGTGCTACCAGAAGCGCTTACCCAGAAATGTAAAGTTCCGGTTATATCGGCTGACCTACAAACAATACCAATCGTCAAGAAGTAAGTTCTTCCCTCAGATCCTCTCGAGGGGTATCCACCTAAGGATATTCTTTCTGGGTTGTAACATTCTTACTCTGTTATTGTCTAGAGCTAAATCAATTATCAAGGGGAAAGGAAAAGGAAAACCGGGAAAAGTTCTGCACTAGTAGAAGTTAACCATTGTTTCACCTACTATTGTGGCTCCAACTCCTACTCCAAACCCATCCTCAGTGCCGGAGGATATTCCATCTCCGTGCATTGAGGATGTTGTGGCTCAATTTGAAGAGCCAGTGAACATTGGTTCACAACCCGACACCACCGTGGGTGACTCAGACACTGATAAGGGTGAACCCTCTAAGGGTAATGATCCCTCAGTCGAAGTCTTCACCGAAAACCTTCTGAAGAATCTGGGTGTAGACAAACTTGGCCTTACTCGAAAAAGTGCAAAAGAGATCCGGAAGCTGGCCCTCCACTGTTTGGAGACCAGAAATATTACGGCTAGAGAAGAAGCTCAAGAAGCTAAAGATGTGAAGCTTGTTGATCTGCTGGAGCAAGTTCGTCTTCGCGATGATAAGCTAAAGGCTGGTGTAGTTCCTCCTCCATCAATCATCCCTTTAACCTTTGTCGAGAAGGTTTCTACCGACATCAATAACAGCCTCAACAGGTTGCAACACGAGCATTTCGTAAGTCATTTTTTGACTCCTTTTATAGTATTTATATCATATCCTCTAGCCCCAAGCATGAAGTTGGATAGAGACTATAAATATGATTTTATACTTTTATAGGATGCCAAAGAGCGAAGTAGTGTAGCCCCCAAGGCTCGTGCTGAAATTTAGTTAAAAATAACAGCCAAGTCTTAGTAGCTTTCTGACTCTGGTTATCATTCTGACTTACATAAAATTTATGATTACAACGAGGAATTGTTAAAGAACATCTGCAACAAGTGGAGAGAAATCAAGGATCTCCGTCGTGAAAATGCTCAGTTGAAAGTTGAGAAGGATGATGCCAAAAGTAAGTTTTCTGACAATCTCTTCTCAGATTTATGTTTTAGTCGAATTCAACTAACTTGTATGCCTTACTCCAGGCTTGCTTGATGAATCCTGCAAACTTGTGGAGGAAGCCGGAAATTACAAAACTCTAGAATCCGAGAATGTTGGCATGCACGAAAAACTCAAGAAATTGAAAGAGGAACATGAGAGCAGTGTCAACAACATCCTTGAGTTGAGAAACCATGCCACCAAAGAACGTGATATGACCATTGCACGCTATGATAAAGAAATCTTGGATTTAAAAGTAGAGTTGGATAGGAAGAAGGATACCACCCAGGCCCTTTAGGATGAACTCTGGAGTCTGAGAGAGGAGAAGACCAAAATAGACGAATCTATCTTTGGTATGTTTTTATTACCATTCTGACTCATTTCTTGGTATTTCCGACCTTGATCAGTCAGATTTTAACATTGCTCCCTTTTCAGGGATCTCAACCTCCTAGATTCATCTTCATCTGAGTCACGCCTCAGCCGGCTTGTCACAGTCGAAGATTTGATATATGATATCCTCCAATCCCTTGAGGATATTGGGGAAACTGTTAATCTCCCTGACTTAGACAAGTTGTCTGCTTTCGAGTTGCGCGACAAAGTGAAGGATATCTCACAACTGGTCGAGGATTGGAAGATGTCTTATGCCCACACTGCAGCACAAAATGCCCTCACAATGGTAATGAGCCACCATGGAAACATGGAAATCTGGCAAGTTACCAAGGGATATTCGACTGTTGATGAAGATGGCAAGCTTCAGAATGTTGGTGCTATATGGGATTCTTGTGCCGGTTATGCTTGCCACGTAGCCGATGCAACCAACTACAAGAAGCCATTTTTCAAATCTGTCGAAGTGCCTCCAAGCCCCCTAGCCAAACAAGATAAGTTCCCTGAAGACGATGACGAAGCGACAGAGTCCGATGTCCTCGTCTTGGAAAAACATCAAGGCAACTTGGGTGATGGCACCAGTGACCGGCAAATCCTTCTCCTGCAACATGAGAAATTTGCAAGAAACATTGTATTATTCTGAAACAAGCTTCGATGTAATGGTTAAACTTATTCATTTTGTGGTGCTGCTATGTAAGAACTAATGCTTTGCTCTTAGCACGTATGTGTTTTTGTTTTTTGTGCTTGCAAAATACTTAAGCAATTTTTGTTCATACTTATTGTTTATCTGCCTTTTTTGCCTCATCCCTTTCGTAAGTCGGCAAACCTTTAGCACAAAAACTTTGTTGAGCAACAGAGCTCAATTGCTAAACCAGTTTAAACCCGGAATCAAGGCCGGCCTCCAGTACCAACAAATCACTACTCAAAAAATACCCGCGTCCAGCAATCAGACAAAAACCCAAGTATAAACTGAAATTAGACTTATACCCAAAGGTAGCATTTTTTAGAATCGAAAATCTAACCAGAGCAAACATGACCTTAAAGTACATTAAGTATCCTAGGATTTTCGACTATGACATGATCATTCGGAAATAATATGCACTATAAGAAAAGTTGGCTTTTACAACGGACGATTTTCTTGGTTGAAGGCCCTTTTTCGTGGCTAAAAAGTCTTCTGTGATGGATTCCCATCGTGGTAAAAGCCCCATCACAAAAGAATCTACCATGTTTTTTTTCTGACCATGGCGGATCACACCCTTCAGTCACGAAAACTTCTTCCGTCGTAGATCTGTTTGCCAGCCCCGTTTACTGCTGACGTCATGAAAAATGCCTCATGGCAAACACTGTTAACACCCAGTTACTACCGTTAATGGTCATAAAAACCATGGCAGAAGCCAGGCCCAGCAAAGGCCTGCTAAATATTAAGTGGGCAGCCCATAAGGAGAGCCCAATAAGAAGAAGGCTCGTTACTGTTTCGTCCAGCACTGTTTGAAATGGGCCAATCAGTGCAGCTATCCGTGGCCTGTGAACTTTCAGGACCGACACTGTTTTAGTCTATAGAAGGACCACCTTGGTCCAATACTGTGCCGCCCATTCTCCACCTGGGACAAGTCTGTCCATTACTGTTAAGGCCGGTTGTCGGCCTATCACTTTTCTCGCACCCATCATGGGCCCTTACGGCCCTCTACCATTACGGCCCTTTACCGTGGACATTCACTATTCCGGCCTTCTACTATTGAGTCCCATAAACGGGATGCGAAGTTTCTGGCCTGCTAAAGTTTTTACCTCCTACTATTCTGGCCTTGTTATCGCTTCGCCTATTATCGTTTCTAGTGTCCTGCTTTTTCAGATCAGCCTTTTTATCGCTCAAGCTTTCACTATTCTGTCCATTTATTGTTCTGGTCATTTACTGTTTTCTGGCCTTTTACTGTTCTATTCTTTTGCGGTCAAATTCTACATATAATGGTGCCAGTGTAGGCCCGTCACTATTGATTGGCGGTCCATCAAGGACTGATACAAACGTTGTGGGCCTGCTACTGTTTAAACCTATCTAACTTAGATCCATTGCTGTGACATAAAGGTGGATAAACAAAGAACACAAGTTCTCTAGAATGCTAAATAAATTCTGGAACTGTGGAAAAAAAACTTACAACTAGAAAAATAGTAAATTATTATAGTCCTGAAAAATTTCGTAGCTTGTAAAGCATCATCAGAGTATAACACAGCTAATAAACAATATAATCTTAGTTTAAAAAATGTTCCTTTTAGGGAGCTCGCACCGCCTCACATGTAACGACGGGATTACCACGAGACTTGTTGAGGATATTATTATGTAGATTCTCCGTCAAAGCTTGCTTATTTTTCAACTCAGATAACTCTTTCCTTGCTATGGAGACTACTGCATCTGTTCTGTTGGCTTCCTGTCCAACTACATCAAGTGCATCTTGGAGTGCAGTACCAAAAATTCTTTCTGCTGGAATGCATGGAGCAGTCGAGACCGTGTACCTATGTGAGCAATACACACTGTCACTGCTGCTCTGTCCAAAGAGATCTACACTTGAGGTAATTGTTTTCTCTTCTTCCTTCATATTTATATTTGCAACCTAAAACAAAAAGAAACGTCATATAACATCATTACCAAGGAAAACAAAAACCAACAAATTTCAAATCAGTCCTTTTGCTAAAAGGAAGAAATCAATTAGTAACAGCAGGGCATCATACATCTCTTTCTTCTGAAATAACTGGAACAGTAGACTTCATAGAGGGATGAGATCGTGTGCAACTGTCACTTCTGCCCTATGAAACGACTGCTCTACTTGATGAAGGCTGAAACTAAGATAAAATAAGTTACAACATCATACAAAGGAACAAAACTACCATGTTCATTCTCAAAGATTTTAAAAAGATTATTTGGTATGTTATAGCAATGTAAGCATTCAACACAAGGACCTCATGTAGACATGTGCCTCTAATAGACTAGCCAAATCATTTTAGAGAAATGGTCAAACAATCTATCAAACAGTTAGATTGTTTAATTTTTTGATTGTCTGCCCAAAGACAAAGTGTACTATCATGTGCCTCGTATTAAATTAGCCATACACGTGTAGATACCATAGTGAGATTTGAAGTGCACGGTTGCTTATGATCCTTCTGTTTCTGTTATATTGGATTCTGTTGCATGTCTGGCCTTGTTATAATCACCCTAGTGCCTCCGACAAAAATAACAACTCAACTATAGTAAATGGCATGACACCAGGGGACTTAAAACTTAAAAAGGGGGGGGGGCGTCCTTACAGTAGCTCTATGTAGAGTCTCAGGGTTGCTGATCCAATCATAGGTATGTTCGTTGATGATGTCCGCTGCATAAAGTAATTGGACTGGTGGTCTCCAAACTTCAGTGTTGGTCCTCTGCATAATGGTGCATCGAATAGTAAACACAAAAGGTTCCAGTCTCACAGATGTAAGCTTGAAGTGATACAAAAGCAATAGATACTTACGAGTAATAAGCGGAAAAATTGTTACGTTGCATGGTGTGACACAGCCGGCAGTTTCTCTTTTCATTATATATTGATCAAGGTTATAGGTACAGTAAACACAACACCCTGACGTACATACATCTGGTGGTCTCCATATTCTATCAACGAGATTATAGGGGCCATTCATTCTATGATTTCTAGTATAAACTGCACCTGTTCATTGCGTAACAATAGCAAACAGTTAGGAATAGTGGGGTAAGCAGAAGCAAATAAAACAGACATCTTAGTGGAAGCAGTATAACGAATGTAAATGTGTACTGCATAGAGCCTATGCCAAGCCAGAGAGAAATTATAACCGCATGACATATGGGCACTTACTAAAGTAGACAATGAAAATAAATGTGTTAATCGTTGGCTGACTCATATTTCTCTATGACATACAAAATCACAATTGAATGCCTTACGGTTAAACCTGACTACAAAAAAAATTCTTTAGGAAGATACGGGTAACAAGTATAGTACTTGTAAGTTACTACAAAAGTAGCACCAATACAAAATACAGCTAACTGCTACATATTTATATTACCAAAATCTAAGGAGATATGGTTACCACAGTCATGACAACGTTTAAGCATCCTGCGAATCCTGGGTGGTGATGTCGAGGTTGTCGAGGGTGCTGCGGTTGCGGTGCTTATGGGCGAAGGTGAAGCAGAACAGGGTTTCCTCCGAGCGCTAGACGACATCAGCGAAGAAGCAGATTCCTGGCAGTGGGAATGTGTTCGGTGCGCCAGGAGAGTGGGTCGGTGAAGCAGATCTAGTGCAGTGCACGACGACGATGGTGAATCAGATCTAAGGTGGTGAAGGTAGATCTAGGGTTTTCCACAGGGCTTGGGGCGAGGATTGTGTGTGGGTGTGGGGGTGGGCGGGTCGGTGGTAGGGGCGGGGATATAGAGGTACTGAAAGGGGAAATTATGATTGAAGCCCCAATGAACCGACTTCACTAGGGGTAGAAGGGGTATTCCAAGATGTCTAAAACATTGGATAGCAGGAGATTTTCCAGCTCGACTAAATTTAGATTTATGTGTATAGTCCAAGTAGTAGTAAATTGGTAAGCCGTACTCCCTGGAATCAAAGGCCGACAGGCACCTCGGTAATCATCCATGGCCCATACTACCCCAGTTCAGAAATTAAGGCCTCATTTGGCCATTTGGCATCTAAATATTGATCATCCATGGCCCAGATTGGCTCGGTTTAGATATTAAGGCCCAATTTGGCATCAAAGTATTTTTAAATTATTTAGAAAACATTTTGATTTCTGAATAAACTGGACTATTAATTACCTTTTAGTGTTGTGTTCCAACAAATAATATGGGTTTAAACTGAATTATTCTCCAAAACTATGTTTTTTAAAATAATTGAGAAAGAGGCAAGACCCCTTTTTGAAGAAACTGAGAAGAGAGAAAACTAGAGTATTACTTTGGTAGACACTAAAATACTATGGCATTGATATATTTCCGTATTATATCCATTCATCCATGATGATGCGTATGAAGATGTTGTCACCAAGACAGGTAGTGAGCCTGAAAATTATGATTGAAGCCCCAACCAACTCGACAGAATTTGAATTTATCCATAGTCCAACTAATAATAGCAGAATGGTAGGCCGGTGGTATGGGAAATCGAGTGTAATAATAAAGCGCCATAAGCTTTAAAAAAATAAAGCACCCTTTATCGATAAATTTTCAATCACTATGGTTGAGAGTGTTCATACTTCTATTCTAAACAAAAATTTGGGAACCCAGTATTTCGCTAACGTGAATAATCAAGCGCCTGAGTGATGACATCAAACCACTCATAAGGTAAGCAACGATAGTGTTTTCATCGAAAAAATGTGAAAGTTGCTAGGCCCCACAAGTACTTTGTTCTCACAACTCTTATTGTCCCTTCGTGCTAAGGATGACAATTTTACCCATGACTGCCTGTAGGTACCATACCCGCGTTGGTAGGGTATGCGCACACTTTTATACCCATGGGTAATACCCATACCCTAACCCGTTAAGTCATGGGTACGGGCACAGGTAGATAGACCCATACCCTATCCATTTAAACTGACATAGTAGTAAAACTTACTTGTAGAGTTACAACCTATGGGGCAGAGCAACCTAGGGAAGAGTATGATACTATGACTTCTAAACTTCGATAATTTTCTTGGGTACGGGCATGGGTAAAGTTTTATACCCGCGAGTACGGGTATGGGTAAAGTTTTATACCCATTAACTAAACGAGAGTGGGTATGATATTGCTCTACCCTACTCATACCCTACCCATTGCCATCGTTACTTCGCGCTCATTGATTAATGCGGCCATGTTTCCCTTCAGTTTTTTCGAAATTTATTCGGTTATGCACACATAGCATATTCTATGAAGTACAGTAGTATAACATACGTAGAACGCAATTAATTAGTCGAGCTAATCACTATTGTTCTTATTTAAAAAGAAAAATTATTGGGTTTTAGAGCATGTCCAACAACCTTTTTGTATTAAATTGCTAAAATCTGACTCTAGGAAGAGGAGCGTGAAGGTTTATCAATGGAACACAATTTCCAATTTCCTAGCCTTGCTATAAGCATTAATTAGTATTTACCCTTCCTAGCAAAAATCATGTCTACATGACAATGACATGTGGAGTCAACCACTCGGCCACCCAATAAATAAATCCCCTTTATCGATAAATTTTGTATCACTATGGCTGGGAGTGTTCAACCTTATGTTTAAAATAAAATTTTGGGAGCCCACTATTCCGCTAATGTGAATAATATAGTGCGTATGAGCAACGACATCAAGGCCACCTAGAAGGTAAGCTCATTAAAAAACAAGAAGAAATGTGGGGTTGCTAGGCCCCACACGTAATCTGTCCTCACAACTCTTATTCTCCATTCACGCTCATTGATACATGCGGCCTTGTTTTTCCTTGAGATTATCCGAAAGTTGTTTGGTCATGCACATATAGCATCATCGCCAATGTTTTTGAATTATCTCTACTACTATAATGGAGCAGTTTTGAATTGGATCCATAGCATCAATCCTGACTGTTGGGCTGTTAGATCCAATGGTTCAGAGCACCTGGATTCGTATTGAAGGAGTAGTACCTAGAGCAAACTCCACTATGTTCTAGAACTATCATGTCACCCCTCCGCAAAAAAATCATAGCACAGTAGGTTGTATTCTCAATATGTGTACATAGTTATTATTAATATACTTAATGTATGCCTTTTTTCTCTAACAAGACTATTGGTTAGTATCAACTTAATATTTGTTAAATCACATTTCATACAGTATATACGAGTGTGGCACGTGCCTTTTACTAGTAGGAAGTAGCATGTGACTTCTTGCAAATCTTACCACTATATAATATACGAGTAATTTTGAACAATGAAAATTGAATCTAGACTGGCAAATCCCAACAATGTTAACTCTTGGATCTTTTTTTCCATTCTACCACGTAGAAGATTATATCGCTAGTCCTTAGCACAATGAATGCTATGAAAAACCACAAAGATTCTAATGACATTTATACATTTAATTATCTTAGCATACCCCAGTTTATAGTGTACGAATAACTTTGAACTTTAACCGTTCGATCAAGACTGGAAATCCCAACATTGCTAATCGATGGATTTTCCTTCCACTCTAACATTTAGAACATTCTATCGATATAGTCTTTAACACAATGAACGCTATGCATAAACCTCAAAACACACTTCCATCATTATAGAATCTATATATCATTTCTCTAGAGCATGTCGGGTATTATGTACCTAGGAATAGGTTGATTTCTAAATGTTACAACTTATAGCTAATTCATTTTAAATCAGAAAAACGTGTATAATATACCAAATTGTTCATAAAAATGAGATCTATCATTTAAAAATGTAAGGATTCATATTCATACAACTTTGGACCTTACTATACATAGAGGAACACCGACACCCCCTAAGTACCATGGGTTCGATGGTTTGTCCACCTAGGGCATTCTGAACCCATTTAAATCAATGTGGCATCTAGGGCTACTCTAATACATGCAATCCATCATATCATCCATATTGTATGAGCATTGCGCATGCCATGTGTTGATTGTTGCTTCTTCTTTCCAGTGTGGTTCTTCGTGAATAGGAACCGAGCCTGAACCTAAAGTCAACGCCATCGAAGAGCAGTACCGTTTCAACGACGGACAAGACAAGCGTAACCCCATCATTCTGAACCTATGTTTTCAAAGTATTTCATTCCCGCTATATGCAAACGATTCCAATGTGGTCTTTTGTTTAAGATAGAGTATCCTATCTGCTGCATGTCCTTTATATACCAATATACCGATCCACCGCTCCTAGCATAACTAGGGTTGAGCTTATGAGCGTTGTTAGTACCATATTTCAGTAAAGCTTAGCCATGCTTAGTATTACAAGACCGATCCATCTAGATGATGCATCAGAGATGCGATGGACCTAGTTTGATAGGATGCTGGGATATGATCGGAGATGGTTAATAAACATGCTAAGGCAGGTATGGGAGGCCACGTTGGGTGTGGTTTTTGTAGTCCTATGCTCGCCACCACTAGGAACCGAGTTCTTGCCTCTTGAACCAATATGAGCGTACAACCACACGGGGGCCTGGAAACCCCCTCGACTCACTAACTTGCCTAGTAGATTCCATGAGTCACATAGTTCACACATTCCATTTGACATATGCATTCTGGTTGTTCTCGAAGGCGGTGTTGGAGGTGCACTCATACATGTAGGTAAGCGTGGTCGGGAACAAGAGAGGAACGGCCTCCGTAATCTTGAACCGTGCGCACATCTCTAGGGAACGGCTTCGGGACTTGACCCGTTACGGCAGCATCTCCTTAGGGCGTGACTCATGGTCTCAGCGAAAGCAAGGTAAATGTCATGGTCATCCACCCTCTATCGGCCTTCCAAGGAAGACGACTAATAATTTGGAATTAAGAGTCGGTTGGTACGTGTGGGTAAAGTTGTGCACCCCTGTAGGGTTATAATCTTTTCGAAAAGCCATGTCCACGGTTATGGACGACTTGGGAACAGATGTGATGATCATAGAGAACTATAACCTAATGTTAAAACTTGGCAACTAAAGAATGTTCTAGAATTACTTCCTCCGGGTCCTTTGAGGGGGTGTTCCAAGTTGAAAGGTGCAGATGATGATGAAGGCGGTCTGAAATAGTTAGAATGTAGTCTTCTTACCTCTTTTGAAATGATCTGATTAGACGAGCCTCTTCTCTCACTTGTTTTCAAAACAAAGCTAGCTTTTGCAAAGTAACCACAGGAAGCCTTTCTAAACCAATCATGTATCGTAGGTTATTAAGTCTTGCGGAGTACATGCTGTACTTAGCCTTGCCTCGTTGATGTTTTTCTACAAATGAAGATATTGCAACTGAAGGTGGTTTCTACATTGACGTCGATGAGTAGTTGGGGTTCCTGGGCAGCAGCCTAGGATCTATGGAAGGGTCGTTTGCTTATCTTTATGGCCTCTTAGGCCCTTTGCTAAGTTTGTTGTTTAGAACAACGTATTTGCTTCCATTGCTTGGTGTTTGATGGGTCTTCGACCCCTGGTTTGTAATACTTGTATGCAGCTCTGCTAAGAGTGTACCTTAATAATGTATGGTTTGTAGGTTCTGTAATGTTACCGAATTATTCCCTGCACGCTTTGAGCTCGAGGTTAGGCTTATCTCAGATGAAGATCTGGTATTTGTCTAACCCTGATCCTGGGTCGTGACATAGGAGCAGTAGCATCTTCAGGCATGTCAACAATAACAAAATCAATGAGAGCAGGACAACCTTTAATGTATTCTAAAGTGTTCCCCTTAATTCCTACAGCTTGTTTGTAGGTAGAATCTTCTAGATGCAATTTAACTCAGTTATTTCAAAGGATCCAAGATTTAACTTGTTAAAAAGACTCTTTGGAATTGTTGAGACGCTTGCACCTAGATCAAAAAGTACAACTATCTCATTGGTTCCAATTTTAATCTTAATAGTAGGCTCAAATATGTCATCTAGTTTAACAGGTAATTTTTCAGCAATTTTCTTGTATTCTTCCTCAAGAGCACGTACCTTTATTGCTACTTGATTGACAAAGTGTTGGTACATAGCTTCCTCATTACCTTCACTTAACGGAATCTTGACATTGATCCTTTTTATGAGGTCTTCAATGGTGTAGCTTGGTGAAGGGGCATTACTATAGTCAAGTTATTCAGGCTCCTCCCTTTGGATCCTCATCATTTTGAGTTCTTCAACAGGATTGGGCTCATCTTTATCTGCAAATTTAGCTAGAATGAGAGTTTGACTCTCGGTTATCTTACCTAGCTATGCCTCAACGATCCTCGTTCTTTCTTGGAGGGCCTGCAAATCATTTCTCAAACTAACAGCTTGGTTAGATAATTTACCAAGCATGACATCATGATTCTCTGTAATTTTAACAAGAATATTATTTTGTTTATTTTGTGAGTCTATAAAATACTTAAGTGTTTCTTGGAGACTACCATTACTAGTTCCCATATTATTATTAGAGTTATCTGCAGGACTAGCACAATGTTTTTGAAAGTTGGGATTGTAACTCTTCTTCCAAGCAGGGTTATAATCACTACGAGCTACGAAGTCTATTTCTTCAATATTTGTTTCAGGGGTGGCTCTTACCTTTTATGGCTAGTATGAGCTCATCCAACTTAGCATTGAGTTCTTTGTTTTCTTGTGGTGAAAGAGAGTTCACCTTCTCTGTGTTTGATCTTTCCACATGCCATTGGGCATGGTTGTCTTGCATATTGTCTAGCAGCTGCTTTGCTTCGGTATTATGTTTACCCATAAATGTTCCTCTAGCTGCAGTATCAAGCATATACTTAGACACAGGATTAAGAGCATTATAAAATAAATGGAGGATTAACTAGTCTTCCATCCCATGACTAGGACAGTTTCTTAAGCATTCTTTCATCCTCTCCCATGCAAGCGCTAGTGGCTCATGCTCTTCTTGTCTAAAGCTAGTAATATTAGATCGGAGTTGCATAGTCTTTGCAGGTGGGAAAAATTTAGTCATAAATTAAGAAGTACATCCCACCCATGATGTAATATTATTTCTAGGCAAAGATAGCAACCATTCTTTTGCTCTCCCTCTTAGAGAGAAAGGAAATAAACGCAATTTGATTGCATCAGGGTCAACATCTTTTATACGCATCATATCACATATTTCAGTGAAAATATTTAAGTGCATACCTGCGTCTTCAATAGCAGAGCCTCCAAATTGATTCTATTGAACCAAACTTAAGTAATGGGGCTTAATTTCATAATCATCGGCAGCGATTGCTGGCTGATTAATAGGAGTACGCAAATAATCATTGTTGGGAGTAGCAAACTCCCCAATCTTCATTTCAGCCATATTTCCTATATTTTTGGGTTTTCTTAAACAAAGAATTATAATAGTAAAAGCAAGAATTTAAAGGCTAACTAATTTTTTTGGTTTATCAAATAAAGACTGAAAGCAAACTAACAAAATTAAAAACAAGAATTAAAACTAGCAAGGTTCCTAATAACATCACCAGGGTAGCTATTGCTTCCTCGACAACGGCACCAGAAAAAGGGTTGATACCTTTGATCCGAATTACATATGTAGTGTAGCTTCTTTTTCCCTAGTAGACCTACGTTATTAAATCCTCGGGAAGCGAATGCGTAGTGAAGTTACTTTAACGGACCTTCGGGAGTTTTAGAATTACTTTTGTGTTTTTACCGGACCAATAGCTTGCGTCTTTTTGTTGCTATTGATGATGGAGAGAGAGGGCCTAGGGCATTCGGTTTCACCTGTAGCTGTGCAAAACATCTGATGGGAATAAAAGATGGAAATAAAGTATGTGTGTACTTGTTAGAGCAAGATAAATTATATGTGGGCAGTGCATCCATAATTGCTATTGCCTACGCAACCACTTATAGCAATAACCTACTAGGCTCATCCATAGAAGAAAGAGAACTAATGATATGCATAGTGATGTCACCGTTAATCGCAAGCAAATCCCTCACATACAGCCGTACTACCCCTTCTGTCACTAGGTTCCCAACCTTCAGATTAGTCATCACTCATACTCCCTATACCTAGCTCAACCCTCGGGGTCTTGGGTACCTGACAAGTCCTTGGATTCAGGCAAGAGAGGATACTATAATCATCATGTCATACAAACTAATACACGATCCCATCCATGATAAATAACATGCACAATTGCTACATGACTAGGCCGAAGCCGTTAGCCCAAGGAGAATTACTCACACAAAGAGATGATATCAACAATCACAAACATTGTAATGAAAATCATAAGATTGATAGAAATATTCTTACATTGTCGCCAATCGGAGAAGATATCTACTATTACAAGTGGTGGAGTATGGCTATGGAGATGGAGAAGGGTTTCGAGATCTGGAGGCGGCTAGTGATCTGTGGAAGAGACTTTTTGGCGAGGTATGGCTGTTTTCTCGTCGCCAGAGGCTTCTTTATATAGGGGTCCCTTCACGAAAGTTGTTCTGTTTGACCTAACGGTGGTGGCGCCAACTATACGACCAGAGCTAAACGGCCAGAATTTCTGCTCCGATCATATAGTTGGTCATTAAAACGTCTGCCTTCGTTGTACGGCTCCTAGTTTCTTCTGGTTGTTGGAAATCTCGTATCTTTGAATTTAATGTAGTGATTCCCTCCTTTAAATGACATTATCTGTGCAGGAATAATATGAAAGAAAGGATTGCATACCCCTGTGAATATTAGCATTAGTGGCAAGGTTTAGAGAGATATTTCATCAAGAATATGAGTTATATCCAGTTTAAATGTGGACGTAGATGGCTATATTTCAGAGCCATGAACTACCCAATCCGGATCCTCCAAATATTCATGAACCTTGAGTGGCTCAAAGTTAGACACAAAGGCATGATGCCCAAAAAAGGTTGCGAGATATTTCTTCCTCTTGCGAGTTTCAATCCCTCTTGATATGCTTCCAAGGATATTGTTGACTTGAATCCCACTTGCAATGGAGGTGGCCTTGATCTTCCAGATTGTGCCTTCATGATCAACAAATTCATCTTTTGAAGGTCCTTTATCACTCGCAACATCTTGTACTCGACCTTAAGGTGAAGGATCTTGGTATCCTACTTAGTCTTGCTCAAAGGGTTGAGGGTTTGGTTCTTGTTCTTCAATATGCGAGACCTCTTGAATGAGTGGTTCATATTGTGGTGCACTTGATGGTTCAACTTGAGTATATCTAGGCTTTTCTTGGGTTGGACTTGATTCTTCCTCATCATCATCTTGATCATGTATATGAGATTCGGTGGGCAAGATATGCCCAATTCCATCAACTTGATGACTTGAGAAGAATCACCATCACCTACATCACGTGAAACAACTTGCCCCTCTTGGGAGCCATTATTCTCCAAAAACTCCACATCACAAGATACTTCAAAACATCTGTTGGATATATTGTAGTATCTATAGGCTTGAGAGTTTTCCGCATAACTAACAAAGACACCCTCTATAGTTCTAGATTCAAATTTATTAAGATTTTCCTTCTTGTTCTTGACAAGGCACTTGCACCCAAATACGCGGAAGTAGTTGACGTCAAGATTGTTGTTTGTGAGTATCTCGTATGGAGTCATGTCAAAGGGAGCTCAGAGGAAGAGCCAGTTCATGTAATGAACCATGGTAGAGATGGCTTCCCCCAAAAAGTTGTGGAATGACTTGAATTCAATCAACATTGGTCTTGCCATCTCGATGATTTCCTGGTTCTTCCTTTCAACAACACCATTTTTTGAAGGGTGTAGGGAGTCGAGAATTCATGCGTGATCCCCTCATCTTGAATAAACTCTTGCATGATGTAGTTCTTGAAATCGGTACCATTTTAGGTCCTAATGGTCTCGCTCTCCACTTCATGGGTGCGCTAAGCTTGCTTGGCGAAGATCATGAATTCCTTGTACGTCTCATCCTTTCACTTGAGAAGGAAGATCCAAGTATATATTGAATATCATCAACGATGGCAAGTCCATACTTCCTTCTGCCAAGAGTATCATATGTTGATGGCCCAAAGAGATCCAAGTGAAGGATATCCAAAGACCTTGAGGTGGCCACCTTGGATACAGATGGATGATGCTTCCCAGGTTGCTTCTGGAGATGCAAGAACTACACACAGGATCTTTCTCAAAAGATATTCTAGTTAGTCCAACAATAAGCTCACCCTTTAGGAGTTGTTTAAGATTTCTCATGGTGACGTGGCATAGGCGGTGATGCCAAAGCCATCCCTCGTCAACCTTGGCCATTGTACACATAGGAAGATACATGCTCTCTTTCGAGAGATCGACCATGTAAAGGTCGTCTTCCACATATCCAACAAGGACCAAAATGAGATTATCACTCCTAAAGACTTTCACAAATGTTCTAGAAAAATAAGAATCATAACCGGCATCTGCAAGATGTTTAATTGAAAGCAAGTTTTAGCCAAGGTTTTCAACAAGCATGATAGTGTCTAGGGTCAAAACCTTGGAGACCACCAACTTGCCATAACCTAGTACCTTTTCTCTAGAGTTATCTCCAAAAGTGATGCTTGACGTTGAGTTGACATCGTGTATGAATTGGTCAAGCACACTTCTACCTCCATGCTATGATTGGTGCATCTACTATCAAACACCCATTTTGATCCACCAGAGGCATATCCCTACAAAATCAGTTCCTTGATTTAGCAACCCATTGAGTAATGTGTCCTTATCATTAGCAACAAGATATTTTGATGCGGAAATTGAGTACCATCTATAAGCATAACCATTGCGAGGGCCAACATATTTAGCATATACATCCCCTTGGGTGCCCTTACATAGCACATAGGATGGGTTAGATTTCCCTGCAAATTTATGCTTGGGGTTTCCCCTATGGCTCCCCCATTCACAACATTATTATTGGTTTGGTCAACCACCTTGTGACCTTATTGCACAAAGTTGATTTTATTAGGTGGAGTGGCACCATTCTTGTTGTTCTTTGGGTCAAACATAATTCCTTGCTTTGGAGCTCTCACCTTTTGATGAGCAAGAATCTCATCAAGAATATTTTCCTTGGAAGTAGGTGTGAGATTCTCCTTCTCAAGTTGTTCTTTCAACTTATTATTCTCCTCAATGAGGAGAGCTTGATCCAAGGTAGAGTTAGAGGCACAAGTAATATTTTCAACAATAATTAGATCCTTCAATGTACCAAGAGCATTTTCATAAGATACTCAAAGTTGATCATCATTCTCCCCAAGTTTTATGATGTCTTGCTTGACAATCAAATTAGATTTCTCAAGGTGCTCAAGGTCATTGGTGAGAGAAGCATGAGCAATCTCAAGTTCCTTCTTTGAGACATCAAGCTCTTGGGACAAGGAATTAGCCCTATCAAGAGTATCCATATCTTTTGCCTTATCAAGTTCAAAAGGTTTCAATTTGTTGTTTAAGAAGTGAATTGGTGTTCTTTTCCTTGCTTAGCTCTTGCTTAATGAGATTGAATCTTTGTTTCTCATCATCAATATGATATTCCAAGCTATCAATGGTCTCGTCGTGTGAATTGACAAGGTACATTAATTGCTTGACTCTAGCACAAGCATTTTTAGTAAGAGACATCATAATCTTATACATTTCTTATATATAGTTTTCATGGAATTCATCATTTTCACTATCATGATCATCCAAGATGTTAGAGAGAGATGGAGAAGAAGAGATTACCTTGGAGATCCTTGCCATAAGACAAGTCCCGACAACCTTAGGATTAGGAGAGTCGTCGGAGTAGTCCTTGGTGTAGCCGTAGGTGAGGAGACACCCGGGTTCAGCAAAAACCAAACCGGTCACACGCATAACCTTCTCCTCATCCTCATCCTCCACACCAGATATTGCCTTGGAGTGCCTTACCATAAGGCAAGTCCCGACAACCTTAGGAGTAGGGGGTCGTCAGAGTATTCCTTGTGTAGTCATAGGTGAAGAGTGACCTAGGTTTGGCAAAGGCCAAACCGGCCACACCCGTAACCTTCTCCTCATCCTCATCCTCCATGCTAGATATGTATTCTTTACGTAGGAAGCCTTTACCATCAAGCTTTTGATGGGAATATGCCCTGAGAGGCAATAATAAAGTTGTTATTATCGTATTCCAAGTATATGATAGATGTTTATTTTGCATGTTATAATTGTATTGATTGGAAACATTAATACATGTGTTTTTAATAATGAAATAAAGGGTTCCTAGTTATGCCTATCTTATAAACTAGCTCGTTGATTAACAAGATGATCAAAGTTTCCTGATCATGGACATTGGATGTTGTTAATAACAAGGTCACAACATTAGTGGAATGATGTGATGAAAATTCATCTGAAGTATAGCAATATGATCAAAGTCATTGTGTTTAAATTGCTATAACATCATACGGAGTAATTCTAGTCCTTAGACCATCGGATCATGTCAATCACTAACACTAGAAGAGTAACTTGATAACATCAAACGTCACACCGTAACAGGGTGACTATGGAGATATCGATGATCGAATCTCGGACATGCAATATATCGCGAGACAAAGGGATTTAGTTACTAACATTAAAGGTTCCCATGACCACAGAAGTCATCGTTGAATGTGTAGGAGTCAATATGGATCTCTAGGTCTCATTGCTGATTATTGATCGGAGAAGGGTCTCGATCATGGCTGCATTATTCGCAAACCATAGGGTGACACACTTAAGGGATACCAGCACCATTTGGATCAAATATGTTCCAGAGAAAAGAATTCCAAAGCGTTGGAATTATTTCAATAGACACCGGAATTGTTTCGGGTGAAATTGCTAAAATTGTTTCTGCATGTGATATTGAAATGTTGCAGGAGGTTTTATGTGAATGTTTTTTAATTAAAGTAATTAACAAAATTCTGAATAAAATAAATAAAAGACTTTTATTAAATGAGAGTTGCATTAAATTTGGTGGAAATTTAATGGAGATGAGTGAAATTTTGATTGGAAGGGAAATTGATGATAGTGGGTGTCATGGTGGTGGCACAACAGATGCCATGTATAGGCTAAAGATGGGGCCAATGTGCACTAGAGGAATCTAGGGAGGGATAGTGTGGTGATTCCACACAGGTGTTTTTATTTCTCTCTTGTTGATGAAGGATTACAAGGGCTCCTCGAGCTGTTCGTGGGAAGGAGACTAGTTCTCTTACTGCCCATAATTACTCTCTAGGGTTTTCCCTTAGACCAAAATGACCAACCCCCTCTATGGAGGCCCTGGTACTCCTTATATAGGGTATCCCAGGTTACAAATCTAGGCATACGTGGAGGCATATTCTCCGAATATGCCCCTTGGTAAAGCAAGATGCTCCTTTTTACACTTTAAACGGCTAGTCCGGACTCAGGGCGTAAGCCTCCCTGAGCCCCTCTGCAGCATGGCATCACCCGACATTGGTGGCGTCAGCCGAAATTGGCTACATCATCCTTGTTGGCTACGCCCCGCTGGTCCTTCCCTCTGTCTGCTTTGCTCACGGTACAGTGGACAGAGGCCACCATTTGACCAGCGGGATTCCTTCCTTCTCTCCGAAGCCAAGTGGTAACCCGGCTAGCGCCCGGCTAACTCAGTCATGTGGGTACCTGCAAACAAGTCACAAAGGCCTTGCCGACATACGCTATATGTTGGCCGTGTCAAGGTTAGACGAACATCCTCCGGGCCGGGTCATTCCATAAGTCGGCCAACCTTGAGGTGACTCGGCTAGCTCTCGCTTTGACGTTGCTGTACCTCGGCTGACGCGACCTTTATACCCCGGCGTGACCCTACCCGAGGGTATCCCCCCAACATTAGTCCCCGAAGCTGGTGCAGTCTTAGCAACTTCAGCTGATAATCCCACAGCAGGTTCAACCTATCAAGTTTCATGTTCTCTTCACCGAGTCATCCCGTAACTCGACTCTTATGATCTAACATTCCTTTGGCTCATTCCGAGATATTACTCACCGGCCGGGTTATTTTCCACTTGTTCGAGTCATCTTTCCTTCTCTCGTATGCTTCCCCACGTCCTATGTAGAGGGTAATCATTATTTCGCCTCATTTTAAGGGCATGCGCTAGTCAATGCGCTGATTACTATATTCACTATCAGGAATAACTGCTGCAAACGTCACATCGTGGAAACCTCCTCATTAACTGTATCACCATGTCGCGTTGTGGGATCTGCTGCTCCCTGTGGCCCTTTGTGTGTCCTGTGTCTGATTGGTTGACTTGGCAAATACACGGCCACTCCGTGTGGCTTCACTGCGGCGCTGGATCCCACTACCCCTCTCAGGGGCGCGGTTAAATAGGGGACAATGGCGCCACTTGGGGATTTTCCCCCACATTGCACGCGCTCCTGCCCCTCTTCTTCCTTCTTTCCCATAGCAACTCCGCGACCGCCGCTGCTTCTACTCCGCGTAGCACCACCGCCGCCGTGCTTTGCTGCCTTGCTGTTCTTCCGTACCCGCATTGCCGCTCCTATGCAACCTCGCTGCTACAGGGCCTTGCCAGTCCAGGCCACTGCCCCCACCACAGATTGTTTCCACAAGGACAACGATTTGGAGATGATGGAAGAGGAAATCGCCATTGCTGAAGAAGAGGAGGAGGAAGGTGAGGCGCACAAACGCGGCGGTTGGGCTAGCTCATGGGTTTGTCAAGATGACCTTGACTGGCTCTACCAGACCCGCCGCATCCCGCAGGAGTTACTTGCCGCCTCGCAGCCCAGGAGATCGCTCCCTCTCCCAATCCGGGTGAGTTTGTGGTCTTCTTGTCTCACTTCTAGCGCGGTTTTGGCCTCCCCGTCAGTGATTTTTTCCACGATTTCATCAATGTCTACGAGATTCAACCGCACCATCTCTTGGTGAACTCCAGCACTTCCCTTTCTTCCTTCGCCTCTAGCATTGAAGGATATGTTGGCCTTTGGCCCACCACAGAGCTTTGGATCATGTTCTTCGGCCTTTGTAAAAGTGTCATTCCTGATCCTCATCTTGCCCCTGCCGGTAAGTCCTTAACCCAGTGCGGTGGAGCTTCTATCTCTCCCTGCAAAAACTCTGCATTCCCCGGGTTATAAGCCCCGAGTCCTGCAAAGGCTGGTCCCGGACATTCTTTTATGTGAGGAATAATACAGATGAAGACCTAATTTGGCTGCGTCCCTTCAAGCTAGGTCCTCCAGATACATCCTTGTGGGACTGAATCCTAAGGCGGGCAACTGCTTTAGCGAATCAGGTGGATAGGTGAATCAAGGAGTTGAACAAGCTGGGGCTGCATAGCGAGGACGTGATGATCACCTTTGTTCTCAACCGGATCTCCCCTCTCCATAAGCACACGCACAAGCTCTGCCACATGAGTGGCCATCTTGACCCCAATCGCACTTCCTCCTTTGAGCTCAACAATGACGACATATTTCGCCGAGTCAGGGCTATCTTTAAGACAGAAAAAGAGTTCATCGAGGAGTGGAAGTGGGGGCTAGAACACTACTGCCGGGATAACTAGCCTTAACCGATATGTTCCTTATCTGATCCTCTTTCCGAGTCTTGTCTTATGTCGGAAAACTCTCTTACTCATTTCTTTTGTACTTTTGCCTCCAGCTATTTCTTCAACACACCATTGAGGATGGTTTGGTACCATCTCTCAAATGGGGAAAGGACCTCCTAGTCTCGGACACAGTGGAACCGGACACGGAGATGTTCTTTCCCACTCTGGATGGCTCCAGACGAACTTCTGATAAGGCCTCTTATTTAAGGGATTGTCCTGATGATGACGACTCCAATGTTGAGATCATGGAGGTACTTGATCCGGTGCCCATTTCTTATGCGTTTTCGGTTGACTCAACTTCAGCTAACCCGGCCAGACAGGTCGACGAGGATTCTCCTCTTCCCGTGGGTGACCCGGTTCCTGCACCCCCAAGAAACGCCAGGGGACCTCGGCTGCTGCTTCTGAGGCGCCTCCGCCCGAAGAGGCAAAAGAAATCCGGTGTCAAGGGCGCCAACAAACCCGAGCCCAAGGTCCCACGGTCCGGAGAGTGCCCCGGCCGAGGGAACCTCCAACCTCAACCGAGTAAGTCATTTTTCCTTCTTCGTCCATTTCCGGATTGTACTTCACTATCTTCATGTATTTCTTGTTTCTCTCTTTTGGTTATAACTTGTCCTTCTTTGTCTCATTCGACAGGGCTGCCAGGGAGATCCCCTAGAGTGGTTCCAGCATCGCCTCACCTATCCGGAGTGCCCCATCCCCCCTCGCAACGACGACGTTCGCCGCTGAGCCCCATTCAAGAGATCTCTGGGGTCGCTCTAAATTTGAGCCCACCTCGTCCTGAGGAGGGAAACATCGACGCGGGGGGAAGTGGAGCTGCCAAGGATACGGCAATGCTGGATCTCCCTAGCTCCTCTTCGGCTTAGCCACAACTCACCGTCACCGAGGTGCCCGTTTCATCGGCACCGACTCAAGTTTCTCCTCCACCAGTACCGGTACCAACACCAGCACTAGTACCAGCATCAACACCAACTCCAGCACTAGCGCCAGTATCAGCACCAGCTCCAGAACCAGCACCAACACCAGCACAAGCACCAACACCCAGAAAACCTCAGACGGCTTCTTCCGGATCAAGTCCTTCCATCAAGGACATGTTGCAACCAACATCTCAAGCTCAATCCGGAGCACAAACTTTGGCTTCTCTGCAGTGGCCCAAGTTTGGCAGCAAAAGCAAGTAGGCTGCCGAGGTTGCCAAGGATCAACCTTCGAAGGGCACACATAATGATTCTGGATAGCGTACTCTCACGTCTATGACAAAGAAGGATAGCGCCGCCTCCGGGTCATCTGCTGACGGATCTGACGGTAGCAAGCAGCTTACCTTGCACACCAGTCTAGCTGCTGCCCAGATCGCAAGGCGAGAGGCCCATGCTAAAGGTCCGGTGGTGACCCAGATGCTTAGCAGGGAGATTTATAGCCCGGTGCTCATTGAATATGTTAAAAACTGGAATGACGCTGAGTGCATCAACCCCAAAGATGATCCCCCAAAGAAATTTGGTCGGGCTAAGTTTAGCACCCAAATGAACACTGCCGCTAAGACCATTTATTTTGCTGGCGGAATGATGGAGGTAAACCCTTTTCTGTCATGCCTTTAATATGCGCAAATACTTAGTGATATACCTACTAGTCCCTGAGCCTCCAGGGGAGTAATTTGTTACTCGGTCGGATGTTCTTAGAAAACTAGCGCAGGTCCTTAGTAGCTTCAAATATTCACACACCTAGAGCCGGGTTAAGTTCCACTTGGCCTAGATCTTGCAAACTTCAAATATTCACATACCTAGAGCCGGGTTAAGTTCCACTTGGCCTGGATCTTGCAAAATTCAAATATTCACACCCCTAGAGCCAGGTTAAGTTCCACTTGGCCCGGATCTTGCAAACTTCAAATATTCACACACCTAGAGCTAAGTTAAGTTCCACTTGGCCCGGATCTTGCAAACTTCAAATATTCACACACCTAGAGTCGAGTTAAGTTCTACTTGGCCCGGATCTTGCAAACTTTGAATATTCACACACCTAGAGCCAGGTTAAGTTCCACTTGGCCCGGATCTTGCAAACTTCAAATATTCACACCCCTAGAGCTGGGTTAAGTTCCGCTTGGCCCGGATCTTGCAAACTTCAAATATTCACACCCCTAGAGCTATGTTAAGTTAAGTTTCACCCGGATCTTGCAAACTTCAAATATTCACACACCTAGAGCCGGGTTAAGTTCCACTTGGCCAGGATCTTGCAAACATCAAATATTCACACCCCTAGAGTGGGGTTAAGTTCCACTTGGCCCGGATCTTGCAAACTTCAAATATTCACACACCTAGAGCCGGGTTAAGTTCCACTTGGCCCGGATCTTGCAAACATCAAATATTCACACACCTAGAGCCGGGTTAAGTTCCACTTGGCCCGGATCTTGCGAACTTCGAATATTCACACACCTAGAGCCGGGTTAAGTTCCACTTGGCCCAGATCTTGTGAACTTCAAATATTACTTCTTATTCCTGAACTAACATTTGCTTATTTTAGATCACCACCAACCGTGGAACTGCTGAGTTCCAGTGTCTGCTGGACACACACAAGGACCTATCAAACTGATTGTTGAGCTGAAGAAGAAGTGTAAGTAATTTCACTTAGGATCTTTACTCTTACTCTCCTGCCTCATGTATTATCCGAATTAACCTGCTATCTAGATTGTATAGCCGAGGTTGAAGCTGAGAACACCATCATGAGGAAGAACTTGGCCGAGATCACAGGTAACTTGTCTCAGTCACTTAGCTTTTGTCTACCCTTACTTTGACTCGGTAGATAATTATACCTCGGCTCTGCTGGGTCAATCAACTATTGCAGTGACACTTCAAGATAGCGTGCCTATGCCTGACATGATGCTTCACTTTCTCGAACAAGCAGGGAAGCATCAGGCCGAACTTAAAAAGAAGAATGATGAAATCGCCAAGCTTCTCCTCAAAGACAATGAAATAACTCGGCTGAATGCTGAAATCCAGAGGCTCAAAGATCTTCATAAGGCTAAGATGGATAAGGCCGACCAGGACTTCTCTAAGGAAAAAGAACCCCTGAAGACTCAGCTAGCTAAGGACCACGATTTGCTGAAGGAGGCCGACACCAAGTTCGCATTAGTGAATGCCGAATGTGAAATGCTAAAGAATAGAAGTTCTGCTTAACTTGCCAAACTGGGTTGGATCTTTGGCCATGTCGCATGTGAGTTTCCTCCCCTTTGCCATCATTTCTTTGTCCGGTTTTAGCCCTTGTATTTATACTGAAATCTTCCTCTTATTTTGTTTTTAGGCAAATTCCCCGAATCTGATGCTATTGCCAATGCTGTAGTTGATAAGTTTCGCGTGCAACGGGGTACTTCGGTCAGTCCTTCCACTGATACAATTCCTTATGATATGGAGGACATGCTGGTGAGCCTCGCGGCACGAGCAGAAGTCGTGAAGAACTATGGCGTAGATATTATCCCCGTATCTATCCGGATATTCCATGCCCTGTGGCCCAATGAGGATACCCCGAAGGTTCAAGGGCTTTTCTTGAAAAATTAATGGAGTTCAAGACTCAGCTGGATCTTTGGCGAGAATCTGCTGCACGCGCGGTGGCTGATATGGCATTGAGCTTCGTCCTCTCATGGTATGAGATGCTGGATTTGAAGGTGCTTGACCGCATGCGTACCAGATCAAAAATGGACTAACGATCCAGAGTGTATCGCTCAACGCAAGGCTTGCACCTACAACCTCATCCAATACGCCTTCTACCACAACTGGAATGAAGGTCCGTGCTTCCCTGGCCTTGTCTATGATGCCTATGTCTCTGACGGGTTAATGGCGAAGAAGATAAAGAAGCCTCAGAATTTGCCGAGGATACCGAAGATCCGGAGGAGGCCAGGGCCAATCCAGAAGATGAGGCAGACACTAGAGCTCCGCCCACTGATGCCGAATTACCCCCTCCTGCAACTGATGATCCGGCTCCTACCACTGATGATCCGGCTCCTTCCTCTGCTCCTTGAGCCTAAAAACTTTAAAATTTATCAGATCCTTGGTATGCCAGGTACAGATGTACTAAGCACAATGGTTGCGTTTTGCTACTAAGTTTTTAATGTCAGATTAACTTGGGCGGAGTCCCCGAGTTTCCTTTTCTTGTTCCTCCAATTTTATGATTTGGCTCGCGTCTATCTTGATTCGGTTTTTGACTTACGAGTCCGAGGTTCAAAAAATTGACTCAACAATACGTGAAACTTTGGGACTAGCTCAAAGTAATTCAACACAACATAAATAAAGTAAATACAGGGTTAGTCCAAATAACAAATGTCGGCTTGATTATGTTCCTTTCCTTAGTCATTTTTCATGTGCCTTGCAATTCCAAACTTGTTCTCTTGCTTGCCATGAAGCCAATTCTTGTTGGACAGCAGCAAGTCGAAGAGTTAGGTTTTTGGTGCCTAAACCCTACTAATCCGGCTAAGGTGTAAGTAATTTAAGCCAGCCAACATATAGAAATTAAACACAAAATAGACAAATATTAAGCCAGTCCCCGAGTTTTTGCTTGGGGTGCCGAGGTTTCATTGATATACTCATTGCCGACATACATACTGACATACGAGAGACTCGGATACATACACTTATTTGCTAGGTGTAAAATGGACGAAGTAGAGCTATGTTCCATGGATGCTTAGATTCCTCACCAGACCTGTCCGCCTTGTTCTTCTCCTGTGGTTGTGCATCAATAAGATAATAGGAATCATTGTGCAACGCTTTGCTTGCAATGAAGGGTCCCTCCCATGGAGGGGGTAACTTATGCATGCCAGCAGTGCGCTGCACCAGTCGAAGTACATGATCACCTTCCTGGAAGACTCGGCGGTTTACTTTCCGGCTATGGTAGCGTCGGAGATTTTGCTGATATATGGTGGATCTGGACAAGGCCAGTTCTCTCGCTTCTTCCAGCAGATCAACATCATTTTGCCGGGCTTCTCGCACCTTGGAATCATGCTCTATGTCGGCGGGTAGTATAGCTTCTGCCCCATATACCAGAAAAATGGCGTATAGCCAATTGAACGATTCGGAGTTGTTTCTTAAACTCCACAGTACCGCTGGTAGTTCTTCTATCTAGCACCCTGCTGATCTTTGCAGCGGCTCAATGAGCTGAGGTTTTATCCCGGACAGAACTAGCCGTTGGATCTTTCCACTTGTCCGTTCGATGCGGGGTGGGCTACTAACGCAATATCTAGCCAGATCTTCTTTTCTCGACAGAACCTCGCAAAAATGCTCCTTCAGCAAAATTTGTGCCATTATCAGTTATGATACTATGGGGATAACCATATCTCAACATTATATCTTTGAGGAATGTCATGGCTATTGCCCCATCACATTTCCTGATTGGTTTACCTCAATCCATTTGGTAAACTTGTCCACCATAACCAAGATATGAGTCATGTTTCCTTTTGCCGGCTTAAATGGGCCGACCATATCCAAACACCATACCACAAACGGCCAAGTGATAGGTATAGTTTTCAATTCCAATATAGGCATATGCATCTTCGTGGCGTACCTCCGACAGCCATTGCATTTTCTTACAAGATCCTCTGCTTGCTCCAAGGCACTTGGCCAATAAAATCCATGCCGGAAAGCTTTTGCTAGTAATGCTCTGGACGATGCATGATGATCACATTCCCCTTGATGGATATCCCGGAGGATGTCAAGCCCTTCCTCTGGGTCAATGCATCGTTGCAGACACTTGTAACACTTCTTTTGTATAGTTCGGTGTTGATAATAGTGTATGCCTTTGCTCTTCTTTGGATTTGCCTTGAAAGTATCTCATCACTAGGCAAGGTTCCTTATTTTAAGAATTCAAATATTGGCTTTGCCCATGTAGGTATAGCTCGAACTGGGAAAAGCTCTTTGTCAATTTCCATTGCATCTACCAACATAAATCTAGCCAGGTCAAGCTAAACAGTCCTCGGGTTCTGCGAGGCAGTCCCTGGGTTTGCCAAAGTAGTCCTCGGGTTTGCTGAGGTGCTCCCCGAGTTTGCTGAGGTGCTCCCTCAATCTATATCCATGGGGATGGCTTCTGATCCGGAGTGAGCCGGGACATAGATTGAGTCGGATTCCAGTGAAGGTGTGATGGATGGTTTTCTCAAGTGTTCCAATGCAACACCTGGCGGGATTGGCTACCGAGATGAACCCAACTTAGATAATACGTCGGATACCTCATTTTCAATCCGAGGTACATGGTGGAATTCACATCCTTCAAAGAACCCACTTATCTTTTGAACGTGGAATCTATAAAGGGCCATGTTTGCATCCAGAGCATTCCAATTGCCAGACACTTGCTGCACCACCAAATCCGAATCACCAAAACATCGTATTCGACATATTCCCACTTCCTTTGCTACCTTAAGTCCATGCACGAGTGCTTCATACTCAGCTATGTTGCTCGACGCGTTAAAATGGATTTGGAGGACATATTTCAACTGATCTTTTTTGGGCGAGGTAAGCACTCCCCTAGTCCTTCCTTTAGCTTTGACCCATCGAAGTGCATTCTCCAATAGTTTGAGTCCGACAAAGGTGGTTTGTATTGCATCTCATTCCAATCCATGAAGAAATCTGCTACTGCCTGAGATTTGATTGCATCTCTTCTATCAAATTGCGGTGCGTATGGGGCTAACTCAATTGCCCATTTTGCAATTCAGCCACTGGCATCTTTTTTGCTCATAATATCGGATATGGGTGCTTCACATATCACCTTGATGGGGTGTTCCTCAAAGTAATGCTTGAGCTTCTTGGCTGCCATGTATACACTGTATGCCATTTTCTGATAGTGAGGGTAATTCTGCTTCAAAGTCGATAACACGTCGCTCAGGTAATACACTGGTCTTTCACTGACTTACCTTCCTCATCACGCTCCACCACAATAACTACACTTACGACTCGGTTGGTCGCGGCTATATAGAGCAACATCGGCTCTTTAGATAGTAGTGAGGCTAACACTGGTGCAGAAGACATCATATTTTTCAATTCACGGAACGCGCTATCAGCTTGTGGTGTCCATGTAAATTTGTCTGCCTTTTTCATTAACTGGTAGAGAGGCAATGCCTTCTCTCCTAGCCGACTTACAAACCGGCTTAATGATGCTAGGAAACCAGTAAACTTCTGCACATCGTTAAGACATTTTGGCAGTTCCATTCTTTCTATGGATCGGATTTTTGTGGGGTTAGCCTCGATACCTCGGCTGGATACGTGAAAACCGAGTAACTTCCCATCCGGCATGCCAAAAGTACATTTCTCCGGGTTAAGTTTCATCCGGAACCGCCTTAGGTTCACGAATGTTTGCTGGATATCGTCAAGGAGCGCTTTGCTTTCCTTAGTTTTTATCACAACATCATCCACATAAACTTGCACATTTCGACCAATTTGGTCATGTAGACACTTTTGCATGCATCGTTGATACCCTGCATTATGTAAAACAAACGGCATAGTGCGATAGCAATAAGCTCCATAAGGGGTGATAAATGCAGTCTTTATTTGGTCATCCAGGTTCAAAGGTATCTGGTGAAAGCCATAATAAGCATCTATGAAAGATAACAACTCACACCCGGCAGTTGAATCTATGACCTGGTCTATCCTTGGCAGTGGAAATGGATCTTTTAGACACGCCTTATTCAGGTTCATCTAATCGATACACATACGCCATACCACAGCCACATTCGGATCATCCTTATTCTTCTCCACGAGCATCAGATTAGAGAGATAATCTAGGTAAAGCACTTCCATGATAAACCCGGCTGCAAGGAGCTGAGCTATCTCATCTCCAATGACCTTTCTCATATCCTCGGTGAAGTGGCGGAGAGGTTGCTTCACCGGCTTTGCCCTGGGTCTTACATTCAAAGAGTGCTCGGCTAACTCCCTCGGCACACCTTGCAGGTCCTATGTGGACTAAGCAAAGATATCCTGATTCTCACGGAGGAAGTTGATGAGCTCGCTTTCCTATTTGTTGCCTAACCCCGGCACCAATGGTTATGGTACGCTCTGGGAACTGATCGTCAATGGGAACCTTCTTAGTATCTTTTGTCGCTTGAAACAACACACTACCATGCGGGTTGGTCAGAACCGGCATATGCTGCTACACGGACTGAGCCAATGTTTCCACCTCTTGAATTCTCCTATTCTCTTGAGCAATCACAAGTGACTTAGCCAGGTTAGATCCAGCGGAAGTGCACTCAATAGATTGCTTGAAGTCTCTAGGTATGGTAATCACCCCTTGGTCCGGGCAATTTCATCTTCAAGTAACTGATGTGAGTGCTTGCCATGAACTTGTTCAGAGCAGGCCTGCCGAGTAACGTGTGATACGTGCTTTCCAAGTTCACAACCTCAAACTCCAAATTTTCAGTCCGGCAGTTGTCCCTTGTGTCGAATAACACGTCAACCCGGACCTTACCAATGGGCTCACATGAGATACCCGGCACGATGCCATGGAAAGTGGTCCTCATTGCTTGGAGCATATTTTTAGACATTCCCAACTTGTGCATGGTATCCTTGTACATGATGTTAATGCTACTGCCATTGTCGATCAGCACCTTGGAAAACATCACATTGATATTCGGCCCAATGAATGTCGGGTCTGACACCAGTGCGTATGATCCAGGTCTCGGCATGAGCCTGGGATGATCCTTGATGCTCCAAGTGATTTCCTATTCTGCCCAAGGCATATACCTCGTCACAGCTAGCATTACCGTGTTTACCTCCATATATCGGTGCTGCAAGCTCTTTCTATCAGTCTCCTCTATGGTGAACACATAGTAACTTTGGTGATGCTCTCTGTACTCATTCCTGCCATCATTGCCATGATATCTTTGGTTCTTTTGCTGCTGGTTATTCACCTAATGCACCGCATCCCTTCTCTCTTGATTCTCATACCTCGGTGGAGGTGGAGGCAACATCAATTGTTGTCCATTCCTGCAGTGAGTTGTTGCTGCCGAGGTGCATCGTTCCGAGGTGCTTCATGCCGAGGTCCATCATGTCGAGGTGCATCCTGCCGAGGTGCCTGAGCATTCCTCGAGCCACTCTGCTCTAGCTTCCTCATCCATTCACATTGCTGGGTCGTATGATTGCTAGACTATTCGGACTTGGCGTGTGGAACTTGCACGGCTGATCCAACATAGACTCAAATGTGTATCTCGACCTATCCTTTCTTTCCTGCCACTGTTTCTTCTATTCTGGTGTCCAAGGTTTCTTGCCCTCACCCTTTTGTTGCCAATGTTGCCCTCCAGTTTTCTGATGCTGGCTAACGCCGACATTGCGCTGATCCTGATCTACAGCTACCTGTAATCCTCACGATCTTCTCTTCTCTTACCTCAGAAGTCATTGCACCGCGATACTCTAGCACCCTCACAAGGGTAGTACTCATTGTTGGACTCATTTGACATCATCCAGGGCTGGGTCGCATCTCCCATGGCATACGAATCAGCAATCCGGATTGTTTCTGCCAACGTAGTTGGCATATCTCTCTACAATCTTTGCCATAGCATACTTTCATACCTACACCCTTGGGCAAACCATGGAATAGCTTGTGATTCAATTACTCCTTCACAGGAATTTCTCACATTACACTGGCGAGTCAAGAACTACCAGTCTGTTTCATTTGGTCTTTGCTTGCACAACACTAGAGTTTGTGGCCTATTTGGCCTCTTGTACGTGCTTGATAAATTACCAACAAACATTTCCTCGAAGTCTATCCAGAAGTTGATGCTTCCCTCTAGCAGGTTATTTAACCAGACCGTAGCTGGCCCTTCTAACATTTGAGGTACGTACCTCACTGCCCATCTCAAATTTCCACCAGCTATGTTGACTGCAGTTCCATAGTCAATGAGCAAATCATCCGGCTTAGTGCTACCATCATACATCTTTGTTCCTCATGCCAGCTGAAAGTTCAGCATTGGCGGCTCCCTCATGATCCGAGGTCCAAAACATGTCAGACCCGGAGGGCCTTGCACTTTAATCATTTCTGACCTATAGATTCGTTGTAGTTTTAGTCTTGTGTCATCCGGCTGCAAATTCCTATTCCCCAATCTCGATCCAATCACGTGGTGCTCTGGTCTAGGAAATCCGGCATCGGCCATTGCCGAGTAACCATCATTGTATCTATCCTGACCTGGACAAGCATTTTACTGCTGCATTGCTGGGCCAGCACTTCTCTCCTGCCGAGGTGCATACTGCTACTGCTGTTGCCGAGGTGCATTTTGCCCTGTTCCCATCAGATTAAGCTATTCGTCATTGCCGTTTGCAGCATTTCTCTGACCAACATTGCCTTGGTCACGGTTACCTCGGCCAACTTCACCCCGGATGGCACTATGGTAATCCTCATCGATTTGCATTGCTTTTCCTTTTCCTGATCTTACCGGATCGTACGGGACCATTTGCTTGTCTTTTCTCCCCGAGGTTACCACTTACTCTCTTCTAGGGCCGTCATGAGGTGACGACACAGCTCCAGCGGACTTTGTCGGGTTATTCCTTGCCGAATAAACTACGTGTGATGCTCCAGGTTGTGCCAGGTTTGCCTTGTTTATTTCCTCATTCTGCTAACATGCTACCCTTAACAAGTGGTTGACTCTCTCATGTTGCCTTTCTTGGGGTTCTTCGGTCAAACCCTCTAACTCGGAAGCAGCTGCATTTGCGGCCCTGAGGTTCTTCATCAGGGTACTATATCTCTCCAGCCCTGTTGTTACTATAGTGGCTATCTGACCCGTCTTAGGCACATACTCCTTGTCAATCTCAGTAATCAGGTTTCTACCTCTGGTTTTTTACTCTGTCTATACGGTTTGCCTTTGCATACACCTACAGAGTGATGTTCAGTAACTGCTATAACTCAGCTACCTTTTTCGCACCAGCTAGCATTTTTTGCCTAGTTTCCTCTAACTCAGCTTGTGCCTGAGTCCGATCTACCACTGGCTCTATGGTATTGCTAAGCTATCTATTGCCTACTGTAGTACATTCTCTAGCCTCTCTAGTGGAGGGAATCTTGACCTTGCCTGCTTTGGCGTGGAGTCCGGATCTGGCGCCGGGTCCTTGCTTTCTCCTGCATCAGGCGTCATCATCATGACCTCAGCGCAGCTTGCGGGGCGAGTGATACGCGAGCCGTGGGTCGTGCTGAGAGGTGGTTCGCCTTCCTCAACGACGTGATGTGGTTGAATGCAGGACTCATCGACACCGACGTAGATCTTGTGGGCACCAAGCTTGATGAAGAGGCCGTTGCGTGGAGGAGGGCACCTGTCAATGCTTCCAACGTTGTCGCTAACCTGGTCCAGCGCTCCAAAGCGCTGAACAAGCCCGGATACGATGTGTTCGCTGGTGCCGAAGATGTTTCATGTCCGGATTTTTACTCCTGCTAGCGCTGCTAGCCCCACGGGGTACATATGTATCATAGAGAACCGCCAACAGGGTACCCCTTGCACATGATACAGGAGCTATCCCATAATCAAAATGACAAGGCAAGCAGACAATGAGCATCTCAGCAATCTTTTTATTTGCTATTTGCATAGGTTTTTATTGAGGATACTTCATAGAGTGCTCATTATGGTTATGCTGCAAGTTTCCACCATGATTAGGCATGGCTTAGGCTAGCGGCCCAGGCATTTCTCTAACACACATACAAACTCCATGATCTTACAAGTTCCCCTTTTATTTCACACCGCCGGGATCCATAAGCAAAAGAATAATGATATCAACGGAATAATAAGTGCAATGTTGAAAGCGTTGCCCATCATACATGGTTCTGCTAACTTCAACTTATAAAGCGCAAGAATATACGCAACAAAGATGGACGCAATGGTTCAAGATTATTAAGTGCAAGAAAGTAAAGTGTGCCATCAAGTTCGTGAGAGCTTTAATCACTAGTTTTCACATAACAAGTTTAATTCAGAAGGTAGATAAAAACATGAATATACTTGGAATAGCATATGCTAATAGGTAGGTATGGTGGACTCTTTGGAACAACTTGGTTTTATTTGTTGTTGGATGCATGAGTGGAACTCATACTTGGTTATGGAGGCTAGCAAAAGACTGGGAGCGACCAACTAAGAGAGCAATAATGGCCATAATCATGCAAAGCGAGAAAACATCATTAATTAAAGGATAAAGTGATATTACAAGTCGAAAACTAAAGGATCATAAATGCTATGGTGACTTGGGATAGTCATAACATGGTGTGAGCATGCGCCAAGTCAACCCAAATAAAGCATCAAAGGAGAATACCACTATATTATGCTTTAATATGCTAAAACAATGCATGATTCTTTCAAGGCACATTAAGCAATCTCAATTGTTTATAACAAGTCATGCTACAGCAAAAATCACTAAGCATAAAGCCAAAACAATATCAAGCATGAGATGACAAAGCATAGGCCACAGCCAAAAACAAGCTCCTTTTACCACTTAAGCATGAACTTTTCCTACTCTTTTCCAAACCAAACCAAACCAAACTATTTGAAATCTAATGTATGAAAGAGAGGGTCCAACCAATTTATTCAAGCAAACTAACCAAACCAATCAAACGAAAAACAAAGACGCTCCAAGAACAACACAACTGTGTATGAAACAATAAAAATGAAGTGTTTGGAAGAACCTGAGATTTTTATTGATGAAGAATGGGATGCCTTGGGCCTCCCCAAGCTTTGACGCTTGTACTTCTTGGATATTTCTTGGGGTGACATGGGTGGCATCCCCAAGCTTGAGCTTTAGTCCATTCTTCATCTCATTACATCATTCTCTCCATACACCTGAAATTCTTCCTTCATACAAAACTTCACATAATCTTTATTAGCAACATTAGTGCACTTAAGATAATAAGTCTTTGGGTTCAGTTTCAACACCAATAAAACTTCCATTAAAACACAAGCTACTGTAGCACTTCCCTTGAAAATCTCAATTCCCCAAAGAGAGCCCCAAAAGGAATCAACAAGAAGCAAATGCAAATAATGGCAGAAATCTGTCAAAACAGACCAGCAGGTAAAAACCAATTTTTTTGAAGACCTTCTATTGCTCAAATCGAAAAGTGTTAAAATAACTAAAGTTAGATAACAAGCTGGGGCAGAAGAACAAAAATTCACGCCTCAAAAATACGTACAGAGATTTTACACGAATTTTTACAGTTAAGCACAAAAATATGTTTCAGAACAACAACTTTCCCAATCATTACTTCTCTCTCATTAGAGGTTACTCTTGGCCCAAAAAGAAAACAAAAAGGATAAGGAGAGGTTATTACAGAGGTAATAACTTCCAAGACTCATCTAAACTTTTGGGTTATCTCCCAATAAGTACTTTTCTTTAACGCCTTTAAGTTAGGCATAAGAAGCAAGAAAAAGAATCAAGTGTTCTCAAATGAAGAAGCATTAAGATCAAATTCTGTTTTCATAGGAGAGGCAAAAGGGATCTTCTCTCTTTTCTTAGGGAAGTGTTATATACCTTTCCTCAGTGGGAGTTGATATTTAATGGTGCATTCTTTCATATCAATAATGGCCCCAATAGTTCTAAGAAAAGGTCTTCCCAAAGTGATAGGACAAGAAGCATTGCATTCAACATCCAAAACATAGAAATCAACGGGGACATATGCATTGTTAACCATAATAAGAACATCATTAATACTCCCCATGAGTTTGTTTTTAGCATTATCATCAAGTGCGACATTTAAATAGCAATCTTCCAATGGTGGCAAATCAAGCATTTCATAAATCTTTCTAGGCATAATAGAAACACTACTATCAAGATCACATAAAGCTTTAAGATCAAAATCATTCACTTTCATATTAATGATGGGTTCCCAACCATCTTCTAGTTTCATAGGAATAGAAGCTTTATGTTTCATCTTTTCTTCTTTAATTTTTATGAGAGCATCAATAATGTGTTTTGTAAAGGACATATTCATAGCACTAGCATTAGGACTTTTAGTAAGATTTTGTAGGAACTTAATTACTTCAGAGATATTGCAACCATAAAGATCAAAATCATAATTATCATCTAAAGTAGCAGAGCTATTACTAGCTTCAACACTAGTGGTAGTGATAGTAGAAACACTAATATTTCTAGCAATTTCATCTTCTCTTTCCCACTTAGCATGTAGTTCAGCTAATAGTCTAACATTCTCATCAATTCTAACTTGTATGGTATTAGTAGCAGCAAAGGGATTTTCAATAGTTTTAGGTTTAGCAGCCATTTTATTAAGACAAGATTGTGCTTCAGCCAATGATGCTATGTTTCTTTCAGCATTAGAGAGTTTTTCCTCAATAGTTTTATTGAAAGCAGTTTGTTTACTAATAAAATCTTTAAGCATAACTTCAAGTTCAGAGGGTGCACTCCTATTATTGTTGTAGGAATTTCCATAAGCATTACCATTGTTGGGAGGGTATGGCCTATAATTGTTGTTACCAAAATTATTCTTGTAGGCATTGCTGCTAAAATTGTTATTTCTTATAAAGTTCACATCAACTTGCTCTTCTTGAGCAACCAAAGAGGCTAAGGGAACATGATTTGGATCAATATGAGCTTTCCCATTAACAAGCATAGACATAATAACATCAATTTTATCACTCAAGGAAGAGGTCTCTTCAATAGAATTTACCTTCTTACCTTGTGGAGCTCTCTCAGTGTGCCATTCAGAATAGTTAACCATCATATTATCTAGAAGCTTTGTTGCAGCACCCAAAGTAATGGTCATAAAGGTACCTCCAACAGCAGAATCCAGTAGATTTCTTGAAGAATAATTAAGTCCTACATCAAAGGTTTGGATAATCATCCAAGCAGTCAGTCCATGAGTGGGACAATTCTTTACCAAATATTTCATTCTTTCCCAAGCTTGAGCAACATGTTCATTATCAGATTGTTTAAATTTCATTATTTCACTTCTCATAGATATAATCTTAGCAGGAGGATAGTATTTTCCACTGAAAGCATCTTTGCATTTAGTCCAAGGATCAATACTATTCCTAGTTAGGGATTGCAACCATTCTTTAGCTTTCCCTCTCAAAGAGAAAGGAAACAATTTAAGCTTAATAATATCCCCATATATATCCCTATGCTTTTGCATCTCACAAAGTTCAACAAAGTTATTAAGATGAGCAACAGCATCTTCAGTACCAATTCTAGAAAATTGTTCTCTCATAACAAGATTGAGTAAAGCAGGTTTAATTTCAAAGAAAGTAGCTTCAGGAACAGGTGGAGCAATAGGTGTGCACATGAAATCATTGTTGTTGGTGCTAGTGAAGTCACACAACTTAGTGTTTTCAAGAGTAGTCATTTTTTTGTGTTTTTAATAAAGAAAGCAAACTAGAACAACTATTTTTTGTGTGTTTTTGATAAAGAAACAAGCAAACAAAGCAAAAATAAACTAAGAAAAACAAAAATAACAAAGTAAAGAGATTGGTTATGAGGGACTCCCCTTGTGAAGATGTCCTTGACTCCCCGGCAACGGCGCTAGGAAAATACTTGCTGGCACGTGGTTCATGTCGAGCTTGTTGGGGAACCCCAAGAGGAAGGTATGATGAGCACAGCAGTAAGGTTGTCGAACCAGTAGGAGAAAGGAAACACCTCCAAGGTGTTGTTTCCAACTTGGAATCCTGCACAACACAACCACTGAACTTTGCCCCCAACTTACAGTGAGGTTGTTAATCTCACCAGTTTTGCTGAAAACAAAGCATATTGTGTGGAAGAAAGTAATAGCTTGCATAAAGTAAATAGAAAACAGTAAATAGTTGTAGGTTGATGGTAAAAGAAAGGACCAGGGTCCATAGTTCACTAGTGGTGATTCTCCTTAAGATAGATGACATGTTGGGTGAACAAATTACAGCGGGGCAATTGACAAACATCGAGAAAGCATACATGCATATACTAATCATCTTGACTCCTATGAGATTTGATTAGGCATTACAACATTATACATAGACCGTAATACAACTGCATCTATGACTAATAATCCACCTTCAGGTTATCAATCCGAACCCCCTCCAGTATTAAGTTGCAAGCAACAGATAATTGCATTACGCATTGCGTGTAAAGTAAACAATACGATTGTTCTATAAACAAAGGATTGTTGTTTTCTCCCTAGTAGCAACAACACATCTAGTACCTTAGAGATTTCTGTCACTTCCCCAAATTACTAGAGGCATGAACCCACTATCGAGCATAAATACTCCCTCTTGGAGTTGCTAGCATCTACTCAGCCAAGATATCTACTAACAGGGGAGTGCATGCAAGATCACAAATAACAAAGACATGATAGAATCAATAATCAATATGAAATAGCATATCAATATCCATCGGATCCTCGCAAACACAACATGTATGATTACAAATAGATGATCTTGATGATGAACGGAGCTCACAAGATCTAGACATGATATCACAAAGGAGAAGAACCAACCATCTAGCTACTACATGGACCCGTAGTCCAAGGATGAACTACTCACGCATCACACCGGAGGCTTGCATGGTGATGAAGAAGGCCTCTAGGGTGAATTCTCCCCTCCGGCAGGGTGCCTGGAAGAGCTTCAGATCCCTCTCGATCTAGGGATGGAGATGACGGTGGCTACAGACTCTTTCATGGAATTTTGATCAGGTACTTAGGGTTTCTGTATCGGAGGCATCTTATAGGCGAAAGGGGAGGCCGAGGGGGTGCCCTAGGCAGCCACACCACCCCCTGGCGTGGGCCAGGCCTAGCCGTGCTGCCAGGTGCTGTGGGCGGCCCCTAGCCCCTCTCCGTCCCGTATTCTGGCTCCGTGTCCCCCTCGGTGAGATATTGACTTCGGCTTTTGTCCCGTCCAATTCCAAGAATATTCATTTTTTGACTTTCCTGGAACCAAAAATAGTAGAAAACACGCAGCTGGCACTGTGGCATCTTGTTAATAGGTTAGTCCAATAAAGTGTATAAAAAGTACTCCCAAGTGTGGACAAAACATAAGAAAGTAGATATAAACCAAGCATGGATCATCAAAAATTATAGATACGTTTGCAACGTATCAGTACAGTACCTTGACAAAGAACCTCTAGGTTACCAATGCGGCTGTGTCTGAGTTAAAGGCTTAACCGGAGAGGCCCGGGAAAGACAATAGGAGAGAGTAAACCACTTGTTGAGGGTAGCATGCTAGCGGAATGAGGAAATGAACAAGGCAAACCCGACGCAGCCCAGAGCATCTAATGTAGTTTATTCGGCAAGAAATAACCTGGTAAAATCTGTAGGAGCTACATCTTCCCCTGGTCATGGCCCAAGCAGAGAGGAGGTGGTGACCTCGGGTAGAAGAGACAAACAGATGGTCCCGTATGATCCGGTGAGAGCTAGGAAAGGAAAGGCAGTGCAAGTTGATGAAGATCGCCACAGTGCCAACCAAGGTGAAGCTGGCCGAGGTAACCGCGACCAAGGAAATGCTGGTCAAAGGAACACTGCCAATGGCAATGCCGGACAACGTGATCTAGTGGGAGTAGGGCAAAATGCACCTCGGCAACAGCAGTAGCAGTACGCACCTCGACAGGAGAGAAGTGCAGCCTAGCAATGCAGCAGCAATATGCTCGTCCGGATCAAGACAAGTACAATGATGGTTACTCGGCTATGGTCAATGACGGGTTCCCTAGACTAGAGCATCATGTGATTGGATCAAGGCTGGCTAATAGAAACTTGCAACCGGATGAAGCAAGGCTGAAGCTGGACCGAATTTATAGGTCGGAGATGATCGAGGTGCAGGGCCCTCCAGGTCTGGCATGCTTTGGACCTCGGATCATGAGGGAACCACCAGGACCGAACTTTTAGCTGGCCAGAGGAACAAAGACCTATGATGGCAACACCAAGCCAGAGGACTGATTCATTGACTATGCGCCAGCGGTTAAAATCGCAACAGGTAACTTGAGATGGGCAGTGAGATATGTGCCCCAGATGTTGGAAGGACCTGCAAGGGTTTGGCTGAACAACTCGCCGCCAGGGAGCATCAACTGTTGGATAGATTTTGAGGAGCTGTTCGTCAGCAACTTCTCAATCACCTACAAGATACCAAATGCACCACAGACTTTGGCATTATGCAGGTAAAGACCGAATGAGCTGGACCGAGATTTTCTGACTCGGTGGTGCAACGTACGCAACTCATGTGAAGGGGTATTTGAATCACAAGCAATTTCTTGGTTCGCCCAAGGCTGTAGATATGGGAGTATGCTATGGAAAAGGTTGTAGAGAGATATGCCAACCACCTTGACTGAGACGATCCGGATTGCATATTGGTGTGCCTTGGGGGATCCGACCCAACCCCGGATAATGTCGAGCAAGTCAAATGAGGAGTACTATAGCAGAGATGGTTCCGGGTCATCCAGGAGAAATGATTTCCGAGGTAAAAGAAGGGATGAGCGTCTAGATTACAGATATAGCTCGCAGTAAGTGGCGGCTGTAGACCGAGATCAGCCCAATGCCGTTGCTAGCCAGTGCTAGAAAACTAGAGGACAACATTGGCAGCAAAAAGGTGAAGGCAAAAATCCTTGGACTCCGGAACAGAAGAAACAGTGGCAAGAAAGAAAAGATCGTCCGAGGTACACGTTCGAGTCTATGTTGGACCAACCTTGCAAATTCAATATGCCAAGTCCAAATAGTCCGGCAAATCATACGACCCGACAATGTGAGTGGATGAGGAAGCTAGAGAAGGGTAGCTCGGGGAATGCTCAGGCACCTCAGAATGAAGCACCTCGGCACGATGCACCTCGGAGTGAGGCACCTCGGTAGCAACTTCTCAAATTGGGGAATGGATAGCAACTAATGTTCCACCACCTCCACTGAGATATGAAAATCAGGAAAGGAGAGATGCAGCGCATCAGGTGAATAACTAGCAACAGCAAGACCAAGGTTACCACGGTAATGAAGGAAGAAACGAGTACATGGAGCATCACCAAAGCTACTGTGTGTTTACCACAGAAGAGACTAACAGAAAAAGCTTGCAGTGCTGGCATATGGAGGTAAATGCAGTAATGCCGGCTGTGACGAGGTACATGCCTTTGTCGGATTAGAAGATTACCTGGAGTATCAAGGATCATGGTAGGCTCATGCCGAGTCCTGGATCACATGCGCTGGTGCTGGATCTGACATCCATCGATCCAAATATCAACGTGAGATTTTCTAAGGTGCTGATAGAAAATAGCATTAACATCACGTACAAGGATACCATGCACAAGTTAGGAATCTCGGAGAACATGCTCCAACCGACAGGAAGCACTTTCCATGGCATTGTGCCAGGTATCTCCTGTGAGCCCATTGGTAAGGTCCGGGTTGATGTATTGTTTGGTACAAGGGTTAACTGCCGAACTAAAAACTTGGAGTTTGAGGTGGTGAACTTGGAAAGCGCTTATCACGTGTTACTCAGCAGGCCTGCTCTGAACAAGTTCATGGCAAGTACTCACATCAGTTACCTAAAGATTAAATTGCCCGAACCAAGAGGAGTAATTACTGTATCAGGGGACTTTAGGCGTTCGATTGAGTGCGCTTCCACCGGATCTAACCTGGCCGAGTCACTTATAATTGCTCAAGAAAATAGAAGAATTCAGGAGGTGGCAGAATTGGCTAAGTCCACGCAGTAGCATATGCCGGCTCTGGCCAACCTACATGGGAGTGTGTCGTTTCAAGTGATAAAGGATACTAAGAAGGTGCCCATTGATGATCAGTTCCCAGAGCGCACAATAACCATTGGTGTCGGGTTAGGTGACAAATAGGAAAGCGAGCTCGTCAACTTCCTCCATGAGAATCGGGATATCTTTGCTTGGTCCACACAGGATCTACAAGGTGTACTGAGGGAGTTGGCCGAGAACTCTTTGAATGTGAGACTCGGAGCTAAGCCGGTGAAGCAAACTCTCTGCCTCTTTGCCGAAGACAGGAGAAAAGTCATTGGAGATGAGATAGCAAGGCTCCTTGCAGCCGGATTTATCATGGAAGTACTTTACCTGGATTGGCTCTCTAATCCGGTGCTCATGGAAAAGAAGAAGGATTATTCGAACATAGTTATGGTGTGGCATATGTGCATTGATTACACGAACCCGAATAAGGTGTGTCCAAAAAATCCATTCCCACTACCTAGGATAGACCAAGTCATAGACTCAACTGCCGAATGTGAACTGTTGTCGTTCGTAGATGTATATTCTGGTTTCCACCAAATACCTCTGAATCCGGATGATCAAATAAAGACTGCATTTATCACCCCTTACGGGGCTTATTGCTATCGCACTATGTTGTTTGGGTTGCGTAATGCGAGAGCAACGTATCAACGATGCATGCAAAAATGTTTACATTATCAAATAGGTCGAAATGTGCAAGTTTATGTGGTGGATGTTGTGATAAAAACTAAGGAAAGCAATACGCTCCTTGATGATATCCGACAGACATTCGCGAACCTAAGGTGGTTCCGGATGAAGCTTAACCCGGAGAAATGTACCTTTGGAGTGCCGACGGGGAAGTTACTTGGTTTTCTCGTATCCAACCGAGGTATCAAAGCTAACCCGACGAAAATCCGGGCTATAGAGAGAATGGAGCTGCCAAAGTCCCTTAACGATGTACAGAAGTTCACTGGTTGCCTGGCATCGTTAAGCCGGTTTGTAAGTCGGCTGGAAGAGAAAGCATTACCCCTCTACTAGTTAATGAAAAAGGCAGACAAATTTACATGGACACCGCAAGCAGATAGCGCATTTCAGGAGTTAAAAAAGATGTTGTCTTCTACACAAATATTAGCCGCCCCACTACCTAAAGAGCCAATGCTGCTCTATATAGCCACGACCAACCGAGTTGTAAGTGCAGTGGTAGTGGTGGAACATGATGTGGAAGGAAAGTCGGTGCAAAGGCCGGTGTATTACCTGAGCAAGGTATTATAGGCTTCAAAGCAAAATTACCCTCACTACCAAAAGATGGCATATGGTGTGTATATGGCGGCCAAGAAACTCAAACATTACTTTGAGGTACACCCCATCAAGGTGATATGTGAGGCACCCATATCCGATATTCTGAGCAACAAGGACGCTAGTGGCCGAATCGCAAAATGGGCAATTAAGCTAGCCCCATATGCGCCACAATTCGATAGAAGAGATGCGATCAAGTCACAAGCTGTGGCAGATTTCTTTGTGGACTGGGCTGAGATGCAATATGAACCACCTTTGTCGGACTCCAATTACTGGTGAATGCACTTTGACGGTTCAAAGCTGAAAGAAGGACTAGGGGTAGGGGTAGTGCTTACCTCGCCCAAGAAAGATCAGTTGAAATATGTCCTCCAAATTCATTTCAGCACGTCAAACAACGTTGCAGAATACGAAGCACTTATGCATGTGCTTAAAGTAGAAAAGGAAGTAGGAATACGTCGGATACAATGCTTTGGAGACTCAGATTTGGTGGTGTAGCAAGTATCTGGCAATTGGGATGCCCTGGATGCCAACATGGCCCTTTACATATTTCATGTTCAAAATATAAGTGGGTTCTTCGAGGGATGTGAATTTCATCACATACCCCGGATTGAAAATGAGGCAACCAACGTATTTTCTAAGTTGGGGTCATCCTGGCAACCAATCCCGCCAAATGTTGCTTGAGCACCTAAGAAAACCATCAATTACACAATCACCGGAATTCGACTCAATTTATGTCCCGGCAATTTCCAGATCAGAAGCTACACCTATGAAAATAGACTGGGGAAGCACCTCAGCAAACCCGGGGACTGCTTTGGAAAACCTAGGGACTGCCATGCAGAACCCGAGGACTGTTCAGCCAGATCCGGCATGAGTTATGTTAGTGGATGCAATGGAAATTGATGAAGAACTTTTTCCTATCCGGCCTATACCCGCATGGGCTAAACCAATATTTGATTTCCTAAAAGAAGGAACTTTGCTAGATGATGAGATACACTCAAGGAAAATTCAAGGAAGAGCCAAAGCGTACACTATAATCAATGCCAAATTATACAAAAGGAGTGTCACAAGTGTTTTGCAACGTTGTGTAGACCTGGAAGAAGGGCTTTACATACTCCGAGATATCCATCAAGGAGAATGTTGTCATCATGCATCTTCGAGAGCATTAGTGGCAAAAGCTTTTCGGCATGTATTTTATTGGCCAAGTGCCTTGGAGCAGGCAAAGGATCTTGTAAAGAAATGCAATGGCTGTCAGAGGTATGCCACCAAGACCCATGTGTCAATGTCAGAACTCAAGACCATCCCCATTACCTGGCCATTCGCTGTGTGGTGCCTGGATATGGTTGGACCATTTAAGCCAGCAAAAGGAGGTATGACCAACATCTTGGTTATGGTGGACAAGTTTACCAAATGGATTGAAGTGAAGCCAATCAGGAAATGTGATGGAGAAATAACAGTGACATTCCTCAAAGATATAATCTTGAGATATGGCTATCCCCACAGTATCATAACTGATAATGGCACGAAGTTTGCTGAAGGAGCATTTACGAGGTTCTGCCGAGAAAACAAGATCTGGCTAGATATTGCCTTAGTAGCCCACCCCGCATCGAACAGGCAAGTGGAAAGATCCAACAGACTGGTTTTTCCGGGATAAAAACCCAGCTCATTGAGCCGCTGCAAAGATCAGCGGGGTGCGGGATAGAAGAACTACCAGTGGTACTATGGAGTTTGATGACAACTCTAAATCGATCAACAGGCTATACGCCATTTTTTCTGGTATATGGGGAAGAAGCTGTGTTACCAGCCAACATAGAGCATGATTCGCCAAGGGTCGCCCAATACACAGAGGCCGAAGTGCGCGAGGTCTGGCAAAATGATGTTGATCTGCTGGAAGAAGCGAGAGAACTAGCCTTGTCCAGATCCTCCATATATCAGCAAAATCTCTGATGCTACCATAGCCAGAAAGTAAACCCTCGAGTTTTCCAGGAAGGTGATCTCGTACTTCTGCATTAAACCCCCGAGTTTTCCAGGAAGGTGATCTCGTACTTCGGCTGGTGCAGCGCACTTCGGGCATGCATAAGTTATCCCCTCCATGGGTAGGACCTTTCATTGTAAGCAAAGCTTTGGGTGATGACTCCTATTATCTTATCGATGCACAGCCACAGGAGAAGAACAAGGCGAACAGGTCTGGTGAGGAACTAAGCATCCATGGAATGTAGCTCTACTTCGTCCATTTTACACCTGACAAAGAGGTGAATGTGTCTGAGTTACTCATATGTCGGTATGTGTGTCAGCAATGAGCATATCAATGAAACTTCAGCACCCCTAGCAGAAACTCGGGGACCGCCTTAATAACTGTCTCTTCCGTATTTACCTTTTATATGTCGGCTGGCTTAAATTACTTGGATTATAGCCGGATTAGTAACATGTGAGCACCAAAAACCTAACTCTCCGACTTTGCTGCTGTCCAACAAGAATTGGCTTCATGTAAGCAAGATAACAAGTTTGGAATTGCAAAGCACATGAAAAACGACTAAGGAAAGAATGTAATCGAGCCGACATTTGTTATTTGGACTAACCCTCTATTTACTTTATCTATGATGCGTCAGATTATTTTTGAGCGAATGTCAAAATTTCAAGTATTGTTAAGTCAATTTTTTGAACCTCGGCCTTGTAAGTCAAAAAACCGAATCAAGGTAGACGCGAGTCGGGTCATAAAATTGGATGAACAAGAAAAGTAAACTCAAGGACTTCGCCCAAGTTAATCCGGCATTAAGAACTTAGTAGCATAACACAAGCAATTATAGCAAAACAAACCATAGTGCTTAAATACATTTGCACACGGCATAGCAGGGATCTAATGATTATCAAAGTGTTTTTTGCTCACGGAGCAACAACAGGAGCCGGATCATTGGTCGAAGGAGCCGGATCATCAGACAAAGTAGGGGTAATTCAGTGTCAGCAGCAGAAGTGCTGGTCCCCACATCATCTTCTTGGTTAGTGTCCTCGTCTTCTGGATCTTCAGTATCTTCGCCGAGCTTGGAGGCTTCTTCTTCATCTTCGTCGCCCTATGCACCATTGATACGTACATTTTGCGTCACTATTCTATGTCATAATTCACTATTATTCATTGATATATTTCATATTAAGAGATGTAATTTCACCTGTTTTTGCATGGTTGATGACTTTTGGAGCATGGACCGCTGCAGTCAGGATTCTGATGGAAAAGGTGCTGTTTAGAGGCAAAATTCGTGAAGATCAGAAAATCCGGGAAAATCTACGGAAAATCCTATTTTTCCAGAAGACGAAGGAAGCCAGAAGGAGGAGTGGAGATGGGCCACAGGGGGGCCACACCACCCCCTAGCGCGAGCCAGCCTAGGCCGCGCCACCAGGTGGTGTGGCTGCCCTGGCCCACCTCTAGCTCTCCCCTCCGACGTATATAATCCTCCCGAAACCCTAATACTCGGGGGGTGACCATAGAAAGATTCCATCGCCTCTGCAGGGCAAAAAACATTGAGAGAGAAAGATCTCTTTGGCAGACAGATTTCTGCCGGGGGAATTCCTTCCCGGAGAGGGGAGATTGTCGCCATCAACACCACCATCAAGCTGGACTTCATCGGGATCATCATCATCATCATCATCACCACCATCATCACCATCAGCACCCTCATCACCATCTCCATATTGCTGTAACAATTAGGTTGAATCTTGCATAGTTCTTAGGGTAAACTTTCCCGGTGTTGATTACTCTTTGTAGTTAATGCTATTGAGTGAACCGTTGAATTATCGTTTATGTTTAGATTATTATACATCATTATTCCATCTCTGATCATGATCCATATGATGTCTTGTGAGTAGTTCGTTTTGTTCTTGAGGACATGGGAGAAGTCATGTTGTTAGTATTGGATTTGTGTTGAGAAAGTTTCAATAGTTTGATATTTAAGTTGTGGTGTACTTCTTCTAGTGGTGTCATGTGAACATCGACTACATGACACTTCACCTATATGGGCCTAGGGGAATGCACTGTGTATTTGGCTACTAATCGTAGGGGTTGCCGGAGTGACAGAAACCTAAACCCCTGTTAGGAAACCATTGCACAAGGGACGTCAGGGTCTTAGAGTTTAAAGTTTTGGTTAGGTTTCTACCTTAATTACTTTCTTGTACTTACGGATGTTTACAAGGGGTATAATCACAAGTATGTATTAGTCCTAGGAAGGTCGGTACATTAGCACAGGTTCACCCACACAACACTTAGTAAGCTAAAGAAGATTAATCAACTATACGAAGCGAAAACACTTGACAGTCTTCCCATGTGTCCTTGAGAATGTTTGGTCATCTTAAGTAATACAACCGGCTTGTCCTTTGCTGCATAAAGGATTGGGCCACTTGCTGCATTTGTTCTTATTGTCTTTTATTTACTCGTACTTTATTTACTTGCATTATCAAAAACCCCTAAAAATCCATTTGCTAAGTATTTGTAGAGAATTCCTGATCCATACCACTAGCCAGCACCTTCTGCTCCTTGTTGGGTTTGACACTCTTACTTATCGAAAATATTGCGATACATCCCCTATACTTGTGGGTCATTAAGACTATTTTGTGGCGCTGTTGCCAGGGAGTGAAGCACTATTGGAGAGTGGAACTGGTAAAGGAAACTTCTACTGTGAGTATTGTTTACTTCTGTTAGTTGCTTTATTTTCGTTATGGATAATTCGCTGAGTTTCTTGTTTCGTAATGCTACTACCACTGCTAAGGTAGTAGATGAACCACCACCTGCTGAGAATGATACTTTTAAAATACCTACGATAATTATTGATCGTGTTATGGATAACTACTATGTTGGGGATGGAACTGTCCATCCCGGTGATCATTTGCTCTTTATACACGAATTATGCGGGTTGTTCAAGTGTGCATGTATTACTACAGATCAAGTTAAGAAGAAGTTATTTTCATTATCACTGAAAGGAAGAGCTGAAGAATGGTATAAGCTGCTGAAGAATGGTCAAGCTCTTGAATGGGAGGAAATGGTGCCTCTCTTTTATTCAAAGTTTTATCCTCCTAGTGAGATTCATAAAGATCAGAATCAAATATACAATTTTTGGCCTCTTGATGGAGAGAGTACAGCTCAAGCTTGGGGGAGATTGAAGTTACTAATGCTCAAATGTCCCATTCATGAGCTCCCCAACAATATTATTATCAATAACTTTTATGCAAGGCTTTCTCTTCATGACAAGGATTTATTGGATGTTTCTTGTGCTGGATCATTCACTCGCGTGGAAGAAGAAGCTAAATGGGATCTTCTGGACCGTATTCAAGACAATGCTGAAGCTTGGGAGAATGACAAAGGTAGAAAGTTAGGTATAAATTATGATTATGAATGCATTGAATCTTTTATGGGAACTGATGACTTTCAAAATATTAGTAATGCTTATGGTCTTGATTTACAAGTTATTACAAATTGTTTTAAGGCTTTTGCTTCTTATATTGAAATCCCAACAAAGGGATGGAGCAAGTACCATGCACCTTATAAAGATATTGTTGACTATGTTCCTGTTGGGAGTGCTGAGTATTGCACTATTGATCATGTTTTGCCTGAACCTTACATTGAGAAGATACCCTTCCCAGATAAGGTAAAGGATCATCCTATGATAACTAGTGTAATCACTGAAAGTGAAAAGAGAACAGTAAAACCTGATGAACAAATAAGCATTGAACCTGTTGTAGCAATTGTTAAAGATCTTGTAACTAAAAGTGTAGAAGATGGGCAAATAGTATTTTGTGAGGACGCTTCTAATATTGTCTCACATCCTAATAGAACTAAAAAGGCTAGTGTCCCTGTGCTTTCTATTAGAATTGGTGATCATTGATATTATGGTTTGTGTGATATTGGTGCAAGTTCAAGTGCTATTCCTTATGAGCTATATAAAGAAATTATGCATGAAATCAGTCCCTGCGAGTTGGAAGAGATTGATGTGGTTATTCACCTTGCTAATAGATAAACCATCTCTCCAATTGGTATTGTGTGGGATGTAGAAGTTCTTTATGGTAAGATTAAATATCCTGCTGATTTTCTAGTGCTTAGTTCAGCTGCTAGTAAAACTTATCCCATCATTTTTGGTAGACCTTTCTTGAGTACCTGTGGAGCTATTATAGATTGCAAAAGGGAGAAAATCTTGACTAAGTTTGACGGGGAATTTGATGAGTTTAACTTTTCAAAATTTACTAAAGAACCTTGTGAAAATGAAACCCATAATGAGGATTTTCGAGTTGAACAACTTGCATCTATTTCTCTTGCTCCTAACAATGCTTTGCAGCAATTTATGGAACACCACGAAAGTGAGATCTTCATGGAAGAAAGGAATGAGATTGACGAGATTCTCCATCGTCAACCCAAGATGCTTAAGCATAACTTGCATGTAGAAGACTTGGGTACCACGTTGCCACCTAAAAAGGATCCGGTCTTCGATCTAGAACCTCTCCCTGATGATCTTAAATATGATTACATTGATGATAAAAAGATATATCCTGTTATTATCAGCTCTAAACTTTCAGGGAAGGAAGAAGAAAGGTTATTGGAGGTTTTGAAGAAACACCGAGGGGCTATGGGCTATACTCTTGATGATTTAAAAGGGATTTCACCTACTATATGTCAGCATGCTATCAATATAGAACCAGATGCAAAGCCAGTAGTAGAGCACCAACGGCGTTTAAATCCTAAGATGAAGGAAGTGGTAAGAAATGAGGTATTGAAACTCCTTGATGCTGGTATTATTTACCCTATTGCTGATAGTGAATGGGTTAGTCCTGTTCATTGTGTTCCTAAAAAGGAGGAATTACCGTTGTTCCTAATGATAATGATGAGCTTATTCCCCAAAGAATAGTAGTGGGCTATAGGGTGTGCATTGATTTCAGGAAAGTTAACAAAGTTACTAAGAAACATCATTACCTGCTTCCTTTTATTGATCAAATGTTAGAAAGGTTGTCTAAAAAGACCCATTTATGTTTTCTTGATGGATATTCTGGTTTCTCTCAAATTATTGTTAAACAACAAGATCAAGAAAAAACTACTTTTACATGCCCTTACGAAACCTATGCTTATAGATGTATGCCTTTTGGTTTATGTAATGCTCCTGCTACTTTTCAAAGATGCATGTCTGCTATCTTTCATGGTTTTTGTGAGGAAATTGTGGAAGTGTTCATGGATGACTTCTCCATCTATGGAACTTCTTTTGATAATTGTCTGCACTACCTTGATAAAGTTTTGCAGAGGTGTGAAGAAACTAATCTTGTTCTTAATTGGGAGAAATGCCACTTCATGGTTAATGAAGGGATTGCCCTTGGGCATAAGGTTTCTGAAAGAGGCATAGAAGTGGATATAGCTAAAGTCGAGGCAATTGAGAAAATACCCTGCCCAAGAGACATCAAAGGTATTCGTAGTATCCTTTGTCATGCTAGTTTCTATAGAAGGTTTATTAAGGATTTTTCTAAGATATCAAAACCCCTCACTAATCTTATTCAAAAAGATGTACCCTTTGTTTTTGATGATGATTGTAAGGAAGATTTTGAAACTCTTAAGAAGGCTTTAACTACAGCTCCTATTGTTCAACCACCTGATTGGAGCTTACCCTTTGAAATAATGTGTGATGCTAGTGATTTTGTTGTAGGTGCTATCCTTGGGCAACGAATTGATAAAAAGTTAAACGTTATTCATTATGTTAGTAAGACTCTTGATGCTGCTCAAAGGAATTATGCTACTACTAAAAAAGAATTTCTAGCTGTCGTTTTTGCTTGTGATAAGTTTAAACCTTATATTGTGGACTCAAAAGTCACCATTCATACTGATCATGCTGCTATTAAGTACCTTATGACGAAGAAGGATGCTAAGCCTAGGCTTATTAGATGGGTGCTAGTTTTACAAGAGTTTGATCTACATATTGTAGATAGGAAAGGTGCTGAAAATCCTGTAGCTGATAATTTATCTCGATTGGAAAACATCTCTTTTGATCCTATGCCTGTTAATGATAGCTTCCCAAATGAACAGTTGGTTGCAGTAGGGGTGAGCTCGCGAGGGAGCCCTTGGTATGCTGATTATGCTAACTTTATTGTCTCCAAGTATTTGCCTCCAACTTTCATAGCTCAACAAAGAAGGAAGTTATTTTACGATTTGAGGCATTATTTTTGGGATGACCCACACTTATATAAAGAAGGAGTGGATGGTATTATGCGAAGATGTGTTCCAGAATATGAACAAAAGGAGATATTGTGTAAATGTCATGGTAGTGCTTATGGAGGACATCATGCAGGAGATAGAACCGCACAAAATGTGCTACAATCAGGTTTCTACTGGCCTACCCTTTTTAAAGATGCAAGAAAATTTGTTTTATCTTGTGATGAATGTCAGCGTGTTGGTAATATTTCTAGACGCAATGAAATTCCTATGAACTACTCTCTAGTTATTGAACCCTTTGATTGCTAGGGATTTGACTTGATGGGTCCTTTTCCTCCCCCGAAAGGTTATACTCATATTCTTGTTGCCGTTGATTATGTTACTAAGTGGGTAGAAGCCATCCCTACGAAGAGTGCTGACGGGGAGACCTCTCTAAAAATGCTTAAGGATGTTATCTTTCCTAGGTTTGGATTGCCTAAGTATCTCATGACTGATGGAGGTTCTCATTTCATTCATGGTAGTTTTAGAAATACCCTTGCTAAATATGATGTTAATCATAGAATTGCTTCAGCTTATCACCCCCAAACTAGTGGGCAAGTAGAGTTGTCAAATAGAGAAATTAAATCCATCTTGCAAAAGACTGTTAATAGATCTAGAAAAAACTGGACTAAAAAGTTGAATGATGCTTTATGGGCTTATAGGACTGCCTACAAAAACCCTATGGGGATGTCTCCTTATAAAATGGTTTATGGGAAAGCTTGTCACCTACCTTTAGAATTAGAACACAAAGCTTATTGGGCAATTAAAGAACTCAATAGAGATTGTAAGCTTGCTGGTGAAAAAATATTATTTGACTTAAGTTCTTTAGATGAATGGAGGAGTGAAGCATATGAGAATGATAGTCTCTTCAAGGAAAAAGTTAAAAGATGGCATGACAAGCGAGTACTTAAGAGAGAATTTCATGTTGGTGAGAAAGTTCTATTGTATAGGTCTCGTCTCAGATTTTTTCTTGGAAAACTACTGTCAAAATGGGAAGGACCTTTCATTATTGAAGAAGTGTACCATTCAGGAGCAATACAAATTTCTTCTTTAAAAGATAATACTACACAAGTAGTGAATGGACAGCGACTTAAGCACTATATTGCTGGAGATTCTTACAATGAAGATGTTGATGCCTTTCAAGTTATAACTCCAGAAAAATTTATCAAGGACCAAATTCAGAGACCTGCAGACTCCGTTTTTAAATAGGTAATAGTTCTGGTAAGAAAAGTTCCAGGAAAGATCTGTCCAGTTATATTTTTGTAGTTTTTAGTCAATAAGGAAAGCTACGAAGCGAAAGAGGGACGGAAACGGAGCCAGGGTGGCTCACACCACCCTGTGGCGCGGGCCCACCCCTGGCCACGCCACCAGGTGGTGTGGCCACTCCGGACTCCGCCTCCGACTCGTTTTCTCCCAGTACCTTCCTTTTGTTGTGAAACTTCGTAATATATAACCCCCCGGATCTCCCGAGGTTCGTATATCATGTTTTCGTCGTGTTTTTGTTTCGATCTGTTTCTGACAGGTAGAGTCCTAGATTTGGAGACCACAATGTCCTTTGTTGATGGGGAGCCTTTACCCTAGAAGTCGGACGATGACGAGAGGATACCACCACCACCGAAGGAGTAATTCGTCATCAGATTTGGCATCCCCATGGTTTGTTCCAAGCTTGGGGGAGTGCCGCGATATCACATCACTATCTTCTATCTTTTTACCTTTTTAGTAGAGTCATATCATGAATAGAGAAGTTATCATGTAGGATGGTTTGCATTATGGAAGTGTCCCCTCTCTCGTTAGATATGTATCCCTTAGTGTGAGTTGCCGTTATGGAATATTAATGAGAAGTTCTATCATTTACTCTTTTGCATATCTTATATTAGTTTTCAATTCGTGGTTATATGATTGATCTTGTCATTAGTATTGGTATCACTTTGGGATCATTGAGTTAATTTAATTGGTTTTGGAAAACCTGGCTCGGTCCATAGCAACACTTTTTTTTGAGAGTTGAAAGAAAAATATAAAAGTACTCTAAAGAAATATAATTTCATCATCTTTCTTGATTTGCTCATAAGTTTAGTATTCTCTAGTTAAGATCTTTTGTGCTTCCAAGGAAGATTGCATGTTTGTCTTTATCACTTGTATGTTTGTTTCTTTCCTTCAACCCTTATACTTTCTACCCAGCCTTGCTAGCCAAAAACCTGTACTGAGAGGGAATTCTTCTCGTGCATCCAATCCTCAAAACCAAAACATTTGCCACTTGTGTCCACCATACCTACCTATTAGCATTATTGCTATTCCAAGTAAATTCATGTTTTTATCTACCTTCCAAATTAAACTTGTTATGTGAAAATTAGTGATTAAAGCTCTCACGAACTTGCTGGCACACTTTACTTTCTTGCATTTAATAAACTTGAACCATTGTGCCCATCTATGCTGCATATATGCTTGCGCTTTGTAAGTTGTGAATTACTAGAACCATGCTGTCATGGGGAACGCTTTCAACATTGCACTGGTACTTTGTACCTAGTTGATATCATGTTCTTTTGTCTATGGATGTCGTCGGTGTAAAATGAAAGGGGAGCTTGTAAGTCCATGGAGTTATGCATGTGCGTTAGAGAAACGCCTGGGCCACCGGTCTAATCCATGCTGTTGATGGCTCAATGCACGGCGCCTAGAAAATGTGTTGATGGCTCGTGGTTGATGTAGAGCTTGTTGGGAACCCCAAGAGGAAGGTATGATGAGCACAGCAGCAAGTTTCCCTCAGTTATGAAACCAAGGTTTAATCGAACCAGTAGGAGCAAGGAAACACCTCAAAGGTGTTACTAGCTGAGCTTTGGCAGGGCGCACTACCAGTGCTAGTAGCAACGTGGAGACCTGCACAACACAACCACAGAACTTTGTCCCCAACTTGCGATGATGTTGTCAATCTCACCGTGTTTGCGGAAAACAAGGAATTAAACGTATCGAATGGAAAGAAGTAAAAGTTTGCAGAAAGTAAACACAAAGCAGAAATAGTTTATAGATTGTATGTAAAGACAAAGGACCGGGATCCATAGTTCACTAGAGGTGGCTCTCCTTAGATAGATAACATGCTGGGTGAACAAATTACAGCGGGGCAATTGACAAACACCGAGAAAGCAATACATGCATATACTAATCATCTTGACTCATTTGAGACTTGATTGGGCATTACAACATAATACATAGACCGCCATCCAACTGCATCTATGACTAGTAATCCACCTTCAGGTTATCATCCGACCCCCCTCCAGTATTAAGTTGCAAGCAACAGGTTATTGCTTTACGAACTGCGTGTAAAGTAAACAATACGATTGTTCTATGAACAAAGGATTGTTGTTTTCTCTCTAGTAGCAACAACACATCTAGTATCTTAGAGATTTCTGTCACTTCCCAGTTACGGAGGCATGAACCCACTATCAAGCATAAATACTAACTCTTGGAGTTGCTAGCATCTACTTGGCCAAGATAGCTACTAACAACGGAAAGCATGCAAGATCACAAATAACAAAGACATGATAGAATCAATAATCAATCTAAAATAGCATCTCAATATCCATCGGATCCCCGCAAACACAACATGTATGAATTACAAATAGATGATCTTGATCATGAACGGAGCTCACAAGATCTAAACATGAAAACACAAAGGAGGAGAAACCAGCCGTCTAACTACTACATGGATCCGTAGTCCAAGGATGAACTACTCACGCATCACACCGGAGGCTTGCATGGTGATGAAGAAGGCCTCCAGGGTGAATTCCCCTCGGCGGTGCCGGAAGAGCTTCAGATCCCTCCCGATCTAGGGATGGAGATGACAATGACTCTGAACTCTTCGTGGATTTTGATCGGGTGCTTAGGGTTTTCGTCCCGAGGGCAATATATAGGCGCGGAGAGGCTGAGGGGTGCCGAGCCACCACACCACCTGGCGCGGCCAGGCTGGCTGCTGTGACGGTGGTGTGGCTGCCCTGGCCCCTCTCCGTCTCGTATTCTGGCACTTGATCCCTTCCGGAAAAATAGGCACTTTGGCTTTTGTCCCGTCCAATTCCGAGAATATTCATTTTCTGACTTTCCTGGAACCAAAAACAATAGAAAACAGGCAGCTGGCACTTTGGCTCTTATTAATAGGTTAGTCCAAGAAATCATATGAAAAGTACTCCAAAGTTGGAACAAAACATAAGAAAATGGATAAAACCAAGCATGGAACATCAAAAATTATAGATACATTTGCAATGTATCAGCATCCCCAAGCTTAACTCTTGCTCGTCCTCGAGTAGGTAAGTGATAAAAAGAAAGAATAATTTTTGAGGTGACATGCACCATCAAAGACTTGATCAAAGTATTTGCAAAACTCTCAAAGCTGGGATCATAGTACTTCAATCATAACATGAAAGGCAAAGTTCTAGCAATAAGAAAAAGAAACTATGATGCAACATGAAAAGGCACACACAAAAGATTCATGAATAACAATGCTTTTCAAGACGTTTGTTTGTTTCACATAAAGAAAACATAGCATAAAAGTATTTAGCTTGTCCCTCAATAGAGTAGCAAATATAAATGCATAGGACACCTTCAAAGTTCATAAGAGTAACTAGATACAATAGTTTAAAACAAGCAATATCAAGTTATGCATTAATCAACTAGTCTTGGGACAATGCACATAGAACTAAGAATGGCCACTATGCTCTCAAAGTAGGTGCATAAAGATAGAAGATGGAGACTCAATGTAATGGTGGAAGAAAGGCCTTTTGTAAAAGGAAGTAGGGATTCAAGTCTCATAAAGAGCTTCCAAAAATTATGGTACTTATAGCTTTCATCTCTCATTTCCCCTATCATAAGCATCTTAAAGGTGATTAAGGTTAAAGTGACACAACTAAGAGGATATGCTTGACAAGTTATAAACCGAAATCTCATGCCCCTTACTTACGAAGATCGATCCTCATGCTACTCAACTTCAGTCACGAGTAAGCTCTTGTCATTGTAAGTATATGTGTATCATTAAGAACCGCCAACGGGGTACCCCTTGCACATGATACGGGAGCTTTCCCATAATCAAAATGACAAGGCAAGCAGACAATGAGCATCTCAGCGATCTTTTTTATTTGCTATTTGCATAGGTTTTTATTGAGGATGCTTCATAGAGTGCTCATTATGGTGATGCTGCAAGTTTCCACCATGATTAGGCATGGCTTAGGCTAGTGGCCCAGGCGTTTCTCTAACACACATACAAACTCCATGATCTTACAAGTTCCACTTTTATTTCACATCGCCGGGATCCGTAAGCAAAAGAACATGATATCAATGGGGTACAAAGTACAAGTGAAATGTTGAAAGCGTTCCCCATGAAACATGGTTCTGCTAATTTCAACTTATAAAGCGCAAGCATATACGCAACAAAGAAGGACCCAATGGTTCAAGTTTATTAGAGGCAATAAAGTAAAGTGTGCCATCAAGTTCGTGAGAGCTTTAATCACTAGTTTTCTCATAACAAGTGAAAGGTAGACAAAAGAATGAATATGCTTGGAATAGCATAAGCTAGTAGGTAGGTATGGTGGACTCTTTGGAATAACTTGGTTTAGGGAGTTGGATGCATGAGTGGATCTCATACTTTGTTATGGAGGCTAGCAAAAGACTGGGAGCGACAAACTAAGAGAGCAATAATGGCCATACTCATGCAGAGCGACAAAACATCATTGATCAAAGCATAAAGTGATACTACAAGTTGAAAACTAAAGGATAATAAAGGCTTATGGTGACTTTTGATAGTCATAACATGGTGTGAGCATGTGCCAAGTCAACCCAAATAAAGCATCAAAGGAGAATACCACTATACTATGCTTTAATATGCTAAAACAACGCATGATTCATCCAAGGCACATTAAGCAATCTCAATTGGTTATAACAAGTCATGCTACAGCAGAGAATGCTAAGCATAAAGCCAAAACAATATCAAGCATGGCATGACAAAGCATAGGCCACAGTCAAAAACAAGCTCTCTTTACCACTTAAGCATGAACTTTTCCTACTCTTTTCCAAACCAAACCAAACCAATTTGCAAACCAATGTATGAAAGAGGGGGTCCAACCAATTTATTCAGAAAACTAAGCAAACCAAGCAAACTAAAAACCAAAACGAAAACTAAAAAGAAGACGCTCCAAGAAAAACACAATTGTGCATGAAACAATAAAAATGAAGCGTTTGGAAGAAACCTGAGATTTTTATTGATGAAGAAGGGGATGCCTTGGGCATCCCCAAGCTTTGACGCTTGTACTTCTTGGATATTTCTTGGGGTGACACGCGTGGTATCCCCAAGCTTGATCTTTAGTCCATCCTTCATCTCATTACTCATTCCTTCCATACACCTGAAAATTTTCCTTCATACAAAACTTCACACAATCTTTATTAGCAACATTAGTGCACTCAAGATAAATAAGTCTTAAAGTTCAGTTATAACACCAAATAAACTTCCATTAGAACACTAGATACTGTAGCACTTCCCTCAAAAAGCTCAATTCCCCAAAAGAACTCAAGAAGGAACCAACAAGAAGCAAATGCAGAAAATGGCAGAAATCTGTCAAAACAGACCAGCAGGTAAAGACGAATTTTTTCGAAGACCTTCTGTTACTCAAATCAAAAAGTGTTGAACTAACTAAAGTTGTATAAAAACCTGGGGAAGAAGCACAAAAAATTACAGCTCAATCCAACGTACAGAGCTCTCTCAGGAATTTTTACGGTGAAGCATAGAAATCTGTTTCGGGACAGCAACTTTCCCAATCATTACTTCACTCTCATTAGAGGTTACTCTTGGCACAAAAAGCAAATAAAAAGGATAAGGAGCGGTTATTACAGAGGTAATAACTTCCAAGACTCATCTAAAACTTTTGGTTTATCTTCCAATAAGTACTTTTCTTTAACGCCTTTAAGTTAGGCATGAAAATTTAAGAAGATGCTCTCATAGGAAATATGAATTGAAGTAAAAGAGAGCATCAAGAAGCAAATTCAAAACACATTTAAGTCTAACCCACTTCCTATGCATAGGAATCTTGTATGCAAATAAATGCACAAAGAGCAAAGTGACAGGCATAAGAAGATAAAACAAAAGTAACTTCAAAACTTTCAGCACATAGAGAGGTGTTTCATTACCATAAAAATTTCTACGACCATATTTTCCTCTCTCATAATAATTTTCAGTAGCCTTATGAATAAACTCAACAATATAACTATCACATAAGGCATGCTTTTCATGATCTACAAGCACTAGAGCTTTATTATAAACATTTTCAAAAGAATCCTCGGGAACATAACATTCACCCTCCTTTGATAAGCATGGGGGACAATCAAATAATGTAAGGGATAAAGAGTTACTCTCATTAGAAGGTAGGCATGGGTAGATCCATTCTTCCTCCTTTTGTCCATCACTCTCCTCCTCTTTTTCATCTAATGAGCTTTCAGGTTCAGCAATTTCTTCTTCCATGGAGGTTCTAGCAGGCGGTGGTTCACCTATTACCTTAGCAGTCATAATACTGTTCCCAAATAGGAAACTGAGTGAGGTATCCATAATGAAATAGTGATTGGAGCAGAGCTAGTCATAAAGGCAACTTAAAAAAGGAACTAATTTTTTTGTGTTTTTGAAATAAGAAAGCAAACTAGTAAAACTAATTTTTTTCTGTTTTTGAAGAACAAAACAAGCAAACAAAGCAAAAAAAGAAACTAAGCAAAACAAAAACAACAAAGTAAAGAGATTGGTTATGAGGGACTCCCCTTGTGAAGATGTCCTTGACTCCCCAGCAACGGCGCCAGAAAATCGCTTGATGGCTCAATGCACGGCACCCAGAAAATGTGTTGATGGCTCGTGGTTGATGTAGAGCTCGTTGGGAACCCCAAGAGGAAGGTATGATGAGCACAGCAGCAAGTTTCCCTCAGTTATGAAACCAAGGATTAATCGAACCAGTAGGAGCAAGGAAACACCTCAAAGGTGTTACTAGCTGAGCTTTGGCAGGGCGCACTACCGGTGCTAGTAGCAACATGGAGACCTGCACAACACAACCACAGAACTTTGTCCCCAACTTGCGATGAGGTTGTCAATCTCACCGTGTTTTGTGGAAAACAAAGGATTAAACATATCGAATGGAAAGAAGTAAAAGTTTGTAGAAAGTAAACACAAAGCAGAAACAGTTTATAGATTGTATGTAAAGACAAAGGACCGGGATCCATAGTTCACTAGAGGTAGCTCTCCTTAGATAGATAACATGCTGGGTGAACAAATTACAGCGGGGCAATTGACAAACACCGAGAAAGCAATACATGCATATACTAATCATCTTGACTCCTTTGAGACTTGATTGGGCATTACAACATAATACATAGACCGCCATCCAACTGCATCTATGACTAATAATCCACCTTCAGGTTATCATCCGAACCCCCTCCAGTATTAAGTTGCAAGCAATAGATTATTGCTTTACGAACTGCGTGTAAAGTAAACAATACGATTGTTCTATGAACAAAGGATTGTTGTTTTCTCCCTAGTAGCAATAGCACATCTAGTACCTTAGAGATTTCTGTCACTTCCCAGTTACGGAGGCATGAACCCACTATCGAGCATAAATACTAACTCTTGGAGTTGCTAGCATCTACTTGGCCAAGATAGCTACTAACAACGGAAAGCATGCAAGATCACAAATAACAAAGACCTGATAGAATCAATAATCAATCTGAAATAGCATCTCAATATCCATCGGATCCCCGCAAACACAACATGTATGAATTACAAATAGATGATCTTGATCATGAACGGAGCTCACAAGATCTAAACATGAAAGCACAAAGGAGGAGAAACCAGCCATCTAACTACTACATGGATCCGTAGTCCAAGGATGAACTACTCACGCATCACACCGGAGGCTTGCATGGTGATGAAGAAGGCCTCCAGGGTGAATTCCCCTCTCCGGCAGGGTGCCGGGAAGAGCTTCAGATCCCTCCCGATCTAGGGATGGAGATGACGGCGGCTACAAACTCTTTGGTGGATTTTTGATCGGGTACTTAGGGTTTTCGTCCCGAGGGCAATATATAGGCGGCAGGAGAGGCTGAGGGGGTGCCGGGAGCCACCACACCACCCCTGGCGCGGGCCAGGCCTGGCTGCGCGGCCAGGTGGTGTGGCCGGCCCCTGGCCCCTCTCCGTCTCGTATTCTGGCACTTGATCCCTTCCGGAAAAATAGGCACTTTGGCTTTTGTCCCGTCCAATTCCGAGAATATTCATTTTCTGACTTTCCTGGAACCAAAAACAACAGAAAACAGGCAGCTGGCACTTTGGCTCTTGTTAATAGGTTAGTCCAAGAAATCATATGAAAAGTACTCCAAAGTTGGAACAAAACATAAGAAAGTGGATAAAACCAAGCATGGAACATTAAAAATTATAGATACATTTGCAATGTATCAGCTGTCATGGTGGAAACCTGCAGCGTAACCATAACAAGCATCTATGAAGCATTCTTCTTATAAAAAAAGAGATAGAGATTGAGAAAAAGGAAAAAATATGAGAAAAGAGGAAAGAGAGAAAAAATCACCATATTCCCATGGTAAATAAGAAGATTGCTGAGATGCTTGTTGTCTGTTTGCCTTGTCATTTTGATATGGGGATTCTTCCGTATCATCGGGCAAGGGGTACCCCGTTGGCGGTTCTCTATGATACACATGTGCTTACAATGACAAGAACTTACCGGTGACTAAAGTTGAGTAGCATGAGGAGCGGCCCTCGTATTTAAGGGACATGAGATTCTCAATTTACAACTTGTCAAGCATATCCTCATATTTGATCACTTTAACCTTAATCACCTAAAGATGCCTATGATAGGGGCAATGAGAGCTTAAAGCTAATAAGTATCATAATTTTGGGGAGCTCTTTATGAAACTTGAAATCCCTGCTTTCCTCTGCGCAGGGCCTTTCTTTTACTTTTTAGTTGAGTCAGTAAACCTATTCCCTTCTATCTCAGCAAGTATTTTGAGTTGTTGTGTTTCATTCATTCATATGATGATTTATTCAATCATGTTTCTTATGTTCCTTGTTTTGCACTTTGCTCTTATCTTGGTGATTACTATTTTGAAAGCTATCATTGAAAATCAGTTATTTGTGAACTCCAGCAAATTATCAACTATTCTTCAACCAAGAGCTAAGTTTGCCATTACCAATTATGATTCACTTTATGTATCTTTATTGTGTTTCCTTTACTTATTGCAAGTTAAGTTATATAATAGTTTGTTGTCTTCTATTATGATCTATGTATTGATGAATGTGATGCTTCTTGTACGTATTCTTTTATCGACTCTTCACTCCATAAACCTGAGGTCATGTTTATTGAGCTCAGTTTCGCTTGGGGACAAGCGAAGTCTAAGCTTGGAGGGAGTTGATACGTTCATTTTGCATCACTATTCTATGTCATAATTCACTGTTATTCATTGATATATTTCATATTAAGAGATGATACTTACGTAATTTCACCTATTTTTGCATGGTTGATGACTTTTGGAGCATGGACCGCTGCAGTCAGGATTCAGATGGAAAAGGTGATGTTTGGAGGCAAAATTTGCGAAGATCAGAAAATCCGGGAAAATATACGGAAAATCCTATTTTTCCAGAAGACGAAGGAAGCCAGAAGGAGGAGTGGACATGGGCCACAGGGGGCCCACAACACCCCCTGGCGCGGGCCAGCCTAGGCTGCGCCACCAGGTGGTGTGGCCGCCCTGGCCCACCTCTAGCTCTCCCCTCTGGCGTATATAATCCTCCCAAAACCCTAATACTCGGGGGGTGACCATAGAAAGATTCCGCCGCCTCTGCGGGGCGGAAAACACCGAGAGAGAAAGATCTCTCCCACAGACAGATTTCTGCCGGGCAAATTCCTTCCCAGAGAGGGGAGATGGTCGCCATCAACACCACCATCAAGCTGGACTTCATCGGGATCATCATCATCACCATCATCACCATCAGCACCCTCATCACCATCTCTATATTGCTGTAACAATTGGGTTGAATCTTGCATAGTTCTTAGGGGAAACTTTCCCGGTGTTGATTACTCTTTGTAGTTGATGCTATTGAGTGAACCATTGAATTATCGTTTATGTTCCGATTGTTATACATCATTATTCCATCTCTGATCATGATCCGTATGATGTCTTGTCAGTAGTTCGTTTTGTTCTTAAGGACATGGGAGAAGTCATGTTGTTAGTAGTGGACTTGGGTTGAGAAAGATTCAATAGTTTGATATTTAAGTTGTGGTGTACTTCTTCTAGTGGTGTCATGTGAACGTCGACTACATGACACTTCACCTATATGGGCCTAGGGGAATGCATTGTGTATTCGGCTATGATGGCTCAATGCACGGCGCCCAGAAAAATGCTTGATGGCGGTGTTGATGTAGAGCTCGTTGGGAACCCCAAGAGGAAGGTATGATGAGCACAACAGCAAGTTTCCCTCAGTTATGAAACCAAGGTTTAATCGAACCAGTAGGAGCAAGGAAACACCTCAAAGGTGTTACTAGCTGAGCTTTGGCAGGGTGCACTACCGGTGCTAGTAGCAACATGGAGACCTGCACAACACAACCACAGAACTTTGTCCCCGACTGGCGCTGAGGTTTTCAATCTCACCGTGTTTTGCGGAAAACAAAGGATTAAACGTATCGAATGGAAAGAAGTAAAAGTTTGCAGAAAATAAACACAAAGCAGTAAACAGTTTATAGATTGTATGTAAAGACCAGGACCGGAATCCATAGTTCACTACAGGTGGCTCTCCTTAGATAGATAACATGCTGGGTGAACAAATTACAGCGGGGCAATTGACAAACACCGAGAAAGCAATACATGCATATACTAATCACCTTGACTCCTTTGAGACTTGATTGGGCATTACAACATAATATATAGACCGCCATCCAACTGCATCTATGACTAATAATCCACCTTCAGGTTATCATCCGAACCCCCTCTAGTATTAAGTTGCAAGCAACAGATTATTGCTTTACAAACTGCGGGTAAAGTAAACAATACGATTTTTCTATGAACAAAGGATTGTTGTTTTCTCCCTAGTAGCAACATCACATCTAGTACCTTAGAGATTTCTGTCACTTCCTTAGATTACCAGAGGCATGAACCCACTATCAAGCATAAATACTAACTCTTGGAGTTGCTAGCATCTACTTGGACAAGATAGCTACTAACAACGAAAAGCATTAAAGATCTCAAATAACAAAGACATGATAGAATCAATAATCAATCTGAAATAGCATCTCAATATCCATCGGATCCCTGCAAAGACAACATGTATGGATTACAAAAAGATGATCTTGATCATGAACGGAGCTCACAAGATCTAAACATGAAAGCACAAAGGAGGAGAAACCAGCCATCTAGCTACTACATGGATCCGTAGTCCAAGGATGAACTACTCACGCATCACACCGGAGGCTTGCATGGTGATGAAGAAGGCCTCCAGGGTGAATTCCCCTCTCCGGCAGGGTGCCGGGAAGAGCTTCAGATCCCTCCCGATCTAGGGATGGAGATGACGGCGGCTCACCCCCTGGCGCGGGCCAGGCCTGGCCGCGTGGCCAGGTGGTGTGGTCGGCCCCTGGCCCCTCTCTGTCTCGTATTCTGGCACTTGATCCCTTCCAGAAAAATAGGCACTTTGGCTTTTGTCCTGTCCAATTCCGAGAATATTCATTTTCTGACTTTCCTGTAACCAAAAATGTCAGAAAACAGGCAGCTGGCACTATGGCTCTTGTTAATAGGTTAGTCCAAGAAATCATATGAAAAGTACTCCAAAGTTGGAACAAAACACAAGAAAGTGGATAAAACCAAGCATGGAACATCAAAAACTATAGATACATTGACAATGTATGAGGCTACTAATCGTAGGAGTTGCCGGAGTGACAGAAACCTGAACCCCTGTTAGGAAACCATTTCACAAGGGACGTCAGGGTCTTAGAGTTTAAAGTTGTGGTTAGGTTTATACCTTAATTACTTTCTTGTACTTACGGATGTTTGCAAGGGGTATAATCACAAGTATGTATTAGTCCTAGGAAGGTCGGTACATTAGCACAGGTTCACCCACACAACACTTAGCAAGCTAAAGAAGATTAATCAATGATACGAAGCGAAAGCACTTGAAATTCTTCCCATTTGTCCTCGAGAACGTTTGGTCATCCTAAGTAATACAACTGGCTTGTCCTTTGCTGCATAAAGGATTGGGCCACTTGCTGCATTTGTTCTTATTGTCTTTTATTTACTCATACTTTATTTACTTGCATTATCAAAAACTCCTAACAATCCGTTTGCTAAGTATTTGTAGAGAATTCCTGATCCATACCACTAGCCAGCACCTTCTGCTCCTCGTTGGGTTCGACACTCTTACTTATCGAAAATACTGCGATACACCCCCTATACTTGTGGGTCATCAGCCATCCGAAACATAGATGTCAGCAACTGCATCAAGAAAGCTCGGACCCTCGTTCCAGCTGTGGCAGAAGGCATATTGGATGAGATTGTTAGCGCAGGCCTTGCGTTTGGCAATACACTCTGGATCATTGGACCACTTCGATCCGGTGCGCATGCGATCCAGCAGCTTGAGATCCAGCGTCTCATACCAAGAGAGAACAAAGTGCAGCGTCGTATCAGCTCCGGCTTGTGCAATGGATTCTCGCCATAAGTTCAGCTAAGTGTTCACAATCCATCAACTTGGATATGAAGGCTGTGGTGCCTTTGGGAGTGGTATCATTGGGCCAAAGAGCGTTGAACATCCGAATTGCTGATGTCATAATGTCTACGCCGTAGTTCTTCATGACCTCGACATGTGCGGCGAGGCATATCAGCATGTCCTCTGTATCATAAGGGATAGACTCAGAGGGGGAACCAGCTAGGACACCCTACTGCAGGCAAAATTTGGCCACAACAGCAGAAGCAAGGGGATTACTCTCTGGGACCTTGCCTGTGAGAAAAAGACACAATGTCAATAAGTTAGGACACATGATCCAGAGAAGAAGAGGTCATAAAGAAGAAGATAACTTACGACCAATATGGAGGAGGATCTCGGACAACTCCTTCTGACCATCAGCGCTTCTTGTCCGAAGTTTCTCATATTCGGTGGACACCGACTTAAGTTTGAGGTCGGCCTCCTTCAGCTGGTCATTGTCCTTGGTAATCTGAAGATGCATGCGCTCCTTTTCCTAAGAACTCCTGGTCAGCCTTGTCCAGCTCGGATTTTTGGAGATCCTTGAGCCTCTGGATTTCGGTGTTCAGCCGAGTAATCTCATCGTCCTTGAGGTGAAGCTACGCAATCTCATCATCTTTCTTTTTAAGTTCGGCCTGATGCTTTCCTTCTTGTTCAAGAAAGTGAAGCATCATGTCAGGAATAGGCACGCTATCCTGAAGTGTCACTGCAATAGTTGGTTGACCCGGCAGAGCCGAGGTAAAAATTATCTGTCGAGCCAAGGTAAAGGCACTCAAAGGTTAAAGGATCAAGACGGATTACCTGCAACCTCAGCCAAATTCTTGCGCATAATAATGTTCTCAACCTCGGCCTTAGCTGCATAACCCGAATGAGAAGTTAACATGGATAACAAGTAACACAAAGAAATGGAGGCGAAAGATCTTGCGCAAGTTAACTTACCCTTCTTGTACTTAGCAAGTAGTTTGTCGTGTCTGGCACGGAGGTCCTTAAAAGTGTCTAGCAAGCGCTGGAATTCTGCAGTTCGGCGGTTGGTGGTAATCTAAAAGCAAAGCAAATGTTAGTTTAGAAATGAAGAAGGATATTTGAAATCTAAAAGATACAGGCCAAGTGGAACTTAACCCTGCTCTAGGTGTGTGGATATTTGAAGTCTACAAGATCCGGGACAAGTGGAACTTAACCCGGCTCTAGGTGTGTGGATATTCTAAGTTTATAAGATCCGGGCCAAGTGGAATTTAACCCAGCTCTAGGTGTGTGGATATTCGAAGTTTATAAGATCCGGGCCAAGTGGAACTTAACCCGGCTCTAGGTGTGTGGATATTCGAAGTCTACAAGATCTGAGCCAAGAGGAACTTAACCCGAATCTAGGTGTGTGGATATTTGAAGTGTATAAAATCCAGGCCAAGAGGTGTGTGGATAGTTGAAAAAACTAAGGACTTCAGCTAGTTTTCTAAGAGCATCCGGCCGAGTAATGAATTACTCCCCCGGAGGCTCGGGGACTAGTGGGTATATCTCTAAGTGTTTGCATATGTAAAAGGAATAAAAAAAGAGGGTACCTCCATCATCCGGCCTGCAAGGGAAATGGCCTTGGTGGCGGTGTTCATCTGAGCGCTGAACTCTGCCAGACCAAATTTCTTAGGCAGATCGTCTTGGGGATTAATAAATTCGGCGTCATTCTAGTTGTTGACATACTCAATGAGCACCGGACTGTAATTTCCCCGCTAAGCGCCTGGCTCATCACCAGACCCTTAGCATGGGCTTCCCTCCTTGCGTCCTAGGTAGAAGCCGGGCTAGTATGCAACGACGTTAGTTGCTTGCTAGCCTTAGACCCAGTGGCGGGAGACTCGGCGGCGGTGCTGCCCTTCTTGGTCACGGATGTAAGGGTGTGCTGTCTAGACTCAATGTCGGCGCCATTGGAGGCAGAGCCCTTGGCTACCTCGGCCGTTTTCTTGCCCTTGGTGGCAGATTTTGGCTACTACAGAGGTGCCGAGGTTGCTGATCCAGATGCAGCTGCCTGAGCTTTTCTCTTGGGTGCTGGGGCTGGCATGGCCATTGATGCTGGCTTTAGAGGTGCTGGTGATGTTGCTGCTGTTGGTGCTGGTGTTGTTGCTGTCGTTGGTGCTGATGTTGGTGCGGTTGTTGCTGCTGGTACTGGTGCTGCTATTTTTGCTGGTGCTGGTACTATTGTCACTGCTGGTGTTGGTGTTCGTACTTCTGGAGAAGAAGGAGTAGTCTGGGGCGGTGCCGATGAAGCTGGCACCTCAGATGTAGAAGGTTACGGTGGAGCCAAAGAATTAGGAGCATCCGGCATGGCCATATCCTCGGCAACTCCACTTCCCCCCGCATCAACATCACCCTCCTCATGACGAGGTAGGCTCAGATCCGGCACAGCCGCGGAACCCTCTGGGATAGGGCTCAGCAGACGAACATCATCGTCGCATGGGGAGAAGAGGCACTACAGACAGGAGAGGAGATGCTGGAACCACTTTGAGGGATCACCCCGGGGGCCCTGCCTAGTTAAGCAAAGAACAACAAGTGACAAAGAGGAATAGAGGCAAGAAATATGTTTATGTGGTAAAACAAGACCCGAAAAAGGTCTAGGAAGGAAAGGTGACTTACTCGGCCGAGGTCGGAGGTTCCCAAGGCTTGGGCGCTCTCCGGACAGTGGCCTTGGGCACGAGCTTACCCGCACCCTTAACCCCGGATTTCTTCTGCCTCTTCTTGGGCAAGGGCGCTTCTGAAGCTGGGGCTAAGGTAGCCGGACGCTTCTAGGAAGGGGCAGGAGCCGGCTCCTCCACGTCAAGAGGAGGGATCTCATGGACCTGACCAGCCGGGTTAGCTAAAGCCGAGGTAACTGGAAACGCGTAAGAGATGGGCACCAGATCAAGTACCTCCATAATTTCAACATCTCAGTCGTCATCATCCGGCCAATCCCTTAAAGAAGAGGCCTTACCAGAGGTACGCCTTGTGATGTCCGGAGTAGGCAAGAATCTCTCCGGGTTAGGCTCGTCCGCGTCCAGCTCTGCATGGTCCTCCACCCACTCGAGGGCTCGCTCCTTGCTATCCTCAACTGTCTGCTGAAGAAACAACTGAGAGCAAAAGTACTAAATGGTCAAGTTAGGATGCAATCCGACATACCGCAAGACTCGGAAAAATATCGGGAGAAGAACATACCTTGGGTGTCAAGTTATCCCGGGTGAAGGGTGCCAGCCCCCACTTCCATGCCTCGAAGAACTCCTTCTCTACCTTGAAAATGGCCTTAACCCGACAGAATACCTCGGAGTTGTTAAGCTCAAAGGAGGAGGTCCGGTTGGGGTCAAGGGGGCCGCTCAAGTGGCAAATCTTGTGGGAGCATTTTTGTAAGGGGGAGACCCAGCTACGGACAAAGGTGATCATGATGTCTTCGCTGCACAGCCACAGCCTGACGAGCTCCTTGACCTGGCGATCTACCTGGGCCGCCAAAGTAGTAGGTCGCTTCGGGATCTTCTCCCACAGAGAGGTGTCCGGAGGACCTATCTTAAAGGAGAGTAGCCGGATCAAGTCCTCATCCGTGCTATTCCTAACGTAGAAGAAGGTCCGGGCCTAGCCCTTACAAGATTCAAGGCCGGTAACCCCGAGGAAGGCAGAGTTCTTGTGAGGAGAGATAGAGGCTCCCACACATTGGGCCAAGTGTTTGTCCGCCGAGGAAAGGAGACGATCCGGGATGACATTTCTCTTAAGACCAAAGAACTTGATCCAAAGTTCTTTGGTGGGCCAGAGGCTGACGTAACCCTCTATGCTGGAGGCGAAAGAGGAGGACGTGATTGCGTTGGCAGGAAGATGGTGAGGCTGAAGCTGGTAAATGCTAATGAAATCATTGAAGAAATCACTCACTGGCAAGCCGAAGCCGCGCTAGAAATGAGAGAGAACGACGACGAACTCACCTGGATTTGGAGAAGGAGCGATCTCCTCGGCGGCGAGGCGACACGCAACACCGGCGGGGATCCGGCGGGTCGCCTAAAGCCAATCGATGTCATCTTGATAGACGAACGCGCCCACCCATGCGCCGCGCTCATGGTCTTCTTCTTCCTCCTCCTCCTCAATGACAATGGAGGTTTCCTCTTTAGTCATATCCAAACTGAGATCTTCAAGGGGATCGTCTGCGACGGGGAACAGCGGCTTGGAGGTGCAGGGCCCCATAGCGGAGAGCTTGCGGGAAATCAGCAGCATGGATGCGAGGGAGCAGCAAGGCACAGCATCGGCGGTGCTGTGCTCAAGCAGAAACGACGGCTGCAGCGTCGCTGTGGAGAAGAAGGGGCAAAGGGCAAGGGTGCGTGCGAAGTTGGGGAACTTCCCCAAGGGCTGCCCATGTCCCCTATTTAACCACGCCCGTGGGGCGCATAGTGGGATTAACCGCTGCGGCGCGGCCACATGGTATGGCCGTGTATTCTCCCAATGGGCCAATCAAGTCTGCGCCACACCAAGGGCCACATGGAGCAGCGAATCCCATGACGTGACGTTATGATACAGTTAACGAGGGGGCAGCCACGATGTGACGCGTGCAGCAGTTATTCCTGACACTCAATACAATAACCGGCGCAGTAAACTGGCGCGACCCTTAAAATGAGGAAAAGTGATGATTACCCTCCACGTAGGATGTGGGGAAGCGTATGAAAGAAGGAAAGGTAACCCAGATATCTGGACAAAGACTTGGCCAACGAGGGATAACTCGGATCGAGCCAAGGGAATGTTGAACCAAAGAGACTGGGTTATGAAATAACTTGGCAAAGGAAGTGCAGATTTGGATAAGAGGAACCTGTTGTGGACTTAACAGCTGAAATTTATAAGACCGCACCAGCTTCGGGGACTAATGTTGGGGGATACCCCCGGGTAGGGTCACGTCGGGCTATAAAGGCCGAGTTAGCTGAGGTACGGCACGGTCAAAGCGAGTGCTGGCCCGGTCACCTCAAGGCAGGCCGACTTACGGGGTAACCTGGCCCGGTGGGTGTTTTCCTAACATTAACCTGGCTAGCATAAAATGTATGTCGGCTATGTTTATCTACCTTGTGTGCAGGTACCCCCATAGCCGGGTTAGCTACATGCTAGCCGGGTTAGCACTTGGCTTCCAAGGGAAGGAAGGAATCTCTCCTTGGTCAAAAGGTGGCCTTTTCCCACTGAAGCATGAGCAAAGCGGGGCAGAGGCGAGGACCAGCAGGGCGTGGCCGACAAAGGTGACGTATCCAGTGTCGGCTGATGCCAAAAGCAGGGTGGCTCACAGAGGATTACGTCCATAGTCCGGACTAGCCGTTTAAAGTGAATAAAGAAGCATCTTGCTTTAGCCAAAGGGCATATTCGGGGAATATGCTGCCATGTGTGCCCTAACTTGTAACCTGGACTCCCCTATATAAGGAGCACCAGGGCCTCCATAGAAGGGGATCAATCATTATTCTGGCTAAGGTAGAACTCTAGAGCACTATAGTGGGGGGGTAAGAGAACTATTCTCCTTCTCACGAACAGCTCAAGGAGCCCTTGTAATCCACCATTGATAGAGTGAAAATACAAACACTTGTGCGTGGAATCACCACGCTATCCAACCCTAGATTCCTCTAGCGTACATTGGCCCCACCTTTAGCCTATCCATGGCATCTGCTGTTCCACCACCACGACATAACTTTACATGTCCTCGCACATGAGACATGTTCCCCGCTTGACATGCAACTAGTTTTGCATAAGTGGCTAGCGGGTGTCTGTATCTCCTACTATAGTCAATATCTGATTTACAACGAGTTGCTAATAATTTGGTTATCGTCGTTGTGGTTCCATGTTCGTAGTTAAGACTAGTTCTATCTTCGAAAGCCCTAGGCCACATAAAACTTGCAATTGATAAATTAGAAGCATCTAGTTTAGATTGTTGTTGGGCTAGTGTCATCATATGGTAATGTTATAATTTGAAGTATAATTGATACTCTTGGAAATTATAGCAGACCTAATGTGTAAGTTCCATATACCTTGGCCTTACACATAAAGGAATGATAAAGATCATACCACAATGAACATGAAGTGATCAAGTGCAAGAACCATATCATTTTACTTTATGCATATGATGTTTTGTTTGCATCTTATATTGCTTGTATGGCGCTTTAGTAGCATTACAAGATGATCCCTCATTTAGATATCAAGATAAAGTGTGTTCTTCCTTAAGTATGCACCATTAAGAAAGATTGTTGTTTCAAGACACCACGTGATGATCGAGTGTTTTTGACTCTACGCTTTCATACAATGGGTGTAAGACAGTCTTACACACCCGAGTGCTAAGGTTCTTACTTGGCGAGCCTAGCATGTACAGACATGGCCTCGGAACATGGACTGAAACATTAAGCATGAGCCATATGGTAGATATGATGCCCATATATATGCTCACCTTTGAAGCTACACCGACTCACATGATGATCAGACTTGGTGTAGTGGATTTGGCTCATATAATCACCAAAAAGACACGAGGTATGTTGTTTTTGAGTGGGAGTTCATTCGTAATTTGGATTAGTTGAACTCGATCTATCATAAAATTAGTCTAAATAAACTTTATAAATTATGTTTTAGATGGCACCATCTGCTTTTAATTTCAACGTGTTCATGGATAAAGAGAAACTTGCGATGAATGGTAGCAACTTTACCAACTAGGCCCTGAATCTGAGGATTCTCCTCACTGCTGCACAAAAGCAATATATGCTAGAAGCGCTGCTAGGCCCCCCACCAGCTCCTGATGCCCTGATGAAGAAAAGAATGTCTATTTGACTTGTTAGGAGGACCACAATATGGTTCATTGTGGCATACTGTATGGGCTAGAGCCAGAACTTCGAAAGAGTTTCGAAAATGGCAATGCCTTTGATACCATGGGTGAATTGAAAATGATTTTCGATACCCATGCAGCCGTAGAGAGTTATGATGCTTTAGAAAAGTTCTTTAGCTGCATGATGGAAGAGAGCGTCTCCATTAGTGAGCACATACTCAAAATGTCTGGGTACACCGATAAGCTTGTGTCCTTGGGAATAACGATTCCCATTGACTTAGGCATACATCGTGTTCTCCAATCTCTCCCACCTAGCTATAAGAGCTTCGTGATGAACTATAACATGCAGGGAATGAAGAAGTCTCTCCCCGAGCTTCTATCAATGCTTAAGACTGCTGAAGTGGAGATCAAGAAATAACATCAAGTGTTGATGATCAATAAGACCATCGGTTTCAAGAAAGACAAGAAGGGTAAACAGAAGGTAAATAAGGGTGGCAAATCTATTGCTGCGCCTGAAAAGAAAACCTGAGATGGCCCTCAGTCTGATACCGAGTGCTATTATTGCAAGGGGCCTAGCCATTGGAAGCGCAACTGCCCCATGTATTTGGTAGACAAGAAGGCTGGCAAGATGAACAAAGGTATATTTGATATACATGTTATTGATGTGTACTTGACTAGTACTTGCAGTAGCACCTAGGTATTTGATACTGGTTCAGTTGCTAATATATGTAACTCAAATCAGGGGTTGCGGAACAAGCGACATCTAGCAAGGGATGAGGTCACGATGCGTGTCGGCAATGGATCAAGAGTTGATGTGATCACCGTCAGAATGCTGCCTCTCCATCTACCGCCGGGACTAGTTATAAATCTAAATAATTGTTATTTGGTGCATACGCTGAGCATGAACATTATATCCGGATCATGTTTGTTGCAAAGCGGTTATTCGTTTAAATCCGAAAACAATGGTTGTTCGATTTATATGGATAATATCTTTTATGGTCATGCACATGTGAATCTCGATAGTAGTGATACACATATTCATAATGTTTATGTTAAAAGGATTAAATTTGATAATGATATATTTGCATATATGTGGGATTGCTGTCTAGGTCATATTGGCGTAAAATGCATGAATAATCTCCATTCTTACGGACTTTTGGAATCACTTGATTTTGAATCATTTGATACATGTGAGCCATGCCTTATGGTCAAGATGACTAGAACCCCGTTTTCTAGTACAATGTAGCGGGCGTCAGATTTGTTGGAAATCATACATACTGATGTATGTGGTCCAACGAGTGTGTTGGCGCGAGGTGGATATCGTTATTTTGTTACTTTCACGGATGATTTAAGTAGATATGGGTATATCTATTTGATGAAACACAAGTCTGAAACCTTTGAAAACTTCAAGGAATTTCAGAGTGAAGTGGAAATCATCGTAACAGAAAGATTAAATTTCTGCGGTCCGACCGTGGAGGTGAGTATCTAAGTTACGAGTTTGGCACACACATGAGAGAGTGTGGAATAGTTTCACAGATCACACCTATCGAAACACCACAACATAATGGTGTATCGGAGCATCGTAATCATACCTTATTGGATATGGTTCAATCTATGATGTCTCTAACTGACTTGCCACTTTCATTTTTGGGTTATGCACTAGAAACCACTTCATTCACTTTAAATTGGGTACCATCTAAATCCGTTGAAAATACATCGTATGAATTGTGGTTTGGAAACAAACCTAAGCTGTCATTTCTTAAAGTTTGGGGATGCGATGTTTGTGTGAAGAAACTTCATCCTAATAAACTCGAACTTAAAGCGGAAAATGCGTCTTCATAGGATACCCTAAAGAAACAATTGGGTATTCCTTCTATCACAAATCTGAGGGCAAGGTTTTTGTTGCCAAGAATGGATCCTTTCTAGAGAAAGAGTTTCTCACGAAAGGTGTGAGCAGTCAGAAGGTAGAACTCGAAGAGGTTATTGAACCTTCTCTTCATGACACGATGAGTGGCGCATCGCCAGAAATTGTTCCGTAGTTGACTTCACCGAATGAAGAAGGAACTAATGATAATGATCATGAAACTCCGAAAAAGGACACTACCGAACCTCACATGTCAAGCAGGACACGTGCAACTCTTGAACTGTACGGAAATCTTGTCGTGAATTTCATGGTAGATGGAATTGATGACCCTGCGACGTATGAAGAAGCGATGATGATCCCGGATTCCAACAAATGGCTAGAAGCCATGAAATCCAAGATGGGATCCATGTATGAAAACCAGGTTTGGACCTTGGTGGACTTACCTCACGATCGAAAGGCCATTGAGAATAAATGGATTTTCAAGAAGAAAACTGATGCTAATGGTAATGTGACCATCTATAAAGCTCTACTTGTTGCAAAGGGATTTCGACAAACTCAAGGAGTTGACTACAATGAGACTTTCTCTCCCGTAGAGATGCTAAAGTCGGTTAGGATTATGTTAGCAATAGATGCATATTTCGATTATGAAATATGGAAGATGGATGTCAAAACTGCATTCCTCAATGGTAATATTGAAGAAGAGTTGTATATGATACAACCAAAGGGTTTTGTCGATCCTAAGGATGCTGACAAGGTATGCAAGCTTCAGTGATCCATCTATGGACTAAAGCAAACATCCTAGAGTTGGAATCTCTGCTTTGATGAGGTGATCAAAGAGCTTTGATTTTCCAAACTTATGGAGAGGCTTGTATTTACAAGAAAGTGAGTGGGAGCAATGTGGCATTTCTAATATTATATGTGGATGACATATTATTGATTGGAAATGATATAGGTCTTTTAAATAGTGTTAAAAGTTATCTAAATAGCAAATTTTCGATGAAGGACCTTGGGGAAACATCATACATATTAGGCATTAAGATCTATAGAGATAGATTAAGATGCCTAATTGGGCTATCACAAATTACATACCTTGATATGATTTTAAAGAAGTTTAAAATGGACAGAAGTAAGAAGGGGTTCTAACCTATGTTGGAAGGCAAGACATTCAGTAAAACTCAAAGTCCGGCTATGGTGGAAGAAAGAGAGATAATGGATAAGATCCCCTATGCCTTAGCCATAGGCTCAATAATGTACATCATGCTATGTACAAGACCGTATGTGGCACATGCTATTAGTTTGACTAGCAGGTGCCAATCTGATCCAGGTTCGGAACACTGGATAGCGGTCAAGAATATACTTAAGTACTTAAGAAAAACTAAGGAAATGTTTCTTGTATATGGAGGTGAAGAAGAGCTGGTCGCTAAATGTTATGTCGATGCTAGCTTTGACACATATCCGAATGACTCTAAGTCTCAATCCAGATACATATTTCTCATGAACAGGGCAGCAGTTAGTTGGAGGAGCTCCAAACAACCTGTGGTGGCGGGATCAACAATGGAGGCAGAATATGTTGCTGCTTCAGAAGCGGCACGGGAAGTGGTTTGGATGAAGGAGTTCATAACTGAACTAGGTGTGGTTCCTAGTGCATTGGACCCAATGGTGATCTATTGTGACAACAATGGAGCCATAGCCAATGCCAAGGAACCAAGGTCTCACAAGAATTCCAAGCATATTAAGCACCGGTTTCACTCCATCCGCGAGCATGTCAAGGATGGAGATATAAAGATTTGTAAAGTACATACGGATTTGAATGTAGCAGATCTGCTGACTAATGTTTCCCTAGGGCAAAACATGATCAACACCAGAACTCCATGGGTGTTAGATTTATAACTATGTAAACTAGATTATTGTCTCTAGTGCAAGTGGGAGGCTAAAGGGAATATGCCCTGGGAGGCAATAATAAAGTTGTTATTATCGTATTCCAAGTATATGATAGATGTTTATTTTGCATGCTATAATTATATTGATTGGAAATGTTAATACATGTGTGTTTAATAAACAAATAAAGGGTTCCTAGTTATTCCTCTCTTATAAACTAGCTCGTTGATTAACAAGATGATCAAAGTTTCCTGATCATGGACATTGGATGTTGTTAATAACGAGGTCACAACATTGGTGGAATGACATGATGAACATTCATCCAAAGTATAGCAATACGATCAAAGTCATTGTGTTTAAATTTCTATAACATCATACGAAGTAATTATAGTCCTTAGACCATGAGATCATGTCAATCACTAACACTAGAAGAGTAACTTGATAACATCAAACGTCACACAGTAACAGGGTGCCTATAAAGGTGGGTTCAGATACTCCGAAGGTGTTATGTAGAGGCTCATGGATCAAGAGTGGGATTTGTCCATCCCGATGATGGATAGATATACTATGGGCCCTCTTAGTGATATCACATTGAGATAGCTTGCAAGCAAGTGATGTGATCACTAGAATGTTATATCATGGGAACGAGAAAAGAGTGCATGTCGATAACGAGATAAAACTAGGTATGAAGATACCGATGATCGAATCTCGGACATGTAATATATCGTGAGACGAAGGTATTTAGTTACTAACATTAAAGGTTATCATGACAACAAAAGTCATTGTTGAATGTGTAGGAGTCAGTATGGATCTCTAGGTCCCGCTGCTGATTATTGATCGGAGAAGGGTCTCGATCATGTCTGCATTATTCGCGAACTGTAGGGTGAAACACTTAAGGGATACCGACACCATTTAGACCAAATATGTTCCAGAGAAAAGAATTGCAAAACGCTAGAATTATTTCAATGGACACCAGAATTGTTTCGGGTGAAATTGCTGATATTGGTTCTGCATGTGATATTGAAACGTTGCAGGGGTTTTATGTGAATGTTTGTTAATTAAAGTAATTAACAAAATTCTGAATAAAATAAATAAAAGAGTTTTATTAAATGAGAGTTGCATTAAATTTGGTGTAAATTTAATGGAGATGAGTGGAATTTTGAGTGGAAGGGAATTCAAGGGTATGTTCTCTATGGATGCATATCCACCCGTTGTTTGTATCTAGGTAGATAGATCTTGGTGCTTAGTAGTTCCCATCATAGGAATTTTTTTGTTTTCTATGCTGCGAACCCAACAACTTCTTGTTCTTCTTGAATCTTTCATTGATGGGGTTGGGCTTCAATCTTGGCTTTGCACCTTCATCATACTTGGGCTTGTCAGGTATCTTCTCAAATGGGAACTTGTTAGTGAAGTGATCTGCTTTATCACAATTGTAGCAAGTTCTCTTCTTCTCACTTGTTCTGGTTGAGCTTATCCTTCTACTAAACTTCAAGTTCTTGGTGAAGAGTGCAAGTTGAGAGTTCATCTCATCAACTTCACCCATTTGATCACTATCATTCTCTTCTTCACTTTCTTCATCCACTTGCACATATTGGCCTTCAATGCTAGGGTATGGGAAGAACCAATAGCATGGTCGATATCCTTGATCTTTTGTCCCTCATTTGCCAAATTATCCATGGCAACAAGATATGATACTAGATCATCGGGAGAGAATTTGTTAGCTGAATCAAGGAGTTGCAATTTCAAGGAAAGCTATTTATTGATGGCTGCGAACATGGCAACAATCTTGGACTTGATGAGCTCAACATTCACACTGAACCCATCGTCGTACTTGTCACAACCAAGACCCTTTATCTTCACATGGAGAGCAACAAGCCTTGTGTATTCTTAGGCGATGGATTCGCCATCACGGTTCATGAACAAGTTCATCTCTAACTTGGATGCTTCATACTTAGACTTTTGGATGAGAGATGTTCCCTCTTAGAGAATAATAACCCTATCCCAAAGCTCCTTTGCGGTGTCAATGTCACTAACTTGATCATGTAGAGTGCAGTTGACGACACTCTTTATCTTGTCACAAGCCATAGTATTTAGTTGACAATCATAGTACTCTCCCAAGGTGAGTTTGTTGGTATTTGTGGGTTGAAGCCTTTTCACACAATCTCCCATAGCTCCACATTGCAGCTGCGAAGATGAGATTCCATATTAGCTTTCTAATGAGAGAAGTGAGTTCCATCAAATTGGGGTGCGGGACCGAACCATTAATATGAGGCATGATTTTATTTTGCTTAGGATATATACATAAGGAAATCGATTAGGAGGCATGGATACTTTTTAAGGGTCACTCTCGTGAGAGGACACACTAACATGCTCCTTTTCATATTCCAATGACCTCCCATGAGGTACTACCGAAGGACCACCGTGAAGGGCCCCCTCGCCAATCCCCTTAAAACATCCTTCAAGGAAACTTATTCGAGCAAGGAGGTCAGAATCTGCCTTAGCCTTTTCACAGGAATCCTTGGCAAGGATTTTGCGAAGCTCCTTAAATGAATAAGTCTTGCCCTCTCCATCATCGGATAAAACCATCTTTTCTCTTAGGCGGTAAAGCCCTTAAAAGAGCCCTAGGCTCTGATACCAATTGAAAGGGTAAGATGGTTAACCTAGAGGTGGGTGAATAGGTTTCTACAAATTTATTTATAATATTTTGCAAGTTTTAGGCTTTGTGAAATATAAGTGTGCCTAAATTCAAACTAGATGAGGCAACCTAGATGATGATACGAGATACTTCAAGCTTGAAGGCTATCACAAGGTAAACAACACAAGTAAGATACTCGGGTTAGGAATAACCAAAGCACGCAGAGACAAAGATGTATTCCCGTGTTCACTTCATTGGGGGGAGCTACATAACGTTGGTGAGATGTGATACGAAGGATTCCCCAACTCCATCACCTTCTTCTTCGAGCCTATACCACGAATTAATAGCTCACTTACTTGTGGTAGACTTTAAGGTAGTCTCCAAATCCTCACAAACTTTCCACGGGGAAAATCATAAGATGAATGACTCTGGGCGAACCTAGATGCCTAGGGTTTCCCACAAACCCAAGAGTAACAAGCTAACTCGATGAACTCAAGGGGGAATGAACTTAGGCTTAATGGAAACATAGATTGGGACCTTCTCTCTTGCTTTCTACCAAAGGGATTTGATTTTGTTTGGGTAGAATGGGATATCCTCAAGCTTTTTGTGTTACAACAAGGGAGAGAGAGAGAAAGCTCAAAGATAGAATCTGAAATGTATTGCCAAACCTGCTCAAGGTGGAAGAAGGGGTATATATGGCATGGTGAAAACTAGCCGTTTGAGGCAGTTCTGCGAGCCACCTAGTCTTAAGTCGGTGGGAACGGCCCACAAACCAGATGGTTAGGTTCCACAGCTAGTGGACCAGGTAGTACACCGAACCAGATTAGTAACCCATCCTAGTATAGAACCGATATGTGAAACTGTGCCAGCTGGCACCGGTCGGACCATCCGGTCTGGCGACCCATCCGTGGACACCGTGGAACCTGACTGAACCTGTAGAAAAATGCCAAAAGGGGTTTTATTCCACTTCTCTCTATATGTGTGAAGGGGTATTTTGGTGGTAGGATGTGTATTTGGCTCTGGTTACTTCCCCAATAAGCTCATCGCGACCACCCCTCTTAATAGTGCGGAGTTCCTAGAGACTCAAGATACAAAAGAAACTAAACCTCTAACACTTGTCTTATTTTACGAAATGGAGGGTCTCCATACATCTTTTCACACACCATTGGACTAAACCCTGTGTAGAATACTTAGGAGGAAATATTAGTTCGCACTAACTCTAGTTTCATTGTTAACCAAAAATTGTAGAGGGTAAAGAACCTTTACAACTATACCTTGTTCGATCTTGTTAATGACAAGTGTTGCTTTAGTTGCTCCCATGATATTAGATCCTCATGACCTAGTCATACGATGCGTAGCTTATGGATGTAATCTCACTGAGTGAGTCTGGTCTATCTTCCCATCATGCGGGTGTACAAATCCCGATCTTGATGCATATGCGTCAACATATCCCTTTGGAATACATGATGGACACCTTATGATCATCCTGTTACGGTGTGACGAATGATGCAGTCAAGGCAACCTCAAGTGATTAGATATGATCTCACGGTCAAAGGAGTAGGATACTACATTTACAATTATTGCGACGATGAACTTTGTGACTTGATTATGTCACAATACTGGTATTGGGAATAGTGTCCATCACATCATTCACTAATAATATGACCTCATTGTCAATTGACATAAATTCCCATGATCAGGAAACCTTGATCATCAATTAACCAATGAACTAGTTGAATAGAGGCTACCAGTGACCTTGGTTTGTTTACATACCACACTTGTACTAATGTTTCCGATTGATACAATTATAGCATGGTATAAAACTATGATGAACTAATGAAATATGATAATAAACATCCTTTACTATTTTCCTCTAGGACATATTTCCAACACCAGGTCCACTCTGCCAAGAGCAAAGCCATTGATGATAGCCATACTAAATGGCTTGGTTATAGATCAGAACTTCTGGAAGAACACTACTAGGAACCCATTATAACACCCCTAGTTTTATTAGTCTCTAATTAGGGTTTGATTGTGCATCATTAGCATCATGTATTTTGCTACCCTATTTCCCTCTCTCTTTGAAAAAATTCAAAAGGTTCTGAGTATTTTGAAAACCCAAAAATATTAGGATCCCAAATTGATTACAAGGGCCCTGAGTGTTTTGCATTATTTTATAAACTTGATGGTATTTTTGAAATAATCCAAAACAGGTTTGAAATGGATTTGCAAAGTGGAAAAGGGAAAACAGAAATTGAAAAAGATTTTTAGAGGAAAAACAATAGCCAGACCACCCCAGGATGGCCCATTGCTTCCACCTAGCTAGCTACCGCCCGCGTGCCACAGCCCTCGGCCCAGTAGCATCCCAGCGAGGCCCAGCCCATCTTACCCATTTGCCTATCATCTTCCTCCCGAGCCAAGCAGTTGCCTAGCGAGTCCACCGTTGTTCACCGCCCTTCGCCACCGATGCGATGCGCGCAAGCACGGATATGGTCGCCGCCACCTGATGACTGCAAGTGCACAGATCGTTTGTAGCTATTTTTGAAATAAAGATATCGATCTCACAGGAAGCAGGAGTCTGAAGTCTAATAACTCTTGAAATAAATATTACAATCAAAATTCTAAATAAAGTTCTAAGTGACAAGATAAAATGTGAGTATTGCATAAAAAAGTGTTTTGGGGTTTTTGGTATAAGAGCAACAATAAATAAAGTAAAACAACTGAACATATAAAGTAAGTATCACGTATGTAAGAGAGATTTTGAACCGCAATAGGGGAAAAGCATTCTCAGGGAGCAACGAATACACCACTAGCATTATAAGGAGCTAAGATAAAGATTATTATCATGAACATTCTCAACTATGTATGTGTGGGAGGAACTCCGTATTTGGACAAATAGGCAGCAATCGCTGCTCACATTATCCTCATAACCATAGCAGTCAGCAATTGACATCAATTGAATTACTGCGCTATTAAGGGACGTAATCCCGTAGGACATATCCCATGGCATGGATAGTGTTCCGTGAGTTTCATCGGTTCCCAAGTTGATACGAAAGGAGTGCCAACAGCTTTATAGTCACTGGAAGTGTCAACACACCTCCGTCTACCAACAAGTAGTTTCCTCCATCAAGTGCCCATGAGAGGCAAATATTGAGAGGTCGACTTCTCTCAACATCAAGATGAAGACAATCTAACACATGGTCACAGCGATGAATATCATAATAAACTTTATATTATTTCAATCTCATACTAGAGTTTCTCCATCTCCCTAAGAACTAATGATCTACTTAGACATGGAGGCAATCAACATCATGGAAATAACAATTGGATCTATCATAGATGAATAGTACTTGTATAAATCCACAACGAGTATGGAAATTATAACAAGATGTAGATTGGATGGATGGAGATGGTGGTGATGCATCGGTGGATGATGAAGATCGACGCCTTAGCGTCCTGGATCTGCGCAGGGCGAAGATGGATCCCCGGTGGACGAGTCCCCCTCTAGATGCCTTCCGGAGGTGAGGTTTCTGTGATTTCTGGGTGTGCTGTATGTCGTCTCTCTGATCTAGTTGCACGGGGTGAAACTATTTGAGGAGACAATGGCGGCTCCAACTATACGGCGGGAACTATACGGCCAGAAAATTTATTCCCGCCGTATAGTTGGTCGTTGAACCATCTGTATGTCTTGTTCGCTTCGGGTTTTCTTCTGGTATTATTAATATTTCCCAAATAAGCTATTTACGTTGTTTTTTCCTCCTTTTATATCAGTACAACTGCTCCAAGAATTGTGTCCATTGGATCCATCATCTATCCTGATCCTGGCAAAAACAGACATTAAATGTGCGCGAGAGCGCCGTAAAATACGAAGATCCTACATATACAATGCAAAATAATAATATAAAACATGATGTAAATATGCACTCATCAACTTCCCCAAGCTTAGACTCTTGCTCGTCCCCAGCAAGTTTAGCTTAATGGATGTGATCCGCATATTCATGAAGCTGAGTCAATAAAATAAATGAGGCAGTTGCAACATGTGTTTATCATATATGATACATAGGAATAAGTTCATGAATAGTACCTTACTTGAACCATCTGAATAGTATTAGCAGGCTTCCACACCTTAGTGATCAACAGTTCACAAAAGATGAATCTCAACATAATGTAAAAGTATCCGGTTCAACCGAATGAGTTAGCGAGATAGTCCTAAGTGTTTTAGGATCAACGTATTCACTTGGGATTCAGAATCTCAAAAGTGTCTCTTTGTCATACTACCATATAGTGGTGTATACCTATTTGCTCTTTGCACACTCGCTCTTTTTCTTCTTTCTTTTCTTCTCTCTTGTGTATATGCTCACACGTTTGTTTAAGTGTTGTGCAAAGGAGCTAGCCGTACATTCCACTTCCTGTAGGAATTCAAAGTTTAACGATCTCAATTATCAAATTCCAATTGTATATGAAGCATTTTTATGACTTGAATATTATACCTCGACGTGTTCTCATTCTTTTATTTTCCTTTGTTCAAGATTTCTTTTTCAACTTAACTGCATAGATAATTTTTTTATTTGTAAATCAAACCGTAGACTTACAACATATTGACCAAATTATCTTTATATGTTCCATTAATACTAATGGTGTGGAAGACTCCTATTGATATCATCAAGTGCAAGTAAAATTATACTCAAGCCTTTCATATATCCAATAAGACAAGCACAAACTCAATATTGCTCCATATATAATAATAAACTCGGAATTTCATAAAAGGGATCGACTATTCCTGAAGGCAATTCTAATGATGCAAACTTTATTTCTAGTTTGAACTAATGCAAGACTAAAATAGTAATGTAAAACTTATAAGATAGATTACAAGGTCTTAAAGATCTCCCCAAGCTTGGAATCAAGCCAGGCGGGATGAAATAATCCCTTGCGATTATTTGATACCGTGATTATTGTAGATCACTATGGCGCCATGGCATGTAACACCGCGGTGTGTAGCCTCTGTTTGGTATCCTCCAGAGCAGTGATGCGGCTGTAGCACCTACACAAATCAGATTGCAGAGTGTCCACTTTATCTGCGAGCTTAGTCACCAATGGGATAAGATCATCCTTCTACTCTATCTCCTTGAGACGGTGGCGGACTTCGACGCGATGAAGTTGTTCCTACTTCTGATATATCTCTAGTACTTGCACGCGATCCTTGGTCCTGGGAACAGCTTGTTCTTCCTCATCCATATATAATTGATGGATCGGGGAAGTGGAAACCGTACCTCCACTCTTCTTGAGGATTCACCCTTATACGAGCACCAATGGTTGGCTTCAAGAGTGGCGCATTTGCTCCCTTGCTAGCACTTGCACCAATATTAGGTAATTCCTTACGTTTATGCGGCCTAGGGTCCGTGGCAACGAACTTGACCGTCTCCACGTGCCCTTTTCCATGCGGCTTGTGACCTTCTCTGTCTTCTTGAGCTCTCTTGATTGCCACCCAGTTGATCTCTGGGGGATCATAGACATCACGACGGATGTAGACGTCAACCACATCATCATTGAAATCATTGTTGTAGAATCTTGGCTCGATGTACTCCTTCTACCCCGGGCTAAACCTCTCCACCTCCTCGTCATTGTCCTCCATGGACGGGCTACTAGAGCGGTACCTGGAAGGAGAAATGAGCCCCAGGGGTTTCCCACGGCCTGGTACGGGATAGCGCATTACTAGATTGGTCCTGGAGATTATGATTAGAGAGAGAGACAATGGCAGTATATAACAGGGGTCAGAGGTCGGTAAAACTCACGAAAAACACAAAATTCTTGCCCAAGAAAAGAATATTAATGAAATAGGGAAAGAAATCGCGGATTTGGAGGAGTCCTGCCGCGTATCGACCAACTATACGGGCACGGCCCGTATAGCTCCAACCGTATAGTTGGTTCCCAGCAGATATTTCCAAATATCTTGAGTCTAGGTCAGTTAAGTTACGACTCGAAACCGACAATAACATTTTTTTGTTGGCAAAAAACAAAAAAGTAAACGAAGATGTCTGAGAGTTTAACGACCAACTATACGGCCAGAATATCATCTTCGGTCGTATAGTTATGACCATATAGATATAGACATCAAAAATCGAAAGTGTCTGAGAGTTCAACGACCAACTATACGGCCGGAATATTGTCTCCGTTCGTATAGTTGCGACCGTATAGATACAAACATCAAAAATCAAAAGTGTTCGAGAGTTCAATGACCAACTATACGGGCGGAATATTGTATCCGGTCGTATAGTTGTGACCATACTGATACAGACATCAAAAATCGAAAGTGTCTGAGAGTTCAATGACCAACTATACGGCCAGAATATTATCTCCGGTCGTATAGTTGTGACCATATAGATCCATACATCAAAAACAAATTCACGAAGAAGATCCAGAGAGTTTAATGACCAACTATACGGCGGGAGGTTTTCCTCTGGTCGTATAGTTGCGCCCTATAGTTGGTAAAAACCTCCAGAACTTCAGAAAAACATGAGGAATTTAAAGGCAAAAATTTCAGAAGTAAAATCTGTGAAAAAAATCACTTATTTGAGTAGGAACACTTACCTTGAACTTACCATTTGCTTATTCGGGGATGACAAGCTCCTCCAACAACAAAGACTTGTTCTCTTTTGGGGGAATTGACCTTAGTTCATTGAATAATTCTCGTAAGCGAAAATCACCAGGACTAAAGTTCCTCTCAACAAGATTGGTGTCTTGTTGGGCAAACATGGACACTGCATCCAACATCTTTATTTCCTGCCTCTGCATATTTGTAGCTCAAATTCTTGAAGTAAAAGAATCCAATGAAACAGTCTTAGCTTATGGTCTTTCCTCTCAAGGAGTTATTTTAAACCATCACGATCCGTATGAACTCTTACTTTTGCATCAACTATATAAGAACGAAATTTATCACAAGAGAAAAATACAGCAAAAAGTTCCCTTTCTTCCTTAGGATAATTCTTATAAGCACCATTAAGAGTTCTACTAGCATGATGTATAATATTAAATCTGCGACCAATGTCCCAGGGTTACTCCTACAACATCATCACTAGCTTCACATATTAAGTCAAAAGTCATATCCCATATAGGTGGTTTAATGATAGGAGCACGAGATAAAGCATTTTTGAGTTTATCAAAGGCTTCGAGACATTTATCATCAAAATTTAATCTTACTCCCTTTTGCAGGAGGTTAGGCAAAGGTTTAGATATTCCAGAGAAATTTCTAAAGAACCTTCTATAAAAACCCACATGACCAAGGAAACTTCTTATACCTTTAATATCCCTAGGTTGTGGCATTCTCTCTATGCACTCAACCTTAGCTCTAATCCACTTCAATTCCCTTACCTGATACCTTATGTCCAAGGACTATACCTTCTTTGACCATAAAATGACACTTCTACCAGTTTAGAACTAGATTGGTTTCTTCACAATGCTGCAAAACTCTTTTGAGATTATCCAAGCAAATAGTAAACGAAGTTCCATAGACAGAAAAGTCATCCATAAATACTTCCATTGTCAGTTCTATAAAATCCGCAAAAATAGCAGTCATGCATCTTTGAAAAGTAGCTAGAGCATTACATAAACCAAAAGGCATATGTCGGTAAGCATGTAAACCATAAGGACTAATGAAAGTTGTTTTAAGTTGGTCATCAGGATGAACAACTATTTGAGAAAACCCAGACTATCCGTTCAAGTAGCAAAATTGAGTGTGGTTTGCTAACCTTTCTAAAGTTTTATCTATGAATGGTAAAGGATAGTGATCTTTCCTAGTTTCTTTATTCAATTTCCTGAAGTCTATGCACATCCTATGTACAACAATAGTTCTAGTAGGTATCAATTCATTGTGTTCATTAGGAACAATAGTAAAACCGCCCTTCTTAGGGACACAATGAACAAGACTTACCCATTCACTTTCTTTAACAGGATAGATTATACCTATGTCTAGTAGGCGTACAATTTCTTTTCTTACCACTTCCTTCATTTCGGGCTTCAGTCTTCTATTAAATTCCGCAACTGGTTTAGCACCTTCTTCCATGAATATTCGATGGATGGTTATCATGGGACTAATGCCCTTCAAAGCATCCATTGAGTACTGATACATTGCAAATATATCTATAATTTTTGATGTTCCATGCTTGGTTTTATCCACTTTCTTGTATTTTGTCCACACTTTGGAGTACTTTTCATATGATTTGTTGGACTAACCTATTAACAAGAGCCACCGTGCGGTACTGTTTTTCTATTTTTGGTTCCAAGAAAGTCGAAAATGAATATTCTCGAATTGGACAGACAAAAGCCAAAGTGCCTATTTTTCCGAAGTCATCGATGCGAATACGAGGCGGAGCCAGGGGGCCACCACACCACCTGGCCGCGCGGGCCAGGCCTGGCTGCGCCAGGGGGTGGTGTGGCCAGCCCAGGCACCCCCTCGGTCTCCCTCTTCGCCTATAAGTTGCCTTCTGACCTAAAAACTCAGGGGGTTTCGACGTTTTTCTAGAAGGAGTTCCGCTCCGCCGCCACCACCAGATTCCACGAAACAGCACTAGAAACTCCGTTCTGGCACCCTGCCGGGACGAGGAATTGGACGAGATCATCACCATCGCTTCTCCATCGACCATCCATGTATCCCCCATCTATGAGTGAGTAATCCCCTGCTGTAGGCTATGGGGATGGTAGGGATTGTATGAGATCATTCATGTAATGGCATCAGATTGTTAGGGCATGGTGCCTAGTATCTTCTATTAGTGCTTTATGACTTTGTTGCGACTTGTTGTGCTTAATGCTTGTTACTAGGGCTCGAGTGCCATGATTTCAGATCTGAACATGTTATTGATTCATTATGATAGTATTGTTTATGGTCTTATCTGCAAGTTGTATACACACGTTGTTGTCCGGAACCAATGGCCCCGAAGTGACAGAAATCGGGATAACCGGAGGGAATGGCTTTGACGTGAGGATCACATGTGTTCATGGAGTGTTAATGCTTTGCTCCGGTGCTCTATTAAAATGAGAACCTTAATTGCCAGTAGTTCCCTTGAGGCCCCGCTGCAAACGGGCTAGCAGGACAAAAGATGTTGTGCAAGTTCTCATTGCGAGCACGTATGACTATATATGGAACACATGCCTAAGATTATCTAGTACTTGGATGCTTTATCTTATTTATATGCAATTGCCCTATGTTCTGATTGCTATGTGAATTGTCTTGTCCATGCAACACCCGTCCATCCATCCCTATGCCTACCGCACTCGAATCCCACGGTTTACTGCTATTGTTACTGCTGTCTCTACTTTACTACTGCTGTTACTTTACTATTCCTACTACAAAACTGTTGCTACTGATAAACTGTTGTGAGCAAGATTGTTTCTAGGTGCAGCTAAATTGACAACTCAGTTGTTAAGGCTTATAAATATTCTTTGTCTCCCCTTGTGTCGAATCAATAAATTGGGTTTCACTTCCCTCGAAAATACTGCGATACACCCCCTATACTTGTGGGTCATCAAGACTATTTTCTGGCGCCGTTGTCGAGGAGCATAGCTTTATTTATCAAGTTCACTTGGATTCTCTATTGTTCGCTGCTATCCATCCATCATGGGTAAGTCTCATGATAACAAGGTTCCTATTTTACCATCCACTACAAGAAGAGGTACGGTTCTGAACACCTCTATTCCTCTTGATTCACCATTTGTTATGAGTAAGCTCGTTACACCACCACATACACATGCTACACACACTTCTACTACTGCTGAATCTGAAACTTCTGATGCTTATGATGTTGCTTCTACTGTGCTTGATAAGAGTGGTTCATTAGGTCCTTTCCTAGATGCTACGATTGCTAGAACTATAGCTGGAAATACTGAAACTCCTAATGAAGACACTACTACACCTGTTAGTTCACCTGAGTCTAGTGAGAGTTATGATATTGAAGATGGTTATGTTGAGATGACCGATGAATTTATCAAAGAATGTAAAAACACCCATGATAGGAGCGCTGCTAAGAGTCTCCTTGAGAGGCGTACTATTAGACCCAAATTGTCTCCTATTGCTAAGTTTGTTGCTTCTCCCATAAACATTATAGATGAAGATTATGATTTCTCTCTCGATCTATCTTACATAGCTATTGTTGAGAAAGATCCTTTTTGTGGGACTAAGAATGAAAGTGCGGTAGCACATATGAATGAACTTTCTACCATGAGTGGCTTGTTTTCTGATGATATTAAGATGCGTACTTACTTTGTTGCTAAGATTTTCCCCTTTTCACTGAAAGGAGAAGCTAAAACTTGGTTTAGTAATTTACCTCTTGGATCTATTGATAGCCCTAATTGCTTGATTAGTACTTTCCTGCAGAAATATTTTCCTCCTTGTGCTAGACATGCTATTTTGCAGGAACTTTTTGATTTTAAATAGGGAGAAAACGAGATATTGCCCGAAGCATGGGCAAGATTTTGTGCTTTGATTCATGCACAGGCCGAAAGTCCATTACCTAAGAATGAGCTTCTTGATATATTTTATAATGGACTAACCGAAGAATCTAGGACATACCTAGATAGTTGTGCTGATTGTGTTTTCAGGAATAGGACTCCAAAGGAAGCTGAGGAATTAATGGCTAAAATAAGTAAGAACTATGAAGATTGGACTCCTCCTAAACAAGCTATACCTGAAGTAATTGTACCTGAACATACTATTTCGGTGCCTATTCCAACATCAAAGAAGAGGGGAGTTATTGAATTAAATGATGAAGTGATGAAGGAAGCTAAGAAATGTCTTAAGGAGAAGGGAATTAAAGCTGTGGATGTCAAGAATTTACCTCCTATAGAAGAATTATGTAAGCCTATTCCCTACTCACCCACTATCGAGGTACACTCTCTCCAACACTTTGATGAAGGTGATATCCCTTACTCTAAACCTCCTGATCAATGCTTAGAAGAATTCGATATCTTTATTGTTAAGCAAGATAATTTTAATAAAAGGGTGCAAAATCATCTAATGGAAAACACTAGAGCTATTGTTGAGTTGAAAGATATTGTGGAAAGAACCTCTTATGATGTTAAAATGATTGTTAAACACTTTCAAATGGTTCAAACTCAAATAGATCAACTCATTAAAGTGCAAAAAGACTTGCTAGTTAATGTTGCTAAAGAAAAACATGCTTATGAAATTAGAACTAGAAGTGGAGCTATTACCCAGGATCCTCTATATCCTGAGGGGCATCACAAAAGAATTGAGCATGATTCTCAACAAGCTGAAAATAGTGGCTCTACTCGTAAGAAAAGAAAAAAGAAACATAAAACTATTGTAGAACCCTCTGAACCTGCTATAGATCCTAATAGTATATCTATTTCTGATGCTAAAACTGAAAGTGGTAATGAAGAAAATGAAGTTCCTAATGAAGAAAAAGTTGAAGAAGAACCTGAAAAGCACATTAAGAATACTAAATACACTAAAGAAGATTTTATTGCTAAGAAACATGGTAGTGAAAGAGAACCTTGGGTCCAAAAACCTATGCCTTTCCCTGATAAGAAACACAAGTCAAAGGAAGATGAGCACTATAATAAGTTTTGTGAGTGGATGAAACCTTTATTCCTGCAAATTTCTTTGACTGATGCTATTAAATTGCCTCCTTACTCAAAGTATATGAAGGATATTGTCTCGAATAAAAGGAAGATCCCTAATGAAGAAATCTCTACTTTGCTTGCTAATTACTCCTTTAATGGTAAGGTTCCGAAGAAACATGGAGACCCAGGGATTCCAACTATCCCTTGCTCTATTAAAAATAGTTATGTTAGAACTGCTTTGTGTGATTTGGGAGCTGGAGTTAGTGTTATGCCTTTCTCTCTCTATAATAGGCTTCAACTAGAAAAACTAATACCAACTGATATATCTTTGCAAATGGCTGATAAATCTACCACTATTCCTGTTGTATATGTGAGGATGTACCTGTTCAAGTGGCTCATAATTGCTTGATATTAACTGATTTTGTTGTACTTGAAATGCCTGAAGATGACAATATGTCTATTATTCTTGGGAGACCTTTTCTTAATACTGCAGGAGCTGTTATTAATTGTAATCAAGGAAAGGTGACCTTTAATGTTAATGACAAGGAACATACTGTCTATTTTCCCAAGAAGATTGAAAGGACTTATGGTTTGAATTCAATTGAACATGTTGAGGGCATTCAAGTTGGAGAAATATATTGTCCCATACCAAGAGAAAAAATTGAAACTATTATGATTAGGACCATTGCTATCAAAGTTGAGGTAACATAATCATTAGTGGAATACAAAGTTTTGTCTCATATGGAATTATTTTGGTAACAAGACCTGATCAACCTTGTTAACAAAAGGATTTCAATGAACAAAACAATGTTTTCACCATGATTATCTTTGTTTACTTTTATTTTTATGCCTAACTTAAAGGCGTTAAAGAAAAGTACTTATTGGGAGATAACCCAAAAGTTTTAGAAGAGTCTTGGAAGTTATTACTTCAGTAATAACCGCTGCTTTTCCTTTTTATTTGCTTTTTGTGCCAAGAGTAACCTCTAATAAGAGAGAAGTAATGATTGAGAAAGTTGTTGTCCCGAAACATATTTCCATGCTTCACCATAAAAATTCGTGTACAATCTCTGTACGTCCTTTTGAGGCGTGCATTTTTGTGCTTCTGCCCCAGGTTGTTATCTAACTTTCATTAGTTTAACACTTTTTTATTTGAGCAACAGAAGGTCTTCGAAAAAATTCGTCTTTACCTGCTGGTCAGTTTTGACAGATTTCTGCCATTTTCTGCATTTGCTTTTTGTTGGTTCCTTTTTGAGTTCTTTTGGGGAATTGAGCTTTTTGAGGGTAGTGCTACAGTAGCTTGTGTTTTAATGGAAGTTTTATTGGTGTTAGAACTGAACCTAAAGACCTATTATCTTGAGTGCACTAATGTTGCTAATAAAGATTGTGTGAAGTTTTGTATGAAGGAAAATTTTCAGGTGTATGGAAGGAATAAGTAATGAGATGAAGAATGGACTAAAGCTCAAGCTTGGGGATGCCACGCGTGTCACCCCAAGAAATATCCAATAAGTACAAGCGTCAAAGCTTGGGGATGCCCAAGGCATCCCCTTCTTCATCAATAAAAAACCCAGGTTTCTTCCAAACGCTTCATTTTTATTGTTTCATGCATAGTTGTGTTGTTCTTGGAGCGTCTTCTTTTTCATATTTGTTTTGGTTTTTCGTTTGCTTGGTTTTCTTAGTTTGCTTAATAAATTGGTTGTACCCCTCTTTCATACATTGGTTTTCAAATAGGTTGGTTTGGATTGGAAAAGAGTAGGAAAGTTCATGCTTAAGTGTTAAAGAGAGCTTGTTTTTGACTGTGGCCTATGCTTTTTCATGCCATGCTTGATATAGTTTTGGCTTTATGCTTAGTATTATTTGCTGTAGCATGACTTGTTATAAACAATTGAGATTGCTTAATGTGCCTTGGATGAATCATGCGTTGTTTTAGCATATTAAAGCATAGTATAGTGGTATTCTCCTTTGATGCTTTATTTTGGTTGACTTGGCGCATGCTCACACCATGTTATGACTATCTCAAGTCACCATAGCCTTTATTATACTTTAGTTTTCAACTTGTAGTATCACTTTGTGCTTTGATCAATGATGTTTTGTCGCTCTGCATGATTATGGCCATTATTGCTCTCTTAGTTTGTCGCTCCCAGTCTTTTGCTAGCCTCCACAACCAAGTATGAGTTCCACTCATGCATCCAACTCCCTAAACCAAGTTATTCCAAAAGAGTCCACCATACCTACCTACTAGCTTATGCTATTCCAAGTATATTCATGCTTTTGTTTACCTTCCGAATTAAACTTGTTATGAGAAAACTAGTGATTAAAGCTCTCACGAACTTGATGGCACACTTTACTTTTCTTGCCCTTAATACACTTGAACCATTGTGTCGTCTATGTTGTATATGCTTGCACTTATTTGTTGGGAATTAGCAGAACCATGCTTTCATGGGGAACGCTTTCAACATTGCACTTGGTACTTGTACCTAGTTGATATCATGCTCTTTAGTATATGGATGTTAGTGTGAAATGAAAAGGGAGCTTGTAAGTCCATGGAGTTATGTATATGTGTTAGAGAAACGCCTGGGCCGCTGGTCTAATCCATGCTGACATGGTGGAAACCTGCAGCGTAACCATAATGAGTTGTCTATGAAGCATTTTTCTTATAAAAAAAGAGTCATATATTGAGAAAAAAGAGAAAAAGAGAAAAAAAAGAGATTATGAAAAGCGGAAAGAGAGAAAAAAGCACCATATTCCCATGGTAAATAAGAAGATTGCTAAGATGCTCGTTGTCTGCTTGCCTTGTCATTTTGATATGGGGATTCTTCATATCATCGGGCAAGGGGTACCCCGTTGGCGGTTCTCTATGATACACATGTACTTACGATGACAAGAACTTACCGGTGACTAAACTTGAGTAGCATGAGGAGCGGCCCTCGTATTCAAGGGACATGAGATTTCTAACTTATACATCGTCAAGCATGTACACCATAGTTTGTTCACTTTAACCTTAATCACTTCAAGATGCTTATGATAGGGGCAATGAGAGCTGAAAGCTATTAAGTACCATAATTTTTGGAAGCTCTTTATGAAACTTGAATCTCTGCTTCCTTCTATGGAGGCCTTTCTTCCACCATTATATTGAGTCTCCACCTTCTATATTTATGCACTTACTTTGAGAGCATAGTGGCCATTCTTAGTTCTATGTGCATTGTCCCAAGACTAGTTCATTGGTGCATACCTTGATATTGCTTGTTTTAAACTATTTGTATCTAGTCACTCTTATGAACTTTGAAGGTGTCCTATGCATTTATATTTGCTACTCTATGAGGGACAAGCTGAATGCCATTATGCTATGTTTTCTTTATGTGAAACAAACAAACGTCTTGCGAAGCATTGTTATTCATGAATCTTTTGTTTGTGCATTTTCATGTTGCATCATAGTTTCTTTGTCTTATTGCTAGAACTTTGTCTTTCATGTTATGATTGAAGTACTATGATCCCAGCTTTGAATGTTTTACAAATACTTTGATCAAGTCTATGATGGTGCATGTCACCTCAAAAATTATTCTTTCTTTTTATCACTTACCTACTCAAGGACGAGCAGGAGTTAAGCTTGGGGATGTTGATACATTGCAAATGTATCTATAATTTTTTATGTTCCATGCTTGGTTTTATCCACTTTCTTGTGTTTTCTCCACACTTTGGAGTGCTTTTCATATGATTTCTTGGACTAACCTATTAACAAGAGCCACAGTGCCAGCTGCCTGTTTTCTGCTATTTTTGGTTCCAGGAAAATCAGAAAATGAATATTCTCGGAATTGGACAGGACAAAAGCCAAAGTTCCTATTTTTCCGGAAGTCATCACATGCCAGAATATGATACGAAGAGGAGCCAGGGGGCCACCACACCACCTGGTCGCGCGGGCCAGGCCTGGCCGTGCCAGGGGGTGGTGTGGCCAGCCCAGGCACCCCTCGGTCTCCCTCTTTGCCTATGAGTTGCCTTCTGACCTAAAAACTCAGGGGGGGTTCGACGTTTTTCCAGAAGGAGTTCCGCTCTGCCGCCACCACCAGATTCCACGAAACAGCACCAGAAACTCCGTTCTGGCACCCTGTCGGGACGGGGAATTGGAGGAGATCATCGCCATCATCATCACCATCGCTTCTCCATCGACCATCCATGTTTCCCCCATCTATGAGTGAGTAATCCCCCGCTGTAGGCTATGGGGATGGTAGGGATTGGATGAGATTGTTCATGTAATGGCATCAGATTGTTAGGGCATGGTGCCTAGTATCTTCTATTAGTGCTGTATGACTTTGTTGTGACTTGTTGTGCTTAATGCTTGTCACTAGGGCCCGAGTGCCATGATTTCAGATCTGAACATGTTATTGATTCATTATGATAGTATTGTTTATGGTCTTATCTGCAAGTTGTATACACACGTTGTTGTCCGGAACCAATGGCCCGGCGATGTAAATCGGGATAACCGGAGGGAATGGCTTTGACGTGAGGATCACATGTGTTCATGGAGTGTTAATGCTTTGCTCCGGTGCTCTATTAAAATGAGAACCTTAATTGCCAGTAGTTCCCTTGAGGCCCCGCTGCAAACGGGCTAGCAGGACAAAAGATGTTGTGCAAGTTCTCATTGCGAGCACGTATGACTATATATGGAACACATGCCTAAGATTATCTAGTACTTGGATGCTTTATCTTACTTATATGCAATTGCCCTATGTTCTGATTGCTATGTGAATTGTCTTGTCCATGCAACGCCCGTCCATCCATCCCTATGCCTACCGCACTCGAATCCCACTGTTTACTGCTATTGTTACTGCTGTCTCTACTTTACTACTGCTGTTACTTTACTATTCCTACTACAAAACTGTTGCTACTGATAAACTGCTGTGAGCAAGATTGTTTCCAGGTGTAGCTAAATTGACAACTCAGTTGTTAAGGCTTATAAATATTCTTTGGCCCCCCTTGTGTCGAATCAATAAATTGGGTTTCACTTCCCTCGAAAATACTGCGATACACCCCTATACTTGTGGGTCATCAAGTACCCTAAGGCCTTGCGATGATCCTTAAGTATTTTCATGAGTTCTTCTTCTTCTTCTCTTGAAAGTTTAGCACTAATAATAACAGGAATTTATTTGTATCATCTAAAAATCTGTATTTAAGATTATCTGGTAGAGTCTTCAACTCTAGGGGTGGTAATTCCTCATCCCCTCTCTTTTCTGGTTCCTCGAAAGGCTCATTAGTTGGAGGTCCTATAATGGGAAGTGAATCGAGTTCATCATGTGGTTCTTCTAGGGACTTGTCCTCCATAACTATTTCATCATAATTTCAGTCTTCATTTATTTCTCCTTCTTGATTACTAAAGAATAGAGCTGCCATTTCCTCAATAGTTTTCTCTTTCTCTTCTTCTTGTATTTGTGGAGGCCTATCTTTAAATTTGGAAAAGTGGAATTCTTTTTTCGCTCCCCCAAGCTTAAGAGAAACAATCTCCTTTTTCAAATCAACATAGGCACCCATATCACTCAAAAAGTTTCTTCCAAATATAATTTGGCAAAGGGTGATAGCTGGCATATCAACAACTACAAAATCGATAGGAATTTTTTTGTTGCCAATTGTGACAGTTGCATATTCAACTACTCCCATTAGAATTCTAAGAGTTTTATTGGCTAACATGATTGTCATTTCAGTATTTCAATTGTATTCGGTTCTATTTCTTCTTTTATTTATAAATAGAAATCATAAGATATAACATTAACTTCGGTGCCAAGATCGCATAAACCATAATGCGAGGTTTCCTTAAATATGCAGGGAAGAATAGGCTTACCCACATCTTTTACGTTTTTTTACCTTCAACCAATATGGAAGTCTCTTCATCAAGTTCAATTATGTTACAATGTGCGTACATAGCCATAATTGCTTCCTTGGTTACCTCTTCATCTTTGGTTTCTTCCAGATGTTCTAGGACTTCTGGCATACTTTCCTCTTCCTTCTTCTCATGTACTTCTTTTACCTGTTCATATTCAAAAATATGCTTCTGCGTAGTGTTAGGGAAAGGTATATCATATGTTGGTTCTAGGGAGGCCAGTGTTGCTTTAACTTCTCTTTTCTTCTCAGGTTCGGGTGGTGGATCATACTTGACCAAACCATCTTTTGGAGCTTTGATATGTTTAGTAAAAGCTTTAATAACTTGCAACACAAGATCTGAATCCAAATAAAGTTCTTTAGATAATCCTTTAACATGGCCCTTTTTATTATAGTCATGAATACAATCATGATCTATTTCTACGCCTCCTTCACTTCCTAGACCAAAATTCCATGAAGCTCTATGATCACGAATTCTATTAAGTAAAGCCCAAGCTTTAGTTATAGGAGGATTCATAAAGGCTCCTTCCGTGAAAGAGTCTAGTTCAATTTTTTAGGTTCAATTAAACCACCATAAAAGATATGCAATAAATACCATTCAGGCAAATCATGATGAGTACATAGGCGAAGTAAATCTTTAAATCTGATATAAGCTCTTACTAGTCCTTCATTAGGATGGTTCCTCCAAGTCATTATAAGACGCCTAATTCCAAAAGATTTTGATAATGGATAAATATTTTGCTAGAAATTCATAGGCTAAATTATCTCATGTAGTAGTGGCTTCTGGGGTAGAGATCTATACCATGAGAGAGCTGTACTAGTCAAAGTCTGACTAAAAAGTTTAACCCTTACCTTATTAGCAGTATATCTCATCAATTCAAAAGTGTCACATATATCTTTGAAACATGCAATATGCTCATATGGATCAGGATCTTCTTCATCTCCAGTAAATTGCTTCTTGTGTAGAATACTAAGTAATAGAGGATTTATTTCAAACCCCCTTGTCTTCTCATTGGAGTTGTCTCTTCTATAAATATCATAGGGCTTCCCAAAGTGGTTGAGTGGGTTAGCACTAGTCATATGCTCAAACTCCATCATGTTGGTGGAAACCTGTAACTCAAAACAAAACTTAGCAAGACAAAAATAAATAAGCAAAAACTAAAAGACCTATAGCGCTTAGCTCCTCGACAACAGTGCCAGAAAATAGCCTTATGACTGCAAGTGCATAGATCGTTTGTAGCTAGTTTCGAAATAAAGATATCGATCCCACATGGAGCAGGATTCTGAAGTCTAATAACTCTTGAAATAAATATTACAATAGAAATGCTAAATAAAGTTCTAAGTGAGAAGATAAAATGCGAGTATTGCATAAAAAAGTGTTTTTGGGTTTTTGGTATAAGAGCAACAATAGATAAAGTAAAACAACTGAACACAGAAAGTAAGTATCGCGTATGTAAGAGAGATTTGGAACCGCAATAGGGGAAAAGCGTTCTCAGGGAGCGGCAGATACACCACTAGCATTATAAGGAGATAAGATAAATATTATTATCATGAACATTCCCAACTATGTATGTGTGGGAGGAACTCCGTATTTGAACAAATAGACAGCAACCGCTGCTCACATCATCCTCATAACCACAGTAGTCAACAATCGACATCAATCAAATTACTACGCTATTAAGGGACGCAATCCCGTAGGACGTATCCCATGGCATGGATATTGTTCTGTGAGTTTCCTCCGTTCCCAAGTTGATACGTAAGGAATGCCAACGGCTTTATAGTCACTGTAAGTGTTAACACACCTCCGTCTACCAACAAGTAGTTCCCTCCATCAAGTCCCCATGAGAGGCAAATATTGAGAGGTTGATTTCTCTCAACATAAAGATGAAGACAATCTAACACATGGTCATAGTGATGAATATCATAATAAACTTTATCTTATTTCAATCTCATACTAGGGTTTCTCCATCTCCCCAAGAACTAATGATCTACTCAGACATGGAGGCAATCAACATCATGGCAATAACAATGGAATCTATCACAGATGAATAGTACTAATATAAATCCACAACGAGTACGGAAAATACAACAAGATCTAGACAAGATGTAGATGGGATGGATGGAGATGGTGGTGATGCAGTGGTTGATGATGAAGATCGATGCCTTAGCCTCCCAGATCCGCGCAGGGTGAAGATGGATCCCCGGTGGACGAGTTCCCCCTCTAGATGCCTTCCGGAGGTGAGGTTTCGGTGATTCTAGTTTTTCTGTATGACGTCTCTCTGATCTAGTTGCACGGGGTGAAACTATTTGAGGAGGCGGTGGCAACGCTAACTATACGGCGGGAACTATAAGGCCGAAAAATTTATTCCTGCTATATAGTTGGTCGTTAAACCGTCTGTATACCTTGTTCACTTCGGGTTTTCTTCTGGTATTATTGATATCTCCCAAATAAGTGATTTACGTTGTTTTTGACTCCTTTTCTCCCAGTATAACTGCTCCAAGAATTTTGTCCATTGTATCCATCATCTGTCCCGATCCTGGTGAAAATAGACATAAAATGTGAGCGCGAGCGCCGTAAAATACCAAGATCCTACATCTACAATGTAAAATAATAGTATAAAACATGATACAAATATGCACTCATCACCACCCCACAAGTTGGCGATAAGGTCGCCCTCGATCTCCCTTGACCTCATCCCCTCCCTATTCTTCTCTATGTCTCTCCCTCTCTAAGCTAGCCTGAAACCTTATCCCACCGCTGATTTGAATCACACCCATCTCCGACCTCCCCATGCCTTGCCGACGTGCTTTGGAGCTCCGCCTCGTCGTCCTATACTTCCTTGCCAAAGGAATCAAGGAAGGGAGCCCCCAGTCGACATTAACAACAACATCTTCTTCGTCTTTGTCCGCTGGTTTTCCCCTCCATTGACGATGCCCTGGACCTCGCCCGACCATACAGACCACCCTGATGCCCTTCTGGTGAGCTCAGGGTGCTCAAGCACCCCTCCATGCCTCCCATATCTCTCTGGCTTGCCCTAGGACCAAGCACCACCATCGACCTAGGGACAGCCCCGCCGACTGACGTCACCATGATGTTGTCCTGATGTCATCACGCGCGGGTCTGACCAGTCAAACCCTGGTCCGGGTCCCGCATGTACGCGTGGCTGCTGATGTGTCATTGGGCCCATCTATCAGTCACTTGGGTTAGCTATAGCCTAGGTGTAAAATGTTTTAGCATGTTTGATTAATTTTAGAAAAATGTATTAAATATGGTTAATTCAATAACTAATTAATTATTTTTAAGTAAGAAAAATATGTATAATATGTCAAAATGTTTAGAAAAATGAGATCAATCTTATAGCATAAAAATCATGCATTGTTCAACAACTTTAATTAGAAGAACAAATTACCCCCTCATAGGTGATTATGGGGTTCCTCCTTTATTAGGGTTTGCAACCATGGACCCTATTTAAACTGTTTAATCATGTATTAGGGTTTAATTCAGTACAATTTAACATTGCATCGATGCCATGTGATGATTTTTTCTCTTTCTTTCTTTCTGGTGTTTGGTTCTTCCTCCGTAGAATACGATATTGAGTTCGAGATCAAAGACCGAGTTCAACATCATCGAAGATCGAAGAACAATACTTTACCAACTATAACTAAGTCAAGTACAAGATATTTAAATACCTGCTTATTGTTATCAACGCGCAAAGGCAAGCATATCCCCACCATGATATAATCCTATGCTTTCAAAGTATCAATTCTTTCCCGATGCATACGATTCTACTATGGTCTTTTACTAATAGATAGAGTACCTATATGTTTCATGACTCCCTTTGAGCTTATATTACCTGATCCACTGCTCCTAGCATAACTAGGTTTGGCTTGTGTGCACTGCAAGAGATATTATGTGTGTCCTTCTTAGCCATGCTTAGCTGTCAGTGCTGGTTCATCTAGATGATGTATCAGATGTAGAGAATCTAGTATGGCAGGAGAGCGTAATGAGATGAGGTAATGGTGAAGTGAGGTAAACATGATCAGGCTTGTATGGGAAGCCACAATGGGATGTGGTTTTTGTAGTCCCATGCTCGCCACCCCTAGGACCCAAGAGTTCTTGCCCTCGGAACCAATACGAGCGTACAGCCACACGGGGACCTATGGGAAACCCTCCTCTTACTAACTTGCCTAGTCTGATCCATGAGTCTATAGTTTGAGAATTGGCATCTGCATATTTGGATGGGTTGAATATGGTGCATCATATAGGGCATGTTCAAGGAGGAACGAGGCTCTGGGAGTACTCCCAATTCCTTGACATAGATATTGGGCCGGGAAAACCATTTCTTCATGACTCATGTCTTTAGGCAAAAGCAAGGTAAAGGTCATGTCCAACCACCCTCTGTCACCCTACCAAGGAAGAGGGCTCATAGCTTGGCATTAAGAGTCGGTTGGTACGTGTGGATAAAGTTGTACACCCTTGCAGGGTTTAAATCTTTTTGAAGAGTTGTCTCCATGGTTATGGACGACTTGGAAATGGGCATGAGATCATAGAGAACATTAACCTAATCGTAAAACTTGGCAACTAAGGTTTGTTAAGGATGCTTCCTCATGGGTACAAGGGGGTGATCCTAGTTGAGGTTCAGAGGATGATGAGGTTTTGGTGGATATCAAAGATAATGATCAATACTTCGGAGATATCGCTCTCTTATCCCCTTTTAAAATGTTTTGATTAGATGAGCTTCTTCTCCCTCTTGATTTATAAACAAAGATGGCTTTATGCAAAATAGCCCCATCAGCCATAAGTCTTGCTGAGTACACCCAGTACTCACCCTTACTTTGTTGATACTTTTGTAGCAGAGTAATTGTTCCCTGAAGACGAGTTCCGTATGACATCGACACTGATGAGTAGCTTGGGGTTCCCGGCCGGCAGCCTAGAATCTATGGGCTCGGACATCATCGTTATGCTTCAGGCCTCTTAGGCCATTTGTTAAGTTTACTATACTTAATAGCATAATTTGCCTTCCATTGTTTGATGTTTGTGGTTAGTGACCTATATTGTATTAATTTGGTTCTCTCTTTGGTAATAAGCTTGCTGTAATAACTTTTGTGTTGCAGTGTCACTTTTGTATTATCGATTCTTCACTGGATATCCTTGTGCTCTAGGTTAGCTTATGTCAGGCTAAGGTCTAGGATTTGTTTAACCTTGATCCCGGGGGTGTCACAGGTTTTGGTATCAGAGCAGTACAAACCGTAGGAAAACCTTGCTATTGGTCGATGCTGAATCTAGTGTTTGTGAAAACTATTTAAAATGGGAACATTATTTGCGAAAACTCTAGTATGCTTATTTTACTCCTTGTCTGGTATCGCTCTAACTCTAGGTCATCTTATATTGTGTTGATTTGGAAAAGTTTTGATGTTTCTTCTAGTCTTTCAAAGCTTAGGTGCCTTCCGGGCATTTCATTTTTCAACCAGTTGACCAAATGTTGAGTTCTCTAGAGTTGTGTGTGTTGTGAATTCCTTGTTACCCTTTGTTTTACTTCAGCTGAGAGATTCCTTTCCATCATGATCTCTCTATCTTCTGGACTCACAATATTATATTGTAGGTGCCATACTGTTTTGTTCTAGGCTTTGAAGTTTCCTTTTGCCTTGTGTGCCTCATTTTTACTTATTCAGGTACTTCAGAAGTCGTTTCTTCTTTTGGAAGCTACCTCATGATTACTACCTTGTAGTATACGATGTGTCACTCAAATAGTAGTTACTTCTTTCTTGGGTTTTAACCCGTGGACTTGAACCAAAGGTCCAGGATTATACTGGATTCTGATTTTGTGAATCTTATACATGAAGCTAGCCTTTAACCCAAGATATTTTCCATTGACCCCTGTTGTTGATGTATACACATTACCGCAGGATGGCCGGTATTACAATTCTAGCCTTCAAGCACGTGGTTGTTGTCACGATTGAATTGTGACCACTAAGGACTTCCCCTACCACTAGCTATGGCATATGTTCTTTGATGCAACCAAATAGATCACGACAAGAGTACTCCTTGTGAGTCTCACATCTATAATCATGACTCTGCCACACCTCCCCTATGCATTGGTTTTCGGAAGATTGTTAATCTATGCATCCACATCTTGGGAATTCTGCCCTGAGAATGTTCTTTCTCCCTTTGTTGTTTCCAACCTTTGTCTACCAGTTGGTAGCCAAGTAGTAATGCACATTGCTATCTTCTGATGCAAGATACTCTTGTGGTCCGTCAAGAAAAACCATTTTGGAATGTCAGGAGAAACAAAATCCAGTACCTCGTCATTTCTAAGACTAGGTCAAAGTCTTGTAATCCACAGATCAGGAGGCAATGATTAGGTTCTATATGTTCTACCTTAGAGTATCACACTCTTATACACTAAGAGGTTGTGTTGAGTTTCATAACCCTCTTAGTGAAATGATGCTTCTACACATCTTTACCCACCCTTCCTCCGAGCTTTCGCGCTCGAGAATGATGCGTGTGCGTAATAATGTGGCCATTCGAGATTCTTAGCAATGATTATTACCTTGAACTCCAAGGACATTTGTGTCATTCTTAGCATGATTGGTTAACCCTATCATAAAGCAAAAGGATGATCATGCTGACAAGTCTGTCAATCTAGTGCACTCTTTTCAGTCAAAGAGTTAGGATTGTGCCGAGGCTAGCTCTAAGACTATGTCTTCTTGCCTTACCAATCAAGTTTCCTCTCGAACTAAGTGACATCATGGTGGTTCGTGCTATTCTAGATGTCTATATAGAAGTATTGCCATCTTGCTATATGACCGTGTAGTCAAGTTCTTGGGCCAGCAAGTTCTCCAAACCGCACCTTTCTCCAAGGTTCTGTACTGGATACCCTGAAGTAGTTGGTTGAGCTTAAACAACTACTCGGACAAAAGTTCTATCTAACTTAGTTCTTTAGTAAGGGATGTCTAGCGTCACTCGTGCTAAAGAAATATAGTATTTCCTTTGTGGATATGTTATCTTCCCCCGCCTTTGATTTGATTTGGGTTATCATCAAATCAAACTTAGTTCCAAGGACTATATGTTGATGATGTTTCTACTTGTGATGTTTTCACTTGAGTACATCCTCATGTCCTTTGACCAGACCAATACTTTGCCTTGTTCATATGACATATGAGTCCATCTTTATGGAGTGTCTTGATAAGTTTGTTGTTGATCCCATCCACAATATCCTTATCTTCTCCATGTTAGACGAGATTCATATGGAACATTTGGCATCAACATTGCAAAACTTTTAAGAACCGTCTTCAAGTCATTTCGAAGTATGCATTCTGGATGTTAGGAGTGACCTTTTCCAATTCATGAGAAATTGTTGAAAGATGACGCCGTGGATTTGAGTAGAGTTATCTATGATCCAATAAGAACACATGTGTGCTTCGTTGCTAGTACCTTATGTAGGCAAAGTTGTCCTTTGACAAATTGCTAATACATGGGTCTAGAAATCTAGCTTAGTCTTTTAGAGCTTAACCCTGTAGTCCACATATTAAGAATCTAGTAACTTTACCTTTATGGTTAATGTTGCACACCTTCTGTTCAGACAGGTTGAGTCTGAAGTAACATTTCACCTAACCAAAGCTAAATCTCAAGCAACAACGATGGTTGGTGTTCTTCAAGGTTTTAACATAGGTTTCTTTGAAGATCTGGCAAGATTACTGTAATGGTTGATAGAATTAGTCGGAAAGCCTTTTGTCACATTCTCTTGATTCATCAATAACAACCACTCTTAATGATGCTTCTTCTATGATTTATTCTAGGAGTTGTGCTTAAGGTTTCCTTTGTCTCCAAAGTCCGACCTCTACTTGATGTTTACTTTATTGAGCATCAAGGAGAACATTTAAAGTAGTGTTGCTTGTCGTCGGATGGATGACAAGTACGCCATGAGGGGGTCCTCGAGGCATGCAGAAGAGAGGGGTGTGAGATGTATGGTGTTCCGGGACGGTGAGCACACAAGTTTACCCAGGTTCGAATCCACTGGCTTTGGACGGACCCTACTCTTGCTAGCAATCCAGTAATACGGCAGAGCCGGAATATGGGTTACAAGGGTTTTGCCTGTGCGAGTTGAGATTGTAGACTACTAAGGTGTGCCTTAAAGGCTCTCCCTAGGACGACTTATATAGATATCCGGCCTAGGGTTTACAGGAGAGATCTATCCGACTACGACTAAGAGTCGGTTACAAAGTACATCTTAAACTACAAGTAACACTATGGGCCTAAATCGGTAAGTCTTCTGGGCCTTCCCGTAGCCGGATTGGACTCCGTCTTTTCTCCCTGACTGGGCCGCCCGTGAAGCAAAGCTCTAACCCGAAGTAGGCCACCCTGGTCAGTGAGGAACTGTGAGGATACCCGGAAAGTATATCCCCAATAGCAGCCCCCGGAAGTCTCCAAGATCCAAAGTTCGATTTATCATTTTCTAGCTTGATCTTCGTCTTGCAGAATCTTGAAGGGTTCCTAAAACTTCACAACAAAAAATATGATCTGGGTCTTAAAAATAAGTCGGACCTATCAACAGGTTACTCGGATTTTCCAGCTTGATTTCAAACTAAGCCGGAATTTGGTCTCTAACGCCATCTGACACAAGTCATGGTCAAGTCACGTCAGCTGACAGACATCCTGTCAGCACGACCGTTGGTGGGTCCGTGGTTCGCGGAACCGAGGCGTCGTTTTAATGTGTACGCGGAGATCGAGGCGACGTAATCATCACGTGGGTCCTTCCCAGTTCCTTCCACGACGCGTGGCGGTTACACTGTAGCATTTGCACGAATCTTGGCATGGTTAGGTGGATATAAGGGGTGAGGATTCTCCTCCTCCTTTCTTCACCTGTTCCCTTGCCGTTTCCTCTCCTCCAAATCTCCCCCGTGCGCACAGAGCTCCTCTGCTTTCCCCTAAGAACTCCCAGCGCCGCCCATCCTAGGTCACTAGCTTGTCGGATAAATGGCTTCTTCATCCTCTTCCGGTTTGGCGGCAGCGGCGGCGACAGCGGCGACTGAAGCGGCGGCGGAGAAGGAAAGCTTCCGTAGGGTCTCGATCCCTTGCGTGCTCGATGACGAGAAGCTCCACGGCGTGGAGATAGAAGGGGCCCTCCGCACCGACGACTGGTGGAGCGGTTTCAGGGAGACCGTCCCCAACCCGCACGCCGGTGAGCGGGTCCACTTCGGCACCCACCTCGACAGAGGTTTGTCGTTTCCTCCCTCGGAATTCTTTTCCGAGGTGATAGACCATTATAGTGTTCAACTCCACCATCTTCCTCCCAACTCTCTCCTAGAGATGAGCGCCTACACGGCTTTGTGCGAGGGATTTCTCGGCATTAGGCCAAGTCTTACCTTATTCCGGTATTACTTCCATGTCCGGAGAAATTCTATCACTGCCGGTAATCCGTATATTACTGGTACAATTAGTTTTTCACTTAGACGCGAGCGCGCATATCCCAATATCTTATCTAGTGACTCGGTCAAACAGTGGCCAGCCACCTTCTTTTATCACAAGGATATTCCGGCTCCCGGCAAATCCACCGCTTTGCCGGCTTTCATCGACGGAGCTACCACGGCCCAACCGTCTTGGGACGAGGCTCCTCCGGCTCTCAATGACGATCTGATAATCGCTAAGAGGCGGATCGAATATTTGATCAAACACAAAGGACTGAAGGGATCCGACTTGGTCCAATGTTTGGTCTCACGCCGGATCCAACCCCTTCAGTACCAAGGAGACCGACTGATGCATTCCATCACGTCGTCCAAGAAAGATTCCCTCCGCATCAGCCCTAGAGCCTATACCTCGCAAGGTTACATAAGCCAGATTAAATGGCTGATAAGGGAGCGGATCGAGAGGAGGATCCCGGAGGTTTCTCTCGATATGCATACGGCGGAATACCCCGTAGTGCCGGTAAACTTTTAACAATAAACCTTTTTATGTGTTTCAATCTTTAAGTTTATATCACAATACTAATATGTTTTCCTCTTTTCAGCTTGCTGACCTCCCCGAGTTGGAACTTGCTCCACTCGAGGGATATCCTCTAGAGTTTTCTCAGGAGGCGAAACTGGTCCCATTGCCGGACATTGCGCTTAAGAAACGCAAAGCTCCGACAGTGGCCGTCGGCACAAAGGAGGTGCCCATCGTGAAGAGATAACTTTCAACACAATTTCCGCCTTTGTACCTTACTTGAATTTTCTTCCGAGATGTAATGTTTTTGACTTTATTACATTCTCAGAGCTAAGCAGCTCATCAAGGGCAAGGGGAAGGGAACTTCTTCAAAACCCCTGCGACAGACGAAGCTTTCCATGGCTTCTCCTGCCGTGGCTCCTCAGGCTCCTGCCCCCCAACCTTCCGCAACGCCGGTGATCATTCCTTCTCCGGCTGCCGCAGAAGATCTGGCTCCTTCAACGGAGCCTGTGACCCTTGAATCACAAACTGACGTCACCATGAGTGAGTCAGGTATAGATAAGGGTGAACCCTCTTTGGGTAATGATCCCTCGGCAAATATCTTTGCCGAAAACCTTCTCAACAATCCGGGTCTTGCCAAGTTTGGCTTGTCCCGGAAATCTGCGAAAGAGATCCAGCGGCTGGCCAGGCAATGCCTGGAGAAAAGAAATTTTTCTGCCGAAGAAGAAGCACAAGAGGCAGAAGATATCAAGTTCTCTGACCTTCTTGAACAAGTGCGCCTTTGTGACGAGAGGATAAGGACCGGTGAGCTTCCAACAGCGCCAGTGGTCCCTCTGACTCTCGCTGAGAAGGTTGCCGTTGAAGTAAACGCAAGTTTGGATAAACTTACTCGCGAGCACTATGTAAGTCGGAATTCTAACTCTTGTTTTTCCCTCATTTCATATCATATCCTCTAGTCCCCAAGCATGAAGTAGGATATATAATCCGGGTTTATGCTTCCTTAGGATGCCAAAGAATGAACTAGTGTAGCCTCCAAGGCTCGTGCTGATATTAGTAAAAATATTAGCCCGAGTCTTTAGTAGACTTCTGACTTTGGGTATTCTGACTTACAGAAAGTATGTTCCTATAACCAGGATTTGTTGAAAAATATCTGCAATAAGCGGAGAGAGGTCAAGGCTCTCCAACTTAAGAATGCCGAGCTTAAGGTCTCCAAGGATGAGGCCGAAGGTAAACATTCCGAGACTCAAACCTCTGTCTTTCATGTTTTCATAGTCGAATTTTTTCTGAACTGTTGTTCTTTTTGACTTACAGCGCTGGTAAAGCAGTCCTATGCCATGATTGAAGAGGCCGAGAACCTCAAAACTTTGGTGGTGGAGAACAAGGAACTTCACCAAGAGCTGGATAAGCTCAAAGCAGATCATGAGAAGAGCATAGCTCAAGTTCTCGAGTCCTCCTCCATGGCTACTGACGAGCGCGATCGCAAGATTGCCGTTCAAGATCTGAAAATCTCGGACCCTAATAATGAGCTGTGAAGAGAGAAGGACCTTTCTGAGGCGCTCTGGGCTGAACTCCGGAGTCTTTGGGAAGAGAAGACCAAGATTGACGATGTCATCTTCGGTATGTTCCATCTGTCTGACTTGTCCATTTTCTTCGACTTCTTACAATGTCGGATTTTCTTAACCGTTTTGTGTATAGGTCCTCTAAACTTGACGGACTCCACCTCCGCCGAGCCCCACACCCACCGGCTTACCCAAGTCGGTGACCTGCTTCATGACTTCTGCCAATCCCTTGAGGATATTGGCGAAGCTCTCAAGATTCCGGACATGCATAGCATGTCGGATTTTCAGGTGCGGGACAAGGCAAAGGAGATGCCGTAGCTTGTCCAGGATTCGAATATGTCCTACGCGCGATCCGCGGTGCAGAACGCTCTCACCATGGTCATGAGCCACCATGGAAGCATGGAGATATGGCAAGTGACCAGAGGGTATTCTACAGTGGATGAAGACGGACAGGAGCAGGACATCAAGGCTATTATGGACTCCTGTGCCGGATATGGGTGTCACGTGGCTGATTTGACCAGCTATGACACTCCTTTCTTCACCCGCGTGGACACTCCGCCTCCGCCTCCAGAAGAAGCAGAAGTTTCCGACGATGACCGCACTATTTCGGATGTGGACATCTCGGAACGATATCAAGGCGATGTATCCAGCAAGCCGGCAGCTCCTTCTTCTCCCCCTGCATCATATATTGCCAGAAACATTCGTATTATTCTGAAAAAACATGATGGATTTGTAAATATGCAGTACTATAACTTTGCTAGTGCTAAGCTTTTGATCTATTCAGCACTTTTGGCTTTAAATTTTTGTGTGCCTGCAATGTTTACATAAGCACTTGAACTTTTTCACCTACACTTATCGTTTATCTGGCTTTTCGCCTCGTCCCTTTCGTGAGCCGGCTAAACCTTCTGCTCGGAAACTTTGCCGAGCAACGGAGCTCAATTGCTAAACCAGTTTAAACTCGGAAACAAAGCCGGCTTCCAGTACCAACAATTCACTACTCGGAAAATACCCGCATCCGACAATCAGATGAATAACCAAAGTAAAGACTAGAAACTTTAGAGTTATACCCGCGGGTAGAAATTTTAGAATCAGAAATCTAAACCAGAACGAACATGAGCATGAAGTACTTTCAAGCATTCTGGGATTTTCGACTATGACATGATCATTCGGAAATAAGATGGTAAAAACTTCTCAGAACATGAGGCAACCAGAACTTTTATTTCTCACAGAACATGTACATAGATATCATTACAAAGAAGGATAAACTAAGAATAAAAGGGACGTAGCTGAGCAATATTCCATGGTATGTCTAACTCATCCGGATTTGTACTGCCTCCAGCTCTCTTTCTCTTCTTAGTAGCAGGTCTTTCTTTGACTGGCCTCATTGTTAGTTAAGTAGTACGAACCATTGTGCAATACTCGACTAACTAAAAAGGCCCCTTCCCATACTGGGGAAAGTTTGTGCTTTCTTTGTTGCACAAGCCGGAGAACCAAATCGCCTTTATTGAAAGATCTGTTTTGGATTCTCTGGCTATGATACTTGCGTAACTTCTGCTGATAGGCTGTTGATCTCATTTCAGCAACGACACGAACTTCTTCGACTAAGTCGAGATCATTTTGTCAAGAAATCTCGGCATCCTCTTCAATATACGCGGCCACTCTAGGAGAAGTGTGAATCAGATCACTAGGAAGAACTGCTTTTGCGCCATAGACCAAGAAGAAAGGTGTGTATCCGGTTGACCTGTTCAGAGTTGTTCGTAAACTCCATATTACAGAGGGTAATTCCTCTGCCCAAGCCCCCGCAGCACGTCGTAGTGGTGCTTCGAGTCTCGGTTTTAGGCCTTGTAGGATTAAACCATTTGCTCTTTCGACTTGTGCGTTAGCCTGTGGATGTGCGACTAACGCAATGTCAAGCCGGATATTTTGCTCATTGCAGAATTCGGCCAATTCTCCCATAGAGAAGTTACTCCCATTGTCCGTGATAATGCTATGCGGATAACCATACCGGATTATAACATCCTCGACAAATCTTTTAGTTGTTGCTCCATCACAACTAGTGACAGGTTTAGCCTCGATCCATTTGGTGAATTTATCCACCATTACTAAGAGATGAGTAAATCCACTTGGAGCTCGATTAAATGGTCCTACCATATCAAGCCCCTAGACCACAAAAGGCCATGTTATAGGTATTGTTCACAGCTGATCAACCGGAACATGATCTTGTTTGGCGTACTTTTGGCAGCCTTTGCACGTCTTGACTAATCGTTTGGCATCTACCTGAGCTGTAAGCCAGAAAAATCCGTGTCTAAAAGCTTTTGCCACTAAAGATTTGGCAGCAGCGTGGTGACCACACTTGCCTTCGTGGATTTCTCTTAAGATTTCCACTCCTTCTTCCGGAGATACACAGCGCTGAAAAACCCTAGAAACACTCTGTTTATGGAGCTCACCTTTAACAATAGTATAGGCTTTTGCTCGTCGGATAATCTGCCGGCTTAGCACCTCATCTTCGGGTAATTTGCCATCTACCAAATAATCAAGGTAGGGTTGAGTCCAGCTGGGAATTACAGCCAGAACTGCTATCAAAGGTGAGTCGGATTTGGTCGGATATTCCTCATCTACTCCCTTTATTGAGGGAACTTTGAGGTGCTCCAAAAAAGCGCCATCCGGGACCTCTTTCCGCGCAGAACCTATCCGAGATAGTGCATCTGCTTCGTCATTTTCTGCTCGAGGGATGTGTTGAACCTCAAACCCTTCGAATGATTTAGACAAATCATCCACGACAGCTTTATAAGCTGCCATGTGTTTATTTGCATTACAAATATCTGACACTTGTTCAGCAACAAGATCCAAATCTCCATAACACATCAAACGTTGGATGCCAATATCTTTAGCAATCTGGATTCCATGCAGCAGTGCTTCATACTCGGCAATATTATTTGTCGCTGGGAAGTGGATCTGCAACACGTATAGAAGTTTATCTCCTTGGGGTGATTTAAGCACCACGCCAGCCCCCGAGCCCCCTCGAGCCTTAGATCCATCAAAGTAGAGGGTCCAATATTCCGACTTAGGGAGGGTCATATTCTCCTTCGTCTCTGTCCAATCAGCAACAAAGTCAGCAAGGATCTGGGATTTGATTGCTGTCCGAGGTTTATACTCAATATCAAAAGCTGAAAGCTCTATGCCCCATTTGGCGACGCGTCCTGTGGCGTCATTGTTGTTGATTATATCTCTCATGGGAGCTATGCTTACCACGGTAATTGGATGCTCCTAAAAATAATGTCGTAGCTTACGAGATGCTAGAAAAACACCGTAAGCCAACTTTTGATAGTGTGGATACCGCTGTTTGGATTCTGTCAGGACCTCGCTGACAAAGTAAGTCGGACGCTGCACCAGGTGTTCCTGATTTTCCTCCGGTCTCTCCACCACCATAACGATACTGACAACCTTGTTTGTCGCAGCAAGATAGAGAAACATCGGTTCCTGTGGTTCTAGCGCAGCAAGGATAGGAGCAGATGAGAGTACTTTCTTTAGGTCTTGTAGTGCAGCTTCAGCTTCGTCAGTCCAAACAAAATCCTTGGTCTTTTTCAGGAGTTTGTATAATGGTGCGGCTCATTCACCAAGCCGGCTTACAAACCGACTAACTGCAGGAATGCAACAAGTTAGTCTTTCTACGTCCTTCAGGCGAGTTGCCCTGGAAATATTGAGTATAGCCTTGATTTTGTCCCGGTTCACCTCTATACCTCTTTGAGACATGATGAAACATAACAATTTTCTGGCTGGTATTCCAAAGAAACATTTCTTTGGGTTAAGAATGATGTTATATTTTCGTAGATTGGGAATATTTCCTCCAAGTCAGAAATCAATGTTTCCTTCTTTTTGGACATCACCGCAATATCATACACGTATGCATGTACATTGCATCCGAGTTGGTTATGGAGGCAACGCTGCATCGTGCGCTGGTATGTAGCTCCTGCGTTCTTCAGCCCAAAGGGCATCGTAACAAAACAGAAGGTTCCGAAGGGGGTTATGAATGAAGTTTTGACTTTGTCAGATTCCTTCATCTGGATTTGGTGATAACCGGAATATGCGTCGAGAAAACAGAGGAGTTCCGAGCCTGCCGTAGAATCGATAACTTGATCAATTCTAGGCAGAGCGAACGGATCTTTTGGACAAGCCTTGTTCAAGGCAGTATAATCAACACACATCCTTAAATCAGTGGTGTCCTTTTTAGGGACCATTACAGGATTGGCCGACCACTCAGTGTGGATGACCTCTTCTATGAATCCGGCTAACTCGAGTCGTGCTAGTTCCTTAGCTATTGCCTTACGCTTTTCATCGCCGAAACGTCGTAAGGACTATTTGACGGGTTTAGCGTTTGGGTTTACATTTAAAGAGTGCTCGGCAAGTTCCCTAGGTACTCCGGTCATGTCAGATGGCTGCCATGCGAAGATATCTTGATTTGCTTGGAAGAACTTGACGAGCGTGCTTTCCTATGCACTACCTAGGCCTACACCCATCTGCTTGGAGGGGTCATCATCCTTCAACGGCGTCTTCTTCGTCTCTTCTGATGCCTTAAACTCCGGATTTGGCTTTATCACCTTCTTCTTCGTTGCAGGCATCTCGGACGGATCTATGCTCTTCTTGATCTCTCGGTACTCCTGGGCGTGCAGCACGGCTTCAGCAAAGGCGACATTTCCATCCTCACACTCTCGCGCTTTCTTCGGGTCTCCCTGATAGTGATTACGCTGTTGGGACCTGGAATTTTCATCATATTGTAAATGTAACACACACGAGCCATAAAAGCCCAGTAAGCCGGACATCCGAATATAGTGTGGTACGCGCTCTTGAACGGGGCCACTTCGAAGGAAAGTGCCTCCGTCTGATAATTCTTTGGAGTTCCAAAGGTAACATTCAAAGTAATCTCCTCCAGGGAATTAGCTTGTCTTCCTGGGACAATTCCGTGAAAGATCATAGAGCTATGGTTTAGCTGGGTCTCCGAGATCTTCATCCGACATAGCGTTTCGACATAGAGAATATTGATACTGCTGCCACCATCCGTGAGGGTCTTGGAGAAACCATAACCGTCAATAAGTGGATTAATGATTAAGGCGTATTTTCCTCGCCTGTGCAACTTAGGCGGATGATCAGCGCGGTCAAATGTGATTGCCACTTCCGACCAGTCCAAGAATTGAGGGACAGCTGGAACTGTTGCATTGAGCTCATGTAGAACTGCTTTCTTGACCTTTGCTGGTTGAGATCCGAGGAAGGTGACATAAGTGCCTTTCTTGGTCAGAAATTTTTTATTCCCTTCCGGCTTGGGATTTGAAACATCAGCTTCCTCCATGTCAGAATCTTCCTTGGTCTCTTTATCTTTTTTGGGATTCTTCTTTCCCTTCTTCCGCTTAGCTTTGTAGCCCACGGTGTCATCTCTTTTGATGTCGTCATTTAAACGACATTCAGCGGTGGTGTGGGACGAGCCCCCATTGGCGTCTAAGTGATACACACATGGGTTATTGGCAATGTCGGCCCAAGAATAGGTTTTGCCTGGTTGTTGGTCTCCTCTACCTTGTACTCTTGAAGTCCCACGGCCACGCTCGCGGCCTCCGCCACGTCCTCCTTGTCCTCCAGACCCGAAAGTAGCAGTGACCACTGCCGTTTCCTCGTTGAGTTTTTCTTCCGAGGTATTTTTATGCTTCTGAGCTTGTTGCTTTGGTTGTTTTGCCGACTATGGCACAGCTAGGGCATTGACTAAACCCTCTGCATCATCGTCAGCATCTGCATATTTGCTCGCTGTTTCTATCATCTCTCCCAAATCAGTGACCTTGTCACACTTCAAGCGATGGCGCAGTAGACCAATTGGGAGACCTGCAATGAAAGCTTCAATCGCAGTTTGATCATTTACTCCTTCAAAGGAGTTATTGGTGTCGATCCATCGTCCGAGGTAATCCCGGCAAGTTTCTCCGGCCTTCTGGGTGCAATGTTGTAGGTCTCCGACCGTACAGGGCCTCCGGTATGTGCCTTAGAAATTCCGAAAGAATGCACTTTGCATGTCATACCAGTTGTGGATGGTGTTCTCCGGAAGTTCATTAAGCCATGATTGTGCCATCTTCCGCAACATAAGTGGGAGATATCGGGTTGCGACCAGGCTGTTTCTGCCTTTGGCGATGCAGCAAGCTTGGAAGAAATCCTGTAGCAAGGTATCTGGCCGAGCAATGCCGTCGTAGGCTTGGATATGTCTTGAGATAGCAAATACTTCCGGGAATTTTGTAGCTCTGATACGTGGTCCAAAGCACTTTGGGCCCACGTAGATATCATCGTTTTCGTAGCACCGCGCCTCTATGTTGGAATTGATCATGTGCCTTGCGTCGTTCGGGGATAGAGATCGTCACGAATGTCGGCTGTGGTTGTGGTGCCTTGGAACCGGACTTCGGCTTCTGCCACCATCTCCTCCGCCACGTCGTCCTCCTTGTCCTCTGTGAGAGCCATTGTGATGAATTCTTGGTGGAGAGGGTGGGGCAGCTAGATTGTTTCCGGCTGTTCGCCGGCCTCCGTCCGGAGCGTCATTATTCCGATTTCAGGGAGGGTCTTCACTATGACGAGCCCCCTGTCGGCTTGTCCCGGCGTGGTTTCCGTCGTTCCTTCGTCTGTCGTTCCCACTACGGTGAGGCTCAGCCGGATGGCTTGCATGTCTAGGAGGTGGCATTTTTTGATGATCCTCCTCCCGACGTTTCTCTTTATCTTCTCCCCTTCGATCATTTGACTCACGTCAGGGAGGATTCCTCGGATACAGTGCAGCAATGGCCTCTTGTTCGGACCACGCGTGGTGTCTGCGATGTTGTCCTGATGATCCGGTTCTGGAGTAGTTGCCTTCCCGTCGGTCGGAACGGTGATGCTGTTCCAGAACACGCTGGGGCCTTATATCATTCCAAGACGAGTCCGTGTGACATTGGTCGGATTTGGAGACTAGTTTTCCACTTCCGGATTTCGCAGCCATCTGTTGCTCCAGACCCTTGGTGAGTAGCTGGATGCCCAATCAAACCTGTTCTGGGCCTGGGTTGTTTAACAGGATATCTCGAGCTGCGACAGTGTTCTGTACTGGTGTTGGGTACACCAGATCTCCTTTGCTGTCGAGATGAGGCATCCCTGGATCTCCTTCAAAGAGGACCCTGTTTACTTCCGGAAATTTACCGTCACCTGTGTAACATTTCTGTGTCTTCTGATGCAACCGAGACATGTAATCCTTACTTGCCATGCATTTCTTTTCCCCTCGATTGTTTTAGCTTCATCCAGGAGTTGTTGACGACGTGCTTCTAGGGCTTGGGCCCTTTCGTCCAGCTCTTCAGTAGTAAGTTCTACAGCTGTAGGGATAGGTGTGGTTAATGCAGCATCGATGAGTTTACGCGCACCTTCAGTGATCACGTGTCCATCCACCGATTCCTCTTTTTTCGGCTCTTCTCGGATAAGTTCTCTATCCGAGTCTTCCTCATATTCCTCGGCAATCACCTCCTCTATTAGAGGGTCTTTTGTCGGGGTCTTGTTCTTCTTATTTGCCTTCTTGGCAGGGCCGGTAGCAAAGACGACTTTGGGTCTGTTTCCTGGAGTCAAGCTCTGATCGGTACTTTTGGACATCTGAACTTCGGGATTGTCTCCGACTTCCATGTCATCCTGCGCTGTGGGAGAGTGTTCCCCGGATCCTTCATCCATGGATTCTCCTTCCTCTACAGCTTTGGAGTTATACTCCTCTTCATATTCCGCGGAGAACTTTCGGAAATCTGTCGAGTTCATCGATTCATCCGAGGATGCGGGTACGTCGGCGTTTGTTCCAATTGCCTCCAGTACAGAGTCGGTGTTGTCTCCAGCATCGGCAGAGCCGGATCCGGATCCAACGTATCCAACTGCGTTGCGCTCCTCCTAAGGTACCTGCGGCTCTCGCGATCAGCTTCGTCAAAACTTTTGATGGTCTCGAGAATTGCATCTACGCCTGAGTTTTGCATTATCATACGTCGCAGTGTGTACCTTAGGAAAGTCCTGTCTGTCCCGGCGTCATTAGAGCCAGAATCAGTGTCGTTGATATACTCCTCCTGGATTTCGACTTCTGCGGGTGGGTCGATCTGGGATCCGGCCTCTCCAAGGAGATCCTCTCCAGATTCGACTTTGACCGCTAGGTCTTCCTCAGGCTCGGATTTCTCCACTATCTCCACAACTGGTGCGGGCTGGGTGGGATTAGGGTTTTGTGAGATCCGGAACTCTACCGCATCTGCGGACAGAGGGGATCCAGAAGATTCTTCTGCCTCTATCATCACCGCTGGGGTGGGTGGGACAGGTTCAGCGAAACCGATGTAAACATCGATCTCACCAAAAGACATGATTGTGTAGGCAGTCACGGCCTCCTTAGCCGGAATCCAGGTCTCGTTGAGAACGATGGGAGGGACGTCACTGGCGTAGAGGATGCGACCGACGGTGATGGTCTCGCCGATTCCCATTCTTGCAGATTCCGCTCGGAACGCAGATCCGAACCTCACTTGCCCCATGGTGGACGCCAACTGTCGTTGGATGGATGACAAGTACGCCATGAGGGGGTCCTCGAGGCATGCGGAAGAGAGGGGTGTGAGACGTACGGTGTTCCGGGATGGTGAGCACACAAGTTTACACAGGTTTGAATCCGCCGGCTTTGGACGGACCCTCCTCCTGCTAGCAATCCAGTAATACGGCAGAGCCGGAATATGGGTTACAAGGGTTTTGCCTATGCGACTTGAGATTGTAGACTACTAAGGTGTGCCTTAAAGGCTCTCCCTAGGACGGCTTATATAGATATCCGGCCTAGTGTTTACAGGAGCGATCTATCTGGCTACGACTAAGAGTCGGTTACAGAGTACATCTTGAACTACAAGTAACACTATGGGCCTAAATCGGTAAGTCTTCTGGGCCTTCCCGTAGCCGGATTGGACTCCGTCTTTTCTCCCTGACTGGGCCGCCCGTGAAGCAAAGATCTAACCCGAAGTGGGCCACCCTGGTCAGTGAGGAACTGTGAGGATACCCGGAAAGTATATCCCCAACATTGCTAAATGTCTCTCGGTCGATCCTCCAGACCCTCTATGTTGGCAAGCGTCTTGTTGTGCCAAGTATTTAAAGTCTGATAATGAAGTTTCCTTTATCTCGTGTCATCAGGAATCTTCTTACTTAATCATCTTGGTGATGTAAAGTGATATCACGATCTTTGGCAAATATTATGATAAATCTGGATGAATAAAGAGTTTCCTTTGTTTCTAAATCATGTTCAAGAGCGACTACGATTTTGGTAATCAAAAGTTTATTTTGTTACATGTTCCTTGTGACTCTTATGAGTCATCTCCACAAAACACCTTTCTATCTTGGCCATCTATTGAATGAAAGAGTGACCTTCTGTTTCAAAAATAGTTCAACAGCTTGGTTATACATATCTCTGTAACCTAAAATCTCTACTTAAGACATTTAGTAGAGGTTCATCTCTCGAAGTTTGTGGTCATGTTCTTTTTGTTGGAAGCTCTCCCTTTTAGAAGGTTAAAATATTCTGAAGCTCCATGGTCTCAATCCTTATGAAGACCAGCTATCCGTAAACTTGAATCGTCTCCTCTTATTTCCTCCATTACCTTGGCATGTTTCATGTCATCATCTCAGAGTCGTTTCTGAACACTCCTTCGTGAGTTGACCATGAGATACTCAGTGTGTTTTTTAGCGTGTTTCCCTCTTATACTTAGAGTGGCCCTGTCTTCTTCTTCCTTCCTACCTTTGGAATCCCGGGTCGAGATTCTCATAAGGGGGATAAAGCTGTAACAACCCTAGTTTTATTAGTCTCTAATTAGGGTTTGATTGTGCATCATAAGCATCATGTATATTGCTAAGAAAAAATAATGCAAAGAACAACAAAGTAAAACCGTAAACCCCATTTCTGTCTCTCTTCGAAAACAATTCAAAAGGTTTTGAGTATTTTGAAAACCCAAAAATATTTGGAGCCCAAATTGACTACAAGGACCCTAAGTGTTTTGCATTATTTTATAAACTCTCTGGTATTTTTGAAATAATCTAAAATAGGTTTGAAATGGATTTGCAAAGTGGAAAAGGGAAAATAGAAATTGAAAAGGGTTTTTAGAGGAAAAAATAGCCAGACAACCCCAGGTCAGGCCATTGCTTCCACCTAGCTAGATACCGCCCGTGCACCACAACCCTCAACCCAATAGCAGCCCAGCGAGGCCTAGCCCAGCTTACCCCTTCGTCTGACGTCTTCCTCCTGAGCTAAGTAGCTGCCTAGCAAGTCCACCGCCGTTCACCGCCACTACGAAGCGCGCAAGTGCAAAGATGGTCGCTGCCACCCCATGAGTTGCTGATAAGGTTGCCCGGGATCTCCCTCGTCTTCATCCTCTCCCCATTCTTCCCCCAAGTCTCTCCCTCTCCGAGCTAGCCCGAAACCCTAGACCACCGCCAATTGTCGTCTCGGGCCTCCCCATGTCTTGCCGACATGCTCTAGAGCTGTGCCTCGCCCTCCTATACTTCCTCGCCAAAGGAATCGATATCAAGGAGGGGAGCCCCCAGTCGACACTAATGACAACGTCTTCTCCGTCTCCATCCGCTGGTTGCGGTCGCCATTGACGATGTCCTGGACCTCGCCCGACCATGCAAACCACCTCGAAGCCCTTCTGGTGAGATTAAGGTGCGCAAGAACCCCTCCATGCCTCCCCTCTCTCTAGCTCGCCCTAGAACTGAGCACCATCGCCGGCCGCTGTAGTACACCATTGTCGACATGCCTCCCATGACCTATTCTATCTCCAACGACACAACTACCATTAGGCTGCCCATGTCACGCTACATCGATCCATCACACTTGCGTGTCCCCGCTCACCCCCAAACGCCATCACCGTTGTCGACCTAGGGAGAGCCCCACCGGCTAACGTCACCATGACGTTGTCCTGATGTCAGCACACGCGGGTTTGACCAGTCAAACCCCGGTCCGGGTCCCGCATGTCACGTGACTGCTGATGTGGCCTTGGGCCCATCTGTCGGTCACTTGGGCTAGCTATAGCCCTAGTGTAAAATGTTTTAGCAAGTTTGTTTAATTTCAGAAAAATGTATTAAATGTGATTAATTCAATAACTATCTTTTAAGTCCGAAAAATATGTATAATATATCAAAATGTTCAGAAAAATGAGATCTATCTTATAGCATAAAAATCATGCATTATTCAACAACTTTACTTGCAGGTTTAATTATAAGAACAAATTACCCCCTCACAGGTGATTCTGGGGTTCCTCCTTTATTAGGGTTTGTAACCTTGGACCATGTTTAAAATGTTTAATTATGTATTAGGGTTTCATTCAGTACCCTTTAACATGTCATGTCATCATTCTTGCTTGAGCATTGCATCGATGCCATGTGATGATTGTTTCTCTTTCTTTATGGTGTTTGGTTCTTCCTCGGTAGTATATGATATCGAGTTTGAGATCGAAGATCGATATCAACACCTTCGAAGATCAAAGACTAATACTTGACCAACTGTAACCAAGTCAAGTACAAGATATATAAAACTCTACTTATTGGTTATAAACGGGCAAAGGTATGCATAGCCCCACCATGATATAATCCTATGCTTTCAAAGTATTCAATTCTTGCCATGATCCATACGATTCTTGATGACTACAAGTGCACAGATCATTTGTAGCTAGTTTCGAAATAAAGATATCGATCCCATAGGGAGCAGTAGGAGAAAGACTAAAATGCTTTTAACTAAAACTAAATGAAGTACTTAAGGAATAACTTTAAGATGCAAGAAAAGTAGAGTTGTTTTGGGGTTTTTGGTTGAATGAAGCAATTTAAAGTAAAGTAAAACTTAATGCAGAAAGTAAGAATCGCGTGTGTAAAAGATCTTGGAACTACAATAGGGAAAAAGGCATTCTCAGGGAGTGGTGGATACACCACTAGCAATTTAGACTAAGCAATCAAGATTATTATAACAAAAATTCTCATGATATATATGTATGTGGGAGGAGCTCCATATATGGACAAATAGGCAGCAACCACTGCTCACATCATCCTTCATAACCACAGCTAACGGATAAACAACATCAATCGTATTATCCTGCTATTAAGGGATTTCTCCCGTGGCATGGACATGGCTTTATGAGTTCTCCTTGATTCCCCAAGTTAGTACGTAAAGAATGACAGTAGCTTTATAGTCACAGTAAGTGATATCATCCCTCTGTCTACCAACAAGTAATCCCCTTCATCGAGTCCCCAAGAGTCAAATATTAATGAGGTGCAAAACTCCCAACATCAAGATGAAGACAATTAACCCATACACATATTGATGTATAACATAATACTCTTTATCTCATCTTAATCATATACTAGGGTTTCTCCATCTCCCCAAGAACTAAAGATCTACTTAGACATGGAGGAAATCAACATCATGGCAATGGTAATAGAAGCAATTGTAAATGAATAGTTCTTGTATAAATCCATCTTGAGTGCAGAAATTACAACAAGATCTAGATTGGATCAAGATGGGATAGATGGAGATGATGGTGGTGAAGCAGTTGATGAAGATGAAGATCGATTCCTTGGCCTCCTAGATCTATGTAGGGTGAAGATGGATCCCATGGGCAAGTTCCCCCTCCAGATGCCTTCTGGGGGTGAGGTTTCGGAGATTTCTGGGTGTTTTGTATATCGTCTCTCTGATCCAGTTGCACGGGGTGAAACTATTTGAGGAGGCGGAGGCAGTGCCAACTATACGACCAGAACTATACGGCCGAAAAATTTATTCTTGCCGTATACTTGGTCGTTGAACCGTCTGTATGTCTCGATCGCTTCGGGTTTTCTTCTGGTATTATTGATATTTCCCAGATACGCGATTTACGTTGTTTTTGACTCCTTTTCTCCCTAATACAACTGCTCCAAGAATTGTGACCATTATATCCATCATCTGTCTTGATCCTGGTGAAAATAGACATAAAATGTGCGCACGAACGCTATAAAATACCAAGATCCTATATCTATAGTGCAAAATAATAATATAAAACATGACGCAAATATGCACTCATCAACTTCCCCAAGCTTAGACTCTTGCTCGTCCCGAGCAAGTTTTAGCTTAATGGATGTGATCCTCATATTCCTGAAGCTGAGTCGATAAAATAAATGAGGCAGTTGCAGCATGTGTTTATCATATATGATATATGGGAATAAGTTCATGAATAGTACCTTACTCGAACCATCTAAATAGTAAATAGCAGGCTTCCACACCTTAGTGATTAACAGTTCACAAAAGATGAATTTCAGCATGATGTAAAAGTATCCGGTTGAACAGAATGAGTTAGCGAGGTAGTCCCAAGTGTTTTTTTGATTAACATATTCACTTGGGATTTAAAATCTCAAACGCTTCTTTGTCATACTACAATATAGTGGTGTATGCCTATTTTCTCTTTGCACATTCGCTCTTTTTCTTCTTTCTTTTCTTCTCTTTTGTATATATGGTCACACTTTTGTTTAAGTGATGTGCAAAGGAGCTAGCCATACATTCCACTTCATGTAGGAATTCAAAGTTTAACGATATCAATTACCAAATTACAATTGTATATGAAGCATCTTTATGACTTGAATATTCTACCTCGACTTGTTCTCACTCTATTTTGATAGCACTTTTAATTTCTATTTATTCAAGGTTTCTTTCTCAACTCGACTAATCAAATTATTTTTACTTTTGTAAATCAAACCCTGAACTTACAACATGTCGATTTAAATTATCTTTATATGCTCCATTAATACCAATGGTGTGGAAGACTATTATTTCTATCATCAAGTGCAAGTAAAATTATATTCAAGCCATTCATATATCCAATAAGACAAACACAAACTCATTAATGCTCCATATATAATAATATACTCGGAATTTCACAAATGGGATTGACTATTCCTTAAGGGAATTCAATTGATTGAAAACTTTATTTCTAAACTCGAACTAATGCAAGACTAAAATATAATATAAAACTTATAAGATAGATTACAAGGTCTTAAATATCTCCTCAAGCTTGGAATCAAGCCAGGCAGGATCAAATAACTCCTTGTTGGTATCTATGTCTAAACTCGAATCAAGCCTTCTTCCTCTGTGTCGCAAACTTTAGCCATGCTTGCGAGGCGAATGCTGAGCTCGGCCACGTCGTATTGAAGCTTCAAAATTTTATTCTAAAGAAATTTCTTCTCATCTGTCAACTCAAAAATAGTTTTAATCAAGAAACCAACTCTACCATCGATGTCATTGACCTTTTTCTAAAGGTCTCTTCTCATCATCCAGTAGTAGTCAATCCCTTCTCCAATTGTTTCGACACATGCTTTCGAAGCTTTTTCCAACTCATAGATCTTATCATGAATCTCATCTTGCCGCACCTTCTTAGGCTTAAGAGGCGACGAACCCAGAGGAGGTTTATAATAGGATCCTATGTTGTGACGATAGGGATTAGGGAGATACTCATAGTTTCTCTTTCCCCACTCCACTTGCCTCATCATCCCCATCCTTTACGGGAACATGTCCTCCCAATTTGGGGGAGGCTTGATCTTCGGGCTGGATGATGACGATGATACTTTAGGTTCTACTTTTTTGATCCTTTTCACGGGCTTCTCTTCTCTCTTCCTCCAGATCTTGATGACATGCAAGGGTTGCATGGCTTCACTACACGGATATTGTTAGAAGGGGCTTGTATAGGTATGGCGAGGATTTTTCGAGGCTGGAGGATGTAGCTCTGCGAAAACTTAATGAAAAAGATTAGATGCAATCATCTTTAAAAGGGGAGGTCGAAAACCCTAGCCGCCATTCGTAACGAGCAACTATACGGGCGTTGCCCATATAGATCCCGTCATATAGTTATGAACCGACTATAGAATTCCTTCTATGCTGGAACCAACTATATGGCTAGAACTATATGGGCGGGAATTTTTATTCCCGCTGTATAGTTGGTCGTTAAACCTTCAGTACTTCTAATAAAAAAATTGGAGATGGGTTGATAACTATATGATGACAACTATATGGCCGGAAATTTTATTCCCGCCGTATAGTTGGTCGTTAAACTATCAGTATCCTAGAAAATAATTTTGACGAAGGCATTGATATCTATATGACGATAACTATACAGCCGGAATTTTTATTCCTACTGTATAGTTGGTCGTTAAACCTTCTGTACCTTTCGTAAAGGGAAAAGGTGATGTTGAAGCACCTATACGACCGCAACTATACGACCGGAATTTTTATTCCCGCCATATATTTGGTCGTTAAACCTTCTGGATACACCAAAAATTACCTGCTTCTCCAAGAATTCTTTATTGATCTAAAACTTAGTGAAATATCAAGTTTTGACATAAAAATGATAGCTTAACTTTGCGACCAATATTGGCATTATCAATCTTCTTTTTATTTGCTAGAGCTTTAACACAAGCTCAACTAAAACTTAATTGAAAATTTAAAAAGTTACTCAAACCTTTATTTCGGATGGGTTGCCTCCCATGAAGGGATCTTTTATGGTCAATAGCTTGACCATAGTTTTGCTCATTTTTTCTCGATTCTATCCTTCTTGTAGTTGCCATCCCTTGTATATTTTTGCTTAATCACCTCTTCTGGGGTGACCACTTGTATGGTGACTGCACTTATATCTTCTTTTGCTCGATAATGCTTCAAGCATTGTCTGTTTACCACCCATGAAAGAGAGGGTGTTTTTCCCTGGAGCTTCACTACTCCTGATGAATAAGCTTCTTCAACTATATAGGGACCTTCCCACTTTGATCTGAGCTTTCCTGGAAACAACTTAAGATGGGAGTTATAGAGAAACACCTTGTCTCCACTTTTAAAGGTCTTATTTTCTATTTTTCTATCATGCCATCTTTTTACTTTTTCTTTAAACAATCTAGCATTCTCATAAGCCTCACTTCTAAACTCATTTAAAGCATGAATATCTAATAAACGTTTTTCTCCTGCTGCTTTAAGATCATAGTTTAGGTTCTTGATTGCCCAAAAAGCTTTGTGTTCCAATTCTAAAGGTAAATGTCATGCCTTACCGTACACCATATTATAAGGTGTCATACCCATTGGATTTTTAAATGCAGTACGGTATGCCCATAGAGTGTCATTTAACTTGTATGACCAATCATTTCTTGATTTGTCCACCATCTTCTCGAGTATGGTCTTTAGTTCTCTATTGGAGAGTTCCACTTGACCACTCGTTTGAGGATGATATGGTGAAGCAACACGATGAGTTACTCCATATTTGCTGAGGATTTTCCTGAAAGTTCCTTTCATAAGATACTTTAAGATCACCAAACCCTAAGCAAGAATACACGAGGGATACGATCTCTAGCCACTAGGTGATCATCTAAAACCCTTAGCTAGATCAATTTTGAAGAGATCCATTCTAGAAGTTTCCAAGTCCATGAAGACCGATATCAAGCATGGATCTATTCTACCCAATCTACACCTCAACATCATCCACTTGATGATGCTATGGTACCTTGCAACCAATCAGAAACTTCCCCTCTTATATTCTAGTCAAATCCCCAAATCTGCCAAAATTTGACTAAGTCTGGAAACTGTTTCAACATCACTTCTTTGAATGCCTATCTTTCTCAACCCTTGTGCATTTTTGGAAATGCACTTGAACTATCTTGTAGACCATACTACGGAATACCAAGTCCCACTATTTCCCTTGGCTAGACCATCCCCTAACCCACTCGTTCTTGATAGTTTTGCATTCAAGAAATTAATATTTTCTGGAAATCTTATCAACTAGCCTACTTGGTCTGAAGCTCACACCTTCATCCTATCTTCTTTGGACCAACTCCTTGCATTATTGTGTTCTACTCATAAAGGTCTATCAATCCCTACTTCACTTGTTCCAAATGGACCCTTGTGCTTCAAAAACCCACAAGGTTTTGAAGGCTATTTGATAATCAGCTTTGGCACCCTTATTTTATTCAAAGTTTGAAACCAATTCCTAGTGCACTCAAGCATGATCAAGCTCAACTTCTTGTACCATGGTGATCTACTCAACTTGTTCTATCCATCCATATACCCCATGACCCAAGGGGAGCTCTGAGCTCCAAGATCCAACAAGATTTTGAAGACAATAAAATAACATCACCCTAGATCCTTAATCTCATGTTTTCCACAAAAATCAGCTTTGACTCTCTACACACAAGGTTGAAAATGCTAGATACCCCTTGTTTACATCATCTACCTTGGATATAAATATTTCTCAAATAATTTCAATAATTTTTTTGGCCGAAAAGCAATTAAATCCTTTCTCTTACAAAAATCACAAAACCACCTCAATAAAGGAAAGATCTCTTTTCTCCAAAACACTTTAACAACTTAAGGCACAATTGAGGCCCATATATCATACACTATCTTCCCACTGCAAAAATAAATAATTTTGAAGAGTTTTAATAATTCTTTTTTCCCATTTTCTTAAAAGGCAGAAACAAGAAATAATTGTTTAAAAATAATTTCCCTTCTAAATAAATTCCTAGAAAATTCCCCAATGTGTGATATGGTATTTAGGACCATCTCACATCAAAAACCAACCTTTTCCAATGTAAAATTTTCAAATGAGCGTCTAGAACACATTTCAGCACTTTTTGCTTAAATGATTATAAGTGGACATTAAATCCTTAGAAAAATCTAAAATAAATCATAGGGAAGTATCTTGACCTTACCTATCTATCCAAACCATCAGCTCATTATGAAAGGATCAAAACCCAAGAGTTTCTGCATAATCTCTCATTATAGAATATTTGATCATAACCCAGAATCATTAATCAAACCACATTAAACCCTCATCAAATCATGGCTAGCACTTATCCATAGAAACCACACCCCTCTGGTCATCACCACTATAGCAGGGCACTGTAGCCACCTTATTCCTCTTTGTCTTTTGTGCTTTTCCATGAAGGAGACATAGGCTAAGGTCATTTCCTCCCTTCTTTAACTCTCTTGCAATAGCTCCCTTCTCCCTATCACTTTATGCACGACCAGAGCCATCTCTCTCACCTCCCCACCACCCCTGACAGCCAATAGGAGGGTCATGGACCAGCCCTAGCAATGGATGCACTTGGTGCATCATACACCCCTCCTCTTCGGGATAAAAGAGGCCAAAGGCCAGGAAGCCCTCCTCTCTGCCTCATTTCACCTCCCTACCCTCCACTTACCTCGCCCTGAGCTCCAAAACTCATCCTCCAGCTCCCCATCGCTATGCAGAAGAAGAGGAAGCTCTCTCGGGCTCAACCTTGTTCGCAAGCATGTAGTCGTACCTGACCACCCTAGGGCCTATATCGCCTCTCATTTCCACTCCACAACTCCTCAGAGTCATCCCCAGATCTCCAGCCATCTCCCCTGCTTTCCTTCGCCCAGCACAAGGAGCTTCGAGCTCGGGAATCTACAAGGAAGAAGGAGACCGTATACCCTAGATACTGCCCCTTTCCCTCTCGTTTTTATTCTGGCATGAACCCCTCTTCAAGCCGCATCTAACCCTACTTCCTCTGTCGACATGCAGGCGCCCCTGGACACGGTTCCGGCAAGCACCGAAGTGTAACATCCCAAAACTTTAATCCAAGGCTATTAAGATCCAAGTCATCTAAATTAGGGTTAACAAAAACTTTTTCAATTAAAATTAATAAAGCATTCATATGTGTGTGCATTTAAATAGGAGTTGTTTTGAATTACCATGATTAAGTGATCCATTGCTTGTAAAATGAGTCTTAGGTGAAATAAACAGCATCTAGATCATTCCCAAACAAATCACAAAAAAACAAATCAAAATGAATAAAATAACCAAATGGTCATTTATGCCATTTTAATCAACATGCCTACTTTGGCTATTCCTAGGACTCAATTCTTAACAGAGACAAATGTGGATCTTTGCACCCCTTTCTAGTACATGTAATGATGTACTAAGGCCCACTTTGTGATCTTCCAGAAACTTTCAAACACTAATTTTAAATGGCATTTGAAATTTGAATGTAGTTCATATGGGAAGATCACACTTATTCAAAAACCACTCAAATGAGTTCCATTTTCAAAACCCAAGCAACCACAGAGGCTTAAGCATGTGTATAGCAAACCCACCAAAATTCATTCAAAAATTTCAAACTTGAGTTCATGCGGCCATTGTGTCGAATACTTGGCAGGCAGAATCAAAATGTCCTAACTTATACTGTTTTTGATCAAATTTGGTCGAGCCATTTGAACCGAATTCAAGCCCCTTGTCTCCCCCAGACCCAACTAGACCAAAACCCACCCTAGTTCTAGCCCCTGGCGCCAGTACAACGCAACCCCGCCGCCATGCTCACCGGCCAACATTGCCAATGCAGCAACAGACCGCCAGCCCCTCTCTGCTGCTCCAGGAAGATAGGCACCACCCTACCGCCACCCACGGTCCACCCCACGCTCACTGCCAGCCCCTAGACCACCGAGGAACCACCACGCACTAAGTCTCTGCGTGCAGCCAGAGCACCAATGCCGCCCAAGATGCCACATCGCGCCTCGACCTAATCCATCTCCGCTCGGCCGACCCAGCTCCGCCAGACATGGTCGTGCACCGCCGCGCGACCCACAGTCGTCGTGCACCGCGTCGAGCACCGCCTCTGTCTCCCAGAGCGTGGGACGCTCCTGACCAAACGCCACCGCCCCTAGCCGCGCATTTACGCCGTAGAGCACCGCCATGAGGCAGGCCACCGTCCCCTACCTCAGGCCACACCACTAGCCCGCTGTGCAGCCCTCGCCGGAGTCGCCCGCCCATCCCTTTCGGTCGCCTCGTTGAGCTATAAATAGAGGCCACCCCCATCCTTATTCTGCACACCACTCACCTCCCCTCTCGCCACTGATCAGTCCCCACTTCTTCATGGAGCCGCTCGAGCTAGTAGTCGCCAGAATTCCACCGGAGCTGGCCGCTTCTGGAGGAGAAGGGCCCCGCTGATTGCGACCACCCCAGGAGCTGTCGCGACCACCCCTGACCTTGCCGTCGTCCACCAGTTCGTTTGCCCGCCTCGCCATCGTCGCTGGAGCCCTGGTACGCCCCTTGAGCACCCCCACCGAGCCGCTAGGGTTAGACCTCGGCGGCGACCTGTCTGTCGGCAACGACGAGCCCCAGCCGTAGATCCTAGTTCTAATCTAACGGCCCACATCGCCTGCATTGGCGTGTAGAGTCGGTGGACCTTGTCACTGTGCCCTGCATGAAGTGCAACTGGGCCGGCCCGTTTACCTTCCCGCGTGACCCATTAATTCAAATTAGGATTTTTTTTTCTATTTTAGTTTGAACTTATTACTGTCCCCTAGTTTGAAAATCAATTTAGAGAGACCTACTAGTCCAAATGGAGTGATTCCAATTTTGTTAGAAAGCTACTGAAAAGATCTACCCAAGACCGTTGGATTTAACTCAATTAGAGTTAGAGATCTCTCCTAGTAAAAATAACAAGACAGAAGCTTTTGCACTTTCAAACATTTTTATAAAATCAACCATGATAGCTTTTGAGTTGATTCCAACTCTCAAAAATCACATTTAACCATACCAATCTGAATATGTAATAATATTAGGGTTTACATGCAGTGACTTTGGAGTAGTACCAAAATAATGCTATATAGGCATTTCTAGTCACTTTAAATCACTAAATAATGAACTTAAACCAAAGTAATTATGAACCGACCCTTAAATTACATTACCATATGTTAGAATATGTGGTGATGACATGTGTCCACATGATCCCATATTTTAAGTGGTGAATATTAAATCTTAGTTAATTTTCAATGAGTAGAAATTACTTTTCTTAAATAAAAAGAATAAAACTAGTTAATAAAACTTGTGATGCTTGTGATGATAATAGATCATCAAATGTGTGCCTTAGAGTGCTAATTAGACTAGTTAAGTATTGTTTGGTGATTGTGTACTCCGTATGTATTTATAGATGATAGTACCGACCAAGCTTTCGAGGAGGAGGAGTTCTATCAAGAGGAGGAAGAAAACTTCAACCACTGCACCAACCAAGGCAAGCTATTGTTAGCAAGCTAGAATTAAGCTAGAGAAAATAAGCAAGATGCATTAGGCATGCTTTGGTTATACCACTTTAACTATTACTTACCCCAGGTATTATTTTCCAAGCTTTACTTCCTTTACTTAACCAAAGTCCCTTACTTGTTTTGAAGGTAGCATAAAGAGTATAAAACTTGACCTATTTAGATAACTTTAGATGTCGATCTATGGCATGAGATTGATCCCATCTTTCCACCTTAGTGAACACTCTTAACTTAGTAGTTTAGAGTTAGATAAAAACTTGAGTCACTTTAGATGGGAACACTTGGTGAAAATGAATTGTGAAAACCTTAGAATGATGAGTCATTCTATTGAAATGTTTTGACATGTGTTGAGAAACACAAATGGTTTAGGATGATGAAAATGTTGAGGCATGAGCCTTGACCCTTTTACACAACTGATGGTTGGATTCGGATGAGATACCATTCCAAATTTACCATACAACCACAATACCTGAATTGGGTAAGGCTTAGATGGAAGTTTATATGCACTAGTATTAGTTCCCTCGCGGCAGAGGTTTGAGCTGAGGCTACCTCTCAATGTTGTCCACCTATGCAGTGCCCAAGATGACAGATGGTCAGGGTTGGGAGGCCATGCTCATAGGAGAGTTGCTTACACTAGGGTGTGTAAAGGAAAGGTTATGTTTGATTATCTGCATACTAAGTATGATGATTCAGGGTTATCCCTGACAGATGTATCGAATCTTGTGGTGAAAGTTTACCACCTCTACTGAGTTTCAAACTATTCGAATAGCTGCGTCCGCGGTTATGGACAGTTGGAGTGGCCATACTGTTTCGTTGTCAGATGTTTTCAAAATAACTTATGAGATGAATGATGAATCTTGACTTGACCACAACAGGGTTGTGACTATGACACTAGCTTCCCAAATTAAGTGATTCTAGAACTTTATTTTATCTTTCTTTGCTTCTGAACTCAGCTTAGGTTTCAAACTTAACTTTATAGTTAAAACTAGAGTTAGCACTTTACTTAGAACTATACTACTTGTTAGTGGTAGTTTGTGAGTACTTAAATAGTACTCATGGCTTTTGTCCCTGGCTATTCTCATGGCCATACTATGAAGGAGATTACCAAGATGATGGCCAGCAGGACGGCTATGATAACTAGGACTATCTGCCTTCGTCACCATTGCATGTGCCCCTGAATATGGACCCCACCGCTATGCTTATCTTTTATTTCCGCTGCTTGTTGTATTAAGGATCATGAGATCCTTATTTGTGTAAGACCTTATGTATGGTTTGTAATGGATGATGTACTGTGATATCCAATCTGTTATGTCTCGCAAAAATGGTAATCCTGGGATTGCGAGGAATGACATAACAGGCATCTGGGATTAAAAATCCGGGTGTTGACAAGTTGGTATTAGAGCCATCCTGACCATAGGAGACCCTAGTTAGAATGGACGTCCGAACAAAAAAACTTAGTTTCAAAACCAAAGTGAGTATTTATGAAAAAACTATTTCCTCTCTTATCCTTGGGAATTCATTCTTTCTCAAAAATTCATGTTCCTCAATTTCTTACATTACTACTTAAAATTTGACACACTTGATCACTTCACTAATTTCCTCATCCTTAATTCTTGTAGATGGAGACTCAGTTCAGCAAGTTCTACCAGTTGGGAAACGGAGGTCAGCTGATCTTTGAGAGGGATCTGGATTCACTGTCTGAGTTACTGGGACGCCCGCATCCAGAGTTTCTTGGAGCTCAACTTCCAGGACCCCCAGGAGGAGATTTGCAGTGGCTAGTCACCGCTGATCTTAGAGGAAGCATCAAAGCACCAATGTCCGGGATAATCCAGTTCTCCGTGAGAGAGAACAACTGGCTAGATGGATTAGCCAGGGCAATGCATGAAGCTCTCGCACGTTTATGTGCCCTTAGTGTCAACCAACTCCAGGGAACCCGTTTTGCTCACTATGCAAGACGTGACTTCATGGGAATGCCAATGGAGATGCCAAGTCACCCAGCGCTGAAGCGTCAAGTGGAGAACCTTGACTTCCTTCTGTACGATCGCCAGAAGGAATTGGACAATGCTAAGGAGTTAGCCAACCACAATCGTGCCATTACCGCCCAGAAGGCCCAGACTTTCTCACTGCTTGTCAAGGACCGTCAGTCTCTTTGCCTCCAGCGCGAAAAGAAGGATCGCACCATCGCCCATCTTCGCAAGAAGGTGGCCGACCACGAGAAGACCGCCAAGGAGCAACAAGCTCAGCTTGCAGCAAAGGAGGAAGAAGAGGACGGTGAAGACATCCAGGGAGACATGGATTCTTACCTCAGCAATGATGATGACTTTCTGGAGGAGGATGCTATGGACTTCTACACTAACGATGAGGACTCCGACTTCATCGACGATGAGTAGATGCACTAGAGCACTATCGTAAAATGAGATGTATCGGTCCCACTGTATTGTAGCTTGCAGAATGGTTCTTCAAACCATCTGTTTTCCTTTGTTGTTGTGGTGTGTGTTTCTATCGTGTGCTTGTTTGCATGAATGAAATGAAGTTAGTTGCAAAACCTGAGTCAAACTCAAAGTTTTAGTCTTGAAACCAAAACCATGAACCTTAGAACTTTCCCTCTTACCCCGTTATCTACCTCAATCTTCAGATGACTCGTGGAAACCAAGGAGGGAGCAGCTCATCGCAAGACCCAATGCTGCAGATCTTGCAGAATCTCATCGCAGACCGAGAAGCAAGCAGGGCAGAACACCAAGCAAATCTAGCAACATTGCAACAGATCGCCCAGATGGCTCTCAACAACCAAGGGCATGGAAATCAGGATCACCATGGATCCAAACTCAAAAACTTTCAGAATACCAATCCCCTAATCTTTAACCAAGATGAAAACCCACTGGATGCTGATGACTGTTACAGACAATGGAAAACAACTTAGAAGTAGCAGGAGTTGATGACAACGAGAAAGTTCACCTCGCCACCCACTATCTGGCGGGAGATGCAAGAGCTTGGTGGACTAGTATCCATAATATGAACCATGGTCAAGTGATGACATGGGAAGCTTTCAAAACCAAGTTCAGCCACACCCACGTGCCGCAAGGTCTAGTCACCAGACTAAGAGATGAGTTTCACGACTTGAAGCAAGGTAGAATGACTGTGGTGGAATACCGTGACAGATTAATGTCGCTTGCAAGGTATGCCCCTGATGAAATCAACACAGAGGTCAAGAAGAAGGAGAGATTCCTGAACGGACTGCATGATGAGATGCAGACTATCCTCGTCAACATCCGTTTCGAGGATCTCGAAGATCTAGTCGACTCTGCCATTCAGATGGAAGGGAAGATTAATCAGGCAAACGACAACCACAAACATTGTATGATGCAGCAATCTGGATCCAGCAGTCACCAGAAGTACCATCCCAACCCCTCACCAGGATATGCACCAAGGAACAACTCACCCCCCAATGTCTCGCCCAAACTACCCCAACCGTAGCGGAGGCAATGTGAAGTCCGGAGGAAATAATCACAACTCTGGCAACACCAACAATTTCAACCATGTCCCTCCCAAAAGCAACAACAACAACAACACTGCACCCAGAACTGGCAGCAATGTTGTGCCCATCACAGCAAAGGACAAGTCCCAGATCACCTGTTTCGAGTGTGGAGTAAAGGGCCACTATTCCAATGAGTGTCCCAAGAAGACTGTCACCACTGCCAATGTGAATGCCCCAGCTCAACAGCAGCGTCGTGCTCAACCAGGGAGAAGATTTGCCCCAGGGAACCCTCACAACCGCAACGGCCGTCTCTTCCACATGAACGCCGAAGAAGCCTAGGAAGCGCCAGATGTAGTGTTGGGTATGTTTTTTATCAACTCAGTTTTAGCAAGAGTATTGTTTGATTCAGGAGCATCGCATTCATTTGTCACCGAAGAATTTGCATGCACTAGTAAGATTCACCCAACCAACTTGAAGCATGTCATGATAGTTCAAATCCCCGGATCAACTACAAAAGCTAGAAAAATTTGCAAAGCTGTGCCTATCAGAATACATGGGATAGATTTTTATGCCAACCTAATTGTACTTGGAACCAAAGGATTGGAAGTAGTACTAGGTATGGACTGGATGTCAAGGCATAAAGGAATGATAGACTGTGCTAAGAAAGCCATCACCATGACCAGTAATTCTGGAATAATAGTAGAGCATATATCTGAAACCTTACCCCATCAATTCAAGTGCAACAAGAGTCTAGCCCTACCCACCATAGACCAAGTCAGAGTAGTCTGTGAATACCCCGACGTATTCCCAAATGAATTGCCAGGTATGCCCCCGGATAGGGATATTGAGTTCATTATCGAACTAATCCCCGGAACCGGACCCATAGCCCAGAGACCCTATAGCATGAACCCCTTAGAGTTAGTGGAACTGAAGAAGCAGTTAGATGCCATGTTAGCAACATGCTTGATTCAACCAAGTGCATCGCCTTGGAGATCACCAGTGTTATCCGTCGACAAGAAAGATGGAGGCAACCGTTTGTGCATAGATTATAGAAGGTTAAATGACGTCACCATCAAGAACAATTACCCCTTGCCAAAGATAGAGGATCTATTTGATCAGTTGACTGGAGCTCAGGTATTCTCAAAGATTGATCTTAGGACTAGTTATCACCAACTTAAGATTCGTGCAACGGATATTCCAAAGACCGCCTTCACTACTCTCTATGGTTTATACGAGTATACGGTTATGTCTTTTGGATTAACCAATGCCCCCTGCTTATTTCATGAACCTCATGAATAAGATCTTTATGAATTTCCTAGATAAGTTTGTAGTTGTGTTTATCGACGACATCCTTATCTACTCCAAGTCAGAAGAAGAGCATGAGCAACATCTGAGAATCATCCTAGAAACCCTGAGAGAGCATCGGTTATATGCCAAGTTTAGTAAGTGTGAGTTTTAGCTGAAAGAAGTAGGACATATTGTGTCTGCCGGAGGAGTCTCTGTTGATCCTGCCAAGATCAAAGATGTCGAAGCATGGGAAGCCCCAACCACTCAAACCCAAGTCCGTGCATTCCTCGGATTAGCGGGATACTACCGCAAGTTCATCGAAGGATTTTCAAGCATTGCCAAACCCATGACCCAATTGTTGAAGAAGGACAAGAAGTTTGAATGGACTGACAAATGTGAAGCCAGTTTCTAGGAGCTGAAGAAGATATTGATATCAGCCCCAATATTGATCATGCTAGACATCAAGAAGCCATTTGATATATATTGTGATGCATCCAAGATTGGTCTAGGATGTGTATTGATGCAAGAAGGCAAAGTCATCGCTTATCTGTCTCGACAACTGAAGCAGCATGAGCAGAACTATCTGACCCATGATCTTGAACTAGCAGCCGTAGTGTTGGCACCGAAGACATGGCGTCATTACCTTATGGATAATTGCTATGAGATTTATTCAGATCATAAGAGCTTGAAGTATATTTTCACTCAGAAGGTGCTGAATATGAGGCAAAGGAGATGGATAGAATTAATCAAGGATCTTGACATTCACTATCACCCTGGCAAAGCCATTGTGGTAGTGGATGCTCTTAGCAGATTGCCTTGTAGGCTAAACCCCATGATCAAGGAGAAGCAGCCAAGTTTGTATGAGGAGTTGGAGCAGTTTAGGACTGAGCTAGTTAGCAAAGGATTCTTAGCTAGCATTGAACTTCAACCCACATTGATTAGCCAAATCAAGGAAGCCCAGAAGGGAAATGAAAGTATCGATGGAATCAAACATCATATTGGTATAGGAAAGGTACCAGGATTCACTGAACACGCAGAAGGAGTTCTGTGATACAAAGGACGTATCTGTGTGCCAGCAGATTCGGAGCTGAAGCAAGTTATCATGCAGGAAGCTCATGATACTCTTTATTCTATCCACCCTGGAGGAACAAAGATGTATCAAGATTTGAAAGAGCAATTTTGGTGGCGCAAGATGAAAAGAGAAATCGGAAGCTACATCGCCAAATGTGACATCTGTCAAAGAGTCAAAGCAGAGAATCAGAGACCCGCGGGACTATTGCAACCATTGCAGATTCCGGAATGGAAATGGGATTCCATCGGAATGGACTTTATCACCAGTTTTCCTACTTCTAGTAGGGGAAATGACTCAATCTGGGTCATAGTTGATAGACTGTCCAAGGTAGCTCACTTCATACCTGTCAAGACTACCTACCAGAGTGCGAAGATAGCAGAGCTGTACATTGCTAGGATTGTTAGTCTGCATGGAACCCCCAAGACCATAGTATCAGATCGAGGAACCCAGTTTACCTCAAGATTTTGGCAGAAGGTTTAGGAAGGATTGGGAACCAAGTTGAATTTCAGCACCGCTTATCACCCGCAAACTGATGGACAGACTGAGAGAGTCAACCGGATCCTAGAAGATATGTTAAGAGCTTGTGTGTTAGAATATGGATCAAAATGGGAAGACTGCCTTCCTTTCACCGAATTCTCATATAACAACAGTTATCAAGCTAGTTTGCAGATGGCACCATTTGAGTTCCTATACGGAAGAAAGTGTCGCACCCCTTTGAATTGGTCGCAAGTAGGAGAGAGTCAGATCTTTGGACCCGACATTCTCCGAGAAGCCGAAGAGAAAGTTCACAAAGTTCGTGAGCACCTCAAGACTGCCCAATCCAGACAGAAGAGTTATGCCAACAAGAGAAGGAGAGACCTGACTTTCAATGTCGGAGATTTTGTATATCTCAAGGTTTCGCCATTGAAAGGAACCCAACGCTTTAGTCTGAAAGGAAAGTTAGCCCCTAGATATATCGGGCCCTTCAAGATTCTGAACCGTCGAGGAGAAGTATCGTATCAACTGGAACTGCCCGAAGAGATGTCAGCCATCCACAATGTGTTCCATATTTCATTACTTTGCAAATGCCTAGAAGTGCCGAAGAAGACGGAAGTTTTCAAGAACATCGATCACCGAGCTGTGGAGATCAACAATGACCTAACATATCGTGAAGTGTCCATCCGTATCCTAGAAGAAGCTTATAGAACCACTAGGACCAGAAGTATCAAATTCCTCAAGATTCAATGGAGCAACCATACCGAAGAGGAAGCCACTTGGGAGCGAGAAGATTACATTAGGACAGAGTTCCCAGATCTCTTTAGTTCCTAGTTTTCTTTTGTAAATCTAAGGACGAGATTTTGTTTAAGGGGGGAAGGTTTGTAACATCACAAAACTTTAATCCAAGGCTATTAAGATCCAAGTCATCTAAATTAGGGTTAACAAAAACTTTTTCAATTCAAATTATTAAAGCATTCATATGTGTGTGCATTTAAATAGGAGTTGTTTTGAATTGCCATGATTAAGTGATCCATTGCTTGTAAAATGAGTCTTAGGTGAAATAAACATCATCTAGATCATTCCCAAATAAATCCCAAAGAAAAACAAATCAAAATGAATAAAATAACCAAATGGTCATTTGTGCCATTTTAATCAACATGCCTACTTTGGCTATTCCTAGGACTCAATTCTTAACAGAGACAAATGTGGATCTTTGCACCCCTTGCTAGTACATGTAATGATGTACCAAGGCCCACTTTGTGATCTACTAGAAACTTTCAAACACTAATTTTAAATGGCATTTGAAATTTGAATGTAGTTCATATGGGAAGATCACACTTATTGAAAAACCACTCAAATGAGCTCCATTTTGAAAACCCAAGAACCACAGAGGCTTAAGCATGTGTATAGCAAACCCACCAAAATTCATTCAAAAATTTCAAACTTGAGTTCATGCGGCCATTGTGTCGAACACTTGGCAGGCAGAATCAAAATGGCCTAACTTATACTGTTTTCGATCAAATTTAGTCAAGCCATTTGAACCGAATTCAAGCCCCTTGTCTCCCCCAGACCCAACCAGACCAAAACCCACCCTAGTTTTAGCCCCTGGCACCAGTACAACGCAGCCCCGACACCATGCTCATTGGCCAATGTTGCCAACACAGCAGTAGACCGCCAGCCCCTCTCCGCCGCTCCAGGAAGCTAGGCGCCACCCTACCGCCGCCCACGGTCCACCCCACGCTCACTGCCAGCCCCTGGACCACCGAGGAACCGTCGCGCACTAAGTCTCTGCGTGCACGCCATAGACCGCGCCGAGGAACCACCGAGCACTCCAGAGCGCCAACGCTGCCAGCACGCCATAGATCGCGCCTCGACCTAATCCCGCGCGCGCCACTCCGCCTAGACCCCAGCAACCCGCTAGACACGGCTCTGCACCGTCGTGTCGAGCATCGCCTCTGTCTCCCAGAGAGCGGGAACTCCCGACCAAACGCCACCGACCCTAGCCATGCATTTACACCATAGAGCACCGCCAGGAGGCAGGCCACCATCCCCTACCTCAGGCCATGCTGCTAGCCCGCTGTGCAGCCCACGCCGGAGTCGCCCGTTTATCCCTTTCAGTCGCCTCGTCGAGCTATAAAAAGAGGCCACCCCCAGCCTTATTCTGCACACCACTCACCTCCCCTCTCGCCACTGATCAGTCCCCACTTCTTCCTGGAGCCACTCGAGCTAGTAGTCACCATAATTCCACCGGAGCTGACCGCTTCTGGAGGAGAAGGACCCCGCTGATTGCGACCACCCAGAGCTTCGCGCCACCCTCGACCTTGCCTGCCCACCAGTTTGTTTGCCTCCTGCCGCTGCCGCTGGAGCCCTGGTACGCCCCTGAGCGCCCCCACCGAGCCGCTAGGGTTAGACCTCGTCGGTGACCTGTCCGTCGTCGATGACGAGCCCCAACCGTAGATCCTAGTCCTAATCTAATGGCCCACATCGCCTGCGATTGTGCCCGTGTCGCCGAGTGCAACTGGGCCGGCCCGTTTACCTTCCTGCACGACCCATTTAATTCAAATTAGGATTTTTCTATTTTAGTTTGAACTTAGTTCTATCCCTAAGTTTGAAAATCAATTCAGAGAGATCTACAAATCCAAATGGAGTGATTCCAATTTTGTTAGAAAGCTACTGAAACGATATACCCAAGCCGGTTGGATTTAACTTAATTAGAGTTAGAGATCTCTCCTAGTAAAAATAACAAGACATAAGCTTTTGCACTTTCAAACATTTTTATAAAATCAACCATGATAGCTTTTGAGTTGATTCCAACTCTCAAAAATCACATTTAACCATACCTATCTGAATATGTAATAATATTAGGGTTTACATGCAGTGACTTTGGAGTAGTACCAAAATAATGCTATATAGGCATTTCTAGTCACTTTAAATCACTAAATAATGAACTTAAACCAAAGTAATTATGATCCAACCCTTAAATTACATTCCCATATGTTAGAATATGTGGTGATGACATGTGTCCACATGATCCCATATTTTAAGTGGTGAATATTAAATCTTAGTTAATTTTCAATGAGTAGAAATTACTTTTCTTAAATAAAAAGAATAAAACTAGTTAATAAAACTTGTGATGCTTGTGATGATAATAGATCATCAAATGTGTGCCTTAGAGTGCTAATTAGACTAGTTAAGTATTGTTTGGTGATTGTGTACTCCGTATGTATTTATAGATGATAGTACCGACCAAGCTTTCGAGGAGGAGGAGTTCTATCAAGAGGAGGAAGAAAACTTCAACCACTGCACCAACCAAGGCAAGCTATTGTTAGCAAGCTAGAATTAAGCTAGAGAAAATAAGCAAGATGCATTAGGCATGCTTTGGTTATACCACTTTAACTATTACTTACCCCAGGTATTATTTTCCAAGCTTTACTTCCTTTACTTAACCAAAGTCCCTTACTTGTTTTGAAGGTAGCATAAAGAGTATAAAACTTGACCTATTTAGATAACTTTAGATGTCGATCTATGGCATGAGATTGATCCCATCTTTCCACCTTAGTGAACACTCTTAACTTAGTAGTTTAGAGTTAGATAAAAACTTGAGTCACTTTAGATGGGAACACTTGGTGAAAATGAATTGTGAAAACCTTAGAATGATGAGTCATTCTATTGAAATGTTTTGACATGTGTTGAGAAACACAAATGGTTTAGGATGATGAAAATGTTGAGGCATGAGCCTTGACCCTTCTACAAAACTGATGGTTGGATTCGGATGCGATACCATTCCAAATTTACCGTACAACCACAATACCTGAATTGGGTAAGGCTTAGCCGGAAGTTTATATGCATTAGTATTAGTTCCCTCATGGGAGAGGTTTGAGATGAGGCTACCTCTCAATGTTGTCCACCTATGCAGTGTCTAGGATGACAGATGGTAATGGTTGGGAGGCCATGCTCATAGGAGAGGTGCTTATACTAGGGTGTGTAAAGGAAAGGTTATGTTTGATTATCTGCATACTACGTATGATGATTCAGGGTTATCCCTGACAGATCTATCAAATCTTGTGGTGAAAGTGTACCACCTCTGTAGAGTGTCAAACTATTCGAACAGCCGTGTCCGCGGTTATGGACAGTTGGAGTGGCCATACTGTTTCATTGTCAGATGTTTTCAAAATAACTTATGAGATGAATGATGAATCTTGACTTGACCACAACAGGGTTATGACTATGACACTAGCTTCCCAACTTAAGTGATTCTAGAACTTTATTTTATCTTTCTTTGCTTCTGAACTCAGCTTAGGTTTCAAACTTAACTTTATAGTTAAACATGGAGTTAGCACTTTAACTTAGAACTATCCTACTTGTTAGTGGTAGTTTGCCAGTACTTAAAGAGTACTCATGGCTTTTGTCCCTGGCTATTCTCATGGCCAGAACATGAAGGAGACTACCAAGATGATGGCTAGCAGGAGGGCTATGATAACTAGGACTATCTGCCTTCGTCAGCATTGCGTGTGCCCTTGAAGATGGACCCCACCGCTACGCTTGATATTTATTCCGCTGCTTGTTGTATTAAGACTGGATCATGAGATCCTTATTTGTGTAAGACCTTATGTATGGTTTGTAATGGATGATGTACTATGATATCCAATCTGTTATGTCTCGCAAAAATGGTAATCTTGGGATTGCGAGGAATGACATAACAGGCATCTGGGATTAAAAATCCGGGTGTTGACATGAATCAAGCTTCGATGGAGCAGATGCGCGTGGACCCTTCCGACTTCAAACCCCACCTTTCCTCCCGTCGTCGAGATTGCCACAACACGCTGCTTCTCCTCCGCCACTTCACCAATGCCGGCACACCCCCTAGTAAGCCCCTCATCGCCGCTAGATCTCCACTAGGGTTTCCCCCTCCCTCGAGCGGGACAGAGGTGGACAATGACCCGCGCCCGTTAGATCCCACTTGATCCGATGTCCAGAAACTGCCGGTACCGCTTCAGCCCTCTGGGGCGCTAATAGCTGGGCACGCGCCCGTGTTTGAACGCGGCTCCTCCCGCATGGAGTGACCCCCGGGTGGGCCAGTTTGGTGATGTGCAGCCCGCGATCGACAGATCCGGCCTAGCGGCCCCTGTCCCCTTTTTCTTTATTTAAATCCTCAAGATCTGAAAAATAGTGATTTGGTTTAATTCAAACTAAAATTGGAAACTAACCTAAAGTGGCCAGATCTTAATTTATAAATGTTCCTTATTATTTTCCTAACCATGCAGAACAAACCACCTGCCCAAATTAGTTTTCATTACTTTCTGGCATTTAAAATATCAAGAAGTATTAAAAACACTCCATAATTATTTATGGGAGTTTGGTAAATCCAAATGGAGTAAACCAAGTTTCCTCTAGTGGGTATTTCACATACCTATCAGGTGACCCTGGCCCCATACCAAGTGGAACCTTGGGGTTACTATAGCATAAATAACAAAACCAGCTCCTTTCTGCCTTTAGAAAATTCCCTAGGCTAAACTATAACTTTTTTGACCTAATTCCAATCCTCAGAGAAGTGGTACACCAGGATATGTCAAAATCCAGGGGCTCAAGAATTATTCAGCTTTTGAGGATTTTTAATGAATTAAACATTTCTATATATGGTATTATCACTAGATAAATCACTCTAGTAGCTCTATAACCTAAAAAAGGGCGATTCCAATTTATATAGAAAGGTATTCCAAATACCTAGCATGTGCCTTTGGATTCATATCAAAATTCACTGTAGTTTTAATCTAGTGGAAAAGACAAAAAGCTTGTAGAACTAAATTTGGGATTTTCCCAAGGGCATTCTGGTAATTATTTTGATATGATTCCAACTCTCAAAAATCACAAACTCAATTCTACATAATACTATGAGTAAAAATTCATTTGTCATACAGACCTTTTCTGGTGATTTATTCACCTAAACTAGAGGTTATTTCACTAGAAAAATCATAACTAAATATAGAAAATTGATAAAATCATGAAACAACTTTTGTTAGCCTTATTATTCCAATACCTACCTGATGCTATATTTTTGTACATTGATATCATACATACCCAAGCCTTAGTTCAAAACCCCTTCATTAGGTGGTATCCGGCAAACCATTAAACAAGTTCAATAAATGCCTTTCCATTATTTCCAATTGCAACAAACTGAATCTATCAAAACCTACTGAACTAAATAATGTGTGGTATGTTTGTCTGTTGTAAGGTATTGGTGATTGTATGCCTTGGCTTGATTGTGCCCTTTGTTTGCTTGCATGGGATCCAAAACAACGATAGATGCGATTATATTGGAGACTAGAAGAAGATGGTTATGATGGTATTCTAAGAAGAAGTCCATGGACATATATTGCCGGTTTGCTGATCTCAGGCAAGCCACCTTCTTGCTCATAAGCCTTGTCCTACTGTTATATTGATGCATGTTTTACTTACCGTTTTATGAAAACTGAAGGGAATATGCCCGAGAGGCAATAATAAAGTGGTTATTATCTTATTCCATGTTTATGATAAATGTTTATTTTATATGCTAGAATTGTATTGATTCAGAAACATTAATACATGTGTGTTTAATAAACAAAAAGGGTTCCTAGTCATGCCTCTCTTATAGACTAGCTTGTTGATTAACAAGATGATCAAGGTTTCCTGATCATGGACATTAGATCTTGTTAATAACAAGGTCACACCATTGGTGGAATGATGTGATGAACATTCATCCGAAGTATAGCATTACAATCAAGTCATTATGTTTATATTGCTATAACATCATACGAAGTAATCTTTATCCTTAGATCATGAGATCATGTTAATTGCTAACACCGGAAGAGTATCTTGATAACATCAAACGTCACACCGTAACAGGGTGACTATAAAGATGGGTTCAGTACTACGAAGGTGTTATGTTGAGGCTCATGGATAAAGAGTGGAATTTGTCAATCTAGATGATGGATAGATATTCTTTGGGCCCTCTCGGTGATATCACATTGAAATAGCTTGCAAGCAAGTGATGTGATCACTAGAATGTTATATCACGGGAACGAGAAAAGAGGACATGTCGGTAACGAGATCAAACTAGGTATGGAGATACCGATGATCGAATCTCGGACATGTAGTATATCGAGGGACAAAGGGATTTAGTTACAAGCGTTAAAGGTTCTCACGATCACAGAAGTCATCATTGAATGTGTAGGAGTCGATGGATCTCGGTCCGCTTCGATTATTGATCGAGAGGGTCTCGATCATGTCTGCATTATTCATGACCGTAGGGTGACACACTTAAGGGATACCGACACCATTTGGAGCAAATATGTTTCAGATAAAGATTTAAGAAAGCGCTGGAATTATTTCAATAGACACCGAAACTGTTTCGGGTGAAAATGCTAAAATTGGTTCTGCATGTAATATTGAAATGTTGCAGGGGGTTTATGTGAATGTTTGTTAATTAAAGAAATTAACAAAATTCTGAATAAAAATAATAAAAGAGTTTTATTAAATGAGAGAGCATTAAATTTGGAGAAATTTAATGCATTTAAAGTGGAGACTTTAAAAGAGAATGTGAAGGGGCATTTTAATGTGGAGGGGTTACCACCACATGAATGGAGGAGGTGAAGGGTCACCCCCTCCATGCGCCGACCATGAAGGAGGGGCACCCCCCTCCTCCTATAAAAGGCCACCCCCTCCTCACTTCTCACTCACACCTCCTTGTGAAGGATCTCTCTCCCCCTCTAGTATTATTCCCCCATGGTCTCGGATTAGCGAGATACATGTTCCCGGTGGCTTTATCTGGAAAGGAGTTGATGCTTCCTCTGCTTTGCTGGAGCGAGGGACGGAGGTTGTCGGGGTACCGGACGTGTGTGCGATCACGGATGCACCGCTACTTTGCGGTGCTGGACTTGGTGGTGCTGGAGCTGGATCTGATGGACGTGCTGGAGCCAGACCTGCTGGACTTCATCACGATCTTGAGATCGGCAAGTGTACGACTACATCAACCACGAGTTCCTACTCGTTAACAAAGATCGTTGTATACGAGGGTAAGTTCTTGTTGGATGTATGTCCACCGGTTGCTTTATACCTAGTAGATAGATCTTGGCGTGTAGTTCACACCGTAGGAAAAATTTTGTTTTCTATGTTGCGGACCCAACAGTGGTATCAGAGTCTGATCTATGCGTAGGTGCTTAGCACGGGTAGTACACATATGTTGATATGTGGGCGATGATGATCATGTTATTGCATCTTCTATGTATTTTGGATATTGATGGCATACTGGGATGAAGCGGCCCGGACCAACCTTACATGTCATCGTACATGAGACCGGTTCCATGACTGACATGCAACTTGTTTTGCATAAGTGGCTGGCGGGTGTCTGTCTCTCCTACTATAGTCAATATCTGATTTACAACGAGTTGCTAATAACTTAGTTATCCTTGTTGTGGTTCATGTTCGTAGGTAAGAACGGTTCTATCTCCGAAAGCCCTAAGCCACGTAAAACTTGCAATTGATAAATTAGAGGCATCTAGTTTAGATCGTTGCTGGGCTAGTGTATTGATATGGTATTGTTGTAAGTAGATGTATGATAGATACTCTTACAACACACTCAACGTGTAAGTTCCATAGACCTTGGCCTTACACACAAAGGAATGATAGAGATCATACCACGATGCAAGTGATAGAGATCAAATGCATGGACCATATCATCTCACTTTACACATTAGATGTTAGCATCTTATACTGCTAGTTTGGCGCTTTCTGTAGCATTGTAAGATGATCCTCTTTAGATATCAAGATAAAATATGTTCTTCCTTAAGTATGCACCGTTTTGTGGATCGTATTTCGAGACATCACGTGATGATCGGGTGTACTCGACTCTACGCTTTCATACAAACGGGTGTAAGACAGTTTTACACATGCGAGTACTAAGGTTCTTACTTGGCGAGCCTAGCATGTACAGACATGGCCTCGGAACACGGGCCGAAAGGTTAAGCATGATTCATATAGTTGATATGATGCCCATATAGATGCTCGCCTTTGAAGCTACATCAACTCACGTGATGATCGGACTTGGTGTAGTGGATTTGGTTCATGTAATCACCAAAAAGGCACGAGGGATGTCGTTTTTGAGTAGGAATTCATTTCTAATTTGGATTAGTCGAACCAAATTTGTCTTAAATTAAATCAAAGTGAATTTGCATAGTTTGTTGTAGTCATTGGCATTCATTTTCTACCTTATGCTTAGTTTTTATTTGAGATAATAGAACTATAGAATTCTGGATATTTACTTTACGAACTGGTATCGTATTGTTTTGAATGTCAATTTAAAGTTTATAAGTCCTATTGCAAACTTTCAGCAAACTCTATTTACTCCATGAAGTTTAATAAGTAGTATTAAATCAAGAGTAAGAATTCCAATGTTAGTATCTAAAGTATCATGTTTGCCTCCATGATTATTGATATTCAAAAGGTTGTTTTAATATCAAGATTATATTGGAGCTGGAAATTGTTTCAGAAACCATCATGTGTGAAACATATTGTGATATCTGAAACAATGTTTTTGGTTGCATTGTGATAGAGTATAATTTAGCAAAATACATGTTCTCATATTGTATGAGAATTTGTGAAGGATGGAGATGCTAGGCATCCGAATCTACCAAAAGGTTTTGGGAACTGATATTATACTCGTGATTCTTCCTTATAAGCTATAGTAGCTTGATCATGAAAGTTGTCATGATAAGGATGAATAGAAGATGTAAGTAAAATGTTTACTACACTAATAGATTACTAAAGAATGGATTTTTGAAAGAATGCCAAACATTTGATGATGGTGATCCACTTCAAAGTGCAAGTCCAAAGGTATTAGTATTTGACTATATACGCTTTGTACTATGTGTCATGTGAATGACACCACTATTGATTTTGATAGATTCTTTTAAAAGAACAAGGAATTGCTGAAAGAGAATCTATAAAATATTTGGCAGAAAATATAAGGTTGGATATGTCCAACTTGGGTATATAGAAGATATACATGTTATGGTTGTATTCCTTGCTTGTTAAAAAAATGTGGTTCTTAGGTATTGGATACCGAATTGGTTGGTATGAAGTGTCATACAGGACAACGCAATTCATGAACTACAATGGCCTAAGTAACCAACAAGAGAATGAGTGATGATGTTCATCAAAAACAAATAAAGTGTTATTGTGTTTTTCGTTGTCATCAAACCAAGCCTTCAAGATTTGTTTAAATAATTGTTATTTTGTTCCAGTATTATGAGAACAATGGTTGTTCAAATAATTACCGTATTCCATAAAGGATGGATGAACTTTTACAAGTCTAGTTGGAGAAATCACATACATAAACACTATTGCTAAAATGTCGCAAGACAAATGATTGAAAGATCACTTATGAAGTGACATCGCTGTTTGAATTATATTTAAAAGAAAACATGAAGAAACTCCATGTTGATGGAATTTTGGAGTCCTTGATTTTGATCAATTGACGCATGTGAGACTTTCCTCGAGATAATTGAAACTCCGTTCATAGGCCAAAGAGGAACGGATGACTAGCTTATTGGAAATTGTGCATGCTGATGTGCATAGTCCATTATGTGTAGCCATATGCGATGGATCTTTTTGCTTCATATGCTTTCTCCGAAAATTTGAGTGAATATATCTGTATATTTACTTGACAAGGAAGAAGTATGAAACATTTGAAAATTGTTCAAAGACTTTCAAGATGAAGTGGAAAATCATTATAACAAGAAAATAAAGAGTTTATGATTCGATCATAAAGGAAGATATTTGAGTTACATGTTTAGCAAAACCACCTAAGACTTGAGGAATTGTTCCATGATTTGTGTTCCCCGATAAAACATAGGAGTATGGCATATTCGAGAGATGAAATCAAACCATGTTTGACATGGTAAGATCAAAGGTGTCATTTATAAAACTGCCATTATGTTTTAAAGATTGAAGCTTTAGAGACTACCGCTTTTACACTGAAAAGAGCACCATCGTGATCCGTTGAAATGACACCATATGAGTTATGGTTTGGGATAAAACCCGAATTGTCTTTCCTTAAATTTTGGTATGCTATGCATAAGTAAAATGTTTACAACCAAAGTCAGATAAGCACGTATTTGTAGGTTATCCCAAAGAATTTGTTGGCAATTTCTCCATAACACCAAGGACAAAAGAGTTTGTTACTTGGAACGTCAAATTTCTTGAGAAGGAATTTTTCGTGAAAAGTTAAGTGGGAGGACAATAGAACTTTGATAAGGTTGTTGAACCTTAGCTATATGTGCTAAGTAGCGCAGTGCCGGAAAGTGTCCCGGTGGCGGCCACAATGCTCATGGCTCTCGTGATTACAAAAGGTGTGATCTCGGAGATTAAAGTTCCAATAGAACCGTGTGGGTCGGTAAGAATCAAATAGTAAGATTTGATAAGCAAGTCGTTATTGTTTTGACAATGATGAACCGACTACATGCAAAGAAGCGATGATGGGCCCTGGCTCCATAAAATGACTAGAAGTCATAGAATTAGTGATACTATCCATACACGAGAAATCAAGTTTCTGAACTTGGAAGACCCTCCGGAAAGGCGTGAAGCCTATCGGTCGTGTTTGGATCTATAAAGAAATATACATGGATGTTTGACATCTATGAAATAGTCGACATGTCGGAAAGAAGTTTACGGCAATGTCCAAGGAGTTGACTATGACAAGATATGATCTTTCATAGCGATATATAGTCTTGACGGATTAATGTAGTAACTACTACATATAATTTGGTATATGGTAGTTGAATAAACAAAACAAGGTTCTTCTAATAGAACGGTAACCTAGGACATGTACATGACATGGTCCGAAGGGTTTTGTTAATTCAAAGGGTGCTAAAAGGGAATGTAAACTTCAATAGTTGACGTAAGCATAGCGGAGTTGGAATCTTCACCATGATGAAACTGTTAAAAGAGTTTAAATTCATCGGAGATGATGAAGATGCTTGCATTTGCAAGAAATTAAGTGGGAGCGCTGAGACATATTTCTAATACATTATGTAGAGGACATATTGTTGATTGGAAATGATGTATCTTGTATTGACACAAGTTAAGAATTTCATTAAAATAAGATTTCGATGAAAGACTTGGGCAAACCCGGAATATTAGGCATCAATATCTATATGGATAGATTAAGGCGCTAATATGGTTGTGCCGACATACATATACATATATGAGATATTGAAAGGGTTCAATATGGAAACAACAATAAAGGTTCTTGCTGCATGGAAAGGATTGTATCAAAATTCAAGTGTTTCAACACTTGGTGAGTAAAATCACATGAAGATTTTGATCGATTATACCATGATATGTATATATCCAGAATGTCCTATGCTCTAAATGTTATGAGCATATACCAGAATGATTCATAAGATGATCATTGGACAATAGTAAAGATATTCTTATGAGCTTTGGAAGAACTAAGAATATATAATGTATAAGTGACAAATAGTTAAAGGTAGTTCATTGTAAAGTGTTACATTGATACTAGTTTTGTCACAAGATACAAATTAAATTTATCTCAATTTAGACTATGGGTGGCACAATGTAATGGAAAGGATGTTCCATGATGGATTTGGATGAGTTCCAAAGTTGAGACATTGTGACGGATACTACAACAAACGGCTAAGTATATGACTGCTATAGTAGCAGCAAAGGAGGGCATTTGTGTTAAGTAGTTTGTTATCAAACTAGGTGTGGTTCAAAGTGGGCTAATACTATGAAGATATATTGTGTGACAATAATATCAACATATTTTGATCCGAACGAACTAAAGGTCTCACCAAAGGACCAAATCTATACAATGCCATCTCATTTGAGAATGAGTGATGCGTAGAGACGCAAAGACATGCAAATACACACGGATCTGAAACTGTCACATCCGGAGATTATGTTAACCACTAGCAATAGCGTATATGCAACACCAGAAAGCCATAGGTGTTCAATGCACAAAGTTTTTCAAACTAGATTATTGACTCTAGTGCATGTGGGAGATTGAAGGGAATATGCCCGAGAGGCAATAATAAAGTGGTTAATATCTTATTCCATGTTTATGATAAATGTTTATTTTACATGCTAGAATTGTATTGATTCAGAAACATCAATACATGTGTGTTTAATAAACAAAAAGGGTTCCTAGTCATGCCTCTCTTATAGACTATCTTGTTGATTAACAAGATGATCAAGGTTTCCTGATCATGGACATTGGATGTTGTTAATAACAAGGTCACACCATTGGTGGAATGATGTGATGAACATTCATCCGAAGTATAGCATTACGATCAAGTCATTATGTTTATATTGCTATAACATCATACAAAGTAATCTTTATCCTTAGACCATGAGATCATGTTAATTGTTAACACCGGAAGAGTATCTTGATAACATCAAACGTCACACCGTAACAGGGTGACTATAAAGATGGGTTCAGTACTACGAAGGTGTTATGTTGAGGCTCATGGATCAAGAGTGGAATTTGTCAATCCAGATGACGGATAGATATTCTCTGGGCCCTCTCGGTGATATCACATTGAAATAGCTTACAAGCAAGTGATGTGATCACTAGAATGTTATATCACGGGAACAAGAAAAGAGTACATGTCGGTAACGAGATCAAACTAGGTATGGAGATACCGATGATCGAATCTCGGACATGTAATATATCGAGGGACAAAGGGATTTAGTTACAACTGTTAAAGGTTCTCACGATCATAGAAGTCATCGTTGAATGTGTAGGAGTCAGTATGGATCTCCAGGTCCCGCTTCTGATTATTGATCTGAGAGGGGTCTCGATCATGTCTGCATTATTCGCGAACCGTAGGGTGACACACTTAAGGGATACCGACACCATTTGGAGCAAATATGTTTCAGATAAAGATTTAAGAAAGCGCTGGAATTATTTCAATAGACACAGAAACTGTTTCGGGTGAAAATGCTGAAATTGGTTCTGCATGTAATATTGAAATGTTGCAGGGGGTTTTATGTGAATGTTTGTTAATTAAAGTAATTTAACAAAATTCTGAATAAAAATAATAAAAGAGTTTTATTAAATGAGCGAGCATTAAATTTGGAGAAATTTAATGCATTTAAAGTGGAGACTTTAAAAGAGAATGTGAAGGGGCATTTTAATGTGGAGGGGTTACCACCACATGAATGGAGGAGGTGAAGGGTCACCCCCTCCATGCGCCGGCCATGAAGGAGGGGCACCCCCTCCTCCTATAAAAGTCCACCCCCTCCTCACTTCTCACTCACACCTCCTTGTGAAGGATCTCTCTCCCCCTCTAGTATTATTCCCCCATGGTCTCGGATTAGCGAGATACATGTTCCCGGTGGCTTTATCTAGAAAGGAGTTGATGCTTCCACTGCTTTGCTGGAGCGATGGACAGAGGTTGTCGGGGTACCGGACGTGTGTGCGATCACGGATGCACCGCTGCTTTGCGGTGTTGGACTTGGTGGTGCTGGAGCTGGATCTGATGGACGTGTTGGAGCCAGACCTGCTGGACTTCATCACGATCTTGAGATCGGCAAGTGTACGACTACATCAACCACGAGTTTCTACTCATTAACAAAGCTCGTTGTCTACGAGGGTAAGTTCTTGTTGGATGTATGTCCACCCGTTGCTTTGTACCTAGTAGATAGATCTTGGCGTGTAGTTCACACCGTAGGAAATTTTTTGTTTTCTATGCTGCGGACCCAACAAAAACTGCATTGTTTTATTATATGATGATCTATACCTGGTAGTGGCTTGGCTCCTCCAAACCATTTCACTTTTGTACTATTAAGTACAACCCCCTTGATGACACATATTGGTCCCTAGTATAATAGTTGGTGTATAACACCATACCCCTTTGGAGACCCCGCTTTAGCCGAAGCAAAAGTATAGGATGGGATGACCCCTCAAAAAGTTTTACAAAAGGTTTATGGAAAAACCTTGGTGAGGTTTGACCTACTAAGAGAAGTTTGAGAAAACAAAAAGGTTTTTTTACAAAATGCTGAAGGAAAGATAGAGGAAAAATGTTTACAAAAACGCACCTGGTTCTTTGCAGCTTTAGCTATAACAACTTAACATGTGCAACCACACTACTCTGGAATGGGATATGGCTAGACTTGAAGTTCGCTACTCTGGTGTGGGAATTCTTATAACTCCTGAAGGGGGGTCATCTCCCTCTAATCCCGGGCTTCCTTTACAAAAAGGGTCTACTGTTAGACAGTCACCTGGAGGAAGTAGGATCACCCATGCGAGTGACCGGGGGATACTATGAGCCTCTCATTGAAAGTGCCCACTCTGGAGGAGTCGGAATGCGCTCCGGTTGGTCTGTGGCCATGACGTCCTAGTGTTGAGAGGAACAACTCATAGAGTAGGGCCTATAATAGAGTGGCATATATAGAGTCTTGATCGGTTACTCGACCCACGATCAGTATGGATCAAGGCAGGGTACTCGGTTGGTGTGGGTAAAGTGTACAACCTCTACAGAGTGTAAATCTATTTGAATAGCTGTGTCCGCGGTTATGAACGGTTGGACAAACTATTGTAGAGCGGTGTTGGTTTTGCTTTTGAAAAGGATTTCAGAAAAGCAATGGCTTCGAAAATTATTTGACCATGGGATGGTCGGAAAGGAAGGAAATGAGTTTGGTCATGAGATGACCGGAAGGAAGAAACAAATGGGTGACCCAATCCTAGTGTTTTACAAAACTTCTCAAAAAGGTTTCCAAAAAGGTTTTATAAAAGTTTTCAACAAAGATCTGTAGATGTTATATCTATAAGAGAAACTATTTGAGAAAATAACCTCTCTTGGAACCCTCCTACTACCACAGCCAAATTGCATATCCTCTTGTTATTATTATTCTATTAAGGTGGTTTGCGAGTACATTCAAAGTACTCATTGGCATTGTTCCTAGCTATTAACTTGGTCAGATCTCGAGAAGAAGGCAAAGTTGACGACTACGCGAGCTAGGACGTTCTCCCAGTCAGTTGCCTATAGGTTAAGGCATGGCTCAGGCTCTATGCTTGATGAAGTTCTGTTGATGATTATTGATATAGCCATAATAGCATGTAAGGTATAGCCATAATGGATGTTTACTCTGATACTTGTCGGTTATGTGCCACGACTAACTGATCATGAGATCGTGGTGTATGCATAACAGGGATTCTCGGAAGATTAATTCGGGGGCCCCATAGAGAAATCATGCCACTGTTTTTAACATGTTAATTGGGACTGTGTTATGCACTCGTGACCATGCCAATAAATAATTGTTGAGCAATAGTGGGTCAGAGGAGTACTACAACTTCACTTGGAATGTGAAACCGCGAGGATACTAAAATTGTACCCGTCATAGCATTGCTTCTACAGACGTTTACATAACGCAATAGCCGAAATCAAGTGGTTTCCCACATTTAGATCGTTCGTTGGCCAGTGGAGTTATAGTTCCCCATGGAGCATGATAGTGTTGTAATGACACGCGTAAAGCAATATCTTACAGTAATTATTAGAAAAAGCAGTGGCATAATCTCTACTACTTCGAAGCATCCATTTTATCAAACAATTTCATTCAAGGGTACTATCGAGTCTATTTACATTAAGCTCAAATGGGATGGAGTAGTTCTAAAATCAAATCCTTTGGGCTAAACATGGACTCAAGTCATCCTTTGGGATGCTTTTTCTTGTTGTAAAAGCATAGGAAATATTTTTAACCAAGTTCATTGCTCATTGTTTCGAAGCTAAAAAGGAGACACTAGCAAAGGAATAGAATTTATGGGATAGCAAGCTAAGTGTGGAGTGACTCTAGTGCAAGCGAGTAAATATTTGTAGTATCAATTTAAAATTACAGAAAAGGTGATGAAAGGAATGTGATACCTCCTCTTGCTTGCTTCGTTCTTGTACTTGAGTCGAACCCCCTCTGTATTTTCCTATTGCCAAGTCACCTGAAATTGAGCAATCTTCGAGAGAAACAAAGAAATGATTTTGCAATAAAAGTTACAACTAATTTTTTTGTGTTTTTGGTTTAGGAATGCAAACTAAAAGTAAACATGCAAATTTGAAGAAGTAAAATAAATCAAAAGAAGAAATGAAAATATGAATGCAAGGTTTGGGGGTTTTCAAACCTCCCCCAAGCTTAGGTTGTTGCCAGGCTCAGTTGTTGCCGTCGTTCGGCGACTGGTGTGGATACTGCTGGTAGTAGTCGGGGAAGTGGGTCATGAAGTGACTGAAGTTGTGAGTCAAGGCACATCTTTATTCACTCCTTGTAGAGTGTGGTCAATCTCCCCAACACGCTACTTGAGCTGCTAAAATTCTTGATAGGGACGTAGTTGAACCCCTGTTGTGGCTGATTGGGCCACGGGTCCCAGGATCCCCCTGATGCTGATGCTACTGTCACTCCCAAGCAGGGTTGTTTTCCTAGTCCTGCTCCTGCTCCTACTATCCTCATCCTGTTGTTCTCCTTCTTCATCTTCCTCTTGATCAGGCTAGAGTTCAGCCATGATCTCCATCACTTGATCCTTGGTGAGGATCCAAGTGTCCTTCTCCACAATTGAGAAGGCTTGTGGACAGGGCAACGGAACCTGCTCACCCTGTGCATCACCAAGATAACCAAACTGATATGCTCAGAGACTCTTGCACTAGTGGAAAATTACTTATCAGTGGAGCATATTTTTTGCTATCAATGGCGCATATGGAATGCGCCACTAGTGTTGCGCCACTGATAATCAGATATCAATGGCGCATATACAATATGCGCCATTGATAAGAGGCCCACTAGTGGCGCACCTAATATATGCGACATTGATATTATACCAGTGGCGCATATAGCCAAATGCGCCACTGATACTATATGCGCCACTTGATTAATAAAATATGTGCCACTGATGTTTCGTACAGGTATACACAATACAGGGCTCTCAGGTATTTATACAGGTACATATACAGGTACATATACAGGTATTTATACAGATACACAACAGTGTAAAAACAAAGATAATAATACCACTAGAATTATACATCATCACATCAATTAGAACCCGACAAAGTGACAAGTGCCCGAATATTATACAAGTCTAGAACAAATTGATCTCATCTTCTCATACATTACACATTACAACAAGTTGATCATCATGATCATTAGCCAAGTCCTAAACTACTAAAGGACCGAGTAGAGTACAACCGCAATGGCGGTGATGATCAAGACGGGGAGCACGATCATCAAGGTCTTCATATGGTTCATGTCTCTCTGCTCTCCAAGGAGGTGGTTCCTCCACCTAGCTTCCGCCTTCTCTCTCGTCGGGTACCCTTTGTATCTGTTGCCACTTAACTTGTTCACTTGCTTATGACAATCCTCCCACTCGTCGTAGACTCCTGGGACCCTCCCTCTGAACACCACGTAGCACGGCATCTCTATACACAAGGCATATAAGTACTATATCATGCAACAAAAAGAATTAAAAGGTTCATCACATGCATCTCCACAAAAAATAAGGTTTCGATCTAAGGCAAGCTATTCAGATTCATACATATGGTAATAAGTAAACAAAGTCCAACAACGACCGTTTTGAGCTAAGGCAAGTTAAAGTTTATGACACACACACACGAGATACACAAACCGGCTGAGCGCTAGCTAGCTAGGAACACTACATCATGAAGACTTTGTTTTACACGGCGTCGGGAACGGTTTGTAGCCGTCTTTCGTTGTCCATGTCCTACGGTCACCCTGCGTCTCGAGCCGTGCTTCGATCTCGCGCTTACTGAATGCTCTTTTGCAGGATAAGGCCCCCCCTTGTGATGACATCTTCTTGCACGATGGTCGCAATCTGAGTCTGGATGCGTAAGAAGTCGTCCTTAAGTTCATCATCGTCCATTCTTGCCTCAGCTTCGGCCCATGCTCGGAGACTAGATGGCAACATAATGATGTGTGCATCCCGGACGATCGCCCGCAGGTGATGGAGGGCGTAGTAAGCCTCCTTGACACTGTTATCCGGCCGCTTGACGCGGGCGAACTTCATTACATGTTTGAACACGTGTCTGCCATCCCTGAAATTTTCCGCCCCCTTCTTGAATTCGCCTCCATTTTCAGCATATACCTCGAGAGCATCATCTAGAAGACTCATTATGTTGGTGTAGTCTTTCTTCTTTTGCTCGCTCCCCGAGTCCAAGTACGTGGCTAGCGAATAACTTGGGTGAATGAGGATCAGTGTGCAGTATTTGTCTCTGTGCAAAACAATTGAAACGAAACAATGTTGGAAAAAGAGCAACGGAAAACTAAGAAAGGACAAGTTATGGTGATGAGCGAGTGTGTGCACTTACTCAGGAAAGAAAGGCAAAATAAGCTCTTTTCCACTCTTGTTGTCCACCATGAAATTTTGGAGGTAGTTCCTTGCGCTGGCCCGGGTCACTGGATTAACCAACTGGCTATCACGCATGAAGTAGGGGTCCACTATCGTGACGTCAGGGATCTTCTCTCTATTGACCTTCATCGCCCGATGGAGCGCGTATAGGCGGACCAAGTTATAGTTCATCCGCTTGCCATGGAAAATCTTGAAGATGTCCTCATACGATATGAAGAAGATATCCGCGGGGGCATTATCGACGAAGCCCGCGCCCGTTGGAACATTGACCGTGAAAACAGGGTACGATGGATTTGCTTCTTTAAGAAGGCACTCCTCTAGATATAGAATACCATGCTGCAGGTTAGCCATCGCTCCACTTGCATTTTTGATTAGCTCCTCACTTAGAATCGGTTGACCAGCTATGTGAACCTTGGTCAAGGTGCCCTCAGGGGGCTATGTTAACGGGTCGTCCTAAGCCCGGGGCCTCTTCGGACCCGGCTGGCTCAAAGACTGCTTATTATTCTTCTTGGTTCTCTTGTGATGCTTCTTTGTCTCGACATTAGCAGCCATTTGCTCATCCGCTGCCTTATGGAGTGTGGTGGGGCTGAAAATGATTCCCTGTGTGCCTTTATAAAGACCAGCGGCACCAGCATCCGGAGGCGTCTCCTCTAGGGTACCATGGAAGTCTAGACGTGTGCATGTTCTGGTACGAGCATTTGGGTCGTCGGCAACGCGGTAGGGCTCGTCCATGTTTGGCATGAACAAAGAGTCCATGACGCTAGTGTTGATCCAGTTATCTGGGTTGTCATCATCATCATCGTTAATGCTGTCCCCAGGTGCATCCTTGGGCGGTGGCGACACAACGGCGGCCTTTCCATGTGGAGGCGGCAGTGCGGCGACAGCCTTTCCATGTGGAGGCGGAGGTGCAGTGGCGGCCTTGCCATGTGGAGGCAACGGTGCAGCGGCGGCCAACAATTGCTGGTGACGAGAGGTGGTGGCGGTGACTGGTTGTTGTGGCCGCCGCGGCAAGGGCACATTTGGCCGCTGAGTTACTTGTTCTTCCTTCACAAGCCGAATCTGGGTCTTTGGCCATGTCAAGACCCAGCCACAGCAATCTTGAAGGTTCTTATGATCATCAGTGCCTCGAGGTTGGCTGGGGGGTCCATGTCTTCGCACTCGGGCAACACCCGAGCCAGCCGGACCTTGAACACATCATCCTCCATCGACTTTTGGTGCATCGTGTGGCTATTTCGTTCAATAATAGAGCCCTTGCCAACATCCTTTAGATCGCCGTCCACGTAATGCAAGAGCGTGCAAGGAGTTGATGCACTCGACGATCGACATAGAGATCATTGGGAACCCCAAGAGGAAGGTATGATGAGTACAGTAGAAAGTTTTCCCTCAGTTATGAAACCAAGGTTTAATCGAACCAGTAGGAGCAAGGAAACACCCCAAAGGTGTTACTAGCTGAGCTTTGGCAGGGCGCACTACCGGTGCTAGTAGCAACGTGGAGACCTGCACAACACAACCACAGAACTTTGTCCCCAACTTGCGATGAGGTTGTCAATCTCACTGTGTTTTGCGGAAAACAAAGGATTAGACGTATCGAATGGAAAGAAGTAAAAGTTTGTAGAAAGTAAACACAAAGCAGTAAAGGATTGTAGATTGTATGTAAAGAAAAAGGACCGGGATCCATAGTTCACTAGAGGTGGCTCTCCATAGATAAATAACATGCTGGGTGAACAAATTACAGCGGGGCAATTGACAAACACCGAGAAAGCAATACATGCATATACTAATCATCTTGACTCCTTTGAGACTTGATTGGGCAATACAACATAATACATAGACCGCCATCCGACTGCATCTATGACTAATAATCCACCTTCAGGTTATCATCCGAACCCCCTCCAGTATTAAGTTGCAAGCAACAGATTATTGCTTTACGAACTGCATGTAAGGTAAACAATACAATTGTTCTATGAACAAAGGATCGTTGTTTTCTCCCTAGTAGCAACAGCACATCTAGTACCTTAGAGATTTCTGTCACTTCCCTAGATTACCAGAGGCATGAACCCACTATCGAGCATAAATACTAACTCTTGGAGTTGCTAGCATCTACTTGGCCAAGATAGCTACTAACAACGGAAAGCATGCAAGATCTCAAATAACAAAGACATGATAGAATCAATAATCAATCTGAAATAGCATCTCAATATCCATCGGATCCCCACAAACACAACATGTATGGATTACAAATAGATGATCTTGATCATGAACGGATCTCACAAGATCTAAACATGAAAGCACAAAGGAGGAGAAACCATCCATCTAGCTACTACATGGATACGTAGTCCAAGGATGAACTACTCACGCATCACACCGGAGGATTGCATGCTGATGAAGAAGGCCTCCAGGGTGAATTCCCCTCTCCGGCAGGGTGCCGGGAAGAGCTTTAGATCCCTCCTGATCTAGGATGGATATAACGGTGGCTACAGACTCTTTCATGGATTTTTGATCGGGTACCTAGGGTTTTTGTCATGAGGGCAACTTATAGGCGGAAGGAGAGGCTGAGGGGGTTCTAGGGTCGGCCAGACCACCCCCTGGCGCGGGCCAGGCCTGGTCACGCGGCCAGGTGGTGTGGCTGGCCCCTGGCCCCTCTCCGTCTCGTCTTCTGGCACTTGATCCCTTCCGGAAAAATAGGCACTTTGGCTTTTGTCCCGTCCAATTCCGAGAATATTCATTTTCTGACTTTCCTGGAACCAAAAACAGCAGAAAACAGGCAGCTGGCACTGTGGCTCTTGTTAATAGGTTAGTCCAAGAAATCATATGAAAAGTACTCCAAAGTTGGAACAAAACACAAGAAAATGGATAAAACTAAGCATGGAACATCAAAAATTATAGATACATTTGCAATGTATCAGGAGTGTCCTGCGGAAGAACAAGCATCGTGAGATGGCGCTAGCTAGTCATCAAAGGCAAAGGAGATGAAATGTTATCAACATGCATGTGTTGGCCAGCGTCATTACCTTAGAGATGGTGTTGAGCTCGGCTAATGTCGAGGCACCGGTATCATCCTCCCGCTTAGATGCCTTATGAAGCATCGTCGGTTGCGCCTTAGTTTTGGCAGGAGGGGGCATCGATGTGACCTGCGGCTCTGTGTTGGCACCGATGGGAGGTGTCACCAGAGCGACCTCTGGTTGCATGTTAGTGTTGGCACCGGTGGGAGGGGGCACCGGAGCGACCGGGTGCATCTCGACGTTGGCTGACTCGGGCATCACCATGTTCGGCGACACATGCTGGATCGAGTTGCTGCCGGAGAGGCTGGGCACCACGAGCGGCCCTTGTCGACCTGTCGCATTCCAAGCAGCGATCCCCTCCCACAGCTCATTGGGAAACATCTTGCGGATCTTCTCTTGCACTTTCTCGTCGATCAGCCTCGGCATCTGTTGCATCTGCTCCCAGAGGACTTCAACCTCGCGTTTTTCCTTTGCCGCCGCCGCAGCCTTCCTCTCTTTCTTCGCCTTTGGGTCCTCTTTCCTAAAGTAGCCAACCTTTTCGTACGTACCATAGCCGTACACGCAACCAAATGAAGTCGGCGGCACGGACTTGGCCCTCCCCTTGAACACGTTTGTCGCCCTGTTGAAGGGTGTCCCACCATGGTCCGGGCCGTCTGGGACGAGCTCGCACTTGACGCACAAGACTTTTCTTCGGATCTCTGAAGAGAAGGAAAGTGATCCCATTTAGAAATTCGGCTTCATTACTTAATTGGAAACACAAATGTACTCCAAGATAAATTCCTTACCAGCCTTTTTTGGAACTTCCTCACATCGTCGTCGTCGGTAACAAATTCCTTGAGTTCGGGGTGGAGATAGTAGCGGGCGCGGACAAACTGCATCACCTGCTCGTCCGTGAATTTGTGCCATGGGTTATCTTTCCCTAGACGGGCATACTCGGTGTCCTCCTTTGCCCAAATGGCCTTTTTTTCTCGGTAACTGCCGCTTCCACAATGTTGGTTACCTATGTTCATCTCCCGCATATGCCTCCCCCACTCGGTCCATTCCTGACCTTCCGGTGAAGTGCAGTTCACCTTGAACTTGATGAATTCGTATTGGTCGAGCATCGGCTCGGCCTTCTTTATCTCCTCCCAACTTTTACCCTTGTTAATCCTCCTCTTCACTCGGCTTTTCCAGCTGCTCAAGGCAGTGCTCATCCTCGTGAGGGCTAACTTGTTTACCTTGTTCCCTATGAGCTTTTGGTTATCGTACTCATCTGGGAACTTGTACCATTTGTGAAGCTTCCCAATGAGGAGTTCTCGTAACCGTTTGTTCTTTCTTATGTCCTTCTGGTTGATGCTCATGCTCTCCCGCACGATGCACCCGAGTTGTAGGCTGTACCCAGCGGCAAGCTTCGCAGGCTCCAAGGGTTGGCCACCCAGTTTCACAAGGGTGAACTCTTCGCGGTTGGTGCCGAGTTTCGGCAGCGTCCGCTCCTGCCTTTCCGACTTATTCTTCTTCTTCCTAGCGGGCGGGGAGGCTCCATCGCCGTCCACGTGTTCATCGCCATGACTTGCTTCGGCCTCCTCGTCACCATTACTGCTTCCGTCGTCGTCGCCATCTTCGGCCTCCTCCTCATATTCAGACTCCTCATCATCTTCTTGGTCCACAGCTTGGGCCTCCTCATCAACTTCATCATGATCCGTAGCTTCGGCCTCCTCGTCGAACCCGCTTAAGTCATCGCCAAACCGCCAAAACTTGAGGTTGGCTCTTCTTGCTCGTTCTTCGATGCTCATGGGCTAAGAAGAGCCAGCCCCGACGTCTTTGTCTCTGCTCGACATGTTTGCTCTTCAAAGAAAAAATGCAACAATTTAATTAGTACAAGCTAGAGTCGACCAAAAAATTCAGCATGGCCTTTGCTGTTTTTTTGACCTAGGAGTGCCCATTTCTCAACCGAAACGGAAGTGAATCAACACTTCGGGAGAAACAGGCAACTCAAATGAATTCCCTGCAACAGTTTTCATACAAAATAATGTGCTCCCATTTTCAAATTGATGACAGCCATCCAATCACACATATACAAAGAGCAAAATAATGTGCTCCAGTTATCAATCTTCTTTTATTTCAGACTTGTTCAGGTTCCAGAGTATAGCTAGCCTGAGAAATTGATACTTCTTTATTTAGGATCCTCTACTGATGTGTAGTAATTAATTTTCCAGCTTGAAAATTCTCCATGACAAGCATTCAGACTGTCAATTCTCAAATAAAATGTGAGTTTAGCAATCTCATATATGATCTCTCATAGGAACACCAATATAGTAGGTACAGACAGGTAGCTAGTTCATTCTGTGTACATAGCTAGTTAGAGATGATTAAAATGGAGACCAAATGCTCCTGGACATTCCAGGTCCTCAATTTATGTGTATAATCATGCTATTCAACAGACACATGTGGCTATCACTAAACTTACATAACATCGATTATACAGCAGCAATATTGTGCAAGTGTCAAGCATGCAAGGTACGTCCAGTGAGAATTTTCGAGCTCAAGTTAAAGCAAGCAGGAACTGCTCTGGTTCCAATATTCTTTCTTATTAACACAAGAAATAGCAACATTTTCCACCTTTAAATTGGCAACAAAAGCATCGATAAGGCTACATAACACATCTTTTAAAGGCAGCGAGCACTGTGTTGAATCACAAAAAAGCAACCAACTTTAAACTAGTTCAGATCAGCTCCTAGAAGCAGAACCAGCCACATCATAGCAATACCAAATCAGTATTTTGCAAAGGAGTAACATTGTAGGCATTAACACATTTATCAAAATACAACCTTAACAATAGGTTAAGAACATAGAATTAGAGTGCCATGTCCAGCTAGGATTTGAAACCTATAGGTAGGAGTTTTCTTCAAGCAGTGTTTGAATCACAGAAAAAACAAAGAAATTATAACATGAGCTTTTAGTAGATGTAAATTTTCAGTTTGCCAGTAACACAGTAACACAGGCATACCGCAGTGGTTTGACTCATGGGGCAAAACCTGGGCTGGGAGCTCTCAGGTTCGATTCCTGGGCTCTCTCACATTTTTTTTCAATTTTTAATATTTTACAAAATACCAATGGTGCATATCTAGTATATAAATAATATCTAGTATATTTTAATATTTTGTAACAAATAGTAATTAAGTTTAACATTCACAAATCTATTTAAAACAAAATACCAATGGCGCATATCTAATATATAAATAATATCTAGTATATTTTAATATTTTGTAACAATATCCATACACACCAATATTCTCCATAAAAATGTCATGTCATGTGTGCATGATCTCGATTCTGAGCTAGCTAGAGCTAGCGTCTCTTTGAAATCATCTTTCCCTTCTTCCTCGCGGTTGAATACTTTAACCCGGAAAGGTTAAGGTTTCTTCTCGTGAACGGACAACCTTTAGTAGGTAGGGTGGTCTTCCTTTTTCCTGCAGCAGTCGGCTTGTCGAAGTACTTGTCAAATTCCTCTTCGATCTTTGGATCGCTGTTCTTTTCTAAGTCTTGCTCGTTGGCGGGTCCGTCCATTCCGATGATGCTCCTCTTGCCCCTCCTCGTGACAACACGGCTTGGCTTGACGGGTCAGTGATGAAGAAACCTTGGTCAACTTGGCTCGCGAGTACCCATGGCTCATTTTTTGCGGAGGCGTTCTTCACGGAGGCATCGGGTATAACCATGGTGGTGAAATACCGACCCTCTTTTTGGACGCTCTTGGCCCATCTGACACGGAGTATCGGCACCTTCTCTCCGGCGTAGTCGAGCTCCCAGATCTCCTCGATCCTTCCGAAAAATCGTTCCTTGACGGTGGCTTCATCATCGGCATAGGATAGCATCGTTACTCCTGAGTTCTGATAGTCGCTGCTCATGTCCCTTTTCTCGGTGTAGAATCTATACCCGTTGATGTCGTATGCCTAATATGTCCTCACGTTGTGCCCGGGGCCATTTGACAAGGCGAAAATTAGTTTGTCATCCTCCGTAGAAGGCGTTTGCGGGTCTGCGGGGGGATTGTCTTGAAGCTTCTTCTTGAACCAAGCCGTGAAGCTAGAGTTGTGCTCTCTTGTTACGTCTCCCTTCTTCCTCGGTCGACCAAGGTCAATGAACTTCTGCTCGATTAAGCTTTTGTGCTCTTCCACCCAAGGATCGACCAATTCGATGTGTTGTAGCACGACTCGGTGTGCCCTGTCAAAGTCGTCATGTCGACCCTTCGTGCCGACATGCATGGTGCGAAAGCCCTCACGGTGGCCATATCCAGTGAGCCTGCCGAGGTGCGTCCTTTTGGGCAGACCAACAGGGTCATCCTCGTCGTCCGGGTCGGTGCGTAGATAATTCTGGCAGAAAGAGACGCACTCATAGGTCAGAAAGCCCTTGGCAATGCTTCCATCTGGACGGGACCTGTTGCGTACGAATCATTTGATAACACCGTTAGGCCTTTGAAACGGCATCATGTTGTGCAGGAATGTCGGCCCGAGATGAATGATGTCATCCACGACATGGACGAGTAGATGGACCATGATGTCGAAGAATGCGGGCGGGAAGTAAATCTCGAGCTCGCATAGTATCACGACGATCTCATCTTGTAGTGTGTCGAGCTGCTTCAAGCCAATCGACTTCCTCGAGATGACATCGAAGAAGTTGCAGAGGCCAAATAGCGTCTCACGGACGTGCTTATCCATTATCCCTTGGATTGCAACGAGAAGTATCTACGTCATTAGCACGTGACAGTCATGAGACTTCATCCCCCTGAACCTCTTCTTCGCTTTGTCCAGATATCTGCCTATGTTCCCCGAGTAACCGTAAGAAACTTTGACTCCTAGGAGGCAGTTGAAAAACTGCTCAAGCTCCTGCTCACTTAGAGTGAAGCAGGCAGCCGGAAACACTGCAATTCCCCTCTTTACCCTTTTGCGGCAACCTTGATTATCTTCAGGAGCCGTCTCATCATCATCATCATAATCATCATCATCGAACGGTGGCGTCTCATGAAGTTCTTCCTTGATGCCAAGTTCCATCAGGTCGTTCCTTGCTTTCGGCCCGTCTTTGGTCCTATCCAGCATGTTGATGATAGTGGCAAGCAGGCCTAGCTTTCCACACACCATGCAGCGGTTTCGTCCTCGGATGCTTCTTTCCCAGCAAAGGGCACTCTTCCTAGTTGTCCAACATATCTTGGATCACTTCTCCGCTCCTCGGACGTGGGGCTTTTTCGAGCTCTACTTTGCCATCAAACAGATCTCTATGCTTTCTCCACGCGTGAAGCCACATTCGAGTCCGTTGGAACACGGTCTTCGATGACCCGGGATCCCTTGGTAGCTGGAGATACGGGGTCTTATCCATGCACTTGACACATGCTTTGTGTCCGTGGTTCACCTGGGCAGACACGTATGCGTAACCTGGATAGTCCTGCACCGTCATGAGCAACACGACTCTCATAGGGAAATAATCTCCTGTGTATGCATCCCACATATGGGCTGGCGTCTCCCACAGCATGGCTAACTCTTCTTTCAGCAGCCCGAGATACAGATGCATGTCGATACCTGGTTGTTTAGGCCCCTGAATCAGAATACACATGTGTACGTATCTCTGCTTGGTGCACAGCCAGGGAGGGAGGTTGTATGGCCATACAAACACGGGCCAGGTATTATGTGTGCTACTCTGGTTGCCAAACGGATTGAGTCCATCGGTGCTCATACCAAGCCTGACGTTCCTTGGATCGCCCCTGAAGTCTGGAAAGTCAATGTCCAGTGCGTTCCACTGGCTAGCGTCCGAAGGGTGTGTGAGGATCTTGCCCTTATGTGGATCATCTTCGGCCGGCTTCTTCCTTTCCGCGTGCCATTGCATGAGCTTTGCTTCCTTAGGGTCCATGAAATACTGCTGCAGACGGGGAGTGATAGGAAAGTACCATACCACTTTCCGAGGAACTTTCTTGTTCCCTCTCTTGTATCGTCCTTGGCCACACACCAGACATGTGGTTCTATCCTTGTACTCATCCCGATAAAGTGTGCAGTCATTAATGCAGGCGTGGTACTTAACATACGGTAGGTCGAGAGGACATACGATTTTCTTGGCCTCCTCGATACTAGTTGGACACGTGTTCCCCTTGGGAAGACGTTCTTGCCAGAATCTCATGTTTTTGTTGAAGCTTACGTCGGTCCATTTGCTTTCTGCCTTCATCTACAGAGCCTTGAGCATTACGTTCAAGTGGGTATCCTCGGGCCGGCACCCAGGATACAATGGAGTTTTCCCGTCTATCTCCATCTGCGCTAGCTTGGCTTTCTCCCTGGTAGCAGCTTTGGTGTTGCTCGTCTCCCTGAGAAGCAGTTCCTGAACATGAGGGTCCTGCAAGGCCGAGGTTAGCCGCGTCGTTTGTGTGTCTGTGTCTTCTCCGCCAACACCTCCTTCGTGATGATCATCATGTCCGTCACTGCCATCATATCCTTCATGTTGATCATCATGTCCGCCGCTGCTGACATCTCCTTCATGATCATGATCATGTCCGCCGCTGGCATCTCCTTCGTGATGATCATCATTCCCGCCCTCGTCTTCAGGATCATTGACGTCCTCGTCATCTTCAGAATCATAGCTGCGCATGAAACCACGCGTGAGCAGGTGATTCTCCAGGTCTTCGGAATCAGGGTCAACCAAGCTCCCGAGATTGCATGTTCGACACGGACATCTTATGTAGGTCCTCTTGTTCAGAATCATGTCGGCCACCGCGCGTTTCTTGTATCTAGCTGCTCGACCTTCGCTCATGTGTCTAACCATGGTTTCCTGTGCGGTATAGAGCAAAAAGAGAGAGTATCTTAGAACCACAGCACCATCATGCACACACACATGCATGCATGGCCGCCGGAAAAAATCGGCATGACATCTCCTAAAAATGGGACATATGGATAGTGCAAAAATTTGCCGAAACAGAAATTAATCGACATTTCGGCAAACATCCATGCACCACCAGAGCAAGCAACATGCTTTCTTCTTCGTCACCTGCAAACATTCATGCACCACATCCATGCAAACATACCATCCCTCTCGCAATTAATAAGAAGGCTTCACAAACATAAGCATGCACACACATACACACCGCACCGACGTCCACATGCATGTCCTCCAACAACTCACCTAGTAGAATCGTTACCGAGCCAAGTCCGCGACGAGATAGTGTGGTTTTTGTTGGAGAACAAGATGGATGTTGGAGGAGGCTTCCCCTCACAAAACTATGAAGCAAGGTAGGTTCAACAACCAAGAATGGAGAAATTTAGGTGGTGGGGAGGAGGAGGACGAGCTAGATCTAGTTTGGGGTGGTGGGTGGAGAAGAATGGAATGGTGGTGGTGGGTGGGGGTGGATGCCAACTTGTAGATCTCGATTTAATATCAGTGGCGCATATTACACTAAATGCTCCACTGATAAGTCTGCCACCTTTTCAGGTGGTGGGCCTAAGACTTATCAGTGGCGCATTTAACACCATATGCGCCATTGGTGGGCCAAGTATCAGTGGCGCATATAGCAAATGCGCCATTGATATTTCTGCGACCTTTCAGGATGGTGGGGCCCACTTGGTTACCAGTGGCGCATTTACATCTACATGCGCCATTGGTGAGGGGAATATCAATGGCGCATATGGCATATGCGCCACTGATAATAGTATATCAATGGCACATATACCCATATGCGCCATTGATATTTGGTCCACAGGCCTCCAGAGTGACGGGCCCACATTATCAGTGGCGCATTATTTGTGATATGCGCCATTGGTTATAAATAATATCAGTGGAGCATATTTTTAAATGCGCCACTGATAATTATCAGTGGAGCATATTCAAAACAATGCTCCACTGATAATAAATCTATCCATAAGCCTTTCTCTAGTAGTGTTGTTAGCTTGGTAAACACCAAGGAAGCCACAAGCAGTTAAATACTTGACGTCCATAAGTTTGGAGCCGTCAATGAGTTGCATAATAGGTAATGTAATACTTAATACACGGGCAAGGTGGGTTACCAATCACCAATGCAAATGTCACCTTTCATCTTGTTTCTCTGGTGACGAAAGTGCTGGATGAGTAGAGCCGCGAGATTGGGGATTTGCGGTGCATTGGGGAAGAGTGCCTTGGTTATCATTGCCATGTCCACATTGGCCATGGAACCGGTATCTCCTCTTCCCAGCAGTGTATTGGCGAGGAACAAGGCGTAGTAGCGAATTGTTGGATTCTGAATGGTGGACATCTTCTTCTGGTAGAATTCCCTGCCACCGTTAATAGAAATAATCTCCTAAGTTTCTCCACTTGAGACACTATACAAGTTTGTAATAGTTGCCTCCCCACCGCGAGGGAGGCCAAAACCATCGCAAAATTGTTCGAAAGTTATTTCATACGGCTTCCGGTTTATGGTGAAGCTTACCGTGCACGCATTACCTTTCTCCCTATGGTCATCGTAGAAGGAGGCGAGGAACTCATGGGTGATCTCGGCGTAGGTGTTGTGGCTTGCGTAGCCGAGTAGTGTTAGCCCGGCCTTGTCACACATGAGGTCTAAGTCCTCCCTCAACCCTGCCGCGGTGAGAAAGCTATGATTGGCCCAACGTGTGGGCATCACCCTCCTTGACGAAACAATGGCCAGCTTGGGGTTGAGCTCAGCCCAATGTCCCGAACTCTCACCATGTTGGCGCTTGCTCTTGCAAAAAATGCTACCAATTTTGTTCATCTTGATGCACTGGAAAATTTCACCATGAAACCTTAGGCATATAGTTTCTACATGATATATGAACGATTCTACGTGGAAAAATTTAATCCTAATGTGAGAAATCAATAGGAAAAAACAAAATATGCTTGAGTCCATCCACTAGATAAATGTGAGAGTTTCAACCATGGAATTCCAAAAATAAAGCATGGATAGGGAGAGAAACATACCGATCTATTGATTCCCACACTCAAACGAAAGAAATCCGCGAAGAATCAAGAGTTCTAGGTGGGGTTTGAGAGGTTTGGAGAGAGAATATGAGAGAAAACGTGAGGAGGGAGAAGAAACCTATCTGCCCCGGCATGATTATGAAGTCACGTCGAACTATACGACCGCAACTATATGGGCGGGATATGTAGTTCCTGCCATATAGTTGCGGCGGTGCCGCCAACTAGGGTTTGTTTATGCCAAAACACGGCTATATGAACGCAACTATACGACTGGATCATAATGATCCTGCTGTATAGTTGGTCGTCAAACCCTCTGTACCCTCGAGATAAATTTTCTAAAACATGTATCGATATCTATATGATCGGAACTATACGGCCATAATTTTTATTCCTGCCGTATTGTTGGTCGTTAAACCGTCAGTACCTTTGGGAAGAAATTTGACGAAGGCATCGATATCTATACAACCGGAACTATATGGCTAGAATTTTTATTCCCGCCGTATAGTTGGTCGCTAAATCCTCTATACCTTCGAAAGAAAATTTGTTGATGGCAAAGATATCTATACGGCCAAACTATAGAGCCGGAATTTTTACTCCTGCCATATAGTTGGTCTTTAAACCATCAGTAGTCATCTCAAAAAAATTCTATTTCTTCGAGAATACCTTCTTATCCCAAAACTTAGCGAAACACCTTGTTTTTTACAGGAAAATGACAGTAGAAACTGTCGACCAACATTAGCATATAAATAGTAGAATTTTAGTACAACCTAATTTCTTCTCCTCAACTAGAGATTTACTTTTTAGTCTGAACTAAATGATGGAGCTAGTCCTTGTAGATAAAACTCAAACTTTTATTTTTATACTTATTCTACATTTGTTCAATCGATGTTTCTACTACTTTTTGATAGCTGCATCTTCACGGGCACGCTTCTGCAAGAATGTCTGTGCAAAAGTTGTAGGAATCCGATGAACATTTTATTCTTTAGTTTATTTTATTGATGTGATGGGTTGACTCGTATTAAGCATTTTATTAAGAATGGTTGAATAACTCAACCCTTCTCTGTTCTCGAATTCTTACCTTGGGTTGCCCCTTATCAAAGGCACTTACCACATGAACTTGTTTTGCTGGTGGAATATATCTTTCTCCCGCTTCTAGCTTCTTTGGAAAATAACGGATGATTTTAGCATCATAAACATTGAAGATTATTTTCCCTTAGCACAATCAACTGATGCTCCTGCAGTACTAAGGAAAGGTCTTCCAAGTATTATGGATAATTTTTCATCCTCTGGCATTTCAAGAATAATAAAATCAGTGGGAATGACATGCTCATCTATTCTAAGTAGAACATCCTCAATCATACCAATTGGTTATTTAGTGGACTTGTCAGCCATCTGTAAAGTGATAATAGTAGGGGAATACTCCCCTAATCCTAACTTTTTATAGAGGGAATATGGCATTACACTAACTCCTGCATCTAAATCACACAAGGCATTGTGAATATCATGTTTGCCAATTGAGCATGAAATAGTTGGTATTCCGGGATCTCCTAATTTAGACAATAGCTTCCCATTAGCAGGATAACTAGTCACCATGGCAACAGTTTCAGTTATTTATTTCTTTCTACTAAGAATATCACGGAGGAATTTAGAATAGGTGGGAACTTTTATTGCATCCGCAAATGGAATTTCTAGGCGAAGATCACCAAGTGCCTTTCTGAAAGAATCATAGATTACCTGATCCGGTGCTTTCTTTTTTCGATCTGGATAAGGAATCTTTTGCTCACCTTTCTTATTCTTGTCTTTTGCCTTTTGTGGGGGGTCAGGCTCTTTTGTTGCTTTCTTGTGTTGTTGCTTATCGCGTTTCTTATATTCTACTACAACAACTTCATCTTCATTGCTTGTCTCTTTTTCTTCTCTTGGATCAACCGTCTCTGCATCAGAGTCATAACGGTCATCATGTGCGTCATTTTGGTCCTCCTTGGTTTGATCTTGTGTTTCTTGAGCAGTTTCATCTTGAGGATCCACTAGTGTATCATCTTCTTGGCTTGCTCTGAGCAAGGCTTTCTCCTTTCGCTCTTTTTCAACTTCATATTCTGGTGGTCCTAATGGTCCTGTAACAACTGCACCTCTTCTTGTAACAACATTAGTAGAAATAGGAATATCTATATCATCTTGAAGAAAAAATCGATAACCAGATGCTATTTGTTCACATTGGGTTTCAATCATACTAAGATACTTGTGAAATAATTTTATTTCTTGGCCAATCTCTTCATAATTTTCCGTGAGTTCTGCCAAAATCTTTTTATGTTTTTGAAAGTGCTTATGCAGGTTATTATGAGATTTTGCTTGTCAATGTTTTAATTCTTGAAAAATGTTTCTAGTTTCATCTTCTTCAGTAAAAACTTGTAACAAGTCTACTTTGTTCTCCTTAACAAGTTCAGAAGGTTTACCTTTTTCTTTCATTGTTTTGTGTACTTTAGGCATAAGATCAGGATTTATATGAAACATCACTTTTTCTAGCTTAGTGTTGAAATCAGGATTGTATATAGAATCATTCTTAGCCCTAGTAGACATTAATTCCAAACATGCTTTGACAGTTAAAGTATTAATCGATCCTCCTGCTGATAAGTCGAGCAACTCTCTGCTTTGAGTATTAAGACCATGGTAAAATAAATGGCAAATAGTTGATTCAGAATAGCCACGATTAGGAACTTTATTGATCATTCCAAAGATTCTATCCCATGCTTGTGAGTAGTTTTATCCCACGTTCTGACTAAAGTTGCCTATATTCTTTCTAGTTTCAGTTACCTTTTTAAAAGGATTAAACCTGTTTATGAATTTGACAATACAGTTTTCCCAACATTTAATGTAATGACGAGGGAGAGAATATAACTAGTCTAGAGATTTACCTTTAAGAGACCAACGAAAAAAATTAGACGAGAGAAATCTCTTGGCAAACCTTTTGGTCCAAGTGTTGTCATCAAATCGTTAAACTCTCTAATATGTCTTCCTGGGTATTCATCTTCCCTTCCACAGAAAGCTTTTTCCTGCAAGATCTAAATAATTCCATCATCAAATCGATATTCTCTAACTCCAGGGTTAGGAAACTCTATTGGTTGTTTAGGGAAAGCAGCATTTGGAGCATTGTATTCCCTGAGAGTTTTCTCAGGTTTCTTAGGAGTTGTCCTATAAATGGACATGATTTCCATAAAATCACTCGGGTTTTCAACTTCAACTTTGTCTGATCTTAAAAGTTTTTCAATAATTTCTTCACGCCTTTGAATAGGCACGCGCTCAAAATAACCTGGTAAATAGGTCCTACCAGAGCGTGTAGACCCTTTGTCTCCTAGGGAGACCATTTTGTAGTAGTAACACCTGAAATGTCAAGAGACAAACACTTAGCGCTTAGCTCCCCGGCAACGGTGCTAGAAAATAGCTTGATGTCTACAAGTGCATAGATTGTTTGTAGCTAGTTTCGAAGTATAGATATCGCCATAGGGAGCCCAAAGGTAAGTGTTTATGAATGAAGTCTTTGTCACGCCCAAAGTTGTCACATGTCTTCGAGTGAATTGACTCCAAGTGTAGAAATGAGAATGGAATTTGGATTAAACTGGACGTATTTAAATAAAACTAAAATGTAAACTTCAGAAATAAAAAGCATAAAAGTAAAGAACGATTTGGTTGTTTGTTGTTTTCCGCAGATGACAAAGAAGGCGCGGGGAGATACAGTTCATGGTGATAGTGACTGTGCCAGGTGGATGAGTGATAGGTGTAACAATTGTAATCTTATAATTATATGTGTAGGCAAGCAACCCATAATTAGCCGAAACTCCTCTTGGTAGATTTCATCCCAACTTCAGTAATCCTACTAGTATGTTACCAAAACCATGGTCAGACACTAGACGATTAAGACCCTTCAGGTTGCTTAGCAATTAAGCTCCTTGGATAGGACTAATGCAATAAGCATGGTGGTTCCTCGTTATCCTCGAGTCTACTAGTTTTCCATTGATATCCCCGTGTCACTCGGGGGTCACCGGTCTGCTAGCGAACAAGATCCTATCTATGTAGAAGAAAGCATCATGTTGTCTAGGCCCTTAATTAGACAACAAGCATTAGGCACCTCATAGATAGTCAAGCACACATAATATAGTAATTAAAATCAATCACAAACTAATAGAAAATATATGGAGGCACATCACATGTCACCAATCCCTTACATATACCACGCCCAAGGAACTTACACATGAGAGAAGAAAGCATCATCAATATAATTAAATAAAGGGAGTTCTTCTCGATTTACCATGGAGATTCACAATAGGGATAGAAAAGTAATCCAACACAATTCAAGATAGGAAGAAACAATCTCAAACCATAATCTTGCAAGGTAAAGATCTCTCTATCTCTATCTCAAGTACAAGTAATGGCTATGAGGGTGTGATGGCTAGGAGGTCGAAGATCGTGGAGCGAGATGAAGAACGTCTTCCCCTTCTTCTCCGGATCACTTCTTTCTCCTTTCTAGATGGGATGGCGGCTGTTGTGTTATGATTTCGCCTGAACATTGTGTTTCCCTTGTTAAAACCTTCTAATGATGTTCAGAACCTATAACACACATTAAAAACCAAGTTTTCTTTGCTACCGAAGTATTAGCGTTAGGTAAAGCTAGAAAACGATCAAATCCAGAGGAAAACCATCAATAAAAACCATAACAAATGTGTCAAATCTCACAGCTATCAGTACCTTACCTTCGATGAACTCTGAAGTTTCAAGGTCTAGCATAACCACTTCATTATCGACCATTCATGCTTCCATAAGATCCTTTAATATAACATTATTTATATTGGTAGCTTTGGGGTTCTTTTCTGGTTTCTTTAATCTCTTCTTGATTTGTTCTTCCGCCTTTTGCTTTTTCTTGATATTTTCTTGAATAGGTGCAAGGGAGAACTCTTCTATTAGTGCACTTTCTCTTGCATGCTTCTTTTCTTCAAGGGGTTTATGGGGTTCCCATTCTATGGGTACCTGTAAATGCCCTGCATAATTCTCAATAATTTCCTTCACTGAGTAAGAATCAATAGCAAGGGTTTTAATCATTGCACAAGTCCTTTCATCTGCAAGGAAATTGTTAACACGAGAATATTCAGAAGAACTATTCGTAATGTTCTCCTTATTAAAAAAATTGTTGTCTCCTTCATTTTCATTATTAATTTCTAGGCTTCATCATAAGTATAAGATAGAAAACTACCATTAGAAGCGATGTCAAGGTTTGCTCTATTTTTATTATTAAGCCCTCCATAAAAAGTGTGAGTGATTAACCAATCAGGCAAACGATGATGGGGGCAATTATCTAGATATCTTTTGTACCTTAGATACCCTTCATACAAACTCTCATCAGGACTATTTTTGAAATTGATAATAATACCTCTCATCCTGTGAGCTTTGCCTTCTAAATAATATTTCAATAGGAATTTGGTTGTCAATTCCATCCAAGACCTTGGTGCTTCTGCACAAAAAGATCTATACCAGTCGCAAACATTATTAGAGAGAGTTTGTCTAAACAACAGGCTTTTAACCAAATCAGGATTACAGTCGTCGAATATAAAGGAGCTAAGAACATCTTCAAAAAATTGTAAGTGTCCATATGGACTCTCTTCATCGGTTCCTGCAAATTTCTTAGAATGTAGTAGTTCAAATAATAAAGGGTGGATATAAATTCCATCCGTATTTATGCTTTTATTGACAGTTATAAAAGCGTCCATGGGCGAACCCATTTTCCTTACTGATACATTGCAAATGTATCTATAATTTTTTATGTTCCATGCTTGGTTTTATCTACTTTCTTATGTTTTGTCCACACTTTGGAGTACTTTTCATATAATTTCTTGGACTAACCTATTAACAAAACCACGGTTGCACATTTCTGCTGTTTTGGTTCGAGTCAGAAAATGAATATTCTCAGAATTGGACAGGACAAAAGCCAAAGTTGCTATTTTACCGGAAGACATCTGGAGCCAGAATACGAGACGGAGAGGGGCTGGGGCCTGGCCACGCCACCTAGCCACGCGGCCAGGCCTGGCCCGCGCCAGGGGGTGGTCTGGCCGACCCCAGCACCCCTCGGTCTCTCCTTCCGCCTATATATTGCCTCTGATACAGAAACCCTAAGTACCCGAACAAAATCCATGAAAGAGTCTGTAGCCGCCGTCATCTCCATCCCTAGATCAGGAGGGATCTGAAGCTCTTCCCGGCACCCTGCCGGAGAGGGGAATTCACCCTGGAGGCCTTCTTCATCATCATGCAAGCCTCCGGTGTGATGCGTGAGTAGTTCATCTCTGGACTACGGGTCCATGTAGTAGCTAGATGGCTGGTTCTCCTCCTTTGTGCTTTCATGTCTAGATCTTGTGAGCTCCTTTCATGATCAAGATCATCTATTTGTAATTCTGCATGTTGTGTTTGCGGGGATCCGATGGATATTGAGATGCTATTTTAGATTGATTATTGATTCTATCATGTCTTTGTTATTTGTGATCTTGCATGCTTTCTGTTGTTAGTAGCTATCTTGGCTAAGTAGATGCTAGCAACTCCAAGAGTTAGTATTTATGCTCGATAGTGGGTTCATGCCTCTGGTAATCTGGGGAAGTGATAGAAATCTCTAAGTTACTAGATGTGTTGTTGCTACTAGGGAGAAAGCAACAATCCTTTGTTCATAGAACAATCGTATTGTTTACTTTACACGCAATTCGTAAAGCAATAATCTGTTACTTGCAACTTAATACTGGAGGGGGTTCGGATGATAACCTGAAGGTGGATTATTAGTCATAGATGCAATTGGATGGCGGTCTATGTATAATGTTGTGATGCCCAATCAAGTCTCAAAGGAGTCAAGATGATTAGTATATGATTGTATGCTTTCTCGATGTTTGTTAATTGCCCCGCTGTAATTTGTTCACCCAGCATGTTATCTATCTTAAGGAGAGCCACCTCTAGTGAACTATAGACCCCGGTCCTTTATTTTACATACAATCTACAAATTGTTTACTACTTTGTGTTTACTTTCTGCAAACTATTACTTCCTTCCGTTCGATACGTTTAATCCTTTGTTTTCAGTAAAACCGGTGAGATTGACAACCTCATCGCAAGTTGGGGACAAAGTTCTGTGGTTGTGTTGTGCAGGTCTCCACGTTGCTGCTGGCACCGGTAGTGCGCCCTGCCAACATTCAGCTAGCTACACCTTTGGGGTGTTTCCTTGCTCCTACTAGATTGATAACCTTGGTTTCATAACTAAGAGAAACTTACTGCTGTGCTCATCATACCTTCCTCTTGGGGTTCCCCAACGAGCTCGACATCAACCACGAGCCAGCAAGTATTTTTCTGGCGCCGTTGCCGGGGAGTCAAGGACATCTTCACAATGGGAGTCCCTCATAACCAATCTCTTTACTTTGTTATTTTTGTTTTGCTTAGTTTACTTTTGTTTGGTTTGCTTGTTTCTTTATCAAAAACACAAAAAATTAGTTTTGCAAGTTTGCTTTCTTTATCAAAAACACAAAAAATTAAGTCTCCTTTAGTTGTTACCTCTTTCTTAGCTCACCATGTTGATCCCTAAATTCACCCTGAAAGACCTTTCAATAGGTAGTGGTTCAATAATTGGAAAAGATAATATTGAAAAATTCTTTAATCATGTTAGTAAACATGAGGATATTGAGGATAGATCCCTTGCAGAACTTGCTCCAAACTATGAGATTGCTGCAGCTTCTTTAGTTCACATATTGAAAGCTAGGTTTGTTAACCTTAACCCCTTAATGCAAGTAATGTTTCTTAAACTTAAGGAAATTGAGGACCCTGAAAAGAGGGATTTTATTCTTGAAACTTTGCTGAAGGAATTCTATGATGTTGCCAAGGAAGCTAGAAAAGTCTTTGAACATTTCAATATGCTAGGCTTATGTGTAGATGCTGTTGGTACACGATAAAAGATGAACAAAACTGAACCTAATGGGGAGGAAACTAAGATACGAGTACCCTTTAAACTGGTAGCAATGCATGAAGCCATAGAAAAGAATCTTGATTGGATTGTTCCTGAAAACCCTTTTGATGAAAATAGTGAACCTAAGAGCATTGAGAGAGGATCCTCTAGAACTTATTTAGATGATATACCTTGCTTTGTTGAAGATATTTCTGGTATTGCTCTTAATGCTTCTTCATTTGAGAACACTTGATTCTTTTTCTTGCTTCTTTTGCCTAACATAAAGGCGTTAAAGAAAAGTACTTATTGGAAGATAACCCAAAAGTTTTAGATGAGTCTTGGAAGTTATTACTTCAGTAATAGCCGATCCTTATCCTTTTTATTTGCTTTTTGTGCCAAGAGTAACCTCTAATGAGAGAGAAGTAATGATTGGGAAAGTTGCTGTCCCAAAACAGATTTCTGTGCTTCACCGTAAAAAGTTGTGTAAAATCTCTGTATGTCCTTTTGAGGCGTGAATTTTTGTGCTTCTGCCCCAGGTTGTTATCTAACTTTCGTTAGTTCAACACTTTTTTATTTGAGCAACAGAAGGTCTTCGAAAAAAATCGTCTTTACATGCTGGTCTGTTTTGACAGATTTCTGCCATTTTCTGCATTTGCTTCTTGTTGGTTCCTTTTTAAGTTTTTTTGGGGAATTGAGATTTTTAAGGGAAGTGCTATAGTATCTAGTGTTTTAATATAAGTTTTATTGGTGTTAGAACTGAACCTAAAAGACTTATTATCTTGACTGCACTAATGTTGCTAATAAAGATTGTGTGAAGTTTTTTATGAAGGAAATTTTTCAGGTGTATGAAAGGAATGAGTAATGAGATGAAGGATGGACTAAAGCTTAAGCTTGGGGATGCCACGCGTGTCACCCCAAGAAATATCCAAGAAGTATAAGCGTCAAAGCTTGGGGATGCCTAAGGCATCCCCTCTTCATCAATAAAAATCCCAGGTTTCTTCCAAAGGCTTCATTTTTATTATTTCATGCACAGTTGTGTTGTTCTTGGTGTTGGAAATATGCCCTAGAGACAAATAGTAGTAAGGACTATTATCATATTTCATATAGTTTATGATTAAGTTTTATATCATACTATAATTGTATTGAGTGGAAACATCAATACACGTGTGATATACAAACAAATTAGGGGTTCCCAGTGAAACTCTAGTCACTGGTTCATTGGTCAACAGATGATCATGTTTCCTGATCATGAGGCATTTATGCCAGTTGGAAATGAGGTCATCTCATTCTGAGAATGAGATGATGAACCAATACCCAACCTAAACATCGTGATTCGATCATGTCACGAAGTTCAAGTTACGATGATTAGAAATGGATCCTCGTAGACTATTCCTTAGACCGTGAGGCTATATCAATCACTGTCTCCCGAGAATGCTTAGATAGCATCAAACGCCATCTGGTACACGGTGGTTATAAAGGTGTGTTCAGGTATTCGGAGGAAACTGTAGAGGCAATATATGTCAAGAGCGGGATTTGTCCGTCCATGTGACGGGAAGATACTCAAGGGCCCACTCGGAGAGGTTATATCCAATAGTTGCGCAGCGTGTGCATAGATCACGGGGATATCACTTGTCGGAACGATTTAAGTAGCATTGTTCAGTAACGAGATTGAACACGACATGGTGATGTCATTGATTAGGTCTCGGGCAATGCAAGTATCGAATGACAAAGGGAATAAGACACGACTGTCCCGGTTCAAACGACGAAAGATCTTCATGGAACGCACAGGGGTCACATGGCCATCCAGGTGCCTCTGTTGATCATTGGTGCGGGAGTGTCCCGACCATGTCTGGAGTGTTCCCGAACTATGGGGTATCACGCTTAAGGGCTTGATGATGCTTAGAGAGTGTTTATAGGATCGGTAGAATCACCGAAGAAAAGAAGGGAGAAAACCGGGAGGGTTTCGGTAAGTCCGGAGGATGTCCGGAGTGGAGGTGGAAGGTGTTTCATAGCCCCGGAGATTAGATAATATGTGGAAGATGTCCTTTATTCCCACCCCGGGACTTAAGGGGAGGTAGTACCTCCCCTCCCCTATATAAAGTGGGGTATTTGGCCTAGAAAATACACCCAATAATCAATAAAGGTCTCCCCACTTTTGGGAGGACCTCTAATTGATATTTTCTCTCTCCCCCCTCTCTCTCGTGACCGTGGTCCCAAGTCTGGACTCTTGGCGAGACATCTTCACTGTGAGCGCTGGCTCTTGAGATTCGGATCCGGAGCTCTACTTCGCAATCGCTGCTGGATCGGGAAGCGGAGTCATCGTCGGGCACCGGACGTGTAACTCCCGCGAGGTGTCGCTTGAGGCACTCAAGTCGTTGGAGCCATAAGGCGCAAGGACTTCATCACGACCTTGAGGTCGGCTTCGTCTACATCAACCACGCTCTCTGGCGTTGACAACGCTTCGGTCTTTGAGGGTAAGTTCACGAAAATCCCTCCGTTCTTGTATTACTAATAGATAGGTCCTGGCAGCTTCAGGGGTTCAGGGGCGTAGAGTAAAATTTATTGTTTTTATGCGCGGAACCCCTACAATGGTATCAGAGCTAGATCTATGCGTAGTAATGCTAGTACGGGTAGAACACACGAGATGTACCGTGTGGGCGTTGACCTTTTAGTTGTTAGCCTCCCACGTGTACTTGTGTATACCGAGTCAATGCTTGATGAAGCGGCCCCCAACCGACTTTACGCATTCATTCGCGAGACTGGTCCACGCTTGACATACGGCTTGTACCGTATAAAGTGGCTTAGGGGGGTGTCTGTCTCTCTCGCATTAGTTGGTATACCATTTGCAACGGAGGGCCCCGAAAGGGGTGTAGTATAGACAACTACTTGATCAGCATTGTGCTGAAAGTTCATAGGTAAGAACGGTTCTTGTGCGAAAGCCCATTCAGCCACGTAAAACATGCAAAGATAAAGTAGAAGCGTCTAACTTTGTGTTGCAGGGGGCGTTGCTTTGTGATATGGTTATGGCAAAGGTAAAGTAATTACCTTTTGTTGCATAGTAGTAGATAGTCACGAAGGTGATGAACTACCATGCTGGAATGACATTGGTACCCTAGTGTCTACGACGCCGGAACCCTGGCGCCGGAACCCGGTGACGGCGGATGGAGATCACGACGTGAAGGACCATATCACATAGCATTTACATTCAATGTTATTGTTTGTATGTCTTATTGTGTGCTAGTATTAGATACTCGACGGTAGCCTAATAAGATAATCCCTGTTAAAATTACCAACGATTGTGTTCCCCCTTAGTGTGCACCACCAAGAAAGTTCTTCGGTATGAGGCGATCCAGGGTTAGAGGCATGGGTGTCAGACATATCTACGTTCGCATACAGTGGGTGCAAGCCATGTTGCACAGCAAAAACACTAAGGTTGAGTTGGCGAGCCTAGCATGTACAGACATGGCCTCGAAACGCGGATGGTCAAAAGATCGAGCACGAGTAGCATGAATGATGTGACCGACGTTTAGCGTCCACCTTTGAACCCACATTGATGGCCGTGATGATCGGGGGAGATGTGGCTAATAGGGGTCGTGTTATCACTAGGAACCCTCACTGGGGATAGGTGTTTCTGAGTGGAGTTATTATTAACTCATTTGATTATAAACTTAGTCTAAATTCCTTTTGCAATTATAAATGTAGATGGCTCACCGTGAAGCTTACTTTGGGATTAAGGATTGGGTAAAGAGTGAGAAACTTAGACTTGATGGATCCAACTTCCCTAGTTGGCTTGTGCGCCTAGATGATCTCCTTACTAGGAATCATGTGGTAGACTACATACGCCGCACGATGGACTTAACTGAGCCAGACTACTATGAGACCCCACAAGAGCTGGCATACCGCTACTATCGCCAAGAGATGTCCACTTACATTCAGATAATAACGCGTTACGGGATGGTGGATGAACTACATCCGCTCATGGGTGATCTTGACCCATATTCGATGGTGGATCAGCTGAGAGCAGTGTTCATAGGCCATGTGCGCACGTGGAAGCACGAGTTGCTTGGAGAGTTCCTTTCCATACAAATGGAGGAGCGTACATGTCTGAAGAGTCACTTGGAGCGCATGTTTGATGCACACACGAGACTGGTTCACTTCGTGGATTACTGGATGGCTGATCCATTTGCGATAGACGTACTGCTTCGGTCATTGCCTCCCAGCTACAAAGGACATGTCCGGAGTAGCATCATGAGTGGTGATACGGAAGCATTGGACTTCCATGAGTTCATATTACGTTTCCGGAACGTAAAGGTTGAACCAATCGCCGGAGAGGTCATCGACGACCAAGGTATATATTTGATATATAGTTTTATAAATGTTATAATCTTGCAAACACATTTGCAGTGTTAAGTATATCTGATACTTGTTCTGTTTTGGTGAAAACAGGTCCTTCTGCATAGAGGTGCTTGCTGGAGAGGAGGTGACGTTGCGTGTTGATGGCGAGCATGATGATGATGGCCGATGACACTCTCCCTCGACATTTATCATTTATTTTGTGTTTTAGGATGATTAATGTAATCAAGAGATAGTGAACTTCTTTAGTGTGTCTCACACTTCGTGAGACGGATATTCATATGAGTTTGTAACAAACAGTTGTTCCGCTTTTATGAATGATTTCTATTCGTGTTCATATCTTGTTTGATTATGTGTGAATTATCCTTATTTTTTGAAACTAATTGATAATGCATGAACATTTATAAAACATTAAAAATGCCTTGTTTAAAATACCCAACTTAATGATATTTCATTAATGAATGAAACCATTGTTTAAATTCAAAGTTATGTGATAATATGTGAAAGTCATTCGATTTCTTTTCACATATAAATCATGCCTAAGTTCGGCGAAATAACTTGAACACCTTGTATTACTTGAATACAAAGTGTTTAATGAATTGTTAAAAGTATATACATATCCGATGTATTATGTTTTAACGAAAATGGTGATTATCATTAAATGATTGTTTAAATGTGTAAAGTAAGTTTACCAAAGGAAACATGAATATGAAACTATTTGATTTGATCAAAGTGTTTCATCAACAAAGGGTATAAATATAAAAGGGAATCTAATTACTATGATTTGATCAATAATAATGAAGTTCAAATTTATAAGAATGGCATAAAAGAAATTATGGAATGCAAAGTGTTTTGAAATGTCAAAATACAAAGCATCACAATATGATATTAGATATCAAAAGGGGTTGAATAAAAGGCACCAAATAAATCGTTGTAGTGTATATGTAGAGACCATTAGTTAGAAATAGTTAGCACTCAATTAGAATTAGTAAACCATTTGAATTCGTGAAAGTTTTGGGGTTATTCGATATAACCAAAACAATAGCAAATAAGTCCTTGTAGTATATTCATTGGAAACTTTGAATACAAAATCCATAGCTGAAACCAAAAGGAAAGCAAAACTTGTATTGCTTGGATTTTGGTGCATTCTTGAGAAAGCTCACTTCTAGTGATATTTCTCAATTATGAAGCAAATGGAAAATAGTGTAAAACACGATGAGGATTCAAAACCCTGCATCAGAGTGTTGAGAAGCGCAACGGACAATGTTCCTGAATGATTCTCTTCACAGAAGGAAAGAATCAATGATTTTGATCATTATGTTTTTCCCTCCACTATTGTTTTTCACTACATGAAGTAGGATTCAAAATGTAAATCCATATCTTGTATGGAGACACTTGTGAATCGCTTGTCATGATTTTTGGAATATGACATACCTACGAACTACTAAGGAAGTAATGGTAAACTAAATTATGAGAAATCCTAGAAGCAAACTTCCCTTGATATTAGAAAGCAATTCGTTGCTAAATCTCACAAGTAAAGGGGTTCCTTGGAAATTTTCCCAAATGACTGCAAAGCCATAGTAGGAAAAGGGGGTGAATGACAAAAGCACATTTTGTCAAGCATTGGATGAATTCAAATGAATTTGATTCATGTATGCTAAATGTCTAGTGTATTTTAAAACTAGTAAAGTACTAGTATCTCATAATAAATCTCCAAGTTTGATAATTGATCAAAGGATTTTGAAATTGTTCAAAATAGTGAGTGGATATGCAATTTGCATAAAATTGAGTGGGAGCTATGAAAGTCTTCCTTAAACAATATGTGATTGACATATTTTTAAGTGGGAGCAACATAAGACTCAAATTCAAACATGTAGGAACATAGTTTGAGTAAGAGTACTGACTCGTACCCAAATATGTTAGCAACATAGTTTGAGTGGGAGCTTATAGGAGTAATTCTTAAGTAAGTTAAGGATGAAAGCGCAAATACTTATAAATAATGATTTATAAGATGTAGAAGTTGATAATAATTGTATTATGATATTATGTAGTATTCCTTAAAGGATTCTGAAAGCTGTTTCAGAATAGAAGTTAACTGAGGAACCAGTCCTTAATAACTAAAATTAGGAATAGCATTAAGTTTAAACATCAATGGTTAAAAGAAAGAATAGGATGATCATCATCCACTATGTTAAGACATAGGTTCTGTCTTAGTAAACCATGATGATAACTTAGCATAATATGTAATCCAAATAAAGAACATTTGAAAGTGATTAAGTTCGAATCACAGAATGTTGAGCTAAATTTGTCCGCAGTGTCTATTAGAACTGTGGATATATTTTTCAAATCCATAAAGGATGACATATCTTAAAGCATAAAGAGTTATGTCATAAGGGAATATGTTGGAAACTCCTATAGATACCAATTAAAGTGACATAGGAAGCGAGGTGAACAAAACATCAAAAGTTGCATAGAGTGCACTAATGTTTTGATGAATACATTTATAATAATAGATAAGGGTACCATCTAAAGTGTTGTATAATGTTATGGCGGGGCTAATTCGCTTTTAACGTAGAATGATGTGTCCCAGGACACAGTGCCCATGAGAAAGCCCTCAAGGTTGATCTAACGTCACTGTAGGCTCCTGGAATCAGGCCTCGTTCTGCTGCCATAGCGATGATGCATACACATAGATGCTATCATGTGATGATAAAGTATTAATGTCAATCCAGATGACATTAGTAAGTTGCAAAGGATTTGGGACTATAAATTACAGACCCAAGACTCAACCTCTTCCATGAGAAAGCATGTTCTAGTTACCGATTATATGGTACCAATAATTAAGAACAAATGTAGCTAGTGTATTTGTACTCTAGTGCAAGTGGGAGACTGTTGGAAATATGCCCTAGAGACAAATAGTAGTAAGGACTATTATCATATTTCATATAGTTTATGATTAAGTTTTATATCATGCTATAACTGTATTGAGTGGAAACATCAATACACGTGTGATATACAAACAAACTAGGGGTTCCCAGTGAAACTCTAGTCTCTGGTTCATTGGTCAACAGATGATCATGTTTCCTGATCATGTGGCATTTATGCCAGTTGGAAATGAGGTCATCTCATTCTGAGAATGATATGATGAACCAATACCCAACCTAAACATCGTGATTCGATCATGTCACGAAGTTCAAGTTATGATGATTAGAAATAGATCCTCGTGGACTATTCCTTAGACCGTGAGGCTATATCAATCACTGTCTCCCGAGAATGCTCAGATAGCATCAAACGCCATCTGGTAAAACGGTGGTTATAAAGGTGTGTTCAGGTATTCGGAGGAAACCGTAGATGCAATATATGTCAAGAGCGGGATTTGTCCGTCCATGTGACGGGAAGATACTCAAGGGCCCACTCGGAGAGGTTATATCCAATAGCTGCGCAGCGTGTGATTAGATCACAGGGATATCACTTGTCGGAACGAGTTAAGTAGCATTGTTCAGTAACGAGATTGAACATGACATGGTGATGTCATTGATCAGGTCTCGGGCAATGCAAGTACCGAATGACAAAGGGAATAAGACACGACTGTCCCGGTTCAAACGACGAAAGATCTTCGTGGAACGCACAGGGGTCACATGGCCATCCAGGTCCCTGTGTTGATCATTGGTGCGGGAGTGTCCCGACCATGTCTGGAGTGTTCCCGAACCATGGGGTATCACTCTTAAGGGCTTGATGATGCTTAGAGACTGTTTATAGGATCGGTAGAATCACCGAAGAAAAGAAGGGAGAAAACCGGGAGGGTTTCGGTAAGTCCGGAGGATGTCCGGAGTGGAGGTGGAAGGTGTTCCATAGCCACGGAGATTAGATAATATGTGAATGAATGTTAAATATTGATTTAATCATTTATTCATAATTATTTAAATAAATAGAAAATCAATTAAAAGGTCAAAAGGCTTAATGGGCCAATTCTGGAGGGAGAGGGCTCATTAGGGAAAAGGAGAAAGGGGAGAAGGGGCAAAGGGGAGGCCGGCTGGGCCTAGCCCCTCCCCCCCCCCCCCGCAGGGCCCACTAGTGGCCGGCGTCCCCCTCCTCTCCTTTAGTCCCACCCCGGGACTTGAGGGGAGGTAGTACCTCCCCTCCCCCTATATAAAGTGGGGTATTTGGCCTAGAAAATACACCCAATAATCAATAAAGGTCTTCCCACTTTTGGGAGGACCTCTAATTGATATTTTCTCTCTCCCCCTCTCTCTCTCGTGACCGTGGTCCCAAGTCTGGACTAGCGTGCGAGACATCTTCACCATGGGCTGCCAGCGTGCTTGGGATTCGGATCCGGGAGCTTTACTTCCGCAACTGCTACTGGATCAGGTAAGCGGGAGTCATCGTCAGGCACCGGACGTGTGTAACTCCCCGCGAGGTTCGCACTTGAGGCACTCAAGTCGTTGGAGCCAGAAGGAGCGCAAGGACTTCATCACAACCTTGAGGTCGGCTTCGGCTCGTCTACATCAACCACGCTCTTCTGAGCATTGACAACGCTCTTCGGTCTTCGAGGGTAAGTTCGCGAAAATCCCCTCCCGTTACTGTATTACTAATAGATAGGTCCTGGCAGCTTCAGGGGTTCAGGGGCGTAGAGTAAAATTATTGTTTTTATGCGCGGAACCCCTACACTTGGAGCGTCTTATTTTTCATTTTTTGTTTTGGTTTTTCGTTTGCTTTTGTTTGCTGAATAAATTGGTTGGACCCCCTCTTTCATACATTGGTTTTCAAATAGTTTGGTTTGGTTTGGAAAAGAGTAGGAAAGTTCATGCTTAAGTGGTAAAGAGAGCTTGTTTTTGATTGTGGCCTATGCTTTGTCATGCCATGCTTGATATTGTTTTGGCTTTATGCTTAGTATTCTTTGTTGTAGCATGACTTGTTATAAACAATTGAGATTGCTTAATGTGCCTTGGATGAATCATGCATTGTTTTACCATATTAAAACATAGTATTGTGGTATTCTCCTTTGATGCTTTATTTGTGTTGACTTGGCACATGCTCACACCATGTTATGACTATCCAAAGTCACCATAGCCTTTATGATCCTTTAGTTTTCAACTTGTATTATCACTTTATGCTTTGATCAATGATGTTTTGTCGCTCTGCATGATTATGGCCATTATTGCTCTCTTAGTTTGTCGCTCCTAGTCTTTTGCTAGCCTCCGTAACCAAGTATGAGTTCCACTCATGCATCCAACTCCCTAAACCAAGTTATTCCAAAGAGTCCACCATATATACCTACTAGCTTATGTTATTCCAAGTATATTCATGTTTTTGTTTACCTTCCAAATTAAACTTGTTATGAGAAAACTAGTGATTAAAGCTCTCACGAACTTGATGGCACACTTTACTTTTCTTGCCCTTAATAAACTTGAACCATTGTGTCGTCTATGTTGTATATGCTTGCACTTATTTGTTGGCGATTAGCAGAACCATGTTGTCATGGGGAACGCTTTCAACATTGCACTGGTACTTTGTACCTAGTTGATATCATGCTCTTTTGTCTATGGATGTCGTCGGTGTGAAATTAAAGGGGAGCTTGTAAGTCCATGGAGTTATGTATATGTGTTAGAAAGCGCTGGGCATTGGTCTAATCCATCTTGACATGGTGGAAACCTGCAAGTAACCATAATGAGCTGTCTATGAAGCATTCTTCTTATAAAAAGAGTCCTATATTGAGAAAAAGAAAAAAAAAGATTATGAAAAGAGGAAAGAGAGAAAAAAGCACCATATTCCCATGGTAAACAAGAAGATTGCTGAGATGCTCGTTGTCTGCTTGCCTTGTCATTTTGATATGGAGATTCTTCCGTATCATCGGGCAAGGGGTACCCTGTTGGTGGTTCTCTATGATACACATATACTTACGATGACAAGAACTTACCGGTGACTAAACTTAAGTAGCATGAGGAGCGGCCCTCGTATTCAAGGGACATGAGATTTCTAACTTATACTTCATCAAGCATGTACACCATAGTTTGTTCACTTTAACCTTAATCACTTCAAGATGCTTATGATAGGGGCAATGAGAGCTGAAAGCTATAAGTACCATAATTTTTGGAAGCTCTTTATGAAACTTGAATCTCTGCTTCCTTCTATGAAGGCCTTTCTTCCACCATTATATTGAGTCTCCACCTTCTATCTTTATGCACCTACTTTGAGAGCATAGTGGCCATTCTTAGTTCTATGTGCATTGTCCCAAGACTAGTTGATTGATGCATACCTTGATATTGCTTGTTTTGAACTATTTGTATCTAGTCACTCTTATAAACTTTGAAGGTGTCCTATGCATTTATGTTTGCTACTCTATGAGGGACAAGCTGAATACTATTATGCTATGTTTTCTTTATGTGAAACAAACAAACGTCTTGTAAAGCATTGTTATTTATGAATCTTTTGTTTGTGCCTTTTCATGTTGCATCATAGTTTCTTTGTCTTATTGCTAGAACTTTGTATTTCATGTTATGATTGAAGTACTATGATCCCAGCTTTGAATGCTTTACAAATACTTTGATCAAGTTTGTGATGGTGCATGTCACCTCAAAAATTATTCTTTCTTTTTATCACTTACCTACTCGAGGACGAGCAGGAGTTAAACTTGGGGATGTTGATACATTGCAAATGTACCTATAATTTTTTATGTTCCATGCTTGGTTTTATCTACTTTCTTATATTTTGTCCACACTTTGGAGTACTTTTCATATGATTTCTTGGACTAACCTATTAATAAGAGCCACGATTGCACCGTACTGTTTTTGTTCAGGAAGTCGGAAAATGAATATTCTCGAATTGGGACGGGACAAAAGCCAAAGTTGCTATTTTTACGAAGACATCTGGGCAGAATACGAGGCAGAGGGGAGGGCTGGGGCACCACCACTGCCACACGGCCAGGCCTGGCCCGCGCCAGGGGGTGGTCTGGCCGACCCCAGCATCCCCTCGGCCTCTCCTTCCACCTATATATTGCCTCTGATACGGAAACCCTAAGTACCAGATCAAAAATCCACGAAAGAGTTTGTAGCTGCCGTCATCTCCATCCCTAGAACGGGAGGGATCTGAAGCTCTTCCTGGCACCTCACGAGAGGGAATTCACCACAGGCCTTCTTCATCATCATGCAAGCCTCCGGTGTGATGCCTGAGTAGTTCATCTCTGGACTATGGGTCCATGTAGTAGCTATATGGCTGGTTCTCCTCCTTTGTGCTTTCATGTCTAGATCTTGTGAGCTCCGTTCATGATCAAGATCATCTATTTGTAATTCTGCATGTTGTGTTTGCGGGGATCCGATGGATATTGAGATACTATTTCAGATTGATTATTGATTCTATCATGTCTTTGTTATTTGTGATCTTGCATGCTTTCCGTTGTTAGTAGCTATCTTGGCCAAGTAGATGCTAGCAACTCCAAGAGTTCGTATTTATGCTCGATAGTGGGTTCATGCCTCCGTAATGCTGGGAAGTGGTAAATCTCTAAGGTACTAGATGTGTTATTGCTACTAGGGAAAAAACAACAATCCTTTGTTCATAGAACAATCGTATTGTTCACTTTACACGCAATTCATAAAGCAATAATCTGTTGCTTGCAACTTAATACTAGAGGGGGTTCGGATGATAACCTTAAGGTGGATTATTAGTCATAGATGCAGTTGGATGGCGGTCTATGTAAAATGTTGTAATGCCCAATCAAGTCTCAAAGGATTCAAGATGATTAGTATATGCTTGTATGCTTTCTCGATGTTTGTCAATTGCCCCGCTATAATTTGTTCACCCATCATGTTATCTATCTTAAGGAGAGCCACCTCTAGTGAACTATGGACCCCGGTCCTTTCTTTTACATACAATCTACAAACTGGTTACTGCTTTGTGTTTACTTTCTACAAACTATTACTTCCTTCCATTCGATACATTTAATCCTTTGTTTTTAGCAAAACCGGTGAGATTGACAACCTCATCGCAAGTTGGGGACAGAGTTCTGTTGTTGTGTTGTGCAGGTCTCCACGTTGCTGCTAGCACCAGTAGTGCGCCCTTTCAACGTTCAGCTAGCTACACCTTTGGGGTGTTTCCTTGCTCCTACTGGATTGATAACCTTGGTTTCATAACTAAGGGAAACTTACTGCTGTGCTCATCATACCTTCCTCTTGGGGTTCCCCAACAAGCTCGACATCAACCACGAGCCAGCACTTACTGCCTCAAGCTGGATTAAATGTTGAGTGTTGTCCATTGTTGTGGTCCTGCAACTTAAATTAAAAATTAGTACAATGAAAGTAAATAACTAAAAGTAAAGTGACTTATAGCACTAAGATCTCCGGCAACAGCGCCAGAAAATAGCTTGATGACTGCAAGTGCACAGATCATTTGTAGCTAGTTTCGAAATAAAGATATCGATCCCACTGGGAGTAGTAGGCAAAAGACTAAATGCTTTTAACTAAAACTAAACGAAGTACTTAAGGAATAACTTTAAGATGCAAGAAAAGTAGAGTTGTTTTTGGGGTTTTGGTTGAATGAAGCAATTTAAAGTAAATTAAAACTTAATGCAGAAAGTAAGAATCACGTGTGTAAAAGATCTTGGAACTACAATAGGGAAAAAGGAGTTCTCAGGGAGTGGTGGATACACCGGTAGCAATTTAGACTAAGCAATCAAGATTATTATAACAAATATTCTCATGATATGTATGTATGTGGGAGGAGCTCCATATATGTACAAATAGATAGCAACACTGCACACATCATCCTTCATAACCACAGCTGACGGATAAACGACATCAATCGTATTATCCCGCTATTAAGGGATTTCCCCTGTGGCATGGACATGGCTTTATGAGTTCTTGATTCCCCAAGTTAGTACGTAAAGAATGACAACAACTTTATAGTCACAGTAAGTGATATCATCCCTCCGTCTACCAACAAGTAATCCTCTTCATCGAGTCCCCATAAGAGGCAAATATTAAGGAGGTGCACTACTCCCAACATCAAGATGAGAATAATTAACACATACACACAATGATGTATAACATAATAATCTCTATCGCATCTTAATCATATGCTAGGGTTTCTCCATCTCCCCAAGAACTAAAGATCTACTCAGACATGGAGGCAATCAATATCATGGCAATGGTAATAGAAGCAATTCTAAATGAATAGTTCTTGTATAAATCCACAATGAGTACGGAAATTACAACAAGATCTAGATGGGATGAAGATGGGATGGATGGAGATGATGGTGGTGAAGCGGTTGATGAAGATCGATGCCTTGGCCTCCCAGATCTGTGTAGGGCGAAGATGGATCCCTTGGGCAAGTTCCCGAGGTGAGGTTTCGGCGATTTCTGGATGTTCTGTACGTCGTCTCTCTGATCTAGTTGCACGGGGTGAAACTATTTAAGGAGGCGGAGGCGGTGCCAACTATACGACCAGAACTATACGGCCGGAAAATTTATTCCCGCCGTATAGTTGGTCATTGAACCGTCTGTATGTCTCGATCGCTTCGGGTTTTCTTCTAGTATTATTGATATTTCTCAAATACACGATTTACGTTATTTTTTACTCCTTTTCTTCCCAATACAACTGCTCCAAGAATTGTGTCCATTGTATCCATCATCTGTCCTGATCGTGGTGAAAATAGACATAAAATGTGCGTGCGAACACCGTAAAATACGAAGATCCTATATCTATAATGCAAAATCATAATATAAAACATGGTGCAAATATGCACTTATCAATTCTACTGTGGTATTTTACCAGTAGATAGAGTAACATATCAATTGCATTACTCCCTTTGATATTATATTACCTGATCCACTACTCCAAACATAACTAGCTTTGGCTTGTGTGCACTGCTAGAGCTGTTGTGGGTGTCCTGCTTAGCCATGCTTAACTGTCAGTGCTGGTTCATCCAAATGATGTATCATATGTAGAGAATCAAGTATGACAGGAGAACGTGATGAGATGAGGTCAGTGGTGAAGTGAGGTAAACATGCTAAGGCTTATATGGGAGGCCACGGTGGGATGTGGGTTTTGTAGTCCCATGCTCGACACCCCTAGGACCCGAGAGTTCTTGCCCTCGGAACCAAGACGAGCGTACATCCACACGGGGACCTATGGGAACCCCCTCCACTCACTAACCTGCCTAGTCTGATCCATGAGTCCGTAGTTTGAGAATTGGCATCTGCATATTTGGATGGGTTGAAGATGGTGCATCATATAGGGCATGTTCAAGGAGGAACGAGGCTCTAGGAGTACTCCCAATTCTTGGACATAGAGACTGGGCCGAGAAAAACCTTTCTTGGCGACTCATGGATTTAGGAGAAAGCAAGGTAAAGGTCGTGTCCAACCACCCTTTGTTGGCCTTCCAATGAAGAGGGCTAATTGCTTGGCACTAAGAGTCGGTTGGTAAGCGTGGGTAAAGTTGTACACCCCTGCAGGGTTTAAATATTTTCTAAGAGCCGTGTCCATGGTTATGGACGACTTGAGAATGGGCATGAGATCATAGAGAACATTAACCTAATCGTAAAACTTGGCAACTAAGGTTTGTTAAGGATGCTTCCTCATGGGTACGAGGGGGTGATCCTAGTTGAGGTTTTGGTGGATATCAAAGATAATGATCAATACTTCGGAGATATCACTCTCTTATCCCCTTTTAAAATGTTTTGATTAGACGAGTTTCTTATCCCTCTTGATTTATAAACAAAGATGGATTTATGCAAAATAGGCCCATCAGCCATAAGTCTTGATGAGTACACCCTATACTCACCCTTGCTTTGTTGTTACTTTTGTAGCAGAGCAATTGTTCCCTGAAGACGATTTCCGTACAACACCGACATCGACGAGTAGCTTGGGGTTCCCGGCCGGCAGCCTGGAATCTATGGATTGGGACGTCATTGTTATGCTTCAGGCCTCTTAGGATATTTGTTAAGTTTGCTATACTTAATAGCATGATTTGCCTTCTGTTATTTGATGTTTGTGGTCAATGACCTCTGTTTGTAATTATTTGGTTCTCTGCTCAGTTATGAGCTTTCTATAATATCTTTTGTGTCATAGGTCACTGTTGTGTTACCGATTCTTTACTGGATATCCTCGAGCTCTAGGTTAAGCTTATGTCAGGACACGGTCTAGGATTTGTTTAACCCTGATCCCAGGGGTGTCACACCATCTAGGCCCAGCGCGGTATCCACCTTCATGCTGGAAAGGACTTCATCCATTTCCTTCTATGTGAGAGAGCATGAGATCGTCATTTTCCTCCTGTGAGACTCTCCCTGCTCATCCCACAAGCTTGTTGAAAGGCCGAAGATACCAGGTCCCCCTCAGACCCCATCAGGCCACGATAAAACTCATATATATGGGCCTGAAACTCCCTAGGGTTAGTAATGATCCCCTTATCTGATGGGTTCGTAGCATGGAAAACAAAAAAATTCTACCGCAAGAACGAACAAAACCCAGATCTAATCTAGATAAAAGCCAAGATCGAATCTATTAGACATGTGCAACGAGATAGATCTGTACTAACCCTCGTAGATCCGAAAGCGTTACGAGATTAGATCTCGGGGTTGATGTAGTCGATCACTTGACGATCTCAAGATCGTGTGGACGATCCTTCCGGCGCCGCGTTCCGGCAGCGCTTGCGCAGACGGTCACACGTGCGGAGTCGAAGCAGACCTTCCTCTCCCCGTTCCAGCGAGCAGCGGAGGTAGTAGATCTTTTCCACGGAATCCCAGCAGCACGACGGTGTGGTGGTGGTGGAGTAGAGAACTCTGCAGGGCTTCGCCTAAGCTGGAGCAGAGCGAAGGAGGAGGAGAGAGGCGGCGGCTAGGGTTTGTTATGTGAGAGTACTAGGGGTTGGCGCCCCCTCCCCTCTATTTAAAGGAGGGAGGCGCCATGGGAGGGGGAGTCCTAGTAGGACTCCCCTCCCTCCTTGGCCGTCGGATTGGGAGGGGGAAGGAATCCTCCTCCCCCACGAATCCGTGTCTTACCCCACAAAGACTCCTTGATCCTTTCTTGGTTTTCAAGCAAACTCCAAGAAATCTTCTAGAACCTTCCAGAACATTCCGAAACCTTCTAGAATCTCCATACAAACACTCCAGAACATTTCCTAACTTAGAAAATGATCCCCAATATATGAATCTTATTCTCCAGACAATTCCGGATCTCCTCGTGATGTCCCGGATCCAATCCGAGACTCCGAACAACATTCGGTCTCCAACGCACATTCCATATCTACTTAAAACAACTTCGAACCTTAAGTGTGTCACCCTACGGTTCGTGAATATGCAGACATGATGGAGACACATCTCCGATCAATAACCATTAGCGGGATCTGGAGATCCATAACGGCCCCCACATACTCAACGATGACTTTGTGATCGATAGAACCATTTAACATACGAAACCAATTCCCTTTGTCACGCGATATTCTACTTATCCGAGGTTTGATCGTCGGTATCTCCATACCTAGTTCTACCTCGTTACTGATAAGTACTCTTTACTCGTTCCGTGATATGTCATCCCTTGTGACCTAGTCACATGCTTGCAAGCTAACTAGATGACATTCCATCGAGAGGGCCCAGAGCATATCTATCTGTCATATGGATGGACAAATCTCAATCTTGGTCCATGCGCTTCAACACATACTTTCAGAATACCCAATGACACCTTTATAACCACCCAATTACGAAGCGGTGTTTGATGTCATCAAAGTACCCATCCGGTGATGGTGATTAACATAACCTCATGGTCGAAGGATTAGGTTACTATGAATTTGAAAGCTTACAACAATACAAACTTAATGACTTGATCTTATGCTACTCTTACTATGGGTGTGTGTCCATCACATCATTCTCCTAATGATATGATCTTGTTATTAACAACATCCAATGCCCATGATCAGGAAACCATGATCATCCATTAATCAACAAGCTAGTTTAACAAGAGGCTTACTAGGGACTCTTTTATGTTTACAAAACACACAAGTATTAATGTTTCTGGTTAATACAATTATAGCATGGGATGTAAACATTTATCATAAACATAAAGATATAATAATAACCACTTTATTATTGCCTCTTGGGCATATCTCCAACATTATCTACCACCAGCCTCGATATGGTGCACTTGCTCATGACATTGGCAATGCATGGAAAACGACATGTTGGCATGCCCTTAAGAAGCCAATTCAGACAACTCCTTGGTCACCAATAGGCCTCCTCCACCGCCTCTAAGTGGGTAAGTTGTCTCTTGAGATGGTCTTGTAGGGGCCACCCCTCAACGTCAAGGATAGAAGAGTCTGCACACAAATCTAAAGCCTGGACTTGTGTAAGGATACCTGCTTTGATCTTCCTTCTTGCGGTACCCAGGTTGCCCCCTGGCCTTTGAGAAATTGGCGTAACCCTGTCGACACCTTTTGCCATGCATCAATAGAGTCCGGACATCACCCCTAGTGCCCACCAACTCCTATCATTTAGCCCTGACCAAGTTCCCAAACTCTGTTTTTTTTGTAACACCCCGGACTCTCCATGCCCGGGTCGTCACTCCTGGAAGCTTAATAGGATATCTAGACTGGCCCCACAGACCAACACTAGTCTTTTCTGCGCACTTTGTCCTCACTCATGCGCACCCGGTACCCACTTCCCGGTCGGTCACCCATCCTAAAATTGCTCTAGGCCAAGCACGCTTAACCTTAGAGTTATTTTCGAATGAGCTTCCGGAAAAGAAGTTGCAACTTGTTGGTATGAGTATCCTATCAATCCTATTAAGCCATGTGCCTAGATCTCACATTTTTCGAGATACCCCTTTTCATAGAAGAATCAGGGGCTCAGTTTCCTAAGTTCCTCCCTAGAACTTAGTACTAATGGAGAATGGTCTGATCCAATAGTGATCTCTGCAATGAGGGAATAGAGTGGGAACAATGTTTGTAATTTGGTGGACATGAAGACTGTGCCTAGGACACACCTAACGGGGTTGAGCTCTTTGTTCGTCTAAGTGTACCTAGACCCACCCCTACGAATCTCCCGAAGTGCTAGGTTTGAAATATAGTCATTGAACCTATGCACCCTCAACCAATTGATGTTATCATTGTTCTTGTTTGCTAATCCCCGAATCAGGTTGAAGTCTCCTCCCACCACTAGGGAAAGGAGCATTCCGAGATTGCATCCGATAACTCAAGTAAGAATTCATGTGATCTCCTATGATCCGTTGGCCCGTAAACCACAAAAAGGAACCGTTGTTGTGAGTTATCTAGCTGCAACACATCAACACGGATAAAGAAGGAGCCGCTACTCCATTCCTTAACCTTGAAGGTCGAGCATGCCCCTAAGTTCCCCCATAAAATGCACTACATGCTAAGATATTCTGACTCGAGGAATGGTACTAAGAAACTCTTCCGTGGTAAATGACATTTTGATCGTCTCCTATAAACCCATGAAGTCTAGGAACTCCCAAGAAATAAACTCCTTGATATGGATCCGATGTCCCTGTTATCCAAAAAATGGATATTATAGAGACCTACATACATCACGCGTAGGTTCCCTTCCTATGTCCATGATGGGATGCCAACATGGTCTTAGAAGAACCCTTGGTATTGGCATAATGGGTAACCTGGACTTGGATGTCCAGTAAGGTCTCTTGACCCTCCTCTCCCTGTAGATTCAAAACCCCTATTGTCTCTAACCTCAAGAGGGTAGACTCACTCGCCACCTCGGCTAAGTGAAAATATTTACGAAATGATGCCTGAGCAAGCAAAGCTTGAGCAACATCTTTCACCCTTACCAGCGAAAGGATCTCCACCTCCGACTTAGAGTTGTGGAGGAAGGACATACCCAAATCATGTGTAACTTGAATCACCATCAGGTAAATTAGCAAGCCAGGTAAAGGTATCACCAGGAACACATGAAGGCTCGAGGTTCTTGGAGGTTGTGCGCCTATGCACCTGCTACATGACTGGAATGGATGCCTCTGGGCTCAGCAGGCGCACATTCTTGCAGGTCGGACCTGCCTTCACCGTCTTGGTGCACCGACTGCACGGCATCACGGCCGCGACCATGTAATTTGAGTCTACCACTGCCGCATCCATCATCTTCATGTCTCCTTCGCATCGTCCACTGCCTTGCTAGGTGAGTCCATTCCCATGTGCGAGCTGTCCGAGTCTCCCTCCTCTGAGTCTGAGCCCATGTTTACCAAGGTCAACGTGGAGGCCAACTCAGGTCGAGGCGCCACCTGCATCAAGACCTCGACCTGCCGTGTTGCCTCCCGCGACAGCTGTTGGGTTGTTGCCCTCTCACGGGCCTTCTCTAGTGTTGCTAGGGCCGCAACCTTTTGGATGTTGGACACGTACTAGTCAATCAACACATGGGCATCATGGGCGACCTCAAACACAAGACTAGGAGGGGACGAGGGTGCGCCATGGCACCTACCACTACTCATCACCATGGACCCCGCCCTCTGGGCAGAGGGCCCCTCACCTAGACACGCGGTCCTGGTGGTAGTCGACGCGCCAACCCGTGACTTGGTCGCCAACACCGGAGCCTGGGGCATAGAAGGAGCAACAATGGATGCCTTTTCCTTGTCTTTCTTCCCTAGCCAACACCACTCCTCTTCCGAGGGACTGAGGTCATTAACATCCTCATCGTCCTCTTCCTTCGAACGTGGACTAGGGAAGGGAGGTGGCACCGCACATTCTTAGTGTATACTAGAACTGTTAAAACAACTATCAGGACACATTGTATCTTAAATATGATATTCTAAAAGATGGATCCATAATAGAGCACTCGGAGTAGCTTTACTTTTGCCCCTTGAGGACGAGCTTTGAATATTCTATCCACCATGACCTTAGATCATCAAAATCCAGTGTACCTAAACTGTGAAAAAATACTGCAGCAAAACATGAGAGATCTATGTGATCCCAAACCACCAAGGCGAGGGGTAGTGGAGGCAATTGTGACACGGGGACCGATATTTGAAATTAGGGATATTAAAACTGTGATAAACATGAGGCCTCTTAGTCCATCAGTGTCCAGAGACGTCGGATTGCTTTTCACGGTCGTTCTTGACCGTCAGATGTCAAGCAAGGACCCCTTGAACCGGATATACAACTACTCTGGAAATCAATTTGGAGACCTCTGGTTAATTGGGCTCAATAACTCACCGAAGGCCCATTTACTCGAGGCATCATTCGGTGCGGAACAAAATAGGGAGACGACGTAGCTGGGGGCAATCCAATTCCTCCCATCCGATCTCGAGCGGAGGCTTCATACGCCATCGCTGCTGATATTGGCGCCGCAGAGAGAGAGAAAGAGCTGTAGTGGCCCCCCGACATCTTCCTTCCTGAACTGACGCAAGGCAAATCCTCCGTATTTTCGAGCTTCCTGCTTCCTTTCCTTCTCATGGGTTTGCAGTGGCATTCTTCTGTTCGTTGATGCGTGCGGTTCAGGTGGGTTCTTCCTTCATCTTTCCTCAACGGGTTAATCTCTTCATTCTTCATGGTTGTGTTACTATTTCTTGATATCTCTTTCACCGGTCGTTGTGCTTCGTTCATTCAGGTATGTGCCCTTTTTTCCCCTTGGTTTCCCTTATTTGTATTGCACGTGAGTTGTTTGATGACATGCCCACCACACTGCTTAACTTCTCCCGTTAGAATAAGGCATCGGCCAGAAAATTGTACTATTCACTTTCTTTGTAACATAGATCAGTATGTTCTTCTTGTATCAATGCCAGGCAGCAGTTCAGTATCTTCTATCAGCTCCAATTTAACAGGGAGTTGCTTATGCACTTCTCTTTCTTCTTAACTGAGGTACCACCATCGGCTCTTCCGTAAATACAAAATTATATACTTTAGTGCATGTTGACATACAAGCACTCACATAAATTTGTTGCACAAACTTGCAAGAAATATGATAATTTCGTATTTTATATTAGGGATATTAAAACTGAGACAAACATGAGGCCTCTCAGTCCATCAGTGTCCAGAGACGTCAGATTGCTTTTCACGGTCGTTCTTGACCGTCAGATGTCCAACAAGGACCCCTTGAACCGGATATCCCTAGACAGCTACTCTGAAAATCAATTTGGAGACCTCTGGTTAATTGGGCTCAATAACTCACCGAAGGCCCATTTACTCGAGGCATCCTTCGGTGCGGAACAAAATAGGGAGACGACGTAGCTGGGGGCAATCCAATTCCTCCCATCTCGATCTCGAGCGGTAGCAAAACTGATGTATTCAACGGTGCATTCTTTGTTAACATACACTCTAGGACAATTGTTTAATTCAAGCAAACTCGGCGACTGGCACTGTGGGTAAGCTAACCGGCAAACCAGGATGGAACATGGGCGTGTAGTCGACAAGCACAACCAGCACATATTTATTTCAACACTTAGCTTCCTCAAGCCTGAATCCAGAACAAGTAATCAAGGATGCCAACACACTAATAAACAAACTCTTGGTAGACAAAAACACTACATCTCAAGATGACAAGATAGGGGATATGCTGTGACGTGAAATAAAAGCTCGGAACATAGCCCCACCATTATTTTTTTCATCATGTTTTTGATCTGTTCAGAATTGCTTCAATTTGGTGGAAATATTTTTTGATCTGAATTACGTCTTCAATGAATAGATGATAACGTTTTTTGATTTCAGATAGACATATAACATCAACTCTAAAAATCTATGGTCCTGATAGATGGGCGCAGCAACGCGCGCCACCATGATTTAGTCAATAGGTTAGAGAGAGTGGACGTGGGGTCTAGTGCTCCCTTCCTTTAAAAAATGAAGGTACTCTTGAGTTTTTTTTTAGAAAAATCTCAGTAATACATGTACATGGTCCATATATTTGCGCGAAATTTCAGTACAAAAATGTTCTATCTTAGGCTAAAAACAAATTTCTGACAGTAAATAATACTAATTAAATACATATGTTTTGTGAGGCATTTGTCTTTTTTGGTAGGAATTTTGGGAGACCTAAAAGTACAAGTTTTAAATTTAGAAAAAGACAGGAACACTAGTGTGCATGTGTCAAAGACAGTTTCTGAGCCACACAATTGTTGCATTGCGGTCCCTTTTTTGCCTTGTAAAACGATGTTGGCGTCGATGCGTTTTATAGCTTTCAACTCCTTTATTCTTTTTTTTTGAGCCTGACTACGGCGGGCTTACGCCGGCCTGAACTTTTCATAAAAAAACCAACTGGTATGTTTACAGAGCTATTACAGGAAGAGGAACCAAGAAACAGAGAAGATACATCGAGATCTCTCAAGGCGGATCAACCTATTACACCACGAATTTATTTTAGAGGAGGAGGAGGAGTTACATCTGAAAGCCCACAGTCTAATGTCTTCAAGACAGTTGCGAATAGTGACCTGAAGATTGTCATCTCTGAAACTGAAAATTAGGGCGTTCCTACGCTTCCAAATGTTCCAAGCAATGGCGGTGTAGATGGTCCTTTTCTCGAAGGTGCAGGAGCTCGGTGAAAGAATTGAGTCAAGTCTTTCCGGGGGGGATCGAGGAAGAATTCCCAAACTTCACGCGCCCGGTGACAGCCTCCAAGCAGGTGGTCCGTGTCTTCGGCCATGGGACACGAAGGGCAAGTTGCAGCGTTAAATCAGCGGTGGCGAGCGGCGTTCATTGGTAGGGAGACGGCGACGCCAGGCCAGCCAGAGGAAGATTTTGCTCTTGAGGGGAGCAGCACACTTCCAGATTCCGGCTGCTTGCACATCCTTTTGCAGGTGCCTGAAAGAATTGACATAGAAATCCTTGTTCGAAAGGCTACGGTTAGTGGTGACGCAAACACGTTTATCAGCAACCTCCCCTAAGAGTGAAGCTAGCAAGAGCATCATTGAGGGAGGTAAATTCGGAGGAAGCGATTGAAGAGAGCCGAGTGGTTAGTTGGCTTGACAGGCCGAGTTGAAAGGTGTCAACTACCACGGCATTGATGCGAGAGAGTGGGAGAAAGGGCCGAACTGGCTCATAAGAGGGTGGCGTTAAGCCGGCTGTCCGTCGAGGAGGTGGAGACGCCATTGCCAACTTGGACAATGGAGAGAGCAGCGGAAAGGCTACCGAAATTTCGTTCGGCAGAGTCAAGAGAATGTCTATCCCCAAGGTCTTTGCCAGGCGTCCAACCGTACTGGCGGCGGAACCAGCTCACCCAAGGAGCAGAACCGTCAGAGTGCAGTTTGGAGAGAAACTTAGAGAGAAGGGCCGCATTTTGAAGAGGGAGGGAGAGGACCCCAAGCCCGCCATTTTCTTTAGGAGCGCACGTCGGCCCAGCAACCTTACCTTTGCCGCGAGCATGCATCCTTACCAGTCCAAAGGAAGGCACGACGGCGCTTATCAATGGCCTCAATAACCCCAATTGGCAGCAGGCCCGCACTCATAGCATGCGCAAGTAAAGCGAGAAGCGGAATTGACGAGAAGCCGTCCACCAATGGGAAGGAGCGCGCCATCGAAAAGGCGCATGTCACTCTTGGCGATGATGGGAGCAAAATCGGAGAAGCGGAGCTTATGGGTGGACAAGGGGAGATCAAGATAGGTTTGAGGAAAGGAGGATACGGTACATCCGAAGGAAGCAGCCATGGAGGAAGCAGTCTCAATGTCCATTTTAATTGGGACAAAGGTGCTTTTGTGGAAGTTTATGTCTAACCCAGTGGCATCTGAGAATTTATCAAGAAGATTTTTTAGGTTAGCGACGTGCTCAGGGATTGCACGGATAATAATGAGAGTATCATCCGCGTACTGAAGAATAGGGCAAGGAAGGTCATCGACAAGAGGGTGGAGGAGGAGACCGTCGCGGGAGGCTTGCAGAAGGAGCTGCTGAAGAACGTCGACGACAATGTTGAAAAGAAAGGGGGACAATGGGTCGCCTTGCCTTAAGCCCCGACGGCATTGAATCCAGCGGCCGGGAATGCCGTTAAGCAAGACAGCAGTATGGCTGGTGGTGTTAAGCACCTTGATCCACTCGCGCCAAAGAGACGGAAACCCCTTTGCATGAAGAATGCGGTCTAGAGCTTCCCAACCGATGGAGTCAAAGGCTTTTCGAAAATCAAGTTTAAAGACGGCTGCCGGGGCAGACCTTTTGTGACAGGATTGGACAATATCCGCCGCGTAGACGAAATTTTCTGCAATGGAGCGGCCAGAGATGAAACCGGTCTGGAATGGGAATGGGAATGGGATGTTGTTCTTGTTCCGACCCCGGCATGGATTTGCTCAGGAAATGTGGTCGTGCATATCAATGGAACCTACTGTATGCAAATGGTCCATCAACTGGGTAAGAGGGCTACATCAGCAAAACACCGACGGGGGGAGACGTGAAGCGAAGAAACAGGAGGAGTACATGGTTTACAAAGTCGTCGGCATGAATGAATTGATGGATCGAAACGAGGAAGGTAATGCAACTATCCTGGTCCAGCGTAGACTAGTGGGATTAGTAGGTGATGCATGTCTGAGTCATCGATCATCTCCATTCCATTATCAGATCAGATCAGAATCGAATCGACCAATCTCTGCTAATTAATAGGAGGGGCAAATTACCACATGGCACACGCGTGGTCTTATCTCAAAATCACAATTAAAATGAAATAAGCAGGCAAATTGGAGAAACAAATAAAAATTCGAGGAAGAATTCAAAATATCGAGTAGAGAGAAGGAAAAACTGCAGAGAGGGAAGGCAAAAATAAAGCTGCTCTTCTTTTCCTTTCCCCCCTTCGCAGCGCCAACTGCCTCCCCTCCCCCCTCTTTATTGGCCCTTCCATTATTCGCTCTCCCCTCTGCGTTGCGTGTGACAGCACTAGCACCTGTGCAACGGACGGAGCCCGTCGTCTTGCCTGGTGTTGGTGGTGGTGAACGGTTGCGTCCACCGTCAGCGAAGAACCATGGCGCCGGACCACGGCTCCAAGGTCGACATCTCCTTCGCCGGCCGCTTCACGGCGAGCGCCATCGCCGCCTGCTTCGCCGAGGTACTAAACCCTAACCCCCTACTCCCATCGCTCCACGGATCTCTCCGCCCAAACCCTATTCATACCTTCCTGTTCCTGGGACGGGATCACCTGCTGCTTTTTTTTTTCTCTCTCTCTCTCCTTGGATCGCCCGATTTCGAATGCTGCCCTTAACCCTTGCTACTCCCCGTCCAGGATCACACCGCTGATATTATTTTTTCTTCTGGATTTTGCCTCCTGATTTCCCTAACCTAGTGGAATTCCCCTCTCCCAGATCACCACGATCCCCCTGGACACGGCCAAGGTCAGGCTGCAGCTGCAGAAGAAGGCCGTCGCCGGGGATCTCGCCGCACCCAAGTACCGCGGCCTGCTCGGCACCGCCACCACCATCGCCAGGGAGGAAGGCGCAGCCGCGCTTTGGAAGGGCATCGTCCCCGGTCTCCACCGCCAGTGCATCTACGGCGGCCTCCGCATTGGTCTCTACGAGCCTGTACGTTTCCCTAACCCCCTTTTGCGATGCGTTGTATTCTGTCGGACTCCTTGGTGAATGAAATTGACTGGATTGTATGTTGTGCCTGACGACCTTCAGGTCAAGTCCTTCTATGTTGGCGAGAACCATGTTGGGGATGTACCTTTGTACAAGAAGATTGCTGCTGGCTTCACCACTGGTACCCTCCCTCATCATATTCATTGTGATCTTCAATCAATTCAACTGTCCCTTCCAAGCGAAATGAAATATCCAGCAAAACTAAATTGGACATGCATCAGGTGCCCTTGCAATCACTGTGGCCAACCCCACCGACCTTGTCAAGGTCAGGCTTCAGTCCGAGGGGAAGCTGGCACCTGGTGTGCCGCGCCGCTATACTGGTGCAATGAATGCTTATGCCACCATTGTTAGGCAGGTCAGTTTCTTTCTGCCCTTGTACTGCCAGCTATATGTGGAGTGCTATATATTTCCTGAATTGGTTGCTTCACGTCTGTCTGTCTGTATCATCTTTAGGAAGGGATTGCCGCTCTGTGGACTGGCATTGGTCCGAATGTTGCACGTAACGCCATCATAAACGCTGCTGAGTTGGCCAGTTATGATCAAGTGAAGCAGGTGCTCTTCTTGTATCTGATTTCTTTCATTTTGTTCTCACTCTCTTGTAATACATGCTAACTTGCTGTCACTATCATGCAGTCCATTTTGAAACTTCCTGGGTTCAAAGATGATGTGGTCACTCATATCTTGTCTGGTTTGGGCGCTGGCTTCTTTGCTGTTTGTGTTGGTTCTCCGGTTGATGTGGTGAGATGTCCTCCTTGCTCTGTGATCAATTATCCCTACTCTAGTGATCTACTACTGCAAATTAGCTATTGAGAGCAATGCTTTCTTGGTGTATTTATCCACTATGTAGTTAAATAGTGTCTACTACCAAGATCAACTGCAAATTAGTTATTGGGAGCAATGCTTTCTTGTCTTATTTATCACTAGATAGTAAACTAGTGTCTATTACAATGGTGGTATACTGGTGTATGACAGACAGTGTCATACACTATTCCGAGTTTGAAACAAAGACAATTTCAGTTCAGACATTTATTCAACAGCATACCTTATCATGACATATTCGCAGTATTTCCGGTAGCTGTTCTCTTAGTCTGGTCTCTGTGAGGTTTTTACTTCTGCTATTCCGAAGATTTATGCCTTTGTTTTTCATGTGTGCATCCGTTGCCACCACAATAGCACATGCTACTTTGCCTGCATGGAAACTGCTTTTCTTTTCTTCTATGGAAAAAACAGATGCTGGTCTTTGTTTGCACATTTAAGAAGCTTCTTTCTGCGGTTGTCATTCAAGAAGCCTTTCTGTATCTAGTATTGATTAGTAATTGCATTTTTGTCTAAAAGATATGTAGCTGTAGACGTTTTGTACTGATAAAGCACACCTTCTTGCAGGTTAAGTCAAGAATGATGGGTGACTCAGCCTACAAGAGTACTATCGATTGCTTCGTGCAGACCTTAAAGAATGATGTATGTTCCACTCTGTTACTCTGTTCATGAATTTGGACTTTTGAGTCAGATTTAGATGAACAATCCTTATATATATAGCATATCCTTTCAAACACATCTTGCATCTGGGCCACGCGGTGAAGCACATGTTCACATTTCATATCGATACCTATTTGTAGTATAACATCTTACATCTGGACCACGAGATGAAGCACATGTTCCCATTTCATATTGATATCTTTTTATAGTATTACATCTGACATCTGGGCCACGTGGCAATGGACATGTTCCCATTTCATATCGATGTTTATTTATTTATATTGTATAATATATATTGAGAAAGGATAGTTCGTTGGCCTTTTATGCAATACTGATAGCCTTCTGGTTGTTCCCGCTTGACCATGGTGGATCAACTGTGTTTTAGCAATCATGATATTTGAACTTTGATCGTGGTAAACAAAGAGTCAAACTCTGGTCTAGATTAAAAACGGCACGGCTAGCTTAATCCTGAAATGCATTATATGTTTATAGTGTCCCCCCGTCTGTACCGAGTACACATTTCAGACTTGTTTAAATATCTTTTGAGCTGTGTTTTGTTAATGCTATACTCTGCGAATCGAACATTATGTATATGCTCTAGGATACTAGGATCTGATTTATATACCTGTTGAATGCAACGAATGAAAGTCCAAGGAGGTTGTCGAATTAATATCATTTCATGTGCAGGGACCTCTGGCATTCTACAAAGGCTTCCTTCCAAACTTTGCTAGACTGGGATCATGGAATGTGATCATGTTCTTAACACTGGAGCAGGTAGCTGAGCCTATAACTATCATCTTGGAACTATGTAAGCATGTTATATCGGTTGCATCATTAACTTCTTTTTCTGTCTACCTGTACAGGTCCAAAAGGCCTTTGTGAGGAAGCCTGGGAATTGAAGATGAGATGAGATGATTTTTGCAGTGGGTGGGATACAACAACAGTGCGAACATTTTTTTTTGCTACAGAAGAAGTTAACCCTTGAGAATTGGGGAGAAATTTAACACCTCAAACAGTCAGCTACTGTAATAAGTTTTGGCGGGTCTTGACAGGACCCTGAACTAATTCTGAAGTAGTGAGGGGATCTCTGGTTGTTAATCCGTGTTGGATGGAGGAACATTAGCTGCAGTAGATCTGGTATGTGATGATGAGCCAGGAAAGCACAGTACATTTGCTTGATCTTTTAATTGTCGATGATGTCCTCTGCTGTCTTGATACCTGTTGCGATGTTACTAGTACTGAAATGCTTGATGAGGTATGATCGAACTGGTAGGTACATGAATGACTAGCGAGCAGTAGAGCTTATGTGATAAAAATGTGTGTGCGCTGAGTCTAAGCTTTAGGCTAGGCTCATTGTGGTTTTTTGAATGTCGCTGGCTAGCTGCATGGTCTGCTGAATTGCGGATAATGGTAGATGCACACTTCACATTGCTGGCAAGCAAAAAGTTTTGTTTGTCTATTTCAAATACAGTATAAGCTGGCATGGACTCGTACACACATGAATCTCATCCTTGTTTGTTTTATTTCTGACAATGCTAGTAGGCAAGTGGTAGAAGTATACATGCAGAATTGCAGATACACGGAGTAGGAGTAGGACCGAATCACATTTTGCTCCTGTGAGCAGTGGCCGGCTTGGGTGGTGATGCTTTCTTCATGTTGCCGAAGAGGGAGTGCCTGCCCTCGGCGACGACATTGCCGGTGTCGGCGTTGGTGAACAGGACGTGCGTGCCGGAGTAGGCGCCCTTGTGCCCGAGCGCCCTTGCGGTGATGCTTAGCTTGTCCCCGGGGCGTGCCTGGGATAGGTCGGCGAAGGCGACGGACATGTCGACAGAGACCTTTAGGTTTTGGGCGTCAGAGATGGAGGCGGCTCCGCCGATCTCGTCGACCAGGGCCACCACGGCGCCGGCGGCGAGGAAGCCGGTGGTGGCGTCCTGCGTGCAGCGTACGCACGTATGCATTCAGCCTAGAAGGGATGGATCGAATTGCGTAAATGACGAATGAGTGACGTACGGTGAGGCCTGGAGGGACGGTGTAGGAGCAGTGGATGAAGCCCGGGTGTATGCGGAGGACGCGGATCCCGCGCAGCGCGAACCCCTCGAAGAAGCTCGGCGACATATGGTCCGACGCCGCCGACGACGACATGAACGCGGATGCGGCGGCGGAGAGCGCGTCCACCTGCGCGTCGTGGTCGGGGTTCACGGCCAGGACGTCCCGAGCACGAGCAACTTCGGGCGAGTCAGCCATGGCCACCTGCTGCTGCTTCTGCTTAAGATTTGATTTTTGCTGGTGGATTTGGGAATTTGTGACTTTGTAGCGACTTGGTTGTTGCCGGCCACGCCACCGGCACCGGCAGTCCAGCACCAAAGCGGACCAGACAGCGGCATCGATTCGACTCGGCTCGACCAGACCAGACCACCAAGTCAGTCCACTTCTTCGATTCTCTCCTTCCTCCTCTGTGCCCTACTCCGGCCCGCTGCCCACCCACGCCGCGCTTGCTCCTCCCGGCGAATCCCCGCCCGACAGCGGCCGTCCCTTCCACTCCCTAGCCAGGTCGGTCCCTTCCAGCTCGTCCCTGGCGCCACTCCGGGCTCGGCACCACTCATCTGGCTCGGCCGCAGTCTGCTGCTCGTTTTCCCTAGTGGCACTGGGGCAATTCTCTGAACCCAGAAACGAAGAGGAGATTTCGAGTGGAGGAGAGGAGAGATCAGTCAGCAGGACAAAGAGAGACGGGAAATGGAATCGGAAGAAGCTGTTAAACAAGTTGTATACGATTGGTATGAGTCCCTAGTGGACACGATCAGGACATTGTGTCCTGTGTCCTACTCATGTAATATATACTGGTTTAGGGTGCGCTTTGGCGCACGATCTTTCCGATTTTTAGACTGATAAACATATGGTAAGACGCTATAATAAGTAGGAATAGTATTGGTCAATAAAGAGAAGACAACAAAAACATGAAGATACCATAGTAGAGACATGCACTATATATAATTAGCGGAAGTAAAGTAGGGGCGGAAATGCACATTTGATCTGGGGTGCATATGGTCCTTTTATTTAGAAAACATATTTTGAATTATGAAAAAATTCCGAGCAAAAATTCTATGTGTACATCTCGACAGTTTATGTGTGCACACGAAGTTTAGTGGTAAACCAATATTTTTAGTGCTCCATGTAAAAAAGACAAGAACATGTGATGTGTAAACCCTTATTTTAGCACCAAATTTTATCTTTTTTACCTAGCCCACAAGAAAAGTCAATTTTTCATGAAACAACTTGGTTCACGTATAGGTTGTGAATGCAACATTTTTTTTAAATTTTTTGACAGTTCAAAATATTTTTGCATTTGAAATAAAGGATGCATATGCACCCCTGAGCCAAAAAGCCAGATAGGTAGGAAAATGTACTATTGTACAATAGATAAATGGTTCTGAGATAATAGTAGCAACATACATACATGGTTCACATCCATGTTTAGAGCAGAGGTGTCCATCATATATTATATGTAGTCTAAGATAGAACACCGAACATAAACGACACGAACAATCAGTGGGATCTCTACCTAGAACGGAATAGCAGAGGTAATGATCACAGTTTAGGTAACAATGATCACATCTCATAATCTTAAATATGGAATAGGCCTGGCCATTGTTGCTTACATTTCTTCTTGATTCCTTCTCTATTCAGCATCGGTATATGGATATAATCTATATACTCCCTCCGATTCCAGAGCTTAAGGCTTATATTCTTTTGAGAAGTCAAGCTACTATTAATTTGACCAAATTTTTAAAAATAATTATTAAGAACTATGATATTATATAGATACCATGTGAAAATATGTTTCATGATGTATCTATGGTATGAATTTCGTATTGTAAATATTAATATTTTTCTACAGAACTTGGTCAAACTTCACGTAGTTTGAATTTTCCAAAAAATATAAGCCTTAAGCTCTAAGATGGAGGTAGTAGTAAATAACCGGAGATGGGCGTTAGACTCTAATTGCCCAGAGTGTAAGAAACCTCCTTACCTTGATGGTTAAGATAATTGTCTCAGGAGCAACCTGTTCGTAAGACAATGCAGTTAACAGAACTTAGAAATACGCAAGAGGGAAAAACAGAAGGAAACAGTAGGGAGGGGTGGAAATAGAATGCAATACAGTGGCGACTGGATAGTAACAAATTACCGGCAATTAAAATAAATTTAACCAAACTAAAATCATGTGCAAGCATTATAATTCAAACACAGAAGCAATAGCTAAATAGTCTACGGTACTAAATAATAGGATATTAAGATAGATGGAATAGAACAAGAAACTTAACAGAGACCAACGAATAGGCTTCCAGCTACTCACCACATAAGCACACATGTCAGTACAGACTGGAGCATCAGAAAGTTAAATGATGATGTCTGAAGAATAAGTCTGGCCAATGATAGCTTCATTGGCGAAAGCTTCACTGATGGAACTAAACCCACCGTCGGTAGTCTTGCTGGATAAAGCCAATGCCAAGCCAGTATTAAGACAAAGGGCAGAGGAATGAGGTTGCTTCTCATACTGCATTTGGATTCTCTGAACCTGGTAAGATGGTTTCTCAGACTCTCGTTGAAAACTCTTGGTTGTCACGGAAACAACCAAACAATACTTTCTCGACACAATGGAAGCAAGTTCCCTTGGAGTCGATTGATCCATGAATGCAAACCGCACATCCTCCATTGATGTACTGTGGGGAACACCAGAGCAAAGAATTGCTTAGGAGTGGCCTGCCAATAAGCTCTTTGACATCTTTATCAAAGAAGAAAAGCTCATCCTCACCAGTATGATCAGCCCCGATATAGGAAATGTGATACATGCGCAAACAAAATGGGTTAGCACAAACAGAGAAAAAGCATGCTTTCTACAAACAATGTGCAAAACAAACATTCACCTTGCAGACTATAAGTCTAGAAGCAAAGTTGCATGGTCAAGAAAGTTTGGTTGCGCATCAAGTTAATCAGTATATGACAACAATTGTTGTTTACAAAGATTAAAACTCAGCAGCCTTACCAAAAAAACCCATGAGGGGTTGGCGCTGCTCCATAGAGCTTCAGTGCCAAACAATACTACAGTCGACAACCACCATTTTCTTTCCAATTCTCCGCTTTGGTGAATTCTGCAAATACCTATCAGAACACATTTGGTCATATCAATATTCATCTAAAAAGGAATATAGTACTATGGTATGAGTAATTGAGAATTTTTACTACTACATTCATCTAAAAAATAATAATAAAGAGTAGATATCATACAAAATAATTCAGATGCGGGTTGGTGGTAGCATATTCAGGAAGGTACAAAATATTCAACAGATATCGTGCTACATCAATTAAACATGAACTTGTAGAAACTCTGGATCGTATGTGGTCTGAATTCCATATTGACCTCACATATAAAAAGAGCTTTAGATCTAAATTCTGAACTTATATGACGATTGCCAGAGAAAAATCAACTCGAGAAGTAGATTCTTGCAAGTTAGTTATGCTCCTACCATTATTAATAGATCTTACGGCAGTTATTTGAATTTAAATTATACATGTTAATAAATTAACTAACACACTCCTAATAAATAGTCAAGTCATAACAAATTTCATCAAACGATATCTTCCATTAGGAAAAGAAACATTTTTTCGAAGTTCATACCACATTTCCAGCTCTTTCAGTAAATTTAAATGTTTGACCCGTGTTCACGCTGCTGGAAATTTCTCCAAAGACCAAAACTTATAACTTGCACAGATAATCTGATATAGAACCAATTACTTAAATATTGGCTAGGTAATTTCACAAGTATAAGAAACTTAATTCCAGTTAAGAGGTTAAATTAAAACCAATCTTAAAGTTTGAGCTAAATATATGAGTCAAAATAAATACCTCATCAGCGAGAATAATACATTGCCCTAGATAACCACAATTTCGTCTCAAAACTGAAGAAACCAAAAGAACGAAAACCTCATTTAATAGCACATACATTTGCAAAAGAACGAAGTGAATCACAGGCTGTTCCTACAATCCCGTAAGGTGTAGAAAAAAAGTGTCCAAGAATAAGATTAGATTGACTCACACTAGTGATCTTGCAAAACTCCTTTTTTGAACTGGCTCGGCTCATGTTATTCTTAGTGCAAAACAACAAGAAGACATGTATATATCTGTCGGAAACAACGTAGTTTCAAATTTAGAGAAAAAGAGCAACAACTCAATCAGAATAAATGATAATAGCGACCGTAAATTGTAAAGCTTAGTTGAGAAGCAAAAAAAGGCCACAACCAAAGTAAATCATATTCTAGTGCAGAAACGTGGCCTTACTGATACATCTAACATGTCCTTGTTAGTTTTGACAAACTTAGGTATTCATTACACATCATTACTATTGCTAAAAATCATGAGAATAAGAAATACATATTAGTAATCAAACACTTGTGCGATAATTCTCGAAAATAAAAGTAAATTGGACTATCTAATCAAAAGAGATAGCAAGTGAGAGAGAAATAATCACACCTGGTAAAGGTATCCACCTCCACTGCGCCTGGTCCATGGTGGTTCTGCCCTGCACCAGATTTTGACATCACTGCTGATCAATTCCACATCCTCACAAGGTAACATACCACACATGCGGCTTTTCCCATCTTTCAGGGGATGTCCTTGTTTTGCTATCCTCGCTCGTTGTGTCATACTAAATAGTCAATGATACTCTGTCATCTCAACTGGTTTACCATCAACATTGACAGAGGTTATACTAATAATTACTATAATTTAGAGCTTGAGAAAGAAAAAACACAATCTAATGCGACTACATCAGTGAAGAAGTCACCTATGAACAAGCACATAATAAAGATGGAATGCACAAAAAGGAAAAGAAAGCATGTCACGTATTATTAAAGAGGTGGCAAACCACATGGACCAGGATTTGAATTAAAAACTATAGATTCTTTTGGCATCAATGGTAGCATACACAAAGCCTTTATAATTCCAGAATACTATTTAATAAGAGAAATAATGGAAGTTTTGATACAAAATCAAGGAAATATATGCTAGGATTCCAAAACGTGGAGCATTGCAAACCTAATGACTTGGAAGCTGCAGCAGGAACTACCTATCCAAATACCAACAGAAAGGTACATGCATTGAAGAAAAGTAACATATGAACTAACACTTCACTTTTCCCTTTCCAACCCCTCGCTACTTCACTTCACTCCATCAGATATGTTGACTGGAAATTTGTTCTTACCTACAGAAAATAACCCTCTGCACCATGACATGTTATTTAGAATTTAAACCATTTCAGTTTACATATTGTGTCATTGCTTTCTTTGTTCCAAGCAATTTTAAACTGCTAATTACCTTTTAATTTTTTAAAACTCACTTTAATGCACTGACCTATATGTGCTTGACTAATCTTTCCTTCTACTACTATTTCTTTGCATGAAAATATGCTGCTAGGTGTGGATGATCTCGATTTGTAAAAAAAGAGCATATGCTAATGCTACACAATAAGATTTACATAGATGTATCCACATCTGTAGTTATAAAAGCACAAGAAAGACCAACAATATAACACCTAATGCAAAGAGGCGACTGGCTCCTCTCTCCTCCGCCGAGGACCATGAGACGGAGATGATGCCTGGTCATTCATGTCAGCAAACTCGTCATCATCATCATTTGCACCAAATATATTCATACTGTGATCCAACTCATTTTTTGTGTCATAAATATATATACAGCTGAGCATACTTAAGGACTCGACTATCGTTTGGCGTAAGTGAAGAGAAAATTTCTACCACTCCACCAATCTTAAGAACATATAGGCTATTTCCAATATTGATACCTTTGTTGACATGGACACCGAGAGATGTAAAAGCGAGCATCAAATTGTATTTACAAATTAGACACATAAACTTATATTATACTCACCACCACTATCACAACGAATTACCTTGCCATTCTGGATAAATAGGAAGGGATACCCTTCCACCATGGCAACAATAGGTGTGAACAACTCAATATTTTCCACGCAAACCATTAGAGTGCTCTTGATACCTAGACACACCACAATGCTTGCACACATGATGAGGCCCACCATAGTATCATCTGCTAGGACAATTAGGTAGAATAACAACAACCCATAAGAAATTATAAATGATAAACAACCAATCAAATCAGACCAAAAAAGGAAACAGACAAAGAAAAGTTGTACTTACACTTCAAGACACTGATGAATTCTGGAGACAGACGCAACCGAGTATCATCATGTGGCCCGGGAAGAATAAACAACATGTACAAAGTAAAAAATCATAGAGAGAAACCTAACAGAAGGTAGCATACATCAAGGGGAACCTTCTCTAACCTCAACGTTATGTGCAACTCTTTTCCCATGGTAATCCTGATCTCACATAAGCCTCTGGAAGCCATTTGAATTTTGAAATATGAACTGAAATATCAAATAGGAAGTTGGAGAAAATTATTAGAGGCATAAGTATCCATAGCACACATCCCCATTCAAGGACATATACTGTAATTTTCAAATATGAGGTACCAAATACAACAAGAAAAGCAAGTAAATGTACAAAGATCTACATGCTTTAGGGTGAAGCCATCGTTGACCACCTGAAAGTAAGATAAATATATCCAATATCAACATTAAGTGGAGAGCTGATTGCCCAAAATATCGAGCTCGTTGGGGAACCCCAAGAGGAAGGTATGATGAACACAACAGTAAGTTTTCCCTCAGTTATGAAACCAAGGTTATCAATCCAGTAGGAGCAAGGAAACACCTCCAAGGTGTTGCTAGCTGGACTTTGGCAGGGCGCACTACCGGCGCCAGTAGCAAAGTGGAAACCTGCACAACACAACCACATAACTTTGCCCCCAACTTACAGTGAGGTTGTCAATCTCACCGGTTTTGCTGAAAACAAAGGATTAAGCGTATTGTGTGGAAGAAAGTAATAGTTTGCAGAAAGTAAACAGAAAACAGGAAACAATCATTGATTGATGATAAAAGAAAGGACCGGGGTCCATAGTTCACTAGTGGTGACTCTCCTTAAGATAGATGACATGTTGGGTGAACAAATTACAACGGGGTAATTGACAAACATCGAGAAAGCATACAAGCATATACTACTCATCTTGACTCCTTTGAGATTCCATTGGGCATTACAACATTATACATAGACCGTAATCCAACTGCATCTATGACTAATAATCCACCTTCAGGTTATCATCCGAACCCCCTCCAGTATTAAGTTGCAAGCAACAGATAATTGCACTACGCATTGCGTGTAAAGTAAATAATACGATTGTTCTATGAATAAAGGATTCCTGTTTTCTCCCTAGTAGCAACAACACATCTAGTACCTTAGAGATTTCTGTCACTTCCCCAGATTACTAGAGGCATGAACCCACTATTGAGCATACATACTAACCCTTGGAGTTGCTAGCATCTACTTGGCCAAGATAGCTACTAACAACGGAAAGCATGCAAGATCACAAATAACAAAGACATGATAGAATCAATAATCAATCTGAAATAGCATCTCAATATCCATCGGATCCCCGCAAACACAACATGTATGATTACAAATAGATGATCTTGATCATGAACAGAGCTCACAAGATCTAAACATGATAGCACAAAGGAGAAGAACCAGCCATCTAGCTACTACATGGACCCGTAGTCCAAGGATGAACTACTCACGCATCACACCGGAGACTTGCATGGTGATGAAGAGGGCCTCCAGGGAGAATTCTCCCCTCTGGCAGGGTGCCGGGAAGAGCTTCAGATCCCTCCCGATCTAGGGATGGATATGACAGCGGCTACAGACTCTTTCGTGGATTTTTAATCGGGTACTTAGGGTTTTTGTATCGGAGGCTTCTTATAGGCGAAAGGGGAGGCCGAGGGGGTGCCCGAGGCAGCCAGACCACCCCTAGCGCGGGCCAGGCTTGGCCGTGTGGCCAAGTGGTGTGTGGCCCCAGCCCTCTCTCATCTCGTATTCGCTCCGTGTCCCCTCGATGAAAAAACTGACTTTGGCTTTTGTCGTACAATTTCGAGAATATTCATTTTCGACTTTCTGGAACCAAAAACAGCAGAAAAGCAGGCAAGTAATCGTGGCTCTTGTTAATAGGTTAGTCCAAGAAAGTGTATATAAAGTACTCCGAAGTGTGGACAAAACATAAGAAAGTAGATAAAACCAAGCATAAAACATCAAAAATTATGGATACGTTAGCAACGTATCAACATCCCCAAGCTTAACTCCTGCTCATCCTCGAGTAGGTAAGTGATAAAAAGAAAGAATAATTTTTGAGGTGACATGCACCATTATAAACTTGATCAAAGTATTTGTAAAACATTGATAGCTGGGATCATAGTACTTCAACATAGCATGAAAGATAAAGTTCTAACAATAAGACATAGCAACTATGTTGCAACATGAAAAGGCACAAACAAAAGATTCATAAATAATAATGCTTTGTAAGACGTTTGTTTGTTTCACATAAAGAAAACATAGCATAGTGGCATTCAGCCTGTCCCTCGTAGAGTAGCAAACATAAATGCACAGGACACCTTCAAAGTTCATAAGGGTGACTAGATACAATTAGTTTAAGAACAAGCAATATCAAAGTTATGCATCAATCAACAAGTCTTCGGACAATGCACATAGAACCAAGAATGGCCACTATGCTCTCAAAGTAGGTGCATAAAGATAGAAGGTGGAGACTCAACATAATAGTAAAAGAAAGGCCTTCATAGATGGAATTAGGGATTCAAGTCTCATAAAGAGCTTCCAAAAATTATGGTACTTATTAGCTTTTAGCTCTCATTGCCCCTATCATAAGCATCTTTAGGTGATTAAGGTTAAAGTGACACAACTAAGAGGATATGCTTGACAAGTTATAAGTTGAAATCTCATGCCCCTTACTTACGAAGACCGAACCTCATGCTACTCAACTTTAGTCACAAGTAAGCTCTTGTCATTGTAAGTACATGTGTATCATAGAGAACCGCCAAACAGGGTACCCCTTGCACATGATACAGGAGCTATCCCATAATCAAAATTACAAGGCAAGCAGACAATAAGCATCTCAGCGATCTTTTTATTTGCTATTTGCATAGTTTTTATTGAGGATGCTTCATAGAGTGCTCATTATGGCTATGCTGCAAGTTTCCACCATGATTAGGCATGGCTTAGGCTAGCGGCCCAGGCGTTTCTCTAACACAAATACAAACTCCATGATCTTACAAGTTCCCCTTTTATTTCACACTGTCGGGATCCATAGGCAAAAGAACATGATATCAACGGGGTACAATGTACAAGTGCAATGTTGAAAGCGTTCCCCATGATACATGGTTCTGCTAACTTCAACTTATAAAGCGCAAGCATATACGCAACAAACATGGACACAATGGTTCAAGTTTATTAAATGCAAGAAAGTAAAGTGTGCCATCAAGTTTGTGAGAACTTTAATCACTAGTTTTCTCATAACAAATTTAATTCGGAAGGTAGATAAAAACATGAATATACTTGGAATAACAAATGCTAATAGGTAGGTATGGTGGACTCTTTGGAATAACTTGGTTTTGGGAGTTGGATGCATGAGTGGGACTCATACTTGGTTATGGAGGCTAGCAAAAGACTGGGTGTGACCAACTAAGAGAGCAATAATGGCCATAATCATGCAGAGCGACAAAACATCATTAATCAAAGCATAAAGTGGTATTACAAGTCGAAAACTAAAGGATCATAAAGGATATGGTGACTTGGGATAGTCATAACATGGTGTGAGCATGCGCCAAGTCAACCCAAATAAAGCATCAAAGGAGAATACCACAATACTATGCTTTAATATGCTAAAACAACGCATGATTCTTCCAAGGCACATTAAGCAATCTCAATTGTTTATAAAAAGTCATGCTACAACAATAATCACTAAGCATAAAGCCAAAACAATATCAATCATGGCATGACAAAGCATAGGCCACAGTCAAAAACAAGCTCTCTTTACCACTTAAGCATGAACTTTTCCTACTCTTTTCCAATCTAAACCAAATTATTTGAAAACCGATGTATGAAAGAGGGGGCCCAACCAATTTATTCAAGCAAACTAAGAAAACCAAGCAAACGAAAACCAAAACAAAAAACGAAAACGAAGACGCTCCAAGAACAACACAACTATGCATGAAACAATAAAAATAAAGTGTTTGGAAGAAACCTGAGATTTTTATTGATGAAGAAGAGGATGCCTTGGGCATCCCCAAGCTTTGACGCTTGTACTTCTTGAATATTTCTTGGGGTGACACGGGGTGGCATCCCCAAGATTGAGTTAGTCCATTCTTCATCGCATTACATCATTCTCTCCATACACCTGAAATTCTTCCTTCATACAAAACTTCACACAATCTTTATTAGCAACATTAGTGCACTCAAGATAATAAGTCTTTAGGTTCAGTTTCAACACCAATAAAACTTCCATTAAAACACAAGCTACTGTAGCACTTCCCTCAAAAAGCTCAATTTCCCAAAAGAACTCAAAAAGGAACTAACAAGAAGCAAATGCAAATAATGGCAGAAATCTGTCAAAACAGACCAACAGGTAAAAACCAATTTTTTCAAAGACCTTCTGTTGCTCAAATCGAAAAGTGTTGAACTAACGAAAGTTAGATAACAACCTGGGGCAGAAGCACAAAAACTCACGCCTCAAAACAACGTACAGAGATTTTACACGAATTTTTATGGTGAAGCACATAAATTTGTTTCGAGACAGAAACTTTCCCAATCATTACTTCTCTCTCATTAGAGGTTACTCTTGGCACAAAAAGCAAATGAAAAGGATAAGTAGCGGTTATTATTGAGGTAATAACTTCCCAGACTCATCTAAGACTTTTGGGTTATCTCCCAATAAGTACTTTTCTTTAACGCCTTTAAGTTAGGCATAAGAAGCAAGAAAAAGAATCAAGTGTTCTCAAATGAAGAAGCATTAAGAGCAAATTTTGTTTTCATAGGAGAGGCAAAATAAATCTTCCCTCTCTTCTTAGGGAAGTGTTTTATACCTTTCTTGAGTGGGAGTTGATATTTAATGGTGCCTTCTTTCATATCAATAATGGCACCAACAGTTCTAAGAAAATGTCTTCCCAAAGTAATAGGACAAGAAGCATTGCATTCAACATCCAAAACATAGAAATCAATGGGGATATAAGCATTGTTAACCATAATAAGAACATCATTAATACTCCCCATGAGTTTATTTTTAGCATTATCATCAAGTGGGACATTCAAATAACAATCTTCCAATGGTGGCAAATCAAGCATATCATAAATACTTCTAGGCATAATAGAAACACTACTATCAAGATCACATAAAGCTTTGAAATCAAAATGATTCACTTTCATATTAATGATGGGTTCCCAACCATCTTCTTGTTTAATAGGAATAGAAGCTTTGTGTTTCATCTTTTCTTCTTTAATTTTTATGAGAGAATCAGTAATGTGTTTTGTAAAGGCCATATTCATAGCACTAGCATTAGGACTTTTAGCAAGCTTTTGTAGGAACTTAATAACTTCAGATATGTTGCAACCATCAAGATCAAAATCATAATTATCATCTAAAGTAGTAGAGCTATTACTAGCCTCAACACTAGTGATAGTGATAGTAGAAACACTAATGTTTCTAGCAATTTCATCTTCTCTTTGACACTTAGCATGCAATTCAGCTAATAGTCTAACATTTTCATCAATTCTAACTTGTATGGCATTAGTGGCAGCAAAGGGATTATCAATAGTTTCAGGTTTAGCAGCCATTTTATTCAAAGAAGATTGAGCTTCAGCCAATGATGCTATATTTCTTTCAGCATTAGAGAGTTTTTCCTCAATAGTTTTATTGAAAGAAGTTTGTTTACTAATAAAATCTTTAAGCATAACTTCAAGTTCAAAGGGAGCACTCCTATTATTGTTGTAGTAATTTCCATAAGCATTACCATTGTTGGGAGGATATGGCCTATAATTGTTGTTACCAAAATTATTCATGTAGGCATTGTTGCTAAAATTGTTATTTCTTATAAAGTTCACATCAACTTGCTCTTCTTGAGCAACCAAAGAGGCTAAGGGAACATGATTTGGATCAATATGAGCCTTCACATTAACAAGCATACACATAATAACATCAATTTTATCACTCAAGGAGGAGGTTTCCTCAACAGAATTTACCTTCTTACCTTGTGGAGCTCTTTCAGTATGCCATTCAGAATAGGTAACCATCATATTATCCAGAAGCTTTGTTGCAGCACCCAAAGTAATGGTCATAAAGGTACCTCCAGCAGCAGAATCCAATAGATTTCTTGAAGAATAGTTCAATCCTGCATAAAAGGTTAGGATAATCATCCAAGCAGTCAGTCCATGAGTGGGACAATTCTTTACCAAAGATTTCATTCTTTCCCAAGCTTGAGCAACATGTTCATTATCAGATTGTTTAAACTTCATTATTTCACTTCTCATAGATATAATCTTAGCAGGAGGATAGTATTTTCCAATGAAAACATCTTTGCATTTAGTCCAAGAATCAATACTATTCCTAGTTAAGGAATTCAACCATTCTTTAGCTTTTCCTCTCAAGGAGAAAGGAAACAATTTAAGATTAATAATATCTCCATCTATATCCCTATGCTTTTGCATCTCACAAAGTTCAACAAAGTTATTTAAATGAGCAGCAGCATCTTCATTACCAATACCAGAAAATTGTTCTCTCATAACAAGATTGAGTAACGCATGTTTTATTTCAAAGAAAGTAGCTTCAGGAACAGGTGGAGCAATAGGTGTGCACATGAAATCATTGTTGTTGGTGCTAGTGAAGTCACACAACTTAGTGTTTTCAAGAGTAGTCATTTTTTGTGTGTTTTTAATAAAGAAAGCAAACTAGTAAAACTATTTTTTTGTGTTTTTGATAAAGAAACAAGAAAACAAAGCAAAAATAAACTAAGCAAAACAAAAACAACAAAGTAAAGAGATTGGTTATGAGAGACTCCCCTTGTGAAGATGTCCTTGACTCCCCGGCAACAGCGCCAGAAAAAGTCCTTGATGGCCCAAAATATCGAGCTCGTTGAGGAACCACAAGAGGAAGGTATGATGAGCACAACAATAAGTTTTCCCTCAGTTATGAAACCAAGGTTATCTATCAAGTAGGAGCAAGCAAACACCTCCAAGGTGTTGCTAGCTGGACTTTCGCAGGGCGCACTACTGGTGCCAGCAGCAACGTGGAAACCTGCACAACACAACCACAGAACTTTGCCCCCAACTTACAGTGAGGTTGTCAATCCCACCGGTTTTGCTGAAAACAAAGGATTAAGCGTATTGTGTGGAAAAAAGTAATAGTTTGTAGAAAGTAAAGAGAAAGCAGAAAACAGTTGTTGATTGATGATAAAGAAAGGACCGGGGTCCATAGTTCACTAGTGGTGGCTCTCCTTAAGATAGATGACATGTTGGGTGAACAAATTACAGCGGGGCAATTGACAAACATCGAGAAAGCATACACGCATATACTACTCATCTTGACTCCTTTGAGATTCGATTGGGCATTACAACATTATACATAGACCGTAATCCAACTGCATTTATGACTAATAATCCACCTTTAGGTTATCATCCGAACCCCCTCCAGTATTAAGTTGCAAGCAATAGATAATTGCATTATGCATTGCGTGTAAAGTAAACAATACGATTGTTCTATGAACAAAGGATTCCTGTTTTCTCCCTAGTAGCAACAACACATCTAGTACCTTAGAGATTTCTGTCACTTCACCAGATTACTAGAGGCATGAACCCACTATCGAGCATACATACTAACCCTTGGAGTTGCTAGCATCTACTTGGCCAAGATAGCTACTAACAACGGAAAGCATGCAAGATCACAAATAACAAAGACATGATAGAATCAATAATCAATCTGAAATAGCATCTCAATATCCATCGGATCCCCGCAAACACAACATGTATGATTACAAATAGATGATCTTGATCATGAACGGAGCTCACAAGATCTAAACATGATAGCACAAAGGAGAAGAACCAGCCATCTAGCTACTACATGGACCCGTAGTCCAAGGATGAACTACTCACGCATCACACCGGAGGCTTGCATGGTGATGAAGAGGGCCTCCAGGGAGAATTCTCCCCTCTGGCAGGGTGCCAGGAAGAGCTTCAGATCCCTCCCGATCTAGGGATGGATATGACGGCGGCTACAGACTCTTTTGTGGATTTTTGATTGGGTACTTAGGGTTTCTGTATCGGAGGCTTCTTATAGGCGAAAGGGGAGGCCAAGGGGGGTGCCTGAGGAGGCCAGACCACCCCTGGTGCGGGCTAGGCTTGGCCGTGCGGCTAGGTGGTGTGGCAGCCCCCTGGCCCCTCTCCGTCTCGTATTCTGGCTCCGTGTCCCCCTCGGTGAAAAACTGACTTTGGCTTTTGTGCCATCCAATTCCGAGAATATTCATTTTCTGACTTTCCTGGAACCAAAAAACAGCAAAAAACAGGCAGCTGGCACTGTGACTCTTGTTAATAGGTTAGTCCAAGAAAGTATATAGAAAGTACTCCAAAGTGTGGACAAAACATAAGAAAGTAGATAAAACCAAGCATGGAACATCAAAAATTATGGATACGTTATCAACGTATCAAGAGCAGAGCAAATACTTCAGCAATCAATCGATGAGCCAAAAAAAATCCATGGAGGAGAGGAAATCCTGAGCAGCCACCCCATCTTCCCGACGGTCTCCACCTTTGCCCCTCCCAAGCCATTGAGATAGAGAATATTGCAAACCACCGCTACTGCTCCACCTTGTCCGCCTTCTCGTCCTTCCTATGTTGCCGCCTCTCTCTCTCTGTCTCTCACTGCTGGGACCATGGTGCGTTGCTTCTGCTCGCGCGGAGAGGCGGCTGTTGGTTGTGGCGATGGCTTTGTGGGCTCGACCGGCAACTAGGAGTGGCCGAGGAGGGAGTGGCGAGGGAGGATATTGGGGGCAAATAGGATGCATGCATATTGGGTGAGACAAAGTGGGGGCAGGTAGGGAGGAGGAGGGGCCATATGGCTGGAGGGGGAGGCGCGGACACACCTTTGGCGAGAGAGAGAAGGCGAGGCGTCTTGTCGGGAGGTTAGAGGATATGGTTAGGGTTTCTAACATGGGGACATGCTCTTTTACATGACGGTGAAAAACAATCTATGGTGCTCAGTAGCTTACTAACCCAATCATGTGGCTAATCAAATCCGATTTTTGAGGTAAATTCCAGGACCCTCGCCCATTATACTTTTAGATGTCACAAGTCAAGGTCCAAGAGGCACATCGACAAACCCAAAACGTTTTTTTGATATGCTATATCAGATATCAACTTGTGGATCACATCGAGTCATCGCCTCAAGACCGTCTCGTCGCAGCGCCACAGCATCACCATCATCGCTGCATCAAGTCATCGATTGCCTCATCATTGCTCAAAACAGATCGCTCAAATCAGATCGGCAGCATCGCTTCTACACTCTACATGAGTATTGAAGCCTCATCATCCTAATCCATGGTGCCCTCTGGAGGTTCGTTCGGCGAGTCCCTCTCAGAAAAACTCATAGGAGAGAACTTCATAATATGGAAACTCAGGTCATGCCGACAATCTGAGGCACGCAGTTGGCTGGCTACCTTGATGGATCAATCAAGGTGCCAGAGGTGGAGCTCATCACCAAGGATGGCAGCGGGAAGGACGTGAAGATCACCATTCCCGCCTACGCACGCTGGATCGCGCAAGATCAAGCTATGCTTGGTTACCTCCTCAGGAACATGACGAGGGAAGTTTTTATTCAAGTCTCCGGGTTAGAAAGCTCGGCAGAAGTATGAGACATCAGTAACGAAGATGTCTTCCGTAGTTTCATAGAGTCGGATCGTCCAAGTACAGACCGTGTTGTCCAAAACTCAGAAAGAAAACATGTCTGGCAAATCTTATTTCAACCAGATCAAATCTCTTGTTGATGAGATGGCGAACGCCGGACATAAATTGGATGACTCGTAGATAATCTCCTATATCATAGTTGGTATAGATGATTAGTATGATGGCTTCCTGGCATCAATCATGGCGTTGCTGAAGACTACAACAAAATTCACAATTAGTGACCTTTATTCCATGTTTCTTCCTTATGAAGCCCATCTAGAAGGAAGGACTCCTGGAAACAATGGAGTCTTTGGCAGTGATGTCTCCACCAATGTTGCGTAACATGGAGGCTATGGAAACAGTGGAGGTGGCGGTGTCTTTGGACAACGAGGCAGCGACCGTGGTGATGGCTGGCGTGGAAACAATGGTGGTACCCGCGTAGGCTCCCACACAATTACAATGGAGGATGAGGAGGCTATTATCCCCAAGGCGAACAACAGTGCCAAGGAGGGGGCGCGGTCAGGGTGGTAGAGATTTTGGTGTCATTTGTCAAATATGTGGCAAATAGGGACATCTAGAGTTTAGGTGTTGGAAACGCTTCAACAAAAACTATCAATCTCAGACTGAAAGATCTATGGGTGCGCCAACAAGTTCTTATGGCATAGATACAAATTTTTATAGTGATATGATGACTGCAAGTGCACAGATCGATTGTAGCTAGTTTCAAAATAAGAGTATCGAAGCCAGAGAGCTATTTGGTTAAAGTGTTTATGTCCCTCGTCACTATCTACCAAAGGATACTTGTAAGCTGCCTTTGATTTCAAGTAAAGGGTGCATAAAAGGTTTTATGCTTGTGCGCAAGAAAATAATAAAAAACAAGTAAAGTAAACAAGTAATGAAAGCATTGGGAAACGATGTTGGAACTCAATAAGGCTAAAATGTTCTCATAGATGTAAGATACACCACTAGCAAATGGATAATCTATTTCTTTCGTCATGACATGTGTGGAGAGATCTCTATAATAAGATGTTCACTACAAGTCTCGTGAACAACTGCTTCTTGAGTCAAGTATTGAGGTCATCTCTAAATAGCCATTATGATGCTTGCGATCAAGCCACTTCTATAGACCACCACAATTGAGGGTTTCCCCATGGATACCGTACTAAGCTTAGTGAATCTCTCTTTATTCCCCCCTTTACCATGTAGGTTATAAGCCAATGCTTGTAGTCACAAAGTAACACTAGACATACTCTCATACATGTCTCAAGGGTATGTCCGTCTCTTTAGTCCCAAAGTCAAATGTTATGTGGTCGACTTCACATACCATCTAAAGAGAGAGATCTAACACAATATCATAAATCAATGGATCATGGACCAAAGTAATAGATCATATTTATTTCATTTCATAATAATTCTAGGGTTTCTCCATCTCCCCAAGAACAAAGGGAACTACTCACACATGGGAGCAATCAACAACATCATCATATTCATATGGATGGGTCAAAAGTGCAAAGGTAAATCTAGTGCAAACCATAATTGTACTGGAATTAAAGCAAGATAAAATGGATGAGAGAGGGGAATGATAGTGGTGACGGATATGTGGCTATTGATGATAAAGGGGATGATGCGATGTCCTCCGATGATCCGTGAAGCATCAAGGATTCGCCCATTCTCCAAGTCCCTTCTTCAGATCCCTTCCTAGTGTGGTATTTCGAGGCTGGAGGTTTCTATGTATGTCGAATCTCAGATTTGTCTTCACATGATGAGACTATTTGACGGGGAGGAGGTCCTGACAGGTGATATGGGCAGACGGTACGGGTAAGCTCTACCTGTATCGATGGTCGTTAAACCTTCAGTAGTCTTTCTTTGCAATGTCTTCTCTCCCAAGTGCATGGAAACTCATTTGGAAGACATTTATCACTTAGAAATATCATATTATTGCATAATATGACAGTCCCAATTGATATATTCACCAAATACTTAATAATTTGGGATCATGTTGAAGCAAGGAAAAAAGGTGCATGCGAGCGTAGTAAAATACGAAAAATACTACTCTACTTATGCAAAAACATAAGGTAAATATGCTTCAAAATTGGACTCATCAACTTCCCCAAGATGGTGGCTTATGGAAAAAGTCATCGTGTTCATGAGTCACGAGCCGTTAAAATAAATGAGGCAATTGAAGCATAATTACAATATCAGATATAGAACTGCATCGTGAGTTATATCACACTCTCACACATCACATGACTTATAGGCTTCCACACAATTTTGTATTAATAGTTTATATGAAGTTATAAGATTAGGCATAATATAAAATCATCAAGTTCAATTAGATGAGCACTTGATTGAGTAATGAATAGTTCATGATCATTGCTTGAGTACCTCTTATCAACTTGCACGTTTTCTTTTTCTTATAATTCTTTGATAGCATAGCTTTTATTTTAGTTCTTCCAATAGCAATGGATCATGTTAATACTCTTTATGGCTCTTGCTGGTTTAAACCAATGATTATAACATGCTATCAAAATTTTCTTCTCATAACTTATCAATACTTTATTAGTGTGGGAGACCCTAAAATCATAATAGTGGTATAAGTATCATAACACTCAACCTAATTCATACATCTAATACAATAATCATAAATCAAAATCACTTCAAATATCATAAAGTCTCAAAACTCATCGGATATAATTCTTTCCTTAGACTAAGGAAGCTGATGATGTAACTCATGCAAATTCCGGAGTTAAGTACCTAACATGTGTGTAGGAAAGTAAACATGATAAAATTGGAAGATAGATTACAAGGTGTTTTAGATCTCCCCAAGCTTGGAATCAAGTCGGTGGGATCAAGTAATCCCTCCCGATTATTCGATGCCATGACGTTCTTCAGGGTGAAGGCATGGCGTTGGAGTCAACCGCACGAAGCTTTTTTGTTTCCTCCAAAGAAAATATACGGCGAAGGAACTTCTACAGATCAGAGCGCATGGAGTACATTGCATCAACAACCTTAACAAGTATCTTATTGAGTTCCTTCTTTCCCTTGAAATCTAGGAGGCATTTTCGCATGACTTCATGATGAAGAAGTCCTTGTTTCGAATACTTATCTATCTTGTGAAGGTGCCTCTTGGTCTTCGAGATTTGTGAGGCAATAGGTACATCAATGAGGTTGAGACCCCAATCATCCCATGGATTCACACTCATGCGGGCATTCATGGTGATCTTCTTTGGTGTAGACGTGTGTGCCCTGGTCTCTTGATAAGTTCCTGCATCAACTCGATTAACTTCCTTACACTTTGGCAAAGAGTAGTTGGTGGTGATGAACTTGAGCGACTCTGTATATCTCTTCCCATGTGGCTCCCTTGCTTCCTCTTCATCTTCAGGCCTCACCATAGCGAGGTAGTATGGTTTCCTCCAACCTCTAGTTGTTTGCCCCATGAAGGTCTCGAACTCCTCATCATCGGAGTCGTAGGAGACCCCCTTGTTCTTCAAGCTAAGGCCTTGTGCTTCGCCGTCATAATATTCAATGGAGGAGGTCTAGAAACTATCACACGAAGGAGCCACAAGGCCTAAAGGTTTTCCTTTGCCTGGAACTGGGTAGTGCATCAAGGAGATTGGATATGTTGATATAAGAGGGAGAAAGACCTTTGGGAAGGCTTAAGAAGGGTTAGTAGCAGGGAAAAACTCGTACAAGAAGTAAGAGGGGTGGCCAAGAAAAGAATCCTAAAAAATTAGGAAAGAAATAAGATAAAAAGGAAGAAATTGAGGCGGCAACGACCAATGATATGGGCGGCGCTCGTACGACATGCCCGTACCCGATATACTTCTAAATCTGTACCGACCGAAGTCGGTACAAAACTTTCCAAGTAATCAGCACGGGCGGGATTGGACCGTACGGTCCACCCTTACAGGTAGTTACCGACCATTCTTATGATGGTATTTTTTTAAATCAACAAACAAACTAAAACTAACTAAAGGTTACAGAGGGTTTAACGACCTATCGTAAGGTGGGAGCTGATCGTATGGCCCGGCCGTACCATTCTGTAGAAATAAACAAAAAAAATGAGAAAAGGTACCACAGGCTTAACGACCACCGGTACAGGTGGATATGGCTGTACCGACTGCGTGTACTAGGTTCAAAAAACTATAAGCTTATAAAAGTGCAAGGAGTTCAAAAACACAAACGAAAACGGAAAAATAGCAATGAAAACATAGAAAAAACAAGGTTGAGATTACCTTCCTTATCTGATGATGATGAAGTTTGCTTTTATGCTTTTCCTCCCTTCAGCTTTTGGATTATTTTCTTCTTCCATTTGAATATGGTTGGTCACAGGAAATTGCTAAAACCATTACGTAGAGATACAAAAAATTCTTTCAGGATAGATAATCCCTAGAGGTATGCAAATTAACGACACCCCTTCTTGTGATCCTATTTCTTCAATATCCATTTGTGTGTCAACATGTTGCTCTCTTCTTTCCAAGATCCGCACATCAAACTCTTGTAAAAGTAAAGTCCAATAGATCATTCTTGGCTTAACGTCAGTTATTTCAAGAATTTCCTTTAGGCCATTACGATCAGTATGCACTCTTACTTTTGAGTCAATTATATAAGATCTAAATTTATCACAGGAGAAAACAATAGCAAAGAGTTCTTTTTCTTTCATAGGGTAATTCTTTTGAGCACCATTCAGGGTACGACTAGCGCGGTGAATGATATTAAGTTCATCACCATCATGATAACAAAGAACAACTCCCACTGCTTCATGGACGACTTCATAAAACAAGTGAAAAAGGCTTTTCCCAATTTGGTGGTTTAATGATAGGAGCATTAAGAAGGGCTTGTTTTAATATGGTGAAAGCAGTAAGACAGTTTTCATCAAAATTAAAAGTAGCATACTTTTATAAAATCTTAGTTAATGGTCTTACGACCTTAGAAAAGTTCTTAATAAATCTTCTATAAAATCATGCATGACCAAAGAAACTTCTATACCTTTTACATCTTGGGGAGGGTGAGCCTTTCTATTGCTTCTATTTTTGCTTTATCGACCTATGTGACCTTACCTGAGATCTTATGGCCAAGTACTATACCTTCTTGAACCATGAAGTGACACTTATCCTAGCTCAAGACTAGGTTAGTATCTTTGCATCTCTCCAAAACCTTATGGAGATTGTGGAAGCAATGGTTAAATGAAGTCCCATAGACCGGGAAATCATCCATGAATATTTTCATAATATTTTGAACATAATCAACAAATATAGCAGTCATACACCTTTGAAAGGTGGCAGGAGCATTACAAAGGACAAAAGGCCTATGATGATAAGTATATAAACCAAAGGGACAGGTGAATGTTGTCTTTAATAGGTCATCTGGATGGATAGCTATCTGAGAAAAACCAGAATATCCATCTAAGTAACAAAAATGAGAGTGCATAGCAAGTCTCTCTAGAGTTTGATCTATAAATGGCAAAGGGTAGTGGTCCTTTCGAGTTTCTATATTAAGTTTTCATAATCAGTACACATCCTATGACCAATAACAGTTCGATTAGGGACTAACTCATTATGTTCATGTGGGACTACGGTGAACCCACCTTTCTTTAGAACATAATGAAAAGGACTTACCCAATCACTTTCCTCCACATGGAAAATTATACTTCCATCTAGAAGGCGGATTACCTCCTTTCTCAGCTCTTCTTTCATACGAGGTTTGAGTCTCCTTTGAAATTATACAACCGACTAAGCTCCCTCTTCCATAAATATTCTATGAGTGGCTATCGAGGGACTAATCCCTTTCAAGTCATCCATTGAATAACCGAGAACCTTTCCGTGCATTTTTAAGACTATCATTAAATTTTCCTCTTCCTTTTCTGCAAGATTAGAGCTTATAATAGCAGGATATTTATTAGTGCCATCAAGAAACCTGTACTTTAGTTCTTTAGGAAGGGGTTTAAGTGTAGGAGGTGGAATCTCGTCATTGCCTTTTCTTATAGGTTTCTCATAAATTTGATTCCTCTTAGGACCAGCTATTGGGGTTGAATTAAGATAAATTTCCATTTTATCTATATCTTCAGGAAGATTAGCATTTTCAACTAAGCTTCTTTCTAACTTATCGTTGGGAGTCTCAATAAACATAGCAACAAGACTAGCAATGTTACCTTCCTCTTCTTTCTCTTGCTCATATTCTTAAAGCTCCTTGATAGTTGGCATATGTTGAAATTTAGAAAATGGAAATTCATTTTATCCTTGCCAAACTTGAGAGATACCGTCACCTTCTTGCAATCAATATTTTCCCCTACGGTGTTTAGAAAGATTCTTCCAAAAATAATTGGACAATAAATTTCAGTAGGCATATCAACAAGTACAAATTCAATAGGGTATTTTTAAGGTCCAATACAAATTGGAACATCTCTAATTATTCCCATAGGGATTATGAGTGTCTTATCCACTAGCATGATTGTCATATTAGTATCTTCTAATTCAGTTGGCTTGAGTTCATCTTGAATTTTTAAGTAAAAATTATAAGAGATTACATTAATAGCTGTTCCAATATGTAGAGGACATACTAAGAAGATTCACCGAAGGTGCAAGGAAGAATAGGTTTACCAACATTTTTAGCCTTTACCTTCCTTTCAAAAAATTGAGAAGCTTCAGTGTCTATCTCGATTACATTGCAATGCATAAACATGGTCAATACATATTCTTTTGTTGTCTCACCCGCCGCCTACATGCCTTGAATAGTTTCTTCTATTTTTGCCTCTTGCTCTACATTCTTGAGGACCATTATTCCCCTTCTAACTATTCTTCAAGTTGTTGGGCTACCATATGTTTTCTTGTCGTCCCTGGAAAATGAAGGGGTTCAGCATATGGTGCTCTTTTATTTAATGGCTCTACTGGGGCCACAATTTTCATCTCAACATCTTCAACTTGCTTGGGTGGCAGAGTATATTGAAGCCAATCTTTCTTTGGGGCTTCAATGTGTTCTATACAAGACTGAAGGATTAGCAGAACAATATCATCATCAAGTTGAAGTTCATTAATAGTTTTCTTAACCTTACCGAATTCCTTATAAGCATTGAGGCAATAATATTCAATTTCTATCCCTCCTTCGCCGCCTAAATCAAATCCCTAAGTTTCTCTATTGTGACAAATTCATGCTAAAAGTTCCTAAGCTTTAGTTATAGTTAATTACATAAAGGAATCTCTGGAATTTGTGTCAAGTTTACACTTTATTTCTTGATTAAGTCCCCCCATAGGAAATATGTAAAACATACCATTCAGGTAAATCATGATGAGGACATCTATTAAAAATAGATTTATACCTTTTGAAGGCTGTTACCAAACCTTATCCTGTGCGGTTCTTGAAATTTGTGATTTCCCTCCTTACTTTAGCAGTCTTCACTTTGGGAAAGAATCAAAATACAAATTCTCCTTTAAGCTTTTCCCAAGTATCAATTTTTCTACAGGGAAAATTCTATACCAAACTAAAGTAGTGTTGGTTAGAGATTGGCTAAACAATTTAAGTTTTGATTCATCATCAGAATAGCCTGTCAATTTAAGTGTCCAACTTAACTCGTTAAAATGCATTAAGTGAGTGTAAGGATCTGATACGTTGCAAACGTATCTATAATTTTTGATGTTCCATGCTTGTTTTATATCTACTTTCTTATGTTTTGTCCACACTTTGGAGTATTTTTATACACTTTCTGGGACTAACCTATTAAAAAGATGCCACAGTGCCAGTTACCTGTTTTCTGCTGTTTTTGGTTCCAGAAAAGCCAGAAAATGAATATTCTCGGAATTGGACGGGACAAAAGCCGAAGTCAATATTTCACCGAGGGGAACATAGAGCCACAAGACGAGACAGAGAGGGGCCAGGGGCCGGCCACACCACCTGGTGGCGCGGGCCAGGCCAGGCCGTGTCAGGGGGTGGTGTGGCCCCCCTAGTACTCAACCGACCTTGCCCCTTCGCCTATAAGAAGCCTCCGATACAGAAACCCTAAGTACCCGATCAAAATTCTACGAAAGAGTCTGTAGCCGCCGTCATCTCCATACCTAGATCGGGAGGGATCTGAAGCTCTTCCCGGCACCCTGCCGGAGGGGAGAGATCACCCTGGAGGCCTTATTCATCACCATGCCAGCCTCCGATGTGATGCGTGAGTAGTTCATCCCTGGACTACGGGTCCATGTAGTAGCTAGATGGTTGGTTCTTCTCCTTTGTGCTATCATGTTTAGATCTTGTGAGCTCCGTTCATGTTCAAGATCATCTATTTATAATTCTACATGTTGTGTTTGCGAGGATCCGATGGATATTGAGATGCTATTTCAGATTGATTATTGATTCTATCATGTCTTTGTTATTTGTAATCTTGCATGCTTTCCGTTGTTAGTAGATATCTTAACCGAGTAGATGCTAGCAACTCCAAGAGGGAGTATATATGCTCGATAGTGGGTTCATACCTCTAGGAATCTGGGGAAGTGACAGAAATCTCTAAGGTACTAGATGTGCTGTTGCTACTGGGGAGAAAACAACAATCCTTTGTTCATAGAATGATCATATTGTTTACTTTACACACTTTGCTTAATGCAATTATCTGTTGCTTGCAACTTAATACTGGAGGGGGTTCGGATGATAACCTGAAGGTGGATTATTAGTCATAGATGCAGTTGGATTACAGTCTATGTATAATGTTGTATTGCCCAATCAAATCTCATAGGAGTCAAGATGATTAGTATATGCATGTATGCTTTCTCGATGTTTGTCAATTGCCCCGCTGTAATTTGTTCACCCAACATGTCATCTATCTTAAGGAGAATCACCACTAGTGAACTATGGACCCCGGTCCTTTCTTTTACCATCAATCTACAAAGCTATTTACTGTTTTCTGTTTACTTCCAAACAATACGTTTAATCCTTTGTTTTCAGAAAAGCCGGTGAGATTGACAACCTCACTGTAAGTTGGGGGCAAAGTTCTATGGTTGTGTTGTGCAGGATTCCAAGTTGGAAACAACACCTTGGAGGTGTTTCCTTGCTCCTACTGGTTCGATAACCTTGGTTTCATAATTGAGGGAAAACTTGTTGCTGTGCTCATCATACCTTCCTCTTGGGGTTCCCCAACAAGCTCTACAAATTGAGCAAGCAAGACTTTTTCTAGCGCCGTTGCCGGGGAGTCAAGGACATCTTCACAAGGGGAGTCCCTCATAACCAATCTCTTTACTTTCTTTTATTTGTTTTGCTTAGTTTATTTCTGCTTTGTTTGCTTGTTTCTTTATCAAAAACACAAAAAAATAGTTGTACTAGTTTGCTTCTTTATATTAAAAACACAAAAATATTAGTTCTTTCTATAGTTGTTACCTAGTTCCTAGCTCACCATGTTGATCCCTAAGTTCACCCTGAAAGACCTTTCAATAGGTAGTGGCTCTATATTGGGAAACATAATATTGAAGAATTCTTTAATCATGTTAGCAAGCATGAGGATATTGAGGATAGATCCCTAGCAGAACTTGCTCCAAATTATGAAATTGCTGCAGCCGCTTTAGTTCACATGTTGGAAGCTAAGTTTAACCTTAACCCCATAATGCAAGTAATGTTTCTTAAACTTAAATATATTGAGGACCTTCAAAAGAGAGATTTTATTCTGGAAACCTTGCTTAAATAATATGCTAGGCTCATGTGTAGATGTTATTGGTACACGAGAAAAAATGGACAAAGCCAAACCTAATGGGGAGGAAATTAAGACACCAATACTTTTAAACTTGTAGGAATGCATGAAGCCTTAGAAAAGAATTTTGATTGGATTGTTCCTGAAAACCCGTTTGATGAAAATAGTGAACCTAAGAGCATTGAGATAGGATCCTCTAGAACTTATTTTGATGAGATACCTTGCCTTGTTGAAGATATTTCTGGTATCAATCTTAATGCTTCTTCATTTGAGAATACTTGATTCTTTTCTTGCTTCTTATGCCTAACTTAAAGGCGTTAAAGAAAAGTACTTATTGGGAGATAACCTAAGAGTTTTAGTTGAGTCTTGAAAGTTATTGCTTCAGTAATAACCTCTCCTTATCATTTTTGTGTGGTTTTTGTGCCAAGAGTAACCTCTAATGAGAGAGAAGTAATGCTTGGGAAGGTTGCTGTCCCGAAACAGATTTTTGTGCTTCGCTGTAAAAATTCGTGAAAAATCTCTGTACGACGGTTTGAGCTGTAATATTTTTTGCTTCTGCCCTAGGTTGTTACCCAACTTTCATTAGTTAAACACTTTTCGATTTGAGCAACAGAAGGTCTTCGAAAAAATTGGTTTTTACCTGCTGGTCTGTTTTGATAGATTTCTGCCATTATTTGCATTTGCGTCTTAATCTCTTTCTCTTTGAGTTCTCTTTGATCACTTGAACTTTTTAAAGGAAGTGCTACAGTATCTTGTGTTTTTATGGAAGTTTTACTTGTGTTGAGACTAAACCAAAGGACTTATTATCTTGAGTGCACTAATGTTGCTAATGAAGATCATGTGAAGTTTTGTATGAAGGAAAATTTTAAGTGTAGGGAAGAGTAATGTGATAAGATGAAGTATGGAAAAAAGCTCAAGCTTGGGGATGCCACCCGTGTCACCCCAAGAATTATCCAAGAAGTACAAGCGTCAAAGCTTGGGGATGCCCAAGGCATCCCCTTCTTCATCAATAAAAATTTCAGGTTTCTTGCAAACACTTCATTTTTATTGTTTCATGCACAGTTGTGTTGTTCTTGGAGGGGATTCATTATTGTTTTTGGTTTTCATTTTCTTAGTTTGCTTGAATAAATTGGTTGGACCCCCTCATTCATACATTAGTTTTCAAATAAGATTGGTTTGGATTGGAAAAGAGTAGGGGAAGGTCATGCTTAAGTGGTAAAAAGGAGGTTATTTTTGACTGTGACTTGGACTTTATCATGCCATGCTTGATATTGTTTTGGCTTTATGCTTAGTGACTTTTGCTGTAGCATGACATGTTATAAACAATTGAGATTGCTTAATGTGCCTTGAAAGAATCATGAGTTGTTTTAGCATATTAAAGCATAGTATTGTGGTATTCTCCTTTAATGCTTTATTTGGGTTGACTTGGCGCATGCTCACACCATGTTAAGACTATACCAAGTCACCATAGCCTCTATGATCATTTAGTTTTGAACTTGTAATATCACTTTATGCTTTAATTAATAATGTTTTGTCGCTTTGCATGATTATAGCCATTATTGCTCTCTTAGTTGGTCACTTGCAGTCTTTTGCTAGCCTCCACACCAAGTATGAGTTCCACTCATGCATCCAACTCCAAATAAAACCAAGTTATTCCAAAGAGTCCACCATACCTACCTATTAGCATTTGCTATTCCAAGTATATTCATGTTTTTATCTACCTACCGAATTAAACTTTTTATGTGAAAATTAGTGATTAAAGCTCTCACAAACTTGATGGCACACTTTACTTTTATTGCCCCTAATAAACTTGAACCATTGTGTAATCTATGTTGTATATGCTTGCACTTATACGTTGGGATTAGCAGAACCATGCTGTCATGGGGAACACTTTCAACATTGCACTTGTACATTGTACCCAGTTGATATCATGCTCTTTTGTTTATGGATGTCGTCGGTGTGAAATGAAAGGGGAGCTTGTAAGTCCATGGAGTTATGTATGTGTGTTAGAGAAACGCCTAGGCGGCTGGTCTAATCCATGCCTAATCATGGTGGAAACCTGCAGCGTAACCATAATGAGCAATCTATGAAGCATTCTTCTTATAAAAAAAGAGATAGAGATTGAAAAAAAGAGAAAAAAGAGGAAAGAGAGAAAAAAGCACCATTTTCCCATGGTAAATAAGAAGATGCTGAGATGCTTATTGTCTACTTTCCTTGTCATTTTGATATGGGGATTCTTCCGTATCATCGGGCAAGGGGTACCCCGTTGGCGGTTCTCTATGATACACATGTACTTACTATGACAAGAACTTACCGGTAACTAAACTTGAGTAGCATGAGGAGCGGCCCTCGTATTCAAGGGACATGAGATTGCCAACTTATACTTTGTCAAGCATATACTCCATAGTTTGTTCACTTTAACCTTAATCACTTCAAGATGCTTATGATAGGGGCAATGAGAGCTGAAAGCTAATAAGTACCATAATTTTTGGAAGCTCTTTATGAGAGTTGAATCCCTGCTTCCTTCTGTGAAGGCCTTTCTTTGAGTCTCCATCTTCTATCTTTATGCACCTATTGAGAGAGAATAGTGGCCATTCTTAGTTTAATGTGCATTGTCCCATGACTTGTTGATTGATGCATAACTTTGATATTGCTGGTTCTTAAACTATTTGTATCTAGTCACCCTTATGAACTTTGAAGGTGTCCAATGCATTTATGTTTTGCTACACTATGAGGGACAAGCTGAATACCATTCTCATTATGTTTTTTCTTTATGTGAAACATACAAACATCTTTCAAAGCATTGTTATTCATGAATCTTTTGTTTGTACCTTTTCATGTTATGACATAGTTGCTATGTCTTATTGTTAGAACTATATCTTCCATGCTATTCTAGAGTACTATGATCCCAGCTATCAATGTTGTAACATCCCAAAACTTTAATACAAGGTTATTAAGATCCAAATCATCAAAATTAGGGTTAACAAAAACTTTTCCAATTAAAATTATCAAAGCATTCATATGTGTGCATTTAAAATAAGAGTTGATTTGAATTGCCATGATTAAGTGATCCATTGCTTGTAAAATGATTCTTGGGTGAAATAAACATCATCTAGATCATTCCCAAACAAATCCCAAAGAAAAACAAATCAAAATGAACAAAAGAATCAAATGGTCATTTGTGCCATTTTAATCATCATGCCTACTTTGGCTATTCCTAGAACTCAAAACCTAACAGAAACAAATGTGGATCTTTACACCCCTTGCTAGTACACATAATGTGGTACCAAGGCCCACTTTGTGATCTGCCAAAAACATTCAAACACTAAATTTAAATGGCAGTTGAAAATTGAATCTATTTCATATGGGAAGATCCCACTATTTCAAAAACCACTCAATTGAGCTCAAATTTCAAAACCCAAGCACCCACAGAGTCTCAAGCTTATATCTAGCACACCCACCAAAAATCTTTTCAAAATTCAAAACTATTTTTCTTGTGGCCATTTGTTCAAACACTTGGTAGGCATGATTTACACTCTAATCCTTAGCTCACTGTTTGCAACAGGGTTTTGCCCCCAAATGATCCCCATTTAATCCCTTTGTCCCCTCTTGATATAACTAGGCCCTTAGCACCCATCCCCTACCCCCCTAGTAGCAATGCCATGACAACCTGAGCCCATGCTGCCGGCCAAACCATGCCATCACCGCATTAGACCACCTCTCTCCCTCTCACCATGTCTACGAGCTAGCCAGGACCTCACCGCCACCCTCTGTCCCTTCCCCGAGCCAGGCCAAGCTGTGGACCACCGAGGAACCACCATGCCCAGTGCGTCTGCACCATGCCGAGCACGCGCCAGAGCGCCGCGCCCGACACGCGTGCACGCACCACCCCTCGACCGCAGCCCGCATCCACCACTCCGCCACGACCCCAGGAACATGCCAGACATGCCCGTTTGCCGCCCAACACACCACAACCACTTCTCACCGTTGAGACCGCCGCCTCTGCCACTCAGAGTGTGCGCACCGCCCGACCGCATACCACCGCCCCTAGTCCCGCATTCAATTCGTAGAGCACCGCCAGGAGACCAGCGACCGTCCCCTACCTCGAGCCAGAGCCACACCGCTAGCACGCTGTGCATCCCTCGCCGGAGCCGCCCGCCCATGCCTCTCGGTCGCGTCGTCGTCCTATAAATAGAGTACACCCCTAGCCCCATTCGGCACACCACTCACCTCCCCTCACCCCACTGACCCTTCCCCACCTCTAGCCGGAGCAGCGCGAGCACTTGCTCGCCGGAATTTGGCCGGAGTAGCCTGCAGCAGAGGAGGAGAGGGCGATGTTGATTTCGTCCACCCCCGGAGCTGCCTCGACCGTCCCTGAGTTCGCCGTCGACCACCAGTCCGTTTGCCCGCCTCGCCGTCATTGCTGGAGCCCTGGTACGTCCCCTGAGCACCCCCACCGAGCCGCTAGGGTTAGAGTTCGCCGGTGACAGGTCCATCGTCGACGACGAGCCCTAGCCGTTGATCCCCATTCTAATCTAACGGCCCACATCGCCCCGTACCGCTTCGCGCGTTATGAGCCTCTGACCGGTGGACCCCCTGTCAGCTGAGCCCCGCGCCGCGTAGTGTCACTGTGTCAGCCCGTTAATTTTCTCGCGCGACCCATTTAGTTTGAATTAGGAATTTTCTTTTTAGTTTAAACCTAGTTCTGTCCCCTAGTTTGAAATTCAACTCAGAGAGATTTACAAATCCAAATGGAGTGATTCCAATTTTGTTAGAAAGCTACTGAAAAGATCTACCCAAGCTCGTTGGATCTAATTCAATTAGAGTTAGAGACCTCTCCTAGTAAAAATCATAAGACAAAAGCATTTGCACCTTGCAACATTTTTTATAAAATCAACCATGATAGCTTTTGAGTTGATTCCAACTCTCAAAAATCACATTTCACCATATCTATCTGAATATGTAATAATATTAAGGTTTACATGCAGTGACTTTGGACTAGTACCAAAATAATGCTATATAGGCATTTCTAGTCACTTTAAATCATTAAATAATGAACTTAAACCAAAGTAATTATGATCCAACCTTTAAATAACATTCCCACATGTTAGAATATGTGGTGATGACATGTGTCCACATGATCCCATATTTTAAGTGGTGAATATTAAATCTTAGTTAATTTTTCAATGAGTAGAAATTACTTTTCTAAAATAAAAAGAAGGAAACTAGTTAATAAAACTTGTGATGCTTGTGATGATAATAGATCATCAAATATATGCCTTAGAGTGCTAATTAGACTAGTTAAGTATTGTTTGGTGATTGTGTACTCTGTATGTATTTATAGACGATAGTACCGACCAAGCTTTCGAGGAGGAGGAGTTCTACCAAGAAGAAGAAGAAAACTTCAACCACTGCACCAACCAAGGCAAGATAACACTTGCAAGTATAATGCTTAGCAAGCTATGATTAAACTAGATGGTTTAGCAAAGATGCTTTAGGCATGCTTTGGTTATACTACTTTGACTATTAATTACCCCAAGTGTTATTTCCAAGCTTTACTTCCTTTACTTTACACAAAGTCCTTTAGTTATTTTGAAGGTAGCATAAAGAGTATAAAACTTGACCTATAGAGATAACTTTAGAGGTCATTCTATGGCATGAGATTGATCCCATCTTTCCACCTTAGTGAACACTCTTAACTTAGTAGTTTAGAGTAGATAAAAACTTGAGTCACTTTAGATGGGAACACTTGGTGAAAATGAATTATGAAAACCTTGGAATGATGAGTCATTCTATTGAGATGTTTTGACATGTGTTGAGAAACACAAATGGTTTATGATGGTGAAAATATTGAGGCATGAGCCTTAACCCTTTTACAAAAACTGATGGTTGGATTCGGATGCGATACCATTACAAATTTACCGTACAACCACACTACCTGAATTGGGTAAGGCTTAGCCGGAAGTTTATATGCATTAGTATTAGTTCCCTCGCGGGAGAGGTTTGAGCTGATGCTACCTCTCAATGTTGTCCACCTATGCAGTGCCCAATATGACAGATGGTCATGGTTGGGAGGCCATGCTCATAGGAGAGGTGCTTATACTAGGGTGTGTAAAGGAAAGGTTATGTTTGATTATCTGCATACTAAGTATGATGATTCAGGGTTATCCCTGACAGATGTATCGAATCTTGTGGTGAAAGTGTACCACCTCTGCAGAGTGTCAAACTATTTGAATAGCCGCGTCCGCGGTTATGGACAGTTGGAATGGCCATACTATTTCGTTGTCATATGTTTTCAAAATGACTTATGAAATAAATGATGAATCTTGACTTGATCACAACAGGGTTGTGTTTATGACACTAGTTTCCCAACTTAAGTGATTCTAGAACTTTATTTTATCTTTCTTTGCTTCAGAACTCAGCTTAGGTTTCAAACTTAACTTTATAGTTAAACATGGAGTTAGCACTTTAACTTAGAACTATCCTACTTGTTAGTGGTAGTTTGCGAGTACTTAAAGAGTACTCATGGCTTTTGTCCCTGGCTATTCTCATGGCCAGACTATGAAGGAGACTACCAAGATGATGGCTAGCAGGAGGGCTATGATAACTAGGACTATCTGCCTTCGTCAGCATTGCTTGTGCCCTTGAAGATGGACCCCACCGCTACGCTTGATATTTATTCCGCTGCTTGTTGTATTAAGACTGGATCATGAGATCCTTATTTGTGTAAGACCTTATGTATGGTTTGTAATGGATGATGTACTATGATATCCAATCTGTTATGTCTCGCAAAAATGGTAATCCTAGGATTGCGATGGATGACATAACAGGCATCTGGGATTAAAATTCCGGGTGTTGACAAGTTGGTATCAGAGCCATCCTGACCATAGGAGACCCTAGTTAGAATGGACGTCCAAACAAAAACTTAGTTTCAAAACCAAAGTGAGTATTTATGAAAAACTATTTCCTCTCTTACCCTTGGGAATTCATTCTTTCTCAAAAATTCATGTTCCTCAAAATTCTTACATTACTACTTAAAATTTGACACACTTGATCACTTCACTAATTTCCTCATTCTTAATTCTTGTAGATGGAGACTCAGTTCAGCAAGTTCTACCAGTTGGGAAACGGAGGTCAACTGATCTTCGAGAGGGATCTGGATTCACTGTCGGAGTTACTGGGATGCCCACATCCGGAGTTTCTTGGAGCTCAACTTCCAGGACCCCCAGGAGGAGATTTATAGTGGCTAGTCACCACTGATCTTAGAGGAAGCATCGAAGCACCAACATCCGGGAGAATTCAGTTCTCCGTGAGAGAGAACAACTGGCTAGATGGATTAGCCAGGGCAATGCATGAAGCTCTCGCACGTCTATGTGCCCTCAGCGTCAACCAAATCCAAGGAACCCATTTTGCTCACTATGCAAGACGTGACTTCATGGGAATGCCAATGGAGATGCCAAGTCACCCAGAGTTGAGGCGTCAAGTGGAGAATCTTGACTTCTTGTTACACGACATACAACAGGAACTGGACAATGCTAGAGAGTTAGCCAACTAGAACCGTGCCATTGCCGACTGAAGGCCCGGACTTCGCCTTTGCCGTCCAGGATCGCCAGTCTCTTCGCCGCCAGCGTGCAAAGAAGGATCGCACCATTGCCCGTCTTTGCAAGAAGGTGGCCGACCTTGAGAAGACCGTCAAGGAGCAGGAAGCTCAGCTTGCAGCAAAGGAGGAAGAAGAGGAGGGTGAAGACATCCAAGGAGACATGGATTCTTACCTCAGCAATGATGATGACTTTCTGGAGGAGGATGCTGTGGACTTCTACACTGACGATGAGGACTTCGACTTCATCGACGATGAGTAGATGCACTAGAGCACTATCGTAGCATGAGATGTATCGGTCCCACTATATCGTAGCTTGCAGAATGGTTCTTCAAACCATCTGTTTTCCTTTGATTGTGGTGGTCTGTGTTTGTATCGTGTGCTTGTTTGCATGAATGAAATGAAGTTAGTTGCAAAACCTGAGTCAAACTCAAAGTTTTAGCTTTGAAACCAAAACCATGAACCTTAGAACTTTCCCTCTTACCCCTGTATCTATCTCAATCTTTAGATGACTCGTGGAAACTAAGGAGGGAGCAGCTCGTCGCAAGACCCAATGCTGCAGATCTTGCAGAATCTCATCGCAGACAGAGAAGCAAGCAGGGCAGAACGCCAAGCTAACTTAGCAACATTGCAGCAGATTGCCCAGATGGCTCTCAACAACCAAGGGCATGGAAATCAGGATCATCAAGGATCCAAGCTGAAGAACTTACAGAACACCATTCCCCCAATCTTTAACCAAGCTGAAATGATCAAACTATTCCTCAGATGCATTCTCTTTGATATCAATTTAATATTGTCTTACATATATGTTGTCAATTCTTGAGTTGTAATACAATCCAGTCATATGTATGAGTTCTAAGTTATGTTCATGTGAGTATCTTATCCATGTGAGGATCTAGATATTGTGGTTATCTTCATAATAAGCTCTGGTTCATCAAAAACAGATTTCCCTAGAATATCTTATTGCATTTTTGATCTTGCGGGTTTTCCGGCTCCATACCTTGGGAGGTATCTCACATATTTCTGCTTGGTATTTTCTCCCTTTGTGACACTCAATATTTACAGCTCTTTGTTGTATTCCACCTTTTTATCTTTCCAACAAAATTGGTTTCATCCCAATTGGAGTTTCTAAGCTCAACTTCTTGTGTTTTGGGTTTTCGAGGTTTTTACCGGTTAATCGTTTCTAGAGAGGTCATACCTTTCTCCATTTTTTCCTCCCATTTTTACTATGATGTTTCTTTGCATAATCTTGTATAGCTTGTTTTTCTCTTCAAAACGAGCCCAAGATCATCAAAAAAAGAGTCCAGAATCAAAAGTTATTGAAGTTTTCATGCAATGTTGTCCTGCATTTTTTGCTTGAGTGGAAGTTCCGGCCAAACATCAGACCTACTTTCGACGGGGATGTTTTTCATTCAGTAACTCGTGTTTCCACTTCACCGAAAGTTCCGGTGATTCACCGAAAGTTCCGGTAAAGCACAACTGACCCAAATGGACAAATTTCTCTTTCCCTGTTCAAGGGGCCCTTCTTCCCCCATGTTTTTGTGGGGCCCCTAGATTTGCCATCGAGAATCCCTGTTATGCATATTTCTATGTTCCCATGATCAGTGAGCTATGGAAAATAACTGACAAGTATCATTAAAACATCCATTACATAATGAGTACAAGAATTACATTGATTCCATTATGGCTATGCCATTCATCAGCAGTGGATCTTCATCAATTGTAGAGCCCAAGTCACTCCTTAACCCTACAAACAACTGACTGAGAGAACGGCCTAGCTCGTATAGTCATCAACGTCACCTTCTTCTTTATCTTTACTTTTCTTGAAGTCATACCAAGTAAATATCTAGGGACAATGTCAGTGAGTACACTAAATGTACTTGCAAACTACCTTAAGAGAACAATAAAAAAGGATATGCAATACGGCTATGGTAGTAGGAGGGCTCCATAAGGGGTTCTTTTCTCAGATAGTTTCTCTTGCAGATATTACATCTCCATATATTTTTTAAAAGCTTTTTAAAAACATTGGGATTTGAAAACCACTAGGTTAGGGTCACCCAGTTTCCTTTCTTTGTCATCCATTGATCGAGCCTTCTGATACCTTCGATCCGGATTATAGATGTAGTATAGCTCCTTTTCCCTAGAAGACCTAGGTTATCGAATCCACGGGAAGCGAATGCATAGTGAAGTTATTTTAACGGACCTTCGGGAGTTCTAGAATTCCTTTTGTGTTTTTACCTGACCAGTAGCTTGCGTCTTTTTGTTGTTGTTGATGATGGAGAGAGAGGGCCTAGGGCGTTCGGTTTCACCTGTAGCTGTGGAAAAACATCTGATGGAAATAAAAGATAGAAATAAAGTATGCATGTACTTGTTAGAGCAAGATAAATTATATGTGGGCAGTGCATCCATAATTGCTATTGCCTCCGTAACCGCTTATAGCAATAACCTACTAGTCTCATCCATAGAAGAAAGGGAACTAATTATATGCATAATGATGTCACCGTTAATCCCAAGCAAATCCCTCACATACAACCGTACTACCCCTTCTGTCACTGGGTTCCCAACCTGCAGATCAGTCATCACTCATACTCCCTATACCTGGCTCAACACTCCGGGTATTGGGTACCTAACAAGTCCTTGGATTGAGGCAATAGAGGATACAATAATCATCATGTCATACAAACTAATACACGATCCCATCTATGATAAATCACATGCATAATTGCTACATGGCTAGGCCGAAGCCCTTAGCCCAAGGAGAATTACTCACACATAGAGATGAGATCAACAATCATAAACATTGTAATGAAAATCATAAGATTGAAAGCAATAGTCTTACAATGTCACAAATTAAGGAAGAGATCTACTATTACAAGTAGTGGAAGATGGCTATGGAGATGGAGAAGGGTTTGGAGATATGGAGGCGGCTTTCTGGAGAGGTATGGCTTCTTCGGGAGTTCTGGGGTCGAGCAAGAGATGTTTTCCTATCGCCTGAGGCTTCTTTATATAGGGGTCCCTTCACAAATCTGTTCTGTTTGACCTAATGGTGGTGGCGCCAACTATACGACCGGAGATATACGGTCGGAATTTTTGCTCCGTTCGTATAGTTGGTCATTACAGCGTCTTCCTTCGTTGGACGGCTCCTGGTTTCTTCTGGTTGAAGGAAATCTCGTATCTTCGACTTTAATGTAGTGATTCCCTCCTTTAAACGACATTATCTGCATAGGAAAAATACAAGAACAAAGGATTGCATACCCCTCTAAATATTAGCATTAGTGGCAGGGTTTAGAGAGATATTTCATCAAAACTATGATTAATATCCAGTTTAAATGTGGATGTAGATGGCTATATTTCAGAGCCATCAACCTCCCCAAGCTTAAACTTGATCGTCCCCAGCAAGAAAACCAAAATCAAAAAGGAACTCAGCATTTAAACTGAAATAACGAGATGGTGATCTTACTCATGATTAATAGTCTCATGTTTCCTCCACTTCATAAATCTGAAAAACTTCAGCATAGATAGAGTAATGGCAAGCATATCATACGGGTTTCATGAATCCTTATAGCGCATAAAAATTATTGTGAACATGGATGATTCAAATGGGTAAATTTTATTCCATGTCAAGTAATCAACTCCCACATCAAATAAGTAAATGCCTTTGAGCAGTAAAGTATAATCATGTAAAATAAGAGTGTGAGAGTTGTCATCAAAAGCATATATACTAGAGTATCTCAATTCTCCCATATCAATGCATCAAGACTTTGCAAGCACTACTTTTCTATTCATTGTCCTTCAAGAATTTCAGTTTTTAAGTAATTGAGAGCATGTCAAAAAAATTTATTAGTTTATTGGGCTCTGATGGACACTCGTGGCATCACTAAGGTTTTTTTTCCTTTTGCATAATGATTACTCATAATATCCAGAGGAGTGATTCCATCATGATTATAGATACTCGGTAGTGCCAATAAGCTTACCTACTATAGCATTGCTGCTACAAGTGTTTAATCAACTCATAGCCGAAATCTAGGAGTTTCCTCCATGAAGATCATTTGTAGGCCAGCGGAGTTGTTGGCATCCCATGAAGTTTGACACGCATAAAACTATATCATTCTTATGATTAACAAGTCAAACTTTGGCATGCTCACAAAAAACGCTAAACATTAATTCAATCGAACAAATCCTTTCAAAGAGAGCTATCAATTCAATTGACATTTTCAGTGGTGCCGAGTGTCTCTAGAAATAAGCCTTCAAGACTAAACACTACAACACCCAAGCCTTCAATTGTGAGACTTTTTCTTATTACAATTGTTTAGCAATTTTTAGGCAAGACTTGGTTAATTACGAGAGCTAGAACAAAATGAGCCCAATTAAATACCCATGCAAATGACAATCTTACTTTGATACAAAGACTCACTCCACCAATATAATATCTCAACATTCACTACTAACTAGCATGGGTTTCTCAAACTTCAAAAGTGGGGAGTCATAAGGCATACCTCTCATGTTTGGTTCCACTTCTCTCTTCCTTTTTTATTTGTTTCTTGGAAACTCAAAGTCGATCACTCTCCTGAAAATATACAAAGTCCTCGAGGCAGAAAGAAAATAAAGAGGGAAAATAAGGAAAAATGGAGAAATCTTTTTGTGATTTTTTAAGAGAGGGAATTAAAAGAATAGAAAATTGGCGGCAAAGCTTGGCTAGAAAATTTCGAAAGCAAATAGAAAGAACTAAAGATAAAGTGTTGGGGAAACCAACACGAGTGCTTATAAACTCAAATAAAAACATAACCTCGAAATAAAATAAAATCAAATGAACGCCAAATAAAGATACATGAGGAAACTTCCCCAAGCTTAGGCTTTGGAAAGCCCTTCAAATCATTGTGGTGGCGGGAAAAAGTTGTTACTCCAGTGCACGAATTGAGTGGAGAGGTTACTTGTTGATTCTCGGAGGTTCAAAGAGAGGTTGTGCATCCTCTCCACAGTCCCTCCAAGTCCTTGGAAATCTTGGTATGTGGCGAACCGGGTTTGTGGCTGCTCTTCTTGGTGAGGAACTTCTTGCTCCTCCTCTTGGTCCTCATCCTCTTCAGGAATCTACTCTTCGGGTTGGTGCTTCTCAACCTGCACATCATATAGCAAACGTCCTTCCTCGATAGAGAAAAGACCATTAGGCAAAGGAGCGGGGTAGATACGCCCAGCTCCAGCAATATGCATGTAATGAACACCACCTCTCCTAGTGAGCATTCCACAGGACCTCAAGGTGGATAAACCAACACGTGTCTCACCTAGTACGGGTTGCAACTCACCTAGATCGATGTCTAGGGAAGTGGCAAGCATAGTGATGATGCCTCCTCCTGTGATTGACCCTTGGCTTTGGGAGGCTTGCTGCTCCAGGTAGCGCACAAGGATGGCGCCCAATTTGAGCGACGGGGCTCAGTTGATGTAAGAAGCCTTTGCAAGGACTAGGATGTCCTCCTCGTTGAGTCTCGTGAACTCATTGCGTGCTTGCAAGGTGTTAGAAATAACATAGAACAAATAGCGAATTGCAGGATGTTGAATATTCTTCCCCTTGTTCACTCAACTAGTGAAACTCATTCCATTATAGTATTGATCGGGGGAAGGAATTAAGGTAGTAAAGGATGCGCGTAAAGCATGAACATCATTGTTTGGAAAATTAAAGCATGCGCACCATTCATCTAATGTTAAAGTGTAGTTGTTGTTCATCAGACAAAAAGAAATAGTATCCTCTCCTTGCCACAGTATAACGGTGCTTTGAAATGAACTAAGGAATTCAATGGTTAAGCAGCGATAAGTAGGTACGTCATTGTACACAAACTTTTGCAGGCCAGCTCTATTGCAAAGTAAATTAAAGTCATCAGAAATACCGAGTTGGTTCAATATAATGGGGCAAGCCCACTTGGTGGCCTTCACCTCGCGGTTCTTGATCTTGTTGAAGCATTCGCGATAGGCCTCATCCTTGAACCGTATCCCCATGTGTTCTTGGGTGATAGCCCGAGAAGCGCTAGCGGTGGCACAAGCACGAGTTTGGCTCCTTGTGTTGATCTTCTAAAACATTGAAGAAAGGAAAAAATAAAACTTTTTGATCCAACAACAGTAAGTATAATATGTTCCTCATCTAAGCACACTAAAGATTCTACTCAAGTTAATAATCTAGGAAAGAAAATCATGGCAATTGGTTCATAGTAGGTCTCACCCTAGATTGATAATGACAATAGATCAAAGATGAATTTGCAAAAAGTAATTGGAGGATCGGAGGAGACACATACCATAGATCACTCGTGTGCAAGGAAATCGAACGAAATTGAGTAGAGATGAAGATCCCTTGAGGTTTTGAGAGAGTTTGGAGGTAGAAGAAGGAAAAAGGATTGAAGTTTTGGAGTTGGGAGTACCTTTCCATGCGATTTTGTGGTCGGACACAACTATGTGGGCGCAACATGCGTTCAAGCCATATAGTCAGCGTTCTATAAAAATATTAGGTCTTCCTCCTGGTGGTGCAGCTATACGGATGCAACTATACGGGCGGAACGGTCGTATAGATATCGAGGCCTTTTGCAAATTTTCTTTCGCAGGGACAGACAGTTTAACGACCAACTATACGGCCGGAACTTTTGTTCCGGCCGTATAATATCATATATCTGATCGAACTCTGGACGGAATTTTTATTCCCGCCTTATAGTTGGTCGTTAAACTCCCAGTACATATAAAATAAATTGTACGGAGGCATTGATATCTATACGGCCGGAACTATACGGCCGGATTTTTTATTCCCGCTGTATAGTTGGTCGTTAAACTCTCAGTACATATTGCAGAAAAAAAATTGATGGTAAAGATAACTGTACGACCGGACGGCCGGAATTTTTATTTCTGCCGTATAGTTGGTCGTTAAACCATTTGTGTGCATCAAAAAATTTCTGTTTCTTCGTAAACTATTTCTTTTCCTATAACTTAGCGATATACCTTGTTTGTGATAGAAAAATGACAGAAAATATTGTCGACCAACAATAGCATGAATAATGCAGAATTTCAAGTACTACCAAATTTCTTCTCCTCAAATGGAGTTTTCTAGCATTCTTTATTGAACAAGAACTTAAACTAAAACTAAAAACTTAACTCAAACTTTAATTTAACATGGGTTTCCTCCCATGAAGCGCTCTTTTATGGTCAATAGCTTGACCTTCATGATACTCACTTGGGCCAGATGAGTGTAACACCCACTCCAAAGTAATTGGCCTTCAAAGTGATAACCTCCTTCTCGTCATGTTTGGCTTTCTTTTTCCTGGGCAAATGAATAAAAAAGGATCATTTGAAGGCAATTGCAGCTTCACGTTCCTTTCATGAAGGTTAACTAAAGCCTTTATAGATCTCAAGAAAGGACGACCTAGTATTATAGGAGCAACAATAACTTCAGGCATGTCAATAATAAAAAAATCAATGAGATCAGGACAACCTTTGATGTAAACTAAAGTGTTCTCCTTAATCGCTACAACTTGTTTGTAGGTAGAATCTGCTAGATGCAATTTTAATTCAGTAATTTCAAAGGAGCCAAGATTTAACTTGTTAAAAAGACTCTTTGGAATTGTTGAGACGCTTGCACCTAGACCACAAAGTGTAGCTATCTCATTGGTTCCAATCTTTATCTTAATAGTAGGCTCAAATATGTCATCTAGTTTAACAGGTAACTTTTCAGCTATTTTCTTGTATTCCTGTTCAAGCTCGCGTACCTTAATTGCTACTTGATGAATAAAGTGTTGATACATGGCTTCATCGTTACCTTCACTTACCGGAATTTTGACATTGATCCTCTTTACGAGATCTTCAATGGTGTAGCTTGGTGAAGGGGCATTACTATAATCAAGTTCTCCAGGCTCCTCCCTTTGGATCCTCATCATTTTGAGTTCTTCAATAGGATTGGGCTCAGCTTTACCTGCAAATTTAGCTAGAATGAGAGTTTGACTCTCGGTTATCTTACCTAGATGTGCCTCAACGATCCTTGTTCTTTCTTGAAGGGCCTGCAAATAATTTCTCAGACTAACAACTTGGTTAGATAATTTACCAAGCATAGCATCATGGTTCTCCATAATTTTGACTAGAATATTATTTTGTTCATTCTGTGAGTCTATAAAAGACTTAAGTGTTTCTTGGAGACTACCATTACTAGTTCCCATATTATTGTTAGAGTTATTTGTATGACTAGCATAATGTTTCTAAAAATTAGGATTGTAACTCTTCTTCCAAGCAGGATTATAATCATTACGAGCTACGAAGTCTATTTCTTCTATATTTGTTTCAGGGGTGGCTCTTACTTGAGTTTCCTTACCTTTTACGGCTAGTATGAGCTCATCCAACTTAGCATTGAGATCTTCATTCTCTTGTGGTGAGACAGAGTTCACCTTCTTCATGTTTGATCTTTCCACATGCCATTGTGCATGGTTGTCTTGCATATTGTCTAGTGGCTACTTTGCTTCAGTAATATGTTTACCCATGAATGTTCCTCTAGCTGTAGTATCAAGCATAGACTTAGACACATGATTAAGAGCATTATAAAGTAAATGGAGGATTAAGCAATCTTCCATGCCATGACTAGGACAGTTTCTTAGGCATTATTTCATCCTCTCCCATGCAAGCGATAGTGGCTCACGCTCTTCCTGTCTAAAACTAGTAATATTAGATTGGAGTTGCATAGTCTTTGTAGGTGGGAAAAATTTAGTCATAAATAAAGAAGTACATCCCACCCATGATGTAATAGTATTTTTAGGCAAAGATAACAACCATTCTTTAGCTCTTCCTCTTAGAGAGAAAGGAAATAGACGTAATTTGACCGCATTAGGGTCAACATCTTTTATACGCATCATATCACATATTTCAGTGAAAGTATTTAAGTGTATACCTGCATCTTCAACAACAGAGCCTCCAAATTGATTCTGTTGAACCAAACTTAAGTAATGGGGCTTAATTTCATAGTCATCAGCATCAATTGCTGGCTGAGTAATAGGAGTATGCAAATAATCATTATTAGGAGTAGCAAACTCCCCAAGATTCTTTTCAGCCATACTTCCTATGTTTTTGGGTTTTCTTAGATTAAAAACTATAACAAGAATTTAAAGACTAACTATTTTTTTTGGTTTATCAAATAAAGACTGAAAGAAAAGTAACAAAATTTTAAAAAAGAATTAAAACTAGCAAGGTTCCTAATAACCTCACTAGGGTAGCTATTGCTTCCCCGGGAACGGCGCCAGAAAAAGGATTGATACCTTCGATCCGGATTATGGATGTAGTATAGCTCTTTTTCCCTAGTAGACCTAGATTATCGAATCCACGGGAAGCGAATGCGTAGTGAAGTTACTTTAATGGACCTTCGAGAGTTTTAGATATCCTTTTGTGTTTTTACCGGACCAGTAGCTTGCGTCTTTTTGTTGTTGTCGATGATGGAGAGAGAGGGCCTAGGGCATTTGGTTTCACCTGTAGCTTAGCAAAAACATCTAATGGAAATAAAAGATAGAAATAAAGTATGTGTGTACTTGTTAGAGCAAGATAAATTATATGTGGGTAGTGCATCCACAATTGCTATATCCTCCGCAACCGCTTATAGCAATAACCTACTAGTCTCATCTATATAAGAAAGAGAACTAATGATATGCATAGTGATGTCACCGTTAATCCCAAGCAAATCCCTCACATACAACCGTACTACCCCTTCTGTCACTAGGGTTCCCAACCTGCAGATCAGTCATCACTTATACTCCCTATACCTAGCTCAACCCTCGGGGTCTTGGGTACCTGACAAGTCCATTGATTGAGGCAAGAGAGGATACAATAATCATCATGTCATACAAACTAATACACGATCCCATCTATGATAAATCACATGCACAATTGCTACATGGCTAGGCCAAAGCCCTTAGCCCAAGGAGAATTACTCACACATAGAGATGAGATCAACAATCATAAACATTGTAATGAAAATCATAAGATTGATAGCAATAGTCTTACAATGTTGCAAATCGAGGAAAAGATCTACTATTACAAGTGGTGGAAGATGGCTATGGAGATGGAGAACGGTTTGGAGAACTAGAGGTGGCGTTTTGGAGAGGTATGGCTTCTTCGGGAGTTCTGGGGTCGAGCAAGAGATGTTTTCCCGTCGCCTGAGGCTTCTTTATATAGGGTCCCTTCATGAAAGTTGTTCTGTTTGACCTAACGGTGGCGGCGCCAACTATACGGCCGGAGCTATACGGTCAGGATTTTTGCTCCGGCCGTATAGTTGGTCGTTACGGCATCTGCCTTCGTTGGATGGCTCCTGGTTTCTTCTAGTTGAAGGAAATCTTGTATCTTTGACTTTAATGTAGTGATTCCCTCCTTTAAACGACATTATCTGCGCATACCCCTCTGAATATTAGCATTAGTGGCAGGGTTTAGAGAGATATTTCATCAAAAATATGATTAATATCCAGTTTAAATATGGACGTAGATGGGTATATTTCAGATACATCACCTTCTTTCATCCGTGATCCCTCCGAGATCACATCACTTCCTCCGTGGTCACTCTGGACCACCCTATTTCAAAAATTCTTTCTCGAAACCTTTTTAGAAACCAAAACCAACACCGCTCGGTAGTAGTTTTTCCAACCGTCCATGACCACGGACATGGCTATTCAAATAGATTTACACACTGTAGAGGTTGTATACTTTACCCACACCATCTGGGTACCTTGCCCCTGATCCCTTATGGATTGTGGGTCGAGTAACCGATCAAGACTCCCAGATGACACTAGTATAGACCCTACCCTATGAGGTGTTCCTATCAACACCGGGACATTGGGTACCATGGACCAACCAGAGCACATTTTACACTCCTCGGGAGTGGGAACTTTCAATGAGAGGCTCATAGTATCATCTGACTTCCTACAAGGACGGTTCGCACCTCCCCTAGGTCATTGCTTCCATAGGTGACCCTTTCTAATTAATGGAAGCATGGCATTTGAGAGATGTGATCTCTTATAAGTAGTTGCGAGGCATCCCATACCAGAGTAAACAAACTTCAAGTCAAGCCTCGTCCCATTCTAGGATAATGTGGTTGCACAATTTAGTTGTTATAGCTAAGCTGCAAAGAAATGGGTGCGTTTTTGTAAACATTTTCATCCGTCTCCACTTCAGCATCACTTGCAAAACCGAAACCTTTTTGTTTCTCAAACTCCTCTTAGCAGGGCAAACATTACCAAGGTTTTACCATAAAACATTTTTATAAAGTTTTCCCGGGTCTTCCCAACCTATAGTTTTCTTTGGCTAAAACAGGGTCTCCAAAGGGGTATGGTGTTATACACCACTTACAATAGTAGGGACAAGTAGGTATCATCAAGGGGGTTGTACTTAATAGTACAACTATGTAATGGTTTGGAGGAGCCAAGGCACTACCAGATATAGATCATCATAAAGTAAAACAATGCAGTTTGCGTAAACACGTAGATAAAACATGCATAAGTAAAATAGTAGGACAAGGCTTATGATCAAGTAGGTGGCTTTCCTATGACCAACAATATGTCCCTGGACTTCTTCTTAGAAAACCATAATAACCAATATCTTCTTCTTGACTTTGATATAATCGCAACTATCATCGTGATGGATCACACATATGCAAGCAAACAAAAGCCACAATCAACACAAGGCATACAAGAACCAATACAATATGGTACAAGAAATTGAACAAGGCATCAATACTCTTCAGTAGGTTTTGGTAACTTGGGTTTATAGCAATTGGACTTACTTTAATTTCATTTGTGATACTTATTTTATGATTTAAGTGTCAAATACTACTTAACTAAGGGGTTTTATTAAAAATGCCAAGTTCTGTATGATAACAACACACAAATGTGGTATCTGTGGGTAGATATTGAGATGAAAAAACACTAGAAGTGGTTTCATCATTTTATCAATTTTATTTATTTAGTTATGATTTTTCTGGTGAAATAACCCTTGTTTTGGTAGTTAATTCACCAGTAAAGATCTGTAGCTTAACTAAATTTGTGCTTAAAGCTTTTTTGCAGAAGTTTGAGTCTATGATTTTTAGAGTTGGTTTTACTCCAAAACGATTACCAGAATGCCCTTGGGAAAATCTCAAAGTCACTTCTGCAAGAAATTTGTCTTTTTCACTAGATTAAAACTATAGAAGGATTTGATGTGAAACCAATGCCACGTTGTAGGTATTTTAGCTACCTTTCCATAGAAATTGGATTCACCATTTTTAGAGTTGTGAAACTCTTGTAATGATTTTCTTAGTGGAACAACCACATGTATAAGGGTTTAATTCATTAGAATTCACTAGATGCTCAATAAATCTTGGGCTCTTATATTTTGATATGATATATCTTTTGGGGAATGTGTAGTGGGAGTTGGAACCAGGTCAAAATAATGTATTCTTTGACCTAGTGAATTTCCTAAAGGAAGTTTTGAATTGTTTTTGTTATTTTCGCTATAGGAAAACCATAGCTCCACTTGGCATGAGACCAAGGCCAAAAGATAGTTAATTCAAATACCTACCAGAGGATATTTATTTCAATCCACGTGGATCTGTAAAACTACCAGAGTGAATTATTGATTGAAAAGTGTACATTTTAGTGGATTTAAAGCCAGAAAATAAATAACATTATTTTGGGCCTAGGGCTTGGTCTGCATATTAGATTAAACACAAAGGAACTTGGTAAAAATTAGATCTCTATTACTTCCTTCATTTTCCATTTTCTTAGGGAATAAAACTAGGATGAGATTTACTTATCTTTGGGAAAATAATAAGGAAAGGAGGAGAAGGGGTTGTAGGTGAGTCGCGGTGCAACAGATCCGGCTATGCCAAACTAGGCCGGCCCAGCCAGTGCGGCGAACACGCACGGGAAACGAGTTTAAAAGGACTGATAACCGGGGATCACCGGTCAGAGAGACTGAGAGGTCAAAACAATACCGGGCAAAGCTGGCTGCCAAATTAAGTGTGGATCAACGATTCTGCACCATCGTCCACCTCGCAACACAGCAGCGGTGAGAAAACCCTAGCACGGTGGGCAGAGGTTGTCGGGGGCTCACCTAGGGGCCTTGCCAGTGACCAAGGACTAGCAAAGGTGAAGCGGTGCTCGACACCGACCTCGGGGATGGGCGACAAGGGTAGTTTTGAGGAGGGTGATGACCCACAAGTATTGGGGTTGTATCGCAGTATTTTCGAGGGAAGTGAAACCCAATTTATTGATTCGACACAAGAGGAGCCAAAGAATATTTATAAGCCTTAACAACTGAGCTGTCAATTCAGCTACACCTGGAAACAATCTTGCTCACAGTAGTTTATCAGTAGCAACAATTTTGTAGTAGCAATAGCAAAGTAATAGCAGTAGTAAAAGTAAAGACAATATTAACAATTGCAGTAAATAGTAGGATTAAAGCGCGGTAGGCATAGGGATGGATGGACGGGCGTTGCATGGACAAGACAATTCATATAGCAATCAAGTCATAGGGCATTTGCAGATAAATAAGATAAAGCATCCAAGTACTAAATAATCATAGGCATGTGTTCCATATATAGTCATACGTGCTCACAATGAGAACTTGCACACCATCTTTTGTCCTGCCAGCCTGTTTGCAGCAAGGCCTGAAGGGAACTATTGGAAATTAAGGTGCACCTTTTAATAGAGCACCGGAGCAAAGCATTAACACTCCGTGAACACATGTGATCCTCACATCAAAGCCATCCCCTCCGGTTATCCCGATTACTATCACTTCGGGGCCTTTGGTTCTGGACAATAATATGTGTATACAACTTGTAGGTAAGATCACAAACAATAATATCCTCATTAATCGATAACATGTTCAGATCTGAAATCATGGCACTCGGGCCCTAGTGACAAGCATTAAGCATAACAAGTTGCAACAAAGTCAAAAAGCACTAATAATAGATACTAGGCACCATGCCCTAACAATCTGATGCCATTACATGAACGATCTCATCCAATCCCTACCATCCCCGTAGCCTACAGCGGGGGATTACTCACTCATAGATGGGGGAATCATGGATGGTTGATGGATAAGCAATGGTGATGATGATGGCGATGATCTACTCCAATTCCCCGTCCCGGCAGAGTGCTAGAACGGAGTTTCTGGTTCTAAATCGCGGAATCTGATGGTGGCGGCGTAGCGGAACTCTCTCTGGAAAAACATCGAACCCCCTTTGGTTTTTAGGTCAAGAGGCAACTTATAGGCGAAGAGGGAGGCCGAGGGGGTGACCGAGGCGGCCACACCACCCCCAGGTGCAACCTGGCCTTGCCCGTGCGACCAGGTGGTGTGGGCCCCTCGTGGCCCTCCTCCGTCTCGTCTTCTGGCTCCGTGAGTCTTCTGGTAAAATAGGATTTTTGGCATATTTTCCGAGATTTTTCCTGATAGTTGATTTTCTACACAAAAACTAGACACCAAGGTAATTCTACTGAAAACAGCGTCAGTCCCTGTTAGTTGTATCCAAATCACACAAGTTTAGAGGAAAAACAATAGCAAAAGTGTTCAGGAAAGTAGATACGTTTTGGACGTATCAACTCCCCCAAGCTTAGCTTATTGCTTGTCCTCAAGCAATTTAGTTGAAAACTGAGTGCGATAAAAGAGCTTTCACGAACACATTTTCTCCATAAGATGTATACATTCTCAGCATATGGTCAACTACTTAAGCAATTCATAATAAAGAGTATGCAAATAAGTTTACGTAATGGTCATTGCAAACTATGAAGAGATTCCAACTCAAAAATGGTAAGTAGCATGAAACATAAACATAAGCAACATTGCAATGCTCATAAAAAGGTATGATAGAGTGGTATCTCACTTACCTTTTATTGTAGAGCAAACATAAATGCCAAGGCACCTCTGAAGTTCAAGTGAAGACTAGAAGTAAAGATATCAGAGATACAATCATCAAGGTCATGACACAATTAACCAAGTTTTGAGACAAGCACATTACACTAAGAATGACAACTATGCTCTAAAGAAAATGCTCATAGAATATGTGGAGACTCAAGAAGGAAATGAAAAGGTTTTGAAAAGTTTGAAAGGCTTCCAAATGCTGAAAGTATGGTACTCATTAGCTTTGAGCTCTCATTGCCCCTATCATAAGCATCTTTAAATGGTTAAGGTTAAAGTGACACAACTAAGAGGATATGATTGACAAGTTATAAGTTGAAATCTCATGCCCCTTGATTACGAGTACCGAACCTCATGCTACTCAACTTCAGTCACAAGTAAGCTCTTGTCATTGTAAATACATATGTATCATAGAGAACCGCCAACGGGGTACCCCTTGCACATGATACATGAGCTATCCCATAATCAAAATGACAAGGCAAGCAGGCAATGAGCATCTCAGTGATCTTTTTATTTGCTATTTGCATAGGTTTTTATTGAGGATGCTTCATAGAGTGCTCATTATGGTTATGCTGCAAGTTTCCACCATGATTAGGCATGGCTTAGGCTAGCGGCCCAAGCGTTTCTCTAACACACATACACACTCCATGATCTTACAAGTTCCCCTTTTATTTCACACCATCGGGATCCATAAGCAAAAGAATCATGATATCAACGGAATAATAAGTGCAATGTTGAAAGCGTTCCCCATGATACATGATTCTGCTAACTTCAACTCATAAAGCACAAGCATATATGCAACAAAGACGGACACAATGGTTCAAGATTATTAAGTGCAATAAAGTAAAGTGTGCCATCAAGTTCGTGAGAGCTTTACTAACTAACTTTCTTAGAATAAGCAAACATTTTATTCAGAAGAGAACAAGGCATACTGAATGTGCACGGACTAGAAAATGATGCTAATAGGTAGGTATGGTGGACACTTTTGGCAATATTGGTTTTGGGGAGTTGGAAACACGAGTAGAGCTCATACTCAGTGCAAGTGAAGGCTAGCAATAGTAAGGGCATGACAAACGAGAGAGCAATAACTGTCATAATCATGCTTGCAACAAAACAGGACTAATCATGACATGAAAGTGATTCAAGACCCCTGAGGCAAAATAATTCATCGAGGCTTAATTGATTATTGTTTTAGTCATATGCATGCGTGAGCATGTACCAAGTCAATTCAAGTGAAACATTCAGAGGAGGATACCACAGTGTCATACCAAGTTATGAATACAATAATGCAAACAAACATTCATATGACAAGCTACAAACCATTAGCAAGCTGGAGCTAATCATAAGAAAGCCAGAACTACTAAGCATCCATAAATAACATACACCTTACATGAACAGACTAAGCATGCCCACAATGATGAGTATATGTACAAAAATGAAAACAAATAGAGTTCATTACCAGCCTCTTACCACACCTCAAGTTGTCATTAATCTTCATTATTACCCTTCACTTATGTGGCTTGAATAATAACATGAATACAAACTCCACTAAGGACTGCTGAACCCTACAACGAACTTCACAAAACCAAAGAAGAAAAGATTTTTTTTTGGTGTTTTTGATTTTTAAAGGCAAGAACAAAAAGGAAGATCAAGCAAAGCGAAATCTTTTTGGGTTTTTTGAATAATTAAGACAAAGCTAAAAGAAAGAATCAAACCAAGGCAAAAAATAAAGAAGCAAGCAAAGAGAAATAACGAAAATATTTTTTGGTCTTTTGCATTTTGGAAAACAGAAATAAAGCAAGAATGAAGACTAAAAAGAAAATGAAACATGGATATACAAAGTACCGACTGAACATGATATTTAGATGAGTGTGATGTCGATATACCTCCCCCCAAGCTTAGGCTTTTGGCCTAAGTGGGTATCAATCCCAAGCTGTCCAGGAAGGAGCGCCTCCATAATATGGTGAAGAAGTGCCTTCATCTTGATATGAACTCGAGGACGCCCCAACGTAGTAAGCAGAGTAGTCATAAGAGGGCACATCCCCCTGGTGCTGCCTGTGGAAACCAAGTAGGAAGAGCTACTCGTCCACCTCCTCCTTGGAGCGGGACCATGGCATCCTGCAAATACTGAATAAAGTAGGTTGTGGCAAGGGAATTTCCCTCTCATCTCCATCAGTAAACAACATCATGTAAACTAAACTCTCCATACTAGAGTTAGTAGTGACAAAGTGATGTGTTTTCATAGCAGCAAGATCAAGCCCTTGTGGTGTCAACATAGTATCATTAGGATCAACAGAAAGTTCTAAGGCAGCAACCATGCGTGAGGCAATAATGCCCCCATAAATGGGTCCTCTAGCAGCTAAGCGGCGAGCAATGAGAGAACCAAGATTATACTTGGTATCATTATTAAGTGCAGCAGCAAGAAAGGCTAAATGATAATTATAAATATTACTAGTGTTCTCCCTACCAAGAATGCTAGTGGCAAGATAATAAGCAAAATATCTATGAGCTGGGAGTTGAATATTCCTTATCTTCCTGCGCTGAGCTGTGCGGTCATCGTCATTTGTCACACTTTGGTAGAGCTCCAGCAAGTCAGCGGGTCGACCTTGAATCTTCTTCACTGTCACAGTCATGCCTATGCCTATAATGCTGCAAAATCTTTCCAATGGCATGGTAATAGGCATATTATAAATTTTGAACAAAACAGTTGACCGATAAGGGGTGTTAGTGAAAACAAAACTTTCAACGAAAGTTTTGGTGAGAATGGCATATTGCTCACTCTCATCTTCCCTGTAAGTGGTCAAACCAACCCTCTAAACAAGGAGTAAGAAATCATCGAGGATCCCTGCAGCTTGCAAAAAGGTAAAACAAGGGAAGGTAGATGGTTGAGCATCTCCCTCATCTCCTTCATTGCCAAAGCGTGGTGCAATAAGATCTTCATTATATGATGGCCTAAATTGAGAAGCTAATCTTGAAGGCCTTGCCCTCCCGGGTGTGTCCCTCTCAAATACTTCTCCAAAAGTGTGGTTGTTCATCTCCGCTATTCTGAAATTTAAACATCCATCATACAAGTGATTGCAAAGTGATTACATAATGAAAGAAACTACTTATAGGGACTTGTAAGAGGCCTAAACATGCATCAAAACAATTTTCTAAGCATTAAACAAGCTTACAAACTCAAATAACCTGTCACCTACAGCAGCAAAATACTTATGATATATACCACTAAACACAAATCTACTTGGACAAGCGGAGGAGTCACATACCGGAGAACAAATGCTCCAAATTTTAGCAGCAAAGATGGGCTGAGCAAGGAGATCGAAAAATCGCAAGCAAGAACAGCAAGAACGCGATTTCAAGCAATGAACTGGTGTTTTCTCGGGAGAGAGAAGAAAGTGGCAAGTGAGAGAATGAGTGGAGAGCCAGGGGTGGCCCACACCATGGCTAGGCGCGCCCTGGGGTGTCCGCGCCACCAGGTGGTGTGCCTGCCTGGTGGGTCACTCCAGGCACTTCTCTGCCCCTTTTTTCACGTAAAAATTTAATATAAATTTTCTGGAATTTTTCGAGACACTTTATTTTTGAGCTATTTTCAGGTATTGATGAATGATTTTGTGACAGAAAGATGACTTTGGAATGATGCAAATTCAAAACAAAAATAAAACTTCAGAAGTTCTAAGACACTCTAATATACAAGAAACTAGCAAAAGAAAAGTAGACTAACTAAAACAAAAATTGAAATGGATAAAATAAAAGTAAGCAAAGATAATCATGGTGAAAACATTGTTTTGTTCATTAAAATCCCTTTGTTAACAAGGTTGATCAGGTCTTGTTACCAAAATATTTTTATATGAAACAAAACTTTGTATTCCACTAATGATTATGTTACCTCAACCTTGATAGCAATGGTCCCAATCATAATAGTTTCATATTTTTCTCGCGGTATGGGACAATATATTTCTCCAACTTGGATGCCCTCAACATGTTCAATTGAATTTAAGCCATAAGTCCTATCAATCTTCTTGGGGAAATAGACAGTATGCTCCTTGTCATTAACATTAAAAGTCACCTTTCCTTGATTACAATTAATAACAGCTCCTGCAATATTAAGAAAAGGTCTCCCAAGAATAATAGACATATTATCATCTTCAGGCATTTCAAGCACAACAAATTCAGTTAATATCAAGCAATTATGAGCCACTTGAACATGTACATCCTCACATATACCAACAGGAATAGTAGTAGATTTATCAGCCATTTGCAAAGATATATCAGTTGGTATTAGTTTTTCCAATTGAAGTCTCTTGTAGAGAGAAAAAGGCATAACACTAACTCCTGCTCCAAAATCACACAAAGAAGTTCTAACATAGCTATTTTTAATCGAACATGGAATAGTTAGAATCCCTGGGTCTCCAAGCTTCTTTGGAACTTTACCATTAAAGGAATAATTAGCAAGCAAAGTAGAAATTTCTTCATTAGGGATCTTCCTTTTATTATAGACAATATCCTTCATATACTTTGAATAAGGAGGCAGTTTAATAGCATAAGTTAAGGGAATTTGCAAGAATAAAGGTTTCATCCACTCACAAAACTTGTTATAGTGTTCATCTTCCTTTGACTTGTGTTTCTTATCAGGGAAAGGCATAGGTTTTTGGACCCAAGGCTCTCTTTCACTACCATGTTTCTTAGCAACAAAATCTTCCTTAGTGTATTTTGCATTTTTAGTGTGTCTTTCAGGTTCTTCTTCAACTTTTTCTTTATCAGGAGCATCATTTTCTTCACTACCACTTTCAGTTTCAGCATCAGAGACAGATATACTATTAGGATCTTTAGTAGGTTCAGAAGACTCTCCAATAGTTTTATGTTTCTTTTTCCTTTTCTTAGGAGAAGTACCACTATTTTCAATTTGTTGAGAATCTTGCTTAATTATTTTAGGATGCCCCTCAAGATATAGAGGATCCTGAGTGGCAACACCATTTCTAGTTCTAATTTCATAAGCTTGTTTTTCCTTAGAAGCATTAACTAGCAAATCTTTTTGTACCTTAATAAGCTGATCAATTTGAGTTTGAACCATTTGAAAATGTTTAACAAGCTTTTTAACATCATTAGACGTTCTTTCCACAATATTCTTCAACTCAATAATAGCTCTAGAGTTTTCCATTAGATGATTTTGCACCCTTTTATTAAAATTATCTTGCTTAACAATAAAAATATCAAAATCTTCTAAGCATTGATCAGGAGGTTTAGAATAAGGAATATCACCTTCATCAAAATGTTGGAGAGAGTGTACCTCAATAGTGGATGAGTGGGAGATTGTCTTACATAATTCTTCTATTCCTAAAAAACACAATCATAATTATTGCTTATTTTAGCCATTAATTCCTCAGCTTCTTTGGGAGTTCTATTCCTAAAAACACAATCAGCACAACTATCCAGGTATGTCCTAGATTCTTCAGTTATTCCATTATAATATATATCAAGAAGCTCATTCTTAGGTAATGGACATCCACCCTGTGCATGAACCAAAGCACAAAACCTTGCCCATGATTCATGCAATATCTCCTTTTATCCTTGTTTAAAATCAAAAAGTTCCTGCAAAATGGCATGTCTAGCACTAGGAGGGAAATATTTCTGAAGGAAAGTACTAATCAAGCAATCAGGGCTATCAATAGATCTAGGAGGTAAATTATTAAACAAAGCCTTAGCTTCTCCTTTCAGTGAAAAAGGGAAAAATTTAGCAACAAAGTAGGTGTGCATCTTAATATCATCAGAAAATAGGCCACTCATGGTAGAAAGCTCAGTCATATGTGCTACAGCACTTTCATTCTTAGTCCCACAAAAAGGTTCTTTCTCAACAATGGTTATGTAAGATAAATCAAGCGAGAAATAATCTTTATCTTTAATGTTTATGGGAGATGTAGCAAACTTAGTATTAGGAGATAATTTGGGTTTTATAGTATGCCTCTCAAGAAGACTCTTAATAGCACTTTTACCATGAGTATTTTGACATTCTTTAATAAATTCATCGTTCATTTCTATATATCCGTCTTCAATATCATAACTCTCTATAGACTCAGGTGAACTGACAGGTGTAGTAGTGTCTTCATTAGGAGTTTCAGTATTTCCAGCTATAGTTCTAGCAATCGTAGCATCTAGGAAAGGACCTAATGAACCACTCTTATCAAGCACAGTAGAAGCAGCATCATAAGTATCAGAAGTTTCAGATCCAACAGAAGTAGCAGTATGTGTAGCTTGTGTATGTGGTTGTGTAAGGAGCTTACTCATCACAGATGGTGAATCAGGAGCAACAGAGGTGTTTAGAACCGTACCTCTCCTTGTAGTGGATGGTAATATAGGAACCTTGCCATCACGAGATTTACCCATGATGAAATGGATGGCAGCGAACAATAGTGATTCCAAGTGAACTTGATAAATAGAGCTATGCTCCCCGGCAACGGTGCTAGAAAATAGTCTTGATGAACCACAAGTACAGGGGGTGTATCGCAGTATTTTCGAGGGAAGTGAAACCCAATTTATTGATTCGACACAAGGGGAGCCAAAGAATATTTATAATCCTTAACAACTGAGCTGTCAATTCAGCTGTACCTAGAAACAATCTTGCTCACATCAGTTTATCAGTAGCAATAGTGTCATGGAAATGGCCACGACAGTCACTGTAGTAGGCAGCGATTGATAGAATCGGGGGCGAGAGCTAGCGACCATCTGCGGTGCGAGATGGGGGCGGATGCACATGGATTTATCCAGGTTCGGCCCCCCGGAGGGTAAAGACCTACTCCTGCTAGATTGGATTGATAGATAGCGAGTTACAGGGGTGGCGAGCTCGGCGTCTAAGCAACAAGTCGCTCAAAGGGGTGTATGATGGAACGTAAATCCTCAGAGTACCCTAGGGAGGTTTATATAGGAGGCACCTCGCTAGGGTTTACAATTTACAACTGAATAAGATATGGATTCGGAGGTTTTGACCTAATCCAGCTGGGCTTCAGATATGCTCCTGGACCTCCAGTCTCCAGTCGCCAGGCCTTCTCCTTAGTCGCATTCCAGTCGCCGTCCTGCAGGCCCACTCGTGAGGCCTTTGGCCCAATCGGAACGTCCTATTGGGCATACCCCATTTGGCATATCCCCATCAGTAGTCCCCGAGGACATCATTGATTCAAACGCAGGTGTTCATTTGGTTTTCGGAGTAGGCGAGTCCAATTTGGACGCCTAGTCGAATCGGCGATGGACTCTACCGAAATCAAGGAACTTTTCCCCAGGTTTCTACTCGCCGTTTCGGCGAATGCAACCGCTGTCAAGTCACTGCTTCGACGAGTGGACAGGGCCCAATTGCAAGCGAGTCGAGTGAAGGAGTTGGACCATCATCTTGGTCAAACTATCCGTTGGATAGTCCAACGGTAACTTCGGCGCAATTACCGCGGGCAACGGTAACCCCGAGATTGGCGGGTAACACCCCCTTATAAGGGGAGCGACAGATCAGTCCCGCAGATCCTTCCCCACATTCTTCATTCTCGCACATCCATTTCTTCTGTCTTCCCTCGATCCACACTCTCTAGACCAAGCGACTCTGTCTTCCTTCTCGATGGTGCCTCCGAAAGGCTCGTGGGGGAAATCAAAGTGTACCATGGCGCATCTCAGGTCTTCGAGGACGCCGGGGTCCTCCGCAAGGGGAATTGGCGGATCCCCACAACTTCCGAGATCGAGCCAAAGCCGCGCGCCGACGAGTTCATCTGCTTCCCAAGACATTTGGAGAGGGGCTTGGAATTCCCTACCTCACTATTCTTTCGGCGATTTTGCACATATTATGTGATCAAGCCGTCAGATCTTGGCTCGCACAGTATCGAGCAGCTGGCGATCTTCCTCGCCTTCTACAAGTGCTACCTTGGCTGTAGGCCATACTTCTTGTTGTGGCTGGACCTTTTCCACGGCCACATCGGACGTGAAGGGTCTGGCGGACCGATCTTGGCGGCCGGAGGCATCACCTTTCAGCTGAAGCCGAAGGACAACTTCGTCAAGCTTATGTTGCCAAAGAAGGCCGCGGGCGAGTGGAAGAGGAGCTGGTTCTACATGAAGGAATCCACTCCCTCCGGTGAAGTAGCGTTGCCGGATTCATCGTGGAAAGAAGCGAACCCTGCCGGCTGGCGATGGATAGGCTCCCCGATGACCAAAGGATGGCTGTCGCAGAGATGATGGACCAGATCCAGAAGCTGAAGGACCAAGGTTTGTCCTTGATCAACCTATATAATTGCTGGCTCGGGCGGCGACTGGTCCCATTGGCGGCCCGGCCACCTGGATGTACGAGTACAACAGAAAGAATGATCCTTCCCAGACCAGCAAGGAATCATGGGACACCGAAGATTACAAGGCCGCCCTGAAGAAGATCACTGACGTGGAATTTACAACCACGTCAGCCGGGCTCGCTCCGTACGTGCCTGTGAAGAATGAAGCCCCCACAGTAAGTTCTTCTCTCTGAATTTAACTTCAGTTGTAATTCTTGTGGTGCAATTTGTAGTCGCATCGTCTAAAACTTATTCGTGTCCACTCTCAGTTGTTTCAGGTTTTCGAGGGCTGACTCCCTTAACTCGACGAAGAGGTTCCCCATGAGTTCGAGGAGGGTGCCTCAGGAGAATCTTCTGAAAACGAAGTGGAGGAGGTAGAGGCTCCCCCCAGCGCCTGTGGTCCGCAAGACTCGCATGCAGAAGCAACGCGATCTCGAGGGGAGCCGTAGTCTCGAAGAACACAAAGAAGGCGAAGAGATCTTGCAAGAGCACACTTCTCGGCGGACGGCCACACTAGCGAAACCCTCGCGCAAGCCGAAGTCACTAGCAAAGAAGGCGACGTCACCATCCAGGTCGGTGGTGGTGTTCGATACAGATGACGAGTCCGATGACGACACAGATGAAACCTCGCACAAGATCCTAGAGGGCACAATTCCAATGACGGGATTGAAGGCTGAAGGCCTTGAAGCAGCGATGGAGGTTCCCTTTGCAGTGATCGCGCCACCTACTTCGACGGTGCCGGAACAGGAGGTAGCCGAGACTGCTGCGTCAAAGTCACTGCGACCTTTGGGAATGGTGGCGTCTTTTGAACCGGAGGTTCCTGCGACTACGGCCTCATCATCGAAGAGGCCCACGGTGTCGTGGGCTTTGGATGTCTTCAAGAGGGGTCTAGCACGCAAGCTAGGCCCAGAGTTGGATAAGCCTGCCCACATCAGCACAGGGTTGCGTTTTCTTCTGGTCGCCAAGTAAGCCTCAGGTTCTCCCTTCCGATTCTTGATCCTCTTTTCCTATGACTTGTAAGATGACTTTGGAGGTTTGGCAGGTCCGGCACTAAGAAGATTGGTCGCCCTTCAGTGGCGAAGATTCCGTCAGTCGCCACCGCAGGGGAAGGCGATCTCCCCAAGAAGAGGAAGCCTTCCACAGACGTCACGCCTATGGAGGGTGCAAAGAAGCAGAAGGGAAGTGCCGGTGATGCTATGGCGGGAGATAGTGACAAGAGGAGTGATCCTGCTGCAGGCGCCGAGGAGGTGGAGGTTACCCAATCGGAGCCAGCCACGGGGGCTCTGATGACAGAACCATCGGCCCCGACGACTAGTGCCCCGGCTAGAGCCTCAGCGACATTTCCGCGCTTCATGGTGAAGGGATTTCCGGGCGTGGTGGAAAACCAGTCTCCGTAGAGCCCGGAGATTGTTGACGAGGATGTTGGGTCTCGTCGCGGGCGTACCTCCTTCGTGGTCCCTTCGATGGACACCAGGGAGCTTCACAACATGCTTGGCGCTGCCATTCAGGTACGTCCAGTCCCCGAGTGTCTAGTCGCTGAATTTCAGTGGCTAGGCACTGAGTTTCTTCTGGTCTCCAGTCCCTGAGTTTCTAGTCGCTGAATTTCAGCGGCTAGGAACAAAATTTCTTCTAGTCGCTAGTCCCCGAGTGTCTAGTCGCTGAATTTCAGCGGCTGGACACTTATTTTGTATTTTTGTAATTGCTAACTTTTCGTTCTGCTTGCAGGGCTTACAGAGGGAGTCGGCAGATCGACATGCCGCAAAGGAGCATCTAGAGCGTGATCTACGTGTGGCGTAGGAGGCAAACCAGCGACTCTAGGAGACTGTTGGTGAGTACTTGATTCATTTTTCGGCTATGAACTGCTGGTGTTCCAGAGTGCTGACAGTCGTTTCTTTGCTGTTCAGATGGTCTTCCAGCTGTGATTGCCAAGGCCCGAGAAGGATATGTCCCAATTAACGAGCTGGACGTGGCGAATGGGCGTATTGACTCGCTGGTCGAGGAGTTGGAGGAGGTGAAGGCGGCCTCGATCACTTCTGAGGATAGAGCGAAGCTGTAGTCGCCGCAGCTGAAGAGGAGCGGAAGGCTGCGGACTCGATCATCCTTGGGCTGCAAAGCGATCATACCGCCCTGGAGAAGCACGTCACCGAGAACTGCCGGAAGCTCCTTGGTGAGTCGCTGCTCTTTTGTCTGATGTGTGCGGTGAGTCCCCGAGTGGGGGAATCCGTAGTGGCACTGACGTCTGAAGTTGCAGCTGTGATAGGGTAAAGCGACTCGGTGGTGCAGACCTTCAACGCTTCGCAGTTTGTGACTACGGTGGTGAATGCGGCCACCGCCTTGGCGTTGTGCGTCCAGGTGGTTCTTCAAGGAATGTCCCCCACTGAGGTTATTCCTGGGGGACTGACTAAAGTGTGGCACTATTTGGAGGAGGTACCCAGCGTCATGGAATGGATGGCGCGCTCGGATTTCAGGCGCGGCGCCACCACGGCGTTGAGTCTAGGGCTCGCTCGCTTCCCCGACGACTTCGACCTCGACGACGTCACCAGCGGCTACCCTTCGGCGACTGGTACGGTGGAGATGTCAGAGGTATTGAAGCTGACTGCCAAGGCCGCCCCCTTTGCTGATCGGTTGTTGGCGATGGGGTACCTGCTGCCGTACCAGGAGACGATGGTGGCGCCTGGCGACCCCGAACCGGAGCATCGTGATCTAAAGTCGGAGCAGCCCTTCTGGTCGGCACTGTCAAAGTCGCTATCGACCTACCCGACGAACCCATGGCAACCATTCGTTCGTGTCAAGGGTGGTGGGGATGCTTCTTCATCAGGGCCTGCAAAATAGATAGCTTTTCTAGGCGATTTGTAAGATATGTCAAGTGGCGACTGCTTGTAATATGAACAATATTTTGTATGAGAGTAAGAGGAGTCAATCGACTCGCAATGCAAGCTAGATTTTGTGAAGTGTTTAACTTTTGTGTGAGAGAGTCCCCAAGCGCATCCGCCCTTTAGTGGGGTATAACTCGTTTGTATACGTATGTGTTTGGTTTTGGTTTTTGTTGTTTGTTGTCCCTTGGGACTCCCAAGGGGTGAGTCCCCGAGTGCGAGTGGGGTTGTTTTTAGGCGAGTCCCTGAGCGTAGTACTTAGCCGTTTTGGGCTCGTGCCTATTGTGAGTTTGTGGTGCGTTGTTTGTAACGCGTCCCTTCCCCTAGTTTGGAGGGCCAGTCGCTAGGCGAGTCCAAGGCAGCTCTCTTATTTGGTGTGTTCCCGAGCCGCGTGAGGATTTTTCATTTGTGAAGTCCCAATGCGTGTACGCTTTGCGCGAGGATGGGAAGGACGGGTCATTGTGGGAAGCGAATGTCGGTCGTCTCGGCCCGGTGGGCCAGTCGAGCGGGGAGACTCCGTTGGTGGCTCCAGGTTGACGTGTTCATGGACGACACAAGGCCCGAATGTCTTCGGTGCCCTTGGGTCGCACTACTTAGCCGTGCCGGTCGCTCGACCAAGGGTTGACTTCCGTAGGTAGCGTATTGATAATTGTACGAGTGAGAGCGGCACAAGAGTATGGCGAGTAGACACAATTTGTGTGATCCGAATGAATTTCATTATATATCATCTGGGTACATGTTTAAGTTCTATGTATAGAACTTTCGGAGAAGGTTTACATTCCATGGTCTCCCGACCTCAAGCTTGATGTCACCTCGTATGTCGATGACATAGTATGTGTCGTTGCCGAGGACTTGCCCTATGGCAAATGGCCCATCCCATGGGGGGGGGGAGAGTTTGTGCATGCCCTTCTTGTCCTGGGCCAGTCGTAGGACCAAATCGCCCTCCTGGAAGGTGCGGGTCCGGACTCAGCGGCTGTGGTAGTGGCGGAGTCCCTGCTGGTAGATGGCGGTGCGGGAGCGAGCCAGGTCGCGTGCCTCGTCGATCTGGTCGATGCTGTCTTGGTGGGCGATCTCGTTTGTCGCCTCGACATAGTTGGCGACTCGAGGTGATTTGTGCTCCAGGTTGGTTGGCATTACGGCTTCGGCACCGTACACCATGAACAAGGGTGTGAACCTCGTGGAGCGGTTGACAGAGGTGCGGATCCCCCATATTATAGAGGGGAGCTCTTCGATCCAGCATCCTGGGGTGCGCTCGAGGGGCACTTGGAGTCACGACTTGAGCCCATGGAGGATGCTTTGGTTGGCGCGTTCTGCTTGGCCGTTCGAATCCGGGTGGGTGACTGAGGCGAGGTCGAGTCATATGCTGTGCTCCTCGCAGAACTCTGCCATGGCACCCTTGGCGAAGTTGGTGCTGTTGTCCGTTATGATGCTCTGCGGGTAGCCATACCGGTAGATGAGCTCGCGTAAGAACTTGGTGGTCGTCTTGCCGTCACACTTTTTGATCGGCTTGGCCTCGACCCATTTGGTGAACTTGTCGACCGCGACCAGGAGATGGGTGAAGCCGGATGGGGCCTTCTTGAACGGGCCGACCATGTCCATGCCCCATACAGCGAATGTCCATGTGATGGGGATGGTCTTGAGTGCCGAACCAGGGAGGTGCGTCTGGTTGGCGTATTTATGGCACCCAACGCATCGTTGGATGATGTCGGTGGCATCGACGTGCGCGGTGAGCCAGTAGAAACCGTGCCGCATGGCCTTGGCGACCAGCGACTTGGCGCCGGTGTGATGGCCGCAGTCACCGGTGTGGATGTCCTGGAGGATCTTGCGGCCTTCTTCTGGCTGTACGCAGTGCTGGAACATGCCAGTCATGCTGCATTTGTGGAGCTCGCCATTGATGATGACGAAGGATTTGCAGCGGTGCACAATCATTCGCTCGTCCGTCCCGTTGCTTGGGAGGATATTGTGCTCGAGGAAGGTGACCTATGGTGCTATCCAGTCGTTGGGCTCCACGATCATGGCGACTAGGGCCGGCTCAGGTTGTAGTGGTATCCCGATGTCTATCTCCTTCGGCAGGCAGAGCGAAGGTTTGTGGATGATGTCGAGGAAGACGCCTGTGGGTGGAATTTGTCGAGCCGACCCGATGCGGGAAAGGGCATCTGCCTCCTCATTCTTGCGCCTGTCGATCCACTCGACTGAGTAGCCGTCAAAGTGTCCTCCCAGCTGGTCTACCGCTTGGCGGTACGCTATCATTGTCGGGGAGATGGCGTCGCAGGTTCTGGCGACCTGGCCGGCGACTAGGTCGGAGTCGCCGTAGCACCGTAGGCGGTTGATGTTCATCTCCTTGGTGGCCCGTATGCCGTGAAGGAGGGCCTTGTACTCTGCCATGTTGTTGTTGCAGGGCTTGAAGTTGAGGTGGAGCATGTAGCAAAGCTTTTCTCCCTTAGGGGAGGTCAGTATGACCCTAGCCCTTGCGCCGTCTGTGTTCTTGGACCCATCGAAATGGAGCGACCAGTAGTGGATGTATGGTAGCTTCTCCGGCTATTGTGCTTCTTCCTAGTCTGCAAGGAAATCAGCCAGGGATTGCGACTTGATCGCTTTGCGGGGCTCGTATTTGATATTGTGGACGCCGATTTCGATGGCCCACTTGGCGACTCGCCCAGTCGCCTCGCGATTGTGTATTATGTCTTGCAGTGATGCAGAGGAGACGATCGTGATTGGGTGCTCCTGGAAGTAATGTGGGAGTCGCCGTTGAGCTCAGAATACCGCGTATACCAGTTTCTGGTACTGCGGGTAGCGCTATCTTGACTCCGCCAAGACTTCGCTGATGTAGTAGACGGGGCGCTGTATGGGGCGCTCCTTGCCCTCCTCTGGCCGTTTGACGACCATCACGGCGCTAACGACTCGAGTGGAGGCCACCACATAGATGAGGATTGGCTCTTTGACGACAGGGGCGGCGAGGAGTGGGGCCGCGAGTAGCACTTCTTTGAGCGCTTTGAGTGCTTCGTCGGCCTCCGCGTCCCATTGGAACATGGGGTTCTTGCACATCAGGCGGTAGAGGGGCATTTCCTTCTCGCCAAGCCGGGGGACGAAGCGACTAAGAGCCACGACTCGCCCGACCAACTTCTGGACGTCGCGCAGGCACTCGGGTTTCCCGAGTCGCGAGATGGTGTCGATCTTGGTGGGGTTGGCCTTGATGCCTCGCTTGGAGTCCACGTATCCTAGGAGCTGTCCAGTGGTGACGCTGAAGGTGCACTTTCCTGGGTTTAGCTTGATGTTGTACCTCCGCAGGTTTGCGAAGGTTTCGGCCAGGTCGGCGAGCAGGTCGTCCTAGCGGGTGGATTTTACCACCACGTCGTCGATGTAGACGTGAATGTTGCAGCCAATTTGGCTCGCAAGGCACTCCTGCATGCACCTTTGGTATGTGGCGCCGACGTTCTTGAGACCACACGTCATGGCCGTGTAGGAGAAGGTGCCGAATGGCGTGATGAACGCTGTCTTCTCCTCATCCTCGACCACCATTTTGATCTGGTTGTAACCATAGTACACATCGAGGAAGCATAGCGACTCCGATCATGCGGCCGAGTCGATGATCTGGTCGATGCACAGTAGGACAAACTCCTCCTTCGGGAAGGCGCTGTTGAGGTTGGTGTAGTCGATACACATTGTCCACGTGTTGTTCTTATTCAGAACCAGGACTAGGTTTTCCAGCCACTTGGAGTATTTTCTTCGCCGAATGAAGCCTACGGCTAACAGGCATTGTACTTCTTCGGCGATTGCTCGATGGTGCTCTTCATTGAAGGGCCGTAGCGACTGCTTTACTGGTCGCACTTTGGGGTCGGCGTTGATTTTGTGCTTAGCGAGTTCCCTCGGCACACCTGGCATGTCAGATGGTTTCCATGCGAAGATGTCGCGGTTCTCATGGAGGAACCCGATGAGCGTGCTTTCCTATGCGGGGCTCATGTGCACCCCAATGGTGACCGTCTGGTTAGAGTCGCCCAGGACAAGCTCGATGGTGCAGGTGTGCGTGGTCGCCTCGAATGTGGAGTTTGCGGCGGTTGGCTTCTTCAGGATGGTGGGGTCGTCCTTGTTGATGTTGCCCGCGTATTTCGCGAGCTCTTCTGCGTGGTCAGTCTCCACGGCGATGACGGCATCAGCGAGCTCAATGCCTTTGTCCTCGCATTCCACGGCCATATCGGGGTCACCGTGGACGGTGATGATGCCACTCGGCCCTGCAAGCTTCATCATGTTGTATGCGTAGTGGGGAGTAGCCATGAATTTGGCGAATGTTTGGTGTCTCAGGACACAGTGGTAGGGGCTGCGGAAGTTCACCATCTCGAACACGATCCTCTCCATGCGGTAATTTGCCGGTGTGCCGACGATGACTGGCAGCGTCACTTTTCCAATCGGGTACGCCTTCCGACCGGGGACGATGCCATGGAAGGTTGTCAGGGTCGGCTCGAGTGCTTCTTCTGGGAGCTGGAGCCTCTTGAACGTGTCCAGGTACATGATGTTGATGGAGCTCCCGCCGTCCATCAGTGTCTTGGGCAGCCAGTAGTCGGCCACCTTGGGCCTGACCACCAGGGTGACTCGCCCTGGGTATTCAATCCTAGGCGCGTGATCCTGGCGACTCCAGGTGATGCTCTGTTCGGACCAGTTGAGGAAGCGAGGGATGTCAACTTGGGTTACCGCATTGACGGCGACTACACGGGCGAGGGCCTTCTTCTCGCGTTTGGTGCCAATCCCGGTGAAGGGGTGTAGCGAGCCGACGGTGTTGCCGAAGCCGCCGACATTTCCTCTATCCCGAGGCGGGAGGTTGTTGGGGTCCTCCCTTGCTCGCCTTGCCTTTTCGATCTCCTTGAGGGAGTGGCAGTCGGTGGTGGTGTGGGTGGCGGTTTTTCCCTCCCTGCTATGGTAGATGCAGGGCTGGTTGAGCAGGGCGGCAGGGTCGAATTTCGGCCTCGCCATGTTGTTGGCGCGGTAATTTCCTCCGTCGCGGTAGTTTCCTCCGTCGCGGCAGAAGTTCTTCGAGTCGTGTTGGCCGTAGCCAGCATTGGCGATGAAGTCGACTCGCCCATTGCTACGGTGCTTGCCGGTGATGCGAGTGTTGCTGTAGCGCATGTCGCGCTGTTGCCTGTTGTCATGGCCGCTGGTGCGGCGTCTTCCTCCTGACTCGTCGTCGGAGTCTTAGTTGGGGTCATCTTCCGCGTAGCGCTTGGAGATCGCGAGGAGGTCATGGATGTTGTCGAGCGTCCGGTAGACCCTCTTGATCTTAGTGACCAGGGGCTCGTACCGGTAGGCATTCTGGAAGCAATGTATCGTCGTGTCCGGGTGGATGCCGAAGGCGTTGATCCATAGTTCCTGCTACCTTTGGATCTAGTGGCGGGTCGACTCGCGTTGTCCCTAGATGCATCGCTCCAGGTCCTCAATGGTGGTGGCGCGGGTGTAGGAACCTCAAAGTGCCTGACGAAGGCATCCCGCATCTACTCCCAGGAGTCGATGTTGTCGCCAGGGAGGGTGTTGATCCATTGCCGGGTCGCATCCTCCATCATCAGGGGGAGGTAGTGAGCGTCTAGCAGGTCGGTGTGGCCGGTGATTCCCATTGCCATGAGGTATGTGTCTAGCCAGACCACTGGATCGTACGTCGGATCGTACTTTTCGATCTCTTTGGGCGCCTGGAAGTTGGCAGGGTACTTCTCTCCTCGGATCATGGGTCCGAAGCTTTGGGACCGACTTCGGCTGGCGAGCCCACAGGTTCGGGTCGCCCGCTATTCGAGGGTGTGCCTCAGGTCATTGGGCTGGCGTGCCCTCCAGGCCTGGTTGATGACGATGTGCGTTCGGGCGTCGATAGGCTGCCCGTTGGCAGCGACCGTGTTGTTCACCGTTGGTGGAGAGCGCGGGGTTGGCGGCCCGTGGCTAGGTCACCAGGGGCTGTAGTGGTGGGCAGGTCACGGTGTTGCCGGTGGTAGGGTGACCGCTTGAGGCTGCCCTACTTGCTGAGGAGCGGGAAGACATCCGCCCCCGCGGGTCGACTCCCATGGCTTGCTGCTCGATGGCCCTGGCGAGTAGGGCCTTGGCGTACTGGATCTGCATGCGCCCTCTCCCTGGACGTTGAGGTTGGCGACTACGGCATCGGCCGCGACGACGTTGTCCATCGGGGTGGAGTATAGTGGGAGTCTGTTGGCGTCGCGGGCCTATGGCGATATTATGATTCGCAGCTAGTCCGGCGGAGGTGCGCGACCAATGGGTGCTGGCGGCACCCCAGTCGCCGGTGCACTGGGTGGTGGTCGATTGCTTCCGCCTGGCGGTGCGTTCTCGCAGTACTCATGCTCAGCCGCGCGTGCGGGGTCGCTTTTGTCGGTGAAGTTTAGGATGCGGACTTGGACGTTGGAGTTCAGGCGGGTCCTAATGCGGTGCTGGTGGTAGAGCGACGGCTCCTGCACCGTCGCCCGTTCGAGGCGGAATTTCTCGCGCTCGGCTATCTCCTTGCGTGTCGCTTCCTCCAGTCGCTGGCGGGCTTCCTCCAACTCCGTGGCCGTGGCGGTTGGCGGGATCGGTGTGGAGAATGGATCTGGCGGGGCGACCGTGCTGCCCGCCATGTACATCGTGTTGAAGTGATTGGATCTGAAGTCCTCGGGGGACTCCGAGTCGGAATCAGAATCAAAGATCCCAAGGATGGAGGAGTCCCCAAAGTCCTCAGGGTTGGAGACCCACATGATGGTGTCCTCCCGTGATGTCGCGGTGATAGATCCGTCGACCGAGGCATGGGCCGGGGAGTCAGCATCGTCGTGTAGGGTCGCGTCTTCCGCGGCGGTGTTGGTCTCGGCCACATTGCTGGCGGCCGAGTCATACTTGGTGACGAGGCTCCTGATGGAGCGGACCTGCTCCTCCGCGAGCAGATCACGGCGGGGCGGTGATCTGCCGACGATCATCGTTGCCGCTAGGTCAATCGCGCCGGTGAAGCCGACGAAGAGGTTGATGGTACCGACCGGCATGATCGCGCTGTGGGTGATCGGGCGCGACGCCAGGATGTAGCTGCTGGGCAGGATCTGGAAGATCCCGCTGATGGCGATCATGCGGCCGGTGGCGATCGGCCGATCAATTGGTGAGTAGGGTCTCGCCGTAGAACTCAGACCAGTCCAGCTAGGCTCCACGGTGGGCGCCACTGTCGTGGAAATGGCCACGGCAGTCGCTGCAGTAGGCAGCGATTGATAGAATCGGGGACGAGAGCTAGCGGCCATCTGCGATGCGAGATGGGGGCAGATGCACATGGATTTATCCAGGGTCGGCCCCCGAAGGGTAAAGACCTACTCCTGCTAGATTGAATTGATAGAGAGCGAGTTACAGGGGTGGTGAGCTCGGCGTCTAAGAAGCGAGTCGCTCAAAGGGGTGTATGATGGAACGTAAATCCTCAGAGTACCCTAGGGAGGTTTATATAGGAGGCACCTTGCTAGGGTTTACAGTTTATAACCGAACAAGATATGGTTTCAAAGGTTTTGACCTAATCCGACTGGGCTTTAGATATGCTCCTGGGCCTCCAGTCTCCAGTCGCCAGGCCTTCTCCTTAGTCGCATTCTAGTTGCCGTCCTGCCGGCCCACTCGTGAGGCCTTTGGCCCAATCGGAACGTCCTATTGGGCATACCCCATCCAACATATCCCCATCAGTTAGTTTTGTAGTAGCAATAGCAAAGTAATAGCAGTAGTAAAAGTAAAGACAATAGTAACAATTGCAGTAAACAGTAGGATTAAAGCGTGGTAGGCATAGGGATGGATGGACGGGCGTTGCATGGATAAAACAATTCATATAGCAATCAAGACATATGGCATTTGCAGATAAATAAGATAACGCATCCAAGTACTAAATAATCATAGGCATGTGTTCCATATATAGTCATACATGCTCGCAATGAGAACTTGCACAACATCTTTTGTCCTGCCAGCCCGTTTGCAGCGGGGCCTCAAGGGAACTACTGGCAATTAAGGTGCACTAATAGAGCACCGGAGCAAAGCATTAACACTCCATGAACACATGTGATCCTCACATCAAATCCATCCCCTCCGGTTATCCCGATTATTGTCACTTCGGGGCATTTGGTTCCGGACAATAATATGTGTATACAACTTGCAGGTAAGATCACAAACAATAATATCCTCATGAATCAATAATATGTTCAGATCTGAAATCATGGCACTCGGACCCTAGTGACAAGCATTAAGCATAAGAAGTTGCAACAAAGTCAAAAAGCACTAATAATAGATACTAGGCACCATGCCCTAACAATCTAATGCCATTAAATGAATGATATCATCCAATCCCTACCATCCCCGTAGCCTACAGCGGGGGATTACTCACTCATAGATGGGGAAATCATGGATGGTTGATGGAGAAGCGATGGTGATGATGATGGCGATGGCGATGATCTCCTCCAATTCCCCATCTTGGCAGAGTGCCAGAACGGAGTTTCTAGTTCTGAATCGCAGAATCTGGTGGTGGCAGCATAGATGAACTCTCTCCTGAAAAACGTCGAACCCCCCTTGGTTTTTAGGTCAAGAGGCAACTTATAGGCGAAGAGGGAGGCCAAGGGGGTGACCGAGGCGGCCACACCACCCCCAGGCGCGGCCTGGCCTATCCCGCGCGGCCAGGTGGTGTGGGCCCCTCATGGCCCTCCTCCGTCTTGTCTTCTGGCTCCGTGAGTCTTCTGGTGAAATAGGATTTTGGCATATTTTCTAGGATTTTTCCTGATAGTTGATTTTCTGCACAAAAAAAATAGACACCAAGGTAATTCTGCTAAAAATAGCGTCAGTTCGTGTTAGTTGTATCCAAATCACACAAGTTTAGAGGGAAAAAATAGCAAAAGTGTTCGGGAAAGTAGATACATTTTAGACGTATCACAGGGCCAGGTTTACGCGTGTCTCACAATGGAGGGTGCTCAGGTGCTCGTTGGGGCCCGCTCTAGGCCACATGCATGTCAATGGCATGGTGACGGAGTGGACACTAAGGTTCTAAGGGCCACCGAGGTAGAGTCAGCACTGCTGCAGGTGCTCTAGTTCCTCGGCTACCTTGGGAGGGCTGCTCCACGGGCATGTATGGTGGGCGACCTCATCGGCGTTCCAGTGATAAAAAGGGGGGCATGGGGAGGTAGGTAAGGGCAAGGGGCGTACAGTGGGTGTTAGAGATTTGTCTCATAAAGGAACTAGGGTCCAAGGATCCCTTGGTTCGAGAGGGGGCTAAACACGCGACTCTAGGGAAACCTGGCGACGGCAGCGGTGGCGGCACGAACACACGACAGAGAGGTGACATGTTTTTTTACCTAGGTTTGGGACCCTCGTGAGGAGGTAAAGCCCCTACTCCTACTTTTTTGTATTGCTCATGTGCTTCGCGAGGGTACAATGGAGGATGAAAGTCTAGGGTTTTAGATCTCATGGATCGATCCCCTCTAAGGTAGGAGAAGGGCCCCTTATATAGGGCGGCGTCAGGCCTCTTCCCCCATCTATGGGCGGGAAGGGCTACCACATTCCTGCCCAATGGACTCTAATCTACTTTGCCTTCATGCGGCCTCCATCTAGCTACAGCGTCGGGGTGGTGGTCGGTCGTCCTTCTCCTTTGCATCATCAGCCTGGTCTTCTTGCATCAAAATGGTTGTGTCAGGCGCTGCCTCCGCCCTGCGTCACTCCCTTACGGCTTTGTATGGGGGGAAACATGGTGTGCTTTACTTTCCTAGACCGGTCGCCACTTAGACCGACTGTTGGCATGTTGTCTTGCAGGGCACGCTTGGGACCGAGGATGTTCCCCCTCCTGAGGCCTCGTTGGGAGGCTTCTATCCTGTATAAAGACTGGTCTCGATGCTAGCCCAGGCCTTGGGCTTCATTTTACCTCTCGAGGCTCACGCTCCTCACGAGCCCTCGATAGGATGCATTCAGTGGGCCCAACGACACAGCAGGACAGGGTACGCTAGTGCCAATAGTTCGACAATAGCCCCCGGTCGCTTGGCTTGCACACATCTGACGAAGGGGCAAGGAAGTCAAGGGACCAACTAGCGTCGGGCCCAGATGCGGTCATGTCACAACACAATCCCTGAAGACGTCGTCCGCAGCTTCCACGTGCCCACGCTGGGCGTGGCACACATCCGATGCGAGAACTGCCGCTTTTGCTGCTTGGCCTCAGGGGCTATGTCGCCCATAAAAACCCCAAACCGGGTGGACTTGCCAAGCTTCATCTTCTTCCGCCGCCATCCTTCCCACTTATTTGCTCTGACGCCACTTCCTATGCTTCAGTAATACTCGTGATGGCACTCAAGAGAGTGCATGCCGCCCCCACCGCGTCGATCTTCCCCCGTCAATCGTGGGTGCCCTGCCTCCGGTCACAATCCTCAACGAGGAGAGTTTGGAGAAGGTACGCAAGCTAATGGCCTCCGACTCGAACAAGTGGGGCGCCTCGCGATTGTGGTGTGGAAACATTAGGGGAAGCGGGTGGCGTGTCTTCATGGCCCCAGTCTTTACCCATTCCATTGCTGTCGGCCTCGTCCCGCCTTTCTCCCTCTTCCTTATCGCTGTCCTGGATCACTACTGCATTCAGCTTTTCCACCTTCACAAGTGAAGCGTGACCCTCCTAGCCGCCTTCGCGTTCTAGTGCAAGGCCTTTGTCGGGGTGATGTCATCCTTGGCATTGTTCCGGCACTTCTACTGCCTTGCTCTATGTCCTCTTACCGGATGACGGCCTTGGCGGAGCCAGGTTCTTTGCTGAAGAGGAGGGGGATTTCTTGCCAAATTCCGTCCTTGGAATGGCATCGGAGTTCCGCCACAACTGGGTCCTAGTGGATGCTGGCCGGGCCTAGCCTCATCTCCGCTCTCCCGTGGAGGCAACGGTGGAGAATCCAGGTTGGGCCTGCAAGGTAGCCGCCTGCATGAGTCTCGGGCCCCTCACAAGGCATGTGGCGCACTTGAGGGACCAATGCTTGACTGGTGAGATGGTGGTTAGGGAATTCCTGGGCAGTAGGTTGCTCCCCTACAGGAGCTAAGAAAGCCTGTCTGGACCATGTCGCCTGACCAGGACGTAGTTAGGCTCTCGGAGGGGCTCCGCACCAAGGACACGGTGGCCTTCCTCATGCTCCTGCTCTTGGGCATGGAGGCGGCAGCGGAGCTTCCCTCTGGTGTGCACCCCTTGTACACGGAGGGCAATGCTCATGCCATTCGTGCCAGTCTCCCCACCTTTGACGCTAGGGGTGTGTGCCCTCTCGTCGAGCTAGATGATGAGGATGTAGAGCCATGTTGGGAATATGCCCTAGAGTAAATCACGTATGATGTTATTCCTAATGTATTCATAAAGTTATTATCCTTGTATGAACTACTGATATGTATCATTGAATATGTGATTCAATTGTGGAACTATATATTCATGTTGTTCATACTTAGTGTCCTTGGTCGTCGAAGTTGTGTTGGACACAAAACTTGGACTAATGTGAAGGTCGGTTGATGACTCGATTCCACTTGTCATGGGCATGGAGATGCTATTCCGAATTACAGGGATTTGGCTAAAGAGTTTAGCGAGTCAGACTGACCCATATTGAGATAAAACAAACATATCGTCATTTGTATGTACAATCAATGTAATCCTTAGACCTGAGGTTATTACACAATCCGAGTTGTGGATCACCGAGTTAGGCTTTGTCAAACGTTGTTCCATAACAGGGCAATTATAAAGGAAGAGTTTGGGTTGGCTGAGAATCAAGTTGCGTGATGTGGATGACCAAGATTGGATTTTGCCCCTCCAACTGGAGAGATATTCTTTGGGCCCTCTCGGAAAATATGATTCGGAAAGCATGGCCATGCAAAACTCAGTTAAGTGTTAACCAAGGCGGACGACTAAGATTTAGTCGGATGAATCACTTATCTCGGATCGAGAAGAGCGTTGAGCTATTTGAAGGATGATGATTATTTGCCTATAGCTTGACAATATGTATCGTGAGGCAAAAGGGACTCAGACCAAAGCCGCATTGGAAGGTATGTCGTCATGAATCTTTGGTACTTGGGAGTCGGCATGTTATGCTAGGCGCCGCTACCGACTGATTGATTGCGAGTGAGACTCAGATCGTGTCCGAGTTCCCATGAGCCTGTGGGGTCACACACTTAAGAGTAGGAGCCAGTTTGGTTTAGACCTGAACCGGAAATCTATTTGGGTTGGACCCGAATCAGACACGGACTAAGCCAGTGAGTTGGACTCGTAGTGACTAATATAGGCCTTTTAGTGAATGAGCCACAAGTGAGTGGAGACCACTTTCACTCCCTATATATACTAGGGGGTAGGTGCCCAACAAGCATGGTTAGGTCATTCCATGCATTGGAAACCCTAGCTCTAGTCAGTCCATTCATGTTGCCATACCGGACCTAGTAGTCCACCACCAGCACTCCTCCTTGTACGTGTGGATACTAGCGGAGGTGTTGTACGTTCAATACTTCGACAATCGATCATGAGGATTGCTTCATCAATTTAGCAATTTCACGTCTAGTGGTAATCCTCATGGCCTTCTACCTCAACTAGATCTTGGGATCACCGTGTAGGGGATTTTTTTGTTTATCTCTACGTGGCCCAACAAGCCAGGTGGCGCTTCCAAATCCTCCTGGCTTGTACGATGTGGGAGGATGATCAACATCATGTCATCTTCAGAGGAGGACGCCGAGGATCTCCCTCGTGTTGGGGATGATGTCTCCACCAACAGAGCTACCCATGGGAAGCGCGTCAGGCCCGGGGTGGTAACCGCTCCTATCTCGACGCGGGTGGCCAAGAAACACCCAAGGTCAGGCGATGGCAGTGCCTTTATCCCCCCGGGCACGAGGAGGGCTAACTGGTCCTTGGTGGGAGCGGAGGTCAGGGGGTGAGTCATCCTCGCAAGGCCCCTCTATTTCATTTTCCCCTTTTTGTTTCTTCACCCCGCTATTCTGATACAGGCGTGAGAAGAAAAGGAAGATGAGGGTGACGAAGTCTGTTTCTAGAGGAGCGACATGGCGTGTCGTGGGCAGCTCCGTCCCCCTCCAGCTTAGGGAGCACTCTGAGGGCTCCTCCCTACCTCCCCTGGTGAGGGACGAGACGAGGGACAGTTTCACTAACGAGGGTCAGTTCCACTCTGATGTGGTCGTAGGAGGTGGCGGTGCTCTGCCACTCGAATACCCCGTGGGCGTGCAGGTCTCGACCCCATCGCCAATTCATGGCGATAAGCGGGAACCTGGCACGGGAAGCCCCTGATCCTCCGAGGACACAAGACCAATCATGCTAACCTTGCTTCCACCCGAGGACACCTCCCTCGGTAGGTCCACACGCCTTCATGGTGTTGTGGTAGCCTCTCATGCCAGGATCGATCGGTTCCTCGCTGATATCGCACGGAGGAGCATCGCCTGACCGGAGCGTGGCATCGTCTTCACTTGGAGCGAGCTACTCTTGACCAGGCCTGGGAGCAGTGGGGAGCCCGCGGCGAGGCAAGGAGCTCCGGAGGCGACTAGGCCCTTGAGGAGGCGCCTCGAGAAGCCGCGGGGACTTTCGTGTCGGCCGGGGACTGAGTCCCTCCCTTTGGAGGGCCTGTTCGTCTGCGGTACCAAAGTTCGCAGGCCAGCGCATGGCGGTACCAAAGTTGCCTGAAATTACCGCGTTTCGAAAAGTTGGGCCGCCAACTACTGAGAGGGGCCATTCGAGGCAAACTCATCTCACCCTGCCAAATTCAAACATTCCGTTAAACCGCCCTGTGAAGTAGACGGTCGGGACCCACATGTCGATCATCTGTCCGTGACGCGAGCGCCAACGCGACAACCTCTTAGGCAAATTGAGCAGCTAAGTGGATTGGATGTGTTGACCAATTTCACAAATCCATTCCCACCTTTCCCCTAGCACCGGCGGCGTCGGAATCCACCCTCCAGGCAGGACGATCCCTTCGGACATTTGACTTCCGGGGCCAAGTTGCTGCCCCCAGTCGCTGATACCAAGCTCCAATGGAGCATGTCGTAGCCGCTGTTGCGAGGCTCTAGCCCGCCTCCGCCGCTGACGAGCCGAGCAGTTCGGAGGATGACATATCCTACTATCAAGGAAGAAGAAGTTCTGGCTACAAGCGGGTGAGCTACCCTTCTCTTTGCTATTCACACTAATTATAACTACTAGCCGGCTACTGAACCTCAAAGTGTTTGTTAGCCCAACGCTAACAAACATATTTTGTCCATAGTTTTCTGTCAAGTGGGATCTGCGCAGACCCCCCTTACCTGGTTATGGTAGTCCTCTATAGGTACGACTCTAATGGCAAGTGGTATGGAAGCCATTGTTTCACGATGGAAGAAGCGCATGCGCAGATCTGCACTATATCTGGTATGGTTGCTTCTCTGCGTAATCATGTTGAATTATGGCCGAAGCAGACAACAAAGTTCAGCTTCATGGATGAACGTGGCATCATGGTTCCTATAACGTGTGACCGTCAGCTAATTGGGTTAATGAAAAGGTATGCTCCGGCTGCCATGTTTGACCTAAAATGTCATGTACTGGATGTGGAAGCTGCTGTAACTGGGAGTCGCCCTTCTATTCTTGGACAGGGTGGTTGCTCGAACCCAATTAGCTCCCGGTAAGCAAAGGTCTCTTGGGGTTTGCATGTTTGTGCTGAATTGTAATTTTTGTTTTATTTACTCTGTAGATATTGGGAAGTTATGCAACAGTCTTGTTTCTTTGACAGGAAGCGCCACAAGGTTAGAAACATGACTGCCGGGTCAGTCATTTTGCTGCCCTAAGAAATTAAAAACGAGTTGAAAGATGATGCTGGACACGATTCTGGTGCCCATTGTCCTGGCGATGCAGAGTACGTGAAGCTAAGAAAATTGGCACCCAGGAAGAGGAAGAAGGCAGGAAATGAAGAAGCCAGTGGACGTGAAGGCTTGGCACCCAGGCTGCGGAAGAAGGTTGCTGGCAATGAAGATGCATAGTAATGCGTTGAACTTGAACCTATATATGTAATTATGTTAAATTCTGATCGCTCTGTGTGTGGCACGTTGCTGGGCGAAACAATCTACCCATGTTCTCTAAGTAAAATGTACCGCGACTTAGTGTTTGGAAACACCCGAGTCAGTAGTTGAATCCGAAATTGTGATTGTGCCACAACTATCTAAAAACAAGGATCCACCGGTTCCACGATTGCTGAGGGGAAGGAGGTCTCCAAATACGACGGAATGTAAGTGGCACAGAAATAAATTATTTAAGCTGCCACACTCCACGAAGCAGCAACTTATTTCAGATGCTGCACAACGACGTGGCAACATAAATAGCAATGTTCTCACTGATAATGCCCAGATGAGGAGGAAATCGGTACCACTTTCTGGCCTAATCTTGAGCCCGTCTATCTCACCGCCTCTCTGCTCCTGCATCCCCTGCATCTGGCAAAGCTCCTAGATCTCTAGTAACCGGGTGCACGTGCTTCCACTTTATAAATTGTGGTTGTGCCATTTGCATGCGACACAATCCACGTAGATTACGTTTAAGCAAACCACCAATGTCAGAATACACTAGTAGAAGATGTGTCTTTGGTCCACGGTCATGTTCCCAATTCGGGACAAAGATCTAAATCGAGGCAGAAATTGATCTAAATCACAAATTCTTCCACAAATTAATCGAGATAGAGATCTAAATCGAGGCATTTCATTACTTCAACCATAAATTCTTCTAAACAAAGGTGTGATTTCACATCCTACATTAATTCAAACACTAGTCAACAATTTCACTTCCGCTGCCACTGTCCTCCGAGCCGCCGGCTTCCTCATCCCTGTTGGACGGAACCTCCACGATGTCCGCATTGTTCGTGAGACGGAGCACCTCTTCGCGTCGAGCGGCGGTGATGACGGTGTACTTGGTCCATCCAAGGATGGACCAGAACCTCTCCTGCCCTTCTCGGTTGTGGAGATCCCGGTGCACCACGCGCCCATCAGCGATGCGGTTGCCAATCTTGGCCTTCCGCTCCTTCTTGAACAGCGCCGGCTAGTACGGGCTGGTCGCCCCATACCGGAGCAGCGCCCTCTTCCACGCGGGCATCTGGCGGCGGCGCGTCGCGATTTCGCTCTCCATCTTGGCTTGGCCAGGGAGCAGAGCCACCGGCACCCCCGCAGAGCTGATGCGCCATCCGTGGGGCACCGTCACGGCTGGCGGCGCGAGGATGTCGAAGTTCGCGAACATCACCGCCTCGTAGAAGTTCAGATTGGGCATCTCCATGGCGGCACAGTGGAGATTGCAGAGGACGAGGGGGTGGACGACCAAGTGACGTGCTGTGGCGCCTCCTATTTGTACACGAGGATGACGAAGCGACGGGAGGAATATCCAAGGGGCATTGGTCAGACAAAAGAAGTAATGCAGGGTCAGACAAAAGAAGTAATGTGGGGTCAGAGCAATTGTTTTCCTCCCTGGAATCCGGGACCAATAGTTTAGACCGCTAGGTCAACAAGTACAACTATTACAACTTAAAAAGGCACGGAGCTTAAGCTAAATAGAACTAGTTATCACACATCTCCTTGATCTTCCTAATGTTAGCCTGATGCGCATCTTCCTGCGAGAGCAAGGATTGAATCGTCTGCTCCTTCCTTGCACAACTTTAATTGTTTCTCTGCATTTTTCCTCATGCACTTGTCAATACTCGTAGTTGTGTACTGCAGGACTTTGGCCTGGTGGAGATCATTCCTTGCTTGAGTCAGTTCTTGCTCTGCTTTAGCCTTCAGGGCCAACGCCGCGTCCCTCTCCTTCTCGACTTTGCTAACCTTGTCTTGCACCCACCTGAGATCTCGCTTATGCTTCGTCGTGTCAACTGGTTCCCATAGCTTCATCTCAACACTGTCAAGAAGTGAGCTGAATACGGATTCTTTCAACTCGACAGTCATTTCCCATAGTTTCTCCAGCGTTTTCTGCATCGATTTGGGCCACTCTGGATCTACCCATTTGACAACACCGCAACTTTCGCCTTGCATCATTGCACGATGTCCTTGACACCGTAGAAACCTCCTGCCTGCGTTTCGTCCTTCAAATGCTACAAATTTAGCGGGCACATATCCATGTTTACATACCAGAGGACTGTCTTCATCCGCTAAACCATGATAGTCAGAGTCATACATCGTCTGGTTGTCCTAACACATCATATGCCATGCGTAAACAGATTAGATCTAGCTCAACAAATAGATAACTGGACACAGATGATAGAAATAGAGATGAGACGACTCACATAGAAATCACTGTCCCTGTCGCCACGGCGCGTTTCCTCGCCGTCTCCCCTTGAACCCATGGCGAGAGGGGAGGGAGGGTGGCTGCCGGAGAGGGGATTAGGATGGAGGCGCCGTCGGCTTGCGGCTACGGCAGGATGGGAGTGAAGTGGGGAAACTGGCTTCGAGGGTAAGGAAGAGAAGTACGGGGAGGAAGAGAAGTAATGGGGACGTGACACTGGGATGTGGCCCACTGAACTCGTGAGACGTGACACTCTCAACAGGGGAGTGCCTGGTGTTGCCAGTTTGTCCAGAGCAAGCGTGACCAATCATGCCACAAAACAGCCTACTCACGAATCGCTCTCACGAAGACCATCCCAATCGAACGGTATGTAACAATCGTAAAGCAGAACAACTGTGTTAGGGCGTGCCTTCTAGAAGACTTGGTCTAACGGCTACCCATGCAATGACACTGTGTATCCATGTGTGGTTTGTGAAAAGAACAGACATGCAATCACACTAGGTGGATCCATCTGTGGTTTATGGAAGTAACAGACATGCAATGACTCTAGCTGTGATTCATGAAAAATGACATGCAATGACCTTTGGTGGATCCATGTGTGGTTCATGAGAAGAACACACATCCAATGACACTGGTGGACTCTAGCTATGGTTCATGAAAAGAACAGATATGCAATGACACTGGTGGATCCATATGTGGTTTGTCTAGAGGAACACACATGCAATGACACTTGGTGTGGTTCATGAAAAGAACAGACATGCAATGACACTGGTGGATCCTTATGTGGTTTGTGAGAAGAATAGACATGCAATGACACTGGTGGATCCTTATATGGTTCATGAAAAGAACTGACATGCAATGACACTGTGTGTGGTTCATGAAAAGAACTGACATGCAATGACACTGGGTGTCGTTCATGAAAAGAACAGACATGCAATGACACCGGTGGATCCATGTGTGGTTTATGGAAGTAAGAGACATGCAATGACTCTACTGTGGTTCATGAAAAGAACAGCCATGCAATGACACCGGGTGTGGTTCATGAAAAGAACAGACATGCAATGACACTGGGTGTGGTTCATGAAAAGAACAGACATGCAATGACTCTAGTTGTGGTTCATGAAAAGAACACACATGCAATGACATTGGGTGTGGTACATGAAAAGAACAGACACGCAATGACACTGGTGGATCCTTATGTGGTTTGTTTAGAGGAACACGCATGCAATGACACCGGTGGATCCATGTGTGGTTCATGACAAGAACACACATCCAATGACACTGGTGGATCCTTATGTGGTTCATGAAAAGAACTAACATGCAGTGACACCGGTGGATCCTTATGTGGTCTGTCTAGAGAAACATACATGCAATGACACCGGGTGTGGTTCATGAAAAGAACAGACATGAAATGACTTATGTGGTTTGTTTAGAAGAACACACATGCAATGACACTGGGTGTGGTTCATGAAAAGAACAGACATGCAATGACACTGGTGGATCCATATGTGGTTTGTTTAGAGGAATAGAATGCAATGGCACCGGTGGATCCATATGTGGTTCATGAGAAGAACACACATCCAATGACACTGGTGGATCCTTATGTGGTTCATGAAAAGAACTGACATGCGGTGACACTGTGTGTGCTTCATGAAAAGAACAGACATGCAATGACACCGGTGGATCCATGTGTGGTTCATGAAAAGAACACATATGCAGTGATACCGGTGGATCCTTATGTGGTTTGTCTAGAGGAACACACATGCAATGTCACTAGGTGTGGTTCATGAAAAGAACAGACATGCAATAACACTGGTGCATCCTTATGTGGTTTGTGAGAAGAACATACATGCAATGACACTAGTGGATCCTTATGTGGTTCATGAAAAGAATTGACATGCAATGACACTGGTTGTGGTTCATGAAAAGGACTGACATGCAATGACACTGGGTGTGGTTCATGAAAAGAACATACATGCAATGAGACCGGTGGATCCATGTGTGGTTTATGGAAGTAACAGACATGCAATGACTCTAGTTGTGGTTCATGAAAAGAACAGACATGCAATGACATCGGGTGTGGTTCATGAAAAGAACAGACATGCAATGACACTGCTGGATCCTTATGTGGTTTGTTTAGAAGAACACACATGCAATGACACTAGGTGTGGTTCATGAAAAGAACAGACATGCAATGACACTGGGTGAACCTTATGTGGTTTGTTTAGAGGAACAGACATGCAAATACACCGGTGGATCCATGTGTGGTTCATGAGAAGAACACACATCGAATGACACTGGTGGATCCTTATGTGGTTCATGAAAAGAACTGACATGTAGTGACACTGGGTGTGCTTCATGAAAAGAACGGACATGCAATGACACGGGGTGTGGTTCATGAAAAGAACAGACATGCAATGACTCTAGCTGTGGTTCGTGAAAAGAACACACCTGCAATGACACTGGGTGTGGTTCATGAAAAGAACAGACATGCAATGACACTGGTGGATCCTTATGTGGTTTGTTTAGAAGAACACACATGCAATGACACTGGGTGTGGTTCATGATGAGAACAGACATGCAATGACACTGGTGGATCCTTATGTGGTTTGTTTAGAGGAACAGACATGCAATGACACCGGTGGATCCATGTGTGGTTCATGACAAGAACACACATCCGATGACACTAGTGGATCCTTATGTGGTTCATGAAAAGAACTGACATGCAGTAACACTGGTGTGGTTCATGAGAAGAACACACATCCAATGACACTGGTGGACTCTAGCTGTGGTTCATGAAAAGAATACACATGCAGTGACACCGGTGGATCCTTATGTGGTTTGTGTAGAGGAACACACATGCAATGATACTGGGTGTGGTTCATTAAAAGAACACACATGCAATGACACTGGTGGATCCATGTGTGGTTCATGAGAAGAACACACATCCAATGACACTGGTGGATCCTTATGTGGTTCATGAAAAGAACTGACAAGCAATGACACTGGGTGTGGTTCATGAAAAGAACTGACATGCAATGAAACTGGGTGTGGTTCATGAAAAGAGCAGACATCCAATGACACCGGTGGATCCATGTGTGGTTTATGGAAGTAACAGACATGCAATGACTCTAGCTATGGTTAATGAAAAGAACAGACATGCAATGACACCGGGTGTGGTTCATGAAAAGAACATACATGCAATGACACTGGTGGATCCTTATATGGTTTGATTAGAAGAACACACATGCAATGACACTAGGTGTGGTTCATGAAAAGAACAGACATGCAATGACACTGGGTGAACCTTATGTGGTTTGTTTAGAGGAACAGACATGCAATTACACTGGTGGATCCATGTGTGGTTCATGAGAAGAACACACATCCAATGACACTGGTGGTTCCTTATGTGGTTCATGAAAAGAACTGACATGCAGTGACACTGGGTGTGGTTCATGAAAAGGACAGACATGCAATGACACGGGGTGTGGTTCATGAAAAGAACAGACATGCAATGACTCTAGCTGTGGTTCATGAAAAGAACACACATGCAATGACACTAGGTGTGGTTCATGAAAAGAACAGACATGCAATGACACTGGTGGATCCTTATGTGGTTTGTTTAGAAGAACACACATGCAATGACACTGGGTGTGGTTCATGAAGAGAATAGACATGCAATGACACTGGTGGATCCTTATGTGGTTTGTTTAGAGGAACAGACATGCAATGACACTGGTGGATCCATGTGTGGTTCATGAAAAGAACAGAGATGCAGTGACACTGGTGGATCCTTATGTGGTTTGTCTAGAGGAACACACATGCAATGACACTGGGTGTGGTTCATTAAAAGAACACACATGCAATGACACCGGTGGATCCATGTGTGGTTCATGACAAGAACACACATCCAATGACACTGGTGGATCCTTATGTGGTTCATGAAAAGAACTGACATACAATGACACTTGGTGTGGTTCATGAAAAGAATTGACATGCAATGACATTGGGTGTGGTTCATGAAAAGAATAGACATGCAATGACACCGGTGGATCCATGTGTGGTTTATGGAAGTAACAGACATGCAATGACTCTAGCTGTGGTTAATGAAATGAACAGACATGCAATGACACCGGGTGTGGTTCATGAAAAGAACACACATGCAATGACACTCGTGGATCCTTATGTGGTTTGATTAGAAGAACACACATGCAATGACACTAGGTGTGGTTCATGAAAAGAATAGACATGTAATGACACTGGTGGATCCTTATGTGGTTTGTTTAGAGGAACGGACATGCAATGACACCGGTGGATCCATGTGTGGTTCATGAGAAGAACACACATCCAATGACACTAGTGGATCCTTATGTGGTTCATGAAAAGAACAGATATGCAGTGACACTGGGTGTGCTTCATTAAAAGAACTGTCATGCAATGACACCGGTGGATCCATGTGTGGTTCATGAATAAACAGACATGCAGTTACACTGGTGGATCCTTATGTGGTTTGTGAGAAGAACAGACATGCAATGACACTGGTGGATCCTTATGTGGTTCATGAAAAGAACTGACATGCAATGACACTAGGTTTGGTTCATCAAAAGAACTGACATGCAATGACACTAGGTGTGGTTCATGAAAAGAACAGACATGCAATGACACCAGTGGATCCATATATGGTTTATGGAAGTAACAGACATGCAATGACTCTAGCTGTGGTTCATGAAAAGAACAGACATGCAATGACACCGGGTGTGGTTCATGAAAAGAACAGACTTGCAATGACACTAGTGGATCCTTATGTGGTTTGTTTAGAAGAACACACATGCAATGACACTAGGTGTGGTTCATGAAAAGAACACACATGCAATTACACTGGTGGATCAATGTGTGGTTCATGAGAAGAACACACATCCAATGACACTGGTGGATCCTTATGTGGTTCATGAAAAGAACAGACATGCAATGACACTAGGTGTGGTTCATGAAAAGAACTGACATGCAATGACACTGGCTGTGGTCCATGAAAATAACTGACACGCAATGACACCGGTGGATCCATGTGTGGTTTATGGAAGTAACAGACATGCAATGACTCTTGTTGTGGTTAATGAAAAGAACATACATGCAATGACACCGGGCGTGGTTCATGAAAATAACACACATGCAATGACACCGGGCGTGGTTCATTAAAAGAACACACATGCAATGACACTGGTGGATCCTTATGTGGTTTGTTTAGAACAACATACATGCAATGACACTAGGTGTGGTTCATGAAAAGAACATACATGCAATGATACTGGTGGATCCTAATGTGGTTTGTTTAGAGGAACATACATGCAATGACACCGGTGGATCCCTGTGTGGTTCATGGGAAGAACACACATCCAATGACACTGGTGGATCTTTATGTGGTTCATGAAAAGAACAGACATGCAGTGACACTGGTGGATCCTTATGTGGTCAGTCTAGAGGAACACACATGCAATGACACCGGGTGTGGTTGATGAAAGGAACAGACATGCAATGACTTATGTGGTTTGTTTAGAAGAACACACATGCAATGACACTGGGTGTGGTTCATGAAAAGAACAGACATGCAATGACACTGGTGGATCTTTATGTGGTTTGTTTAGAAGAACACATATGCAATGACACTGGGTGTGGTTCATGAAAAGAACAGACATGCAATGACACTGGGTGAACCTTATGTGGTTTGTTTAAAGGAACATACATGTAATGACACCGGTGGATCCATGTGTGGTTCATGAGAAGAACACACATCCAATGACACTGGTGGATCCTTAGGTGGTTCATGAAAAGAACTGCCATGCAGTGACACTGGGTGTGGTTCATGAAAAGAACAGACATGCAATGACACCGGTGGATCCATGTGTGGTTCATGAAAAGAACAGACATGTAGTGACACCGGTGGATCCTTATGTGGTTTGTCTAGAGGAACACACATACAATGTCATTGGGTGTGGTTCATGAAAAGAACAGACATGCAATGACACTGGTGGATCCTTATGTGGTTTGTGAGAACAACAAACATGCAATGATACTGGTGGATCCTTATGTGGTTCATGAAAAGAACTGGCATGCAATGACACTGGGTGTGGTTCATGAAAAGAACTGACATGCAATGACACTGGGTGTGGTTCATGAAAAGAACACACATGCAATGACACTGGTGGATCCTTATGTGGTTTGTTTAGAAGAACACACATGCAATGACACTGGGTGTGGTTCATGAAAATAACAGACATGCAATGACACTGGTGGATCCTTATGTGGTTTTTTTAGAGGAACAGCCATGCAATGACACCGACGGATCCATGTGTGGTTCATGAGAAGAACACACATCCAATGACACTAGTGGATCCTTATGTGGTTCATGAAAAGAAATGACATGTAGTGACACTGGGTGTGCTTCATGAAAAGAACGGACATGCAATGACACCGGTGGATCCATGTGTGGTTCATGAAAAGAACAGACATGTAGTGACACTGGTGGATCCTTATGTGGTTTGTCTAGAGGAACGCACATGCAATGTCACTGGGTGTGGTTCATGAAAAGAAAAGACATGCAATGACACTGGTGGATCCTTATGTGGTTTGTGAGAAGAACAGACATGCAATGACACCGGGTGTGGTTCATGAAAAGAACAGACATGCAATGACTTATGTGGTTTGTTTAGAAGAACACACATGCAATGACACTGGAGAACTGACATGCAATGACACTGGTGGATCCTTATGTGGGTTGTTTAGAGGAACAGACATGCAATGACACCGGTGGATCCATGTGTGGTTCATGAGAATAACACACATCCAATGACACTGGTGGATCCTTAAGTGGTTCATGAAAAGAACTGACATGTAGTGACACTGGGTGTGGTTCATGAAAAGAACAAACATGCAATGACACCGGTGGATCCATGTGTGGTTCATGAAAAGAACAGACATGCAATGACACTGGTAGATCCTTATGTGGTTTGTGAGAAGAACAGACATGCAATAACACTAGTGGATCCTTATGTGGTTCATGAAAAGAACTGACATGCAATGACACTGGGTGTGGTTCATGAAAAGAACTGACATGCAATGACACTAGGTGTGGTTCATGAAAAGAACAGACATGCAATGACACGGGTGGATCCATGTGTGGTTTATGGAAGTAACACACATACAATGACTCTAGCTGTGGTTCATGAAAAGAACAGACATGCAATGACACCGGGTGTGGTTCATGAAAAGAACAGACATGCAATGACGCTGGTGGATCCTTATGTGGTTTGTTTAGAAGAACACACATGCAATAACACTAGGTGTGGTTCATGAAAAGAACAGACATGCAACGACACTGGGTGAACCTTATGTGGTTTGTTTAGAGGAACAGACATGCAATGACACCGGTGGATCCATGTGTGGTTCATGAGAAGAACACACATCCAATGACACTGGTGGATCCTTATGTGGTTCATGAAAAGAACTGACATGCAGTGACACTGGGTGTGGTTCATGAAAAGAACAGACATGCAATGACACCGGTGATCCATGTGTGGTTCATGAAAAGAACAGACATGCAATGACACTGGTGGATCCTTATGTGGTTTGTGAGAAGAACAGACACGCAATGACACTAGTGGATCCTTATGTGGTTCATGAAAAGAACTGACATGCAATGACACTGGGTGTGGTTCATGAAAAGAACTGACATGGAATGACACTGGGTGTGGTTCATGAAAAGAACAGACATGCAATGACACGGGTGGATCCATGTGTGGTTTATGGAAGTAACACACATGCAATGACTCTAGCTGTGGTTCATGAAAAGAACAGACATGCAATGACACCGGGTGTGGTTCATGAAAAGAACAGACATGCAATGACGCTGGTGAATCCTTATGTGGTTTGTTTAGAAAAACACACATGCAATGACACTCGGTGTGGTTCATGAAAAGAACAGACATGCAATGACACTGGGTGAACCTTATGTGGTTTGTTTAGAGGAACAGACATGCAATGACACCGGTGGATCCATGTGTGGTTCATGAGAAGAACACACATCCAATGACACTGGTGGATCTTTTTGTGGTTCATGAAAAGAACTGACATGCAGTGACACTGGGTGTGGTTCATGAAAGGAACAGACATGCAATGACACTGGGTGTGGTTCATGAAAAGAACAGACATGCAATGACTCTAGCGGTGGTTCATGAAAGGAACACACATGCAATGACACTGGGTGTGGTTCATGAAAAGAACAAACATGCAATGACACTGGTGGATCCTTATGTGGTTTGTTTAGAAGAACAGACATGCAATGACACCGGGTGTGGTTCATGAAAATAACACACATGCAATGACACTGGTGGATCCTTATGTGGTTTGTTTAGAAGAACACACATGCAATGACACTGGGTGTGGTTCATGAAAAGAACAGACATGCAATGACACTAGTGGATCCTTATGTGGTTTGTTTAGAGGAACAAACATGCAATGACACCGGTGGATCCATGTGTGGTTCATGAGAAGAACACACATCCAATGACACTGGTGGATCCTTATGTGGTTCATGAAAAGAACTGACATGCAGTGACACCGGTGGATCCTTATGTGGTCTGTCTAGAGGAACACACATGCAATGACACCGGGTGTGGTTCATGAAAAGAACAGACATGCAATGACTTGTGTTTTTTAGAAGATCACACGTGCAATGACACTAGGTGTGGTTCATGAAAAGAACAGACATGCAATGACACTGGTGGATCCTTATGTGGTTTGTTTAGAGGAACAGACATGCAATGACACCGGTGGATCCATGTGTGGTTCATGAGAAGAACACACATCCAATGACACTGGTGGATCCTTATGTGGTTCATGAAAAGAACTGACATGCAGTGACACTGGGTGTGCTTCATGAAAAGAACAGACATGCAATGCCACCGGTGGATCCATGTGTGGTTCATGAAAAGAACAGACATGCAGTGACACTGGTGGATCCTTATGTGGTTTGTCTAGAGGAACACACATGCATTGTTACTGGGTGTGGATCCATGTGTGGTTTATGAGAAGAACACACATCCAATGAACTCTAGTGGATCTATCTTGGCATAATTTGATGTATTCCACGATGTATTTCATTGAACAAGACACTTTCCATTTTTATACTACTCAGTTTTGCCCTTGGTTTTATGTGGTACTACTTAGTTTTGCCCTCCCCTCTCTCTATCTTTTGTAGAAGCCCAAACCTGTGCTCACCCTGTCTGCTACTCCCTGATTGGTTGTCATAGTTGTCACGCGGATCGTGCGCACCAACCGTTGATTCTGTGCGATCCAATGATGATCGTTGCACACGTCGTGCCCTTCACAGTACAGCATGAGACAGCACGGACGTCTCAATCTCACTGCCAACTGAGCCCTACTGCTAGTAACTTCCATGAGTCAAGGGCCCCCCTCGAGTAGATCTAACGTTGCTAGAAATTAGTTTCACGCCACTTACATGCAGTGGAATCAAGGTCTGCCATGAACGTGTTTTCAATGGAGCTCTAAAGTGGAGATCATGGCTGTTTCAAAAAAAGGGAACCGAAAAAAGGGTGGAGATCGCTGTAGCCCCCTGCCCACCACATGTGTCCACTCGAGGACTACGAACGGTCCGGTGTTTATAACCCCCCTTGACCTTTTTCTTCCATGAGCTCGTGTCATTTCCCCCTAGTCTGTCTAGTCCCAAGACCCCAATCTACACCTGCCGCGCGCGCTGAAGCTCCCTCGTTTGCACTACCTCCTTGCCTTGGTGCACCATGAAGCATACGCGTGGAGACGATCCGGAGGTGAAGCCAGTTGAAGGCGCAGTAGCAGATGGCTCGGTCGTCGCCAAGCAGGCGGAGGCATCTTCTCCGGGCACGAACGCCGCTCGTTGCTGCGTCGTCGAGGGTGCGAGCTCATCCGTCCAGCCAGTAGCCATCGCCGCCGAGCAGCAGGTGGTAGCCGTCGCTACCGAGCAGCAGGTGGTAGCCATCGCCACCGAGCAGCAGGTAGTAGCCGTCGCCGCCGAGCAGCAGGTGGCTGACAATGTCGTGGCCGATAACGTCGTGGTGCCAGCGGCAGATCTGGATGGGGGGCTGGCGGCAGGCGGAGGCAATCCGGTGATCTACATCGACGACCCCATCACTATTTAAGAAATCTTCGACACAATCGCGGAGAATGATGAGTTCGAGGAGGAGGTCCCTGATGAGGAGTCCGAAGTACTACATTTCTAGCTTCTCTAGTCGTAGCCGCAGTTTTCACTATTCATACATAGGATTTGCTCAATCGTGAACATATTCTTTTGCTCTTGAAGTAGGGTAGTATATATATGATTTGATCGGTTGATTGATGCATCTGTCATCTAGTCACAAAACCCCAATCCGTCTAGTCACAAAACCCCAATCTGCTCATCTGCCATCTAGTTGAGTTTGCTAGTTGAGTGTTGATTTTGATACACAGCAGGCCTATAACATTACATTTCTATTCCTTACTGAGCCCAATGATTCAATTTTGCCCCAAAATAGTGCAAGGGCATCTGATGGTGTAGTTTTCTTAGGGATGGTTAATGAACCTGAGGCAACAATGCACATAAACAATATAGGTTTTGATGTTGGTATTTTGGTTCTCCGACTCCATCGCTGAAAAAAATGAGGCCCTAATTTTTCTCTCATATGGAACCTAAATATATAATCTTTGTATTGTTTCTGATCTATGAATGCGTTGTATGATGCATTTGTATATCCCTGAATATTGTTTTGTATGATTATATTTCAATTTCTTATTGTCGCCAATGATTCAAATTTGCCCCAAAGAGAGGCAGACACATTGGTGTCAAATTTTTTCAGGGATGAGTGAGTGAACCTGGGGCCATGTACAAGATCAATATAAGCTGTGCAATTGTTACTTGGTTCGCTTACGCCATCTCTGTAGAAACTTATGAGGCTGCAATCTTTATTCTACATTCATAGAACTATGATATTTGAATTATCTATTCCATGCATTCATAGTGTATAAGAATTACATTTTAGTGTGTCACCGAGGCCGATGATTGAAATTTGCCCCAAAAGAGTTCAATGGGAGACACCTATGATGGTGTCGTGTTTTAGGGATGGGTTGGTGAACCTAAGGCAGCAATGCACACAAACAATACAGGTTGTGTTGTTGGTACTTTGGTTCTCCAACTCCATCTCTGAAACAAATTATGAGGCCCTTGATTTATTCTCATATGGAACTACATATACAATCCTTGAATTGTTTCTGATCTTTTAATGATTGGTATGATGCATATTTATATGAATTGTTTTGATCATAAGTATTTTTAACATGTACCTGAAGATTAATTGTTTGGTTTTTTATTTATAATTACAATATTTAGGCTTGTTTTTGTACCTAACTATGTATATCCCTGAATATTGTTTTGTACGATTACATTTCAATTTCTTATTATGGCCAATGATTCAAATTTGCCCCAAAAGAGAGGCAAACACATTGGTGTCAGATTTTTCAGGGACGAGTTAGTGAACCTGGGGCGATGTACAAGAACAATATAGGCTATGCAATTGTTACTTGGTTCACTTACACCGTCCCTGTAGAAACTTATGAGGCCTTAATCTTTATTCTACATTCATAGAACTATGATATTCAAATTACCTATTCCATGCATTCAGTGTATAAGAATTACATTTTAGTTTGTCACCGAGGCTGATGATTGATATTTACCCCAAAAGAGTTCAAGGGGAGACACATATGAGGGTGTCGTGTTTTAGGGATGGGTTGGTGAACCTGAGGCAACAATGCACACAAACAATATAGGTTGTGCTGTTGTTACTTTGGTTCGCCTACTCCATCTATGAAACAAATTATGAGGCCCTAGATTTATTCTCATATGGAACTACATTTATGATCCTTGAATTGTTTCTGATCTTTTAATGATTGGTATGATGCATATGTATATGAATGGTTTTGATCATAAGTATTTTTAACATGCACGTGAAGATTAATTGTTTGCTCTTTTATTTATAATTACAATATTTAGGATTGTTTTTGTACCTGACTATGTATATCCCTGAATAATGTTTTGTACGATTACATTTCAATTTCTTATTGTGGCCAATGATTCAAATTTGTCCCAAAAGAGAGGCAGACACATTGGTGTCAGATTTTTTCAGGGATGAGTTAGTGAACCCGGGGCAATGTACAACAACATTACAGGTTGTGCAATTATTACTTGGTTCACTGACTCCATCACTGAAGAAACTTATGAGGCCCCTAGATTTATCCTACATTCACTCTGATGCAATTATTTTTCATTGTGTTGAGATGAAATAATATATGAACCGATCAAACCATTGCTGAGATGCTTTATCTTTGATATCCACAGATATATTGTCTTACATATACATGTTGTCAATTCTTGAGTTGTAATACAATTCAATCATATGTATGAGTTCTAAGTTATGTTCTTAAAAATCAACAGGATGATGATGATGAAGTGGACGATAGCAAGGTATCTAGGGACAACAAGAGCCGCTACGTGCTGAGCCGGTTATGGTGTGGGCTAATCCGTTTCCACCATAGGGGGAGACTGTTTTGCCCATTCTGTGGCAGAGCAATCAACGTGGACCTCAACAACATGATCCAGCACGCGGAGGGCGTTGGCAGAGGCGGAGGCAGAAGCCATATGCTGATTACCTTGGCACGACACGTAGCCTACGGCAAATTCCTACAGGACTATGTCAGGACTGGCCTGTATCGCATCGACTAGGTTGTCGCTGCCTCCTGCTGATAAACCCCTGCCCTGCTAGGCGTCTCCGTGTCCTGGCCTCCTGCTGCAGCCCCTGCTTTTATTTTTTTCTAGTTAATTATTACCTGTGTGTGGCATGTAAGACAATATATCCGTGGTGTCTCTAGTGAACCTTCTATATTAATCTACTCCTTTATATGGAGTGCCTTAATGTTTCTAGTGTTCAATTATATTTACTGATCATGCTCATGCATACTACAAAATATTTCTAGTGCTCGATTATATTATAATTGTCAAGAAATACATCAACAAGTTAAATTGGTCGAAATTTTGTATTGAAGTAACTAAATGTATCAAACACATAATAAACTAGAAACTAACATCTAGTTCAAACACATAATGTATCACCACCACTTGTTGTCGTCCTTGACTTGCTTCCCCTTCAACCGCTTGATGTCACCACCGTCCCAAGATCCCTGCTCGTCCTGAAACCGCTTTCTATCCTCCTCGCGCTTCTTCTCCTGGGCTAGCTTGCAACCAGGGCATAGCTCTCTCGCGAAAACCCCCGCCTTAACCATCCCATCTTTCATGGTAATGAGCTTACTGTACAACTCGTACACCATGTAGGCGTCTCTGGCTACATACTCGAGGCGCACCTGGCTCATCGGCTTCCACTCCCAGTAGTCGTGATCGAGTCGCTTCAATTTCTTCAGTTTTTCATAGGATTTATCGATGATTTCCGCTGCCAGATCACCCATGCCATCCTTCGCTGGGTATGATTTGATCTTGTATATATTTTGGATGTCGATGTGGTGCCCCTCTAGGATTTTTATCAACCCATGAGAAAGCACAATTGTGTCATTTGTGATATCCACGCTAGTGAAAGTTATCCCTTTCCTACACAAGAACTGGACCAGAGCCGGACAATGCATCTCAGTTGGTTTACTCCTGCACTTAGATGGTTCTAGGGATGTAAGGGAACACGTGATGTAGAAGTGGTGATCTCAAATTTAAATTTCACATACCCGCAGAAGTGGTAAACGAGGACCTCCTCATGTATGGCGATTTGCATGACAGTGATCTCTTGTGGAGGATTTTTTCGCTTATTTGCACGGGTGTACTCCAAGTCTAGCCCCACAAACTTGTGCTTCTCTTTCTCAAGCAATTGCTCAAACCTAGCGAGAGTTGTCTCCACAGTGGCTTCATCATTTGTGTACACCACTGTCAAAGTCGTGGTGCCATGGGCAGGGACCAAGTGGGTCTTTGTTGTGCGTTTCCCATCGTCCATGCCTGCAAGGAAATGGGTGAAAGGAAATGCCTGCAAGGAACTGCCTACGAGAGGAAGAAGAAGATGAACCGACGGTTCTAGAACAGAGGAAGAAGAAGCGCACGGAAAAAACTGCAGAGGAATGACTGAGGAAGAGGAATGACTATAGAAGAAACGTGTTAACAACAACTTTCGGTTCGAGAACTCACCATGGTTACGTGGACATCATGGCAGTGCCTCCGGTTCAACAAGTAGGGCCAGTTCCTGCGAGAATATGAAATTAGCTGTGCATTTTTCTATGCGAGAAATTGAGAGAAATCATTTATATTTTGTCTTTCATAATTAAACAAAATGAAGTTGGTATAGCCCAAGAGATTTGAACAAAAGAGATTTTCTAGTTTAACATACAACAACACTTACAGGCCCAACATGGCAGAACTTGGAGAGCCCCAGAACTTGAGCTACCACAGAGACCTCGGCAAAGGTGGCAGAATTGGTGCGGGTGCAACCATGGCGACGGCGAGCTCGGATTCTAGAGGAGGAAAACAGAACCGAGCATGGTCGACAAGGTGATAGATCTCACCGGGAACCAATTCTCGTCCCCGCACCATGCCATGGGTGCGTCCACGGTGAGGGCGATCTCCGACTCGGGATGTGGAGGAGAGCGGGGACGAGCAGCTTCGTCACGTCCCAGCTCTGCACCATGGCCACGACCATAGATTGCCGCTCCGGGGAAGAAGACGCGTAATGGATGCAGGCGCCAACGCTGCAAGCCTACATGGAGGAGAGCTAGGCCGAGCAGGTTCGTCCATGTCCCAGCTCCGCGCCATGGCTGCGACGCCCCACAGATTGCCGCTCCAGGGAAGAAGAAGACGCGTAATGGATGCAGGCGCCAACGCTGCAAGCCTAATTGACACCTAAGCGACAGGAGGGACAGGAGCGACATAACGACGAGAACTGACAGGGGGGGCCAACTTGACGGCCGTTAGCCTGATTTTTTGTATTGAAACGTAAAGTTGAATTCATGCCGAAAAAGACCCTCTGAATATTTGGCACACCAACTATAGTCATCGCGGATGATTTCAGGGAACTTGGGTACCGCGTTGCCTGGACACCCCAAGTTTCGGGCTGCAAAATGATATTCTCCCCTTTGGAGGGGAAATGGCTTGCTCCGAGGACCTGGCACGTGTCTCTTACGACCTCTTCATGCGCGACCGCAGTCGGAGATTTGTCTCGCGAACTAACTAGGGTCCAACGATCCCTTGGTTCGAGAGGGGGCTGAACCCGTGACTACAAGGAAAACCGGCGGCAACAACGGTAGCGGAGCAAGCACATGACAGAGAGGTGACACGGTTTTTTTACCCAGGTTTGGGACCCTCGTGAGGAGGTAAAGCCCCTACCCCTGCTTGGTTGTATTGCTCACGTGCTTCGCGAGGTTACAATGGAGGATGAAAGTCTAGGGTTTTAGATCTCAAGGATCGATCCCCTCTGAGGTAGGAGAGGGGTCCCTTATATAGGGCGGCATCGGGCCTCTTCCCCTGGTCCATGGTGGAAAGGGTCACCACAGTGCCGCCCCGCTAGGTCCTAGTCTACCAAAAGGAGTGTGGTACACAACTATCAAATAAAAAAAAATCCGCAAATTTCGGCATTAAAATACCAATAGATGCGCAAAATCACTTAACGAATCAAGATTAGTGACTCTACCAATTCAATATACAAGAGCGAATGATACAAGTAGTGGTATGGTCGCGACTCCATCCCGCACTCAAATCATTAGTCCGCACATGAATAAGTAGAACACATATCCCAACACCTTCTTCTCACGATGAACCTAAAGATTAGTAACTACGGAAACGAACACCCCAAACAAGATAACGTCGGATAACAAAGAGTAGGACAGATCGCGGCGGTATACAACGAATCAGATAGATCGCGTCGGTTTGCAAAAGCCTGTCGGTATGGAATGTACCAACAGTTGATAACCAAAGGCAGATTAAAGATAACGTGTTGGATGCAACAGATAGACAAGGAATTACACACACACACACACACAACCTATGGTACTACGGAACCCAGAACACGTGAATCCTAGTTTGAATTTTAAGAAGAGGATTGAAAACGTTACACTTCCTTACCAGAAAAGGGTGGGTGGGTGGGTAAGAAGAAAAGTGGAAGCAGTCCTACTCTCGCGTTTTGTTTTTCCCTAGTATACATAGCTACCAAAAAATTTGCTAGACTGACAACGACCATTTGGCTGAGACCCTGAAGTGCGGGATGGCTCTAATACCAATTGTAACTACCTCAGTGAATTACGCTCTTAGTTACAAGCCTGGATGAGCGAAAATGGTTAAAATAGTATGGTGGGGCCCAAATGCCACCCACGGGTAGACCTTTCGGCCGTCCTAACAATTTCCAAACATCGGGACAAGAACGAGCGGCGTAATCGGCAGGCGAAGGGATCAACTACATACACAAATGAGTATGTATGCAAGCCACCATACAATAGTCCTCAGAGCCATTCCATCTAAAAGAAATAGAAATATTGCAACGCCATACGGCAAGATCCAAATATCCTAGATAGATATAATAGTTTAGGATATCTCCTCATACATCAAACATCAGAGTATCAGGCGGAAGCGGAAAACACGATCCGAGTACGGATAAGAAGCAAATCGGCATAAGATGCCCCGAATAAACAAACACATCCCACCCACAGATCTCACGGATCCCCGTTCCCGGAATCTCTACACCGAGTGATCGTTGCCAACATCGTCCGTCTCCTCCACCCATTATCCATCTTGTGAGAGTACCTGTTCATCTGAATCAAATAATTTATCGTGTGAGACCCTAGGGGTACTCAGCAAGTCTTTATGCCTCTATAGGGGACACAACCTGGGGTGACGCAATTGCAGCAAAAGATAATACCTAACAATTCTATAGATACTCGCTAACCATCCGCCTAACCAGAGATAGACGGATATCCGTGAATTAACAACAACAGTTATGACAGTAATATTAACAGATCCATCCTCCTCCTCGCTTACCGACGAGGAAGCGGACGAACAACCCCCCATCCGTTGGCAGTTTTATTATCCATGCCATGAGTGTTGCACTATTTACTAGTCAGGTACTTAGTCAAATTAAAAGCGGTACTTTAGTTATACTTGTCTATGATCAAGAAACTGTGCTCCAAGTCGTCCATAACCGCGGACACGGCTTTCAGAAAGTTTTACCCTGCAGGGGTGCACAAATAGCAACACACACTCGATCAACCTCGGAAAAACCAAATCAAAACCCAACGAGGCATTCACGACAAAGCGATCACAGGATTCAGAAATATTTCAGGGGGCCACCCCATTAAGCTACCCGCAACGAAGTTAGCCAGCTCCGAGACGGATTCAAGGTTTGCGTCAGTGGCTGTAAACGACTGGGAACCCGAAAGTGTGACTGGGCTTGTCGATACCGCGAAAACACTCCGCTTCCAAAACAGTACAGGTGCTCCTCGCACAATCTTAAATAAAGCAGTGAAGCATGGCATAAGTACAGAATAGTAATAAAGCCCCAAACTACTTTGTGGCCCCAAGAAATAAGAATGAATCAAGCTCTGGCTCAGGGGGGTTCATAAGCCTCCTGGATGTGGATAGCGCGAATATTCAAGGAACATGAATCAAGTACTCGGGGTCTGTAGCATCCCAATTGTCTAACAATTGTAATGCTACTTGGTCTAGTAATATAAGGGCTACTTCAAATATATAATTGTGGCATCATAATTATATCATGCTCATGTCATCATGCCTCCTTGCATTTGAGCATCATATAAAACCCTTTTTGATTTGGTTCTTATCTCATATGCATTATCAATTGTATTTGCCTCTTGATATTGTATTTGGTTCTTGATATATTGCTTAATGCCCAAGTTGAGTTGGGGGCATATCTCTTATTAATTCCACCACCTTTTTCTTTCACCACCTTATAATTCCACCATCCAACTAAATAGGAGCTTGGCACTTATTGGTTTTACCTCTAGCTCATGTGGGTTGGGATGGATCCAACTCTATTCCACATGCTCTCATCTTAGCATCATGTTGTTTTCACAATATTGAAACATGAGAGCCACATGGCCACCTTTGCATGCCTTGTGAGTGGAACCCTTTCTTCTAGCTTCCATATGGTTTATCATGGAATTATGCTCATGTTGGGATAAGTTTGGGACTATTGATCATCTAGTGGCATATACACACTAGCAAGCCCCCAACTATAATCCAATGTGATCATCTCCATATACTCCACTTGGAATTCTTTCATATTCCTTTGCTTGGGCCTTACTACATAATTTGGGATGCATAATAAGAATGCCATGAAATAATATTGTCTTCACAAGTATCAACATGGCATTAAATATTATGCATGGCCCATGCAAGTACCACCTTTTTGCTTGTCATTTGGATTTTTGAGTGAATTTAAACCACATCTCTCTCTCTCTCTCTCCTCTAGCTTGATCTTGTTTGATCTTGCTTAAGACCATCATCACCATACCCATCCTTACCATCACCACCTTTCCTTCTCTTCTATCTTTTGGCCTAGCTTGGTTTGATCTTGTTCATGCTTGGGATCGGCAAAGGAGTGCCACCACCTCATCTTTCCCCTCTCTCTCTAGACCCTAAGCTACCCCCATCTAACCTACCCCCCCTTTCTAAGCAAAACCCTAAGCTACCCTTCACCTCTCTTGGCCTCCCTCTTCTCTCACCTAGCTGGCCCCACCATGCCACCCAGCTACCCCTCCACCACACAAGCCCTGGCCGAGGCTCCCTCTAACCCTACCCGAGCCACACCCCTCTCCCTCCTACCCTAGCTCCCACCCTAGCACCTACCCGAAGCTACCCCTCTCTTCCTCTCTCTCTGCCTGCGTGCCCCACCAGCCGAGCCACCCAGCTGCCACCCCTTGGCCTCAACCGTCCCCACCTGGAGGCCCCTTGCCCTGCCTTGCCCTGGTCCTGAGCAAGGAGAGGAAAGGTGGCCGAGCCACCTTTTCCATCTACCCCACCCCCACGGCATCCTCCTCTCCCTCTCGGCTTTATCCTCCTTCTACCACCTCACGACGCTCCTCTGCTCGCCCAGATCCGCCCCATAGCCTCCTCCCTCTCCCTCTTTCTTCCCCGTCTCCGTCTACCCCTGACGCCGGCCACCGTCGGCCTCCTTCTCCTCTACACGAACCAGCCGGTGGCGTGGCGTTCCAGGTTGTCGGGGAAGCTCACGGCCCGACACGCCTGCACACTGCGTCGACGAAGAGGAGCACCGGGCCGATGCCAACGCGCCTCCCCAAACCCTAACCCGGGCCGTCCGTCTGCGTCCTCGTCGCCCTTCTGCACCTCGACCCGATCCAACGCCACCGACGCCCTCTCGGTGAGCCCCTGTCCCTCCCTGACAAGGTCCCCTTCACTGTCTCGCCCTAGACTCGCCGATCGTTCCGTCGAGCATGCTCTGTGCGCCGGTGTCGCGCTCGGTCCGCCTCGCCATAGCGCCGCGTAGGCCCTATCTAGGCCCCGTCCGCAACCCTAGCATCAACCCCCACCTCACCGCGCTGGTTGCGCCCCGCAGCACACCCCTCGAGCTCGAATCCCGCTCTGCACAGCAGCATACCGATCTGTCCGCGAGGAAGAAGCACAGTACGGGCGGTAGTTTTGCTGATACCCCCCTGTTTTCCTTTCGGCGTAACCCGCAGTCCGCGTAGCCCCACCCGTCAGCCTCTCTGGACTTTTTGCAGAGCAGCCCCTAGCCTTTCTAGATCTCAACCCGCGCTCCAGCTGCCCCACTGTCGGCCCTCAAGGCTGCTCGGCACGTGGGCTGCGAGGGCCGTTAACCCTGCATGCCTCTCTGGGCTAGCTCTGCCTATTGGGGTCAAGCGTCACGCTGTGATGCTGAGTCAGCTTGGCCCCACCCGTCAGCGATAGTGGCTAGGACTGTCTGAGTATAAAAAGTATTGCCTGTTTCTGTTTTAAATTCAAATCTTTTTTCTAATTATTTCAAATTCAAATATATTTCTGTTTTTAAATATCTTTTAAAATATAAACCCAAATAATACATATAATATATGTTTTCAACTCAGAAAAATATGAGGAATTCAAATATGCCATCTAAAATATATTTTGAACAATTAAAATTCCAAGTTTATTTAAATTACAATAAAATGCCCTTGGAACTTAATAAATCAATAACTTTTGTTTTATAAATCCAAATTTAATAAATGATATGTCTAAAATGATTAGCTCGACGAGACCTTTCTGTTTATGCATTCCATGGTTTGATTTGAAGCATGCATCATATAAATATATTGTATGCAGCAACTTAATTGTGAATAAAATGGGCCCAAAACTCAATAAAATGATTTAATCTTGTATCTCACACCTCACCCATGCCATGCTACCTTATTGCCATGCAAATTGTGCATCATTCATCATGGCATGATTGTTTGCTTGATGCATTTATTCATATGCTTGTGCACTTTATTTATGTTGGCCCTTGTTTGTTTGGTTCTTCTTCGAATAGACGCTGAGCAGGGGATATATCAAGACACCCAGGAGCACTACCCAGATCCATCCTTTGCTTCAACTGAGCTGCCAGGCAAGCACTACCACATGCTTGCATACATATAGTACCTATTGCCTCTATCTTATTCTTGCATCATTGAGTCGCGATTGCATTAAATTGAATCCCAAGTATTGCATAGCCTTTACATTTAAACCCCACCGAAGCTTGTTCCTCCATCCCATGAGCCACTACTACAGGAGTTGTTTGAGCCATGCGAGTCATAGAACAGCATGTGTAGGGTATGTGAGTGTCTGATGGATAACGAGGTACCTATACAACTTAACCTGAGTAGTAATGGGATAACTAATGAAAGTGGCATCGGTGAGCCATATTCGCTATTTGGTTTTTCAGGCTCACTTGTGTCCCGTAAGACCCCGAGTACTTGATTCCTGTTCCAAGAATATTCGCGCTATCCACATCCGGGAGGCCTTATGGACCCCCCCTGAGCCAGAGCTTGATTCATTCTTATTTCTTGAGGGCCACAAACTAGTTTGAGGATTTATTTTACTATCCTGTACTTATGCCATGCTTTACTGCTTTAAGTTAAGATTGTGCGAGGTAATGCACATTGTACTGTTTAGGTCCGTGACCCGTTTACGCTGTATCGACAAGCCCAGTCACACTTTCGGTTCCTGGGTTTACAAATGGCTCCACAAACCTTGAGACCGTCTTCGAGTCAGCTAACTTCGCTATGGTAGCTCAATGGGGTGGCCCTCAAATATTTCTGAATCCTGTGATTGCTTTGTCGGATCGCCTCGTTGGGTTTTGATTTGGTTTTCCGAGGCATATCGAGTGTGTGTTGCTATTTGTGCACCCCTAGGTAAAACTTTCAAAGCCGTGTCCATGGTTATGGACGACTTGGAGCATTTCTCGATCATAGACAAGCATAACTAAAGTACCGCTTTTAATCGACTAGACTAGGTACCGACTAGTAAATAGTGCAATACTCACGGAATGGATAATAAAACTGCCAACGGATGGGGTTGTTCGTCCGCTTCCTCGCTGGCGAGGAGGAGGATGGATCTGTTAAGATTACCTTTATTACTGTTATAACTGTTGTTTTTAATTCACGGACATCCGCTCTATCTCTGGTTAGGCGGATGGTTAGCAAGTATCTCAGAGAATTGTTGGGGTTTATCTTTTGCTGCAATTCGTCTCCTGTGTTGTGTCCCTTTAGAGGCATAAAGACTTGCTGAGTACCCTAGGGTCTCACACGATAAATTATTGGTTCGTATGAACAGTACACTCGCAAGATGGATACCGGTGGAAGAGATGGACGATGTGGGCAACGATCATTCGTGTAGAGATTCCGGAACGGGATCCGTGAGATCTGGTATGGATGTGCTTATTTATGGGGCATCTTATGCCGATTTGCTTCTTGTCCGTACTCGGATTTTGTCTTCCGCTTCCGCTTGATACTCTGTTGATTGATGTATGAGGAGATATCCTAAACTATTATATCTATCTAGGATATTTGGATCTTGCCGTATGCTGCTATATTTCCTTTCTTTTTAGATGGAATGGCTCGATGTACTATTGTATGGTGGCTTGCATACATACTCATTTGTGTATGTAGTTGATCCCTTCGCTTTGCCGATTACGCCCGTTCTTGTCCCGATGTTTGGAAATGGTTGGGACGGCCGAAAGGTCTACCTGTGAGCGGCATTTGGGCCCCACCGTACTATTTCAACCATTTCTGATCATCCAGGCTTGTACTAGGAGCGTAATTCACCGAGGTAGTTACAGGGTCCTACGGGACACAAGTGAGCATGAAAAACCAACTAGCAGATATTGCTCACCGGTGCCACTTTCATTAGTTATCCCATTACTACTCAGGTTAAGTTGTTTAGGTACCTCGTTATCCATCAGACACTCACATACCCTACACATGCTGTTCTACGACCCGCATGGCTCAAACAACTCCTGTAGTAATGGCTCATGGGATGGGGGACAAGCTTCGGTGGGGTTTAAAAGTAAAGGCTATGCAATACTTGGGATTCAGTTTAATGCAATCGCGACTCAATGATGCAAGAATAAGGTAGAGGCAATATGTACTATATGTATGCAAGCATGTGGTAGTGCTTGCCTGGCAGCTCAGTTGAAGCGAGAGAAGGATCTGGGTAGTGCTCCTGGGTTTCTTGATATATCCCGCCAAAGCGTCTATTCGAAGAAGAACCAAACAAACAAGGGCCAACATAAATAAAGTGCACAAGCATATGAATAAAATGCGACAAGCAAACAATCATGCCATGATGAATGATGCACAATTTGCATGGCAATAAAGTAGCATGGCATGGGTGAGGTGTGGAATACAAGAAATAAGCATTTTATGGGGTTTTAATCATATTTTATACTCATTTAAGTTGCTGTATACTCTATAATTATATGATGCATGCTGCAATTCAGAACATGGAATGCATAACCAGAAAGGTCTCGTCGAGCTGATCGATTTGGACATATTATTTGTTAAATTTGGAGTTATAAAACAAAAGTTATTAATTAATTAAGAAAGAGGGCATTTTATTGTAATTTTAATCAACTCGAATTTTAAAGTGTTCAAAATATATTTTGAAGGGCATATTTGAATTCCTCACATTTTTCTGATTTCAAAACATATATCATATGTTTATTTTGGAATTATATTTCAAAGTTATTTAAATACAGATTTGAATTTGAAATTTAAAACAAAATTTGAAAAGTTTAAATTAAACAGAAAAGAACAGAAACTTTTGTTACTCAGCCCAGACCTAGCCATAGTCATTGACAAGTGGGGCCAGGGCTGACTGGGACACACGCGCACAGAAAAGGTTTCTTCACCGCGGCTTTACCTAGCCCCTGCGAATGACAGGTGGGGCCACGGCCCACGGACCGTGTCGTGAACGAGCCTTGAGGGCCGAGCTGGAGCGCGGTTCTGACCCAGAAACAGAGGGACTTTTCTGCAAGAACGACGGGGTGGCTGACAGGTGGGGTAGGCTGGTCCGCGGGTTTAGGAATTAAAAAGGTTGGGGGTTTTTTCTGAAAGACGGCCACGACCCCACTGTTCCTCTTCTCCGCGACGCAAGGACAGATCGATGCACGAACGACGCAGGGCGCGGCGCGCCGGGATTCGATCCGGGGACCTGGGGCTCACGCTCGGCGGCGGTAGCCACTGATGGCGGGTTGTTGTCGGGAGGTAGCACACGCTAGGTGAGGCTCTGTGGCCGCGAAACGTGAACAAAAGGCGACCGAGGGCGCACCGAGGGCGTTCGGCAAAACGCCTGGCGCAGCTAGGGTTACCCGGTGAGGCGGAGCATGTCCAGGAGGTAGAGGAGCTCACCGCGGGGCTCTCGGTGGTGGATCGGAGTGCGAGGGATCGGCGATTGGCGGACCGGAGTTAGGGTTTGGCGTCGGTGTTGCGGTACTGCAGCAGAAGTGGACTTCTCCTCCTCGCTGGCGCGGTCCAGGGTGAAACAGGGGTACCGCGCGGTCTTCCTCGACACCCGTGATCGCCACGCCACCGGCTGGTATGAGAAGGGTAGGTGGAGGCCGACGGTGGCCGGCGATGGGGTAAATGGTGGTAGGGTAGACGGAGAGGAAGGGGGCAGCCTGGGGAGATCTGGGAGAGGTCGAGGAGACAGGAGGTGGTGGTAGATAGCAGAGGGAGAGGGGAGGGTGCCGTGGGGGAAAGGTGGAGGAAAAAGGTGGTCTCGGCCACCTTTTCTTCTCCCTCTCCTCACGTGCTCGGGCAGGCTCAGCCTAGGGCTGGTCCAGGGTAGGGCAGGGCAGGTAGGGCTCGGCTGGTTCGGTGGGGAGGCTCGGGCTGGGGGGGCCCTCATGGCAGGGAGAGAAGAGAGGGAGAGAGAGGGGAGGCTCGGTTTAGGGCTGGTGCTAGGGTTGGGGTAGGAGGGTAGCTCGGCCAGGGGAGTAGGGTGGCTAGGTGGGGCCTGCATGGCATAGAGGAAGGAAGAGAGGCCGAGAGAGAGGCATGGTAGCTAGGGTTAACTAGAGAGGGCTCGGGTTAGGGTTTGGTTTAGGGTTGGGGTAGATCATGGTGGTAGGGTTTAGAGATAGAAAAAGAGAGAGGGGTAAAAGGAGATTAGGGTTTAGAAGAACTAGGCTAGGAGAGAAAAGAGAGAAAGAAAAGAATAAGCCTCATATGATCATGCATAAGAGTTTTAATTAACAGAAAAAGATATGGGTGAGATAAAGGGGTGATGGGATGGATGGAGATGGGTGTAGGGTTTTTAGCATGAACCAAACAAACAAGCATGAAGAGGGTAGATGGGGATATGGGGGATGATCCACTCAAAGATTCAAATAAAATCCAAAAGACTAGAATGTGGTGGTTCTTGCATGGCCCATGCAAAATAAATAATGCCATGTTTACTCTTGTGAAAACAATAATATTAACATGGCATTATTCTTATGCATTCCCAAAAGTGGAATAAAGCCAAGAAAAAGAATTTGTGGAAGTAGATCCATCCTATCTCCCATGAGCTAGATTAAATACCAAAAGAAAATAAAATAAAAGCTCATGGATAAAGGGATGGTGGAATTATAAGGTGGTGAAAGAAAGGGTGGTGGAGTGGAATAAAAGATATGCCCCCAACTCAACTTGGGCATTAAACAATATCAATAACCAAATACAATATCAAGAGGCAAATACAATTTACAATGCATATGCGAGAAGAACCAAAACAAAAAGGGTTTTATATGATGCTCAAATGCAAGGTGGCATGATGACATGAGCATGATATAATTATGATGCAACAATTATATATAGGAAGTAGCCATTATATTACTAGACCAAGTAGCATTACAATTGTTAGACAATTGGGATGCTACAACTCTCCCCCACTAAACAGGAATCTCGCCCCAAGATTCTAGGAAGAAGAAGAAGACTCAAAGAGGGTAGGATACTTGGCACGGAGCTCATCTTCACGTTCCCAAGTGGCTTCATCAACAGAATGGTGCGACCACTGCACCTTGTAGAACTTGATGGACTTGTTGCGAGTCCTTCTTTCTGCGACTTCAAGGATTTTTGTGGGGTGTTCTTGATAAGACAGGTCTTCTTGGAGATTGATAAGCTCATGGTCCACGGTCCTGCCGGGATCCTTGAAGCACTTCTTGAGTTGAGAGGTGTGGAAAACATCATGGACCTTGAGTTTTTCCGGGAGCTCAAGAGCATAAGCAACTTCTCCTCTTCTTCCACGAATTTTGAATGGACCGATGTATCTAGGAGCCAGCTTTCCTTTGATACCAAAGCGGTGCGTGCCTCTCATGGGAGTGACACGAAGGTAAACGAGATCACCAGGGACATACTCCATGTCCGTGTGCTTCCTGTCATAATTGCTCTTCTGGCGACTTTGAGCAATCTTCAGGTTTTCAAGAATGATGCGAACTTTCTCCTCCGCTTGAGTTACAATGTCGGGGCCAAACAATATTCTTTCTCCTGCACCCGACCATCCAATCGGAGTTCTGCATTTGCGACCATAGAGAGCCTCAAATGGTGCCATCTTTAGACTTTTCTGGAAGCTGTTGTTGTAAGAGAATTCAGCATAAGGAAGACATTCTTCCCACTTCATGCCAAAAGAGATGACGCACGCATGGAGCATATCCTCCAGAATCTGATTGATCCTTTCAACTTGTCCTTGCATCGAGGGTGGTAAGTCAGGTGCTGAAGTTCAACTTTGTTCCCAAAGCATTTTGGAAACTTTCCCAGAACTTGGAAGTGAAGATGCTTCCACGGTCTGAACTGATCTCAAGAGGAACCCCATACAGAGAAACAATTCTGTTGATATAGAGCTCAGCCAAATGAATTGCAGAAATTGTTTCCTTGACGGGAAAGAAGTGAGCCACTTTAGAAAGCCTGTCAATGACAACAAAGATTGCATTGTTGCCCTTCTGCGACCTTGGAAAACCAGTGATGAAGTCCATCTCTACTTTCTCCCATTTCCATTCCGGGGGTTTCAATGGCTGTAGAAGACCGGAAGGTTTCTGATGGACAGCTTTAACTCTGCGGCAGACATCACACTCTGAGACATACTTGGCACAATATTGTTTCAATCCCGGCCACCAATATTGTGTTTTCAAGTCCATGTACATCTTTGTGCTGCCAGGGTGGATAGAAAGAACAGAATCATGCGCCTCCTTGAGAACTTGCTCTCTCAAACCCGGGTAGTTCGGAACAAACATCCGGTGTTCAAAGAAAAGCATGCCTTGATCATCGACGTGGAAGGACTCATACTTCGGAAGCTGGATGTTGGAGATGATCTTTTTGGTGTACGGATCGCCAAGTTGAAAGGAGCGAACCTTTTCTTCCAAGAGAGGGGTTGCCAGAAGGTTCAGAAGATACCCTTGTTCCACAATTTCAAGGTTGAGCTGACGGAATTCCTCGCACAAGAGAGGCTGTTGTTCTTCCATCATGAGGTTGTTGACATAAGCTTTGCGGCTGAGAGCATCGACCATGACATTAGCTTTGCCCGGAGTGTATTTGATGGTCAAATCAAAATCATTGATTGCTTCAATCCATCTCCTCTAACGAAGGTTGAGATCAGGCTGAGTGAAGATATACTTCAAACTCTTGTGATCAGAAAAGATTTCACAACAGTTGCCCAGCAAGTAATGCCTCCATACTTTCAAAGCAAAGACAACTGCTGCGAGTTCGAGGTCATGCGTAGGATAGTTGATCTCATGCGTCTTCAACTGTCGAGAGGCATAAGCAACAACTTGTTTTTCTTGCATAAGGACCGCACCCAATCCTTGCAAAGATGCGTCGCAGAAGATCTGGAAAGGCTTGGATGTATCTGGAGGAACCAAGACTGGTGTGGAAGTGAGCTTCTCTTTGAGTGTTTCAAAGCTTGCTTGACATGCAGGAGTCCAAAGGTATTTCTTGCCTTTCTTGAGGAGATCGGTAAGAGGCTTCGCTATCTTCGAAAAGTTCTGAACGAAGCGTCGGCAATAACTAGCCAAACCAAGGAAGCTCCGGACTTCTTTGACATTTACAGGAGGAAGCCAGTCAACAATTGTCTTTACAGTTTCCGGGTTGACGGCAATGCCATTAGCAGAGATGACGTGACCAAGATAGGTGACTTGAGGCAGCCAAAACTCACATTTGGAGAACTTTGCATACAGGCGGTTCTCACGAACCTTGTTTAGGACACACCGAAGGTGTTCTTCATGTTCTTCCTTTGACTTAGAATAGACTAGGATGTCATCCAGATAGACCACAACAAACTTATCAAGATACTCCATGAAAACCAAGTTCATAAGCCTCGAGAAGGTGGCAGGTGCGTTGGTGAGACCGAAAGACATGACCGTGTACTCATACAGGCCATAGCGGGTGGTGAAAGCTGTTTTAGGAACATCTTCCTTGCGAATCTTGATTTGGTGATAACCACTTCTCAAGTCAAGCTTAGAGAATACCACAGCTCCAGCTAGCTGATCGAAGAGATCATTAATCCGCAGAAGGGGATATTTATTCTTGATGGTTTTAGCATTGAGAGCCCGATAGTCAACACAAAGTCTATCAGTCTTGTCTCGCTTCTTCACAAAGAGGGTTGGGCTACCCCAAGAAGAGGTACTGTGTTGAATGAAACCCAACTTCTCTTGTTCATCAAGCTGACGTTTGAGTTCAGCCAACTCAGCAGGACCCATTTTATAAGGCCGCTTGGAGATAGGAGCCATTCCAGGTTCAAGCTCAATTACAAACTCAACCTCATGATTCGGAGGCATACCTGGCAACTCTTCAGAAAAGACATCTGTAAACTCACAGACCACCGGAACACTCTGAATAGCTTCCATAGCATCATCATTCAGAGCCGCCAAAGAGAAAAGCTGGATAGCAGGAGTCTGACTTGGAGAATAGACTATATGGCCTTCAGGAATTTTCAGAGAAACCGAGCGTTCAGCACAATCAATCACAGCTGCATTTGCTGTCAACCAATCCATGCCCAAGATGACATCAATGTCAGAATTGCCCAGAACAATTAAGGACGCCGAGAACGAAGAGCCACCAATCCCAATTTGATTGCCATGGCTGATTTTAGAAGCTGCCATCTTTTCTCCAGGAGAAAGGACCATTAACCGCTTAAGGAGAGGATCCAAAGCTAACTCATTCTCATGTGCAAATTTGTGAGAAACAAAAGAATGCGATGCACCAGAATCAAACAAAACTCGTGCAGGGACTGAGTTAACTGGAAGCATACCCATCACAACTCCAAGTGCATGCTCAGCTTGAGCGGCGTTGACACAGTTGGCACGAGCAACCGTAGACCCGGGCTTGGTGTTGATGTTGAGAGCCCGAGGTGGTGGTGCACGAACCATAGGAGAGCTTGCCGCAGGTCTTGGAGGTGGTGGAGGAAGAGCTTTGTTTTTCATAGGACAGTTCCAGTGTTGATGCCCAGTGTCTCCACAAGTGTAACAAGCACCAGGTGGACGTGGAGCAACGTAGCCAGGGACTCCGCCAGGCGCCCAGGTAGTGGTGGTTGTAGCCCCGGGAGCAGCAAGGAGGAAGTTTGGTGGCCTTGCTGTAGCTTGAAGGTCTTGGTGGAGCCGAGCGGTGGGGTGTTAGGAACCCGCATACGACGCTTAGAAGGAGTTGACATAGCTGAAGAGCTTGCATCACGGTTTTGTTTCTTTGACTCCTCAAACACTTGCCTACTTACTTCTTCCCTGCAGAGCTGTATGCTGAAGTTCCGTAAAAGACGCCGCCTTGCATGTGTGATTGCATATTTAATCGATGCATTGAGCCCTTGGAACCTCTTTGCTTCTTCTTGTCATCGAGATCTCATCGCCACCATAACGAGAAAGGTTCATGAAGTTCTGATGTAGGTATTGACATTGTCATTGCCCCGCTTGAGGTTGAGAAACACTTCCTTCATCCTCTCCATGACAATTTCTCGAGATCGCTCTTTGAAAGCTCCAGTGAACTGTCCCCAAGTAGGCTGAAAACCAAAGGCAGCTTTGCCTTAAGGTAATTCTCCCACCGAGAGCTGCATCTCCCTTCGTAAGGTGAGTGGCACATTTTACCCATTCTTGCTCAGAACATCACCAAGAACCTTGACATCTCACGCAACCAATCATCAGCATCAAGTGGTTGATCGGACACATCAAATTGGCGGGTTGAACTTCGTGAAGCTTTTGATGTCTCCTCGCTTGGGAGGTGGAGGTAGCGGAACAAACTCATTCCTCCTGACACTTTCTTCAAAACGCTGCTGGTTCTGCTGCATTGCTGCCAAGGCATTGGCGATGCTTGACAACGCGGCCCCCAGTTCAGGTTGTATGTCCTCATCAGAACGGCGTGGTGGTGCCATCCTGTGATTGATATAAAACACCAGTCAGTACTATAATGGAGAATAATAATAATCCAAAATAGTACCAAGATGGAATTAACCAAGATTAAAGGATACAATTTACTAAGATGATATTAAAATATCAACAAAGTTCAAAGCACCTAGAAGATATTAAGCATATCGCACACGACTGAAAAGGAGTGTGGTACACAACTATCAAAGAAAAAAAATTCCGCAAATTTCGGCATTAAAATACCAATAGATGCGCAAAATCACTTAACGAATCAAGATTAGTGACTCTACCAATTCAATATACAAGAGCGAATGATACAAGTAGTGGTATGGTCGCGACTCCATCCCGCACTCAAATCATTACTCCGCACATGAATAAGTAGAACACATATCCCAACACCTTCTTCTCACGATGAACCTAAAGATTAGTAACTACGGAAACGAACACCCCAAACAAGATAACGTCGGATAACAAAGAGTAGGACAGATCGCGGCGGTATACAACAAATCAGATAGATCGCGTCGGTTTGCAAAAGCCTGTCGGTATGGAATGTACCAACAGTTGATAACCAAAGGCAGATTAAAGATAACGTGTTGGATGCAACAGATAGACAAGGAATTACACACACACACACACACAACCTATGGTACTACGGAACCCAGAACACGTGAATCCTAGTTTGAATTTTAAGAAGAGGATTGAAAACGTTACACTTCCTTACCAGAAAAGGGTGGGTGGGTGGGTAAGAAGAAAAGTGGAAGCAGTCCTACTCTCGCGTTTTGTTTTTCCCTAGTATACATAGCTACCAAAATATTTGCTAGACTGACAACGACCATTTGGCTGAGACCCTGAAGGGCGGGATGGCTCTGATACCAATTGTAACTACCTCGGTGAATTACGCTCTTAGTTACAAGCCTGGATGAGCGAAAATGGTTAAAATAGTACGGTGGGGCCCAAATGCCACCCACAGGTAGACCTTTCGGCCGTCCTAACCATTTCCAAACATCAGGACAAGAACGAAGCGAATCGGCAAAGCGAAGGATCAACTACATACACAAATGAGTATGTATGCAAGCCACTATACAATAGTCCTCAGAGCCATTCCATCTAAAAGAAATAGAAATATTGCAACGCCATACGGCAAGATCCAAATATCCTAGATAGATATAATAGTTTAGGATATCTCCTCATACATCAAACATCTGAGTATCAGGCGGAAGCGGAAAACACGATCCAAGTACGGATAAGAAGCAAATCGGCATAAGATGCCCCGAATAAACAAACACATCCCGCCCACAGATCTCACGGATCCCCGTTCCCGGAATCTCTACACCAAGTGATCGTTGCCAACATCGTCCGTCTCCTCCACCCAGTATCCATCTTGTGAGAGTACCTGTTCATCTGAATCAAATAATTTATCATGTGAGACCCTAGGGGTACTCAGCAAGTCTTTATGCCTCTACAGGGGACACAACCTGGGGTGACGCAATTGCAGCAAAAGATAATACCTAACAATTCTATAGATACTCGCTAACCATCCGCCTAACCAGAGATAGACGGATGTCCGTGAATTAACAACAACAGTTATGACAGTAATATTAACAGATCCATCCTCCTCCTCGCTTACCGACGAGGAAGCGGACGAACAACCCCCCCATCCGTTGGAAGTTTTATTATCCATTCCATGAGTGTTGCACTATTTACTAGTCAGGTACTTAGTCAAATTAAAAGCGGTACTTTAGTTATACTTGTCTATGATCGAGAAACCGTGCTCCAAGTCGTCCATAACCGCGGACACGGCTTTCAGAAAGTTTTACCCTACAGGGGTGCACAAATAGCAACACACACTCGATCAACCTCGGAAAAACCAAATCAAAACCCAACGAGGCATTCACGACAAAGCGATCACAGGATTCAGAAATATTTCAGGGGGCCACCCCATTAAGCTACCCGCAACGAAGTTAGCCGGCTCCGAGAGTGTGACTGGGCTTGTCGATACCGCGAAAACACTCTGCTTCCAAAACAGTACAGGTGCTCCTCGCACAATCTTAAATAAAGCAGTAAAGCATGGCATAAGTACAGAATAGTAATAAAGCCCCAAACTACTTTGTGGCCCCAAGAAATAAGAATGAATCAAGCTCTGGCTCAGGGGGGTTCATAAGCCTCCCGGATGTGGATAGCGCGAATATTCAAGGAACATGAATCAAGTACTCGGGGTCCTACGGGACACAAGTGAGCATGAAAAACCAACTAGCAGATATTGCTCACCGGTGCCACTTTCATTAGTTATCCCATTACTACTCAGGTTAAGTTGTTTAGGTACCTTGTTATCCATCAGACACTCACATACCCTACACATGCTGTTCTACGACCCGCATGGCTCAAACAACTCCTGTAGTAATGGCTCATGGGATGGGGGACAAGCTTCGGTGGGGTTTAAAAGTAAAGGCTATGCAATACTTGGGATTCAGTTTAATGCAATCGCGACTCAATGATGCAAGAATAAGGTAGAGGCAATAGGTACTATATGTATGCAAGCATGTGGTAGTGCTTGCCCGGCTCGCTTGAAGCGAGAGAAGGATCTGGGTAGTGCTCCTGGGTTTCTTGATATATCCCTTGCTCAGCGTCTATTCGAAGAAGAACCAAACAAACAAGGGCCAACATAAATAAAGTGCACAAGCATATGAATAAAATGCGACAAGCAAACAATCATGCCATGATGAATGATGCACAATTTGCATGGCAATAAAGTAGCATGGCATGGGTGGGGTGTGGAATACAAGAAATAAGCATTTTATGGGGTTTTAATCATATTTTATACTCATTTAAGTTGCTGTATACTCTATAATTATATGATGCATGCTGCAATTCAGAACATGGAATGCATAACCAGAAAGGTCTCGTCGAGCTGATCGATTTGGACATATTATTTGTTAAATTTGGAGTTATAAAACAAAAGTTATTAATTAATTAAGAAAGAGGGCATTTTATTGTAATTTTAATCAACTCGAATTTTAAAGTGTTCAAAATATATTTTGAAGGGCATATTTGAATTCCTCACATTTTTCTAATTTCAAAACATATATCATATGTTTATTTTGGAATTATATTTCAAAGTTATTTAAATACAGTTTTGAATTTGAAATTTAAAACAAAATTTGAAAAGTTTAAATTAAATGTAAAAGAATGTAAACTTTTGTTACTCAGCCTGCACTCTAGCCACAGTCATTGACAAGTGGGGGGCTGACCCACAAAGCGGGCCGAGCTGGAGCGCGGGTTACGGCCAGAGAAACAGAGGGACTTTTCTGCAAGAACGACGGGGTGGCTGACAGATGGGGTAGGCTGGTCCGCGGGTTTAGGAATTAAAAAGGTTGGGTTTTTTTTTCTAAAAGACGGCCACGGCCCCACTGTTCCTCTTCTCAGCGACGTGCTGACAGATCGGTGCACGAACGACGCAGGGCGCGGCGCGCCGGGATTCGATCCGGGGACCTGGGGCTCACGCTCGGCGGCGGTAGCCACTGCGGTAAGCTGGGGTTGTTGTCAGGGAGGTAGCACACAGCTAGGTGAGGCTCTACGCGGCGCGGAAAACGTGTAGACAAAGGCGACCGAGGGCGCACCGAGGGCGTTCGGCGAAACGCCTGGCGCAGCTAGGGTTACCCGGTGAGGCGGAGCATGTCCAGGAGGTAGAGGAGCTCACCGCGGGGCTCTCGGTGGCGGTGGATCGGACTGGAGTGCAGGGGATCAGCGACGGCGGACCGGAGAGAGTTTTTTGGCGTCGTTGCAGGCAAGATCGCAACAAGTGGACTTCTCCTCCTCGCTGGCGCGGTCCAGGGTGAAGCAGGGGTACCGCGCGGTCTTCCTCGACACCCGTGATCGCCACGCCACCGGCTGGTATGAGAAGGGGAGGTGGAGGCCGACGGTGGCCGGCGATGGGGTAGATGGTGGTAGGGTAGACGGAGAGGAAGGGGCAGCCTGGGGAGATCTGGGAGAGGTCGAGGAGACAGGAGGTGGTGGTAGATAGCAGAGGGAGAGGGGAGGGTGCCGTGGGGGAAAGGTGGAGGAAAAAGGTGGTCTCGGCCACCTTTGCTTCTCCCTCTCCTCACGTGCTCGGGCAGGCTCGGCCTGGGGCTGGTCCAGGGTAGGGCAGGGCAGGTAGGGCTCGGCTGGTTCGGTGGGGAGGCTCGGGCTGGGGGGCCCTCATGGCAGGGAGAGAAGAGAGAGGGAGAGAGAGGGGAGGCTCGGTTTAGGGCTGGTGCTAGGGTTGGGGTAGAAGGGTAGCTCGGCCAGGGGAGTAGGGTGGCTAGGTGGGGCCTGCATGGCATAGAGGAAGGAAGAGAGGCCGAGAGAGAGGCATGGTAGCTAGGGTTAACTAGAGAGGGCTCGGGTTAGGGTTTGGTTTAGGGTTGGGGTAGATCATGGTGGTAGGGTTTAGAGATAGAAAAAGAGAGAGGGGTAAAAGGAGATTAGGGTTTAGAAGAACTAGGCTAGGAGAGAAAAGAGAGAAAGAAAAGAATAAGCCTCATATGATCATGCATAAGAGTTTTAATTAACAGAAAAAGATATGGGTGAGATAAAGGGGTGATGGGATGGATGGAGATGGGTGTAGGGTTTTTAGCATGAACCAAACAAACAAGCATGAAGAGGGTAGATGGGGATATGGGGGATGATCCACTCAAAGATTCAAATAAAATCCAAAAGACTAGAATGTGGTGGTTCTTGCATGGCCCATGCAAAATAATTAATGCCATGTTTACTCTTGTGAAAACAATAATATTAACATGGCATTATTCTTATGCATTCCCAAAAGTGGAATAAAGCCAAGCAAAAGAATTTGTGGAAGTAGATCCATCCTATCTCCCATGAGCTAGATTAAATACCAAAAGAAAATAAAATAAAAGCTCATGGATAAAGGGATGGTGGAATTATAAGGTGGTGAAAGAAAGGGTGGTGGAGTGGAATAAAAGATATGCCCCCAACTCAACTTGGGCATTAAACAATATCAATAACCAAATACAATATCAAGAGGCAAATACAATTTACAATGCATATGCGAGAAGAACCAAAACAAAAAGGGTTTTATATGATGCTCAAATGCAAGGTGGCATGATGACATGAGCATGATATAATTATGATGCAACAATTATATATAGGAAGTAGCCATTATATTACTAGACCAAGTAGCATTACAATTGTTAGACAATTGGGATGCTACATTGGAGAAGAAGGAAAAGCTAGAAGGCTCGCTTCACAGGGCGGAGGAATGTCTGGCCCAGGCTCTCGTCGACCTGGACGCCTTGAAGGAGCCGCAAGCTGCCCATCAAGTGCTCCAGAAGCGTTGGGACCTCTACGACAAGGTAGAGCAGGACCTTCGAGTGCTAGAGAAGGAGCGCTGCAAGATGTACCTGGTGCTTGCCAAGATCGCGGCGGCCACTCTCCATGACTTCAGAGTGACCGACTTCTACACTGATCCTCTTGCCGATGCTAACACAGGCGGTGCCTTTCTGGCGCTCTTCGACCAGATCATAGCGGTGTTGGAAGGGTGGGCCGAGCTCTATCACGGGTACCACCTGGATGAGTTTCAGAGGATGATGCGGGTCATGGCGACCCACGTCTTCTCTGCCCTCTATCACCATGATGCCAACTTCCCCTGGAGGGTGCTCCCCCAGGGAACTACGCCAATTGAAGCCGCCCGCTTCCAGCAACTCGTGAAGGAACGGGTTGACGACTTCCTTCCGCAGTTAGAGTGGACCGAAGAGGGCAAGGCTACCGAGGCCCCGGGTGGTGAAAATAGCGGTTCCCCAAGCGGCTCGTCTAGCGCTGAGGGGAGTGGTGAGTCATCTCTTGAAGGCAACATTTTTGAGCCGTCGGTCTGAGAGGCCCTTTTAACTGTAATCCATTTAGTGGATTCTAGCATGGTAACCGTGTTCTAGACCTGATTTGTCCTCTATAGCCTTCTGGCATATGTTTACCTATGCTTCTATCGAGGGATTTATCTTTCCTTTTGGCCCCTTGGGGAGGTGACCATGGGGAAGATATGCTCACCACAGGAGGCCCTATAATGAACTTGTACGGCAAGTCCTAGGCGTCAGGAGCTATGGGTGAGGTAACTTACTACTACCATCGGGTGGTAAGTTCAGAGCTCAGAACAATGGGCCTTGTAGTTTCCTAGCCTCCAAGGGGGGTGAGTGCCTCATGAGCCACCCTGCAAACCTCTCGAAGAGAAGGCCGCCAAACTAGCATGGGATTTTTTATTTTAAAGGGCCAGGAACCGTGGGTGAGGTGACCTACAACTAAGGGATGGGTTGTAGGTTTAGAGCTCGACAGTTTAGGTCCTGGAGAGCTTAGGCCGCGGAGAGGCAATGACTCATGGGCCGTTGCGGCGGTATCTTTTAAAGGGCCAGGAACCGTGGGTGAGGTGACCTTTAGCCGAGGAACAGGCTATAGGTTTAGGTCTTGATACTTTAGGTCCTAGAGAGCTCATGCCGCGGAGGGGTAGTGCCTCATGAGCTGTCACGATGATATTTTTTAAAGGGCCAGGAACCGTGGGTGAGCTGACCTGCAGCCGAGGGACGAGCTATAGGTTCAGAGCTCAACACTTTAGGTCCTAGAGAGCTCAGGCCACGGAGGGTCAGTGCATCATGAGTTGCCGTGACGATAAAAATTTAGGTCAAGAACCGTGGATGAGGTAACTCACAGTTGAGGAATGGGTCATGAGTTCAGAGCTCGACACTTTAGGTCCTGACGATCTTAGGCCATGGAGGGGCAGTGCCTCACGAGCTGCCCCTTAGACCTTACCAAGAGAGGGTCGTAGGGCCCGCGCTTGCCTGTGATCTTCTCGAGGAGGAGATCGTAGGTATCACGCATTTTGGCGGTCCTGACCGAGGACGAGTATGTCCTGGCCTAGTCGCATCTCTAGTGCTGACTCGTTTCGCTTATACACCATACGAGGGTATCGAGCACCAGGAACCGTGGGTGAGGTGACTTATCGCTGGAGCTAGTCCACAAGTTCAGAGCTCGACACTTTAGGCCCCTGGCATCAACGAGAGCGATCAGGTGATAGAGATCATCCCAGCCCCGCTCGTATGATGGATACGTGAGAATGTGGTAAGCACATGGGAAGAAAAGAGCATTCGGAAGAATGGATCGATTCACAGAAAAGCCAACAGAAACCATCAACAATTGCAGTTGTTTCCCCTCCCGAGGACCCTCCCACTGTGGGGAAAAAGTATCACCCAGTCGAAAAGGAGTGAGAGCTGAGAGTCACCTTAAGAGGGCTAAGCCCGGGCATGGTCTGCGCATCTTTCGATGGCACGAGGGTGCGTCTGGCTCCAGGGGCTTCCCCAAGATACCAGGGTCCTGGTGCCGCCGCTAAGTCCCTCTCCCAGGCCCCGGGCCCTTCGCCGGAGCTACGGGTCCGGGGCCCTAGAGCGCTGTGGCCTGTTGTGCTTGTTGCTCTGTTCGCGCCTCTACCTTCTATCATACTCCTCCCTTACTTCCCTGAGCTTGACACACTCATCCGTGTCATGGCCCTGCCTCTGGTGAAAGGTGTAGTACAGGTGCGGGCCGGTCGAGTCGCCTGCTGCCTTCCATGGGGGATGCCGCTTAACAGCCTTCCCCTGGCGCCTGCCGGAGCTTCCCTGCACCTCCATAGTCGGGTCTAATGGCTAGGTCTCACGACGGTTGAACTGACTTCCGGCCTCTGCCTTGGCACAGCAATCGGCCAGCATGAAAGCTCAGCCACCATGGACATGCCTTCTCCATGTTGGACGATCTTGTCGAGCACCCGGGGATTGGCGACGCCTTGAGCGAAAGCCGTGATGACTTCCATGTCGGAGGCCCCGACCACCCTGATGAGGCTTTGGTCGAAGCGCTCCAGGTACTGACGCAACGTCTCATCGGGCCCTTAACGCACCTTCCCGAGGTCTTCACCTGTGTACGCGGGTCCGTTAACTTCCCCGAACATTGTGATGAAGAGGTTGCAGAGCTCGAACCATGAGCCGATAGATCCCTCGAGGAGGTTCAGCAGCCACGTGCACGCCTCCGGCCCTAGGCTCATGGGGAACCAGTTGGCGAGGACGCGGTCATCTCCTTCGACCACATCGATGCCCTTGGTGTAGTGCTGCAAGAACTCCGTGGGGTTGGTGGCACCGTCGTACCACGGTGGCATCTCTGGCTGTAGGGAGACGGGTAGGCTACAATAGCGTAAAACAAAAATTTCTACCGCGTCAACCAGGAATACTGTTGTCATAGATCACAAGATTACCACTAGACGCGCAGTTGCAAAACTGGATGAAGCACGTTGGGGTAGTGTAGATGTTCTACGTCTCCTCCTTGTCCTCATCCCATGAGCAGCTCCCCTTTGCGTGGCTCGTCCAAGTTCTACAGCTGCAGCACCTCCGAGGTATCCACGCGTCTGGAGTGGAAACGTCACATGCCAGATTTCTAGGTCTGCACGTGCAACACAAGCATGAGAGGAGTGGCGGCTGGTGGAATGCTCAACCCTCTCACTCTCTCTTATATAGGCATCCCTAGTGGGCTCTACATTAGCAGCCCATTAGTAGCCTAAGCCTAGTCTAATTCGGATCCAATCCTCATTAGGCTTCCAACCCCTAAAATGTGTGACCCTATAGGTTCATACACATATAGACATGACACGAGTATACTTACTCCATCAATAGTTCGTAGCAGCCTCTAGCAAGACGTGTTAACTCCTAAACGCATATAAAGATCATTCAGACGAACCATCACAAGGTTGAGTACATGTCTTTCCCTTTGCCCTAGGATATTTGGTCTAGCTCCAAGCTGACCTCTCTTTCTCGTTGCTGTGATTCGGAATCCCTTTACTAGGTTAACTCTTAACCGTATGTAGCACGACCATGCATCCCAATCACTCGAGGGGCCCAGAGATATCTCTCTCAAGTAGAGACGGGAAAATCCCATCTTGATTGACCAATTCCTTGTAGCATGTATCAGGACAAACCCGAAAGCTACCTAGTTATGGAGCAGGGTTTGATAACCCCAAAGTAGGTCGATCCACATCTCAAGTACATGCGAAAATCTCAGGTCTAAGGACAAAACGTACACGATGTGTAGAGAGAGCTGCAAGTATTATTGCCAGTCTCAAGTTGGGTCAGTCCAACCCCATGTTCATAACATGTGTCCACATCATTGGTTTGACATCTCCATTTCTATGACTTGCAAAACATATCATCAACCAATCGATGTGCTAGTCTAATATTCACATGTGTCCTCACATGAACTCTGACTAGGGACAACTATTAGATAACCATACAAGTAAAGAGTTTCACAAAAAATTCACATAATTGCCAATCAATACAAGTTGCCTGATGTATGGATATTCAAGGAACATTATAATAACTCATGGATACACATGAAATATAATCATCTCTATGATTGCCTCTAGGGCATATTGCCTTCACTGGCTTGAACTTGGGAGGCCACACCACCCTGCGGAGGTGCTCGGTGAGGGCAGGGCAGCTTGAGTTGCGGGTCTCTACACCGCCGGCGAGGGTCGCTTGGTTCAGGAGGTCCTGGAGGATTTGAGTCTCGCGACCCTGCCGCCTGGCCAAGGTTACTCGTGCATCCTCTGCCTGAACAGACGACCTCCACTTGGCCTTCCACCTTTCGAGCCCACGAGCTTGCCGTGGAGAGGAGGAGGTGGGGGTGTTGTGTGGGCTATGTCCCCTGGCTGCGCCTCGCATGCCGCAGGGATGTCCCAAGCAATGTCCACCAAGGCTGCGAGGTGCGCTTGCCACTCTTCTCTCGCATCATCGGTAGGCAAGTAGTGGAGGAGCTCCTTCACCATCAAGCGGTCTGTTTCCAGGGCGAGCGAGGCGCGGTGTGTCTGGGTCGGCATAGTGCTTGAAGAAGAATTCTCCCTGCCCGTCCCTGCGGAGGGACGTGGGCGGGACTCATTGTGGGTTCGGGAGTGGCATGAGGGTGCGGGGAGGCATGGCGCAAGACCCCCAGCCTCTCTTCATGTTCCTGCCGAGAGAGGCTGTCGTGAGGCTTGTTGCGAGCGACCATGCTGGCACCTCTGATTGAGGTCCCCAGAACCATGCCTCAGCCCCCTACCTGGTGCGCCAAATGTTGGATATTTTCCCGCGAAGGAACTAGGGTTCAACAATCCCTTGGTTCGAGAGGGGGTTGAACACGCGCCTCTTGGGAAACCCGGCGACGGCAGCGGCGGCGGAGCGAGCACATGATAGAGAGGTGACACAGGTTTTTTACCCAGGTTCAGGACCCTCGTGAGGAGGTAAAGCCCCTACTCCTGGTTTGTTGTATTGCTCGCGTGCTTCGTGAGGGTACAATGGAGGATGAAAGTCTAGGGTTTTAGATCTCAAGGATCGATCCCCTCTAAGGTAGGATAAGGACACCTTATATAGGATGGTGTCGAGCCTCTTCCCCCATCTATGGGCGGGAAGGGCTACCACATTCCTGCCCAATGGACTCTGATCTACTTTCTCTTCATGCGGCTGCCAGCCAGCTGCAGAGCCGGGGTGGTGGTCGGTCATCCTTCTACTTTGCGTCATCATCCTAGTCTTCTTGCACAAAAACGGGTGTGTCAGGACCTGCCTCCGCCCTGCGTCACTCCCTTACGCCTTTGTACGGGGGAAACATGGTGTGCTTTAATCTCCCGGGGTAGACCGGTCGCCGCTTGGACCGACCGTTGGCACGTCTTCTTGCAGGGCATGCTCGGGACTGAGGATGTTCCCCCTCCCAAGGCTTCATCGTGAGGCTTCTGTCTCATATAGAGACCGGTCTCGATGCCAACCAAGGCCATGGGGTTAATTTCCCCTCTCGAGTCTCACGCATTCGATGGGCCCAGCGACACGGCGGGACAGGGTACCCCTGGTGCCAATAGTGAGAAAAGAGAGGGGCTGAGCTAGCTTGTTATGATGGCAACCTTGATGTTTCTCTCTTAGAACCGAGAAGTGGTGAATCTCCTCCTGGACAACAGAGTGGAGAAGAGGTGTTGGGCTCTAGTGGGGCAAGAGAGGAGAGGTAGGGAATAGAAATGAGCCTAGGAAGAGGGTTGCACTAGCCTCTAGCCTATTTAACAAGGAGGAGGTGGTCTATGGTGCACCAGGCTCACCCATGGCTAGGGTTTGGTCCATGGCCTTCCCATTTGGCATTAGGGGCGATGGAGAGAGGTGAGAAGGGGCTCTGGTCGTGCAAAGGGGAAGAGGGGGACAGGGAGGTTACTGCAAGTTAATAAATGGGTAAGATATGAATATCTTTTGGATCTCCCTTTCATCCAAGAATAAGAGGACAAAGAGAGACAGATGCTACAGTGTAGTTTGACGAGGGCAGGGTAGGGTTGCTGTGGTGGTCAATGATAGGTATTGATGGGGGTTGGATGAGGTTTAGCCCATAGTTTTGAAGAATTTCTATTTTTTCCATATTGATGACCATGAAGTAGAATCTTAAATTTTTATCTTGTTAAGATGGTGTGAGGGTGCTGGTAGATGGGTATGTCCAAGATACATGTCCTAGATTTATTTGGGATTTAACAGATGATTTTGGATCCCTTTTCTATCAATTATTCAAAAAGTTCTGAATCTAATTTTGGATCCCTTTTCTATCAATTATTTGGGATTTGGTTGAGATTTTTGAATTGGACAAGGTGAGTTTTTGGTTTTAGATGGTCCCAAATACCATATCCCATTTTAGAGAATTTTCCCAAGATTTATTAGGGAGGGAAAGTATTTAAAACATTTGTTTTTGCATTTCTGGCATTTTAGGAAATAGGCAAAAAGAAATAATAAATCTCTTCAAAAATATTTATTTTTTAAGTGGGAAGATAGGGAGCATAATATAGGCATAAAATGGGCCTAAAGTTGGAAAAGTGTTTTGGTGAAAAACAAACTTTCTTCAATAAAAGGAGTTTTGAAATTTTGGTAAAGAAGAGAAATAAATTGTTTTCGGCCAAACTAGTATGGAAAAGAATTTATTAATTTTTCTATCCAAGGTAGAATATGGCCACAAGTTTTATATATCATTTACACACCTTGTGTTTGAAAATTAACACTTTGTTTTGAAGAAAACAAGGACTAAAGGATCTTGGGCCAAAATATTTTTATACAACCAAAACCTTGTTGGATTAAGGAGCTAAGAGCTCCCCTTGGATCATGGGATAGATGGATATATAGTCCAAGTGATTTATATCACAATGTTAAGGAGGTATGGCATTGATCAAGATTGGGTTCGCCTAGGATTGATGCCAAATTTTGTTGGAAATAAGGGTGTCAAAGCACATTATGTTTAGCCTCCATAACCATGTGGGTTTAAGAAGCACAAGGCTCCAATTGAAATAAGGGAAGTATGGGTTCGAAGACCAAGTTTGGTAGAGAACAACCATGCCAACAGTTGGTCAAAAGAGAATGGCATGGAGATGGGAGCTTCTGCCAAAGTAGGCATATTGCTAAGATTGGTAGGAAAGATTATTTTCTTGCCCGCAAAACAATCAAGAACAAGTGGATCAATGAATGATCTAGCCAAGGGAAAGAGTGGGATTTGGAAGTCCTTAGGATGGTTTACAAGATGGTTCAAGTGTATTTCCAAAAAATTCACAAGGTTTGAAAAAGGGAGAGAATCAAAGAGGTGATGTTGATAGCAGTTCCAGACTTGAAAATTTGGCAGATTTGGGCTTTTTGACTAGGATACAATAGGGCACAATTTTGAGTGGATGCAAGGTTCCAAACTCATAATCAAGTGGATGAGGTTGAATTTTAGATTTAGTATAAGGGATCCATGCTTAGAGTTGGTCTTCATTGACTTGGAGGCTATTAGAAAGGATTAACTCTAAATCAATTTGGTTAAGAGATTAGATGGTCACTTTAGTGACAAGTGGTTAGGGAAAGTTTGGGGAAACTTTGTTACTGGTTTTCTTGATCAAGGGATAATATAGGAGATGATATAGTACATCCCATGGTGAGTGTAGATTAGATGCATTGCCTTAGACCCATAGGTAAGGGTCTTGATTAGGGTTTGGTGATTTTATCCTCAAGAGTAGATGATTTTTTTAAGTTAGTTGGTTCCTAGAGGATGAGCTCATAGAGTAGCTCATACTACTTCCTAATCAAACAAATCCAGACAGACTAGTTTAAGACAGCATATCAAGGCAATTGATCTTAACAAGCATCTCATGCTACTACTATGGGTACCATAAAGCCTAGCTTGAGGTAGGGAGAGGAATTTTTAAAAGGTTGGAGTTTGAATAAGGTAAGGGTCCTTGGTACTTCTACCAAGAGTAGATCCAAAAGTTTTATAAAAGGTTTTGGAAAACCTACTGGTAAGATAATTTGGAAGTTCTGTCTTGAAAACATAAGGAGATGATATCATATAGATCTCAATAATTTTGTCAAGAGAGGGTACTAAAATAGTTCGGATTGCAAAGGCAGCTTGGCTCATGTTTTTAAGTGCTAGAACATTTGAGAATATGTAAAATAAGCCAAGATAGTTTTGTCGAATAGCTTTTTTAAATGTTCAGGAGATGAGGAAGTAATCTTAACCACAACACAATCAGATGCATAAGCACAAACAAGTAAACAACTACGTCATCACTAAGCAAGAAAAAGTTTTTATTCCCCGTAATTTTTGGACCCTGGACAACTAATCAAGGTTACTTAAAGTGGGGCATTACAGTTTCCCCAACTTTGGAGGCTCTTTTTGCTAGCTCTTCCACTCTCTCTTCTCCATTGTTGACCTTCAAAAGCTTGCCCTCCCCCTTCTCCCTCCCATGGTTCTTGCATCTTTTTCAGGGATTTGGAAGGGATATATCTAGATCGACAATCCTACCAACTCAAATCCTTCTTTGTAAAGGAATCCTTGGGATCTAGATCTTGGAGAGTTTTGTGTTCTCCTCTTGTGTTCTTACTCTCTTATTATCTAAATAGATTGTGTAGCTTTGGTCTAATTTGGGTGTGAAGGACTTACCCTTGCATTTGGTGCATAGGTTTGAATTCTTGTTGGATATTTGGTGAGTTCAAGCTTGTGGGCTTGTTTCTCTTTGGTTCTTGGAACCCTAGACGGTTGTGTGGTTGTGGTGTGATATCCTTGGAGGCTCCAATTGGGTTGTGGAGATTCCTCAATCTAGAGTCCTTTGGGGTGATTCTTGGGAGCCTCCAATTGAGTTGTGGAGATTTCCCCAAGCCTTGTACGGGTTCGGTGTCCGCACTCAAGTGTCCCATAGTGGATCGAGTGCCCGCCTATTTGGTGCACACCCGAGAGAATAAGGTGAGACATTTGTGTCGTCGGTGAGTAGCATGCCTTTGCATCTTGAGGTGAGTCCTTGTGTCGCATTGGTGAGCATCGGGACACCACACCTCAAGGTGAGCCATTTATGGCGTTCAAAGAGCATTATGCCATCGCACCTCTCCAACAGAGACGTAGCTTCTTTGGAAGTGAAATTCAGGATAAAGTCTTCATCTCCGCGTCCATCAGTTATTCCTATACACGAGCCCTCTACTTATGCACTTTACATTGTTATAGCCATCGTGCTTGAAGTAATCTCTTGCTATCACACCTTGTTGCTTGTCTTGCTTAGCATAGGTTGTTGGTGCACTTAGTTGAACCTAGTTGTTTTAGGTTTCATGCTTAAAAAATTAAACATTAGTTTTATTCCGCATTTATTAGAGCCTATACTGTAATTATTTTAAAATCCTATCCACCCCCTCTAGGTGACATATTTTGTCCTTTCAATTTGTATTAGAGCAAGATCTCTCACTTCTTAGGCTTCACTACCTCGAGAGTAAAGATGTCTCCTAGGGGTTTAGTGCATGATCACACTTTTACTTTTGATGGCACAAATTATAGTAGTTGGCGAGTTCGCATGCTTAGTTATTTTCAGGGATTTGACCCAAATATAGAGCAAATTCTTGATATGGGTTTGTCTCCTCCTAAGGATCCCAAAAATCTCTATTTGGAGGAGGAGACAAACTCTTATCTCGAAGCTCAAGCACCTAATGTGCTTGTTAATGTTGTGAGCTTTCTAGTTCTTTCCTCAATCATGCCTTTTTGGAATGCTCATGACATTTGGACCAAGCTTCAAGTTCTCATCTTCTTCCACTACACCTAGCTACATGTGATTTGTCACAAGGTAATGATATGGTGAGTGGTGATAGAACTTGCAATGTGGATAGTGATATTACCATTGATGATGCTTCATCTCTATCTCATTTCAATGTTGTATATTTGGGCAAGAACACTTGTAGCACTATAAATGATTTACATGCTTGTGTTGATTGTCCTAGCATATCATGTAGAAATGCCTTGAATTTATATCATAATGATATGCTTGCTTTACCTTGTTGCCATGATAAATGTGCTTTTGTTTCCTCTAGTACTTGCATTGCTAACCATGTAGAGGAAATCGAAGAATATATGGGAAAAGGGAAGGTTGTGATTGGAGCTTCAAGTGTTCCCTCATCATCACCTTATTCCAACGTTCACTTATGCCTCATGGATAAGGCTTCAAAGGTAACCTCTCCTTTGCATCCCAATACATCTCATAATGATGTGAATGTTGATCATGATGAAGTAGATGATGATGTTGCTTCTTTGAAAAAGAAGGGGGTGCTAGTCCTTCATTCTCTAGATAAAAATAAAAATGCTTGCTCTACTTTCATTGAAATCTTTACCTTTGCTATTGAAAGTAAGAAACTTATTGATGAGCATGAGGACACAATTGATAAAATGAGTTGTCTTGAGAATGAGTATTGATAGATCCAAATTTCGTCACTTTTTACCATTGGTTTTCCTCTTGTTTACTGCCGGATTTCACTAAAGATTGACCCTTTCCACTAATGTTAATGTAGCAATTAAAGAATCCTTGGTTTCTTGTGATGGTTTTCAGGCAATGAACATTTATTGAAGATCAAATAACATTTATGGGCTAATTACACCAGAATAAGAAAATCCCCAATTGGAGCAACTTTCATTGGAGGCGTCCTGAATACTTAAGGACCATTGGTACGATCGAGGCGCGCCCGTACCCCCCCCCCCGTGCTACCCACCTGCGCCTTCCCTATATCAATAAAAGCAACTTTCGTAATGAGGGAGAGACGAGAAGAACCGCAGAACATAAGTTACAGCCGTCGCAAGCCATCTAGAGGGAGAGATCAGATCTGAAGGAGGAGAAGCCCTCGTTCCCCAATGATCTTCAACCTCAAAACCACATACTCCACCATCATTCCATCATTACTTAGAGAGAGAGATTGGCACTTGTAAGATTAGGGTTTGATACTTTGATATACCTACGGTTTGTATTTGATTGGATCTTTAATTGCTATTGTGGTCTGCTACAATAACTTTGAGATGATTTCTATTTGCAATACAATTATGCCCTTGATTTGTCTTTCTCTCATGTCTGAGTAAATCCCCATAGGCGTGGGAGATGTAGGGGATTCGTGAGATGTGATGTGCCTCCTTTAATTCCACCCATTTGTGATTGTTGTAATGTTTATTTAAACAATGAGAATGATTATCTATGTTTTCCTAATGCGTGTTATCTAATTTAAGGGCCCAGGTAACATGATCCAAAGATCTCATGGGTATGAATATGTATGCTAGTAATTTGGCGACCCCCCGAGTGACACGGTCGATATCAAGGAAGAGCTAGCACTACTTGAGGACAACAAGGAACCATCAAGATTAAAGCCTTATCCAGTCAAAAGACCTCAATTAATGTGCTGACCATGGTAGTGGTAACAGGCAGATGGATAATTGGGATTGGGAAGAATTATCCATGAGGACTCCTAGTCGGTATATGGGTTGCTTGCCTACTCACTTATAAATAATAATTATCATTACCACTTATTCCGCTTATTCCATTTGGCACTTTCACTATCACCATGAACTGATTCCCTTCGTGCCTAACTTCTCATCTATAGGACCTTTACACACCTTTGGCATCTTTACTTTTATGCAATTTACTTATTTCCTAAGAAAGTTCCTCCATCTTTTACTCACCACTTCCACCGTCAACCTTTGTAGTCAATTCACTCAAGACCTATGGCACCTTCAGTGCGACAGAAACAACACATAAAAACACTTTCCTAGGCTCCTTGTTGGGATCGATATAAAAACTAGAATTAATATTTCCACAAAACATTCTCTAACAAACCTGTGCACTTGCAGGCTATCAAGATATTTTCTGGCGCCGTTGCCGGGGAGCTAAGCGCTAAGTGTTGTTTCTTGACAACAACAACTGTTGATACCATTCATGATGTCCGTTGAAGACAGAGGTACCACTTGATCAGGAAAAACCTATTTACCTCCATATATTGATCGTGTTCCGATCAAGAGACGATTAGAATTTATTGAAAGATTTACTAATCCGTGTACTGTAGACGTGAATAGCTTGATTCCATTGATGGAAGATTTGACCATCACCCGAGGAGCCAAACTTGAGCTACCTTTGGGATAATATGGGAATCCATCTAGGCACTTGAGTAAAATGCATATTCTTTGTCCTGAACTTGAGGGCCAGGAATTTGAAATATATCCTGAGCTAATATATATGTTGAAGAAATTGCTTTCGCAGGAAAAGAAGAGGAATACCCTAGTGACCACTTGACAAGGGTATACGACCTTTGTGTTATTATTAAACCAACAAGTTTACCAATAGAGTTTGTACTTCTTAAACTTTTTTGCTGGTCTTTAAAAGATAATGTTTTAGCTTGGTTACAATCATTACCTAATCATACTATAAAAAGCTGGGAAGATTGCATCCGAGAATTCATGCATAAATATTGTTCATTTACTAAAATCATGCAGATCAAACGAAGTATAACAAATTTTCTGCAAACAATTGGAGAGGTCTTTAATCAAGCATGGAATATATATTATGCAATGATTATGAAAGTTCCAAATCACGGTTTTCACGAGAGTCTAGTTATCCAATATTTTTATAATGGGCTTAATGACGAAACAAAAGATATGATTGATCTATCTACAGGAGGAGCAATATGCAACTTGACACTTTCGGAATGTGTAAAGCTTTTTGAGGTAAGATCCTTTAATGACGAACAATACAATCCAGTTGAGGCTGTTGAACCACAAAAAGGTATGATTCACATACCACAAGATCTTATATCCAAAGTCAAAATGTCCATGGAAGAGAAAGTATAGCTTCAGAACTTTTGAAAGGAAACAAAGTTGACATTCTTCAAACTTATGCAATAGAATATGATTTAAATCTTGTAATACAAAAGTTTAAATATCGACAAAATCAATTCTGTGAGAAAACTATAAACGTCTTATGACACAAGAAAAGAATATAATAGACCTAACAGAAGTCTTTGATGACTTGGGTCAAGCCACAAAACATTTAGATAGATATCTAAGTATGGTTAAAACCCAGTGTGAGCAAATAAATGAAACCCAAACTTTGATTTTATACGAAGGAAATTTCAATACTATTTCTACTAACATTGTTACTTGGCATGGTACAAAAACTCAGGAACCACAAGGGCCACCTTGGTACCAAGAAGAGAAAGCTCGAAAATCAAGAGAGACTCAGGAGATGAGTCAAGAAAAAGAGGATCTAGTCGACCCCCAGGACGACATTAATTATGAGGCCCAGCAAAGGGAAAATGAAGCTTCCAACACTCAAGAAGAAGAGGAAGAATGGGATAAGCATAAACCATATGATTCAGATGCTGGGACTATCGATTCAAGGGAAGAAAACAATCTCAGCAAGGAACAAGAAGAGCAAGTTATCATCCCGTGAGAGGAACAAGCCAATAAGAAAAAAATCAGCTGCAAGGAAAACTAAAAAGAAAGTTGAACCGATGACAAAGGTAAAAGAAAAGGTAATACTGACCAAAAATAAAATTCCTTACCCTGACCAAGTTCATTATGAACCAGATAAAACTATTTATGATTCTTTTGCTGAGGCACTAGGAAGCTTGCATTTAGAACTTCCTTTAACTGATGTTATTCAAGTTCCTACTTATAAAAAAATTATGTGAGACATACTTAATAGGAAAAAGAAGGTAACCAAGACTGTACAAGTTATGACAAGCCATGGTGATAAACTTCCTGCTAAGCTTGGGGATCCTGGGATACCTAACATCTCCTATGCGATAGGGAAAACTAATATATTCAATGCTCTTTGTGATTAAGGAGCAGGTGTTAGTGTTATGCCTTATTCCTTATTTATGAAATTGAATCTTGGAGAGTGTTCTCCTAGTTCGATAACATTAGAAATGGTGGATAAGACAACTAAACAACATGTCAGAATGATTGAAGATGTTTTACTTAGAATAGATCAACATGTTATACCCACTGATTTAATTATTCTTGATGTTCCTGAGGATGACAAACTATCTATCATCCTTGGAAGACCTTTTCTTAGTACAGTTGGAGCTAAAGTAGATTGCTCCAGCAATAAAATTTTCTTCAATATATATGATGATCAGATCATTCGATACTTTCCTAAGAAATAGGAGCATAACGGAAAATACATTCCACCACCTAAGCGTGATAAAGTAGCAAAGACTAAAGAAATGGTGCCGCTTGAGATGAACACCGATGATATGGAGTTTGATTAGTCAAACTCTAGAATTAAACACTTAATGGGAGTTAACCCATTCTTAATAAATTAAGTTTAAATTTTTATTTACGATTATTTTTTATTTTATTTTATCATATAATAAGTTTGTTTTGAGTTTTCAGTTCATTCAGAGAATTTACCTTAACGAAGTTGAGAAGCAAGGGAAAATGAAGAAAAGAAAAAGGATTTAGTACAGATAACGAGCACTGGTACATTCACGATACGCCCATATCACGCGCCCGTACCATGTCTCAACGAAACCTGCAGCAGGAACAATGTCGGCGACGACCAGTGGTACGGCCGGGGTATGACCGTACCCCGCGCTCGTACCGAACATCGACGAAACAGACCATGGTTCCCGAATAGATAACAACCACTGGTATGGCTAGGGTACGCCCGTACCAAGCCGATCAGGTTTGATCTCAAACCCTAGAGTAGATCGAACGGTAACGCAGACTCACCGTCTATCGCCTACCAGCCCGTGCATGCCGCCACTTACTCCGGCTCCGACTAGCCTCCTTCTTATTCTTCCTCTTTCTTACTTGTTCTTTCTCTTTCCACCACAAACCCTAGCCTCCTAAAACCTATGATTCTTCATTGTTTTCGTGTTTTTGAGTTGGGGAATCTTCACATCGGTAAGTTTCTCGTCCGATCCATACTCTATTTTATGAAATCCATGGTTGAATTCATCACATTGGCTATTTAGATGAGTTCATCATATTTTTAGATTATTATTGATTCCTCACATTAGATTTGTAACTTCTACATGTAATCGTTTGTTTATATGATAGAAACTTGATGCCTATAGTTTTCTTCAAAAAATTCACAGCACAATGCATAACATTGGAAGGATGTTCCGCTCGGGCAAGGGCTCAGGTGCGACGGGACCCTCGGGCTCTGCCAAGCCACTGGGTTCGAAAAAGAGACGCCCGGAGGTCAATAGCTTGAGGGCTTCCATGAGCTGAGACTACGAGAGGCTGAGCAACCACAAGGTTTTGCCCAGCAAGTGGTAGACCATCAGTTCCTCTCCTGCCAGGGTCTTCTGGAGGAATTCTTGTAGATGATTGTGCAAGCTGGCATGGTCGACTTCTCCTACCTCTCCGTCGACACCTACAAGCTCGCCACGTACGAGTTCCTTTCATCGTTCCACGATGATCTCGAGACCTAGGAGGAAAATTACACTATAAGTTTTGTGCTGAATGGGCAACTCCACAACCTGACCTTCAATGAATTTTGTAATAGTTTCGGATTCTCCCACGAGGGAGAACTCAATATTAATGACAATGTGCACACAAAGTAAATGCAATCTTGGGGGAAAATTTCTGTCCATAGGAACAATGATTACTTGCGCAACAAAAGAGCCACTATCCAGAATCTACTTATGTTATTTTCATACCTTCCTTGTTAATTATTTATTTGGGAAAGGTGATGTTGGGGCAATGGCATGCCCCAAAATGAGTGTAATTCATATGGCCTTGCATCTAGAGATGGAGCATAAGGTAAACTTGGGGACCTTGTTCATCCAGCACTTTTGCCGCCAAAGGTCAGCTTCCGCAGAGGACATTCATTATGGCGGATTGATCACACAGATCGCCTACGCAAACGAATTTGTCCTACCACAGGAAAGAGCTGTGGCTACCAGTAAGGACCTGGATGACATTCATATGGCTAGCACCAAGTTCATTAGTGTCTATAGGCCATAGTGTGCCCTCCATGCTTACCAGTTTTATTTTGTACCTAACGGTGATATCCACCAAATTATCTTCCTTTTGTACAAGCTTTTGGTTTGCCAGGTAAACATAGTTAGGTTCTCACTGAAGAGGAGTTCAAGCAAGCTCTGATCCTCTTAGGAAGGACTACGCCACCAGGTGGCCATCCCAAATGGGAAAACGCGGCAGCTGGCCAAGAACAGCAAGATCAAGGAGAAGAAGATTGGCATGGTGCAGGATGGGATGACTACGGTTAGCAGAACCATCACCAACATCCCTTCCACCAACACTAACAACAAGGTATGCCTCCACCATAGCCGGTATTCGACGATGTCCCGAGGAGTGATTTTGACCAGGTTGTGCATCGCATTGACATCATAGAAAACACGTTGTATGATGCGAACGCCAACATAGTCAACCTCACTCAAGACTTCACATCTTTCATGACCGTCTTCCCAAACCGCTACCCGAACTTCCCATATCAGCAGCCGCCACCTGACGGTAGTGACAACTGATTCCAGTTAGGAAAAAGCCTAAGCTTGGGGAGGTTAAGTTCCTCCCACCTTTTTCCATTCATATTTTTCTTTCTTCTTTTTATTTGTTTGTTTTTGTTTCAATGCATGCTTACTTTCGGTTTTGCATTTGATAAAAGAAAGCCAAAAATATTAGACTAGTCTCTAGCTTTATTTGTGCAAATTTCTCTTGCAGGTTGCTCACTTCTAGTGATTGAGCTATGAGACAAACGCAAAGAGTTGGCTCAAGTAGAAGACGAACGAGCAAGAGGAGGTACCACATTCCTATTTTCCCACTTCCTGTAAGCTTATTCCTGAACATTTTATGTCTGTTCAGTTGCATTTGAGTTCGACTCCATGCTTACTTTGTTATCTTTTAGAATTTGAGCTTAAAGGTTTTTGTCACCTCTTTGGTTAAGACTTTTGACAATTAATATCAGTTTGAAAAATCTCTCTTGGGATTCAATTCCAAACTTTTTAGAACAAGAGAAAGTGTCCATCGATAGCTTTGGTGCCATGTTTTTGTCTTAAGGGCTTAATCTTAGTAGTGCTTAACCCCACACATTGATCGTTGACTTGATGATACCTTCTGAAAAAGAATTGCTTGATAGAACGAACTTTTTAGAGTAGGAGAGGGAGATGCCAAAACTTGTATTGACTTGATAAAAAAAGAGAAGATAAAGGAAAAGTAAAATAAGAAAGTAAAAGTACTTTGTTTCAAATACACACCTCTGGGATGTCGATAACTCCGCTAGCTATTGAGCGATCTATGGTATAACCCCGGATTTCAGCTATGAGTTGATGGCATGAGTGGCATGCGTGTCCTTATATGGGAAAAATTATTGGTATTCCCAATAGGTTGTGTAAGAGTTTACAAAAGAAATATTCATTGATCCTTGAGAAGGAGAAAGAAAAGATCCATTATCCAAATATGAGCTGAAACACTTTTGATACTTTTGATTATTTGCATCACCTCACTACCTAAAATGTGCAATTAGAGTTCTTGATAAGCAAGGAAAAGAAGAGGTATTTGATAGCCACGATTATCGAAGTGGGTGATTAATGAAAAAGCTCTAAGTTTATCCTTCTTTTGACATCTACATGTGCACCCTTAATTTTGACTTAAGCAATCTAGCTTAAATACATTTTCACTCTCATAACAAGAGAGGCGCTGAAAGAAATTGATTTGAAAAGCCTCACCCATTTTTTTAACAATCTCATTTGAGTTATAAGAACTACTAGCTAGCGAATTACTTGTGTTTAGGAATCAAGCTTAAGTGCAACTATTCAGATATATTATGCTCGTGTTCAAGGTTGCAGGATTTGAGACGATGGAATATGATACAACCTCGAACTTCTAAGTTTTCATCTTGATTCAATTCTTCACTATTATTCATTATAGCTTTGTCACTCGAGGGCGAGTAACTGCTAAGCTTGGGGATGTTGATAGCTCCAAATTTCACCACTTTTTACCATTGGTTTTCCTCTTGTTTATTGCCAGATTTCACTGAAGATTGACCATTTCCACTAATGTTAATGTCGCAATTAACGAATCCTTGGTTTCTTGTGATAGTTTTTAGGCAATGAACATTTATTGAAGATCAAATAGCATTTATGGGCTAATTACACCAGAATAAGCAAATCCCCATTTGGAGCAACTTTCATTGGAGGCGTCTTGAATTCTTAACGACCATTGGTATGGTCGGGACGCGCCCGTACCGCCCACCTGTATTTGAAGGGAATATGCCCGAGAGGCAATAATAAAGTGGTTATTATCTTATTCCATGTTTATGATAAATGTTTATTTAACATGCTAGAATTGTATTGATCAGAAACATCAATACATGTGTGTTTAATAAACAAAAAGGGTTCCTAGTTATGCCTCTCTTATAGACTAGCTTGTTGATTAACAAGATGATCAAGGTTTCCTGATCATGGACATTGGATGTTGTTAATAACAAGGTCACACCATTGGTGGAATGATGTGATGAATATTCATCCGAAGTATAGCATTACAATGAAAGTCATTATGTTTCTATTGCTATAATATCATACGAAGTAATATTTATCCTTAGACCATGAGATCATGTTAATTGCTAACACCAGAAGAGTATCTTGATAACATCAAACGTCACACCGTAATAGGGTGACTATAAAGGTGGGTTCAGTGCTACGAAGGTGTTATGTTGAGGCTCATGGATCAAGAGTGGGATTTGTCCATCCCGATGACGGATAGATATACTCTGGGCCCTCTCGGTGATATCACATTGCAATAGCTTGCAAGCAAGTGATGTGATCACTAGAATATTATATCACGGGAACAAGAAAAGAGTGCATGTCGATAACGAGATCAAACTAGGTATGGAGATACCGATGATCGAATCTCGGACATGTAATATATCGCGGGACAAAGGGATTTAGTTACTAGCGTTAAAGGTTCTCACGATCACAGAAGTCATCGTTGAATGTGTAGGAGTCAGTATGGATCTCCAGGTCCCGCTGCTGATTATTGATCGAAGAGGGGTCTCGATCATGTCTGCATTATTCGCGAATCGTAGGGTGACACACTTAAGGGATACCGACACCATTTGGAGCAAATATGTTTCAGATAAAGATTTAAGGAAGCGCTAGAATTATTTCAATAGACACCGAAACTGTTTTGGGTGAAAATGCTGAAATTGGTTTTGCATGTAATATTGAAATGTTGCAGGGGGTTTTATGTGAATGTTTGTTAATTAAAGTAATTAACAAAAATTCTGAATAAAAAATAATAAAAGATTTTTATTAAATGAGAGAGCATTAAATTTGGAGAAATTTAATGCATTTAAAGTGGAGACTTTAAAAGAGAATGTGAAGGGAATGGAGGAGGTGAAGGGTCACCCCCTCCATGTGCCAGCCATGAAGGAGGGGAAGCCCCCTCCTCCTATAAAAGGCCACCCCCTCCTCACTTATCAAATACACCTCCTTGTGAAGGATCTCTCCCCCTCTAGTATTATTCCCCCATGGTCTCGGATTAGCGAGATACATGTTCCCGGTGGCTTTATCTGGAAAGGAGTTGCTGCTTCCGCTGCTTTGCTAGAGCGAGGGACGGAGGTTGTCGGGGTACCGGACGTGTGTGCGATCACGGATGCACCGCTGCTTTGTGGTGCTGGACTTGGTGGTGCTGGAGCTGGATCTGATGGACATGCTGGAGCCGGACCTGCTGGACTTCATCACGATCTTGAGATCGGCAAGTGTACGACTACATCAACCACGAGTTCCTACTCGTTAACAAAGCTCGTTGTCTACGAGGGTAAGTTCTCGTTGAATGTATTCCCACCCGTTGCTTTGTACCTAGTAGATAGATCTTGGCGTGTAGTTCACACCGTAGGAATTTTTTTGTTTTCTATGCTGCGGACCCAACAGTGGTTTCAGAGCCTGATCTATGCGTAGGTGCTTAGCACGGGTAGTACACATATGTTGATATGTGGGCGATGGTGATCATATTATTGCATCTTCTATGTATTTTGGATATTGGTGGCATAGTGGGATGAAGCGTCCCGGACCAACCTTACATGTCATCGTACATGAGACCGGTTCCACGATTGACATGCAACTTGTTTTGCATAAGTGGTCATGGTGTCATCTCTCCTACTATAGTCAATATCTGATTTACAACGAGTTGCTAATAACTTAGTTATCCTCGTTGTGGTTCATGTTTGTAGGTAAGAACGGTTCTATCTCCGTAAGCCACGTAAAACTTGCAATTGATAAATTAGGCGTCCACTTTAGATCGTTCTTTGGGCTAGTGTATTGATATGGTATTGTTGTAAGTAGATGTATGATAGATACTCTTACAACACACTCAACGTGTAAGTTCCATAGACCTTGGCCTTACACACAAAGGAATGATAGAGATCATACCACGATGCAAGTGATAGAGATCAAATGCATGGACCATATCATCTCACTTTACACATTAGATGTTAGCATCTTATATTGCTAGTTTGGCGCTTTTAGTAGCATTGTAAGATGATCCCTCATTTAAATATCAAGATAAAATGTGTTCTTCCTTAAGTATGCCGTTCTATGGATCGTGTTTGAGACATCACGTGATGATCGGGTGTTCTCAACTCTACGCTTTCATGCAACGGGTGTAAGACAGTTTTACACGCCGAATACTAAGGTTCTTACTTGGCGAGCCTAGCATGTCGACATGGCCTCGAACACGGACCGAAAGGTTAAGCATGAGTCATATAGTTGATGTGATGACCATATTGATGCTCGCCTTTGAAGCTACACCGACTCACGTGATGATCGGACTTGGTGTAGTGGATTTGGTTCATGTAATCACCAAAAAGGCACGAGGGATGTTGTTTTGAGTGGGAGTTCATTTCTAATTTGGATTAGTCGAACTCAATTTGTCATAAACTAAATCGAAGTGAATTTTCATAATTTGTTGTAGTCATTGGCATTTGTTCACTACCTTATGCTTAGTTTTAATTGAGATAATAGAACTATAGAATTCTGGATATTTACTTTATGAATTGGTATCGTTTTGTTTGTAATGTCAATTTAAAGTTTATAAGTCCTATTGCAAACTTTTAGCAAACTCTATTTACTCCATGAAGTTTAATAAGTACTATTAAATCAAGAGTAAGAATTCCAATGTTAGTATCTAAAGTATCATGTTTGCCTCCATGATTATTGATATTCAAAAAGTTGTTTTAATATCAAGATTATATTGGAGCTGGAAATTGTTTCAGAAACCATCATGTGTGAAAGATATTGTGATATCTGAAACAATGTTTTTGGTTCCATTATGATAGAGTATAATTTAGCAAAATACATGTTCTCATATTGTATGAGAATTTGTGAAGGATGGAGATGCTAGGCATCCTAATCTACCAAAAAGGTTTTGGGAACTGATATTATACTCGAGATTCTTCCTTATAGGCTATAGTAGCTTGATCATGAAAGTTGTCATGATAAGGATGAATAGAAGATGTAAGTAAAATGTTTACTACACTAATAGATTACTAAAGAATGAATTTTTGAAAGAACATCAAACATTTGATGATGGTGATCCACTTCAAAGTGCAAGTCCAAAGGTATTAGTATTTGACTATATACGCTTTGTACCATGTGTCATGTTGATGACACCACTATTGATGTTGGTAGATTCTTTTAAAAGAAAAGGAATTGCTAAAAGAGAATCTATAAAATATTTGGCAGAAAATAAAAGGTTGGAGATGTCCAACTTAGGTATATAGAAGATATACATGTTATGGCTATATTCCTTGCTTGTTAAACAATGTGGTTCTTAGGTATTGGATACCGAATTGGTTAGTATGAAGTGTCATACAGGACAACGCAATTCATGAACTACAATGGCCTAAGTAAACCAGCAAGAGAATGAGTGATGATGTTTATCGAAAAAAATAAAGTATTATTGTGTTTTTCGTTGTCATCAAACCAAGCCTTCAAGATTTGTTTAAATAATTGTTATTTTGTTCCAGTATCATGAGAACAATGGCTGTTCAAATAATTATCGTATTCCATAAAGGATGGATGAACTTTTACAAGTCTAGTTGGAGAAATCACATCCACAAACACTATTGCTAAAATGTCGCAAGACAAATGATTGAAAGATCACTTATGAAGTGACATCGCTGTTTAAATTATATTTGAAAGAAAACATGAAGAAACTCCATGTTGATGGATTTTTGGAGTCTTTGATTTTGATCAATTGACGCATGTGAGACTTTCCTCGAGATAATTGAAACTCCGTCCATAGGCCAGAGAAGGAGATGACTAGCTTATTGGAAATTGTGCATGCTGATGTGCATAGTCCATTATGTGTAGCCATATGCGATGGATCTTTTTGCTTCATATGCTTTCTCCGAAAATTTGAGTGAATATATCTGTATATTGACTTAACAAGAAAGAAGTATGAAACATTTGAAATTTTTTCAAAGACTTTCAAGATGAAGTGGAAAATCATTGTAACAAGAAAATAAAGAGTTTATGATTCGATCATAAAGGAAGATATTTGAGTTACCTGTTTAGCAAAAACACCTAAGATTTGAGGAATTGTTCCATGATTTGTGTTTCCCGGTAAACCATAGGAGTATGGCATATTCGAGAGATGAAATCAAACCATGCTTGACAAGGTAAGATCAAAGGTGTCATTTATAAAACTGCCATTATGTTTTAAGGACTGAAGCTTTAGAGACTACCGCTTTTACACTGAAAAGAGCACCATCATGATCCATTGAAATGACACCATATGAGTTATGGTTTGGGATAAAACCTGAATTGTCTTTTCTTAAATTTTGGTATGCTATGCATAAGTAAAATGTTTACAACCAAAGTCGGATAAGCACGTCTTTGTAGGTTATCCCAAAGAATTTGTTGGGAATTTCTCCATAACACCAAGGACAAAAGAGTTTGTTACTTGGATAATCAAGTTTCTTGAGAAGGAATTTTTCATGAAAAGTTAAGTGGGAGGACAATAGAACTTTGATAAGGTTGTTGAACCTTAGCTATATGTGCTAAGTAGCGCAGCGCCAGAAAGTGTCCCGGTGGCGGCCACAATGCTCATGGCTCTCGTGATTACAAAATGTGTGATCTCGGAGATTAGAGTTCCTATAGAACCGTGTGGGTTGATAAGAATCAAATAGTAAGATTTGATAAGCAAGTCGTTATTGTTTTGACAATGATGAACCAACTACATGCAAAGAAGCGATGATGGGTCCTGACTCCATAAAATGACTAGAAGTCATAGAATCCGTGATAGTATCCATACACGAGAAATCAAGTTTCTGAACTTGGAAGACCCTCCGGAAAGGCGTGAAGCCTATCGATCGTGTTTGGATCCATAAAGAAATAAGACATGGATGTTTAACATCTATGAAATAGTCGACATGTCGGAAAGAAGTTTACGACAATGTTCAAGGAGTTGACTATGACAAGATTTGATCTTTCATAGTGATATATAATCTTGACGGATTAATATAGCAACCACTACATATAATTTGGTATATGGTAGTTGAATAAACAAAACAAGGTTCTTCTAATAGAACGGTAACCTAGGACATGTACATGACATGGTCCGAAGGGTTTTATTAATTCAAAGGGTGCTAAAAGGGCATGTAAACTTCAATAGTTGAAGTAAGCATAGCGGAGTTGGAATCTTCACCATGGTGAAACTGTTAAAAGAGTTTAAATTCATCGGAGATGATGAAGATGCTTGCATTTGCAAAAAATTAAGTGGGAGCGCTGAGACATATTTCTAATACATTATGTAGAGGACATATTGTTTATTGGAAATGATGTATCTTGTATTGACACAAGTTAAGAATTTCATTAAAATAAGATTTCGATGAAAGACTTGGGCAAACCCGGAATATTAGGCATCAATATCTATATGGATAGATTAAGGCGCTAATATGGTTGTGCCAGACATACATATATGAGATATTGAAAGGGTTCAATATGGAAACAACAAGAAAGGTTCTTGCTGCATGGAAAGGATTGTATCAAAATTCAAGTGTTTCAACACTTGGTGTGTAAAATCACATGAAGATTTTGATCGATTATACCATGATATGTATATATCCAGAATGTCCTATGCTCTAAATGTTATGAGCATATACCAGAATGATTCATAAGATGATCATTGGACAATAGTAAATATATTCTTATGAGCTTTGGAAGAACTAAGAATATATAATGTATAAGTGACAAATAGTTAAAGGTAGTTCATTGTAAAGTGTTACATTGATACTAGTTTTGTCACAAGATACAAATTAAATTTATCTCAATTTAGACTATGGGTGGCATAATGTAATGGAAAGGATGTTCCATGCTGGATTTGGATGAGTTCCAAAGTTGAGACATTGTGACGGATACTACAACAAAAGGCTAAGTATATGACTGCTATAGTAGCAGCAAAGGAGGGCATTTGTGTTAAGTAGTTTGTTATCAAACTAGGTGTGGTTCAAAGTGGGCTAATACTATGAAGATATATTGTGTGACAATAATATCAACATATTTTGAGCCGAACAAACTAAAGGTCTCACCAAAGGACCAAATCTATACAATGCCATCTCATTTGAGAATGAGTAATGCGTAGAGACGTAGAGACATGCAAATACACATGGACCTGAAACTGTCAGATCCAGAGATTATGTTAACCACTAGCAATAGCGTATATGCAACACCAGAAAGCCATAGGTGTTCAATACGCAAAGTTTTTCAAACTAGATTATTGACTCTAGTGCAAGTGGGAGACTGAAGGGAATATGCCCGAGAGGCAATAATAAAGTGCTTATTATCTTATTCCATGTTTATGATAAATGTTTATTTTACATGCTAGAATTGTATTGATCGGAAACCTCAATACATGTGTGTTTAATAAACAAAAAGGGTTCCTAGTTATGCCTCTCTTATAGACTAGCTTGTTGATTAACAAGATGATCAAGGTTTCCTGATCATGGACATTGGATGTTGTTAATAACAAGGTCACACCATTGGTGGAATGATGTGATGAACATTCATCTGAAGTATAGCATTACGATCAAAGTCATTATGTTTATATTGCTATAATATCATACGAAGTAATATTTATCCTTAGACCATGAGATCATGTTAATTGCTAACACCAGAAGAGTATCTTGATAACATCAAACGTCACACCGTAACAGGGTGACTATAAAGGTGGGTTCGATTACTACGAAGGTGTTATGTTGAGGCTCATGGATCAAGAGTGGGATTTGTCCATCCCGATGACGGATATATATACTCTGGGCCCTCTCGGTGATATCACATTGAAATAGCTTGGAAGCAAGTGATGTGATCACTAGAATGTTATATCACGTGAACGAGAAAAGAGTGCATGTCGGTAACGAGATCAAACTAGGTATGGAGATACCGATGATCGAATCTCGGACATGTAATATATCACGGGACAAAGGGATTTAGTTACTAGCGTTAAAGGTTCTCACGATCACAGAAGTCATCGTTGAATGTGTAGTCGATATGGATCTCAGTCCGCTGCTGATTATTGATCGAAGAGGGGTCTCGATCATGTCTGCATTATTCGCGAACCGTAGGGTGACACACTTAAGGGATACCGACACCATTTGGAGCAAATATGTTTCAGATAAAGATTTAATAAAGCGCTGGAATTATTTCAATAGAACCAAAAGCTTTGGGTGAAAATGCTGAAATTGGTTTTGCATGTAATATTGAAATGTTGTAGGGGGTTTTATGTGAATGTTTGTTAATTAAAGTAATTAACAAAAATTCTGAATAAAAAATAATAAAAGAGTTTTATTAAATGAGAGAGCATTAAATTTGGAGAAATTTAATGCATTTAAAGTGGAGACTTTAAAAGAGAATGTGAAGGGGCATTTTAATGTGGAGGGGTTACCACCACATGAATGGAGGAGGTGAAGGGTCATCCCCCTCCTCCTATAAAAGGCCACCCCCTCCTCACTTCTCAAACACACCTCCTTGTGAAGGATCTCTCTCCCCCTCTAGTATTATTCCCCCATGGTCTCGGATTAGCGAGATACATGTTGTCAACACCCGGATTTTTAATCCCAGATGCCCGTTATGCCATACCTCGCAATCCCAGGATTACCATTTTTGCGAGACATAATGGATTGGATATCACAGTACATCATCCATTACAAACCATACATAAGGTTTTACACAAATAAGGATCTCATGATCCAGTCTTTAATACAACAAGCATCGGAAATAAACGATAGCGTAGCTGTGGGGTCCATCTTCAGGGGCACAGGCAATGCTGACGAAGGCAGATAGTCCTAGTTATCATAGCCGTCCTGCTGACCATCATCTTGATAATCTCCTTCATAGTCTGGCCATGATAATAGCCAGGGACAAAAGCCATGAGTACTCTTTAAGTACTCGCAAACTACTACTAACAAGGGTTATAATTCTAAGTTAAAGTGCTGAATTTAAAGAATAACTATCACGTTAAGTTGGAAACCTAAGCTGAGTTCTGAAACAAGAAAAGATAAAATAAAGTTCTAGAATCACTTAAGTTCGAATAGTTTGACACTCTGCAGAGGTGGTACACTTTCACCACAAGATTCGATACATCTGTCAGGGATAACCCTGAATCATCATACTTAGTATGCAGATAATCAAACATAACCTTCCCTTTACACACCCTAGTACAAGCACCTCTCCTATGAGCATGGCCTCCCAACCATGACCATCAGTCATCTTGGGCACTTCATAGGTGGACATCATTGAGAGGTAGCCTCAGCTCAAACCTCTCCCGTGAGGGAACTAATACTAATGCATATAAATTTCCAGCTAAGCCTTACCCAATTCAGGGAATGTGGTTATACGGTAAATTTGGAATGGTATCGCATCCGAATCCAACCATCAGTTTTATAAAAGGGTTAAGGCTCATGCCTTATCATTTTCATCATCATAAACCCATTGTGTTTCTCAACACATGTCAAAACATCTCAATAGAATGACTCATCATTCCAAGGTTTTCATAACTCATTTTCACCAAGTGTCCCCATCTAAAGTGACTTGAGTTTTTGAGCTATTCTAAAGTACTAAGTTAAGAGTGTTCACTAATGTGGAAAGATGGGATCAATCTCATGCCATAGAATGACATCTAAAGGTTTCTAAGTAGGTCAAGTTTTATACTCTTTATGCTACCTTCAGAATTAATTAAAGAACTTTGTGTAAGCTAAGGGAGGTAAAATTTGTCAATAAGACTTGGGGTACTAATAGTTAAAGGGGTGTGATCAAAGTATGCTTAAGGCATCTTTACTAAACCATCTAGTTTTATTCTAGCTTGCTAACAATAGCTTACTAAAGCATGTTTGCAAGGGTTAGCTTGCCACTAATAGCTTGCCTTGGTTGGTGCAGTGGTTGAAGTTTTCTTCTTCTTCTTCTTCTTCTTGGTAGAACTCCTCCTCCTCGAAGGCTTGGTCGGTACTATCGTCTAGAAATACATAGGGAGTGCACAATCACCAAACAATACTTAACTAGGCTAAGTAGTATTTTAAACCACACAATTGATGATCTATTATCATCCCAAACATCACAAGTTTAATTCAATAGTTTCCACCTTTTATTTTGGAAAAGTAATTTCTACTCATTGAAAAGTTAACTAAAATTTAATATTCACCACCAAAACATGGGATCATGTGGACACATGTCCTCACCACATATTCTAACATGTGGGAATGAGATTTAAAGGTTGGATCAATATTACTTTGGTTTAAGTTCATTATTTAATGATTTAAAGTGACTAGAAATGCCTATATAGCATTATTTTGGTACTACTCCAAAGTCACTGCCTGTAAACCTTAATATTATTACATATTTGGATAGATATGATGAAATGTGATTTTTGAGAGTTGGAATCAACTCAAAAGCTAACTTGGTTGATTTTACAAAAATGTTTCAAGTTGCAAAAGCTTCTGTCTTCTTATTTTTATTAGGATAAATCTATAACTCTAAATGAATTAAATCCAACGGGATTGGATAGAGCATTTCAATACCTTTCAGACAAAATTAGTTTCATGTAATTTGGATTTGGCAAACTCACAAAATTGAATTTTGAAACACTGGACACAAACTATATTCTAACTAAAAAGAAAAATCTAGATTTGAATCTACGGGCTTGCGCGGGAAAGGAAATGGGCCGGCCCAGTGGCGCTACGCGGCGTGGGGCTCAGCTGACAGGGGGGTCCCACTTGTCAGCGACACTTAAAACGCGCAAACTTGAGCTGCTGTGGGTCGTGCAATTAGAGGCTAGATCTACGGCTGAGGGTCGTCGTCGACGACGGACAGGTCGCCGGCGAGCTCGAACCCTAGCGGCTCGGTGGGGTCTCTTGAAGCGTACCAGGCTCTAGCGGGTCGGCGAAGGCGAATGAAGTGGAAGATGACGCGAGGTGAGGCGTGGTCGCGGAGCTTGGGTGGCAGAATCAACGACACCCTTCTTCTCCAGAGGCGGCTCGGCTCCAATTAATTCCGTGCTGCTCCAGCTCCGCGGTGAGGAGTGGAATGGTGTGAGTCTTTGGTGCTGGAGAGGGCTCCTTTTATAGGCTCGACGTTGAGACCGAGCGGGATGGGCGGTCGAGGGTGGCGACATGGCTACGGCGAGCTAGCAGCATGGCTGGGGATTGCGATCGGTGGGCGGTTCCCTGGCGGTGCTCTAGTGCTTCAATGCGGCCGTAGGGGCGGTGGCATGCGGTCGGGGTGAGGTGGCGCTCTGCGCGGCCGAAGCGGCTGTGTCCGCATGATGGCCGGTGGCTGTGGGGCTTTAGGCGTGACGGAGGTGTCCTGGGGTGTTCTCGGTCGAGGCGGGCGGAGTGGGCGGGTTGGTGCCAAAGGCGGCTTGCAAGCGGGATAGTGCGCTCTGGCTGGGCGTCGGCATGGTCGACAGGCTCGGGCGGTTCCTGGCGTGGCTGTTCATGTCCTTGGCTGGGACTGGTTGGGCGGTGGAGGTGGACCACGGGCTATCTCAGGGATGGATGGCGCCATGACGGCTGTGCTTTGTGTCACGGTGGGGTGCCTAAGTGGGGGCTCGGCCTTAATGGCCATGACCATTTGGTCTTGGAACAGTGGGTGGCTAGGCTAGAGAGGGGTTAGGGGGAGTAGTGGAGAGGTTTTGGTGGCAAGTTGGGGAACAAGTTTGGCCAGAACACTATTTAAAATAGTGAAATTTGTTTAGTTTGAAATCTTCCTGCCAAGTGTTTGATGAAATGGCCGCAAGAGAAAAAGTTTTGAATTTTGAGTTCAAAATTTTTGGGTGATCTCCACTAGTGCTAGGTAGTCTCTGGTTGCAAGGGTTTTGAAAATGGTGCTCAATTAGATGGTTTTTGAAATAGGGGTGATCTATGCATATGCATTAGATTCAATTTTAAACTGTCATTTAAAATAGTTTACAGAATGTTTTTAGTAGATCCAAAGGTGGGACTTGGTACCTCATTATGTGTACTAGCAAGGGGTGCAAAGATCAAGAATTGTTTCTGTTAAGAATTGAGTACTAGGAATAGCCAAAGTAGGCATGAGAGTTAAATTTGTCAAAATGACCATTCTTTCATTTTAATTCTTTTTGATTTGATTTTTCTTTAGGAAAAGTTTGGGAATGATGTAGATGATGTTTAAATCACCTAAGAAACATTTTACAAGCATTGGATCAATCAATCATGGCAATTCAAACAACTCCTATTTTAAATGCACACATATATGAATGCTTGCATTTGAAATTTGGAAAAAAATTTGTTAACCCCAATTTTGGATGATTGGATCTTGCTAAGCTTGGATTAATGTTTTGGGATGTTACACATGTTCCCGGTGGCTTTATCTGGAAAGGAGTTGCTGCTTCCACTGCTTTGCTGGAGCGAGGGACGGAGGTTGTCGGGGTACCGGACGTGTGTGCGATCACGGATGCACTGCTTAAGGTCTTTGGACTTGGTGGTGCTGGAGCTGGATCTGATGGACGTGCTGGAGCCGGACCTGCTGGACTTCTTCACGATCTTGAGATCGGCAAGTGTACGACTACATCAACCACGAGTTCCTACTCGTTAACAAAGCTCGTTGTCTACGAGGGTAAGTTCTCGTTGAATGTATGCCCACCCGTTGCTTTGTACCTAGTAGATAGATCTTAGCGTGTAGTTCACACCGTAGGAAATTTTTTGTTTTCTATGCTGCGGACCCAATAGTATTACCCACCGACACTTTCCTTATATCAATACAAGATACTTTCATCAAGAGGGAGAGATGAGAAGAACCACATAACAGAAGTTACAGCCGCCGCATGCCATCTAGAGGGAGAGATCAGATCTGAAAGAGCAGAAGAACGTCACCTTATTCCCCGATGATCTTCAACCTCAAAATCACACACTCCACCATCATTCCATCATTACTTAGAGAGAGAGAGAAAGAAAGATTGGCACTTGTAAGATTAGGGTTTGATACTTTGATCTACCTATGGTTTGTATTTGATTGGATCTTTAATCGCTATTGTGATCTGCTACAATAACTTTGAGATCATTATTTGCAATACAATTATGCCCTTGATTTGTCTTTCTCTCATGTCTGAGTAAATCCCCATAGGCGTGGGAGATGTAGGGGATTCGTGAGATGTGATGTGCCTCCTTTAATTCCACCCATTTGTGATTGTTGTAATGTTTATTTAAATAGTGAGAATGATTATCTATGTTTTCCCAATGCTTGTTATCTAATTTAAGGGCCCAGGTAACATGATCCAAAGATCTCATAGGTATGAACTTGTATGCTAGTAATTCGGCGACCCCCGAGTGACACGGCCGATATCAAAGAAGACCTAGCACTACTCAAGGAAAACAAGGAACCATCAAGATGAAAGGGTTTATCCGGTCGAAAGACCTTAACTAATGTGCTGACCATGGCCGTGGTAACAGGCAGATGGATTATTGGGATTGGGAAGAATTGTCCATGAGGAATCCTAGTCGGTATATGGGTTGCTTGCCTACTCACTTATAAATAAGAATTATCATTATCACTCATTCCGCTTATTCTGTTTGGCACTTCCACTATCACCATGAACTGACTCCCTTCATGCCTAACTTCTCATATGCAGGACCTTTACACACCTTTCACATTTTTACTTTTATGCAATTTACTTATTTCCTAAGCAAGTTCATCTATCTTTTACTCACCACTTCCACCATAAACCTTTGTAGTCAATTCACTCAAGACCTATGACACCTTGGGTGCGATAGAAACACCACATAAAAACACTTTCCTAGGCTCCTTGTTGGGTTGATATAAAAGCTGGAATTAATACTTCTGCAAAAAAATTCTCTAACGAACCTATGCACTTGTAGGCTATCAAGTATGTTAATGATATTGCTAATTTAAATGAAGATCTTGAATAGGAACAAACCACTAAGGAATATCTTGAGGAGACTTTTTCTCTAGATCCCTCTAGTGTGAAGGAATCTCATGATAGAGATCTTGAGCTGGCAAGTGCCCTTCAAATTAAAAATGATGATCTTCAAGTTGCTTATGCTAAACTCCTTGAGGATTTTGAGCACCTCAAAAATATCTATAAGGTCATCAAGGGTGAGCTCATCAAACTCACTAAGTCACATGAGAAAATTAAAGCTTCTTACTCAAAAGAGCTTTCCAAGTTGACCTCACCTCTTGCTTTAAATTATGATGCTTGTGCTACTAATTAACTCAGTTTCTTGTGAAGCATCTATATTGAGGAAGAACGTTGAGCTAAAGGCTCAACTTGCTTTGCTAACTATCAACTATGGGAAATTGGAAGAAAGTCATATTAAGCTCTCAAGCTCGCATGAGGATCTTCGAAACTCCCATGGTAGGCTAAAGGTAGCTCATGAGGCCTCTATGTCAAAGGTAACATCTAGTGAGCCTCGTGTGGACATTAGCACTATATCTACTCAAAATTTCATATTGCCATGTGCTAGTCCTTGTGATTCATCATCTCATAACCATGCTATATCTTGTGATGATTTGCATTCCTTGCCTTGTTGCTCTAACAATGAAGCATCTACTTCCTCTAGTATTGTTGTTGACACTAACCATGTATAGGAAATCAAAGAGCTCAAGGATTAAGTCATTTCTTTGAATAATGACTTGAATAAGTGTCATGAACGGAATATCACACTCAAAAATATCTTAAGTGTGTGAAGACTCCCAAGTGACAAGAGTGGGCTTGGATTCAACTCCAATATCAAGAATAAGCCCACTAACAACAAGAAGGGCCAAGAACATGTCAAGAATCTGGCCAACATCATTTTCTTCAAGTGCAAGGAAGAAGGGCACCATGTGAGATCTTGCCTGTTAAAGAAGAAGCCTCTTAGTGAGAAGCAACAAGTGAAGAAACCTCAAGCTCCTATTCAAGCTCAAGATGGGCCTCTTACCAAGAACTCGCAAGACCTTCCTCATGGTGTGACATCTCCCAAGAAAGGTAGATAAGAGAAGAACTCGCTACATATGTCGTGAGAAGGGGCAACTTTCTTCCTCATGCACCATCGATAACTCCTCATCCAACCTTATCATGATTGATAATGTTTATTATCTTCATAAGCATGAGGGTGTCAATGTGTTTGCCAAACTTCTTGGTGCTCAAAGTGGTGTCAAGAAAAGAACCATTTGGGTGGCCAAGCCTATCGTGACTAACTTCTTAGGACCTAACTTGGTTGGGGACGAGTTGGGGACGAAGAAGCTAAAACTTGATCAATAGGTGTTTTAGGTGGGCATTGGAGGCTTGGATACATCATGAAGAATTAAGGGATCTTCATCTATTATATTTGTTCAAGCGAAGCCATTTGGATCATCATGCTTCTATCATATATTCAATGTTCCTCCTTGCGGTAACATGTGTTTAACACATTTGCATTAAAACTTACTTGCTCTCTTGTGCATGTGTGGTTTTGTACCATTATATGTGTTTGTACATGTTGTGCTTCTCCTTACTTATCTTGAGTTATCAAATATTTTTGCATATGTTGGTTGGCACACCATGTATTGGTGTTCTTGTGTTTGAGCCCTTATTGCTTCTAGTTGGTATCTTATTTGGCTCGTATGAGAGATTAATGGACTATCCCATTTTGGGGGAGTGTCATGCTTGGACATTCCATAATTCTAAAATGTGTGTATTTGAGGAATACCACTTAGTGTTGATATTGCAAGGTTATCTAATCTCTATGTGGTATGTCATTCTCATGAGAAATTCAAGTTCCATAACGTCCATTAATTATCTCTATTTTGATCTTTTTGCCTCTTGTTTGAGATTTCATGGTTTATCACATTTTGGGGGAGTCATATGCTTTGTTCATATTACAAACCTAGAAAATGTGGATATTTTAGGTAGTGCCACATAAAATTGATTTTGAGAATTAGCTAGCTCCTAAGTGACACACTAGCTCATACAAGTTCCAATTTGCACTACTAGTAAAAGGTATATAGGTAGATCGCATACCCGTGGCGCACCAAGGAGTGGGTGCCCCACAGGTAAATAGTCGTGGTGCACTACTATGAGGTGCCCACGGGTGGATCACTTACCCATGGTGCATGCCCTAAGTGGTGCGCCACGGGTATGTGTGAGCCATATTGCCAAGGGACACGCCCACTTACCCGTAGGGCACCACATAGTGGTGCGCCACGGGCTAGGTGTGAGACATGCTGCTAGGGGACGCACCATAGTGGTGCCCTACGGGTAAGTGCGGCCTGCACCAAATAAAATCCTTTCAGATATAGGTAGGTTATGTGGTCTAGTTTGTAGGAAAATTAAAAAACATGAATTTTCGAATTTTTTGCAAAAAAGGTCATTCCACTATAAAACAGCCATAACTTTTGCTACGACCTTGGATAAAAAAGTTTTTTATATGAAAATTGATCTAATCAAAATTCTACATCTGCTCGCAATGATCTATGGTATTTTACCATTTTTTAGAATCTCAAAATTCGAAAAGTAAAAAGTCACATAAAAATAATATTTTTTACTACAAAAAAATTGGAGCTCACTTACCCGTGGCGCACCCCATGGTGGTGCGCCACGGGTAAGTGAGGACGGGATTCAAATTCGAATCCCACCCGACTACCTACCCCTTCTCCTTTCCCTTCTCCTCCACATTTTCCTCCCATTCTGTTATCCTTATCTCCCCCTCCTCCTCCCCCCTTCTACCCTTCTCCTTCTTCTCTACCTCCACCTTCCCTTTCTTCTCCTCTCCACTTCCACCTTACCTTTCTTATCCTCTCATCCCCCACCTTCCCTTTCTTATCCTCTCCTCCTCTCCTTCTCCTCTCCTCCTCCACTTCTCCTCCTACTCCGACCGTGCCTCCCTCCTCCAACCGCGCCGCCCTACTCCGCTCGCCACACCTCCCACCCGCACCTGCTCGACGACGATAAGGAATGGCGTGGCCACGGCCTCCCACACCAACCTATGGTTGTAGATTGTGGTCATGGACACGCCTAAGCTCCAGCAAGGTGACAACAGCGAGCATAGGACTCTATTGCTTTTGTTTTCAAAATTAGGGTGTTTTCTGTAATTTTGTTTTTTCAGAAAAACGTACCGTGGTGCGCCATGGATTATTTTACCGACAACGCGAACCCCGTGGCACACTGGTAGTGCACCACGGGTAACAAAAAATGGTGCGCCATGGGTAGGCCTTTTTCTAGTAGTTTTGCCTAGATGTTTTTATTTCTCGTATTTTGAATCTTGTGTGTGAGAGTGTTTCTTGGTATGTGTATCTTCATATTTGGATCTCTATATCCTCATGGAAACCATTTGGTTCAAGCTACTGTAATCACTAGTGATTGTGTGATTATTTGGAGCTATCAAGAATCTCTTTCGAAGCATCAAGCTTAATTTTATATTTTGTTATATGCTTCTTAGTGTGAATATGATCTTGGATATCCTTGCGGACTACCTCTGGAATATTTTTCAAATACTTCTTGTCCTTGGACAATTAGTACTTGATTTATGGAAGAATTTATTGATCATCTCCACTTTGGCCTTTGCTTATTTTTGTCCTATCTCTTGCCAAGAAAATATTTTGTATTGCTCCCAAGTTTTCATTTTATTTTATTTGTTGTTCTCTTGTGTTTTATTTAATGTTGGAAGTGCGATGATCTCATTTGTGTGCATTTTGCATTCAAAAGAAAAATTCTACATAATGCAATATTTATTGGGACCCCTCCTATATTATCTAGAACAGTCCTCTTATGCTTCTTGTTTTGCTCCATATCATTTTCTTTTGTGCTTGGAAGATCGATCTTTTCATTTTTCTACTTTGTGTGCCATCATGAAAAGTGTGAAGAGCTTGATTTGGTTGTTGGAACCTTGTAGTCTTTGGGAGTTGGTTTTGTCTCATTATTTGTTATATTTTTTGACCATTTAGAATGGTATAAATCCTTGAGCATTTATGTTTTCTGTATCTTTTTTATTTGGATTTTTCCTAGTCCATTTGTTGAACTTGTGATCTTTCATGTGTTGAATTGGTTCTTTGATACGATTTGGCCACCTTTTGGTGTGTGACAATATTTTGTGTGCTTTCTTGGTTTACTTGGTGTTTTTTTAAAATTTTATCTTCTTTGGTTCTTGAAACTCTTGTGCATCCATATTTACTATCTGTATATATTATTACATGCTTCCTTTCTTTGATCCAATATATAGGGAAACTCCACCAAATCCTAATTGGCTAAGATGTGCATGAAATTCAATTCCATATCAAAATGCACATGTTTATGTGGAGTCTCTCCTATGTATTGTAGGTTCTCTAACTACTTTGGACCTAATATGTTTTGGGACTTTTGTGTAGTTAATGTTGGTTTAGGTAAATTGGAGATATATTGGGTGCTTGTCTCTTCAATTAGGAAGAAGGGGTGCCTACATGTCAATTGGAGGCAAGCTAGGATGGTCAACAAATCCATATCCACTTCATCCTACCAATTATATCTCGGTAACAAGTATATCTTTGTCATGCATAAATATCTGGTTCCCAACCTTTTGTAGGTTGCTTGTTGGCATGAACGTCTGTAATTGCAAATGCTGTTGATTTTGTCTTGGTTATAATGAGAACCCCTTTCTTCAAATGAAAGTAAGTTGAGATGAGTGCATATCATGGGGAATATATAAAATCATGCTTATGATTCACCAATTCCAAATATGTCTATCCATCAAATGTATTGCCTATCTTCTCCTCAATGGCTCTCATGTGCAATAGTGATGCATTTGCAATATTGATTTTTCTTCATGATGCTTGTTACCTTTCTTCATATATTCCAACTATATCCTTTTCCCTTGGTGATAGTTGTGATGTATGTGGTGTGTTGTTGTTGGAAGCTCATTAGTGTACAATAAGAGAAATTTGAGCCTTTGTCCATGCTTTCAAGCAAAAACCTTGTGGGTATATTCTATGACTTTCTTTTTCTTTTCATGTAATTTCTTGAGTATCTATTTTGTGTGTGCATGTTTCTTTGTGGGCATATGTCTTTGTTATGTTATACACTTAGAAACTTATACACATAAGAGAAGATAAATATTTAGTTGATTTTGTATTCCTTGGAAACCACCTCTTTTATTTCATTTGATTCTTTGGTGGTTTCCAAAATGAATTTGCCTATGAGTGCTTGTCTTACTTGTTTGCATCTTCGAGCACTTATATTTGTTCTCTCTTGCCTTTTGTTGTTAAATAAGTTTGGAGGAGCGAGGATTCCATGATTAAGCACCTTGTTTTCAAATGCAACTATTGTATTTGGTGCATAATCTTTGGGGAGCTTTTCTATTTCATTTAAAATACTCATTTGCTCTTATCATAATATCTTGTTGTCTTAATTGGGTAATTCAGATCTTTTGATTGCTCGCTTCATTTGTTGAAGCCTCTTTATTTTTCTTTTCTTTTTTCAATATTTGGGTCCTCAATATAGTTTTACTTCCTTCCAAGTATTCATCATTGGATATGTGCATATGCACACCTTTGGAGGAATTCTCACTATATTGGTCGTCTAGAACTTTTCACCCATTTCGGCAATCAATGCCAATGTGGGAGAAGTTTTAGAGGGTTTATTCAAGGGAAGTTGGCCTTTGCTTTGAGTTTGTTCTTAAGAATTTGTCTCTCAAGCTCTTGCATCTTTGTTGTTGCTTTGCATGTTGAATATATAGAGGAAAGTCCACCAATGGTAATCGTTGGCAATCTATGCAATGAAATTCAAGTTCATCACACGTGCATATATTGTGGAGGAGTATGCTCTATATATTATGGTTGTACCAACATCACATACTTATTTATTATTTGATGTTGGCACGACCGCTTAGTTTGTTAAATTCCATATATAAACCCTCTCAAAGGGATTGTCATTAATTACCAAAATGGGGGAGATTGAAAGGGAATATATGCCCCCATATGTGGTTTTGGTAATTAATGACAATCTCTATGGACTAATGTTTGAATTGCGTTTCACTTGTAATAATTGTTAATTAGCATCGCTTGGTCCATGTGTTGGTGACATGGGCATGACTAGTCGCGTCCCCGTGATTTACTACCCTAAGCATACAAAGGCATGCAACCCACGAAGCCAGTAAATAGTAAAGGAAAGTCGGGAGAGCATCCGATTGACAGAAGCTATCTTGGCAGTCAAAAAAGAAGTAGAAACCAACATTATACTAGTGTTGTAATTATAACTTGTAACCTATCCGTCCAGAGAGCATCCAACGAACAAAAGCTATCTTGGCAGTCAAGAAAGAAGTAGAAACCGACATTATACTAGTGTTGTAATTGTAACTTGTAACCTATCCATATACGTCTTTGGGACCCATCCTATTATATAAAGTCTGAGAGGAGCCAATGGAGAGATACCGAAGCCTTGATCAATCTACAACCATAGTTTTCACATTAATCAAACTATTTCGACTCCCTTGTTATTCTGATCAGCCGACGAAATCCCTAGCGTTCTCTTTTCCACGAAACCCTAAGTCCATAACCATGGGCATTGCCGAGGTTACCCCTCATCAATTGGCGCCATCTATGGGAAATCTGAACGCTGGAGCCATGGATTCGGTTGCCCCCTCTTCACCAAGCAACAACCTGGTAGTAGAAGAACCGCACCCGCCCACCCCTGTTTCGGTTCCCGTAGACTTCAACGGGGGAATTGATATCATAATCGAGAGTTTCCATTTCTTGGTGGAGGAACCCAAAAATCTCTTCCTATCGGCCCCGATCTACTTGCATCCTATGTCAACTCATCTGAAGAAGCCGCACCTCACCCAATAAACGGCGAAGAAAGTAGCAAAAACTCTGCAGATCTAGGGGATCTGGCCGATCTATACGACGGTCTCTCCTTCGGGTCAGACTCACAACTTACGCCACCACACGGCTCAAACTCAGCAAACATCAAACCCGATGAAGGCAATCAAAGTGTTGACTCTGGAATAAAAAGGCCAAAACCTACCTAGAACAGAACCCGTGGGATTTCACTGGTTTCTTCGACAGTGTCTCCTAGGGATCTGATGGTGACAATAGCAACTAGTACATGACGCATCATCCATTATGCGCAATCATCGGGGAAGGAACATTGACACTTCACGACTCCAACAGTAACCCGGTCCTTGATCCCAATGATATTCTATCAGACATTGATGCAGGAAACCACGGAAACGAAGGAGATCCACACAATAATCATATCACACAAGGGAGAGAAGGAACAAATGACGGGCGAGCGGATAACTCTTTGGTTGTCAGCAGAAACATGGAAAAAAGTGAGGGATGCATTTTTGGGTGCGGTCCCAATGACGGTAGACGCCACGCGTGAAGATCTGATGGCCTATTAGTACCTACTACACCACAAAAAGAGGGACCTACTCAAGATGTAGAGACAACTTGAGGAAAGGAGAAGGCTAGCTGACAAATCCAGCATCTGATGGGCACAACTAAGATCCACTCGTGGATCTGGCAGCATACCTGGAGGCGCACCACCAAGGAGAGGAACCTCATGGCTACAGCATATTCCGGAAGCCAAAAGAAACAAGCTGACTCTAGATCTGAACTTGTCCTTTATGTGAGTAGATCAGGCATGACACAAAAAAGAAAAAACAGCGTAAGTCGCCATTGTCACCACCCAAACCTAGTTACTCACGACTCAACCTGCACCCGATGATCCCCACGCATCTCTCCATCATTCTGCCCTAATGAATCTCGGCATGGTGGGAGCATCCCTCGCACAAGGAGAACAAGGAATCACCTAGCAACTCGACAAATAACCACGCCGTTGCAATAGCCCTCAGCATGTGGGACACACCCGACGATCACGGTCACTGTATCGGGTGCACTTCTCAATCCCTGAGCCATGTGATGATGCCAGAAATGACATTACATAGTGCAGGATCGACAGATCCAGGGAGGAGTGTAGAAGCCGAAGATAGCATGACGGCGAAAGCGAGGACGAGTATGAATTGTGTGGGGCCAATTGCTTTACCCAACTGGTTCGCAAGACTCTAGCACCCAAGGATTTTGAACTTCCTCACGTCTGCCAAAAGTACGACGGTCTTCAGGAACCCGAAGATTGGCTGGCTGATTACCTACAAACCATCAGACTCCAGGGTGGCTCCAAGGCTACTGCAATGCAGAGCCTACAACTACACCTGAGCGGCGATGCCTGATCATGGCTCAGAATGCTACCCGAAGAATCCATCAGCATCTAGAACGACCTCGAAGATAAGTTCATCCGAAACTTTACACTCACGTTTAAGAATCCCACATCCTTAGAGCAGTTACGGGCATGCAAGCAGAAATCTGGGGAGCCGATACGACCATTTATCCAAAGGTGGAACATCATCAAGAACTCAGCCGAAGCTATATTTGATGAAAGGGTGATTTATGCCTTCAACGACGGCCTTCGCCGAAGAGAATTTATTTAGGAGATGGGATGGGTCAAACCCAAAACAATCTCCAGCTAATGGACATGGATAATCGCTAGGCAGACGGCGAAGATGCAGTAAATATCAAACGAGGGAGCTCACCCGAGGAATATTGTGATAGGCGCAATAATGACAGGAGAAGGTGAAGCAATGACAAGTATAGTGGGCCAAGCTATGTTGCAGCTGGTTTCTCAGGAGAGGACAACCGAAGAAGCGATGATCGCGGAAGCGGATACCGCAGTAACAAAGACAACGCTGAAGGAAGCCACCCGACACAGCGGTATCAGCCGAGCGCTCGATAGCCTCCAATGTCTCCAGTGCGGACCCTGCAATATGCACTTCTACATCGACTCTGAGGGAAGAAGGTGCTCAAACCACCTCATGAAGGATTGTCGCACATTCCTAAAAATGCAGGAAGTCTGTAATGTAAAGGCAAACGAAGAAACAAACTGAGGATACGCCACCGCGCCTGGAACCTTAGCTCCCAACGCACCACCACTAGCACAAGTACAGCCGCCAGTAGGTCAGCCGCAACCCACAACAAACAGAAACCAGGAGGAAGAGTATCTGAGGTCCAAAGGTGCAATCTGGATGATCCAAAAAGGGCATGATGGCTCTGTGTATGGCGCCAGAAAAGTGTTGGTGCGGTGTTGATGTAGAGCTCGTTGGGAACCCCAATAGGAAGGTATGATGAGCACAACAGCAAGTTTCCCATAGTAATGAAACCAAGGTTTAATCGAACCAGTAGGAGCAAGGAAAGGTGTTACTAGCTGAGCTTTGGCAGGGCGCACTACTGGTGCTAGTAGCAACGTGGAGACCTGCACAACACAACCACAAAACTTTGTCCCCAACTTGCGATGAGGTTGTCAATCTCACCATGTTTTGCTGAAAACAAAGGATTAAACATATCGAATGGAAAGAAGTAAAAGTTTGTAGAAAGTAAACACAAAACAGTAAAAGATTGTAGATTGTATGTAAAGAAAAGGACCGGGATCCATAGTTCACTAGAGGTGGCTCTCCTTATGATAGATAACATGCTGGGTGAACAAATTACAGCGGGGCAATTGACAAACATCGAGAAAGAAATACATGCATATACTAATCATCTTGACTCCTTTGGAACTTGATTGGGCATTACAACATTATACATAGACCGCCATCCAACTGCATCTATGACTAATAATCCACCTTCAGGTTATCATCCGAACCCCCTCCAGTATTAAGTTGCAAGCAATAGATTATTGCTTTACGAACTGCGTGTAAAGTAAACAATACGATTGTTCTATGAACAAAGGATTGCTGTTTTCTCCCTAGTATCAATAGCACATCTAGTACCTTAGAGATTTCTGTCACTTCCCCAGATTACCAGAGGCATGAACCCACTATCGAGCATAAATACTAACTCTTGGAGTTGCTAGCATCTACTTGGCCCCCAGCCCTTCTCCGTCTCGTATTCTGGCATCTGATGACTTCCGAAAAAATAGGCACTTTGGCTTTTGTCCCGTCCAATTCCGAGAATAATCATTTTCTGACTTTCCTGGAACCAAAAACAGCAGAAAACAGGCAGCTAGCACTATGGCTCTTGTTAATAGGTTAGTCCCAGAAATCATATGAAAAGTACTCCAAAATGTGGACAAAACACAGAAAAGTGGATAAAACCAAGCATGGAACATCAAAAATTATAGATACATTTGCAATGTATCAACATCCCCAAGCTTAACTCCTGCTCGTCCTCAAGTAGGTAAGTGATAAAAATAAAGAATAATTTTTGAGGTGACATGCACCATCAAAGACGTGATCAAAGTATTTGTAAAACATTCAAAGCTGGGATCATAGTACTTCAATCATAACATGAAAGACAAAGTTCTGGCAATAAGACAAAGAAACTATGATGCAACATGAAAAGGCACAAACAAAAGATTCATGAATAACAATGCTTTGCAAGACGTTTGTTTGTTTCACATAAAGAAAACATAGCATAATAGTATTCAGCTTGTCCCTCAAAGGGTAGCAAATATAAATGCACCGGACACCTTCAAAGTTCATAAGAGTGACTAGATACAAATAGTTTAAAACAAGCAATATCAAGATATGCATCATAGAACTAAGAATGGCCACTATGCTCTCAAAGTAGGTGCATAAAGGTAGAAGGTGGAGACTCAATATAATGGTGGAAGAAAGGCCTTCATAGAAGGAAGTAGGGATTCAAGTCTCATAAAGAGCTTCCAAAAATTATGGTACTTATAGCTTTCATCTCTCATTGCCCCTATCATAAGCATCTTGAAGGTGATTAAGGTTAAAGTGACACAACTAAGAGGATATTCTTGACAAATTATAAACCGAAATCTCATGTCCCTTACTTACGAAGACCGAACCTCATGCTACTCAACTTTAGTCACGAGTAAGCTCTTGTCATTGTAAGTACATGTGTATCATAAAGAACCGCCAACGGGGTACCCTTTGCACATGATACAGGAGCTATCCCATAATCAAAATAACAAGGCAAGCAGACAATGAGCATCTCAGCGATCTTTTTATTTGCTATTTGCATAGGTTTTTATTGAGGATGCTTCATAGAGTGCTCATTATGGTGGTGCTGCAAGTTTCCACCATGATTAGGCATGGCTTAGGCTAGCGGCCCTGACGTTTCTCTAACACACATACAAACTCCATGATCTTACAAGTTCCACTTTTATTTCACACCGCCGGGACCCATAAGCAAAAGAACATGATATCAACGGGGTACAAAGTACAAGTGCAATGTTGAAAGCGTTCCCCATGATACATGGTTCTGCTAATTTCAACTTATAAAGCGCAAGCATATACGCAACAAAGAAGGACCCAATGGTTCAAGTTTATTAGATGCAAAAAAGTAAGTGTGCCATCAAGTTCGTGAGAGCTTTAATCACTAGTTTTCTCATAACAAGTTTAATTTGGAAGGTAAACAAAAACATGAATATACTTCGAATAGCATAAGCTAGTAGGTAGGTATGGTGGACTCTTTGGAATAACTTGGTTTAGGGAGTTGGATGCATGAGTGGAACTCATACTTGGTTACGGAGGCTAGCAAAAGACTGGGAGGGACCAACTAAGAGAGAAATAATGGCCATAGTCATGCAAAGCGACAAAACATCATTAATTAAAGCATAAAGTGATATTACAAGTCGGAAACTAAAGGATCATCAAGGCTATGGTGACTTTGGATAGTCATAACATGATGTGAGCATGCGCCAAGTCAACCCAAATAAAGCATCAAAGGAGAATACCACAATACTATGCTTTAATATGCTAAAACAACGCATGATCCTTCCAAGGCACATTAAGCAATCTCAATTGTTTATAACAAGTCATGCTACAACAAAGAATACTAAGCATAAAGCCAAAACAATATCAAGCATGGAATGACAGAGCATAGGCCACAGTCAAAAACAAGCTCTTTTTACCACATAAGCATGAACTTTCCTACTCTTTTCCAAACCAAACCAAACTATTTGCAAACCAAAGTATGAAAGAGGGGGTCCAATCAATTTATTCAGAAAACTAAGAAAACAAAAGCAAACGAAAAACCAAAACGAAAATGAAAAAGAAGACGCTCCAAGAACAACACAACTGTGCATGAAACAATAAAAATGAAGCGTTTGGAAGAAACCTGCGATTTTTATTGATGAAGAAGGGGATGCCTTGGGCATCCCCAAGCTTTGATGCTTGTAATTCTTGGGGTGACACGCGTGGCATCCCCAAGCTTGAGCTTTCATCTCATTACTCATTCCTTCCATACACCTGAAATTTTTCCTTCATACAAAACTTCACACAATCTTTATTAGCAACATTAGTGCACTCAAGATAAATAAGTCTTAAGGTTCAGTTCTAACACCAAATAAACTTTCATTAGAACACTAGCTACTGTAGCACTTCCCTCAAAAATCTCAGTTCCCCAAAAGAAATCAAAAAGGAACCAACAAGAAGCAAATGTAGAAAATGGCAGAAATCTGTCAAAACAGACCAGCAGGTAAAAACGAATTTTTTCGAAGACCTTCTGTTGCTCAAATAAAAAAGTGTTGAACTAACGAAAGTTAGATAACAACCTGGGGCAGAAGCACAACAATTCACGCCTCAAAAAGACGTTCAGAGATTTTACACGAATTTTTATGGTGAAGCATAGAAATCTGTTTCGGGACAGCAACTTTCCCAATCATTACTTCTCTCTCATTAGAGATTACTCTTGGCACAAAAAGAAAATAATAAGGATAAGGAGCGGTTATTACTGAGGTAATAACTTCCAAGACTCACCTAAAACTTTTGGGTTATCTCCCAATAAGTACTTTTCTTTAACGCTTTTAAGTTAGGCATAAGAAGCAAGAAAAGATGCTCACATAAGAAATATGAATTGAAGTAAAAGTGAGCATCAAAAAGCAAATTCAAAACAGATTTAAGTCTAACCCACTTCCTATGCATAGGAATCTTGTATGCAAATAAATTCACAAATAACAAAGTGACAAGCATAGGAAGATAAAACAAGAATAACTTCAAAACTTTCAGCACATAGAGAGGTGTTTCAGTACCATAAAAACTTCTACAACCATATTTTCCTCTCTCATAATAATTTTCAGTAGCCTCATGAATAAACTCAACAATATAACTATCACATAAAGCATGCTTTTCATGATCTACAAGCACTAGAGCTTTATTGTAAACATTTTCAAAAGAATCCTCAGGAACATAACATTCATCCTCCTTTAATAAGCATAGGGGACAATCAAATAATGTAAGGGGTAAAAAGTTACTCTCATTAGAAGGTAGGGATGGGTAGATCCATTCTTCCTCCTTTTTTTCATCAATCTCCTCCTCTTTTTCATCTAATGAGCTTTCAAGTTCAGCAATTTCTTCTTCCATAGTCTCTTGCAAGGCATTAGTCTCTTCCATTGGTGGAGATCATCTATTAAGATATTCAAGAATATAGCCATTTTCTTCCTTGTAATTATCAAAGCAAAATTTAAGTATATCATAAACCTCATATTTATAAGGTGCATCATCAGTATTTTCAATCAAATAAGCAAGTTAGAATGCACCCTTCCAAGCAATAAATTCTTCAATTTATTCCACATCATAAAAGTCACAATTTCCCTTAACATAAGAAGATATGGTAACATTATAATTATACACACATTGAAAAGGGAGGTGTTTGTACCTCCTACAACAACAAGATTTATCAACGCAATAAGTAACATTATAAGTAGAGCACACATTTCTAGCAATGGTATTCAATTTATCAATTTGTTACCATAAGAGTTTTCCTTTTTGTGACAAGCGGTGTTCCTTATAATAATATTTTTGTTCTTCCGTGAACCCAACTTGCCAATAAGATTCAGTTTCAAAGAAACCAACCATTGATAGTAAGCATGATAAAGCAAGACAATAACAGACCAATGAAAATACCAACTATAGTAGGAACTATTTTTTTTGGTGTTTTTGATAACAAAACAAGCAAACAAAGCAAAAAGGAACTAAGCAAAACAAAAATAACAAAGTAAAGAGATTGGTTATGACGGACTCCCCTTGTGAAGATGTCCTTGACTCCCCGGCAACGGCGCCAGAAAAATGCTTGATGGCTCTGTGTATGGCGCCAAAAAAGTGCTGGCGCGGTGTTGATGTAGAGCTCGTTGGGAACCCCAAGAGGAAGGTATGATGAGCACAACAGCAAGTTTCCCTCAGTAATGAAACCAAGGTTTAATCGAACCAGTAGGAGCAAGGAAACACCCCAAAGGTGTTACTAGCTGAGCTTTGGCAGGGCGCACTACCGGTGCTAGTAGCAACGTGGAGACCTGCACAACACAACCACAGAACTTTGTCCCCAACTTGCGATGAGATTTTCAATCTCACCGTGTTTTGCTGAAAACAAAGGATTAAACGTATCGAATGGAAAGAAGTAAAAGTTTGCAGAAAGTAAACACAAAATAGTAAAAGATTGTAGATTGTATGTAAAGAAAAGGACCGGGATCCATAGTTCACTAGAGGTGGCTCTCCTTAAGATAGATAACATGCTGGGTGAACAAATTACAGCGGGGCAATTGACAAACATCGAGAAAGCAATACATGCATATACTAATCATCTTGACTCCTTTGGAACTTGATTGGGCATTACAACATTATACATAGACCGCCATCCAACTGCATCTATGACTAATAATCCACCTTCAGGTTATCATCCGAACCCCTCCAAGATTAAGTTGCAAGCAACAGATTATTGCTTTACGAACTGCGTGTAAAGTAAACAATATGATTGTTCTATGAACAAAGGATTGTTGTTTTCTCCCTAGTAGAAACAACACATCTAGTACCTTAGAGATTTCTATCACTTCCCCAGATTACCAGAGGCATGAACCCACTATCGAGCATAAATACTAACTCTTGGAGTTGCTAGCATCTACTTGGACAAGATATCTACTAACAACGGAAAGCATGCGAGATCACAAATATCAAAGACATGATAGAATCAATAATCAATCTGAAATAGCATCTCAGTATCCATCGGATCCCCGCAAACACAACATGCAGAATTACAAATAGATGATCTTGATCATGAACGGAGCTCACAAGATCTAGACATGAAAGGAGGAGAACCAGCCATCTAGCTACTACATGGATCCGTAGTCCAAGGATGAACTACTCACGCATCACACCGGAGGCTTGCATGGTGATGAAGAAGGCCTCCAGGGTGAATTCCCCTCTCCGACAGGGTGTCGGGAAGAGCTTCAGATCCCTCCCGATCTAGGGATGGAGATGACGGAGGCTACAGACTCTTTCGTGGATTTTTGATCGGGCACTTAGGGTTTTCGTCCCAAGGGCAATATATAGGCGGAAGGAGAGGCCGAGGGGGTGTTGGGGTCGGCCAGACCACCCCCTGGCATGGGCCAGCCTGGCACAGAGCTGTGGTGGTGTGGCTGGCCCCTTCTCTCCGTCTCGTATTCTAGCATCTGATGACTTCCGAAAAAATAGGCACTTTTGCTTTTGTCCTGTCCAATTCCGAGAATATTCATTTTCTGACTTTCCTGGAACCAAAAACAGTAGAAAACAGGCAGCTGGCACTGTGGCTCTTGTTAATAGGTTATTCCTAGAAATCATATGAAAAGTACTCCAAAGTGTGGACAAAACACAAAAAAGTGGATAAAACCAAGCATGGAACATCAAAAATTATAGATACATTTGCAATGTATCAGGGCGCCCATCCAATAGGATCCAGAAATTTATCACACAACAAGACAATATGGCAGTAACAACACCACTCCTACACCTGATTATCTCCACTAGTCAGAACAAGAAAAAAAATTTAGCAGGGCTGATCACCCTCTTCGAGTCCCACAACTGGGTCATTTGGCTCTGATAGTGGAGGCACAAATTGGCGGTTTCGACATGAGCAAGGTTTCATGGATGGAGGAAGCAATATCAACCTCATCTATGCCAAAACTCTACGAGCACTGAACTATTCCTCAACAAACTTAACGCCAACAGACACATCCTTCCACAACATAGCGCCAGGTAAAGCCGAAATTCCTTTAGACAAGATCTATCTTGATGTTGTCTTCGGATCGAGGGAAAACTTCAAGCACGAGAAACTCGAATCTGAGGTCATGGATTGGCCATCATAGAACCATGTGATCCTAGGGCGTCCATCTTTCGCACGATTTATGGCAGTACTACATTATGCATACTTGGTAATGAAGATGCCAATACCCAACGAAATCATAATGGTGAGAGGCAGCTTCACCTGATTTAACAACTGTGATAGAGAATTTAACAAAATCTATGAATCCTTCGAGATGGAAGCGAAATTCGAGGAGCTAAAGATCTCAACGGATACAGACCCTCTGCCGGTAGCGTGGGTCACCCCCGACCAAGCTTTCGACACGGCAAAGGAAACTAGAGAAATTCAAGTTCACCCTACGGACCCAAAGAAGACAACCTTTGTGGCTTCCAACCTTGGTCCCACATAGGAAAGCGCACTCATCGAGTTCCTCTATGAGCGCTGGGAGATTTTTTCATGGGTATCATCTGACATTCCAGGAATCCCCAGGGAACTCGCTGAGCATGCACTTAACTTATATCCTAATGCTAAGCCTATAAAGAAGTCACTTTGCCGTTTCGTAGGACCCAAGAGCAAGGCCATTGGACGAGAACTCCATCGCCTAACGGACGCCAAGTTTATCAAGGAAATCAAGAAAGCATTATGGGTAGCCAATCCAGTATGAGTTCCAAAGAAAAATACAAAAGAACTACGCATGTGTATTGACTTCACCGCACTAAACAAGCATTGTCCAAAGGATCACTTCCCGCTACCGTGAATCTATCAAATCATCGATACAACCGTGGGATGCGAGCATCTTTCCTTTTTGTACGTGTACTCTGGATACCACCAGATTTGGATGAAGGAGGAGGATTAGCATAAAACAACATTTATCATGCCTTAAGGTGTATTCTGCTACACTACAATGACATTCGGACTCAAAAACACGGGTGCCATGTGCCAGTGGATGATGCAAAATTGCCTTGGAAGCCAAAGTGGAACAATAGTGCAGGTATACATTGATGACGTCATAGTCACGACAAGGAAAGAGTCGACCCTTATCAATGATCTTCGCAAAACATTTGACAACCCTGATAGATACCTCATCAAGCTTAACCCGACAAAGTGCTCCTTTGGAGTCCCTTCAGGGCAAATCCTCGGCTACTTAGTATCGGTGAGGGGAATAGAGTCAAACCCCGAGAAAATATAAGAAATCCTTACAATAAGAATCCAATGAACCTTCGCAGCATACAACAGCTAGCTAGACGAGTCGCGCCGCTAAGCCGATTTATTGCTCAGCTAGGCAAAAAAAGCACTTTCGTTCTATGCCCTCGTGAAGAAATCAGAAAAATTTGAGTGGACGGATGAATCCCAGAGAGCTTTCGAAGATCTCAAGAAAACATGTTCGACACCTCCTGTCATCGTGTCACCAAAATAAAAAGAACCTTTGCTGCTGTATATCACCGCCACAAATCAAGTGGTGAGTACGGTTCTGGTTGTAGAACAACCCGAAGAAGGGAAAAATCATGGCATCCAAAGGCCAGTCTACTTCCTAAGCAAGGTTCTTTCCCCATCAAAAAAAGGTATCCGCACTACCAGAAACTCACAGACGGAGTTTTCATGATAGCACGGAAGTTGCGCCACTACTTTTCAGAGTACCCGATAGTGGTAGTCAATGAGGCACCTCTTTAGAGCATACTCAATAATCCAGAAGCCACGGGGCATGTCTCTGTTTGGGGCATTGAGCTATCCCCTCGAGATATCGCATATGAAAAGCGAAAAACAATCAAGTCTCAGGTTTTGCCTGATTTCATTACTGCATGGATATAATTCTAGTGTGTGGGACCACTAGACCTCTCTAGCGCCTAGACAATGTACTTTGATGGTTCCAAAAGGACAGAGGAGGTAGGTGCTAGAGTTATATTAGTATTGACACAAGGCGATAAAATGCACTATGTACTTCGGCTGAGTTTTCTAAACGCATCGAACAATGAAGCTGAATACGAGGCCCTGTTGCACGACATGCATATGGATAAAGCCTATGACATCACTCATCTCAAAATATTTGGCGATTCAAATCTCGTTGCATAACAAGAAATAAACAAATGTAATGCCGTCAGCGACAACATGATCGCTTATCGGTACATGTATAATATCATGGAGGCCCACTTCGACGGGTGTGAAGTATCACACATAGGCAGGGCAAGCAATGAGGAAGCTGACAATCTGGCAAACATTGGATCCCTCTGCCTGCCCGTGCCACCTGGGGTTTTTTGGGAAGAAATAAGCGAGCACTCCATCAAAACTAAAAAGCCTCCTGAGGCAACAGAACCTAAGGCACGCAAGAAGGCCAAGCCGAAGAGTGACTCGGGGCTACAGACACATCAGAAAATGAAGCAGATATTGTCGACGAGGAACTACAACCCAGAGAAGTAATGGTGGTAGAGCCCATGTGGATGCAGCCATATATAGCATACATGATAAGAGGAGAACTCCCTGAAGATACAATAGAAGCACGATGGATCACAAGATGGTATAAAGGCTTTAGAATCATAAAAGGAGAACTCTACAAAAGAAGTATCTTTGGCGTATTGCAACGATGTGTCACCCCCGAAGAAGGTAGGATTATTCTCAAGGATGTACATGAAGGAGTATGCGGGCATCACGCTAGCAGCCAAGCAATTGCAGACAAGGCCTTTTGAGTAGGTTTTTACTAGCTCACAATAGTTCATGATGCGAAGGATATTGTGCGGACATGTGAAGCATATCAACGCTTTGCAACAAAACACAACGCACATGGGACAGAATTAGCTCCTATACCTTGGGTCTGGCCATTCGCTCAGTGGGGACTCTACATGGTGGGCAAACTCCACAAATCTTCGCCTGGAGGACATGTCTTTCTACTAGTCGTAGTTGACAAACTTACAAAATGGATTCAAGCAGCGCCCATTACCAGTCAAGATGCAACTTCAGCTATGAATTTCATTAAATCGGTCGTATTTCGCTTTGAGGTACCACATAGCATCATCATAGACAACGGAACCAACTTCACCTCCAATGAGTCCAAAGACCACTGCAAGGACATGGGCATAAAAGTGAGATATGCTTCGGTTGCTCACCCACAAACCAACGACTGGGTAGAAAAAGCTAATGGTCTCATCACTAATGGAATCAAGAAAAGATTGATGGCACCACTCGATAGAGCTAAAGGCACTTGGGTAGACGAGTTGCCATCCGTCTTATGGAGGCTACGAACCACTCCAAATAGCGCCACACAAGAAACGAGAATATCATTTTGCGGCCCGAAAGTTGAGGCGCCCAGACAACGCAGTACCCAAGTTTCTTGTAATCAGCCGCGTTGACCACAGTTGGCGTAACAAATACTAAGAGGGTCTTTTTCGGCACGAATTCAACTGTATGTTTTAGTACAAAATATCAGGCTAACGCCCGTCAAGTTGGGCCCTCCTGTCAGTTTTCACCGTTATGTCGCTCTTGTCGCTTAGGCGTGGTGGCTGTCATGTAGGCTTGCAGCGCTGGCGTAGTGGATAGGACAACAAGACCGGCCCAATGTATTGGCGTGACAAAACAGGGCGCATATATCCTCATCATTATTATTTTTTGTTTACTCGGAAGCTGGAATGGCCACCGCCACGCGTCTCTCCATTGGACTTCTGTCCCCGTCGTTAACCACTACCTTAGAAATGCATTAACGGTTCCACTGTTCCCTTGTCTCGCAGAAACCACGCTTCTTCTTCCTGTCATCTATCTTCTTTCCGTCTTCTCCTTGCCGCCATGGAAGGTCGTCGCACTCTAGAGACAAACTTCATTGCCCATGACAATAAGAAGATAGAAGTCCTCTACACCAATGAGGAGGAGATAGTGGTGCGAGTCCAAAGGATGTACGAGGGTTGGCTTGAGATAGAAGAGGACAAGTTTGTGGGATTGGACCTCGAGTACACCCCAGAGAACCCATATGACGAGAATGAAGTCGCCGTCTTTCAACTGGCCATTAGGAAACACGTCCTTGTCTACCACTTCTCCCGGTTTGTAGATCTGCTCTCTGTAGTTAAGTGCTTTTACGGTTTTCTCCTCTTGTTCTTTATCCATTTGCTTATCTTGCAACTACTGAATTTTATTTAGGACCAAATAAATTATGATAAGCCAATGTTGAGAGTCTTGATCTTGCATTTACTAAACTTTTTAAAATTATATTCAGATGATGATCTTGCATTGACAAAACATTTGTAGTTACAAATTTTGGTGATGACAAACTACATACTTTTAGGACTGACAAGAATTTTCCGGCACTGCGCCAGTTCCTTGTAGAAAAAGGAATTGTTTTCTGCACTATCGACAATACAACTGATTTTTGGAACTTTTGTCAAGAGGGAATTACAATTCCTGTGCACAAGTGGATCGATATTCAAAGTCTTGTCAAGATCATAGGGGGCTCGAGGAAGGATGGAATGGCTACACTCGCAACTATAATCCTCGATGAGTCATACGATAGAATGAAGGCATATTTCCCTACGAATAGGCATGATTTCTAGGAGGAGTGGCCGTTGTCTGATATAAACCGGAAGTATGAAGCCATAGATGCTTATGTGACCTACCAGTTGTACAAGAAGATCCATTTCATTCTATGTTACCTCGTGTTTTGCCCAGTTGCAAGAGGGAAGATGAGCTTAGGGGATCCCTTTGTAGAAAATGCAGCATAGCTGAGTTTGACGCTGCATATGCAAACAAAATGGTTGCATCTAAAGCAGCTGACAGAGAGGCTGCAGAAGCAGCTAACAGAGAGGCTGCAGCTGAAGCCGCAAATAGAGAGGCAGCATCTTCCAGTGGCAATAACCAGGCCTGTGATGCACCGCTAATTGTGTCACAGGATGCTAACAATAGGGAAGCCAAGACAGATTCCAGGTGGGATGAACTTTGTGAGCTGTGGAGGGCCAATAATGTAAGAGACACCTGGAATGATGGCAGTTGGTCGCTTAGGAACGATGGCAAGCGCCTCAAGTGGTCTGATGAGAAGTGAATTAAATTTTACTCCTTTGTGTTATGTTTCTGTTTTGTGGAACTCAGTTAGCTTGTCAAGATGGCTAGCGCCTCAAGTGAGAGTAGTAAAATAAATTTTACTTCTTTGTGTTATGTTTTTGTATGTGTCTGGTAGCTTGTCAAGATGGCAGCTCGTTAACTGGTAGTTTGAAAGAGTACCTTTTTCCTCTCTCGCTAAACATATATGTTTCATTATGCCCAAATTGGTAGCAAATATAGAGCAGCTTCTCTCTTCGATCATCCGTTCCCTTTTGGACCTCTTTTTGGCCCGATCTAGTAGCAAATCTAGAGTAGAAAATCACACTAGGTAGAATACATTCATTTAGAAAACAAAACAAATGTAGATATAGTTGTGTGCAGCTAAATAGGATATAGCGATAGAAAGTAGGTTGCTTAACGAGGTTCGATACATTAGTTGCCCAGCAGCCATCACACGCAAAATATAAAAAATCAAAAGAAGCTACTTAGGAGCAGCAGCAGCAGCAGACATGTTCAACCCTCCTTGCATGTGCATGCGCCTCCGCCGCCTCCCTCTAGCACTTCCTCCACTTCTTGCTGCCCAGTCCCTTGATCTTGGGGGCCTTGGGATTGATTGGAGGAATGCGACCCTCTTCGATGGCCACCCGTTGGAGGTTCGGGAGGTGAATGCCAAGAGCCTGGTGTTCAGCTATGTAGGCATTGACGTTCACGGTATGGCCGACTTTGGGGGTGCCGGAGCTCGAGCCCTCTGCATGCATCATGACATAGTTGAAGTCGGTGCCGGTGAGTCTCGTCTTGTAGAAGGTGTAACTGTAGACGCCGCCAGCGAAGAAGGCATCATACTGGCCGGCCTGCAGCCTCCTCAGCACCTGACGAGTCTTGGTGTGCCTGGACTCATCATCGCTGCAGACGTCGCTGGTGTAAACCTGTTGGAAAAAAAGAAAAAGGGAGGATTAGATGATGTAAGAAGATCGAGCAATCGAAATGCGAACAAGCAAACCCTAATAAACCAAGATCTAGCATCCAAAGATGGGAACGGGAGAAGAACTAGGGAAGGGCAGAAAACCCTAGTTACCTCCCACCATGGGTCGTCGATGTCGGTGTCATAGGGGTTCACTGGAGCGATCTACTCCTCTGGATCGTAGGGGTCCTAGAAGAGCTGGATCTGCTCGTGACCGGTGGGGGCCTCCTCGCTGGTGGCTACGTCAGTAGTGGGGACGGGGGCCTGGATGGGAACGGCGGCTGCCATCGATGCCTCGACAGGGGCCTGGACGGGGACGGTGGCTACTTTCAACGCGTCGAGGGAGACCGGGACAAAGACAGGGGCCATCTCGCCGGCGGCCTTGGAGGCGACGATGGCCACCGCATCCTCCTCCGCCATCACTAGCGTGGATGGGGTTTTCTCGGGAGTTTGCAGAAGTTGATGGGACAGTGGAGAGGATTGCATGAGGAGAGTGAGCGAGAGTGAGAGTGGGTATGCAGAAAGGGGATCTATAGTTAAGGTGAATGGAATCAAGGCATGTTTTGTTGCACCACCGTGCAACGCGCCGCATAGGATATTGCACCATGCACCACGACACATGCATGGTACGTCACATTTTTTCCTGGGCCATGCATGGTAGTTTTGTATTCAGACACATGCAAAGGGAGCAGACACAATTTCTATGTACGAAGTTTGAGACAGCCATAAAATTAGCGATAATTAAAAGGGGAAATGTAGAGGAGAAGGTAGGTGGCTGTACGACGAGATTTGTGGGGTTGTGCTAGATCAGGTGAAGGGATGTGTGGATGACTGCGAGGGACTCGATGAAGGCGGAGACATTAGGTCTCCTCGAGGGGAATGTTCGTTTGCGGTACCAAACTTGGTGGGTGAGCGCACCGCGGTACCCGAGTTGTCATCAATCGCGCGGAGGGGGCATAGTAGAATTGCCAATTGTCCAGAAGGGCCAAATGGGGGTGAATACAAATCTAACTTCCAAATGGTCGTTTGAACCAGACGAAAAATGGTTGAACTCAAATACCGCTGTTAGGTCAACTCTTCTTGGCCCGCCATGTCAGTATTCCCCGTTATCTTTTGCGGTCATGGACTAGCTTACCCCTGCATGGACCAGATCCCTGAGTGGACCAGATCTATTTCTTTGCTCTGCTCTGGTCTTCTCCCCTGCTCCCCTCCCCATAACATTTACTCAGCTCTGGCTGCTCGTCTCAGATCAGAGCTCGCACTTGCTCTAATTTGCGTCCCCGCCATGTCCGGTTAACCTCCCATGCCTCTGATCGAAGCTCGCAGCCGTTGCTGTTGCATCGTCCGCCGTATCAGAGCTTCGCGTCCCCGGACTAATATCTCGCCTCTGGCTAGTCCTTCTCGCACGGCGGAGCGCGTCTCGTCGGGCGATCCAGGCCGGCGACCGGCCTCGGGAAGTTGCGTGCTGCCGTGCACCCCAGGCATGGTAGCCCTAGCACAGCAGTTCGACGATGACGCTCTCATGGCCACCGTGTTGGGCATCCGTCTACCCGTGTCGCCGACAGAGTTGCTGTCGGCTTTCAGGTCTCGTTTTGGGATCAGACAAAATGAGGTCAACATTGAGGTATGCGCGCCGCCATTCAATTTTTTCGTCCGGTTCGAGCATAGCTCAGAGACCGAGCGTGTTCTGCATTTTTCCCATTCTTTCGAGTGCTGCGGGGAGAAAATGAGCTTCATGCGTTGGCATCGCGCCTGTGGGTGGGACGATCGCTTGGGGCAGCTTCATTTCTTCTCCAAACTCGGCTTTGACAGCCTCCCATTGGATGCTTGGGAGACGGAGGCCCTCAAGCAAGTCGCCAGTAGCCTTGGCGGCAATCTGGTGGAAATCGTGCCACCGAGCGACAGATGGGTCATCGAGGTAAAGGCGTGGCTAAAAGATCCTGACGCCATTCCTAAGATGTATGAGGTGCAGATTCCAAGCAGGGCAGGGCGACAGCTTTGCTGGAAGCACACGGTCATCATCCACCTGGAGGAGGTTCTGGAATCGGTACATGGCATTCAGGGCCCTGAAGAGGCTGCCCGAAAGTGTCCTCGTTGCCTGCAGTGTTGGCCTGGAAGGATCGATGGCACGGGATCACCACCGTTTCGCAACTGCGCACACAGTTTCGGTGGGGGAACCGGGCTTGGACGATCTAGTGGTTCTTATTTCCCTCGAGTGAAGATAGAGCTCTAGTGAATTGTCGTGGTATGTGTGGCTAATGAATTTGTAGTATGGAGAGCGTAGCAGGAAGTTAGCATCAACTAAAAATGTGTAATAGTTTGAATCGATGTAGTACGTGTGTGTAATAGTTTGAAGTAGTATGTGTGTGTAATAGTTTGAATCGATGTAGTATGTGTGGGTAATGAATTTGATGTAGTGTGCGTGTGTAATAGTTTGAATCGATGTAGTTGAACACCGTGCTTTATAATTTCTGTGAATAACCAAGGACAACCTCATGAAAAGAGGGTGGTCCAGCAATGAGCAATGTCAATTCTGTCGATGCCAGGAAAATGTAGTCCATCTCCTCTTCAAGTACAAGGTAGCTACATTTGTAACACGTTGAACTACGGGACCATTTTGTAGGCAACACAAGACAAAGGAAAAATGGTTTACAACACAGACAGCAGACGCAAAATCTGTAGTCTGGAATAAAAAGATGTCAGTTAACTGGATTGAACCACGACTAGTAATTGAAGGAAATAGATACTTGATAGTATTTGCTTACAACAGTAGTACTTCCATACAAAAGGGTCTTATACCTGCACAAAAGTGGGCTAAACTTCCTACTAGTTTGTAGAACAATTCGTCAGCATTTCATCTATAAAAGCCATTCTTCAGTCTAAACTTAACTATTCTACACTGAAGAAACTACAGATCTCCACCAGAAAAGTTGACTGGCCAATTGCCTTGATAGGACATAAGTTCTTTGATCATTTAACCCAAAATGATCTATTGCCTTCCCACCAAACTACAAGAAATCTGCATCGTTCATGCACGAGCGATTTGCATGCGCCAGTCCCGGTTCAGTTGGACCATCCGCGCCGTCACAACGATTTCTTCGAAACTGAAATTTGGCATCTCCTTCTCGAGATCGTAGGTCTGTGTGAACTTGAACCTGAATTCCAGGGCTGAGCTGATGCCCTCCGCTGGCTTCGGCTGTCGAACAATCCAGCATGCTGAGTGTAGACGCTTGGTCATAGCCACGGTATGGCTTCCGACGGTGCGTAGGATGGAGCGTCTTTGCCACAGACGGCGTGCTCCCAGCCTCCCCCACTGAGGTAAGGTAGTCCGCGCCGAAGCATGGACGCGAGAGTTCCTAGACCTTGGCGCTGCCCTGTTAGAGGGTGTGTACCCTCGGCGGCATGCTCTCGTGAACGATTTGATACGTACCTTGTTCCCACTGCCTAGAGCATGCCGTAATGCCGCCGCGTGATTTCTCCACATCGCTCTCTTGGCCCTACTTGCCGCATCTGGCGCCGCCGACGCCACAGTCACTGCCGCGGCCGATTCGGCACATTCAGGGAAATCATCCGCCTGATAGGGCAATGGGAGACCAGCCTTGAAGTAGAGCTTCATGGCCTGCCTTAGAGGGGCTAAATGCCCCAGTTTTGGCGGCTGTCGCGGTGGCAGCGGTGGCTGCTTAGACGGGGCCATGTTACCTTAGTTGGTGCGGCACGGAGGAGCTGCGAAGGTGAACTGTGGTTAGTCGGAGAAGGGGAGTGAAAGACTGACAGTAGGTTTGGACTACGGGCACGCGTGAAAATAACCATTTCCCATTTTCTTAGAGGGTAATAATTCGACACTCGTTGCATTAAAAGCTCAATATTTATTTCCCTTCTCAGGATAAGACTGCGAACGTATTAAAAAGATCGGTCGTGGCTATCCATCTCATCGGGCAATGTACCAGGACAGGTAGGAGACAGGACCGGGTTTTATTTTAGAAATGTCGACGACTATGCCCTTATGTTTATACGATATTATTTATATGCCACCATGTACCGTCGAGTGTAGCAACACCATCAGAAACAGGGGATAACGACGTGGCGTGTTTTATTTTTTTAAAGGGCATCAGAAACAGGGGATGCCGACGTGGCATGTTTTCTGACTAGGAGGCCCGCCCCCTCCACCTTCGACGGCACGCATCCCAGGTTCGAGGGGTGGTGCCGTCCACCAACACATTATTGTGCAATTTTCCATGTGGAACCTGAATTCCGGCGCTGAGCTGATGCCCATGTCGAACACAGAGAATTCTAAAAGAAGCTACTAAAAATAAATACTTTGAATTCTGCAAGTACTAAAATTAAATACATTACAATTTTCTCTGAAAGGTAATACGCATACTGCTGATCAAAATAATATAAATACAGTACAAATTTCTACTTCGAATAATAGACCTGAAAAATGCTAGCAAATAACCTAGGATGAATATAAGATTCATTCTCCCCTATATATTTCGTCGTCGGTGGCTAACGCGTGCTGCAACACATGTTCAGAGAACTCTCTTCATCTACAGTGTGCTGCCAGTATCTCGTCCAGAGGGTAAGGCCTTGGTGTATTTTCCAGACTTAAGCCATACATTACCATTGTTGGTTCCTCTTCCTAGGCTTGAACCTCATGATCGTACAGTCTGATATAATTCCTGTAGTATATACAACCGGGTTTGACTGTGGGGTGTAACTTGGTGTCAATGGAGATAGACCTATTGTAACCAACGAAGAGGGCACGACTTCCAATGTCACCAACGGCCTCGAGAGAGCGGTTCTCTGTGTCCACCCGGTACAACACCGGTTGCCCTTTGGCGAAATCCCCGTTCAAACAAGAAGCAGATCACAATTTGACTCCACAAGGTAAAAATTGTAGGTTCCGCGTACCTGTTCAAAGACTGGGGCCGAAATTATTTTGGCCATCGTGATAGTACTCGCGCACTGCTCTAACTAGATGTTGGTCGACAAGATGTCTCCATTCTCAAGTAATGCATATACTTCCCCTCGGAATGCCGTCATGTAGACCAGAAGCGTATCAGGAGGTGGCGAATACAATCCTTCTCCAAATGATCCATTGATTTGCCCCATTGGGGTGCTCTCATCGGCCCATGCAATATGATCTGGATAATCAGTGCAAACGAACACCATCATCGGGGACTTCGTCACGACGACAGATTACAGAAGATAAGATGGTATGTGTGCTTGAAACTCAGTGTTAGAATTATGAGTTATTGGGTTCAGAAGCCGAATCTGGTACGGCTCCGCCCTCTGAGCAAGCACGATGACGCCACGAGAAACACCGACGAAGTAGAATCTTTTGGAAGAAGAGGGCATCAGTTAGCACTAAGATGTTCACAATGGAAAATACCAATAAATATCGATGTGAATGTGAACCTGCGATGGACGTCCATTAGATTTGTCCTGAAGCAACTACCAGTGGCGAGGTTGAGGAAGGTGAAGTCGCCAATGTCTGGAAGTGTGTGATCTATCATGATCCAATTGTTGAGATGGAATTCAGGCACCTTAAAATGCAGCGCCAATTGGTGCAGACTTCCCGACAAGCAACATAGGTGTCGAAGTACTCCTCTTTCTCTAGCAAATAGTCGGCGATCTTGCGAAGTGGGTCGGCCGGGAGATCGGACCAGTTCCTCTTCATCCGGCTACTGGCCATGGCTTACGTGAGGGAATGTTTTGATCAAGGAAGAAAGAAGAACTACCACTGTGAGGAGAAGAAGAAGAGGATAACAAACGAGGGAAACGAAGCAGAACTGCCACTTCGAGGAGACGAGGAGACGGGGGAGAAGAAGCAGAATTGCCAATTCAAGTTTGGATCAATGGGCTTTTTTTTGGAACTAGCGCATGAACCAGCCATGCACTGCATGCAAGTTTTGATCAAACAGACTGACATGTGGGACCTACTAAAAAAATCTGTGAAGTGCTCCCCATGCATAGTGCGCTGATAGGTGGCATGTTTTCTGACTGGCGGGCCCGCCTCCTCCACCTTCGATGGCGCGCGTCCCAAGTTCGAGGGCTGGTGCCGCCACCAACACATTATTGTACAATTTTCCATGCTTTGTCGCAACCAGATCCGCTCCGCTCCTCTGCTCCTGCTGCCACCACTCTGCTCAATCGTGCACCGCTCGTCGTCCCCTTGGGCCGTCGTCCTCCCGCCCTCCCCACCCTGCCATCCCCTCATGTCCCCTCCCCTCCCCTCCCTGCTCTGTCTCCTTGCCGCCGCCCACCGCCCAGGCGCGTCTAGAAACAAAAACCGAGAGTTGGCCGTTGGGTTAGGGGCCCAACGATGCTGGTGGTCCGGATCCCGCTCGGAGATGGATCTTGTGAGGCTTGAGAGCGTGGATATGGGTCCTGTGCGGCTAGAGAGCACGGAATCTCCTTCGAGTCTGCAGAGCACAGAGGACAATGAAACAGGGGGAGAGGAAGCGGGGTGCAGAGCTTTGGAGGTATGGAGCCTAGAGAAGGTGCCGTGTGTCCACATTGAAGGGTAAGAACTGTGATTCCTTTTCTACATACCCCAATTAGCGTTTCTAGTCCCGTGGTGATGGCAAGGATATGTGTTGGTAACCGCAGGACATCTGTACAGCTTGTCCTTGAGCATGATGCTTTGTCAAGCGAGCATGAAGGCACTGAAACGTGTGGCGGTGCGGATGATGATGAGAAAGCATATCCAGACGTGGCTGCTGACCCTAATAGGATGAAGAGTAGGGAATATTTGGTTGATTCGAACTTTGAGCCTGACTAGGGGACTGATGAGGAAGAGGAATGTGAAGATGTGGAAATGGGATGTAGATACGATGACGAAGACGTGGACAGGCCAGTGATACACTTTGACAGGGACAATCCTACAATTGATGAGGGGACTGTCTTTGATAATGTAGAGGACTACAGATATGCAGTTGCAACCTGTGCAATCAGAGTTGGGTTCGAATTTATCATTGAAAAGAGCGACCAAAAGATTTTTAGGGTGCACTGTAGGGAAAGTAATGTGTGTAAATGGAGATTACATGCATCTCCAATGCGGGGTGGACACCCATTTCAGGTTGCAATAGCTACATTTAGTTTCAGTCTTTCTCATATTTATTCTGCTGATAACTAGCTCTGAATTATTTGGATTCTTATCGAATGCAGATCAAAGTAAACATGAAGAAACACAACTGCCTTAATACTTCTTGAAGTGGTAAAATTAGACCGGCGACTACCAAGTGGATTGCTACTACTGTACTTGACTGGGTGAGGCAGGATCATAACATTGGACCTGCTGAACTCAGAGCAAAGATTAGCAAAAAGTTTAACGTTCTAATTCCTTACCACAGATTCTTTGATGGGAAGGAGATGGCTCTAGACTTCATTCAAGGCAAGTGGAATGACAGTTTTCATATGTTGTATAGTTACAAAGCACAGGTAGAGAAAACATCACCTGGTAGTGTTGTTGACATCGATTACGAGGTTGTGAAAGGGAGAGAAAAGGTCTCGAGGGGGGTCAGGTATAAGCAGGCAGATAAGATATGCTTCAGGAGATGTTTTGTCTGCCTAAAGGCATGCTGGAAGGGGTTCCTAGACGGCTGCAGGCCATACTTGGCAATAGGCGCAACTTCTTTAACAGGGAAGTTCAGGGGACATGTTGATTCTGCTTGTGCTTTGGACACGCATAATTGGCTTCTACCCGTAGCTTATGCTGTTCTTGAGGGTGAATCAAATGAAAGCTGGACATGGTTCATACAGAGACTACGGGAAGTAATTGGTCACCCTAAAGGCTTGGTGATACACACCGGTGCATGCGAGGGTCTTGAGAATGCTATTGATGATGTGTTTCCTAGGGTTGAGCATAGGGAATGCATGCGGCACCTTGCTACTAACTTCACGAAGAAGTTCAAAGGAAAGATCTTTGAAGAGGACTTGTGGCGATCAGCATACATATACACCCCAAGCACGCATGCTACTTACTTGCAGAACATGTATATAGTGCCAAAGGTGAAAAAAATACCTTGAAGAACATCACACCAAGCTATGGGCCAGAAGCAAGTTTGGTGAGTTAAGCAAGGTGGATTTTGTTTGCAATAATTTGGCAGAGAGTTTCAATCATAAGATTTCAGGCATGAAGACACTTGGAATTGTTATTTTGTTGGATGCAATAAGACAGTGCATAATGGTGAAGATAGATTTAAGGCAAAGAATTTGTGCACCAAAATTTTTAGGCCATAAAATAGTTCCAAAGGTGGTTATGTTACTGAATGCAAGAACCAGGGCAATGAGAACGATAAAGATGAGGATGGTCAGAAGTTCCAGAACATTGGCTGAGGTTTATGCAGAATACAAGCGTGGAAGTGAGCGAGGTACACTTTAGACATTGGAAACAAGACTTGTTCATGCAGCGTTAGGCAGACATCGTCCGCCATGTCACCATGCAATTTACTTCATCTTAAAGCTTAGAGGTAACAGAGCTGAAATAGAGAACTATGTCGACAACTATTTCTCCGTGGACAAGTTTGCTACAACTTATGCAGAAAACGTACCACCTATGGCCGATGAAAATGATTGGGAGATTGTCGATCCAGGGTTCAAACTTCAACCACCAGTTCTTAGGAGGCCACCTGGGAGGCCTAGAAATCAAAGGATCGAAGCCTCCACCGATAAAGGTACAAGGCTAGGAGCTAGGAAAAGGAAATGCAAACGCTGTGGCGGATTCAGACATATCAAGAGGTTGTGCAAAAACTCAGTTACACATGATATTGTCCCTGTTCACACCCCGGTGGCAGAAAATGAGGCTTCTCAGCCAGAACTGGCGGAAGAGCAGCACGAAGACGGTGATGAGCACTCGGAGGAAAACGTACGTAAGCAACCAATTTATGAAGAAGTGGAGGTGCCGGCGAGAAAAGGGTGTGAAAAGAAACAAAAGGGTAAGCGGAACGAGGAGGAAAGGGCAAATAATGGAGGTGTATTAGAATATGAAGAAGTTGTAGGGGTGATTGAGGATGTTCTTGAGGATCTTTACTAATCGCAGAGAAATAATAAATCCCTGCCAATTTCATCTTTGTACGATTCTCCGGATGAAAGGTAAGCTTAAAAATTGTTTTATTTGTCATTTTATCATTTTTTTATCCTCATCAACTGATGCTTAATGCAGCGTGGGCTAGCAGACTAATAAGAGGAGCAGAAAGATGCGGGAATAGTAACGTCGTCTGTTGAATTATATCATTGAAACTAAACTAGCCATGTCGTCTTTATTTATATCTGGCGCGTGTAACGTGTCTGTGACGAGGTCATGTGGACCAAATTACAATTTTTTTAAATATTATTACATTATTTTTTACCTGCGTTTGGACGCGGCTACTAGTTCCCATCTCCCTTGCATTCCCATATCCTCTGGCGCACTCCAGAATTATGGTTGTGCCATCAAGTAGGAGAGTCAGCGTATTGTCCCATCAGGTGTGAACGCAATGACTTTGTTTGTTCAGAATTTGACGACTTTTGATTAGTTTGAAAGACAGAGAAACCTAAAACATGTATCTAGACATGTTTTGGATATAGACACATTTATTAAATATCTAAAAAAACTAAGTCAGTTATATCTGGACAGGAGTAGTACACTATTACAACACGCTCGATCCCTTCTCCTCTGGCGCACTCCAAATTATGGCTGTGCCATCAAGTCTGGAGCGAGTCGGTATTGTCCCATTAGATATGCCAGGAACGCGCGAACTTTATTTTCAGGATCGGACGAGTTTCGATCAACTAGTTTCAAAGACAAAAACAACTAAAACATGGCCAACATATATAGATTATGACGATAATCGACCATGACTCAAGTGACCCAGATCCAAAGAGCGCATTACATAGATTTAATTTATGCTTAAGTGGCCCTAATCGACTATGACGCTCCCGCAATCTCCATCATTGACGATGTTGTCCGTGTCGCCGTCAGCCTCCTCCGTGTCGGAATTGATGCCGACGTTCCCGACAGCGTTCCTCCTCCTCATGGATTCTTCACGGCGCGCTGCATCGATAATGGTGGAGGTCGTGCCGAGCACGCCGAAGCGCCTCCTCGCCGGGGTTGCACAGATCCGGGTGGATCTCCTGCCGGTGGGTTCTGCATAGCTCAATCAACACAGCCCGCTCCTTCTTGAACAGCTTTCGCCAGTACGCGCTCGTACGTGAGTACCACGCCATTGCCCTCTTCTGCTCCGACAGCTGGCGGTGGCGCTCCTCGATCTTCCTCGCCAACATGTTATCGTGCAAGAGCGGTGCGACAAGAACCCCGGCGTAGCTGAGCTCGAAGCCGGCGGAAGCCATGTAAGTATGTCGCGGCCGAGTAACATCTGAGCCTCGTGCAAGCTGAGTTTGGGCCTCTCCCTCTCCATGGTGATGAAGGAACACGATCTGATCTTCGGCCCCGAGGTTAAGGGGACAAGGGCAAGGACGTAGGCTCAGCGTCGTTGCCACTGCCAATCAGTTCGCAGAACAGACTTCTCACGGATCGCCCTCGCGAAGGACATCACTATCGTCCACGCACCCCGATCCAACGGTGCCTAACAATTGGGAATCAGGTCTTCTAGAAGCCTAGAGCGGTTGCTGGTTAGCTCTGCGTCCCGATTGTTTGTGGCCAACGGCTATAGTTGAAAATAATACACATTTCAATGACACTCGTGGATAAATATGTGGTCTCTAAAGAGAACACACATCCAATAACTCTAGCTGTGGTTAATGAGAAGCACACACATTTCAATGACACTAGTGGATCCATATGTGGTATGTGAAAAGAATAGTCATGAAATGACTCTAGTTGTTGTTAGTAAAAAAACACACATGCAATGACACTGGTGGATCCATAGGTGGATTGTGAAAAGCACACACATGCAATGACACAGGTGGATCCATATGTGGTATGTGAAAAGAACACACATGCAATGACTCTGCTTGTTGTTAGTAACAAGAACACACATGCAATGACACTGGTGGATCCATGTGTGGTCTCTGAAGAGAACACGCATGAAATGACTCTGGTTGTGTGGATTGTGAAGAGAACACACATGCAATGACACTGGTGGATCCACATGTGGTATGTGAAATGAACACACATGCAATGACTCTGGTTGTTGTTAGTAAAAATAACACACATGCAATGACACTAGTGGATCCATGTGTGGTCTCTAAAGAGAACACACATTTCAATGACACTGGTGGATCCATATGTGTTATGTGAAAAGAACACACATGAAATGACACTGGTTGTTGTTAGTAAAAAGAACACACATGCAATGACACTAGTGGATCCATGTGTAGATTGTGAAAAGAACACACATGCAATGACACTGGTGGATCCATATGTGGTATGTGAAAAGAACACACATGCAATGACACTGGTGGATCCATATGTGGTATGTGAAAAGAACACACATGCAATGACTCTGGTTATTGTTAGTAAAAAGAACACAAATGCATAAACATTGGTGGATCCATGTGTGGTCTCTGAAGAGAACACACATTTCAATGACTCTGGTTGTTCCATATGTGGTATGTGAAAAGAACAAACATGCAATGACTCCAGTTGTTGTTAGTAAAAAGAACACACATGCAATGACACTGGTGGATCCATAGGTGGATTGTGAAAATAGCACACATGCAATGACTCTGGTTGTTCCATATGTGGTATGTGAAAAGAACACACATGAAATGACTCCAGTTGTTGTTAGTAAAAAAACACACATGCAATGACACTGGTGGATCCATATGTGGATTGTGAAAAGAACACACATGCAATGACACCTATGGATTCCTATGTGGTATGTGAAAAGAACAAACATTTCAATGACTCCAGTTGTTGTTAGTAAAAAGAACACACATGCAATAACATTGGTGGATCCATGTGTGGTCTATGAAGAGAACACACATTTCAATGACTCTTGTTGTTCCATATGTGGTATGTGAAAAGAACACACATGCAATGACTCCAGTTGTTGTTAGTAAAAAGAACACACATGCAATGACACTGGTGGATCCATGTGTGGTCTCTGAAGAGAACACACATTTCAATTACTCTGGTTGTTGTTAGTAAAAGAACATACATGCAATCACACTGGTGGATCCATGTGTGGTCTCTGAAGAGAACACACATGCAATGACTCTGGTTGTTGTTAGTAAAAAGAGCACACATGCAAAGACACTGGTGGATCCATATGTGGTATGTGAAAAGAACACACATGCAATGACTCTGGTTGTTGTTAGTAAAAAGAACACACATGCAATGACTCTGATTGTTGTTAGTAAAAAGAACACACATGCAATAACACTAGTGGATCCATGTGTGGTCAGAACACACATTTCAATGACTCTGGTTGTTCCATATGTGGTATGTGAAAAGAACACACATGCAATGACTCTAGTTGTTGTTAGTAAAAAGAACACACATGCAATGACACTGGTGGATCCATGTGTGGTATGTGAAAAGAACACAGATGAAATGACTCTGGTTGTTGTTAGTAAAAAAGCACACATGCAATGACACTGGTGGATCCATATGTGGTATGTGAATAGAACACACATGCAATGACTCTGGTTGTTGTTAGTAAAAAGAACACACATGCAATAACACTGGTGGATCCATGTGTGGTCTCTGAAGAGAACACACATTTCAATGACTCTGGTTGTTCCATATGTGGTATGTGAAAAGAACACACATGCAATGACTCCAGTTGTTGTTAGTAAAAAGAACACACATGCAATGACACTGGTGGATCCATGTGTGGATTGTGAAAAGAACACACATGCAATGACACTGGTGGATCCATAGGTGGTATGTGAAAAGAGCACACATTTCAATGACTCTGGTTGTTGTTAGTAAAAAGAACACACATGCAATGACACTGGTGGATCCATAGGTGGTATCTGAAGAGAGCACACATGCAATGACAATGGTGGATCCATATGTGGTATGTGAAAAGAACACACATGCAATGACTCTGGTTGTACTTAGTAACAAGAACACACATGCAATGACACTGGTGGATCCATGTGTGGTCTCTGAAGAGAACACACATTTCAATGACTCTAGTTATTGTTAGTAAAAAGAACACACATGCAATGACACTGGTGCATCCATGCGTGGTCTCTGAAGAGAAAACACATGCAATGACTTTGGTTGTTGTTAGTAAAAAGAGCACATATGCAATGACACTGGTGGATCCATATGTGGTATGTGAAAAGAACACACATGTAATGACTCTGGTTGTTGTTAGTAAAAAACACACATGCAATAACACTGGTGGATCCATGTGTGGTCTCTGCAGAGAACACACATTTCAATGACTCTGGTTGTTCCATATGTGGTATGTGAAAAGAACACACATGCAATGACTCCAGTTGTTGTTAGTAAAAAGACACACATCCAATGACACTTGTGGATCCATAGGTGGATTGTGAAAAGAGCACACATGCAATGACTCTGGTTGTTCCATACGTGGTATGTGAAAAGAACACACATGAAATGACTCCAGTTGTTGTTAGTAAGAAGAACACACATGCAATGACTCCAGTTGTTTTTAGTAAAAAGACACACATCCAATGACACTGGTGGATCCATAGGTGGATTGTGAAAAGAGCACACATGCAATGACTCTGGTTGTTCCATACGTGGTATGTGAAAAGAACACACATGAAATGACTCCAGTTGTTGTTAGTAAGAAGAGCACACATGCAATGACACTGGTGGATCCATAGGTGGTATGTGAAAAGAACACACATGCAATGAATCTGGTTGTTGTTAGTAAAAAGAACACACATGCAATGACACTGGTGGATCCATGTGTGGATTGTGAAGAGAACACACATGCAATGACACTGAGGATCCATATGTGGTATGTGAAAAGAACATACATGCAATGACTCTGGTTGTAATTAGTAACAAGAACACACATGAAATGACACTGGTGGATCCATGTGTGGTCTCTAAAGAGAACACACATGCAATGACACCGGTGGATCCATATGTGGTATGTGAAAAGAACACACATGCAATGACACTGGTGGATCCATAGGTGGATTGTGAAGAGAACACACATGCAATGACTCTGGTGGATCCATATGTGGTATGTGAAAAGAACAGTCATGAAATGACTCAAGTTGTTGTTAGTAAAAAGAACACACATGCAATGACACTGGTGGATCCATGTGTGGATTGTGAAAAGAACACACATTTCAATGACTCTAGGTTTTCCATATGTGGTATGTGAAAAGAACACACATGCAATGACTCTGGTTGTTGTTAGTAAAAAGAACACACATGCAATGACACGGGTGGATCCATGTGTGGTATGTGAAAAGAACACACATGAAATGACTCTGGTTGTTGTTAGTAAAAAAGCACACATGCAATGACACTGGTGGATCCATATGTGGTATGTGAAAAGAACACACATTTCAATGACTCTGGTTGTTGTTAGTAAAAAGAACACACATGCAATAACACTAGTGGATCCATGTGTGGTCAGAACACACATTTCAATGACTCTGGTTGTTCCATATGTGGTATGTGAAAAGAACACACATGCAATGACTCTAGTTGTTGTTAGTAAAAAGAACACACATGCAATGACACTGGTGGATCCATGTGTGGTATGTGAAAAGAACACAGATGAAATGACTCTGGTTGTTGTTAGTAAAAAAGCACACATGCAATGACACTGGTGGATCCATATGTGGTATGTGAATAGAACACACATGCAATGACTCTGGTTGTTGTTAGTAAAAAGAACACACATGCAATAACACTGGTGGATCCATGTGTGGTCTCTGAAGAGAACACACATTTCAATGACTCTGGTTGTTCCATATGTGGTATGTGAAAAGAACACACATGCAATGACTCCAGTTGTTGTTAGTAAAAAGAACACACATGCAATGACACTTGTGGATCCATGTGTGGATTGTGAAAAGAACACACATGCAATGACACTGGTGGATCCATAGGTGGTATGTGAAAAGAGCACACATTTCAATGACTCTGGTTGTTGTTAGTAAAAAGAACACACATGCAATGACACTGGTGGATCCATAGGTGGTATCTGAAGAGAGCACACATGCAATGAAAATGGTGGATCCATATGTGGTATGTGAAAAGAACACATGCAATGACTCTGGTTGTACTTAGTAACAAGAACACACATGCAATGACACTGGTGGATCCATGTGTGGTCTCTGAAGAGAACACACATTTCAATGACTCTAGTTATTGTTAGTAAAAAGAACACATGCAATGACACTGGTGCATCCATGCGTGGTCTCTGAAGAGAAAACACATGCAATGACTTTGGTTGTTGTTAGTAAAAAGAGCACATATGCAATGACACTGGTGGATCCATATGTGGTATGTGAAAAGAACACACATGTAATGACTCTGGTTGTTGTTAGTAAAAAAAAACACATGCAATAACACTGGTGGATCCATGTGTGGTCTCTGCAGAGAACACACATTTCAATGACTCTGGTTGTTCCATATGTGGTATGTGAAAAGAACACACATGCAATGACTCCAGTTGTTGTTAGTAAAAAGACACACATCCAATGACACTTGTGGATCCATAGGTGGATTGTGAAAAGAGCACACATGCAATGACTCTGGTTGTTCCATACGTGGTATGTGAAAAGAACACACATGAAATGACTCCAGTTGTTGTTAGTAAGAAGAACACACATCTGATGACTCAGTTTTTTTAAAAGACACATCCAATGACACTGGTGGATCCATAGGTGGATTGTGAAAAGAGCACACATGCAATGACTCTGGTTGTTCCATACGTGGTATGTGAAAAGAACACACATGAAATGACTCTAGTTGTTGTTAGTAAGAAGAGCACACATGCAATGACACTGGTGGATCCATAGGTGGTATGTGAAAAGAACACACATGCAATGAATCTGGTTGTTGTTAGTAAAAAGAACACACATGCAATGACACTGGTGGATCCATGTGTGGATTGTGAAGAGAACACACATGCAATGACACTGGTGGATCCATGTGTGGTCTCTGAAGAGAACACACATTTCAATGACAACGGTGGATCCATATGTGGTATGTGAAAAGAATAGTCATGAAATGACTCTAGTTGTTGTTAGTAAAAAGAACACACATGCAATGACACTGGTGGATCCATAGGTGGATTGTAAAAAGAACACACATGCAATGACACTGAGGATCCATATGTGGTATGTGAAAAGAACATACATGCAATGACTCTGGTTGTAATTAGTAACAAGAACACACATGAAATGACACTGGTGGATCCATGTGTGGTCTCTAAAGAGAACACACATGCAATGACACCGGTGGATCCATATGTGGTATGTGAAAAGAACACACATGCAATGACACTGGTGGATCCATAGGTGGATTGTGAAGAGAACACACATGCAATGACTCTGGTGGATCCATATGTGGTATGTGAAAAGAACAGTCATGAAATGACTCAAGTTGTTGTTAGTAAAAAGAACACACATGCAATGACACTGGTGGATCCATGTGTGGATTGTGAAAAGAACACACATTTCAATGACTCTAGGTTTTCCATATGTGGTATGTGAAAAGAACACACATGCAATGACTCTGGTTGTTGTTAGTAAAAAGAACACACATGCAATGACACGGGTGGATCCATGTTGTTAGTAAAAGAACACACATGCAATGACTGTGGATCCATATGTGGTATGTGAAAAGAACACACATGCAATGACTCTGGTTGTTGTTAGTAAAAAGAACACACATGCAATGACACTGGTGGATCCATGTGTGGTATGTGAAAAGAACAGATGAAATACTGGTTGTTGTTAGTAAAGCACATGCAATGACACTGGTGGATCCATATGTGGTATGTGAAAAGAACACACATTTCAATGACTCTGGTTGTTGTTAGTAAAAAGAACACACATGCAATAACACTGGTGGATCCATGTGTGGTCTCTGAAGAGAACACACATTTCAATGACTCTGGTTGTTCCATATGTGGTATGTGAAAAGAACACACATGCAATGACTCTGGTTGTTGTTAGTAAAAAGAACACACATGCAATGACACTGGTGGATCCATGTGTGGTATGTGAAAAGAACACACATGAAATGACTCTGGTTGTTGTTAGTAAAAAAGCACACATGCAATGACACTGGTGGATCCATATGTGGTATGTGAATAGAACACACATGCAATGACTCTGGTTGTTGTTAGTAAAAAGAGCACACATGCAATGACATTTGGTGGATCCATGTGTGGTCTCTGAAGAGAACACACATTTCAATGACTCTAGTTGTTCCATATGTTATGTAAAAGAACACATGCAATGACTGGTGCATCCATGCGTAAAAAGAACACACATGCAATGACTTGGTGGATCCATGTGTGGATTGTGAAAAGAACACACATGCAATGACACTGGTGGATCCATAGGTGGTATGTGAAAAGAACACATTTAATGACTCTGGTTGTTGTTAGTAAAACACACATGCAATGACACTGGTGGATCCATGATTGGTTTCTGAAGAGAACACACATGCAATGAAAATGGTGGATCCATATGTGGTATGTGAAAAGAACACACATGCAATGACTCGTTGTACTTAGTAACAAGAACACACATGCAATGACCTGTGGATCCATATGTGGTCTCTAAAAAGAACACACATGCAATGACACTAGGTATTGTTAGTGAAAAGAACACACATGCAATGACACTGGTGCATCCATGCGTGGTCTCTGAAGAGAAAACACATGCAATGACTTTGGTTGTTGTTAGTAAAAAGAGCACACATGCAATGACTCTGGTGGATCCGTGGATCCATATGTGGTATGTGAAAAGAACACACATGCAATGACTCTCGTTGTTGTTAGTAAAAAGAACACACATGCAATGACACTGGTGGTTCCATCTGTGGTCTCTGAAGAGAACACACATTTCAATAACTCTGGTTGTTCCATATGTGGTATGTGAAAAGAACACACATGAAATGAGTCAAGTTGTTGTTAGTAAAAAGAACACACATGCAATGACACTGGTGGATCCATATGTGGATTGTGAAAAGAGCACACATGCAATGACTCTGGTTGATCCATATGTGGTATGTGAAAAGAACAGTCATGAAATGACTCCAGTTGTTGTTAGTAAGAAGAACACACATGCAATGACACCTGGATCCATATGTTTTAGTAAAAGAACACACATGCAATGACACTGGTGCATCCATAGGTGGATTGTGAAAGAGAACACATGCAATGACTCTGGTGGATCCATATGTGGTATGTGAAAAGAACACACATGAAATGACTCGATTGTTGTTAGTAAAAGAACACATGCAATGACACTGTGGATCCATGTGGATTGTGAAAAGAACACACATTCAATGACTCTAGGTGGATCCATATGTGGTATGTGAAAGAACACACATGCAATGACTCTGGTTGTTGTTAGTAAAAGAACACACATGCAATGACACTGGTGGATCCATGTGTGGTATGTGAAAAGAACACATGAAATGACTGGTTGTTGTTAGTAAAAAGAACACACATGCAATGACAACGGTGGATCCATATGCGGTATGTGAAAGAACACACATGAAATGACTCTAGTTGTTAGTAAAAAGAACACACATGCAATGACACTGGTGGATCCATGTGTGGTGGATTGTAAAAAGAACACACATGCAATGACACTGTGGATCCATATGTGGTATGTGAAAAGAACATACATGCAATGACTCTGGTTGTTGTTAGTAAAAAGAACACACATGCAATAACACTGGTGGATCCATGTGTGGTCTCAAAAGAACACACATGCAATGACTCTGGTGGATCCATATGTGGTATGTGAAAGAACACACATGCAATGACCTTTCGGTGGATCCATGTTGTTAGTAAAAGAACACACATGCAATGACACGGTGGATCCATATGTGGTATGTGAAAAGAACACACATTTCAATGACTCAGTTGTTGTTAGTAAAAGAACACACATGCAATGACACTGGTGGATCCATGTGTGGATTAAAAGAACACACATGCAATGACTCTGGTGGATCCATATGTGGTATGTGAAAAGAACACACATGCAATGACTCTGGTTGTTGTTAGTAACAAGAACACACATGCAATGACACTGTGGATCCATGTGTGGTCTGTGAAAAGAACACATTTCAATGACTCTAGTTATTGTTAGTAAAAAGAACACACATGCAATGACACTGGTGCATCCATGCGTGGTCTCTGAAGAGAAAACACATGCAATGACTTTGGTTGTTGTTAGTAAAAAGAGCACATATGCAATGACACTGGTGGATCCATATGTGGTATGTGAAAAGAACACACATGTAATGACTCTGGTTGTTGTTAGTAAAAAAACACACATGCAATAACACTGGTGGATCCATGTGTGGTCTCTGCAGAGAACACACATTTCAATGACTCTGGTTGTTCCATATGTGGTATGTGAAAAGAACACACATGCAATGACTCCAGTTGTTGTTAGTAAAAAGACACACATCCAATGACACTTGTGGATCCATGTGGATTGTGAAAGAGCACACATGCAATGACTCTGGTTGTTCCATACGTGGTATGTGAAAAGAACACACATGAAATGACTCCAGTTGTTGTTAGTAAGAAGAACACACATGCAATGACTCCAGTTGTTTTTAGTAAAAAGACACACATCCAATGACACTGGTGGATCCATAGGTGGATTGTGAAAAGAGCACACATGCAATGACTCTGGTTGTTCCATACGTGGTATGTGAAAAGAACACACATGAAATGACTCCAGTTGTTGTTAGTAAGAAGAGCACACATGCAATGACACTGGTGGATCCATATGTGGTATGTGAAAAGAACACACATGCAATGAATCTGGTTGTTGTTATTAAAAAGAACACACATGCAATGACACTGGTGGATCCATGTGTGGATTGTGAAGAGAACACACATGCAATGACACTGGTGGATCCATGTGTGGTCTCTGAAGAGAACACACATTTCAATGACAACGGTGGATCCATATGTGGTATGTGAAAAGAATAGTCATGAAATGACTCTAGTTGTTGTTAGTAAAAGAACACACATGCAATGACCTTTGGTGGATCCATAGGTGGATTGTAAAAAGAACACATGCAATGACACTGATGGATCCATATGTGGTATGTGAAAAAGAACATACATGCAATGACTCTGGTTGTAATTAGTAACAAGAACACATGAAATGACATTTGGTGGATCCATGTGTGGTCTCTAAAGAAACACACATGCAATGACACTGGTGATACTTATGTGTTATGTGAAAAGAACACACATGCAATGACACTGGTGGATCCATAGGTGGATTGTGAATAGAAAACACATGTAATGACTCTGGTGGATCCATATGTGGTATGTGAAAAGAACACTCATGAAATGACTCCAGTTGTTGTTAGTAAAAAGAACACATGCAATGACCTTTGGTGGATCCATGTGTGGATTGTGAAAAGAACACACATTTCAATGACTCTAGGTTTTCCATATGGTATGTGAAAGAACACACATGCAATGACTCAGTTGTTGTTAGTAAAAAGAACACATGCAATGACACTTGGTGGATCCATGTGGTATGTGAAAAGAACACACATGAAATTACTCTGGTTGTTGTTAGTAAAAAGCACACATGCAATGACACTGGTGGATCCATATGTGGTATGTGAAAATAACACATGCAATTGTTGGGTCCGCAAAGATAGAAAACAAAAATTTTCCTACGGTGAGCTGCGCCAAGATCTATCTACTAGGTACAAAGCAGCGGGTGGACATACATCCCACGAGAACTTACGCCGTAGACAAAGAGCTTTGTTAACGGTAGGAACTAAGTATTTGATGTGTCATTACACTTGCCAATCTCAAGATCGTGAGGAAGTCCGAGCCAAGAACAGTAGTGCATCCGCAAGCACACACGTTCAAGCCACGGACAACCTCCACCTCCTCGCTCAGCGATCCAGTGGAAGCGACAACTCCTTCAGACGAAATGCCACCGGAACATGTATCTCACTAATCCGAGACCATGGGAAATAATTCTAGAGGGGAGAGAGATCCTTCACAAGGAGGTGTGAGGATAAAGGAGAATGGGTGGCCTTTATAGGAGGAGGGTTCCCCTCTCTCCATGGCTTGGCGCATTGTGGGGTGACCCTCACCTCCCATTCATGTGGTGGTAACCCTCCACATTAAAATGCCTCTTCACATTCCCTTTTAAAGTCTCCACTTTAAATGCATTAAATTTCTCCAAATTTAATGCTCTCTCATTTAATAAAACTCTTTTTATTAAATTTATTCAGAATTTGTTAATTACTTTAATTAACAAATATTCACATATACCCCCTTGCAATATTTCAATATCACATGCAGAACCACCTTTACGCAATTTCACCGAAACAATTTCCAGTTTCTATTGAAACAATTCCTGCGCTTTGCAATTCTTTACGTCTGAAACATATGTGCTCCAAAATGGTGTCCGGTAACTCTTAAGTGTGCCACCCTACAGTTCGCGAATAATGAACATGATCGAGACCCTTCTCCGATCAATAATCAGCAGGGACCTAGAGATCCGTCTTGACTCCTACACATTCAACGATGACTCCTGATCGTGAGAACCTTTAACGCTTGTAACTAAATCCCTTTGTCTCTCGATATATTACATATCCGAGATTCGATCATCGAATACCTAGTTTAATCTAGATTCTGACATGCACTCTTTTCTTGTTCCGTGATATAACATTCTAGTGATCACATCACTTGCTTGCAAGCTATCCTAATGTGATATCATAGAGGGCCAGTATATCTATTCGTCATCTGGATTGACAAATTCCACTCTTGATCCATGAGCCTCAACATAACACATTCGTAATATTGAACCCATCTTTATAGTCACCTGTTACGGTGTGACGTTTGATGTTATCAAGATACTCTTACGGTGTTAGCAATTAACATGATCTCATGAATTACAGGATAAGATTACTTCATATGATGTTATAGCAATATAAACATAATGAATTGATCGTAATGCTATACTTCGGATGAATTTTCATCACATCATTCCACCAATGGTGTGACCTTGTTATTAACAACATCCAATGTCCATGATCAGGAAACCTTGATCATCCTGTTAATCAACAAGCTAGTCTATAAGAGAGGCATGACTAGGAACCCTTTTTGTTTATTAAACACACATGTATTGATGTTTCCAAATCAATACATTTATAGCATGTAAAATAAACATCTATCATATATAAGGAATATATAATAACAACTTTATTATTGCCTCTCAGGGCATATTTCCTTCAGTCTCCCACTTGCACTAGAGACAATAATCTAGTTCACGTAGTGATAAATCTAACACCCATGGAGTTCTGGTGTTGATCATGTTTTTCCCTAGGGAGAACTTTAGTCAACGGATCTGCTACATTTAGGTCTGTGTGTACTTTACAAATCTTTATATCTCCATCCTTGACATGCTCATGGATGGAGTGAAACCAGTGCTTAATATGTTTGGAATTCTTGTGAGACCTTGGTTCCTTTGTGTTGGCTATGGCTCCATTGTTGTCACAATAGATCACCATCGGGTCTAACGCACTGGGAACCACACCCAGTTCTGTAATGAACTCTTTCATCCAAACTGCCTCCTGCGCCAGCCACGAGCAGCAACATATTACGCCTCCGTTGTTGATCCAGCCACCACAGAGTTGTTTGGAACTCCTCCAACTAACTGCTGTCGTTCAAGAGAAATACGTATCTGGATTGAGACTTAGAGTCATCCGGATCGGTGTCAAAGCTAGCATCGACATAACACTTAGCGACTAGCTCTTCTTCACCTCCGTATATGAGAAACATATCCTTAGTTCTTCTCATGTACTTGAGGATGTTCTTTACCGCTATCTAGTGTTCTGAACCTAGATCAGATTGGTACCTACTAGTCAAACTAATAGCATGTGCCACATCCGGTCTTGTACATAGCATGGCATACGTAATAGAGCCTATGGCCGAGGCATAGGGGATCTTATCCATCATCTCTCTTTCTTCGCGTAGCGGACTTTGAGTCTTACTCAATGTCTTGCCTTGCAACATAGGTAAGAACCCCTTCTTACTTTCGTCCATATTAAACTTCTTTAATATCTTATCAAGGTATGTACTCTGCGATAACCCAATTAGGAGCCTTGATCTATCTCTATAGATTTTAATGCCTAATATATATGACGCTTCACCAAGGTCTTTCATCGAAAATTTGCTGTTTAGATAACTTTTAACACTGTTTAAAAGATCTATATCATTTCCAATCAATAATATGTCATCCACATATAATATCAGAAATTCCACATTGCTCCCACTCACTTTCTTGTAAATACAAGCCTCTCCATAAGTTTGGACAAATCCAAACTCTTTGATCACCTCATCAAAGCGGAGATTCTAACTTCGTGATGCTTGCTCCAGTCCATAGATGGATCGCTGAAGTTTTCACACCTTATTAGCATCATTAGGATCAACAAAACCCTTAGGTTGTATCATATACAACTCTTCTTCAATCTTACCATTGAGGAACGCAGTTTTGACATCCATCTGCCATATTTCATAATCGAAATATGCAGCAATTGCTAACATAATCCTAACCGATTTAAGCATCGCTACGGGAGAGAATGTCTCATCGTAGTCAACTCTTTGAATTTGTTGAAACCCCTTTGCGATAAGTCGAGCCTTATAGATGGTCACATTACCGTCAGCATCAGTTTTCCTTTTGAAAATCCATTTATTCTCAACGGCCTTTCGGTCGTGAGGTAAGTCCACCAAGTTCCAAACTTGGTTCTCGTACATGGATTCCATCTCGGATTTCATGGCTTCTAGCCATTTGTTGGAATCCGGACTTATCATCGCTTCTTCATACGTCGCAGGGTCATCCATTTCATCAACCATGAAATTCACAACAGGATTGCCGTACAGTTCAGGAGTTGCACGTGTCCTTCTTGACCTGCGAGGTTCGGTAGTGTCCTCTTTCGGAGTTTCACGATCTTTATCATTAGGTCTCTCTTCATCAGGTGAAGTCAACTCCGAAACAACTTCTAGTGCTATGCCACTCGCCATTCCATGAAGAGAAGGTTCAATAACCTCTTCGAGTTCTACCTTTCGACTACTCACACCTTTCGCGAGAAACTCCTTCTCAAGAAAGGATCCATTCTTGGCAACAAAAACCTTGCCCTCGGATCTGTGATAGCTGTATGCCAATTGTTTCCTTTAGGGTATCCTATGAAGACGCATTTTCCGCTTTGGGTTCGAGTTTATCCGGTTGAAGTTTCTTCACAAATATCGCATCCCCAAACCTTAAGAATGACAGCTTAGGGTTTGTTTCAAACCATAATTCATACGGTGTCATTTCCACGGATTTAGCTGTTCGATTAAAGTGAACAGTTGTTTCTAGTGCATAACCTCAAAATGACAGAGAAGTCGTCAGAGACATCATAGATCGAACCATATCCAATAAGGTACGATTACGATGTTCCAACACACCATTACGTTGTGGTGTTCCGGCAGGCGGAAATAGAACCATTCCACACTCTTCATGTGTGTGCTAAACTCGTAACTTAGATATTCTCATCCACGGTCAGATTCTGTAGAAATTTGATCTTTTTATTACGATGATTTTCCACTCTATTCTGAAATTCCTTAACTTTTTCAAAGTTTCAGACTTGTGTTTCACTCAACAGATATACCGTATCTACTCAAATCATCCGTGAAAGTAACAAAATAACGATATCCACCTCGCGCCGACACACTCATTGGTCTACACACATCAGTATGTATGATTTCCATTGATCTGTCGCCCGTTCTGTTGTTCCGGAAAATATGTTCTAGTCATCTTGCCCACAAGGCATGGCTCACATGTATCAAAATGATTCAAAAATCGCGATTCTAAAAGTCCATCAGAATGGAGTTTAATTCATGTTTAACACCAATATGACCTAGACGGCAAAATATATATGTAGACATATCACTATCAAAGTTTAATTTTTTAGCATTAACATGCGAATGTGCGCATTACTATCGAGATCCAACAGAAATAAAACCATCAACATAGGTGCATGACCATAAAAGATATCATTCTTATAAATCGAACAACCATTGTTTTCAGATTTAAAGGAATGACCACTTTGCATCAAACACGATCCAGATACAATGTCTGCCTGGCAGCACGAAATAACAAATGTTATATCACAAAGAACAAGAAAAGGTATTTTCACATGATAGAACTAGGTGGCGCACGATACCGAATGATCTAGATCCTGCATAAGTAAAATATTGCGAGACAAAGGAATTGGTTATCAAGCTGAATGGAAAAGGTCACGCTGATCACTTCAAGTCATCGCATGAATTGATGGGTGTCATTATGGATCTTCTAGGTCCCGCTAATGATTATTGATGAGAATCGTCTCGATCATGTCCACACAGTTCGTGGGACCCATAGGGGAAAGACACACTTATGTGGGTAACTTCAACGATTTGAGTGGATAGGGAACAACCGGAGTAAAATAATGGACAAGCAAGCATGAATTATTCTTGATAAAACTCGCCAAAATAGTTTCCGTGTAGCTGAAATATCAGCAAGGGGTTCAAATGTTAATGTGTTCATTAAATGAAGTACACTCATTATATGAAGTGTTCATTAAATTGAGTTGCATTAAACCAAGTGAATTAAAAGTGCTTTTAATGGAAGACCTTTGATATTTGAGTGAAATTAAATGGAAGATGAGTGGAAGTCAGACGGATGTGAGTGGAGTGTCCACTCACATAAATGGGGAGAGGTGTGGGCACACCATGGTTGTGCGCCCACGCCCCTTGGGCTTCCCCCACCTATAAAAGGCCCCTCCTCCTTCCTCATCTCACACCACTCACCTCTCCACTCATATGCCCCTTTTGGTTGGCATCTTCCTCCCTCTCAAGCCTTGTCCAATGACACAAGCGAGGTACTTTAGCGGATGTATGGGGACAGGTCACAACACTGTAATTGCATGTGACCCATCATCATGAGGTGCTACATGTGTGGCACTATCATCAAGGCCCCGAGACTACTGGGTCATGTACACTCTACAATAGCCATGTTTGTTTCAGGGGAATACTATCCCTCGTTATCGTTTTCGAGGGCGAGTCCATAGGAGACCATTACATGTATCTCCTAAGATATGATCTTGGTGAAGGCAAAACTGTCAGAGGGATTTTTTTTTTTGTTTTCCATGCAACGGTAACCCCCTCATCGTATTCTTTCTAATGAGAGGCTGACATGGGACCCATCAGCCTCGACTAAATGATAGATGCATCGAGCATCGCTTATAAAGTTCTCGAATGTGGTAACGCGGGAGTGAAGGAAAAATTCCATCATACACATGATTCTTCTAATGAGAATGGTCGACACGCTAGACCCAAAGTAAAGCCCTGACTAAAACATCGATGGCATCAAGCAACATTATCGGGTTCAAATTAGGTAGGTGCGCTCGAAAGTATGGTCCGCTAGGAGACATCGTGACATCCGGACCCACAAGCCTCAAAAAGATTTGAGCGAAATAACATCACGCCGAGAACCTAACATCTACTTCACTTCGCACGGGCCTACCGTAATCGGTCTATCTGTGCTTTTAGTGATTTCTTCATAGTAGAGGCCACGAAACCTAAAAAAATTCCATAGGGCCACGTAGAGTTTTAAGAAAAATCGCCGAAAGAGGCACCACATTCTACGACGCACTCCGCAAGCCAAATCTAAGGTATGGAAACATTTGTTGTAGTAGTACCCAAGAACTATTGAAGGCGTGATCAGCAAAAATAAATGTCTATAACATTGCAAACAAGCATACTATGAGTTGGAATTCCTACCTCCACTATTGGGCTTTATCATCTGTGAGATACTTGTTGCAATTCCTCTCTAGTGGCCATCCGCTGGCAATAGAAGCTGGTGTGGATCCGGGTACCGAAGGAGATGGCTTAGTCCCTCCGGGAGGAAGCGCCAGACGTGGTCTCGAGCCTTGCCTCCCGAATTTAACTTCCTTCTTAGTCCCAAGAAAATTTCTTGAACTTAGCCTTATTCTACACCATCAACACTTTGATGGGGGCCTTATTGAGATCCACATGATTCTCCTCGCTTGAGAATCCCATGTAATTCAGCTGACATTCTTTATCCCATACCATGCATGTGGTGTGTTCGACATGAACTCTAACCATATGCACTAGGAAGAGAGTTATGAATTATATTCATAGCAAACTCTTCACTAATGAGGTAGTCCAAACCTTTCTAGAGACTACATATCGCACTCACCCATCTTGATTACAAGCAGCACTCTTATTGACGATTGTCGCTCTTTTCAGCTTACGTACCATCACAGACTGAGAGACATGATACCCATCGTATTTTGCCTCGAAAGCTCCTGAACATACTTTTGAGGCTTTGATCATATCGTATGCCTAACATTCTCTAACTGCTGCCGCGAAGTCCGGTTCCATGTGAGCAAGCATAAGATGTTTATTCTCTATGGACTCATCCCTGAAGTCCCATATCAGGGTATTGGTGGTAGCGAAAGGGCAACAAGATTCTCATTCAGCTCATTTGGAAGTGGGCTAATCTAGGACATGGTCCTTTCTTTTCTTATTTGAGAACAATTCCCAGATTATGATGTCAAGCACAGAAATTAGTTCCATTAAGCTTTATCTTTCTCTAGGATCATCATTCTCAATGCAAAACTGACACTTGAGGGTGACTGAGCATTTTAGGTGTCATTGATCTACAAATAGTAAATAAGCAAGCTTCGACTAGTGAGCTTTTAGCATCACTTCTAGTGTGGTCAAGTGATCTAGGTAGCACAACTCCTTGCTCGATCGCATCCCATACGACTCCTATTAGTCGGTGGCATCACATGCCGCCGCCGCTTCCCGTCCTAATTTTCCTCTTAAGTCCCATTAACCACGGCGACAGACTCGCCTAGGATTACCGAAAGTGCTTCTTCTATAAGAGTCCCACTTGTATCCACCTAGTCGGAAGAATTGATAAAGACCTAAATTTTAATGAGCCCACTACCAAAATAAATGTCCTAACTTGTGATGGTGGAAAAGATCAAGCGGGAAACTCACTACAGATTCATCTAACTGATGGATTAAATTCTACCGACTCATCTTATAGAGGTAAAACCGTAGACATAACACAGTAACGACAAAGATAAATCAATTATACTATGAAATGGTATGGTTTCTTCATAGGATCTCCATCACCACAAAGCTTGTGTAATTCCGGGACTGCGTCAATCCTTTTGGCTCACATGTCGCCTTAACTCCATGTTGGTCGACTCTGTGCCATCGACTTTCTGCATGTCATCCCAAGTTCTCCAAACAGCTACACTAGCTAGTAAAGTAAATTACATAGAGAATCCGGCGGCACATGGATCATAATACAATAAATGACAACACAGTAGGGATCCATCCTACCGACAAAACTATGATGCGAGATCATGTATGGATTTCAGACACATCACATGCACATAAGCCATACCATTCATTAAGATCATCCCCGCAAAAAACAAGTTATGCATAGATACGCCTGCTAGCATTGTGAACCTCGAACAACATCTAAAGCGCTACAACAGGGCTAAGCCGTCAGGTCCTCGCCATTTGGAAACCACAGATCATTCATTTCCCCGAAAGGTACAATTGATCCAGATCAACCTTGCAACAAAACCGACTCATCTCTTATAGATCGATCACCAAACAGGAATTAGATATAATCTAATACCTACCGTGATATCGCCATATGCGAGATCTCGATCCTAAAACCAGAAGTTATCGCCGCTTGATACCACTATTGGGCCACATAGAGATAAAAAATATTCCCTTACATAGTACACCCAAGATCTTATTGCTAAGGTAGAAGTGTTGGGTTCAAGAAAGCATAGAAAACAAAAAATTCCCACGATGGGGAACTACTACAGCAACTCAAGATCTATCTACTAGATAATAGCAATCCGGTGGATATACATCCATAGAGATCATACCCTTGAAGACCACATTAGTGTAACAAGATTGGACTGTGGATGATGTAGTCGATCGCTGTCGATCTCAAGATCGAGAGGAAGTCCTTAGTTTCCGCGAACTGGGTCAACGTCAAGATATGTGCTCGCACATTACGTCAAAATTCATTCCGAATAAACCTCATTCGCTTCCAATGATGCAATGGCTAAGCAAAGAACTCCTCCCAAACGAAAAAAAAAAAAAAGCCACCGAACATGTATCTTAAGCTAATCCGAGACCATGGAGGAATAATTTATAGGGGGAGAGGAGATCCTTTCACGAGGAGGTGTGGATTTGTGAGGGAGGAGAAGGGATTCCTAGGGGAGTAAGGGAGTTCTCCCATGGCCAACTGCCAGGCGGAGGTTCCCCTCACCTCCTCCATCATTCTATGCGTGGGTGGAGCTCCCACTCACATAAACATGCTCCACCAAAAATCTGATTTCACATGCATTAAATTTCCACCAAATTTAATGCAACTCTCATTTAATAAAACTTTTTATTTATTTTATTCGAATTTTCTTAATTACTTTAATTAACAAACATTCACATAAAACCCCTAAGCAATATTTCTCAATATCACATGCGAAGCAATTTCAGTAATTTCAACCCTAAAACAATTTTCTAGGTGTCCATTTGAAATAATTCCTGAAGGCTTTGTAATTCTTTTTTTTTCCCTAGAACATATTTGCTCCAAATGGTGTCAAGTATCCCTTAAGTGTGTCACCCACGTTTCACGCACTCTAATAATGTAGACATGATCAAACCCTTCACGATCAATAATTAGTGAAGTGGACCTCGGAGATCCATACCGACTTCTTACACATTCAACGATGACTTCGTGGATCATGAGAACTTCTTTAACGCTAGTAACTAAATCCCTTTTGTCCTTTATGATATATTATATGCACGGTAGGATTCGATCATCGATATTCCTCCATACCTATTTTGATCTTATTACCTGCATATGTACTTCTTTTTTCTCTGTTCCCGGTGATATAACATTCTAGTGATCACACTCACTTGCTTCGCAAGCTATCTTCAATGTGATATCACTCTGCAGGGCCTAGAGAGTATACTTCTATCTATCATTGATGAAAAAAATCACACTCTTGATCCATGAGTCCTCAACATACAACACCTTCTGGAGTATTCCTCAACCCACCTTTTATAGTCACCCTCGTTATAGTGTTTGTTTCGATGTTACCACTGCTAGTTACTCTCTCTAGTGTTGGGCTGATCGGGACATGATATTATGGTCTAAGTACTAAAATTACTACATTATGATGTTATAGAAATTTAAACACACGTGACTTTCGATCGTAATGCTATACTTCTCGGATGAATGTTCATCAACAAGCATCATTCCACTATCGTTATGACCTCGTTATTAATAACATCCAATGTCCATGATCAATAAACTTTTTTGATCATCTTGTTAATCAACGAGATAGTTATAAGAGAGGCATAACTAGGAACCCCTTTTATTTGTTTATTAAAACACACATGTATTAATGTTTCCAATCAATACAATTACAGAATGCAAAATAAAACATCTAGCATATACTTGGAATACGTATTATAACAACTTATTTCTTTTGCCTCTGCAGGGCATATTCCCTCTTCACTTCCCACTTCGCACTAGAGACAATAATCTAGTTTAAATAGGCCATGATAAATCTAACACCCATCGAAGTTCGTGTGTTCATCATGTTTTGGCCCTAGGGAGAACTTCTTTAGTCAATGGATCTCGCTATCATTCAGGTCCGTGTGTACTTTGCTAGTCTTATATCTCCATCCTTGACATGCTCATGATGGAGTGAAACCGGGCGCTAATAAGCTTTCTAAATTAGAGATTCCGTATCCTTGGATGTTGGTTATGGCTCCATTGTTGTCACAATAGATGACCATTGGGTCCAACGCACTAGGAAACCACACCTAGTTCAGCTTTTATGAACTCCTTCATCCAAATCTGCTTCCTCGTGGTTTCGCTTCTAAAGAAGCAACATATTCCGCTTTCTCGGTTGATCTCGCCACCATAGGTTGTTTGAGAGGTCCTCCAACTAACTCACGCTATGTCAGGCTCAAGAGAAATATATGCGGATCGAGATTTAGATCGTCTGTATCGGTGTCAAATGTCACAAGGTCGACATAATACTTAGCGTAATTAACCTTCTTCTTCACCTCTCAGAGAAGCGAGAAAATGCATTCTTTCCTTAGTTTTTCTTAAGTGATTTAAGGATATTTCGATCGCTATCCGTTGTTCGACCTAGATCAGATTGGTACCTACTAGTCAAACTAATAGCATAAAGCCACATCCTGCTCTTGTACATAACATGACGCATATTATAGAGGCTATGGCTAAAGCATAGGGATCTTTTATCCATTATCTCTTCTTTCCAATTGTGTCAGAAGGACTTTGAAGTCCATTACTAATGTCTTGCTTGCAAACATAGGTAAGAACTCCAGTTTACTTACATTCCCATGGTTATTAAACTTCTTTAAAATCTTATCAAGGTATGTACTTTATGAGCACTCAATTAGGCACATTGATCTATCCAGACAGATCTTAATGCCTTAATATATATGATGCTTCACCAAGTCCTTCATCGAAAATTTGTCGCTTAGATAATTTTAACATTGTTTAAAGATCTATGATTCATTTCCATTGAATAATATGTCATCCACATATAATATCATAAATGCCACATTGCTCCCACTCACTTTCTTGTAGATACAAGCCTCTCCATAAGTTTGGACAAATCCAAACTTTTGATCACCTCATCAAAGCTTGAGATTCCAACTTCGAGATGCTTGCTTTTAGTCCATAGATGGATCGCTAAAGCTTCATGCATCTTGTCAGCATCTTGGGATCATTGAAAACCCTTAGGTTGTACCATATACAACTCTTCCGCTCGAATATTACCATTGAGGAATGCGGTTTTGACATCCATTCCGCCATATTTCATAATCGTAAATATGCAAGCAATTAACTAATATAATCCTAAATCCGATTTTAGCATAGGTACGGTGATATAATGTCTCATCATAGTCAACTCCTTGAATTTTTCAAACCCTCAGCGCGAAGTCGAGATTTATAGATGGTCACATTACCATCAGCATTAGTTTTCTTTTGAAAATCCTTTTATTCCTCAAACGGCCTTCTGCCTGTGAGGTAAGTCCACCAAAGTCCAAACCTGGTATTTTGCATACGATTCCATCTCATATTTGATGGATTCTAGCCATTTGTTGGAATCCAGGCTCATCATCGCTTCTTTCATATCGCCATTGTGGTCATCTATTTCATTAACCATGAACATTACGATAGGATTCCCATATGCAGTTCGTGGAGTCGCGACCGTGTCCTACTTGGACTCAATGAGGTTCAATAGTATCCCCTTTGGAGTTTCATGATCATTGTCATTAGTTCCTTATCTTCCATTCAAGCAAAGTCAACTCAGAACAATTTCCGCACTACACCACTTGCCATTTTCATGAAGAGAAGGTTCAATAACCCTTCGAGTTCTACTCTTTCTCCGACTACACACATTTTCACGGTAGAAACTCTTTTCTAGAAAGGATCCATTCTGGCAACGAAAAAACCCCCACTCGGATCTCGTGATAGAAGGAATACCCAATTGTTTCTTTAGGGTATCCTATGGAGACACATTTTTCTCGCTTTGGGTTCAAGTTTATCGTGCTGGTTTCTTCACATAAACATCGCAGATCCCCCAAAACTTCTTAAGAATGATGCCTTAGGGTTTGTTTCCAAACCACAATTCATAGCAAAGGTCATATCAACGGATTTAGATGGTGCCCGATTTAAAAGTGAATGCAGCGGTTTTCAGTGCATAACCCCAAAATGAGTCAAGTGGCAAGTCGGTTAGAGTATTAATTACAGATCGAACCATATCCATTACAAAGTATGATTACAACATTCTGACACACCATTATGTTGTGGTGTTCCTACAGCGTGAGTTTTGGAAACTATTCCACACTATATCATGTGTGCGCCAAACTCTAACTTAGATACTCACCTCCATGGCTCCACCTCATGGAAATTTGATCTTTCTATTATGATGATTTTCCACGTCACTCTAAAATTCCTTGAACCTTTCAAAGGTTTTAGACTTGTGTTTCATCAAATAGATATACCCGTATCTACTTAAATCATCTGTGAAAGTAACAAAATAATGATATCCACCTCGCACCAACACACTTATTGGACCACATACATCAGTATGTATGATTTAATAAATCATTTCAGCCCGCCTCCATTGTATCGAAAACAGGTTCTAGTCATCTTGCCCAAGGCATGGCTCACATGTATGAAATGATCAAAATCAAGTGATTCCAAAAGTCCATCGTAATGGAGTTTCTTCATGCATTTAATGTCAATATGACTCAGACGACATCGCCACATATATGCAGATATACCATTATCAAGTTTAACTTTTAGCATCAACATTATGAATATGTGTATCACTACTATCGAGATTCAATGTAAATAAACCATTCATCACGTGTGCATGACCATAAAGATCTTATCCATATAAATCGAACAACCATTGTTTTTGATTTAAACTAATAACCGCTAGCAATAAACACAATCCGACATAATGTTCATGTTTAGTGCAGTGCACCAATAACAATTATTTAGATTTATTACTAATCCCTATTGTTAGATATACTTTCCGTATCTCACGCCTCACCGACCAGGGTGGCCCACTTGGTTAGAGCTTTGCTTCACGGGCTACTTCGGCCAGGAGAAAGACTGAGTCCAATCCGCTATGGAAGGCCTTAATGATTACCGACTTAGGCCCATAATGTTGCTTGTAGTTCAAGATGTACTCAGAATCAATTTTAGTCGTAGCGGATTGATCTCTCCCAGAAACTCTAGGTCAATATCTATATAAGCCGCCCTAGGCAGAGCCTTTAGCACACCTCAATAGTCTAAAATCTCAACTCGCACAAAGCGAAACCTTTGTAACCTATATTCTGCTCTGCCGTTACTCGATTGCTAGCAGGAGTAGGATCCGCCCAAAGTCGCGGATTCGAACTGGGTAAACTTGTGTGCTCACCGCCCCGAACATCGCATATCTCACTCTTCTTCGCACGCCGAGGACCCCTCATATGCATTTCTGTCATCAATCCGATGACACCTATGGAATATGGAGAGGCAGCGCTCAACGGCGATCACATCAAGTCTGATCCATCACCGACACGCATCATGACCTCATCCCTTGGTAGTCGCTTGTTCCACAACCCTGATTTGAGTTACATATATTACTAACTGATCCAAAGAGATCAAATACCCAGGTGCTACTACGAGTACTAGTCAAGTACACATCAATAACATGTATATCACATATACCTTTGCCTTGCCGGCCTTCTTGTCTGCCAAATACTTGGGGCAATTGCACTTCCAATGGCTAGTCCCCTTGCAATAATAGCACTGCATCGCATTTAGGGAAGCTCGATTTCTTTTCAAGTGTAGCAAACAGATTTGTCACTCTTCTTTCCCTTCACACTTCTTCTTGTCTTTCTTGAAACCAAGGTCTTATTGATCATCAACACTTGATGTTCTTTCTTGATCTCCACTTCTATAGTCTTAAGCATTAATAGAAACTTGGAAGAGACTCTTCATGCCCCCGTGATGTTATAGTTCATCACGCTTTTGTAGCTAGGTGATAGAGATTGGAAAACATGATGTATGCCTAAGTCAATGGGAATCGTTATTCTATGGACACAAGCTTATCAGCATTCCAGATATTTTGTGCGTACTCACTAATGAGTTGTTCTCTTCCATCATGAATCTAAAGAAATTTTCTAAGCATCATAACTTCTCACGGCAAAGATGGGTATCGAAAATCATTTTCAATTCTCCCATGGTATCAAAAGCATTGCCATTTTCTAAATGCTTTCAAGTTCGCCTAGCCCATACATATACCGCAATGAACTAAGTGGTCCTCCTAACGAGTCAAATAGGACATTCTTTTCCTCGTCAGGCATCAAGAGATGTTGGGGCCTAGTAACGCTTCTAGCACATATTGCTTTTAGCAAGAAGGAGGAGAATCCTCAGATCTCAGGACCGCTTGGTAAAGTTGCTACCATTCATCGCAAAGTTTCTTTCCATGAACACATTGAAATTAAAAGTGTGGTGCCATCTACAACAGAATTTGTAAAGTTTATTTAGACTAAGTTTATGATAGATCGAAGTTCAACTAATCCAAATTACTAATGAACCCCACCAAAACAACATCCTCGTATCTTTTTGGTGATTACATGAACCAAACCACTACACCAAGTCTTCATCACGTGAGTCGGTAGCTTCAAAGGCTTAGTATCTATATGGGCATCATATCAACTATATGACTCATGCTTAACTGCTCGTCCGTGTTCGAGGCCATGTCTCAGACATGCTAGGCTCGCAAAGTAAGAACCTTAGTACTCGTGTGTAAAACTGTCTTTACACCCGCTGTATGAAAGCATAGAATCAAAACACCATCATCACGTGATGTCTTGAAACAACGATCCATAGAATGACGCATACTTAAGGAAGAACACACTTTTATCTTGATATCTAAAAGAGGGATCATCTTATAATGCTACTAAAACGCCAAACAAGCAATATAAGATGCAAACATCATATGCATAAAGTGAAATGATATGGTTCTCACTTGATCACTATCATGTGCATCGTGGTATGATATTTATCATTCCTTTGTGTGTAAGGCCAAGGTCTATGGAACTTACACGTTAGGTATGCTATAATTTCCAAGAGTATCAACTATACTTCAAATTATAACATTACCATATCATGACACTAGCCCAATAACAATCTAAACTAGATGCTTCTAATTTATCAAGTGCAAGTTTTTATGTGGCTTAGGGCTTTCAAGATAGAACTGTATTACCTACGAACATGGAACCACAACAATGATAACCAAATTATTAGCAACTCGTTGTAAATCATATATTGACAATAGTAGGAGAGACGGACACCCGCTAGCCACTTATGCAAAACTAGTTGCATGTCAAGCGTGGAATAGGTCTCATGTGCAAGGACATGTAAAGTTAGTCCGGGCCGATTCATCCCACTATGCCACCAATATCCAAAATACATCTAAGAAGCAATAACATGATCATCATTGCCCACATACTCTTATGTGTACTACCCGTGCAAAGCATCTATGCATAGATCTGGTTCTGATACCACTGTTGGGTTCGCAACATAGAAAACAAAAAAAATCTACGATGGGAACTACTAAGCACCAAGATCTATCTACTAGATACCAAAGAACGGTGGATATACATCCATAGAGATCATATCCTTTAAGACCGACAAAGTGTAGCGAGATTAGACTCGGGGATGATGTAGTCGATCGCTTGCTGATCTCAAGATCAAGAGGAAGTCCTAGTGCCACAAATCAGCAGTGCATCCGTGCTCGCACACACGTCCAGTCCACCGAATAACCTCTGCCTCCTCGCTCCAGCGATGCAGCGGAAGCAACAACTCCTTCTAGACAAAAAGCCACTGGGAACATGTATCTCGCTAATCCGAGACCATGGGGGAATAATTCTAGAGGGGAGAGAGATCCTTCACGAGGAGGTGTGATTTGTGAGGAAGGAGAGGAGGGCAGACCCCTCCCATGGACGGTGGCCATGGAGGTTCCCCCACCTCTTCCATCATTCATGTGGGTGGAGCTCCCACTCACATAAACATGCCTCCACTTAAAAATCCACTCACATGCATTAAATTTCCACCAAAAAAATTCCACTCACATAAACATGCCTCCACATAAAAATTTTCCACTAGTTTGATCTCGTTACCGACATGCACTCTTTTCTTGTTCCCGTGATATAACATTCTAGTGATCACATCACTTACTTGCAAGCTATCTCAATGTGATATCACCGAGGGCCCAGAGTATATCCATCCATTATCGGGTGGACAACTCCCACTATTGATCCATGATCCTCAACATAACACCTTCGGAGTATCTGAATCCACCTTTACAGTCACCCTGTTACGGTGTGACATTTGATGTTATCAAGTTACTCTTCTAGTGTCAGCGATTGACATGATCTCATGGTCTAAGGACTAAGATTACTTCGTATGATGTTATAGCAATTTAAACACAATGACTTTGATCGTAATGCTATACTTTGGATGAATGTTCATCACATAATTACACCAATGTTATGACCTTGTTATTAACAACATCCAATGTCCATGATCAGGAAACCTTGATCATCTTGTTAATCAACAAGCTAGTTTATAAGAGATGCATAACTAGGAACCCTTTATTTGTTTATTAAACACACATGTATTAATGTTTCCAATCAATACAATTATAGCTTGCGAAATAAACATCTATCATATACTTGGAATACGATAATATATAACAACTTTATTATTGCCTCTCACGGCATATTTGCTTCAATAAGGCCACTAGGTTTACCACTAGACACACGGTTGCGGATTACTTATGAAGCGCGCCAGTTGAAGTAGTGTAGCCCTGACGATCAATCCAATCCACGATCATCAATGTGTTGATCGCATAATACCTCTGCTGGTATACACACATACGAGGAGGAGCACCGATGGTGGACTGCTAGGTCCCAGACGGTGGCTGGACTGAAATGGAGCTAGGATTTCCATGCATGGTGTTGGGGGGATGGCCACAGGTAGGGTAAAGCCGAGGTAAAAGGACAAGGTCTGCCGAGGCAAACACAGGTCAGAGCATGAGCTGGCCGAATCATAGAAGGGTCATCCGGGTTACCCTGAGCCAAAAGGCACTGGCAAGACTCGGCCGACATACACTATATGTCGGCACGAGGAATGATCTACTCTCCATTTGTAGGTACCAAATTGTTGGGGATATACTTTCCGGTATCTCATTGTGCCTCACCAGGTGGCCTACTTGGTTAGAGCTTTGCTTCACGGGCAAAGTCAGGAGAAGAAACGAGTCAATCCGCCACGGAAGGCCAGATGACTTACGACATAGGCCCATAGTGTTACTTGTAGTTCAAGATGTACTCAGAATCGACTCTTAGTTGTAGCCAGATAGGTCTCAGGTAAACCCTAGGCGGATATCTATATAAGTCAGCCCTAGGAAAGCCTTTAGGCACCTCACAATAGTCTATAATCTCAACTCAGCATAAAGTAAACCCTTGTAACCCATATCCGGTCTCCGCCAGACATTAGATTACTCAGTGAGTAGGATCCATTCAAAGGTAGTATATTCAACCTGGTAAACTTAGTGCTCACCATCCCTAACACCAGACGCCTCACACCTCTCTTCCACACGCCGAGGACCCCTCATGGCATACTTGTCATCAACTGGACGACAGCCAAGGCACCGTAAGCAAGTGAGCTTCAGATATGTGTTCTGAGTGGAATCTGCAAGAATCGGAATCAGCGAGACTATCGTCGTCGGTCATGTCCTCTACGCTAGCAACGTCCCTCTCGTTGTTCTCAATGAGACCTGGATTCCGGCTAGGGAGGCCATGACTGCTTACACCATCATGTACATTGGCGAGATCGATGTGTACATCGGTTTCACTGAACCTGTCCCACCCACCCCAGCGGTGATGATAGAGGCAGAAGAAAACTCTAGGTCCACTTTGTCCGCGGAGGCGGCAGAGTTCCGGATCTAAGAGAACCCTAATCCCACCCAGCCCGCACCTGTCATGGAGATAGTGGAGAAAGACGAACCTGAAGAAGATCTTGCGGTTCAAGTCAGATCTGGAGTGGATCTCCCTAGCGAGGCTGAATCCCAGATTGATCTGCCCACCGAAGTCGAAACCCAAGAGGAGCAGGACAATAACCTTGGTTCCGGCTCTGCCAACGCCGGAACAGACCAACCTTTCCTGAGGCATACGTTGAGGTGCATGATGCTGCAAGGTGCAAACGTGGATGAGGTTCTCGAAACCATCAGGATTTTCGAGGAAGCCCACGAGGAAAGCCGCAACTACCTCAGGACCCACACATCGCACTTTGTCGAATATGTTGGATCCGGATCCGGCTCTGCTGATGCTGGAGACAACAAAGACTCAGTGCTGGAGGTGATCGGAATGAACACCGACTTACCCGCATCCTCGGATGACTCGATGACGCCGACAGATTTCCAGAAGTTCTCCATGAAATATGAAGAGGAGTTCAACTCCAAAAGCTGCAGAAGAAGGAGAAGCCATGTATGAAGGATCCGGAGAAAACTCTCCCAAAGCGCAGGATGACATGGATCTCGGAGATAATCCCGACATCCAGATGTCCGAAAGTACCGATCAGATCAACTCCAACATAGAGGCGTGACGCTATGAGAACTACAAAATCTATGTGGGTCCAAAATGCTTCAGACCATGCATAAGAGCAACAAGATTCCTTAAGGATTTGCTATCTAAAGGCACATCCATCCCTATGACGGTGTAGCTCTCAACGCATACTTGGCTCGTGATTATTTCTAGGCTTGTCAGACGCTAAAGGCGGAAATAGTCTGGTCGCAACCCGACATCTCCCACTTATGTTATGGAAGACTAAGACGATCATGGCTAAATGAACTTCCGAGAACACCATCCACACCTGTTATGGCATGCAATGCGTGTTCTTTCGGAATTTCGAAGACACGTATCGGAGGCCCTGTACGGTAGGAGACCTATAGTGTTGCACCTATAAAGCCGGAGAAACTTGCCGAGATTACCTCGGATGATGGATCGACACTAAGAACTCATGTGAGGGAGTAAATGACCAAAGTGAATTGAAGCTTTCATTGCAGGACTCTAATTGGTTTACTACGCCATCGCTAGTCCGACAAGGTAACTGATTTAGGAGAGATGATAGAAACAACGAGCAAGTATGCAAATGCTGACAACAATGCAGAGGGATTACTAAATGCCCTAATTGTGCCATACCGGCAAAACAACCAGCAACAAGTCAAGCGCAAGAACACCTCGAAGAAAACACAACGCTGAAACGGTAATGGTCACTGCTACTGGTCCGGAGGACGAGGAGGACTCAAAGCACCTGCAAAATCACTACTAAAAAATTGCTGTGTTTTTGTTTTGTGCATCATCATGACCGCATGCTCATGTCATCATGCCACATTGCATTTGAGCATCGTCACAATCATACATATGTTTCTCTAAAACTATTTTCTAAAAGCCTACTTTTGTTTTCAAAATATCCCCGTCTTTATTTCAATTCAAAACCTCGGTCTTTTTCGGATCTTTGGTTTGTTTAAAAACTATTTACAAATCATCTTTCAAAATAAAATAAATAAATATGTTTTATTAGCTAGGGGAGGCAGCTGGCCAGGCCCAAAGGCCTAGCCAGCCAGCCTACAACCCCGGTGGCCCAACCAGTCCCAATCAGCAAACCCTACCTCCCATCACTACACAGCCGCCAGCACCACTAATTCCACACACGCTTCCACTCACGCCTAATCGTTACAGACACCGTGACGCACTTGCATGCATGCAGCGGTACACGGCAGCGCAACGATGCGACCCACCTATCCCGATCGATGCGCATAGTGCCCCCGACCCCACCCCACAGATGTGCCCTCTCCCTCGATTCGATCCCCATGAACCTCCGAGCCCTGCTCTTCCTCGCTCAGAGAAGAACCGCCACTGCTCTTCGCTTTGCGGCTGCCTCCGCCGAGCTCGCCTGGCCAGATCTCACTGCCGCCCTGCCCTTCCTCACCAGAGCCCCAACCATTGTCTGCTCGGACCCCGTCGAGCACACCGTCGTTGCCGCGGCCACGGTCGACATGGCCCCTCCTCCTCAAGCCGGCCGCCGCCTCCATCCTCGCTTTCATCGTCGCCTCGGCCTCGCCGCCATATGCTCCTCTCCGGCTCAGATCAAGCGCCACCGCTCCCGACCCTATCTCCTCACTGGATCAGGTAGCGCAGATCGCCTCCGCCAAGATCACCTGCCTCTACCGTGATAGGCACAACGCCAGCCTCATTGCCGCGTTGTCTCCCCGCTGCTCATTCCCCAATGCCCTAAGCCGCCTGGTGCCTCATAGGGAGCCCCGCCACACTAAGTCCGCCGTCCAAAGACTCTGCCGACCTCCCGACGGCACCGCTGCCCCGTCTCCTCCCTCCTCAACCTGCAGCCTCCCATTCGTCCTCCTATCGCTATTCGGCCATCCGGTGCTAGCGGCCAGCATGTCAGCTCGTCCACTCTCTGTCCTACATCTAAGACCGTGTCGCTGTAGCCGTGCTCTTCACCGACCAAGCGTGTGTGCATTGCCTCCGACCGCTGTTTTGTGGATGTCATGTATTGCAGAGGAGATCCTTCTCAATGCTAGATCAAGGTGGTGATGTACTGGTGGAACCTGCCTTCGCAGTTCTCCCGATGTTGTGTCGGTGCAGTGTGCTTGCTTAGGCTATGTTGCCTTCGCTAAGTGAAGAACCCCAAACGCTAGATCGCTATGTCCGACAAGATCAACAAGTGGCGAGGTGACTCGAAGTATTCCCGGCAAGGACGATCCGATATCAAGATCTTCATTATGGGACACCAAGTTCTCCTCGCGGGCGCCAAGACTCCCGGATCCGATGCCGAGAGCCCAGTCGCCAAGATCACCGACACGTAACCCCAAGGTCCCTTCCTGGAGCCACCATGACCTTCTTCACGGATCTGAAGACCGATCTCGTCGACCACAAGACCAATCCCGTTGAGACCGAACGCGAACACCTTTGGAACCCTAAGATCTTCAGACCTTAATGTGTGAACCCTTTTTCCGAGAGCCCTATTTTATAAATGGCATCTATCTTGTTGCATAATTAAATTGTTCATGCATGCATACGTGTTTTGTGGGTGCGGGTTATTTCGTCGATTCACCTAATAATTAAATATGGAGACTATATGCGGGCTAATCTAGTCTTATACCGCCTCCATTTAAATTTGTGTACCGAACCGATGCCATGTTTTCCCTTGTTAATGCAACATTTAAATTGTGGGGTATCTAAATAACATGAACCTTCTAATTAATTATCGGGACCCTGGTTCCGCTTAATATTGCCTAATTGCACTACATCTTTGCCATGTCATGCATCATATCATAAACATGCCGATTCTTTTGCCGTAGTATTATATAGTGCATCCGGTGTTTCTTTTAGTGCTTTGGTTCTTCGTGGATTAGGCCGTTGAGATGATGCGAGTATCGACAAGTCCTTCGGATAATGTATCTTCAGCTATGTTTTCCCAGGCGAGCAATCTCTCCTTTCTACCTATTTTTGTATTTATAGTCTTTACTTCCTTCCTGTTGATCTACTACTATCCGTGTTGCGATGTTTTAGTTTCCGTACCATTTATATTCCTTGTAGCCTCCATATTTCCTTGGACACATCCTATTGCCTGTTGTTTGATAGATAATCGGCATTGCGAGTCGAAGTTTCTTGCTCGTGCTGCTCGCGTCGTTGTTGTTCCATCATTGCCGGAAGGTTGGCACATGTTTAATGGTGGAGATGATCATGACTTTAATTTTAACTAATAATTAAAATGTTGGGAATATATATAACTAATGTAGAGGCATCGGTGGGTAATAGATGTTATTTGATTCTTCCACACTCACTTGTGTCCTGTGAGGGCCCCAGTACTTGATACATCTTCCTTGACTATTCAAGACTATCCACATATGGGAGACTCTATGGATCCCCTTCATCGAAAGCTTGATTCACACTTTATTTCTTGGGGCCACAAACTAGTTTGGGCTTTATTACTATCCTGCATTTATGCCATGCTTTACCGCTATTTACGACACGTTGGACAGAGATTGCTTAGGAACCCCTGCCATGTTTACGCCAGACGACAAACCCAACCACACTTTCGGGTTCCCAATCGTTTATAGCCGTTGCCACACACCCTGGGTTCGTCGCGGAGCCGGCCGACTTCGTAACAGGTAGCTTATTGGGGGTGCCCCCCTGAAATAATTTATGAATCCTGTGAATGCATTATCGTGAGGCCTCGCTATGCTTTTATTTGGTTCTTCCGAGGTTGACCGTGTGTGTGTTGTTATTTGTGCACCCGCAGGTAAAACTTTCTAAAAGCCGCGGTCGCGTTATGGATGACTTGGAGCACAGTATCTCGATCATAGACAACTATAACTAAAGTAGTGCTATAAATTTGACTTTGTAATGACTAGTAATCAGCTACACTATGATGGAATGAGTAAATAAAAGTGCTAACAACTCCTGGATTTGGGATGTCTCCTGCTAATGTATTTGACTAGTAAATATTACAACTACAACGGAATGGTTAACTAAAACTACCCACTGTTTATGATATCAGGATGACTCATGCTATCTATATCTGATTAGTAAGTGCTGCAACTATAATGGAATGAATAAAACTGCCAACTGAGGGAGTTCCTTGGTTTGACTTCCTCGTTTGGTCTCGAGGGGGAAATACCAGGATGGGTATGTTTTGGTGTTACTATCAAGTTGGATCCGAATAGGTCTTTCTTATCCCTCTCTAATAGCTGATAGTTGAATCGAGTCTCTGTATATTGTTTAGTGCATGTTGCGCTGCCGCTTCAGTCCACCATACCTATGTAGGCGAGAGCTGCCGAATTCTAGACTCGTCGTGTACTGGCCTCAGTACCGACCGCTCTCTTTTTCCTTTGCCCTTTGTCGGCACCCCTTTTGCTTTAGCAGGTATAAGTTCGACGTTGTTAGCAGGGTTACCCTTCCAGCTTGGCCTGGGCAGGGTTATGGACGCCATTGGTTATTCTTCAGAGCTCTTAGCCTCATTTGCACCTTATCCGTACTCGGATGTTGTATCGCTTTCAAGGTGATTTCATCTTTGTACTATATATTCAGATTCTTGACTCGCTGAGTCATTGTTGTATATATTTGTTCGGGTTCCATCGTGGACTATTATGTAATGATATTACTTTGTTTTCCACCGCACGCAGTTCCTCGGTGGCATCTTTGAATCGTTTCTATGCGGGTTTGGCGGGAATCGCTAAAACTTGCATAGGGCCGATTCGAGGGTGTTACAATGTGGTATCAGAGCTCAGCAGTTGTGATACCCCATTGGTCCAGCATGTAGGATAACCTAGCGAACGGCCGATGTAGAGTGTCAAAACTATTTTGCAAAATCGGTTGGATAGATCTGATTAGGTCTGTTTTACTCCTTACCCTATGCTATTCTCGCTTCTTACCTCAAGGTGTTTTGAATCTACTCTATCTTTCTTCAGTCTAGGATTTCGTGGTTGGGTTTCACGCACCTTCAGGGTTTCGCTTCCTCTCTTTTATAACGGTGGTGCTACAATCATCAATCTGCACCTCGTTTGTTGTACCCTTCATCCAATCTTTTGACCTTGAACTCCTTATCTATATGTGCCCCTTGACGGATATCCGTATTGTTGAAAAACATTATGAGAAGGATGAGCATTGGTGAAGTTGGAGTATACCTTGAGCATGTGTTGTTCATGCCAATGGAACCATCGCAAAACCTAATCATTGTGTCTTTTCAGATGATTTCTTTTGTGTCTTCCCGTGTTTTCTGACGCGACGATATCATCTATGCCAAATCCGATGGAGAGCCTACATGAGTCCTTTGTTTCCTGAACATTTTTTATCAAGACCTTCAGTCTGAATTCCAAGAGTTGGTTGCATAAATCTTCTATTTGTGTACAGAGTAATGCTTTGAGTGCGGGATGGAGTCGCGACCATACCACTACTCTTATCACTCGCTTATACATTGAATGGTGAATCGATGCAATCTTTACTTCTTCCATGGAAGGTAGAGGTGGCCTTATCTTTTGATACCTCTACCTCGTATTTGTTTCTCTGGAGTGTTCTCTCTACGAACGTGAGCAACAATCCCTTGTTGGTGGTGTCGCTGATTTCAAGATGGAGGAAGAATTTTTGTTAGTGGTGTCGCGAGGATCTAAACGAAGCGAGAAGATTCAAATCACCAGCCTTGTTCCTCGTACCATGAGGCGGATCTCGAGGGAGAGGTCCCTTGTTAGTGGTGTCGAATTGAAGCACCTCGGTAAAATTACTACTAGAAAATCGATGTGTTTTTGTTTTGTGCATCATCATGACCGCATGCTCATGTCATCATGCCACATTGCATTTGAGCATCGTCATCATCATGCATATGTTTGTCTAAAACTATTTTATAAAAGCCTACTTTTGTTTTCTAAATATCCCCGTCTTTATTTCAATTCAAAACCTCGGTCTTTTTAGGATCTTTGGTTTGTCTAAAAACTATTTACAAATTGTCTTTCAAAATAAAATAAATAAAAATGTTTTATTATCTAGGGGAGGCAGGCGGCCAGGCCAAAAGGCCCAGCCAGCCAGCTACAACCCCGGTGGCCCAGCCAGTCCCAATCAGCAAACCCTAGCTCCCAGCACCACACAGCCGCCGCCAGACACCACACACCAGCTACCACACGCCCACTCCGCACCCAACCGCCAGGTACACCGTGACTCACTGCATCCAGCGGTACACAGCAGCGCAGTGATGCGACCCACCTATCCCGCTCGATGCGCTCAGTGCCCCCGACCCCACCCCACAGACGCGCACTCTCCCTCGATTCGAGATCCACGAACCTCTGAGCCCCGCCTTCCCGCCTACGAGTAGACATCACCACTCTCTGCCTCGCGGCCGCCTCCTGCTGAGCTTGCCCCGGGCGCATCTGTCGCCCGTCGGCCCTGCCATTCCTCACCAGAGCCCCGACCGTTGTCTCGCCCTGGACCCGCCGAGCACACCGTCGTTAGCGCCACCGCTCCATGGCCCCTCCTCCTCGCCGGTCGCCGCCCATCCTCGCCACCGCCGCCGGCCTCGCCTCGCCTTCCCTAGTCATGCTCCTCTCCGCTCGTGATCGGCGCCACCGCTCCGCCCCATCTCCCTCGCCGGATCGGGCAACGTTGCATCACCCTCCGCCGCATCAGCCGTCTCTACCACACAGGCACAACGCCACTTCACGCCGCCGCTGCCTCCCGCTGCTCTGCCCCTAATGCCCTGTTGCCTCGCAAGTGCCTCACAGAGCCCCGGCCACACCAAGGCCGCCGTCCCAGCACCTGCTCGACCTCCCCGACGGCACCGCTGCCCCGTCTCCTCCCTCCTCAACCTGCAGCCTCCCGTTCGTCCTCCTATCGCTATTCGGCCATCCGCCACAAGCCAGCATGTCACTCGCCCACTCTCTCCCACGCCTAAGACCGTGTCGCCGCAGCCGTTTTCATTGACTAAGCGTGTGCATTGCCTCCGACCTCTGCTTTTTGTGGATGTCATGTATTGCAGAGGAGATCCTTCTCAATGCTAGAATGAAGGTGGTGATGTACCTGTGGTGGAACCTGTCTTCGTGCTCCTCCTGATGTTGTGCCGGTGCAGTGTGGTGTTGCTTCGGCTATGTTGCCTTCTGCCTGCCAAGTGAAGAACCCCGAAACGCTAGATCATTGTGGTCCGACAAGATCAACAAGTGGCGAGGTGACCCGAAGTATTCCCGACAAGAACGGTCCGATATCAAGATCTTCCTTATGGGACACCAAGTTCTCTCGCTCGCTAAGACTCCTGATCCGATGTCAGAGCCTGGTCGCCAAGATCACCGACACGTAACCCCAAGGTCCTTCCTGAGCCGCCAGGACCTTCTTCACGGATTCAAGACCGATCTGCCGACCACAAGACTAATCCCCGAGACCGAACGCGAACACTTTCGGAACCCCAAGATCTTCAGACCTTAATGTGTGACCCCTTTTTCCGAGACCCCTATTTTATAAATGGCATCTATCTTGTTGCATAATTAAATTGTTCATGCATGCATACGTATTTTGTGGGTGCGGGTTATTTCGTCAATTCACCTAATAATTAAATATGGAGACTATATGCGGGCTAATCTAGTCTTATACCGCCTCCATTTAAATTTGTGTACCGAACCGATGCCATGTTAATGCAACATTTAAATTGCGGGGTATATAAATAACATGAACCTTCTAATTAATTGTCGGGACCCTGGTTCCGCTTAATATTGCCTAATTACGCATCTTTGCCATGTCATGCATCATATCATAAACATGTCGATTATTTTGCCGTAGTATTAAATAGTGCATCCGGTGTTTCTTTTAGTGCTTTGGTTCTTCGTGGATTAGGCCGTTGAGATGATGCAAGTATCGACAAGTCCTTCGGATAATGTATCTTTAGCTATGTTTTCCTAGGCGAGCAATCTCCCCTTTCTACCTATTTTTGCATTTATAGTCTTTACTTCCTTCCTGTTGATCTACTGCTATCCGTATTGCGATGCTTTAGTTTCCATACCATTTATATTCCTTGTAGCCTCTATATTGCCTTGGACACATCCCATTGCCTGTTGTTTGATAGATAATCGCCTTGCGTCGAAGTTGTTGTTCGCAGCCGCTGTCGTTGTTGTTCCATCGTTGCTGGAAGGTTGGCATATGTTTAATGGTGGAGATGATCATGACTTTAATTTCAACAGATAATTAAAATGTTGGGAATAGATATAACTAATGCAGAGGCATCGGTGGGCACTAGATGTTATTTGGTTCTTCCACGCTCACTTGTGTCCCGTGAGGCCCAGTACTTGATAATTGCCTTGACTATTCAAGACTATCCACATATGGGAGACTCTATGGATCCCCTTCGCCTAAGCTTGATTCACACTTTATTTCTTGGGGCCACAAACTAGTTTGGGCTTTATTACTATCATGTACTTATGCCATGCTTTATTGCTTTATTTACGACACGCTGTGGAGCGCATGTACTGTTTAGGAACCCGTACACGCTTACGCTGTATCAACAAGCCTACCACACTTTTGGGTTCCCAATGTACTGCCGCCACACACCCTAGATCCATCATGGAGCTGGCTGACTTTGTAACGGGTAGCTTATTGGGGGTGGCCCCCTGAAATAATTTATGAATCCTGTGAATGCATTGTCGTGAGGCCTCGTTGTGTTTTATTTGGTTCTTCTCGAGGTTGACCGTGTGTGTGTTGCTATTTGTGCACCCCTGCAGGGTAAAACTTTCCGAAAGTCGTGTCCGCGGTTATGGACGACTTGGAGGACAGTATCTCGATCATAGACAACTATAACTAAAGTAGTGCTGCGTAATTGATTTAAGGATGTGTTGATTATACCGCTTTGAACAAGGCTTGTCCCAAAGATCCGTTCACTTTGCCTAGAATTGATCAAGTTATCGATTCTACGGCAGGCTCGGAACTCCTATGTTTTCTCGATGCATATTCCGGTTATCACCAAATCCGGATGAAGGAATTAGACAAATTCAAAACTTCATTCATAACCCCCTTCAGAACCTTCTATTTTGGTACGATGCCCTTTGGGCTCAAGAACAGAGCTACGCATCAACAAGACTATGCAAAGGTTGCCTCCACGACCAAATCGGACGCAATGTACATGCATATGTGGACGGTATTGCGGTGATGTCCAAAAAGAAGGAAACTCTAATTTCCGACTTGGAGGAAACATTTGCCAATCTACGAAAATACAACATAATGCTTAACTTGAAGAAGTGCTTCTTTGGAATACTAGCCGGAAAATTGTAAGGTTTTATCGTGTCTCAAAGAGGCATAGAGGTAAACCGAGACAAGATTAAGGCTATACTCAATATTTCCAGGCCAACTCGCCTGAAGGACGTTCAAAGACTATTCTGGTTGCATTGCTGCAGTCAGTCGGTTTGTAAGCCGGCTCGGAGAAAGAGACGCACCACTATGCAAGCTCCTGAAAAATACCAAAAAGTTCGTTTGGACTGATGAAGTTGAAGCTGCACTACAAGACCTGAAAGCAGTACTCTCATCTGCTCCCATGCTTGCAGCATCGGAACCACGGGAACCGATGTTGCTCTATCTTGCTGCGACAAACAGACTCATCAGTGTCATCATGGTGGCGGAGAGACCAGAGGAAAATCAGAAACACCTGATGCAGGGTCCGACTTATTATCTCAGCGAGGTCCTAACTGAATCAACACAGCGGTATCCGCACTATCAAAAGCTGGCTTACGGTGTGTTTTTCGCATCTCGTAAGTTATGGCATTATTTTTAGGAACATCCCATTACCGTGGTGAGCACAGCTCCCATGAGAGATATAATTAACAACAGCGATGCTACAGGACACATTGCAAAATGGGGCATAGAGCTTTCAGCTTTCGACATTGAGTATAAACCTCGTATAACAATCAAATCCCAAATCCTTGCTGACTTTGTTGCTGATTGGACAGAGACAACGGAAAATATGACCCTACCAGAGTCGGAATATTGGACCTAACACTTTGACGGGTCCAAGGCGCTCGGGGGCTCGGGGGCTCGGGGGCTAGCGTGGTGCTCAAGTCACCCAAGGAGACAAACTTTTCTATGTATTGCAGATCCACTTCACTTACTTAATAACATTGCCGAGTATGAAGCACTACTACATGGAATCCGGATTGCTAAGGATATCGGAATCCGACGTTTGATGTGTTATGGAGATTCAGATCTTGTTGCCCAACAAGTGTTAGATATCCAAACACGACAAGCACATGGCAGCATAGAGAGCTTTCGTGGATGAACTATCTAAAAGGGTCTGAAGTTCAACACATCCCTCGAATAGAAAATGAGGAAGCAGATGCACTGTCTCGTATAGGCTTGCTGACTCGTGTATTAACGAGCTCGTTGGGGAACCCCAAGAGGAAGGTATGATGAGCACAGCAGTAAGTTTCCCTCGGTTATGAAACCAAGGTTATCAATCCAGTAGGAGCAAAGAAACACCCCAAAGGTGTTATGAGTTTGGCAGTATGCGACTACCAAGCTAGTAGCAACATGGAGACCGCACAACACAACCATAGAACTTTGTCCCCAACTTGCGATGAGGTTGTCAATCTCACCGGTTTTGCTGAAAACAAAGGATTAAACGTATCGAATGGAAGGAAGTAATAGTTTGCAGAAAGTAAACACAAACTCGTAAACAGTTTGTAGATTAAATGTAAAAGAAAGGACCGGGGTCCATAGTTCACTAGAGGTGGCTCTCCTTAAGATAGATAACATGCTGGGTGAACAAATTACAGCGAGGCAATTGACAAACATCGAGAAAGCAATACATGCATATACTAATCATCTTGACTCCTTTGGAACTTGATTGGGCATTACAACATTATATTGAAGGAAATATGCCCTGAGAGGCAATAATAAAGTTGTTATTATATATTCCTTATACATGATAGATGTTTATTTTACATGCTAGAAATGTATTGATTCAAAAACATCAATACATGTGTGTTTAATAAACAAAAAGGGTTCCTAGTCATGCCTCTCTTATAGACTAGCTTTTTGATTAACAGGATGATCAAGGTTTCCTGATCATGGACATTGGATGTTGTTAATAACAAGGTCACACCATTGGTGGAATGCTGTGATGAACATTCATCCGAAGTATAGCATTACGATCAAGTCATTATGTTTATATTGCTATAACATCATATGAAGTAATATTTATCCTTAGACCATGAGATCATGTTAATTGCTAACACCGGAAGAGTATCTTGATAACATCAAACGTCACACCGTAATAGGGTGACTATAAAGATGGGTTCAATACTACGAAGATGTTATGTTGAGGCTCATGGATCAAGAGTGGAATTTGTCAATCTAGATGACGGATAGATATACTGGGCCCCTCTCGTGATATCACATTAGGATAGCTTGCAAGCAAGTGATGTGATCACTAGAATGTTATATCAATGAACGAGAAAAGAGTGCATGTCAGAACTAGATCAAACTAGGTATGGAGATACCGGCGATCGAATCTCTGACATGTAATATATCGAGAGACAAAGGGATTTAGTTACAAGCGTTAGAAGGTTCTCACGATCAGGAGTCATCGCTGAATGTGTAGGAGTCAAGACGGATCTCCGTGTCCGCCGCTGATTATTGATCGGAGAAGGGTCTCGATCATGTCTCCATTATTCACGAACCGTAGGGGTGGAACACTTAAGAGTTACCGGACACAATTTTGGAGCACATATGTTTCAGCAAAGAATTGCAAAGCGCAGAATTGTTTCAATAGAAACCGGAAATTGTTTTCGGTGAAATTGCGTAACGTGGTTCTGCATGTGATATCAAATATTGCAGTATATGTGAATGTTTGTTAATTAAAGTAATTAATAAAATTCTGAATAAAATTTAATAAAAAGAGTTTTATTAATGAGAGAGCATTAAATTTGGAGAAATTTAATGCATTTAAAGTGAGACTTTAAAAGGGAATGTGAAGAGGCATTTTAATGTGGAGGGTTATCGCCACATGAATGGGGGTGAGGGTCACCCCATGCGCCGCCATGGAGAGAGGGCACCCCTCCTATAAAAGGCCACCCATTCCTCCCTCATCCTCACACCTCCTTGTGAAGGATCTCTCTCCTCTAGAATTATTCCCCATGGTCTCGGATTAGCGAGATACATGTTCCTGTGGCATTTCGCCCGAAGGAGTTGTTGCTCACTGGATCGCTGGAGCGAGGAGGTGGAGGTTGTCCGTGGCTTGAACGTAAAAGAAAGTGCGGATGCGCTGCTGAGTTGCACTGGACTTCCTCACGATCTTGAGATCGGCAAGTGTACGACTACATCAACCACAAGTTCCTACTGCTAACAAAGCTCGCTGTTCACGAGGGTAAGTTCTTGGATGTATGTCCACCCGCTGCTTTGTACCTAGTAGATAGATCTTGGCGTGTAGTTCCTACACCGTAGGATTTTTTGTTTTCTATGCTGCGACCCAACAAAGGTATCAGAGCTGATCTATGCGTAGGTGCTTAGCATAGGTAGTACACATATGGTTGATATGTGGGCTATGATGATCATGTTATTGCATCTTCTATGTATTTTGGATATTGGTGGCATAGTGGGATGAAGCGCCGGACCAACCTTTACATGTCATCGCACATGAGACCGTTCCACGAATCGACATGCAACTTGTTTTGCATAAGTGGTCGGCGGGTGTCCTGCCTTCCTACTATAGTCAATATCTGATTTACAACGAGTTGCTAATAACTTAGTTATCCTCGCTAGGTTCATGTTCGTAGGTGATAACGGTTCTATCTCCAAAAGCCCTAAGCCACGTAAAACTTGCAATTGATAAATTAGAGGCGCCTAGTTTAGATCGTTGGGCTAGTGTATTGATATGGTATTGTTGTAAGTAGATGTATGGTAGATACTTTACAACACACCAATGTGTAAGTTCCATAGACCTTGGCCTTACACACAAAGGAATGATAGAGATCATACCACGATGCAAGTGATAAAGATCAAATGCATGACCATATCATCTCACTTTACACATTAGATGTTAGCATCTTATACCGCTAGTTTCATTTGGTAGCATTATAAGATGACCCTCATTTAGATATCAAGATAAAATGTGTTCTTCCTTGAGTATGCACCATTCTATGGATCGTGTTTCAGACATCACGTGATGATTAGGTGTACTGAATTCACGCTTTCATAGGAACGGTGTAAGATGCTTTTACACACGCCAATACTAAGGTTCTTACCGGCGAGCCTAGCATGTAGACATGGCCTCGAACACGGACCTAAAGGTTAAGCATGAGTCATATGGTTGATATGATGCCCATATAGATGCTCGCTTTGAAGCTATATCAACTCACGGATGATCGGATTCTGATATAGTGGATTTGGTTCATGTAATCACCAAAAGGACACGAGGGATGTCGCTTTTGAGTGGGAGTTCATTAGTAATTTGGATTAGTCGAACTCAATCTATCATAAACTTAGTCTAAATAAACTTTACAAATTCTCGCTGTAGATGGCACCACCTGCTTTTAATTTCAATGTGTTCATGGAGAAAGAGAAACTTGTCATGTAATGGTAGCAACTTCACCAATCGGGCTATGAATTTGAGGATTCTCCTCACCGCCGCACAAAAGCAATATGTGCTAGATGCGCCGCTAGGCCCCCACCAGCTCCCCGATTCCCCGACGAGGAAAAGAATGTCTATGTGACTCGTCAGAGGACCACAACTTAGTTCATTGCGGCATACTGTATGGGCTAGAGCCGTAACTTCAAAGCATTTCGAAAATGGCAATGCCTTTGATACCATGGGAGAATTGAAAATGATTTTCGATACCCATGCCAGAGAGAGTTATAATGCTACGTAAAAGTTCTTTAGCTGCATGATGGAGGAAAACAGTCAAGTAGTGAGCACGCATCAAAATGTCCGGGTACGCTGATAAGCTTGTGTCCTTGGGAATAACGATTCCCATTAACTTAGGCATACATCGTGTTCTCCAATCTCTGCCACCTAGCTACAAGAGCTTCGTGGATGAACTATAATATGCAAGCATGAAGAAGTCTCTTCCCGAGCTTCACAATGCTTAAGACCCAGAAGTGGAGATTAGGAAAGAACATCAAGTGTTGATGATCAATAGGACCACCGGTTTCAAGAAGGACAAGAAAGGCAAGCACAAGGAAAGAAGGGTGGCAAGTCTACACGCCTGAAAAGAAACCTGGCTGGCCCTAAGTCCGACATCGAAAGTGCTACTATTGCAAGGATCGCCATTGAAGCGAATCGCCCAAGTATTTACGGATAAGAAGTCCAGCAAGGCAAACAAAGGTATACGTGATATACATGTTATTGATGTGTACTTGACTAGTACTCGCAGAGCACCGGGTATTTGATACCGATCGTTGCTAATATATGTAACTCGCTTAGGGGCTACTAACAAGTGACAACTAGCAAGGGATGAGGTCAGGATGCGGTCGGCAATGGATCAAGAGTTGATGTGATCGCCGCTGGGACGCTACCTTCCATTTGCCATCGGGATTAGTTATAAACCTAAACAATTGTTATTTGGTGCAGACCGAGCATGGACATTGTATCTCGATCGTGTTTGATGTAGTGGTCATTCTTTAAATCTGAAAACAATGGTTGTTCGATTTATAAGAATGATATCTTTTATGGTCATGCACCTATGTTGAATGTTTTATTTCTATTGGATCTCGATAGTAATATTACGCACATCCATAATGTTAATGCTAAAAGGATTAAACTTGATGATGATATGTCTACATATATGTGGCACTACCGCTCAGGTCATATTGGCATTAAACGCATGAAGAAACTCCATTCGATGGACTTTTGGAATCACTTGATTTTGAATCATTTGATACATGTGAGCCATGCCTTATGGGCAAGATGACTAGAACGCCGCTTTTCGGTTCAATGGAACGGCATGATCTATTGGAAATCATACATACCGATGTGTGTGGACCAATGAGTGTGTCATGAGGTGGATATCGTTATTTTGTTACTTTCACGGATGATTTGAGGAGATATGGGTATATCTATTTAATGAAACACAAGTCTGAAACTCTTGAAAAGTTCAAGGAATTTCAGAATGAAGTGGAAAATCATCGTAATAGAAAGATCAAATTTCTACGGTCTGATCGTGGAGGAGAGTATCTGTTATGAGTTTAGACACACATGAAAGAGTGTGGAATAGTTTCACAACTCACGCCGAACACCACAACGTAATGGTGTGTCGAACGTAATCGTATCTTATTGGATATGGTTTGATCTATGATGTCTCCGACTAACTTACCTCTGGCCATTTTGGGGTTATGCATTGGAAACAATTTGCATTCACTTTAAATCGGCACCATCTAAACCGCTGAAACGACACCAGATGAATTATGGTTTGGAAACAAACCTAAGCCGCTATTTCTTAAGGTTTGGGGATGCGATGTTTATGTGAAGAAACTTCAACCGGATAAACTCAACCCAAAGCGGAAAATGCATCTTCATAGGATACCCTAAGGAAACAATTGGGTATACCTTCTATCATGCATCCGAGGGCAAGGTTTTTGTTGCTAAGAATGGATCCTTTCTTGAGAAGGAGTTTCGTGAAAGGTGTGAGTAATCGAAGGTAGAACTCAAGAGGTTATTGAACCTTCTCTTCATGGAATGGCGAGTGGCGCAGACCGGAAGTTGTTTCGAGTTGACTTCACCGATGAAGAGAGAGCTAATGATAATGATCATGAAACTCCAAAAGAGGACACTACCAACCTCGCAGTCAAGCAGACACGCAGCTCCCGAATCGTATGGCAATCCTTGTGAATTTCATGGTTGATGAAATGGATGACCCTGCAACGTATGAAGAAGCGATGATGAGCCCAGATTCCAACAAATGGCTAGAAGCCATGAAATCCGAGATGGAATCCATGAACGAGAACCAAGTTTGGAACTTGGTGGACTTACCTCACGACCGAAAGGCCGTGGAGAATAAATGGATTTTCAAAAGGAAAACTGATGCTGATGGTAATGTGACCATCTATAAGGCCCGACTTGTCGCAAAGGGGTTTCACAAATTCAAGGAGTTGACTACGATGAGACATTCTCTCCGTAGCGATGCTTAAGTCGCTTAGATTATGTTAGTAATTGCTGCATATTTCGATTATGAAATATGGCGTATGGATGTCAAAACTGCCTCAATGGTAAGATTTAAGAAGAGTTGTATATGATACAACCTAAGGGTTTTGTCGATCCTAAGGATGCTAATAAGGTGTGCAAACTTCAGCGATCCATCTATGGACCTAAGCAAGCATCACGGTTGGAATCTCCGCTTTGATGAGGTGATCAAAGAGTTTGGATTTGTCCAAACTAATGGAGAGGCTTGTATTTACAAGAAAGTGAGTGGGAGAAATGTGGCATTTCTGATATTATGTGGATGACATATTATTGATTGGAAATGATATAGATCTTTTAAACAGTGTTAAAAGTTATCTAAACAGCAAATTTTCGATGAAAGACCTTGGTGAAGCGTCATATATATTAGGCATTAAAATCTATAGAGATAGATCAAGGTGCCTAATTGGGCTATCGCAGAGTACATACCTTGATAAGATATTAAAGAAGTTTAATATGGACGAAAGTAAGAAGGGGTTCTTACCTATGTTGCGGCAATACATTGAGTAAGACTCAAAGTCTGGCTACGGCGGAAGAAAGAGAGATGACGGATAAGATCCCCTATGCCTTGGCCACAGGCTCTATTATGTATGCCATGCTATGTACAATACCGGATGTGGCACATGCTATTAGTTTGACTAGTAGGTACCAATCTGATCCAGGTTCGGAACACTGGATAGCGGTAAAGAACATCCTCAAGTACTTAAGAAGAACTAAGGATATGTTTCTCATATACGGAGGTGAAGAAGAGCTAGTTGCTAAGTGTTATGTTGATGCTAGCTTTGACAGCGATCCGGATGACTCTAAGTCTCAATCCGGATACGTATTTCTCTTGAACGGAGTAGCAGTTAGTTGGATGAGTTCCAAACAACCTGTGGTGGCTGGATCAACAACGGAGGCGGAATATGTTGCTGCTTCGTGTGGCGCAGAAGCGCTTTGGATGAAAGAGTTCATTACGGAACCGGGTGTGGTTCCCAAAGGTTGGACCCGATGGTGATCTATTGTGACAACAATGAGCCATAGCCAACGCAAAGGAAACCAAGGTCTCACAAGAATTCCAAGCATATTAAGCGCCGGTTTCACTCCATCCATGAAAGCATGTCAAGGATGGAGATATAAAGATTTGTAAAGTACACACCTGACCTAAATGTAGCAGATCTGCTGACTAAAGTTCTCCCTAGGGCAAAACATGATCAACACCGTAACTCCATGGGTGTTAGATTTATCACTATGTGAACTAGATTATTGTCTCTAGTGCAAGTGGGAGATCAAGGAAATATGCCCCGAGAGGCAATAATAAAGTTGTTATTATATATTCCTTATACATGATAGATGTTTATTTTACATGCTAGAAATGTATTGACTCTAAACATCAATACATATGTGTTTAATAAACAAATAGGGTTCCTAGTCATGCCTCTCTTATAGACTAGCTTGTTGATTAACAGATGATCAAGGTTTCGATCATGGACATTGGATGTTGTTAATAACAAGGTCACACCATTGGTGGAATGATGTGATGAACATTCATCCAAGTATAGCATTACGATCAAGTCATTATGTTTATATTGCTATAACATCATAATAAGTAATCTTTATCCTGTAGACCATGATATCATGTTAATTGCTAACACCTAAGAGTATCTTGATAACATCAAACGCCACACCGCACTGTGGTGACTATAAAGATGGGTTCAAGATTACGAAGGTGTTATGTTGAGGCTCATGGATCAAGAGTGGAATTTCTCAATCTAGATGACGGATAGATATACTCTGGGCCCTCTCGGTGATATCACATTAGGATAGCTTACAAGCAAGTGATGTGATCACTAGAATGTTATATCACGGGAACGAGAAAAGAGTGCATGCTCGAAACGAGATCAAACTAGGTATGGAGATACCGATGATCGAATCTCGGACATGTAATATATCGAGACAAAGGGATTTAGTTACAAGCGTTAAAGGTTCTCACGATCACAGAGTCATCGTTGAATATGTAGGAGTCAAGACGATCTCCGTGTCCCGCGCCGATTATTGATCGGAGAAGGGTCTCGATCATGTCTGCATTATTCGCGAACCATAGGGTGGCACACTTAAGAGTTACCGGACACCATTTTGGAGCACATATGTTTTGGATGAAAGAATTGCAAAGCGCAGGAATTGTTTCAATAGAAACCGGAAATTGTTTCGGGTGAAATTGCAGAAGGTGGTTCTGCATGTGATATTGAAATATTGTAAGGGGCTATGTGTGAATGTTTGTTAATTAAAGTAATTAACAAAATTCTGAATAAATTTAATAAAAAGAGTTTTATTAAATGAGAGAGCATTAAATTTGGAGAAATTTAATGCATTTAAAGTGGAGACTTTAAAAGGGAATGTGAAGAGGCATTTTAATGTGGAGGGGTTACCACCACATGAATGGGGGAGGTGAGGGGTCACCCCCCCATGCGCCAGCCATGGAGAGAGGGGGAACCCCCCTCCTCCTATAAAAGGCCACCCATTCCCTCCTTCATCCTCACACCTCCTTGTGAAGGATCTCTCTCCCCCTCTAGAATTATTCCCCCATGGTCTCGGATTAGCGAGATACATGCTCCCGGTGGCATTTCGTCTGAAGGAGTTGTCGCTCACTGGATCACTGGAGCGAGGAGGTGGAGGTTGTTCGTGGCTTGAACGCAGGTGCGAAAAGTGATGCGCTGAGTTGAGGCGCTCGGACTTCCTCACGATCTTGAGATCGGCAAGTGTACGACTACATCAACCACGAGTTCCTACTCGTTAACAAAGCTTGTTGTCTACGAGGGTAAGTTCTTGTTGGATGTATATCCACTGCTGCTTTGTACCTAGTAGATAGATCTTGGCGTAGTTCACACCGTAGGAATTTTTTGTTTTCTATGCGCACTCCAACATATACATGACCGCCATCCAACTGCATCTATGACTAATAATCCACCTTCGCATTATCATCCAACACCTCCAAGATTAAGTTGCAACAGATTATTGCTTTAATAATTATGCTTAAAGTAAATAATACGATTGTTCTATGAACAAAGGATTGTTTTCTCCCTAGTAGCAACATCACATCTAGTACCTAAGAGATTTCTTACTTCCCAGATTACCGTGAGGCATGCACCCACCATCGAGCATAAATACTATCTCTGAGTTGCTAGCATCTACTTGGCCAAGATAGCTACTAACAACGGAAAGCATGCAAGATCACAAATAACAAAGACATGATAGAATCAATAATCAATCTGAAATAGCATCTCAATATCCATCGGATCCCCGCAAACACAACATGCAGAATTACAAATAGATGATCTTGATCATGAACGGAGCTCACAAGATCTAGACATGAAAGCACAAAGGAGGAGAACCAGCCATCTAGCTACTACATGGACCCGTAGTCCAGAGATGAACTACTCACGCATCACAATCAAGGCTTGTATGATGATGAAAAGAAGGCCTCTGTGACTTCTCTCGTGGTGCCGGAAGAGCTTCATCCCTCCCATCTAGGGATGGAGATGACGGTGGCTGCACTTTTCATGGATTTTTGATCGTACTTAGGGTTTTGGTCATGAGGGCAATATATAGGCGTAGGAGAGGCCGAGGGGGGTGGTCGGCTGCACCACCTCGGGCGCGGGCTGTGCCTAGCCGCTGCGGCTGTGTGGTGTGGCCGGCCCCTAGTTCTTCTCCGTCTCGTATTCTGGCTTCAGATGTCTTCTGGAAAAATAGGCACTTTGGCTTTTGTCCCGTCCAATTCCGAGAATATTCATTTTCTAACTTTCTTGGAACCAAAAACAGCAGAAAATGTACCGGCACTGTGGCTCTTGTTAATAGGTTAGTCCAAGAAATCATATGAAAAGTACTCCAAAGTGTGGACAAAACACAAGAAAGTAGATAAAACCAAGCATGGAACATCAAAAATTATAGATACATTTGCAATGTATCAAGGCTCTGCACTGAAAACGGTTCCGGATGGCGCTTTTTAGAGCACCTCAAAGTTCCCTCTATAAAAGGAGTAGACGAGGAATATCCGACCAAATCCAACTCACAATTAGTAGCAGTTCTAGCTGTAATTCCCAGCTGGACTGAACCCTACCTTGATTACTTGGTAGATGGCAAATTACCTGAAGACGAAGTTCTGAGCCAGCAGATCTTCCGACGAGCAAAAGCCTATACTATAATTAGTGGTGAGCTATATAAGCGATGCGTATCTGGGTCTTTCAGCGTTGTGTATCTCTGTAAGAAGGAGTAGAAATCTTACGAGAAATCCACGAAGGCGAGTGTGGTCACCATGCTGCAGCCAAATCTCTAGTGGCAAAAGCTTTTTGACACGGTTTTTTCTAGCTTACAGCCATGGCAGATGCCGAAAGGCTAGTCAATACGTGCAAAGGCTGCCAAAAGTACGCCAAGCAAGCTCACGTTCCAGCTGATCAGCTGCGAACAATACCTATAACATGGCCTTTCGCGGTCTAGAGGCTTGACATGGTAGGACCGTTTAAACGGCTCCAGGTGGATTTACTCATCTCTTAGTGATGGTGGATAAATTCACAAAATGGATTAAGGCTAAACCCGTCACTAGTTGTGATGGAGCAACAGCTAGAAGATTTGTCGAGGCTGTCATAATCCAATACGGTTATCCGCATAGCATTATCACGGACAACGGGAGTAACTTCTCTATGGGAGAGCTTGCCGAATTCTGCAATAAACAAAATATTCGGCTTGACATTGCGTCAGTCGCACATCCGCGGGCTAATGGACAAGTCGAAAGAGCAAATGGTTTAATCCTACAAGGCCTAAAACCAAGACTCAAAGCACCACTATGACGTGTTGCGGGGGCTTGGGCAGAGGAATTACCTTCTGTAATATGGAGTTTGCGAATAAGTCCGAACAGGTCAACCGGATACACACCTTTCTTCTTGGTCTATGGTGCAGAAGCAGTTCTTCCGAGTGATTTGATTCACACTTCTCCTAGAGTTGTCGCGTATATTGAAGAGGATGCCGAAATTTCTCGACAAAATTATCTCGACTTAGTCGAAGAAGTTCGCATCATTGCTGAGATGAGATCAACAGCCTATCAGTAGAAGTTACGCAAGTATCATAGCCAGAGAGTGAGAAACCGGTCTTTCAATAAGGGCGATTTGGTTCTCCGGCTTGTGCAGAAAAGAAAGCACAAACTTTCCCCAGTATGGGAAGGCCCTTTTTAGTTAGCCGAGTATTGCACAATGGTTCTTACTATCTAACTGATATGCGGCCAGTCAAAGAAAGACCTGCTATTAAGAAAAGAAAGAGAGCTGGAGGCAGTACAGACCCGAAAGAATTAGACATACCATGGAATATTGCTCAGCTACGTCCCTTTTATTGTTAGTTTATATTTCTTTGTAATCATATATGTGTACATGTTCAATGAGAAATAAAGTATTGGTTACCTCAAAAAAAATCTGAGAACTTTATTACCATCTTATTTCCGAATGATCATGTCACAGTCGAAAATCCTAGAATACTTGAAAGTACCTTCGGGTATAAATCTAAATTTTCTAGTCTATACTTTGGTTATTTATCTGATTGCCGGATGCGAGCATTTTCCAAGTAGTGAATTGTTGATACTGGAAGCCGGCTTTGTTTCCGAGTTTAAACTGGTTTAGCAATTGAGCTCCATTGCTCGGCAAAGTTTCCGTGCTAAAGGTTGGCCGGCTCACAAAAGGGACGACGCGGAAAGCTAGATAAATGATAAGTACAGACAAATAACATAAAGTGCTTATGTAAAAAATTCAGGCACGAAACTTATAAAGCCAAAAGTGCTAAATAGACAGAGTAAAACTTAGCACCAACAAAAATATTATACTACTTATAAACCTGAATTGTTTTTAGAATAACACATTGTTTGTTCTGATGTTTCACGATGTGGGGAGAGCTAGAGCTGCCGCCTCACCGAGACATCACTCGCCGACATCTTTCTGAGATGTCAAATCCGAAATGGTTTGTTCATCGTCGGAAACCTCACCAGTTTCTTCGGCGGGCGGAGGCGGCGTCTCTACGCGAGTGAAGAAAGGAGTGTCATAGCTGGTCAAGTCAGCTACATGGCACCCATATCCGGCACAGGAGTCCATGATTGCTTTGATGTCCTGCTCCCGTCTGTCTTCATCCACAGTAGAATACCCTCCGTGGCTCATGACCATGGTGAGAGCTGCTCACCAAGGTTCATGCGTAAGACATGTTCTAGTCCTGGATGAGCTGCGACATCTCCTTGGTCTTGTCTCGCACTTCAAAGTCAGACATTCTATGCATGTCCGGGACCTTGAGAACTTCGCCAATATCCTCAAGGGATTGGCGGAAATCATGAAGTAAATCACCGACTTGGGTGTTTCAGAAGTGCGAGACTCGGCGGAGGCTGAATCCAGCAAGTTCAGAGGATATTGGCGATGGATTTAGAGGCAAGTTCAGCGGAGGCTGAATCCAGCAAGTTCAGAGGCTGTTGAATCCACCTACTCCCTTCTATCTCAGCAAGTATTTTGAGTTGTTGTGTTTCATTCATTCATATGATGATTTATTCAATCATGTTTCTTATGTTCCTTGTTTTGCACATTGCTCTCATCTTGATGTTTACTACTTTGAAAGAGTGTATCGTAGTATTTCTGTTAAGTATAGGGGGTGTATCGTAGTATTTCTGTTAAGTAAGAGTGTCGAACCCAACGAGGAGCAGAAGGTGCTGGCTAGTGGTATGGATCAGGAATTCTCTGCAAATACTTAGCAAATGGATTTTTAGGGGTTTTTGATAAAGCAAGTAAACAAAGTACGAGTAAACAAAGATGAGGAATAAATGCAGCAAGTGGCCCAACTTTTATGCAGCAAAGGACAAGCTGGTTGTATTACTTAAGATGACCAAACGCTCGAGGACACATGGAAGATCACAAGTGCTTTCGCTTCATATAGTTGATCAATCTTCTTTAGCTTGCTAAGTGTTGTGTGGGCGAACCTGTGCTAATGTACCGACCTTCCTAGGACTAATACATACTTGTGATTATACCCCTTGCAAACATCTGTAAGTAGAAGAAAGTAATTAAGGTAGAAACCTAACCACAGCTTTAAACTCTAAGACCCTTACGTCCCTTGTGCAATGGTTTCCTAACGGGGGTTCAGGTTTCACTCCGCAACCCCTACGATTAGTAGCCAAACACACAATGCATTCCCTAGGCCCATATAGGTGAAGTGTCATGTAGTCGACGTTCACATGACACCACTAGAAGAAGTACACCACAACTTAAATATCAAACTATTGAATCTTTCTCAACACAACTCCACTACTAACAACATGACTTCTCCCATGTCCTCAAGAACAAAACGAACTACTCACAAGACATCATATGGATCATGATCAGAGATGGAATAATGATGTATAACAATATGAACATAAACAATAATAAAATGGTTCACTCAATAGCATCAACTACAAAGAGTAATCAACACCGGGAAAGTTTCCCCTATGAACTATGCAAGATTCAACCCAATTGTTACAACAATATGGAGATGGTGATGAGGGTGCTGATGGTTATGATGGTAGTGATGATGATGATGATCCCGATGAAGTCCAGCTTGAGGGTGCTGTTGATGGCGACGATCTCCCCTCTCCGGGAAGGAATTCTCCCGCAAATCATCACCGGAGAGATCTTTCTCTCTCGGTGTTTTTGCCCCACAGAGGCGCAAGAATCTTCGTGGTCGCCTCCCAGTCTTAGGGTTTCGAGGATAACATACGCCAGAGGGGAGAGGCAGGGGGCCACACCACTGGCCGGGCGCCACTTAGGGTCCACGCCAGGTGGTGTGGGCCTCGGGCCCATCTCCACTCCTTCCGCTTCCTTCGTCTTCTAGAAAAATAAGATTTTCCGTATATTTTCCCGGATTTTCTGATCTTCACGAATTTTGCCTCCAAACAGCACCTTTTCCATCGATTCCCTGATCAATGTCCATGCTCCAAAAGTCATCAACCATGCAAAAACATATGAAATAACATAAGTATCACCTCTCAATACAAAATATATCAATGAATAACAGTGAATTATGACATAGAATAGTGATGCAAAATGGACGTATCATGAACCCCCAAGTTTTCCGAGAATGAGATTTGATACTTCGGCTAGTGCAACACACGGCCGGCATGCATAAGCTCTCACCTCGATGGGAATGACCATTCATCATGAGCAAAGCACTTCAAAATGATGCATACTATATTATAGATGCTCAACCACAGGAGAAGAACAATGCGGATAGGTCTGGGGAAGAATCAAAGTGGCCATGTAATGTAGCACTTCTTCGTCCATTTTACACTTAGTAGAAGTGTATGTATCTTAAACTCTCATATGTTGGATGGTATGTTGGCAAAGAGTTATTAATGAAACCTCGACACCTCGAGCAGAAACTCGGGGACTGCCCTAGTAACATCTCCCTTTTTCTGTATTTACATTTTATATGTCCACTGGCTTAAATTTCTTACCCCTTAGCCAAGTTAGTAATGTGTCGGCACCAAAAGCTAATTCTTCGACTTGCTGTTGTCCAAAAAGATTGGCTTCATGGCAACCAAGAGAACAAGTTTGGAAATACTATGCACATGAAAAATGACTAAGGAAAGGGACATAATCGAGCCGACGTTTGTTTTTTGGACTAACCCCTGTATTTACTTCATTTTTATTATGCCGAGTTATTTTGAGCTAATCCTCACAATTTCAAAGTATTGTTAATTTAATTTGTTGACCTTGGACTCATAAGTGAAATGCCGAATAAAGGTAGAAACAAGCCGAGTCATCAGATCGAGCAAACAAGAAAATGAAACTCGGGGACTTCGCCCAAATATATTCGACATAAGCACATATTTTGTAGAAAAATGACTCATTGTTTAATACATATGCACCCGGCATACCGGGGATTGAACAAAGTTTAAAGTGTTTTCGCTCAAGGACAAACCGGATCATCCGCAACAGGAGGTGGAATCATAGCTCCAGCATCGTGAACCTCGGCTTCTGCTTCTTCATCCGGGTTTTCCTCGACATCATCTAGATTCTCTTGGTCCTCATCAGCGCCCTCCTCAACATACCCATCATCCACCTCGTCGAGGAAAATCGGCCCATCAGTCCAAGCATGGATATTGCCATATTGGATCCGCTGATAGGCTCGGGCCTAGCGTTGTTTGATGAGGGCCGGGTTGGTGATCCACCTGGAGCAATTGTGCATATTCTGTAGTGTGTCCAGATTGAGTACATCGTACCAAGGTAGCACGAAAGCCAAGGTTATATCGGCACCAACTCGCGCGGTGGACTCTCGCCACAGATTCAGCATTGTCTCGCTCTCCATGAGTTTCTCAGCCAGCTGGGAGGGACCCTTGGGTGTAGTCTCATTAGGCCAGAGTACATGGAAAACCTAGATGGCTGCATCCAGAAGGTCCACCCCAAATGACTTCAGCACTTTAACCCGGCCTAGAGGCTAACCAATGAGTCATCTATGTCAAACATCATGGGGGAGTTAGCGGGAACACCTTTCTTGGATCGAGCTTTCTGAACAGTAGTGACATCACAAGCCTCGGATTCAGGGAAGTTGTTTGAAAAGTAAGTAAAAAGGGAATAGGTCACTACGAGAAACAGAGGACATAACGGAAATGTCGGCGAATAAGAAAAACCCGAGAAAACTCACGAGTGATGACACTATTGATCCGAGTAAGCTCCATCAACCAAGCAGCAGCCTTTTTCCGGAAATTCTCCAACTCGAGACTCATTGAGTCAAATTTGACCTCAGCGTCTTTGATCAAATCCTGCTCCTTCTCGAGTTGGGTCTTGAGACGGTCCTTCTCTTCGGCAAAAGTATGTTCGACCTTGTCAAGTTCAGCTTTTTGGAGGTTCTTCAGTTTCTCAATCTCGGCATGAAGCCGAGAGATTTCTTCGTCCTTCTCCTTCAGTTGAGCTTGATGCTGGCCTGCTTGTTCGAGAAAGTGAAGCGTCAAATCAGGCATTGAAACACAATCCTAAAGAGACACTAAAAATATTTTGACCTAGGAAAACCGAGGTATAATTACCTGCCAAGCCGAAAGGAAGAAATGTAAAAGATAATGAGCAAAAGGAAAAATACCTTTTAGCTCGGCCACCTGTTTCTTCAGCTCCTCATTTTGGGCCTCCAGTTGGCTGGAAAAATCCGAGTCACAAGTTAATTCAGCAAGTCAAGAACAAACAAAACCAAACTGAAGGAAATGAAGCAAAGGGTTACCTTTTTCTTCAGTTCTACCAGCAAGGCTTTATGCTTCGAAGAAAGCTCTTTATGCGCATCTAGAAGCCGCTGGAACTCGGCGGTGCGACGGTTGGTGGTGATCTGAAAAGAACAGTTGTTAATTAATGAATAATAAGGATATTCAAAGATACTCAAAATCCGAGTCAAGTGGAACCTAACTCGGCTCTAGGTGATTGGATATTTGAAGTTACTCAAGATCCGAGTAAAGTGGAACTTAATCTGGCTCTAGGTGGATGGATATTCAAAGCTACTCAAAATCCGTGTCAAGTGGAACTTAACCCGGCTCTAGGTGGGTGGATATTCAAAGCTACTCAAAATCCGAGTCAAGTGGAACTTAAACCGGCTCTAGGGTCTGGATATTCAAAGTTACTAAAGATCCGAGTCAAGCAAAACTTAACCCGGCTCTAGCTGGCTGGATATTCAAAACTACTCAAGATCTGAGTCAAGTGGAACTTAACCCGGCCCTAGGTGATTCGATATTTGAAGCTACTCGAGATTTGAACCAAGTAAAACTCGATTCAAATCTAGGTGGCTAGCTAATAGAACTTTTGGTCTAAGTTTTAATAGCTAAGTTAACATACTTTGGAATTGAAAAGAGTATAAAGAAAGATCGTGCAAAGTTCAATGCTAAGGGCATCCGGCCGAGTAATGTCTTACTCCCCCGGAAGCTCGGGGACTTGAGGTTATGTACACAAGTACTTACGCAAATATAAAACGGATGGTCAAAGGATTTACCTCCATCATTTTTCCTGCATAAGCAATGGCTTTGCTGGCAGTGTTCATATGCGCACCAATCTCCGCAGGGCCTAACTTCGTAGGATTGCCATAGCTAACATCAACATACTCGGTGTTATTCCAATTCTCGGCATACTCAGTGAGCGAGCCGAGACTTCCACCACTAAGGCTCCGAGTCAGGACTAATCCTTTCTTGCGAGAAGCTTGACAAGTGATCTTGGCAGCAACAGCCGCTTAGTGTGCATCCTGCGGACCGCTCACATCATCATAGAAGCTATGGTGCGCTGCTCAGACCCAGCAGCTGATCCCTTGGGTGCTACCTTGGTCACCTCCACAGTTTTCTTGCCCTTGGTTGCTGGTTTGACCCGCTACTGAGGGGTTGTGGGTTGATCTTCGGCCACCGAAGATGGCGCGGAGCATTTGGCATGTGGGCTCTGCCGAGATTGCTCATCTCGCTAAGTCTGGGAAGACTCGGACGAAGCTAGAGGCGCTTGCTGCTAAGAACTTGAAGCTGAAGTTGGTTGAGGCTGAGGCGAAGGTTGAGTTTGAACTGGTGCCAAAGTCTTCGGCACCTCGGTAGAAATAGTTTTAGCGCCGATGTTGCTGGCGCCACGATCTTCTCATCCTTGTGGGGTGCCAGAGGAGCCACCCTACAGATCCGGCATAACCACATCCTCTAAGGCACCACCTCCGCCAGTGCCGATGTTGTCCTCCTCCCGCCAAAGTGGACTGTTGTTGGGTGCAGCAGGAGAGTTCTCCCAAATTGGGCTCAGAACAAGAACGTCGTCATGGGGAGAGGGTGGTTCCTCATGAATAGGAGAGGCCATGTTGGAGGCACTCTAGGAGATATTCAGAGTGGCACTTACAAATTAAAGAAGGAAAAAGGTCTAATCAAACAGGGAAGAGAGAAACAAGAAATACAAATAAAAAGAGACAAACATGAAACATAAAAGTAACTCGGAGGAAGGTGCTTACCCAGATACAGCTGGGGGAGGCTTGGGCTTAGGAGCCTTCCGGGTTGCGGGCTTCTTGCCGGCTTTCTTGTACCTTTTGCCAGGTCTAGCTTGCTCGACTGGCGGAGCCAAGGTTGCGGCTCACTTCTTCATGGTACCTTGGTCTCCCACCGCCATCGGAGGCACCTCATGCACCTGACCAACCGGGTTAGATGGAGTGGGATTAGCCGGAAAGGCGTAAGAGATAGGCATCAGGTCAAGTACCTCGAGAACTTTACATTCATCATCATCGTCGTCCATCCAATCCTATAAGAATTAGATCCTCATCGGTTAACCTAGCATCAGTCAGCTCGAGGATGCACTTAGCCATGAAGTTGATGAAGGCGTTGTCCCTCTTGTGGTCAAGATCCCAATTTTTTCTGGTGGGGACACTGAGAGAGAAGGCAGGAGCCGATTCTTGTTGTTAGAGGTAGTGTTCTTCACATAGAAGAATGTCTTTGCCCACCCCTTGCAAGACTCGAGGCTGGTAATCTGGGGAAAGTTGGAGTTCTTCCGAGGTGATATGGACGCCGCCCCACACTAGGTTAAATATTTCTCGTCGGGGCAGAGATTCTTGTTGGGGACGACATTGGCCTTGAACTGAAAATACTTGGCCAAAATGTTGACATTTGGCTACAGGCCAAGGTATCCCTCAATGCTAGAGGCGAAAGCGGAGAGAGAGGAAAGAGCATTCGGCGGGGAGATGGTGTGGTTGCAAGCTGAAGGTTTCGAGGAAATCCTTGAAGAACTTGCTAATAGGAAGGGTGAAGCCGCGAGCAAAGTGGGAGACGAACACGACGAACTCACCGTCTTGGAGAACCGGAGTCTGTTCATCGCTAGGAGGCGACAGCTGACCCCCGCCCGAATGCAGCGTGTGCGAATGAGCCAGTCAAGCTCTCGATGCGTACCTTCGAGCTGGCCCAAGCTCCACGCGCGTGGGCGGCGCCGCCCTCCTCGTGTTCTTCCACGAATCTAGATCCTTAGAGGAGGAACTTGATGATCGGGAGATGGGTTTTGCCTGGCATGGCCCTGTAGCGGTAGCAAGGAGCAGCGTAGCGGTGGAGCGAGGAAAATCAGAGAGCGATGGCGTGACGATAATGCTAAGTAGAGGGCAACGGTAGCGGCGGCTGTCGTTGTATTGGGAATGGCAGTACCTAAACAGGTGAGATAGAGGTGTGGGGACTACCAGGGAAACTCTCGACAGCATCCGTAGGCGGTATTGGGTACAAGCAAGTGTAGCGAGACACGGGAAGTACCCAGGTTCGGAGCCCTCGTGATGAGGTAAAGCTCCTACTCCTGCCAATCTGACTATGAGTGGTATACGGGCTACAATCGCTCCTCGAGAAGTATTCTCTAGCTACTGTCTTAAATGCTCTGAGACTAACCCCTTCTACTGGAACCTTGCCTCTCCTTATATAGGCAGAGAGGCAACGGTCTTACTGGCCAGTCCGACTGGTGGGCCCCACAGGCAGGTCCCAGCCGGCTGGTCATCTACAGTACTTGGTACACTTACATCCCATCAGGGTACAAGCGATAAGGTCGTAGTGGGTACAGTGAATGTCGTGCGAGCCCATCGCCGGTGTCTGGACACTGTTCCCGTGTCACCCCGCAAAGTCTTCCGTATGGTCGGGTAGTTGTGGGTCTTGTTGTTGTACCAGGGCGTACCATGCACTGTGCAGCACGTCGCATTGTCCTCTTGATTGAGTCCAGCTACGCAGATGTAGCCGGCCCCGTGCCTTGATGCTCCTCGAGGTTCCGGCTACCGTGAGGTAGCCGGCTTGACTTGCTCTTGTCCGGCTATGTTCAACCAGTCGGACGAGATCCGGCTGCTGTGATTCTTGTCTAGTTGGGGTATCCGAAGGTCATCCCCCCACACTAGCCCCCGAGCGCGTGTAGATTTCGCCCTTAGGTGAAATGTGTGCATGCTCCTCTTTCACTTTGAATTTTCTGGCCGGCTACGCCTGGCGGTTATGCTACCTGACGCCGCGCGACGCCCGACGCCGACGCAGATGCGCCATCATTACACCGCGGCGGGCATAACATACCGCGCACATCGCCGGGAACCGCTGCCGCCTTTTTGGTTTCGCCTGGGATCGCTCAGGCATCCCATGCTCGCGCAGCGATCTCGCGGTGGGGAGATCAGGGTGCGGCTGGATGGGCGCCACGTGGCACCGCGGACGGTTCCGCTTCCGGATCTTTAAAATGCCGCCTGAGGAGAGTGGTTCGTCCCTCCGTTCGCTGCTTTCCCAATCTTCTCCTGTGCCCTTGCCTTCCTCACGCCGCCTCGCTTGCTGTTGCTGCTACTGTAGTCCGCTGCGACACCACTTTAGCATCGTCGGCGGTACAGACCACCGTCACTCTTCAACCAGAGCGCTTCCCCATGAGCCGGAGATGGCTGCCGAACGCGGAGCCTGGTGGGGCTCCTCCGTGACGGATGAGCACATCCAGAAGTACCGCGCCACCCGCATGCTGCCGCCAGAGACAGAGGTGGAGGTGCGGCTGGCGCCGGAGGGAGAGAAATCACCACACCCGGTGGAGGGGAAGCGGGTGATTTTTCTGTCGCATCTTACCCGCGGCTTCGTGTTGCCGGTGCATCCCTTCTTTCTCACTTTTCTTGCTTTCTTCGACCTCCGCCTCCACCACCTAGGTGCCAACGCCATCGGGATGCTGGTGCACTTTGTGGCCTTCTGCGAGAGTTATCTCGGGATCCAGCCAGATCTCGGGCTCTTCTGTCGGCTCTTCCGAGTTCGGCCGCAGGTCCAGTTCACCAAGGGGCCGCTGGTGACGTGTGGTGGCGCCTCCATGTACTCCTGCATGCAGACCGGCTACCCCAAGTTCGGCTGCAGGACACAGTGTGACGGTGGCAACAGTCGTACTTCTACGTCCGCAACCTCACCGCCGAGGACCGGATAAACCTGTCGGCTTTCTAGGACATGGAATCTAGCCGGTAGTAGTGGGATCTGAAGATCTATGGTGAGAATACGGAGTCGGATGCGATGTTGCAGTGCATGCGTGCCCTCGTCACCGCTGGCTTGACCGGCCTAGACATCACCCTCAGCTGGATGTCCAGGCTGATGATGCCACTACAGCAGCGCGCACACAAGATGTGCTTCTACTCCGGCCGGTTGGACCCGACCCGACTGTCCCACCATGATCCCCACTACCTCAACTTGAAGGAGTGGGTGTGGACGATCACGAAGGAGTGGCTGCCGGAAGGCTAGAAGTTCGGGCTAGCCCCTTACAGCTACGACAACCGCATGCCCCGGGTAAGTCATGCCAGCCAGATTTTTCTTCCTTGTGATTTTTTGCTTTCTAGCTAATCTCTTGCGCTTCTTTTTTCTTGGCAGATGTTCCCCTGCATCCTCCGAGAGGAGGGCGAGACCCTCCTCCAGAACTTCACGCCTGACCTGCCCGAGCCACGTGCTCGCTGGTCCGGCAAGGAGTCAGATGGGGACAGCGACGTCTTCCCCAGCTGGAATGACGAGCCGGCCACCGACCCCCACGTGGAGGTTTACGAGGAGGAGGAGGTTGCGTCGGATCCCGAGCCGACTCAGCGCCGCGTGATGGATGGCGATTCCAGCCGGTCCGGCACCGGCGGGAGCTGCTCCAGCCGGTCTGGCGCCAGTGGGAGTGGCTCCAGCCAGTCCAGCGGAGGAGGTGGCGGGGCCAGCCGGCCCGCCGTGGAGGAGCCGGCCCCCAAGAGGATCTGGACCGGCACCCTTCCGCCCAGCCGCCTTGGTCGCAAGAAGGCCGCCTGTGGTGCCGGGTGCTATCCTGGCCCTTTTTCCTTTTCCTCGTGCAACTTTTTTCGTCTTTTGCTTATGTGCTTCGGTTTCTCTCTTGCTTTCCGTTGTCTAGCACGCTGGTCTCCTTTGGCGCCGCGAGCCTGGTGCGGGCGACCACTAGCTCGCCGCCCCGCGCGCCGGACACCACGCCACTGACCGCTTCACTGCCCTCCTTCGCCTAGGCACCTGCTCCGCCGCCAGCTAATCCGGCCGCAGCCGGAGCAGGGGACGCTCCACCGACTGTGGTGGTGTAGCCAGATATGGTTGTACCTTCTTCACAAAGTGGAGGTAGTTCCCTGCGGTAGCGAGGAGGGCCTCCGCCGGCAAGGAGCTCGTGGTTGTCACCGACGACAACTCCGACGGCAAACCGGGGGAGGAGTGGCGGATAGTAGTGGCCGAGGCGAAGGAGTCGCTGGTTGCCAATGCCATCGATGACAACGCCTCCTCTGCCGCTTCGCTGCTGGACCTTGCCACCACCCTCGAGCTGGTGGTGAAGGAGATCCGGCTGCTCGAAGCCGTAGCCGGCGGTAACCGGACCCTAGAGCAGAAGCTTGCGGCTGCCAACAGGACCTCGCAGAGTAAGTACCCTCAGCCGGATACTTTGGTCTTTCCTCTTCTTCATTTTTTTGCTGATAGCCGGTTTCCGCAGCCATCATGGTGTGCGCTTAGCAGGAAATCGATCGCCTGAAGAAGGCGAACGACCGGCTGAGCAAGTCCAATTCTACACTTCGGCTGCAGAATAAGGACTAGCACGCCAAGCTGGACGTCTTGGAGGCCACCGTTAAGGAGCACGACGCCACCCTCTCTAGTCGGGCCCAAGAATTTGACCTCCTCGAAGCCCAGAACAAGGACCAAGAGAAGGAGGTCAAATGGCTGATGGTTCGGGAGAAGACTCTGGTGGAGGAGCTGATGCAGGTCAGGCATACGGCAAAGGGTAAGTTTCCTCTCCGACTCCCTTCGTCTCTCCGGATCTAGTAGCCGGATCTGACGTTCCTTTTTTCTAACAGCTTTTTATCCCAGCATAGACCTGCTGGCATATAACCGGCTGTAGGAGAACTGGTCGGGGGAGAAGCCGACCGCCCAGGAGTTGGTGGTCCTCCTTGGCGAGGAGGCCGCCAAGCTTCACCAGGAGGCTCAGGCTATCTTCACGTTTCTATGGCCGGATGCTCTGGTTCCGGAAATGATGGCGCAGCTGGCGGCCAAGGTGGCGGAGGTGCCGGCTACCGTCGACCGCCTTAGGGATCTAGCGGCACGAGCCAGGGCAGAAATATCCCTGGCCCTCATGCTTTCTTGGTACAAGGACGTTCGCGTCGAGAAGATCGACGGGGGTTTCCGCGCCGGCGCCGACCTCGCCGCCATCCGCCAGGCCCATCCGGAGCTCTGGGCATCCGCCATCAAGATCGCCGATTACGTGGATGTCGACGAGGTCCTCACCAACTCGGAGTCTGTCGGCACTCCGGATGCGGAAGCCTCGTCGCAGCCGACTGGTGGGGACGCCGGAGCCGGATCAGCCAACGTGCCTCCTCCTCCCAAGACTGCTTCCAGCCAGGATCCTCTGCACGGAAAAGGCCCTGCTACCTAGATATGATCCCCGGAATGCTGGGTGTACTTGTTATTTATCATGTTCCATTTGAACCTTATTGTCTGTGCCGGCTGTCTCTGACACCGGGAGAGCTCATGGGAGCTTCGTCTCCCCCCTTTTTTAATCCAACTGAACTATTTGGCTTGCTTCGAACTTTTGATTTTTGTGTGCTTCGAAGTTTTGATATTTCGCTGGTTGAATTTATTCGGCTGACTTCACTCGGCTGAGCACCTTTAGCCGGGGGAACTGCAACTCCAGTGGGGGCGCGCCAACGCACCCACTAGGTGTAGCCCCCGAGATTCGGAGTAGCTAGCGTAGCCAGGTGCGTCGAATCTTCTCTTTTCTTCAAGTCTTCAGCTTCGTCCGGCTAGACACCTCTAGTCGGTTACTTTCACTGGATGGACGCCTGCAGCCGGGGGAACTTCCATTCCAGTGGGGGCACGTCAGCGCACCCACTGGGTGTAGCCCCCGAGATTCGGAGTAGCTAGGTGCTTCGAATCTTCTTCTTTTCTTCCTGCCCTTGCCCTTACCTGGGCTCCAAATATCCGGCTAAGTCCTTTAGCCGGTCGGAAACTACAAGATTTCACTGGGGGCGCATGAGCGCACCCAGTGGGTGTAGCCCCCGAGATTCGGAGCGCTTGATGAAGGCAAGGACTTCGAATCTTCCTTCTTGAATTCTGACTCGATGTGGTCATACAAAGAAAACATACATAAATTCCCACCCGTCAATAGGTTAGTCGGTTAAGGTAGCGCCTTTTTAGCCGGAAGGCGGATTTGTTTTTCGAAAACTAGCTTGTGCCTCTCTAGACACTTAGCCACTTTCCCGTGTGCTCTGCTGTTTACGTTGCGTCCTTGCCGGGCAGCCGGGTTGCGGTCTGCAGCCAGAATCGAAGGGAGCTGACAATACATTGCGCACGGTACTGGCAGCTTAGTAGCCGGATTATCTCAAACTAGTTGCAAGGCCGGGACAACTGATCTGTCGCATCTCCTCCCTGTTTTTCATGTGGGATGCCTCGAGCTTTTGCTCTTGCTAGCCGAACAGCCGCGTTGCGGTCTGTAGCTGAGACGAAGAGTGGGCCTCTGACATCGTCGCACACTACTCAGCCGGTTTGTTGATTCAGCAGGTCGGGCAAGCCGGCGAGCCCCCGGGTAGGGGTTGCCGGAGCCGGAAAAACTGAACCAGAAACAAATACACACCAATTTCTAGCAAGGAGCCCCCGAGCATCTCGCAGGGGTCCGCATTTTCATTCATAGGGTTTGTGGGATACATACACTTTTCGGTGACTAGGTGTAAAACGGGCGGAGCAGGGCCGCGTTCCAGGGGCGCTCTGTCTCCTCATCTGACTTGTCCATCTTGTTCTTGCGCGGCTGCTGCGCGTCGATGAGGTAGTAGGAGTCATTGGGCAACGCCCGGCTGATGATGAAGGGACCCTCCCAGGGTGGCGATAGCTTGTGCATGCCATTCGTGTCTTGCACCAGTCGGAGAACCAGGTCGCCCTCGCGGAATGCGACGGGGCGGATCCGGCTCGAATGGTAGTGGCATAAGCGCTGCTGGTACAGGGCCGATCTGGACAATGCCAGCTCGCGGGCCTCCTCGAGGAGGTCCACGCCATCCTCCCGTGCCTCCTGGTTGGCCTTTTCATCGTAGAGGAGCTTGCACGGTGAGTCGAACTCAATGTCCACGGAGAGGACGGCTTCTGAGCCGTAGACGAGGAAGAACGGGGAGAAGCCGGTTGTCCTATTCGGCATGGTGCGGAGGCTCCACAGCACAGCCGAAAGTTCTTCGATCCAGCATCCGGGCGACCACTCCAAGGGCTCGATGAGGCGTGGCTTGATGCCGGCTAGCACTAGGCCGTTTGCCCTTTCGACTTGCTCGTTGGATTGCGGGTGTGCAACGGAAGCAAGGTCCAGCCGGATGCCCTTGTTGCTGCAAAACCAGGCGAAGGCCCCCTTGGCAAAATTCGTGCCGTTGTCAGTGATGATGCTGTTGGGGTAGCCGAACCGGTTGATGATGTCGGTGAAGAAGATGACGACTGTCGCCTGATACGTCCATAACGTATCTATAATTTTTAATGGTTTTATGCTAATAATATGCTTTTGATACTCCTTTTTATATAAAGTTTATGATTTATTTGGACTAACGTACTAATAGTTTCAAAAGTGCACAATGTTCTTGTTTTACACTTTGATGTGTAGGAATTACCAAGAATACAAGTGCAAACCTTGTTGGAGTCAAATTGGGATTTTCCAGAAATCTATCTCAGAACACTTTTTGAATATGGTCACGTTTTGGGTCGAAGACGGCATCAAACAGAAAACACTTCAACTACAAAGTTGTTGAAATTTCGCGATAAACGTTCTAGACATAAAATTTAGCAGATTCCGAGTCCGGACAGGCCCGATAGACCCGATTTACTGCAGCCCAAGATGGGGTGACGGGAATCTGAGAAGGAGGAAACCTAATTCGTGGGAGATACCTCCACCCACGAATTTTCAACACCAAAGCCACGTTTTTGCCTCCCCCATGGATCCCATCTCCATGGGGAAGGGCTCCCCATAAGCCATGAAGGAAGGGTGCTAAGGGGCGGTGCTCCCCTGTGATACCGGCGGCGGGGAAGGAGTCCTCCAGGCCACTACCTCCTGTTCACCATCTTCACCGCCATCTCCATCGATCTCCACCACCATATCCATCGCCGTTGCTGATTCCCATGATGAGGAGGGAGTAGTTCTCTCTCGAGGCTAAGAGTTCTACCGGTAGCTATGTGTTCATCTCTCTCTATGCATGATCATATTGTGATCATGAGCTTTGTAATCAAGTAGATCTACCTTGCTACTCAAGTGCTTTAATAGATCTTTGCTCTCCCCATGTGTGTGAAAGTGACAGCGTGCACACCATGGTGGCACTTAGGCTAGAGATTATAAATACTTGTTATGAGTTATATTTGGAGTTAGATGTCTCTATGAAATTGTGGTGTTTGTTGGAACCATCTAGAGCTCAAGGTGACATTGTGGGGTTATCTAGATGGGAAAAGCAAACTTTGAGGAGTGTTGTTATAGCCCTACCATGGATTAGAGTGTCCAACCGGACAGTAGTATCATAAAGAGATTATATTTATATGAGAGTGTTCACTAGTGAAAGTATGATCCCTAGGCCTTGTTTCTAAGCACTGAAACACCGTTTGCTATTAGATCTACTACATGTTTGCTTGCTTCTATCTTTATTTCAGTTTTACTTTAGTCTTTTCCATGCCATCAAGCTATTTTCTATCACTGTTACCACTTATAATTATCTATACCACTTGTATTTCACTATCTCTTCATTAACTAGTGCACCTATACACCGACAAGTGTATTGGTGTGTTGGGGACACAAGAGACTTCTTGTATCTTGATTGCAGGGTTGCTTGAGAGGGGATACCTTGACCACTTCCTCCTGAGTTCGATAAACCTTGGGTGATCCACTTAAGGGAAAACTTGCTGTTCTACAAACCTCTGACTTGAGGCCCAACAACTGCCTACAAAATAGAAGTGCGTAGACATCAAGCTATTTTCTGGCGCGCTGTCGGGAGGTAAGGTAAAAGGTACTCATATCCTCCGGTGTGAGTGCTCGAAGTTATTTCCTTTAGATTCTACAATTTTGTCTTTTTGTTTCTTGTTTTCACTAGTTAGGCTTAATGTAAAACAACAACAAAACTAGAGAGCTTTATAGTATTTATCTTGAGTTAGGACATGAAGTGTTTGAAGAGAAAATTAAGAAACCTATGGAACTTTATTTGCATGCTAATAGCAATATTGTTAGTATGAATTCTTTGGACACCATTATTGCTAATGCTATGGAAAAGTCTAAGCTTGGGGAAGCAGGTTTTGATGAGCATGATATGTTTAGTCCCCAAGCACGGAGGAGAAAATTTACTTTGATGATACTATACCTCTGATATATGATGATTACAATGATGAGTATGATATTTTCAGTCCACCTACTATTGAGGAGAAAATTAATTATGATTACAATATGCCTCCTATATTTGATGATTATGGTGATGAGAATAATAATGATAGCTATTTTGTTGAATTTGCTTCTTGATGCTCTCTTTTACTTTAATTCATATTTCTTATGTGAGCATCTTCTCAAACTATCAAGCCTAACTTAAAGGCGTTAAAGAAAAGTAATTATTGGGAGATAACCCAAAAGTTTTAGTTGAGTCCTGGAAGTTATTGCTTCAGTAATAACCTTTCCTTATCCTTTTTATTTGCTTTTTGTGCCAAGAGTAACCTCTAATGAGAGAGAAGTAATGCTTGGGAAGTTGCTTTCCCGAAACAGATTTTTGTGCTTCACCGTAAAAATTCGTGTAAAATCTCTGTACATCATTTTGAGGCGTGAATTTTTGTGCTTCTGCCCCAGGTTGTTATCTAACTTTCGTTAGTTCAACACTTTTTGATTTGAGCAACAAAAAGTCTTCGAAAAATTTGGTTTTTACCTGCTGGTCTGTTTTGATAGATTTCTGCCATTATTTGCATTTGCTTCTTGTTGGTTCCTTTTTGGGTTCTCTTTGAGGAATTGAGATTTTTGAGGGAAGTGCTACAGTAGATTGTGTTTTAATGGAAGTTTTATTGGTGTTAAAACTGAACCCAAATACTTATTATCTTGAGTGCACTAATGTTGCTAATAAAGATTGTGTGGAGTTTTGTATGAAGGAAAAATTCCAGGTGTATGGACAGAATGATGTAATGATATGAAGAATGGACTAAAGCTCAAGCTTGGGGATGCCACCCGTGTCACCCCAAGAAATATCCAAGAAGTACAAGTGTCAAAGCTTGGGGATGCCCAAGGCATCCCCTTCTTCATCAATAAAAATCCCAGGTTTCTTCCAAACACTTCATTTTTATTGTTTCATGCACAGTTGTGTTGTTCTTGGAGCATCTTCTTTTTTGTTTTCGTTTTGGTTTTTTGTTTGCTTGGTTTTCTTAGTTTGCTGAATAAATTGGTTGGACCCCCTCTTTCATGCATTGGTTTTCAAATAGTTTGGTTTGGATTGGAAAAGAGTAGGAAAAGTTCATGCTTAAGTGGTAAAAAGGAGTTTGTTTTTGACTATGGCATATGCTTTGTCATGTCATGCTTGATATTGTTTTGGCTTTATGCTTAGTGATCTTTTCTGTAGCATGACATGTTATAAACAATTGAGATTGCTTAATGCGCCTTGGAAGAATCAAGCATTGTTTTAGCATATTAAAGCAAAGTATTGTGGTATTCTCCTTTGATGCTTTATTTGGGTTGACTTGGCACATGCTCACACCGTGTTATGACTATCCCAAGTCACCATAGCCTTTATGATCCTTTAGTTTTCGACTTGTAATATCACTTTATGCTTTAATTAATGATGTTTTGTCGCTTTGCATGATTATGGCTATTATTGCTTTCTTAGTTGGTCGCTCCCAGTCTTTTGCTAGCCTCCATAACCAAGTATGAGTTCCACTCATGCATCCAACTCCTAAACCCAAGTTATTCCAAAGAGTCCACCATACCTACCTATTAGCATTTGCTATTCCAAGTATATTCATGTTTTTATCTACCTTTTGAATTAAACTTGTTATGAGAAAACTAGTGATTAAAGCTCTCACGAACTTGATGGCACACTTTAATTTTCTTGCCCTTAATAAACTTGAACCATTGTGTTGTCTATGTTGTATATGCTTACACTTATATGTTGGGGATTAACAGAACCATGTTGTCATGGGGAACGCTTTCAACATTGCACTTGTTCTTTGTACCTAGTTGATATCATGCTCTTTTGTCTATGGATGTCATCGGTGTGAAATGAAAGGGGAGCTTGTAAGTACATGGAGTTATGTATGTGTGTTAGAGAAACGCCTGGGCCACCGGTCTAATCCATGCTGTCATGGTGGAAACCTGCAGCGTAACCATAATGAGCCGTCTATGAAGCATTCTTCTTATTAAAAAATTAGTCAGATATTGAGAAAAAAGAAAAAGAAAAAAATATGAGAAAAGAGGAAAGAGAGAAAAAAGCACCATTTTCCCATGGTAAATAAGAAGATTGCTGAGATGCTCGTTGTCTGCTTGCCTTGTCATTTTGATATGGGGATTCTTCCGTATCATCGGGAAAGGGGTACCCCGTTGGCGGTTCTCTATGATACACATGTACTTACTATGACAAGAACTTACCGGTAACTAAACTTGAGTAGCATGAGGAGCGGCCCTCGTATTCAAGGAACATGAGATTGCCAACTTATACTTTGTCAAGCATATACTCCATAGTTTATTCACTTTAACCTTAATCACTTCAAGATGCTTATGATAGGGGCAATGAGAGCTGAAAGCTAATAAGTACCATAATTTTTGGAAGCTCTTTATGAGACTTGAATCCCTGCTTCCTTCTATGAAGGCCTTTCTTTTAATTTTATGTTGAGTCTCCATCTTCTATCCTTAGGCACCAATTAAGAGAGCATAGTTGTCATTCTTAGTTCTATGTGCATTGTCCCAAAACTTATTGATTGATTCATAATGTTGATATTGCTTGTTCTTGAACTATTTGTATCTAGTCACCCTTATAAACTTTGAAGGTGTCCTATGCATTTATGTTTTGCTACTCCATGAGGGACAAGCTGAATACCACTATGCTATGATTTCTATATGTGAAACAAACAAACGTCTTTCAATGCATTGTTATTCATGATCTTTGTTTGTATACTTTCATGTTACAACATAGTTGCTATGTCTTATTGTTAGAACTCTATCTTTCATGTTCATGTTTAGAGTACCTTGATCCCAGCTATCAATGCTTTTACAATAATGATGATCAAGATTGTGTTGGCTGCGTGTCACCTCAAAAATTATATTGTTTTTATCGTTTACCTACTCGAGGACGAGCAGGAACTAAGCTTGGGGATGTTGATACGTCCATAACGTATCTATGATTTTTGATGGTTTTATGCTAATAATATGCTTTTGATACTCCTTTTTATATAAAGTTTATGATTTATTTGGACTAACCTACTAATAGTTTCAAAAGTGCACAATGTTCTTGTTTTACACTTTCATGTGTAGGAATTACCAAGAATACAAGTGGAAACCTTGTTGGAGTCAAATTGGGATTTTCCAGAAATCTGTCTCAGAACTCTTTTTAAATATGGTCATGTTTTGGGTCGAAGACGGGGTCAAACGGAAAACTCTTCAACTACAAAGTTGTTGAAATTTTGCGACAAACATTCTGGACATAAAATTTAGCTGATTCCGAGTCCGAACAGGCCCAATAGACCCGATTTACTACAGCCCAAGATGGGGTGACGGGAATCTGAGAAGCTATATAAAGGGAGGAAACCTAATTCGTGGGAGATACCTCCACCCACGAATTTGCAGCCACCAAAGCCACGTTTTTGCCTCCCCCATGGATCCCATCTCCATGGGGAAGGGCTCCCCAGAAGCCATGAAGGAAGGGTGCTAAGGGGCGGTGCTCCCCTGTGATACCGGCGGCAAGGAAGGAGTCCTCCGCGCTGCCGCCTCCTGTTCACCATCTTCACCGTCATCTCCATCGATCTCCACCACCATATCCACCGTCGTTGCTGATTCCCATGATGAGGAGGGAGTAGTTCTCTCTCGAGGCTAAGAGTTCTACCGGTAGCTATGTGTTCATCTCTCTCTATGCATGATCATATTGTGATCATGAGCTTTGTAATCAAGTAGATCTACCTTGCTACTCAAGTGCTTTAATAGATCTCTGCTCTCCCCATGTGTGTGAAGTTGACAGCGTGCACACCATGGTGGCACTTAGGCTAGAGATTTCAAATACTTGTTATGAGTTATATTTGGAGTTGGGTGTCTTTATGAAATTGTGGTGTTTGTTTGAACCATCTAGTACTCAAGGTGACAGTGTGGGTTATCTAGATGGGAAAGATGAACTTTGAGGTGTCTTATTATAGCCCTACCAACGATTAGAGTGTCCAACCAAAGAGTAGTTCAGCGTAGTATCATAAAGAAGAATATATTTATATGAGAGTGTTCACTAGTGAAAATATGATCCCTAGGCCTTGTTTCTAAGCACCGAAACACCGTTTTCTATTAGATCTATTACATGTTTACTTGCTTCCATCTTTATTTCAGTTTTACTTTAGTCTTTTCCACGCCATGAAGCTATTTTCTATCACCGTTACCACTTATAATTATCCATACCATTTGTATTTCACTATCTCTTCGCCGAACTAGTGCACCTATACACCTGACAAGTGTATTGGGTGTGTTGGGGACACAAGAGACTTCTTGTATCTTGATTGCAGGGTTGCTTGAGAGGGGATACCTTTGACCACTTCCTCCCTGAGTTCGATAAACCTTGGGTGATCCACTTAAGGGAAAACATGTTGCTGTTCTACAAACCTCTGCACTTGGAGGACCAAAAACTGTTTACAAGAATAGAAGTGCGTTGACATCATCGCCCCGTCCAGCTTCCGGATAGGCTTGGCCTCTATCCACTTTGTAAACTTGTCCACCGCCACCAGCAGATGGGTCATTCCTGCGCGCGCCCGCTTGAAGGTACCGACCATGTTGAGGCCCCAGACAGCAAAGGGCCAGGTGATGGATATGGTTTTGAGCACCGAAACCGGCATGTGCCTAAGTTTCCTAAAGCGTTGGCACCCGTTGCATGCGCGGACTAGCTGCTCGGCATCCTCGAGGGCGGTGGGCCGATATAAACCGTGGCGGAACACCTTGGCAACTATTGCCCTGGATGAAGCGTGATGCCCACACTCGCCCTGGTGGATGTCCTTGAGCAGCCGGTAGCCCATGTCCACATCGACACACCGCTGGAAGATGACGGATACACTGCACTTGTACAGTTCCTTGTTGTTGATGGTGTATGCGTGCGCGCGGCGCCGGATTTGCCTGGCCTCCACCTCATCATCCGGAAGCTCTCCATTGGCGATGTAGTTCATGAAGGGCTACGCCCAGGATGGTATCTCTCGGATAGTGAAGATGCTTCCGCTCTCCGGTTGGGGGTCGTCCGGATGAGGTACCCGGAACGGCAGCCCCCGAGTCGCTTGACGAGTCGGCAGCCCTGGGTCTTGCGATCCGGAGGGTACGGACTTGCTAGAGTTGGTGCGAGCCTTCTTCTTTGCAGGTTCTGCTGGCTCTGTGTCTGCCATGTCATCAACCGGGACGCTCCCCGCCTAGATAAAGGAATCTGACTCGGGAGACGGGTTGAGGGAGGGCTTGCGCAGGTGCTCCAAGGAGACCACTGGTGGGATCGCCTGCCTGGTGGATCCGATTCGCGCGAGCGAATCGGCTGCCTCGTTGTTGACGCAGGGGACGTGATGGAACTCAATCCGTCGAAGCAGGCGCTGAGCTTCTGTATGTGGAACCGATAGAGGGCCATGTTTGCATCGCGGGCGTCCCACTCTCCGGATACCTGCTGCACCACCAGATCTGAATCGCTGAAGCAAAGGATCTGGTTGACACAAATCTCCCTGGATAGCCGGAGGCCATGTGCCAGCGCCTCGTATTTGGCAACATTGTTGGAGGCCTTGAAGTGGATCTGGAGGACGTACTCTAGCCGGTCTCCTTTGGGCGAGGTGAGCACGATGCCGGCTCCCAAGCCCCCAAGCATCTTCGAGCCATCGAAGTGCATTCTCTAGTGGTCCGAATCAGGAACCGGTGGGAGGTACTGGGTCTTGGCCCAGTCGACGAGGAAGACTGCCAGAGCTTGTGACTTGATCGTGAGACGGGACTCGTACTGGATGGAGTAGGCGGCGAGCTCGATGGCCCATTTGGTGACTCGGCCGGTGGCGTCCTTGTTGCCGATGATTTCCGAAAGGGGTGCGGTGCACACGACCTTAATCGGATGCTCCGGGAAGTAGTGCTTGAGCTTCTTGCATGCCAGGTACACACCATAACACATCTTCTGGTAGTGGGGGTAGTTCTGCTTGGAGAGGGAGAGGACCTCACTAAGGTAGTAGACGGGTCATTGAATCGGCTGAGCCTTGCCTTCCTCGGGGCGCTCCACCACCAGGACGACACTGATGACCCGGCTAATGGCTGCTATATAGAGCAACATCGGCTCCTTGCTAGCCGGCGTGGCTAGAACCGGCGTTGTGGATAGCATGCGCTTGAGGTCGTGAAAAGCGGCGTCGGCCTGCGAGGTCCAGGAGAACTTGTCCATCTTCTTCATCAGCTGGTACAACGGGAGTGCCTTCTCTCCCAACCGGCTGACGAAACGGATGAGGGAGGCCAGGCATCCGGTGAACTTCTGGACTCCAAGCAAGCTCCTGGGCGGCTGCATCCTCTCGATGGCCGCAATCTTCTCCGGATTTGACTCGATCCCTCGTTGTGAAACGAAGAAACTGAGGAGCTGGCCAGATGGGACACCGAAGACGCACTTTTCCGGGTTCAGCTTCATCTGATACTACCAGAGGTTGCCAAATGTCTCTCCCAAGTCCTCGAGGAGGGTACGCTTATCCTTGGTCTTGATGACCACATCGTCCACATAGGCATGCACGTTTCGGCCGATCTTCGAGTGCAAGGATTTCTGCATACAGCGCTGATAGGTAGCGCCTGCATTTTTTAGACCGAAAGGCATGGTTACATAACAAAAAGCCTGTATGGGGTGATAAATGATGTCTTTATCTGGTCAGCTAGATTTAGCCGGATCTGATTTTAACCGGAGTAACAATCCAAGAAGAACAACAAATCGCAGCCGGCGTGGAACTCGATCGATACAGGGCAAGGCAAAGGGGTCTTTCAGGCACGCCTTGTTCAGGTCAGGTCTTGTTCTTCTTCAACACCAGGACTGGGTTGGCCAGCCAGTCCGGGTGGTACACCTCCATGATGAACCCGGCTGCAAGGAGCCGGGTGATCTCATCACCAATAATCTTTCTTTTCTCCTCTACGAACCGGCGCAGAGGCTGCTTGACCGGCTTGGCATCCGGCCGCACATGAAGCGAGTGATCGGCAAACTCCCTCAGCACACCTGGCATGTCCTTGGGTGACCATGTGAAGATGTCCCGATTCTCATGGAGGAAGTCGACGAGCGCGCATTCCTATTTGTTGTCCAAGTTGGCACTAATGGTGATGAACTTGGTGGGGTCGGAGGGGTCGAGCAGGATCCTCTTCGTCTCCTTTGCCGGCTGGAAAGTTGCTTCTCTAGTCGGCTTCCTGGTAGCCGGCATTTCTTGCTGGGCCATGGCCACATTGCGCATGATCACACGCTTCTCTTCGGCTATGATGAGGGCCTCTGCCATCTTGGAGCCGGCTGAGGCGCACTCCATCGACTGCCTGAAGTAGCCGGAGACGGTGATCACACCGTTTGGTCCCGACATCTTTGTCTTGAGATACGCGTAGAGGGGGATTGCCATGAACTTGGCAAGGGCGGGGCGCCTGAGGAGAGCATGGTAGGAGCTCGTCAGGTTCACCACCTCGAACCATATTGGCTCGCGGCAGAAGTTCTCCTTAGTCCCGAAGATGACGTCCAGCTAGATTTTTCCCAGCGGAGCGCAAGCCGGTCCTGGCAGTACGTCGTGGAACGTTGTGGTAGTCGGGCGCAGGTCGCACTCACGGATGCCCAGCTTCTCCAGCGAAGACCGGTAGAGAAGCTTGAGGTTGTTGCCTCTGTCGATGAGGACACACGAGAAGCAGCAGGTGCGCTCGTTGGAGACGATGAGGGGGTCAAGCACCATGGCGTATCCCCCGAGAATCGGAAGCTGTTCCGACTGATCCTTCCGGCTCTAGGTGATGGGGGTCTCCGACCAGTTTAGGTACTGGGGGACTGGGGAGACGATGGAATTAACCTCCTTGGAGCGTCACCTATGGTTGTGCTTGTCGTCCAGCTCTGTCTCGAAGATGTGGTAGGCGGCGTGCGGCTGGGGGTAGCTGTTGTTGTTGTTGCCGTTGTTGCCACTGTTACCATCATTGCCGGCTCCCCTAGCCAGTGGTGGTGGTCCACCAGGAGGGGGCGGGGGAAGGTGTTGCTGGTTGCCCTGGTCCTTTAGCTGGCGGGGCCAGCTATAGTTTCGGGTGGTGTGCGTAGCCGGCTTGAAGGGACCGCTATGCCACTTGCATGGGCCATCAAACATCTGGTCGAAGTTGAGCCGCGGCTTCTGCCTTCTTGCATTGTTAGCCGATGCGTCGGGCGCTCCCTCCGTAGCATTGACCTGCCGCGCGTGGTAGCGGGGCTTCTGTTGTCCGGCTTGGCGGTCCCCATGGAACCGGTTGTCGTTGTTGTGGCGCCTGGAGGATCCGGCTTCTCCAACCGGATTGCTCGGACGGTCGCGAGCCGGATTCGTCGGAGTCGGATGCCCGCCAGCACTTACTCGGAGGGGTTTCTTCATGGCGGCATTCGCCATGGCGTACTAGTCCGCAACCGTCATGAGCTCCGCCATGGTTTTCGGCTCGTCACACAGTAGCCGGTGGTGAAGCATGGTGCCTTCTCGGCATCCCTCGATGAAGAAGCCGATGGCCTGGCTCTCCAGGATGACCTCGCAGGTGTTCCGCAACTCCGTCCACTTGGCGAGGTACTTGCGGTCCATCTCGCGGTCGCCTTGGACGCATAGGGCCACGTCGCGCGAGCAGCCTGGACGCTTGTACGTGCCGTTGAAGTTGCGGACAAACACCTTTTCAAAGTCTGGCCAGGCATTGATGCTATTGGGCGCGAGGCTGTTGAGCCATGTCCTTGCTGACCCAGTTAGCATAAGGGGGACGTAGCGCACAGCTGTGCGCTTGTTCCCATGGATGATGCCGACTGCCGTGGCATAGTCGGTCAACCAATCTTCCGGCTTCATGTTGTTGTCGTACTTGGGGGTGTCCCTGGGCAGGGTGAACTTATCCGAAAACGGCTCGTTCCGGATGCAGGGTCCAAAATAGACCGGTTCGGTGGAGTCTTCCTCTTCCGTGACGCGCGCTTGATCGAGGAGCTCGATGCAGTCACGGGCATCCGGATGATCCGGGTTGGGCGCTCCTACCCGACCCGAGAGACGGGAACCGGTAGGTCTTGGAGCTCCGGTTGGTGGAGGGGGAGGCGGTGGGTTGCTGTTCACCGTTTGCTCCTGGCATGGCTGGCCCTTGCTGCTAGAACCGCGGCGCTTGCTGCGGGCCTTAGCCGGAGGAGAGGATGCCTATTGGGTGTCGCAGGGCGCACCCTTGCTGTTGGCGGGTGGTCTACTTCCCTTGGAGCAGCTGGGGTCCTCCTGCATCTGCCGGTTGGCATCAGCCTGCTTGTCCGCGATCCGAAGGATCTCCTACACCCGGGCGTGCTGTCGGGCTCGCTCCTCGCCCTCCAGGTTGGGACATTCGTCCGCTGCGGCTCACGCCGCACGCAGGTTCTTGATGGGTGTGCTGTAGGTGGATCGGATGAGAGTGGGTGCCGGATCCGGCTCGACATCCTTCTCCATCCTACCTCCTAGCTCTCCGCCCCGGCGTCGTACTTTCCCGCGCCGGCTTGGCTCCACGGTAGCCGGAGTGAAGCCATGCGCGCGGTCGTACTCGCGCCAAGTGATCTCAATCTACTTGAGGGTCGCAGCCAGTGATGGCTCGGTGTTGATGTAGAGCTCGTTGGGAACCCCAAGAGGAAGGTATGATGAGCACAGCAGCAAGTTTCCCTCAGTTATGAAACCAAGGTTTAATCGAACCAGTAGGAGCAAGGAAACACCCCAAAGGTGTTGCTAGCTGAGCCTTGGTAGGGCGCACTACCGGTGCTAGTAGCAACGTGGAGACCTGCACAACACAACCACAGAACTTTGTCCCCAACTTGCGATGAGGTTGTCAATCTCACCGTGTTTTGCAGAAAACAAGGATTAAACGTATCGAATGGAAAGAAGTAAAAGTTTGCAGAAAGTAAACACAAAGGAGTAAATAGTTTATAGATTGTATGTAAAGAAAAGGACCGGGATCCATAGTTCACTAGAGGTGGCTCTCCTTAGATAGATAACATGATGGGTGAACAAATTACAGCGGGACAATTGATAAACACCGAGAAAGCAATACATGCATATACTAATCATCTTGAATCCTTTGAGACTTGATTGGGCATTACAACATAATACATAGACTGCCATCCAACTACATATATGACTAATAATCCACCTTCAGGTTATCATCCGAACCCCCTCCAGTATTAAGTTGCAAGCAACAGATTATTGCTTTACGAACTGCGTGTAAAGTAAACAATATGATTGTTCTATGAACAAAGGATTGTTGTTTTCTCCCTAGTAGCAACAAAGACATCTAGTACCTTAGAGATTGTCACTTCCCAGTTACGGAGGCATGAACCCACTATCGAGCATAAATACTAACTCTTGGAGTTGCTAGCATCTACTTGTCTAAGATAGCTACTAACAACGGAAAGCATGCAAGATCACAAATAACAAAGACATGATAGAATCAATAATCAATCTGAAATAGCATCTCAATGTCCATCGGATTCCCGCAAACACAACATGCAGAATTACAAATAGATGATCTTGATCATGAACGGAGCTCACAAGATCTAGACATGAAAGCACAAAGGAGGAGAACCAGCCATCTAGCTAATACATGGATCTATAGTCCAAGGATGAACTACTCATGCATCACACCGGAGGCTTGCATGGTGATGAAGAAGGCCTCCAGAGTGAATTTCCCTCTCCGGTAGGATGCCGGGAAGAGCTTCAGATCCCTCTCGATCTAGGGATGGAAATGACGGTGGCTACAGACTCTTTCGTGGATTTTTGATCGGGTACTTAGGGTTTTCGTCCCGAGCGCATCTTATAGGCGAAAGGAGAGGCCGAGGGGGTGTTGGGGTCGGCCAGACCACCCCCTAGCGCGGGCCAGGCCTGGCCACACGGCCAGGTGGTCTGGTCGGCCCCCATCCCTTCTCCGTCTCGTATTCTAGCATCTGATGACTTCTGGAAAAATAGGCACTTTGGCTTTTGTCTCGTCCAATTCCGAGAATATTCATTTTCTGACTTTCCTGGAACCAAAAACAGCAAAAATGTACCGGCAATCGTGGCTCTTGTTAATAGGTTAGTCCAAGAAATCATATGAAAAGTACTCCAAAGTGTGGACAAAACACAAGAAAGTGGATAAAACCAAGCATGGAACATCAAAAATTATAGATACATTTGCAATGTATCAACATCCCCAAGCTTAACTCCTGCTCGTCCTCGAGTAGGTAAGTGATAAAAAGAAAGAATAATTTTTGAGGTGACATGCACCATCAAAGACTTGATCAAAGTATTTGCAGAATATTCAAAGCTGGGATCATAGTACTTCAATCATAACATGAAATACAAATTTCTAGCAATAAGACAAAGAAACTATGATGCAACATGAAAAGGCACAAACAAAAGATTCATGAATAACAATGCTTTGCAAGACGTTTGTTTGTTTCACATAAAGAAAACATAGCATAATAGCATTCAGCATGTCCCTCATAGAGTACCAAATATAGATGCATAGACACCTTCAAAGTTCATAAGAGTGACTAGATACAAATAGTTTAAAACAAGCAATATCAAGTTATGCATCAATCAACTAGTCTTGGGACAATGCACATAGAACTAAGAATGGCCACTATGCTCTCAAAGTAGGTGCATAAAGATAGAAGGTGGAGACTCAATATATAATGGTGGAAGAAAGGCCTTCATAGAAGGAAGTAGAGATTCAAGTTTCATAAAGAGCTTCCAAAAATTATGGTACTTATAGCTTTTAGCTCTCATTGCCCCCATCATAAGCATCTTGAAGTGATTAAGGTTAAAGTGAACAAACTATGGTGTACATGCTTGACGAAGTATAAGTTAGAAATCTCATGTCCCTTGTATACGAGGGCCACTCCTCAAGCTACTCAAGTTTAGTCACCGGTAAGTTCTTGTCATCGTAAGTACATGTGTATCATAGAGAACCGCCAATGGGGTACCCCTTGCCCGATGATACGGAAGAATCCCCATATCAAAATGACAAGGCAAGCAGACAACAAGCATCTCAGCAATCTTCTTATTTACCATGGGAATATGGTGCTTTTATCTCTCTTTCCTCTTTTCATAATCTCTTTTTTTATTTTTCTCTTTTTTTTTCTCAATATAGGACTCTTTTTATAAGAAGAATGCTTCATAGACAGCTCATTATGGTTACGCTGCAGGTTTCCACCATGTCAAGATGGATTGAACCAATGCCCTGGCATTTCTCTAACATATATACATAACTCCATGGACTTACAAGCTCCCCTTTCATTTCACGCCGATGACATCCATATACAAAAGAGCATGATATCAACTAGGTACAAAGTACCAAGTGCAATGTTGAAAGCGTTCCCCATGAAAGCATGGTTCTGCTAATTCCCAACAAATAAGTACAAGCCTATACAACATAGACAACACAATGGTTCAAGTTTATTAAGGGCAAGAAAAGTAAAGTGTGCCATCAAGTTCGTGAGAGCTTTAATCACTAGTTTTCTCATAACAAGTTTAATTTGGAAGGTAAACAAAAGCATGAATATACTTGGAATAGCTTAAGATAGTAGGTAGGTATGGTGGACTCTTTGGAATAACTTGGTATAGGGAGTTGGATGCATGAGTGGAACTCATACTTGGTTGTGGAGGCTAGCAAAAGACTGGGAGCGACAAACTAAGAGAGTAATAATGGCCATAATGATGCAGAGCGACAAAACATCATTGATCAAAGCATAAAGTGATATACAAGTTTAAAACTAAAGGATCATAAAGGCTTTGGTGACTTGAGATAGTCATAACATGGTGTGAGCATGCGCCAAGTCAACCCAAATAAAGCATCAAAGGAGAATACCACTATACTATGCTTTAATATGCTAAAACAACGCATAATTCATCCAAGGCACATTAAGCAATCTCAATTGTTTATAACAAGTCATGCTACAGCAAAGAATACTAAGCATAAAGCCAAAACAATATCAAGCATGGCATGACAGAGCATAGGCCACAGTCAAAAACGAGCTCTTTTTACCACATAAGCATGAACTTTCCTTTCTTTTCCAAACCAAACCAAACTATTTGAAAACCAATGTATGAAAGAGGGGGTCCAACCAATTTATTCAGAAAACTAAGCAAACAAAGCAAACGAAAAACCAAAACAAAAACGAAAAAGAAGACGCTCCAAGAACAACACAATCAGGTATGAAACAATAAAATGAAGCGCTTGGAAGAAACCCGATTTTTATTGATGAAGAGGGGGATGCCTTGGGCATCCCCAAGCTTTAACGCTTGTACTTCTTGGATATTTCTTGGGGTGACACGCGTGGCATCCCCAAGCTTGAGCTTTAGTCCATCCTTCATCTCATTACTCATTCCTTCCATACACCTGAAATTTTTCCTTCATACAAAACTTCACACAATCTTTATTAGCAACATTAGTGCACTAAAGATAATAGGTCTTAAGGTTCAGTTCTAACACCAAATAAACTTCCATTAGAAAACTAGCTACTGAAGCACTTCCCTCAAAAAGCTCAATTCCCCAAAAGAACTCAAAAAGGAACCAACAAGAAGCAAATGCAGAAAATGGCAGAAATCTATCAAAACAGACCAGCAGGTAAAGACGAATTTGTTCGAAGACCTTCTGTTGCTCAAATCAAAAAGTGTTGAACTAACGAAAGTTAGATAACATCCTGGGGCAGAATCACAAAAATTCACGCCTGAAAAATATGTTCAGAGATTTTACACGAATTTTTATGGTGAAGCACAGAAATCTGTTTCGGGACAACAACTTTCCCAATCGTTACTTCTCTCTCATTAGAGGTTACTCTTGGCATAAAAAGCAAATAAAAAGGATAAGGAGCGGTTATTAATGAAGTAATAACTTCCAAGACTCATCTAAAACTTTTGGGTTATCTCCCAATAAGTACTTTTATTTAACCCCTTTAAGTTAGGCATAAGAAGCAAAAAAAGAATCAAGTGTTCTCAAATGAAGAAGCATTAAGAGCAAATTTTGTTTTCATAGGAGAGGCAGAAGAAATCTTCTCTCTATTCTTAGGGAAATGTTCTATACCTTTCTTGAGTGGCAGTTGATATCTAATGGTGCCTTCTTTCATATCAATAATGGCACCAATAGTTCTAAGAAAAGGTCTTCCCAAAGTAATAGGACAAGAAGCATTGTATTCAACATCCAAAACATAGAAATCAATGGGGACATAGGCATTGTTAACCATAATAAGAACATCATTAATACTCCCCATGAGTTTCTTTTTAGCATTATCATCAAGTGGGACATTCAAATAACAATCTTAAAGTGGAGGCAAATCAAGCATATCATAAATCCTTCTATGCATAATAGAGACACTACTATCAAGATCACATAAAGCTTTGAAATCAGAGTCCTTCACTTTCATATTAATGATGGGTTCCCAACCATCTTCTTGTTTTATAGGAATGGAAGCTTTATGTTTCATCTTTTCTTCTTTAATCTTTATGAGAGATGGCCGGCTCTAGCTCTCACCCCCGCCAGCCGCAGGAGTGGGGTGCGGACGAGGGCGGGACTTCTGCGCCGCCACAGTCCAGGAATTCGGTAGAGGAGGCTATCGACCGGCTCCTCACACCGGTTAACCTCGGGGATAACCCGGAGGAGGCGGAGGCCAACTTCGCCATGGAGAGACAGCTTCTCCTCCAGGAGGCCATGGAGTTGGCTGATACATTGCAAATGTCTCTATAATTTTTGATGTTCCATGCTTGGTTTTATCCACTTTCTTGTGTTTTGTCCACACTTTGGAGTACTTTTCATATGATTTCTCGGACTAACCTATTAACAAGAGCCACAGTGCTAGCTGCCTGTTTTCTACTGTTTTTGGTTCCAGGAAAGTCAGAAAATGAATATTCTCTAATTGACGGACAAAAGCCAAAGTGCCTATTTTTCCGGAAGTCATCAGATGCTAGAATACGAGACGGAGAAGGGCTGGGGGCCGGCCACACCACCTGGCCGAGTGGCTAGGCCTGGCCTGCACGAGGGGGTGGTCTGGCCGACCCCAGCACCCCCTCGGCCTCTCCTTTCGCCTATAAGATGCCCTCAGGACGAAAACCCTAAGTACCCGGTCAAAAATCCACGAAAGAGTCTGTAGCCACCGTCATCTCCATCCGTAGATCGGGAGGGATCTGAAGCTCTTCCCGGCACCCTGCCAGAGAGGGAAATTCACTCTGGAGGCCTTCTTCATCACCATGCAAGCCTCCGGTGTGATGCGTGAGTAGTTCATCCTTGGACTACGGATCCATGTAGTAGCTAGATGGTTGGTTCTCCTCCTTTGTGCTTTCATGTCTAGATCTTGTGAGCTCCATTCATGATCAAGATCATCTATTTGTAATTCTGCATGTTGTGTTTGCAGGGATTCGATGGATATTGAGATGCTATTTCAGATTGATTATTGATTCTATCATGTCTTTGTTATTTGTGATCTTGCATGCTTTCCGTGGTTAGTAGCTATCTTGGACAAGTAGATGCTAGCAACTCCAAGAGTTAGTATTTATGCTCGATAGTGGGTTCATGCCTCGTAACTGGGAAGTGACAGAAATCTCTAAGGTACTAGATGTGTTGTTGCTACTAGGGAGAAAACAACAATCCTTTGTTCATAGAACAATCGTATTGTTTACATTACACGCAATTCGTAAAGCAATAATCTGTTGCTTGTAACTTAATATTGGAGGGGGTTCGGATGATAACCTGAAGGTGGATTATTAGTCATAGATGCAGTTGGATGACGGTCTATGTATAATGTTGTAATGCCCAATCAAGTTCCAAAGGATTCAAGATGATTAGTATATGCATGTATTGTTTTCTCGATGTTTGTCAATTGCCCCGCTGTAATTTGTTCACCCAACATGTTATTTATCTTAAGGAGAGCCACCTCTAGTGAACTATGGATCCCGGTCCTTTCTTTTAGGTACAATCTACAAACTGTTTACTGCTTTGTGTTTACTTTCTGCAAACTATTACTTCTTTCCATTCGATACGTTTAATCCTTTGTTTTCAGCAAAACACGGTGAGATTGACAACCTCATCGCAAGTTGGGGACAGAGTTCTGTGGTTGTGTTGTGCAGGTCTCCACGTTGCTATTAGCACCGGTAGTGTGCCCTGCCAAGGCTCAGCTAACAACACCTTTGGGTTGTTTCCTTGCTCCTACTGGTTCGATTAAACCTTGGTTTCATAACTAAGGGAAACTTGTTGTTGTGCTCATCATACCTTCCTCTTGGGGTTCCCAACAAGCTCTACATCAACACCGAGCCATCAAGCATTTTTCCCAAGGCTGTCTTGAGGAGTCAAGGACATCTTTACAAGGGGAGTCCCTCATAACCAATCTCTTTACTTTGTTATTTTTGTTTTGCTTAGTTTCTTTTTGCTTTGTGTGCTTGTTTCTTTATCAAAAACACACAAAAAAATAGTTTTACTAGTTTGCTTTCTTATTTGAAAACCCAAAAAAAATGACTACTCTTGAAAACACTAAGTTGTGTGACTTCACTAGCACCAACAACAATGATTTTATGAGCACACCTATTGCTCCAGCTGTCCCTGAAGCTACTTTCTTTGAGATAAAACCTGCTTTACTCATTCTTGTTATGAGAGAACAATTTTCTGGTATTGGTAATGAAGATGTCATGCCCATCTAAATAACTTTGTTGAACTTTGTGAGATGCAAAAGCATAGGGATGTAGATGGTGATATTATTAAGCTGAAATTGTTTCCTTTCTCTTTGAGAGGAAAAGCTAAAGAATGGTTGAATTCCTTAACTAGGAATAGTATTGATTCTTGGACTAAGTGCAAAGATGCTTTCATTGGAAAATACTATCCTCCTACTAAGATTATATCTATGAGAAGTGAAATAATGAAGTTTAAACAATCTGATAATGAACATGTTGCTCAAGCTTGGGAAAGAATGAAATCTTTGGTAAAGAATTGTCCCACTCATGGACTGACTGCTTGGATGATCATCCAAACTTTTTATGCAGGATTGAACTATTCTTCAAGGAACCTATTGGACTCTACTGCTGGAGGTACCTTTATGACCATTACTTTGGGTGCTGCAACAAAACTTCTGGACAATATGATGGTTAATTATTCTGAATGGCATACTGAGAGAGCTCCACAAGGTAGGAAGGTAAATTCTGTTGAGGAAACCTCCTCCTTGAGTGATAAAATTGATATTATTATGTCTATGCTTGTTAATGGGAAAGCCCATATTGATCCAAATAATGTTCTTTTAGCTTCTTTGTTGCTCAAGAAGAGCAAGTTGATGTGAACTTCATAAGAAATAACAATTTGGCAATAATGCTTATAGGAATAATTTTGGTAAGAACAATTATAAGCCATATCCTCCCAACAATGGTAATGCTTATGGAAGTTCCTACAATAATAATAGGTGTGCACCCTCTGAACTTGAAGTTATGCTTAAAGACTTTATTAGTAAGCAAACTCCTTTCAATAAAACTATTGAGGAAAAACTCTCTAATGCTAAAAGAAATATAGCATCTTTGGCTGAAGCTCAATCTTCTTTGAATAAAATGGTTGCTAAACCTGAAACTAATGAGAATCCCTTTGCAGCTACCAATGCTATACAAGTAATAATTGATGAAAATGTTAGACTATTAGCTGAATTACATGCTAAGTGGGAAAGAGAAGATGAAATTGCTAGAAACATTAGTGTTTATACTATTACCACCACTAGTGTTGAGGCTAGTAATAGTTCTACTACTCTAGATGATAAATTTGATTTTGATCTTGATGGTTGCAATATCTCTGAAGTTATTAAGTTCCTACAAAAGCTTGTTAAAAGTCCTAATGCTAGTGCTATGAACATGGCCTTTACAAAACACATTACCTCGATGCCGTGAGGGGCGATGGAGGCGCTGCTGCCAAGGTGCCGCGGTTCCATGACGGAAACGATCTCCCTAGGGAAACGCTCCGGCACGGTGGCGACGTAGACAGGGAGGTCGTCGAAAAGCAGGATAGAACCGTTTGCTGGAAACGAGGTTCCGGCGAAGCAAGAAGCATTGTCGATGACACAGTCAAATTTGCCGAGCATGAGCACCAGGCCGCAGGCCACGCGCTCACCGGCTGAAGTGCGGGGTCCCGTGCGGAACGTGAGTCCGGTCGAAGCCATCTAGCCCCACGGTGGGTGCCAACTGTCATTGTATTGGGAACGACAGTACCTAAACAGGTGAGATAGAGGTGTGGGGACTAGCAGGGAAACTCTCGACAGCGTCCACAGGCGGTATTGGGTACAAGCAAGTGTAGCGAGACACAGGAAGTACCCAGGTTAGGAGCCCTCGTGATGAGGTAAAGCTCCTACTCCTGCCGATCTGACTATGAGTGGTATACGGGCTACAATCGCTCCTCGAGCAGTATTCTCTAGCTACTGTCTTAAATGCTCTAAGACCAACCCCTTCTACTGGAACCTTGCCTCTCCTTATATAGGCAGAGAGGCAACGGTCTTACTGGCCAGTCTGATTGGCAGGCCCCACAGGCGGATCCCAGCCGGCTGGTCATCTATAGTACTCGGTACACTTACATCCCATCAGGGTACAAGCGGTAAGGTCGTAGTGGGTACAGCGAACACCGTGCGAACCCATCGTCAGCGTCTGGACACTGTTCCCGCATCACCCGGCAAATTCTTCGGTACGGTCGGGTAGTTGTGGGTCTTGTCATCGCATTCAGGGCGCATGCAGGTAATCGTGCAAAGACGTCAGACCGCCCTCTTGATTGAGTTCGGCTACGCGGATGTAGCCAGCCCCGTGCCTTGCTGCTCCTCGAGGTTTCGGCTACCGTGAGGTAGCCGGCTTGACTTTCTCTTGTTCGGCTACGTTCAGCCAGCCAGACGCGATCCGACTCCCGTGATTCTTGTCTGGTTGGGGTATCCGGAGGTCATCCCCCCGACAACGGCGCTAGGAGGAAGAATAGCAAGAGAGGGGCACAAGGGGAAAGTGAGCCAAAACTTCCCCTGCTCCCCTATTTAACCACACCGAGAACATGGGTAGTGGGATCACCAACTGCAGCTAGCCGCATGATGCGGGCGTGTATTCCACGAACGAGCACATCAGCGGCGAGCCACACAAGGAGTCACACGGCGCAGAAGATCAAACGACAGGACGTGGCTCTATGGTTATCGAAGAGGCACCCCACGATGTGATGGAGGTGCAGTAACCCATGACGGCCCGTGGCAGTAACTGCTGCCACGGCCCTTAAAATGATGCGAAGGAAATGATTAGTTGCCATGTAGGATATGAGGAGGAGTACACGAGAGGATAGGCATCTAAGAGGTGAACCCCAGATGTAACACTATGACTCGTCCAATGAGAGATATCTCGAAAAGAGCCAAAGAAAGTCAAAGTGAGAACCAAGTCACCATGAGGCACTGCTGAGTTAAAATTGGTATAGGCTAAAATATGAATATGTCGGTGAGATGGACAATGATCCAAATAAGATTGAACCTTTTGTGGCCTTATCAACTAAGGCTGATGAGACCGCACCATCTTCGAGGACTAATGTTGGGGGGATGACCCCAGGTAAGGTAAAGCCAAGGTAAAAGGACAAGGTCTGCCGAGGCAAACACGGGTCAAAGCATGAGCTAGCCGAATCATAGAAGGGTCGGCCGGGTTACCCTGAGCCAAAAAGCACTGGCAAGACTCGACCGACATACATGATATGTCAGCACGAGGAATGAGCTACTTTCCCTTTGCAGGTACCAACTTGGCAAGTTAACTTTACCTAGGCCGAGTTAGGAGATGGCTTATGCGAGAAGGAAGGAATCATCTTCAAGGTTAGTGGTTTTCTCTTTCTACTGGGTTTTTCCATAGAGACAAGCATGATGGCTCAATGCACGGCGCCCAGAAAAGTGCTGGTGCGTGGTTGATGTAGAACTCGTTGGGAACCCCAAGAGGAAGGTATGATGAGCACAGCAGCAAGTTTCCCTCAGTTATGAAACCAAGGTTTAATCGAACCAGTAGGAGAAAGGAAACACCCCAAAGGTGTTACTAGCTTTGGCGCACTACCGGTGCTAGTAGCAATGTGGAGACTGCACAACACAACCACGTAACTTTGTCCCCAACTTGCGATGAGGTTGTCAATCTCACCGTGTTTTGCAGAAAACAAGGATTAAACATATCGAATGGAAAGAAGTAAAAGTTTGCAGAAAGTAAACACAAAGGAGTAAATAGTTTATAGATTGTATGTAAAGAAAAGGACCGGGATCCATAGTTCACTAGAGGTGGCTCTCCTTAGATAGATAACATGATGGGTGAACAAATTACAGCGGGACAATTGATAAACACCGAGAAAGCAATACATGCATATACTAATCATCTTGAATCCTTTGAGACTTGATTGGGCATTACAACATAATACATAGACTGCCATCCAACTACATATATGACTAATAATCCACCTTCAAAGTTATCATCCCAACCCTCCAAAGATTAAGTTGCAAGCAATGTATTATTGCTTTTACGAACTGCGTGTAAAGTAAACAATATGATTGTTCTATGAACAAAGGATTGTTGTTTTCTCCCTAGTAGCAACAGACATCTAGTACCTTAGAGATTACACTTCCCCAGATTACTAGAGGCATGAACCCACTATCGAGCATAAATACTAACTCTTGGAGTTGCTAGCATCTACTTGGCCAAGATAGCTACTAACAACGGAAGGCATGCAAGATCAAAAATAACAAAGACATTATAGAATCAATAATCAATCTGAAATAGCATCTCAATATCCATCGGATCCCCGCAAACACAACATGCAGAATTACAAATAGATGGTCTTGATCATGAACGGAGCTCACAAGATCTAAACATGAAAGCACAAAGGAGGAGAACCAGCCATCTAGCTACTACATGGATCCGTAGTCCAAGGATGAACTACTCATGCATCACACCGGAGGCTTGCATGTTGATGAAGAAGGCCTCCAAGGTGAATTCCCCTCTCCGGCCGGTGCCGAAGAGCTTGCATCCCTCTCGATCTAGGGATGGAGATGACGGCGGCTATAGACTCTTTCGTGGATTTTTGATCGGGCACTTAGGGTTTTCGTCCCAAGGGCAATATATAGGCGGAAGGAGAGGGAGGGGTGCGGAGCGCCACACCACCCCGGCATGGGCCAGCCCGGCCACGTGGCTGTGTGGTGGTGCCCCGCCCCTCTCCGTCTCGTATTCTAGCACTTAATGACATCTGGAAAAATAGGCACTTTGGCTTTTGTCCCGTCCAATTCCGAAAATATTCATTTTCTGACTTTCCTGGAACCAAAAACAACAGAAAATGCAGGCTAGCAATCGTGGCTCTTGTTAATAGGTTAGTCAAAGAAATCATATGAAAAGTACTCCAAAGTTGGAACAAAACACAATAAAGTGGATAAAACCAAGCATGGAACATCAAAAATTATAGATACATTTGCAATGTATCAAAGCACTAGAGACAAATGACAGAGAGAAAGAGGCAGAGCACGGGCTCACAAGCATGACGATGTCTGACCGCCAACATGCAGACAACGTGGACTCTGGGGTATTGCCTCACAGAGGCTGGCGACATGCGAAAGAGAAGCACCGCTTTGATACTTCGGGAAGAGCATCTATAGAGAATATATCGGGCCATGTAAGCCCTAGATATAACCTGGCCACCCCTTTATAAGGTGAGCCAGGGCCTCCAAGGAGGGGGTCGGGGATTTTGGCTAAGGGAAGAACCCTAGAGAGAGTAGAGAGCAGGAGCATTTCATCTCATTCCTCTCTACGATATAGCTCAAGGAGCATATGTATTGGCCCATTGATCGTAATATAATATCTACAAGCAGTTCATCATGTGTTGTGTTGTTTTATCTTTCTTGTGTAGATCCACTACACTATCCCTCCCCGGATTCCACTAGTGCACATTGGCCCCATCTTTAGCCTACCCATGGCATCTGTCGTAACACCACCACGACACATGGAATGACCTAACCATGCCCCTTGGGAATCTATGCTGCAATATATATAGGGAGTGAAAGTGGGCTCCACTCACTTGTGGCCCATTTACTAAAGCTTATATTAGTCACTGCGAGTCCAACTCACTTACTCAGTCCGTGTCCTATTCAGGTCCAACCCAAACGGTTTCTAGTTTGGGTCCAACCCAAACTTTCTCTAGCTCTTAAGTGTGAGACCCGACAGGCAAATGGTGACTCTGACACGATTCGAGTCTTACTTGTAGTCGATTAGTCGGTAGTGGCTCCTAGCAGAATGTGCTGACTCCCAAGTACCAAAGAGTCATGATGACATACCTTCCAACGCAACTTACGTCTGAGTCCCTTTTGCCTCATGATACACCTTGTCAAGTTATAGGCGAATAATCGTCATCCTTCAAGTAGCTCAACTATCTTTTCAATCTGAGGTAAGTGATTCATCCAACTACTAACTCTTAGTCGGACGCCTCGGTTAACACTTAACCGACTCGTGCATGGCCATGCTTTCCGAATCATATCACCTAAGAGGGCCTAGAGAATATCTCTCCAGTTGGAGGGGAAAATCCCATCTTGGTTATCCACACCATGCATCTTGATTCTTAGTCGACCTAAACTCTGCCTTTATAACTGTCCTTTGATGGAACAATGTTTGATAGAACCTAAGTATGTGATCCACAACTCGGTTTGTGCAACAACCTTAGGTCTAAGGATTACATTGATTGATACATACAAATGATGACTTGCTCGCTTTATCTCACTATGGGTCAGTCTGGCTCACTAAACTATTTAGACAAATCGTGAAGTCAAAATAGCATGACAAGTGGAACCGAGTCATCAGCCGACTTTCCAATTAGTCTAAGTTGTGTGTCCAGCACAACCTCAACGACCAAGGACATCTAGTATGAATAACATGAATATATAGTTCCACAACCGAATCACATATTCAATGATACATATCAGTAGTTCATATAAGGACAATATAATAACTTTATGAATACATCGGGAATAACATCATACATGATTGCCTCTAGGGCATATTCCCAACAAAAACAAGTTAGATTCCTCTAATTTCTTTTACATATTTTATGCGGCTTTGGGCTTAAGATAGAAATTTTCATACCATTTAACTTCAAATCACAATAGTGATAAACAAATTATTAACAATCCATTGTAGATCACATCTTAACTATAGTAGGAGAGACAAACACCTATTAGCCACTTATGCAATATGATATGCATGTCAAGCGTGGAACAGGTCTCATGTGCGAGGACATGTAAAGTTATTCCGGGCCGCTTCATCCCACTATGCCACTAAGATCCAATATACATAAAAAGTTGCAATAACATGATCATCAATACCCACAACCTCATGTGTTCTACTCGTATAGATATCTACGCATAGATATGACTCTGATACCACTGAAGGGTTCGCAACATAGAAAAACAAAAAAATCCGACGATAAGAACGCCTAATTACGCCAAGATCTAATGTAGTAGATACTAGTAACTAGTAAGGGGTTAACTAGAATAACTTACCCTCGAAGACCAAAAGTCTTTTTACTAAAACTAGTATTGTTATTGATGTAGTCGATCACTTGCCAATATCAAGATAAAGTTGAAGAGAATCGCAAACCAGCAGTGCACCTGTGCTCGGGCACACGTCCGGATCCCAAAAACCTCCACACCCAAACTCCGGTAGAGCAGCAGAAGCATCAGATCTTTCTCCAAATAATCCAAGACAACATGTACTTCGCTAATCCGAAGCCATGTGGAAATGCTAGAGGGAAAGAGAACCTTCACAAGGAGGTGGTGAAAATGGAGAGGACAGAGTGGCCTACTTTTATAGGGGAGGGAGTAGCCCCAAGGGGCATGGACTCCGGCCATGAGAGGTGCCCCCACCTCTTCCCTCATTCATGTGGTGGACACTCCACTCACATGCATTTAAAGTCCACTAAATTAAATGCAGTTCTATTAAATAAAAACACTTTTATTTATTCTATTCAGAATTTGGTTAATTACTTTAATTAAAAAGCATCTGCATAAAACCCCTTGCATTATTTCAATATCACATTTGAAACCAATTTTAGCGATTTGACCCGAAACAATTCTGGTGATCATCAAAACAATTCTGGCTCTAACAAAACTATTCTCTAATATGTTTTATCTTCCCAAGTGTGTTGGTATTCCTTAAGTGTGTCACCCTATGGTTCTTGAATAATGCGTATATGATAAAGACACTTCTCTTATCAATAATCAATAGCGGGATCTCGAGATCTATCGACTCCTACACATTCAATGATAAAAAATGTGATCATGTGAACCATTAACGTCGTACACAATTCCTTTTGTCTCGTGATATGTTACTTGTCCGAGATCCGATCACATGAATCAACCATACCCTAGTTCAATATCGTTATCGACAAGTACTCTTTACTCATTCTGTGATACAACTCCTTGTGAACTAGTCACGTGCTTGCAAGCAGGTTGATGTGATATCACCGATAGGTCCTCGAGTACATCTCTCGTCATTAGGATGGAAAAATCCCACTTTTGATCCATGAGCCTCTACATAACACTTTCGTAATACCGTAACTCCACCTTTATAGTCACCTCGTTATGGTGTGACATTTGATAATATCAAAGTACTCCTCCTGTTAGTGATTGACATGATCTCATGGTCTAAGGATTAGGGCTACTTTGTATGTGTTTGATGTAGCAATGTAAACTTAATGAGTAGATCGAGCTACGTTTACTTTGGATGTATGTTCATCATATCAATATTCCAATGATATGATCTCATTATTAACAACATCCACTATTCATGATTACAAAACCTTGATCATCTATTAATCAATGAACTAGTTAAATGAGATGCATAACTATGAACTCTGGTTTCTTTATTAAACACACATGTATTAATATTTCTGATTAATACAATTCTAGCATGAGAAATAAACATTTATCATAAACATGGAATAAGATAATAACCATTTTATTATTGCCTCTCGAGCATATTCCCTTCAATTGTTGCATCTTGAAGTGGCCTTTGTATTGACCCTTCCAACAAGCTGGACAATTCTTCTAGCTCCAATGCATACAGTCGGTTGAACCAAGCATCCCAGGCCATCCTTGAGCTTCACTCTTAGCAAGCAGTCTCTCAGTGTCTTCTTCATTGGGTTCCCTCAAGTACTTTGGATCAAGACATCAATCATAGCTTGTGAAAACCTTCTCACGGCCTCCAAAATGGTGTCCTCCCCAATATGGACATAGTCATCAATGGCGTCGGCCGAGCAACCATATGCAAGCACCCTCATGGCCGCTACACACTTCATCACCAGGCATACACACATATCTCCGGATGCACTGCTCCGAAGCTTGAACCAATCATCATGCTCCTCCACAGCTCTTGTTATTATGAGGAGTAAGTCCTTCACATCCTGGAACCGCTGAAATTGCTTTCTTGATAGATTGCACCAGGGTTGAAATAATCCTGCATGATCTGAGCATGGACCTCGGCTCTATTCTTGTTGATCCACGCACAGCCAAATTGAGATTCCAGCCTTGGCCTTCGAAAATCTTCATTCACAATCATGATCAAAGCCATCTCCAAATCCTCTTAGTCTTCTTATTCCTCCGACAATGAAGAGTCATTGAATATAATCTCTCAACCTCTTCATCTACACCAAGGTACTCTCAATTGCTAGTTGCAAACAAACAAAAAAGAAATGATCATAGTGTAATTTTCGCTGAATACCTTGAGTGAACAGAGGTGGAGGACACCGCTGGCCGGACGTAATCGAACTACCAGAGCGGTTGTAGAAAGTTCTCTGGGCGACACGGCCACTAGACATCGATGAAGGTCGAGGCCACCGTCAGTGCAAATCTTGTCTGGAAGGGCTACAAAGGACGTGGTTAGACATTTTGGTGCATGGCGGTCGAATCTACACGTCCCCATGCTCCTATGACCCTTTTTTAGGCTAGAGTCAACCTTGAAGTGGCCGGAATCGACCTTGAATCAGCGGTAGGCTCTAGCTCGATGTGGTGGTTCTCGGGGTCAATTCTAGCAATGGCTAGCACCAGTGAAAGGGATGACTTTGAGGGAAGGAGCAATGGGTGTTTGGTTTACCAATAGGACGCTGGTGGTCAACGCTATGAACACCAACAGGAATATGATGGCGGGGTGTCAAGGCTATGGCAGAGGTGTAGGACTTAATTTTAACCAGCACCGTAGTTGTTCATATTTGGGGGTCGTGTAGGGCCGGGACTAAATCATTTATCCTCTAATTGCCGCTAGGGTTTGGTTCGAGGTGTGGCCATTAGCGGCCGAAATTTTATCCTCTAAGAGCCTTTTCTCTTTCGGTTAGAGATGCTCTATCAATATTCGGTCAATCATACTTGGAGCCTCCATAATAACGGTTGAGAACAATGAGCTCGAGGACACCTGCATGGCCGACTCAAGGGGAAGCTCCCAGCTCTCCTTCATTGCTAACCAAAGACGACGAGCACACATACATTTATTGATGGCATGTTCCACATTCTCCTACTCACTCCCCATAGATCAAGCATATTCCAGTAACTTCCTCCAAACAAGCTTTCGCCCAACTATATTAATATAGCAACCATGCAATGCAACCTTGCGAGCAATGCTGGGGCGAAACAACATAAGTCAAGTGATATCTTTGATTCGAATTCATGGATGTACTATAATAGTAATTTTTCCCTAGTATACCTAGGTTTAATCGAACCATCGGAAACAATGCTAAAAGGAATTAAAAAGTACATGTCTTCAAGACTTTGTTTTTTTGCTTTACCTTCGTTTACCGGACCAATCTAGTTTACTTTATATCGTGGGTTGATTCATTGGATGAAGATAGGTCAGGGTTGAAGATCCACCTATAGTTGCACATCATATGGGATAAAAAAGATAATAATATGCATAGCCATGTGTAATGTTTTAATAGAGATAACCTTTGGGGTAAAGACATCCTAATATACTAAAACCCCTACAAGCCACATGCATAGCAATAGTCTTTTGATCAAACCTTACGCACCACGAAGCACCGGGCTACAAATAGTTATTAAGTGAAAAACACAGATCAAAGCCTTAAGAAGAAATGTTGATGTTGATCCCGAATGGGTTGCTAAGCGAAGACCGTACAACCCTTTTTATCACTAGGTTTCCTATGGGATCGCTGCTAGCCAAGTATCTCACCTCAAACCTTTATCGATATCGGGGTTCTTGGGTACATACAAGTCCAAAGATCAAGGCAAGAGACAAAGAAACAAAAGATACAAATCCCTTATTCAAACAATACACAATACTCCCATAGATTAGATGCACATAATTGCTGCGAGGTTTCTCCCCAACCCGCAGCTCGTGAGGACTACTCACTCATAACAATTAGATCAAGGATAGAAAACATTGTGCAAAATACTTAGATTGAAATCAAATATTCTTACAATGGTCGCCGAATCACAAGGAGATCTCAAGTACAAAGCAATGGCTATGGCTAATGGAGATGATGGAAGATGGAGGGGATGAACTATGGTGTGGACCTCCTTTGGTGGTGTTGTGATGCAATCTGAGAATGGCGGTCGTCTGCGCGGCGGTTGGGACCTCAAAATATATAGGTGTCTTCATGAAAGTTGTAGGGTTTGATGAGACAAAGTCGTCGCCACATGGTACGAGCGAACCCTACAGGCGGGCCTTGCTCGTACCAGTTGTCGTTACGGTTGTTGTCCCCTGGTAATTGCTACATGATTACTTGGTCATGTGGACTTCCTCAAAATCTTCAATTGTGACTCTTGATTTTGCATAAAAAAGCGTGATTTCCTGCACAACACAATTCAAAGCAATTGTTTGCATATCTTTGAAATAATTAGTCATTAGTGGCATGGCTAGAGAGATTCTTGTCGATTGATTAACTAAAAAATGTTTAAACACGGGAAAAGATGGCTATTTTTAGAGCCATCAACCTCCCCAAAGCTCAAACCTTGATTGCCCTCGAGCACTAAGAAACAAAAGAACTATAAGGAATTCAGCGTTTAAACTTGAAACAACAAGAATATGAATTCACTTACAGTTGGCAGTCGTATGCGTCCAACACTTCATCCATTTGAAAGGCTCATCAAAGTTAGAGAGATGACAAGAACACTATACAAGCTTTGGTAAATCAAGACAATCAAAGTAGAGTTTAATATAAGTATAAATAACTAGAAGTGTAACAACCAATCCAATTCCTCTAGTTAACTCTCATCTTTCCAGGGAACACTAGGATGTTTTATTATAGCAAAATTGAGTAAGAGAGTTCATGTCCTAAGTAGCATAACAGTGAAGTGTCTTATTGACACCCACATCAGTAAATCAAGGCTATCAAAACACTTCTATTCCAATCATTGTCTTTCAAGAAAATTCATAAAATAGTAATGAGACCATGCCAAGGACTTGTTTTGTGGATCTTCATATATTTTTTCTTCCTTATTTCAAGGATAATTCTCAACAAGGAACATGTTGAGGGAAAACCTCTAGGGTGGCCTGATCTTTCACGAATCCCACTCAAATCAAGGATGGAGTGCGGGGGGAGGATGAACACGATGAACTCACGCACGAAGAACGTGATGAACACACACACGCAAAACCACGATACACACCAATAGCTCACGCCGGCGGTGACCGGTCCGGCGCAATCCCTAGGATCGGTGACGGGCGGAGGACTCTCTCTCGAACCGGCACGGCGAGATGGGAGACTCGGTGAGTTCTTGACGTCTTGGCAAAGGGACACCGATTCCAAGGCCTTGTACAACACGGAGGCACGATGCAAACTCCAACGAGGTTTGGGATATTTGGTGCTCCTTTGTCAAAGGAGCATGAGGCAAGAACTAGATAGATCCATAAGGGGTTTCCACTAATTCGAAATATCATGCCTAGGGTTTACAATGGAGGTGGGGGTCTATATATAGGCCAACCACAAGTTCAGGGGTAATTCAGGCATTAAAGTAGAGTTCTGGGCGAAGTAGAGGGGTACATGGGCCACGGGGCCCAGCTAAGGCTCGCAGGCCCATCTTTAGGCCGGATAGTCCGGGTCGAGTGGACTAGACAATACGGGGTGGCCGGACACTCCGGGTAGTGTCCGAACTAGCCTTCTGAATGTCCATTCCAGGTTGGGGCTGGGGATGCCGAATCATAGAAGGGTCGGCCGGGTTACCCTGAGCCAAAAAGCACTGGCAAGACTCGACCGACATACATGATATGTCAGCATGAGGAATGAGCTACTTTCCCTTTGCAGGTACCAACTTGGCCGGGTTAACTTTACCTAGGCCGAGTTAGTAGATGGCTTATGCGAGAAGGAAGGAATCATCTTCAAGGTTAGTGGTTTTCTCTTTCTACTGGGTTTTTCCATAGAGACAAGCATGATGGCTCAATGCACTAGCCTCGTAAAAGTGCTGCGTGGTTGATGTAGAACTCTGGGAACCCCAAGAGGAAGGTATGATGAGCACAGCAAGAAGTTTCCCGCTTATGAAACCAAGGTTTAATCGAACCAAGAGGAGAAAGGAAACACCCAAAGGTGTTACTAGCTGAGCTTTGGCGCATCTACCAAAGGCTAGTAGCAACGCGGGAGACCTGCACAACACAACCACGTAACTTTGTCCCCAACTTGCGATGAGGTTGTCAATCTCACCGTGTTTTGCGTAAAACAAGGATTAAACGTGTCGAATGGAAAGAAGTAAAAGTTTGCGTAAAGTAAACACAAAGGAGTAAATAGTTTATAGATTGTATGTAAAGAAAAGGACCGGATCCATAGTTCACTAGAGGTGGCTCTCCTTAGATAGATAACATGATGGGTGAACAAATTACAAGGACAATTGATAAACACCGAGAAAGCAATACATGCATATACTAATCATCTTGAATCCTTTGAGACTTGATTGGGCATTACAACATAATACATAGACTGCCATCCAACTACATATATGACTAATAATCCACCTTCAGGTTATCATCCAACCCTCCAAAGATTAAGTTGCAAGCAACAGATTATTGCTTTACGAATCGTGTAAAGTAAACAATATGATTGTTCTATGAACAAAGGATTGTTGTTTTCTCCTAGTAGCAACAGCACATCTAGTACCTTAGAGATTTCATCACTTCCCAGTTACTAGAGGCATGAACCCACTATCGAAAGCATAACATTAACTCTTGGAGTTGCTAGCATCTACTTGGCCAAGATAGCTACTAACAACGGAAGGCATGCAAGATCAAAAATAACAAAGACATTATAGAATCAATAATCAATCTGAAATAGCATCTCAATATCCATCGGATCCCCGCAAACACAACATGCAGAATTACAAATAGATGGTCTTGATCATGAACGGAGCTCACAAGATCTAAACATGAAAGCACAAAGGAGGAGAACCAGCCATCTAGCTACTACATGGATCCGTAGTCCAAGGATGAACTACTCATGCATCACACCGGAGGCTTGCATGTTGATGAAGAAGGCCTCCAAGGTGAATTCCCCTCTCCGGCAGGGTGCTGGGAAGAGCTTCAGATCCCTCTCGATCTAGGGATGGAGATGACGGCGGCTATAGACTCTTTCGTGGATTTTTGATCGGGCACTTAGGGTTTTCGTCCCAAGGGCAATATATAGGCGGAAGGAGAGGCTGAGGGTGCCGGAGCCACACCACCCCCTGGCATGGGCTAGGCCTGGCCACGTGGCCAGGTGGTGTGGTGCCCCCCTGGCCCCTCTCCGTCTCGTATTCTAGCACTTAATGACATCTGGAAAAATAGGCACTTTGGCTTTTGTCCCGTCCAATTCCGAAAATATTCATTTTCTGACTTTCCTGGAACCAAAAACAACAGAAAACAGGCAGTTGGCACTGTGGCTCTTGTTAATAGGTTAGTCAAAGAAATCATATGAAAAGTACTCCAAAGTTGGAACAAAACACAATAAAGTGGATAAAACCAAGCATGGAACATCAAAAATTATAGATACATTTGCAATGTATCAAAGCACTAGAGACAAATGACAGAGAGAAAGAGGCAGAGCACGGGCTCACAAGCATGACGATGTCTGACCGCCAACATGCAGACAACGTGGACTCTGGGGTATTGCCTCACAGAGGCTGGCGACATGCGAAAGAGAAGCACCGCTTTGATACTTCGGGAAGAGCATCTATAGAGAATATATCGGGCCATGTAAGCCCTAGATATAACCTGGCCACCCCTTTATAAGGTGAGCCAGGGCCTCCAAGGAGGGGGTCGGGGATTTTGGCTAAGGGAAGAACCCTAGAGAGAGTAGAGAGCAGGAGCATTTCATCTCATTCCTCTCTACGATATAGCTCAAGGAGCATATGTATTGGCCCATTGATCGTAATATAATATCTACAAGTTCATCATGTGTTGTGTTGTTTTATCTTTCTTGTGTAGATCCACTACACTATCCCTCCCATTCCACTAGTGCACATTGGCCCCATCTTTAGCTACCCATGGCATCTGTCGTAACACCACCCACGACACATGGAATGACCTAACCATGCCCCTTGGGAATCTATGCTGCAATATATATAGGGAGTGAAAGTGGGCTCCACTCACTTGTGGCCCATTTACTAAAGCTTATATTAGTCACTGCGAGTCCAACTCACTTACTCAGTCCGTGTCCTATTCAGGTCCAACCCAAACGGTTTCTAGTTTGGGTCCAACCCAAACTTTCTCTAGCTCTTAAGTGTGAGACCCGACAGGCAAATGGTGACTCTGACACGATTCGAGTCTTACTTGTAGTCGATTAGTCGGTAGTGGCTCCTAGCAGAATGTGCTGACTCCCAAGTACCAAAGAGTCATGATGACATACCTTCCAACGCAACTTACGCCCCGAGTCCCTTTTGCCTCATGATACACCTTGTCAAGTTATAGGCGAATAATCGTCATCCTTCAAGTAGCTCAACTATCTTTTCAATCTGAGGTAAGTGATTCATCCAACTACTAACTCTTAGTCGGACGCCTCGGTTAACACTTAACCGACTGCATGGCCATGCTTTCCTAATCATATCACCTAAGAGGGCCTAGAGAATATCTCTCAGCTGGAGGGGAAAATCCCATCTTGGTTATCCACACCATGCATCTTGATTCTTAATAGCCTAAACTCTGCCTTTATAATCGTCCTTTGATGGAACAATGTTTGATAGAACCTAAGTATGTGATCCACAACTCGGTTTGTGCAACAACCTTAGGTCTAAGGATTACATTGATTGATACATACAAATGATGACTTGCTCGCTTTATCTCACTATGGGTCAGTCTGGCTCACTAAACTATTTAGACAAATCGTGAAGTCAAAATAGCATGACAAGTGGAACCGAGTCATCAGCCGACTTTCCAATTAGTCTAAGTTGTGTGTCCAGCACAACCTCAACGACCAAGGACATCTAGTATGAATATCATGAATATATAGTTCCACAAATCAATCACATATTCAATGATACATATCAAGAGTTCATATAAGGACAATATAATAACTTTATGAATACATCGAATAACATCATACATGATTGCCTCTAGGCATATTCCCAACAAAACAAGTTAGATTCCTCTAATTTCTTTTACATATTTTATGCGGCTTTGGGCTTACGAAGATAGAAATTTTCATACCTCTTTAACTTCCAATCACAATAGTGATAAACAAATTATTAACAATCCATTGTAGATCACATCTTAACTATAGTAGAGAGACAAACACCTATTAGCCACTTATGCAATATGATATGCATGTCAAGCGTGGAACAGGTCTCATGTGCGAGGACATGTAAAGTTATTCCGGGCCGCTTCATCCCACTATGCCACTAAGATCCAATATACATAAAAAGTTGCAATAACATGATCATCAATACCCACAACCTCATGTGTTCTACTCGTATAGATATCTACGCATAGATATGACTCTGATACCACTGAAGGGTTCGCAACATAGAAAAACAAAAAAATCCGACGATAAGAACGCCTAATTACGCCAAGATCTAATGTAGTAGATACTAGTAACTAGTAAGGGGTTAACTAGAATAACTTACCCTCGAAGACCAAAAGTCTTTTTACTAAAACTAGTATTGTTATTGATGTAGTCGATCACTTGCCAATATCAAGATAAAGTTGAAGAGAATCAAAACCAGCACTGTTTCTGGGCACACGTCCGGATCCCAAAAACCTCCACACCCAAACTCCGGTAGAGCAGCAGAAGCATCAGATCTTTCTCCAAATAATCCAAGACAACATGTACTTCGCTAATCCGAAGCCATGTGGAAATGCTAGAGGGAAAGAGAACCTTCACAAGGAGGTGGTGAAAATGGAGAGGACAGAGTGGCCTACTTTTATAGGGGAGGGAGTAGCCCCAAGGGGCATGGACTCCGGCCATGAGAGGTGCCCCCACCTCTTCCCTCATTCATGTGGTGGACACTCCACTCACATGCATTTAAAGTCCACTAAATTAAATGCAGTTCTCTATTAAATAAAAACACTTTTATTTATTCTATTCAGAATTTGGTTAATTACTTTAATTAAAAAGCATCTGCATAAAACCCCTTGCATTATTTCAATATCACATTTGAAACCAATTTTAGCGATTTGACCCGAAACAATTCTGGTGATCATCAAAACAATTCGCTCTAACAAAACTATTCTCTAATATGTTTTATCTTCCCAAGTGTGTTGGTATTCCTTAAGTGTGTCACCCTATGGTTCTTGAATAATGCGTACATGATAAAGACACTTCTCTTATCAATAATCAATAGCGGATCTCGAGATCTATACTGACTCCTACACATTCAATGATAAAAAATGTGATCATGTGAACCATTAACGTCGTACACAATTCCTTTTGTCTCGTGATATGTTACTTGTCCGAGATCTGATCACATGAATCAACCATACCCTAGTTCAATATCGTTATCGATAAGTACTCTTTACTCATTCTCGTGATACAACTCCTGTGAACTAGTCACGTGCTTGCAAGCTGTGTTGATGTGATATCACCGATAGGTCCTCGAGTACATCTCTCTGTCATTAGGATGGAAAAATCCCACTTTTGATCCATGAGCCTCTACATAACACTTTCAGAATACCGTAACCCACCTTTATAGTCACCCTGTTATGGTGTGACATTTGATAATATCAAAGTACCTCCGTGTTAGTGATTGACATGATCTCATGGTCTAAGGATTAGGGCTACTTTGTATGTGTTTGATGTAGCAATGTAAACTTAATGAGTAGATCGAGCTACGTTTACTTTGGATGTATGTTCATCATATCAATATTCCAATGATATGATCTCATTATTAACAACATCCACTATTCATGATTACAAAACCTTGATCATCTATTAATCAATGAACTAGTTAAATGAGATGCATAACTATGAACTCTGGTTTCTTTATTAAACACACATGTATTAATATTTCTGATTAATACAATTCTAGCATGAGAAATAAACATTTATCATAAACATGGAATAAGATAATAACCATTTTATTATTGCCTCTCGAGCATATTCCCTTCAATTGTTGCATCTTGAAGTGGCCTTTGTATTGACCCTTCCAACAAGTCGACAATTCTTCTAGCTCCAATGCATACAATGGTTGAACCAAGCATCCTGTGCCATCCTTGAGCTTCACTCTTAGCAAGCAGCTCTCGGTGTCTTCTTCATTGGGTTCCTCAAGTACTTTGGATCGAAGACATCAATCATAGCTTGTGAAAACCTTCTCACGGCCTCCAAAATGGTGTCCTCCCCAATATGGACATAGTCATCAATGGCGTCGGCCGAGCAACCATATGCAAGCACCCTCATGGCCGCTACACACTTCATCACCAGGCATACACACATATCTCCGGATGCACTGCTCCGAAGCTTGAACCAATCATCATGCTCCTCCACAGCTCTTGTTATTATGAGGAGTAAGTCCTTCGACATCCGGAACCGCTGAAATTGCTTTCCTTGATAGATTGCACCAGGGTTGAAATAATCCTGCATGATCTGAGCATGGACCTCGGCTCTATTCTTGTTGATCCACGCACAGCCAAATTGAGATTCCAGCCTTGGCCTTCGAAAATCTTCATTCACAATCATGATCAAAGCCATCTCCAAATCCTCTTAGTCTTCTTATTCCTCCGACAATGAAGAGTCATTGAATATAATCTCTCAACCTCTTCATATACAGCTGAAGGTACTCTCAATTAAGCTAGTTGCAAACAAACAAAAAAGAAATGATCATAGTGTAATTTCGTTGAATACCTTGAGTGAAACAGAGGTGGAGGACACCGGGGCATGTGATTTGACACCGAACTACCTCAGCGGTTGTAGAAAGTTCTCTGGGCGACACGGCCACTAGACATCGATGAAGGTCGAGGCCACCGTGCAAATCTTGCCTGAAGGGCTACAAGGGACGTGGTTAGACATTTTTGGTGCATGGCGGTCGAATCTACACGTCCCCATGCTCCTATGACCCTTTTTTAGGCTAGAGTCAACCTTGAAGTGGCCGGAATCGACCTTGAATCAGCGGTAGGCTCTAGCTCGATGTGGTGGTTCTCGGGGTCAATTCTAGCAATGGCTAGCACCAGCGAGTGGGACAGACGGAGGGGAAGGAGCAATGGTGTTTCTAGCCAGGACGCCTGGTGGTCAACGCTATGAACACCAACAGGAATATGATGGCGGGGTGTCAAGGCTATGGCAGCGAGGTGTAGGACTTAATTTTTAACCAGCGCCCGTAGTTGTTCATATTTGGGGTCGTAGGGCCGGACTAAAACATTTATCCTCTAATTGCCGCTAGGGTTTGGTTCGAGGTGTGGCCATTAGCGGCCGAAATTTTATCCTCTAAGAGCCTTTTCTCTTTCGGTTAGAGATGCTCTAACAATATTAGGTCAATCATACTTGCTGGAGCCTCCATAATAACGGTTGAGAACAATGAGCTCGAGGACACCTGCATGGCCGACTCAAGGGGAAGCTCCCAGCTCTCCTTCATTGCTAACCAAAGACGACGAGCACACATACATTTATTGATGGCATGTTCCACATTCTCCTACTCACTCCCCATAGATCAAGCATATTCCAAGAATCTCCTCCAAACAAGCTACCAACTATATGAATATAGCAACCATGCAATGCAACCTTGCGAGCAATGCTGGGGCGAAACAACATAAGTCAAGTGATATCTTTGATTCGAATTCATGGATGTACTATAATAGTAATTTTTCCCTAGTATACCTAGGTTTAATCGAACCATCGGAAACAATGCTAAAAGGAATTAAAAAGTACATGTCTTCAAGACTTTGTTTTTTTGCTTTACCTTCGTTTACCGGACCAATCTAGTTTACTTTATATCGTGGGTTGATTCATTGGATGAAGATAGGTCAGGGTTGAAGATCCACCTATAGTTGCACATCATATGGGATAAAAAGATAATAATATGCATAGCCATGTGTAATGTTTTAATAGAGATAACCTTTGGGGTAGTACATCCTAATATACTAAAACCCTACAAGCCACATGCATAGCAATAGTCTTTTGATCAAACCTTACGCACCACGGCTAATCGGCTACAAATAGTTATTAAGGAAAACATGATCAAAGCCTTAAGAAGAAATGTTGATGTTGATCCCGAATGGGTTGCTGTTAAGACCAGACAACCCTTTTTATCACTAGGTTTCCTATGGGATCGCCGCTAGCCAAGTATCTCACCTCAAACCTTTATCGATATCGGGTTCTTGGGTACATACAAGTCCAAAGATCAAGGCAAGAGACAAAGAAACAAAAGATACAAATCCTTATTCAAACAATACACAATACTCCCATAGATTAGATGCACATAATTGTCATGAGGTTTCTCCCCAACCCGCTCCGTGAGGACTACTCACTCATAACAATTAGATCAAGGATAGAAAACATTGTGCAAAATACTTAGATTGAAATCAAATATTCTTACAATGGTCGCCAAATCACAAGGAGATCTCACAAAGCAATGGCTATGGCTAATGGAGATGATGGAAGATGGAGGGATGAACTATGGTGTGGACCTCCTTGGTGGTGTTGTGATGCAATCTGAGAATGGCGGCTGTCCAAGCGCCTGTATTGGGACCTCAAAATATATAGGTGTCTTCATGAAAGTTGTAGGGTTTGATGAGATAAAGTCAAGTCGTCGCCACATGGTACGAATGAACTTCTACAAAGGGCCTTGCTCCGTACCTTGTCGTTATGGTTGTTGTCCCCTGTAATTGCTACATGATTACTTGGTCATGTGGACTTCCCAAAATCTTCAATTGTGACTCTTGATTTTGCATAAAAAAGCGTGATTTCCCGCACAACACAATTCAAAGCAATTGTTTGCATATCTTTGAAATAATTAGTCATTAGTGGCATGGCTAGAGAGATTCTTGCTCCATTGATTAACTAAAAATGTTTAAACACGGAAAAGATGGCTATTTTAGAGCCATCAACCTCCCAAAGCTCAAACCTTGATTGCCCTCGAGCACTAAGAAACAAAAGAACTATATGAATTCAGCGTTAAACTTGAAACAACAAGAATATGAATTCACTTACAGTTGTCGTGGCCCAACACTTCATCCATTTGAAAGGCTCATCAAAGTTAGAGAGATGACAAGAACACTATACAAGCTTTGGTAAATCAAGACAATCAAAGTAGAGTTTAATATAAGTATAAATAACTAGAAGTGTAACAACCAATCCAATTCCTCTAGTTAACTCTCATCTTTCCAGGGAACACTAGGATGTTTTATTATAGCAAAATTGAGTAAGAGAGTTCATGTCCTAAGTAGCATAACAGTGAAGTGTCTTATTGACACCCACATCAAGAAATCAAGGCTATCAAAACACTTCTATTCCAATCATTGTCTTTTCAAGAAAATTCATAAAATAGTAATGAGACCATGCCAAGGACTTGTTTTGTGGATCTTCATATATTTTTCTTCCTTATTTCAAGGATAATTCTCAACAAGGAACATGTTGAGGGAAAACCTCTAGGGTGGCCTGATCTTTCACGAATCCCACTCAAATCAAGGATGGAGTGTGGGGGGAGGATGAACACGATGAACTCACGCACGAAGAACGTGATGAACACACACACGCAAAACCACGATACACACCAATAACTCACGCCGGCGGCTCGGGGTCCAAGGACACGCAATCCCTAGGATCGGTGATTTTATGAGGACTCTCTCTCGAACCGCACCGAGATGGGAGACTCGGTGAGTTCTTGACGTCTTGGCAAAGGGACACCGATTCCAAGGCCTTGTACAACACGGAGGCACGATGCAAACTCCAACGAGGTTTGGGATATTTGGTGCTCCTTTGTCAAAGGAGCATGAGGCAAGAACTAGATAGATCCATAAGGGGTTTCCACTAATTCGAAATATCATGCCTAGGGTTTACAATGGAGGTGGGGGTCTATATATAGGCCAACCACAAGTTCAGGGGTAATTCAGGCATTAAAGTAGAGTTCTGGGCGAAGTAGAGGGGTACATGGGCCACGGGGCCCAGCTAAGGCTCGTAGGCCCATCTTTAGGCCGGATAGTCCGGGTCGAGTGGACTAGACAATACGGGGTGGCCGGACACTCCGGGTAGTGTCCGAACTAGCCTTCTGAATGTCCATTCCAGGTTGGGGCTGGGGATGGCGGACACTTCACCGAAGTCACATGGACACTCTGCTGCTGGGATACTGCTGATTCTGCCAACACTCTAGCTCAAGAAGCTTCAGGACAGGTGCAGCTTTAGGGCTCGTGGGTCGACGCAGCAGGGGTTCGTACCTGATGATGCACAGAGTAGTGGTATGCAGTAGTAAGCCATCCAAGTGTATGTCAAAGGCACATGATGAGAGGAGCGAATTCACCTTAGCTTGAAGGAGCTTGGCTCGGGCACGGGTCATCGGTCCACTTGGGGGACTTGGTGGTGTAGATGTAGGAGCGTCCGTAGGACGGGCTGCATCAGCTCCCCCCTTGGGAAAGAGTCATCCTTGACTCTTCATGGTTGTCATCTTGAACATCTCCATGGTAGGGTGAGAGATCCTTGACGTTGAATGTATTGCTTGCAAGGTACTTGGATGTCGGTATGTCGATGATGTAGGCATTGTTGTTGATTCGTTTGAGGACCTTGAAGGGACCATATCCTCTTGGCTTGAGTTTGGAGTCGTGTTCCTTGGGGAAGCGGTCTTTGTCGTCGGATTGATGACAAGTATGCCATGAGGGGTCCTCGAGGCGTGCGGAAGAGAGGGGTGTGAGACGTATGGTGTTCCGACAAGGAGCACAAGTTTACCCAGGTTCAATCACGGCTTTTGGACGGATCCTACTCCCAACAATCCAAAGAATATGGCAGAGCCAGAATATGGGTTACAAGGGTTTCGCCTGTGCGAGTTGAGATTGTAGACTATTGAGGTCTGCCCTAAAGGCTCTCCCTAGGACGGCTTATATAGATATCTGGCCTAGGGTTTACAGGAGAGATCTATCCGGCTACGACTAAGAGTTGGTTACAGAGTACATCTTGAACTACAAGTAACATTATGGGCCTAAGTTGGCAAGTCTTCTGGGCCTTCCCATAGCCAGATTGGACTCCGTCTTTCTCCATGACTAGGCCGCCCGTGAAGCAAAGCTCTAACCCAAGTGGGCCACCCGGTCAAGTGAGGAACTATGAGGATACTGAAAGTATATCCCCAACAAGAGCTCCTTGAGGCCTCCAAGATCCAAAGTCGGATTTATCATCGCCTAGCTTGATCTTTGGCTTAATCTTGAAGGGTTCCTGAAACTTCACAACAAATAATGATCCGGTCTTAAAAATAAGTCAGACCTATCAACAGGTTACTCGGATTTTCCAGCTTGATTTCAACTAAGCCGTAACTTGGTTCCCAACACCACATGACACAAGTCATGGTCAAGTCACGTCATCTCAGCATTCCACAAGACGATCACAGGGTCCGCGGTTCAAGTGGAACCAGGCGCCATTTCAATGCGTGGAGATCGAGGCGACGAATCATCAGCGTGGGTCCTTCCCTGTTCCTTCCACGATACGTGGCGGTTACATCTATGGTAGCATTTGCGATCTTGGCATGGTTAGGTGGATATAAGGGGTTAGGATTTTCTCCTTCTCCTTCCACCAGTCCTTTGCCTTTTCCTTTCCTCCCAATCTCCCTGCGCGCACAGAGCTCCCCTGTTCCTCCCCCACAGAACTCCCAGCGCCGCCCCTTTTAGTTCAACTGCTCGCCGGAGAAATGGCTTCATCTTCTTCCTCCGGCTTGGCGGCAGCGGTAGCGGCGGCGACGGCGGAAGCGGTGGCGGAGAAAGAGAGCTTTCGCGGGCTCTGGATTCCTCGCGGCCAATGACGCAGGGCCTCAAGAACATGGAGAAGGAGGGCTTCCGCCACGATGGCCGGAGCGGCCGAGGAAAACCGCCCCAAGCCGTGACGGCGAAATGGGTCCACTTCGGCACCCACCTCGACAGAGGTTTGTCGTTTCCTCCCTCGGAGTTCTTCTCCGAGGTGATTGATCATTACGGAGTTCAACTCCATCATCTTCCTCCCAACTCTCTCTTAGAGATGAGCGCGTACACTTTGTTGTGTGAGGGCTTTCTCGGCATTAGGCCGAGTTTGACTCTTTTCCGGTACTATTTTCATGTCTGGAGAAATTCCATTACCACCGGTGTTCCTTATATCACCCACTATTAGTTTTCGCTTAGACGCGAGCGCGTATCCCAAAATTCTAGCTAGTGACTCGTCAAACAATGGCCAGCCACGCTTTTCTATCATAGGATATTGCTCCGGCAAAGCCACCGCTTTGCCGGCTTTTTGTTGACAGAGCTGCCACGCCCAACCATCCCGACGAGGTCGCTCCGCCTCACCGACGATCTGATCCTTGCTAAGAGGCGGATCAATACTTGATCAAACAAAGGGTCCAAGGATCCGACTTGGTCCAATGCCGGGTCTCATGTCGGATCCAGCCCTTCAAGCACCACGGACCCGATGATGCACTCCATCACGCCATCCAAAAAGACTCCTCCAAGTTAGCCCCAAAGCCTACACCACTCAAGGCTACATAAGCCAGATCAAGTGGCTGATCCGGGAGCGGATCGAGAGGAGAATCCCGGAGGTTTCTCTGGATATGCATATGGCGGATAACCCCATAGTGCCGGTAAGCTTCTAGCAAGACACCTTTTTATGTGTTTCAATCTTTGAGTTATATCGCAATCTTGATATGTTTTCTTTTCATTACTTACGACCTCGAGTCGGAACTTGCTCATTAAAGGATATCCTCCGAGTTCTCTCGTGAGGTAGAGGTGGTCCCATTGCGGATCTTGCGCTCAAGAAGCGCAAAGCTCCAGCACGTTGTTAACAGCACAAAGGAGGTGCCCATCATGAAGAGGTAACTTTCAATCTCAACTTCCGCCTTTGTACTTTACCCGAATTTCTTTCCGAGATGTAATGTTTCTGACTTTACTACATTCTCAGAGCAAAACCGCTCGTCAAGGGCAAGGGGAAGGGAACTTCTTCAAGCCCCGCCGATGCATAAAGCTCACCATAACTTCCCCGCCGGCTCCTCCGACTTCCCTTCAACCTTCTGCAACACCAGCAAACATTCCTTCCCCTGTCATTGCAGAAGATCCAGCTCCTTCAATAGAGCCCGTGATCCTTGAATCGCACACTAACGTCACCATGGGTGAGTCAGATATAGATAAGGGTGAACCCTCTTTGGGTAATGATCCCTCGCAGAAACCTTCCGAAAACCTTATCGTTAATCCGGACTTGCTAAGTTTGGCCTGTCTCGGAAATCTGTCAAGAAATCTATGGCTCGCTGTGCAATGCCGGAGAAAAGTACTTATCTCACAAGAATAAGTGCAAGAAGTGAGGACGCCAAGTTCTCCGACCTTCTCCCCAAGTGCGCCTTATCGTGATGAGAGGATTAGGACTGGTGAGCTCCCAATGACCCGGTGATTCCTCCGACTCGCCAAAAGGTGGCCTCTCAGTGAACACGGTTTGGATAAACTCACCATGAACAATATGTAAGTCGAATTCAACTCTGTTTTTCCATTGTTTTATATCATATCCTCTGGCCCCCAAGCATGAAGTAGGATATATAATCCGGGTTTATGCTTCATTAGGATGCCAAAGAACGAACTAGTGTATCCCCCAAGGCTCGTGCTGATATTAGCAAAAATATTAGCCCGAGTATTAAGTAGCTTTCTGACTTTGGGTATTCTGACTTACAGAAAGTATGTTCCTATAACCAGGATTTACTGAGAAATGTCTGCGATAAGCGGAGAGAGATCAAAGCTCTCCGCTTAAAATGTTGAACTTAAAGTTGCCAAGGATGAGGCCGAAGGTGAACATTCCGAGACTCAAACCTTGTCTTTGTTATTTTCAATGTCGAATTTTTCTGAACTGTTGTTCTTTTTGACTTACAGCGCTGGTGAAACAATCCTGCGCCATGATCGAAGAGGCCGAGAACCTTAAGACCTTGGTGGTGGAGAACAAGGAGCTTCGCCAAGAGCTGGACCAGCTCAAGGAAAATCATGAAAAGAGCATAGCTCAAGTCCTTGAATCCTACTCCATGGCTACTGAAGAGCATGATCGCAAGATCGCTGCTCAAGATAAAATAATCTCGGACCTCAAGAATGAGCTTAGCAGAGAGGATCTTTCCCGAGCGCTCCGGGATGAACTCCAGAGTCTCCGGGAGGAGAAGACCAAAATTGACAACGTCATTTTTGGTACGTTCCATCTGTCTGACTTATCTTTTTCTTCGACTTCCTTCAATGTCGGATTTTTCTAAACTTATTTTGTATATAGGTCCTCTGAACTTGACGGACTCTCTTTCCGCTGAGCCCCGCACCTACCGGCTTACCCAGGTCGGTGACCTGCTTCATGACTTCTGATAATCCCTTGAGGACATGTGAAGCTCTCAAGATTCTGGACATGCACAACATGTCGGATTTTAAGGTGCGGGACAAGGCAAAGGAGATGTCGCGGCTTGTTAAGGATTGGAACATGTCTTACGCGCGGACTGCGGCGCAGAACGCTCTCACCATGGTCATGAGACACCATGAAAACATGGAAATATGGCAAGTGACCAGAGGGTACTGCAAAGTAGATGAAGACGGCCAGGAGCAGGACCTTCAAGCCATCATGCACTCCTGCGCGGATATGGGTGTCCGTGGCTGATCGACAAGCTACGAGACCCCTTTCTTCACCCGTGGATACTCGCCTCCTCCTCCGTAAGAATCCATAAGTTTCCGACGATGAACGCACCACCTCGGATGCAGACATCTCGGAACGATACCAAGGCGGCATAACCAGCGAGCCGGCAGCACCTTCATCTCCTCCTGCATCATAGATCAGAAATTTTTGTATTATTTCGAAAAAACATGATGCATCTGTAAATATAAAGATTTTAATTTTGCTAGTGCTAAGCTTTTGATCTATTCAGCACTTTTGGCTTTAAACTTTTTGCGTGAAATGTTTCCACAAGCACTTGTATTTTTAAATCTCTACTTATCGTTTATCGGATTTCCGCCTCGTCCCTTTTCGTGGTAGGCTAAACCTTCTGCCGGAAACTTTGCCGAGCAACAGAGCTCAATTGCTAAACCAGTTTAAACTCGGAAACAAAGCCGGCTTCCAGTACCAACAATTCACTACTTGGAAAATGCCCGCATCTAGCAATCAGACAAATAACCAAAGTAAAGACTAGAATTTTTTTAGAGTTATACCCGAAGGTAGCAGTTTTTAGAATCGGAAATCTAAACCAGAACGAACATGAGCATAAAGTACTTTCAAGCATTCTGGGATTTTCGATTATGACATGATCATTCGGAAATAAGATGATAAAAACTTCTCAGAAAAACTTGAGGCAACCAAAACTTTTATTTCTTAGAGAACATGTACATATCTATAATTACAAAGAAGGATAAACTAAGAATAAAAGGGACGTAGCTGAGCAATATTCCACGGTCTGTCTAACTCATCCGGATTTGTACTGCCTCCAGCTCTCTTTCTCTTCTTAGTAGAAGGTCTTTCTTTGACTGGCCTCATGTCAGTTAAGTAGTACGATCCATTGTGCAATACTCGACTAACTAAAAAAGGCCCTTCCCATACTGGGGAAAGTTTGTGCTTTCTTTGTTGCACAAGCCGGAGAACCAAATCACCTTTATTGAAAGACCTATTTCGGACTCTCTAGCTATGATACTTGCGTAACTTCTGCTGATAGGCTGTAGATCTCATTTCAGCAACGACGCGAACTTCTTCGACTAAGTCGAGATCATTTTGTCGAGAAATATTGGCATCCTCTTCGATATACGCGGCTACTCTAGGAGAAGTATGAATCAAATCACTAGGAAGAACTGCTTCTGCGCCATAGACCAAGAAGAAAGGTGTGTATCCTATCGACCTGTTTGGAGTTGTTGGTAAACTCCAAATTACAGAGGGTAATTCCTCTGCCCAAGCCCCCGCAACACGTCGTAGTGGTGCTTCGAGTCTAGGTTTTAGGCCTTGTAGAATTAAACCATTTGCTCTTTCGACTTGTCCGTTAGCCTATGGATGTGCGACTGACGCAATGTCAAGCCGGATATTTTGCTCGTTGCAGAATTCAGCCAATTCTCTCATAGAAAAGTTACTTCCGTTGTCTGTGATAATGCTATGCGGATAACCATACCGGATTATAACATCCTCGACAAATCTTTTGGCTGTTGCTCCATCACAACTAGTGACAGGTTTAGCCTCAATCCATTTGGTGAATTTATCCACCATCACTAAGAGGTGAGTAAATACACTTGGGGCTCGTTTAAATGGTCCTACCATATCAAGCCCCCAGACCGCAAAGGGCCATGTTATAGGTATTGTTCATGCCTGATCAGCTTAACATGAGCTTGCTTAGCTTACTTTTGGCGACCTTTGCGTCTTGACTAATCGTTGACATCTGCTCGGTAAGCCGAAAAATCCGTGCCTAAAGCTTTTGCCACTAAAGGTTTGGCTGCTACAGGACCACACTGTCGCCGTGGATTTCTCTTAAGATTTCCCTCCTTCTTGAGATACAATGAAAAACCCCAGAAACACTCCGTTTATGGAGCTTACCTTTAACAATAGTATAGGCTTTTGCTCGTCGGATAATCTGCCGGCTCAGCACCTCGTCTTTGGGTAATTTGCCATATACCAAATAATCGAGGTAGGGTTGAGTCCAGCACTTGCGTTATTTGCATTACAAATATCCGACACTTGCTGAGCAACAAGATCCGAATCTCCCTAACACATCAAACGTCGGATGCCAATGTCCTTAGCAATCCGGATTCCATGCAGCAGTGCTTCATACTCGGCAATATTGTTTGTTGCTGTGAAGTGTATCTGTAACACGTATAAAAGTTTATCTCCTTGGGGTGATTTGAGCACCACGCCAGCCCCCGAGCCCCCTCGAGCCTTAGACCCATCGAAAAAGAGGGTCCAATATTCCGACTCAGGGAGGATCATGTTCTCCTTCGTCTCTGTCCAATCAGCGACAAAGTCAGCAAGGATCTGGGATTTGTTTGCTGTCCGAGGTTTGTACTCAATATCGAAAGCTGAAAGCTATATGCCCCATTTGGCAACGCGTCCTATGGCGTCACTATTGTTGATTATATCTCTCATGGGAGCTGTGCTCACCATGGTAATTGGATGCTCCTGAAAGTAGTGTCGTAACTTACGAGATGCTAAAAAAACACCGTAAGCCAACTTTTGATAGTGCAGATACCGCTGTTTTGATTCTGTCAGGACCTCGCTAACAAAGTAAGTCGGACACTGCACTAGGTGTTCCTGATTTTCCTCTGGTCTCTCCACCACCATGACGATACTAACGACCTTATTTGTCGCAGCAAGATAGAGCAACATCGGTTCCTTAGGTTCCGGTGCTGCAAGGATAGGAGCAGATGAGAGTACTTTCTTCAGATCTTGTAGTGCAGCTTCAGCTTCGTCAGTCCAAACAAAATCCTTGGTCTTTTTCAGGATTTGGTATAATGGTGCGGCTCTTTCACCAAGGCGGCTTACAAATCGACTGACCGCAGTGATGCAACCAGTTAGTCATTGCACGTCCTTCAGGCGAGTTGGCCTGGAAATATTGAGTATAGCCTTGATTTTGTCTCGGTTTACCTCTATGCCTCTTTGAGACACGATAAAACCTAACAATTTTCCGGCTGGTATTCCAAAGAAGCATTTCTTAGGGTTAAGCATGATGTTGTATTTTCGTAGATTGGCAAATGTTTCCTCCAAGTCGGAAATCAGTGTTTCCTTCTTTTTGGACATTACCGCGATATCATCCACGTATGCATGTACATTGCGCCCGAGTTGGTCATGGAGGCAACGCTCCATCGAGTGCTGGTACGTAGCTCCTGCGTTCTTCAGCCCAAAAGGCATCGTAACAAAACAGAAGGTTCCGAAAGGGGTTATGAATGAAGTTTTGACTTTGTCAGATTCCTTCATCCGAATTTGGTGATAACCGGAATATGCGTCGAGAAAACAGAGGAGTTAGAGCCAGTAGAATCGATAACTCGATCAATTCTAAGCGGAAGCGAACGGATCTTTGGACAAACCTTGTTCAAGGTAGTATAATCAACACACATCCTTAAATCGTGGTGTCCTTTTAGGGACCATTACAGATTGGCCGACCACTCGGTGTGGATGACCTCTTTATGAATCCGGCTAACTCGGTAGGCGCTAGTTCCTTAGCTATTGCCTTACGCTTTTCGTCGCCAAACCGTCGTAAGGACTATTTGACGGGTTTAGTGTTCGGGTTTACATTTATAGAGTGCTCGGCAAGTTCCCTAGGTACTCCGGTCATGTCAGATGGCTGCCATGCGAAGATATCTTGATTTGCTTAGAGGAACTTGACGAGCGCGCTTTCCTATACGCTACCTAGGCCTACGCCTATCTGGGTCACCTTGGAGGGGTCATCATCCTTCAAGTGCTTTCTTCGTCTCTTGATGCCTTGAACTCCGGATTTGGCTTTGTCACCTCCTTCTTCGTTATGGCATCTCGGGCGGATCTATGCTCTTCTTGATCTCCTGGTACTCCTGAGCGTGCAGCACGGCTTTGGCAAAGGCGGCATTTCCATCCTTGCACTCTCGCACTTTCTTCGGGTGTCCCCTGGTGGTGATCATGCCGTTGGGACCTGGAATTTTCATCATATTGTAAATGTAACACGGACGAGCCATAAAAGCCCGATGAAGTGCCGTTCGAATATAGCGTGGTATCACGCTCTTGAGCAGGACCACTTGAAGGAAAGTGCTTCGTAGATAGTTCTTTGGAGTTCCAAAGGTAACATCCAAAGTAATCTCTCCCGAGGAATTAGCTTGTCTTCACAGGACAACTCCGTGAAATATCACGAGGGTATGGTTCAGCTGGGTTTCGAGATCTTCATCCGGCGTGGCGTTTCATAGAGAATATTGATGCTACCACCGTCCATGAGAGTCTTGGAGAAACCATAACCGCCAATAAGTGGGTTGACGATTAATCGTGTTTTCTCGCTTTGTGTAACCTAAGCGGATGATCAGCGTGGTCAAATGTCATTGCCACTTCCGACCAGTCCAGATATTGGGGGACAGCCAGAACTATTGCATTGAGCTCATGGAGAACTGCTTTCTTGACCTTCACTGGCTGAGATCTGAGGAAAGTGACGTAAGTGTCCTTTTCGGTGGGAAAAGTATTCTTCCCTTCCGGCTTGGGATTTGAAGCATCAGCTTCTCCATGTCGGAATCTTTCTTCAGTCTCCTTGTCCTTTTAAGGATTTTCTTTCGCTTCTTCCGCTTAGCTTTGTAGCCTTTCTTGGTGTCATCTCTTTATGTCGTCATTGAAGCGACATTCAGCGTTAGTGTGGGACGAGCCCCATTGGCGTCTAGGTGATGCACACATGGGTTATTGGCAATGTCGGCCCGGAGTAGGTTTTTCTGGTTCTTGTTCTCCTCTACCTTGGACCCTTGAAGTCCCACGGCCACTTGTGGCCTCCGCATATCCTCCTAATCCTCCGAACCCGAGCAGTAGTAACCACCGTTGTTTCGTGTTGGCTTTTTCTTCAAGGTATTTTTCTTCCGAGCTTGTTGCTTTTGTTGCCTTGAGACTAAGGCAGCTAGGGCGTTGAGCAATCCCTGCATCGTCGTTAGCATCTGCATACTTGCTCGTTGTTTCTATCCTCTCTCCCAAATCAGTGACCTTGTCACACTTCAAGCGGTGACGTAGTAGACCAATTAGGAGCCCTGCGATGAAAGCTTCAATCGCGGTTTGATCGTTTACTCCTTCACAGGAGTTCTTGGTGTCGATCCATCATCCGAGGTAATCCCGGCAAGTTTCTCGGCTTTTAAGATTTAACGCTATAGGTCTCCAAACCCGAATAGGGCCTCCGATATGTGCCTCAAAATTCGAAAAGACGCACTTTGCATGTCATACCAGTTATGGATGGTGTTCTCCGGAAGTTCATTGAGCCATGATCATGCCATCTTCCACAACATAAGTGGGAGATATTGGGTTGCGACCAGGCTGTTTCCGCCTTTGGCGATGCAGCAAGCTTGGAAAAAATCCTGTAGCCAAGTATCTGGCCGAGCGATGCCGTCGTAGGCTTGGATGTGACTTGAGATAGCAAATCCTTTCGGGAATCTTGTAGCTCTGATGCGTGGTCCGAAGCACTTCGGGCCCACGTAGATATCATTGTTTTCATAGCGCTGCGACTCTATGTTGGAATTGATCCTGTGCCTTGCGTCGTTGAGGATAGAGATGCGTCGAATGCAGTGTGGTGCCTTGGAGCGGACTTGACCTGCCACCTCCTCCGCCTTGTTGTCCTCCTGGCCCTCCTTGGGAGCTGGTGTGATGATTGCTTGGTGGAGAGGGTGGGGCAGTTGAATTGTTTCCGGCTGATCGCCGGCCTCCGTCCGGAGCATCATTATTCGGTTAGGGAGGATCTTGACTTCGACCAGCCCCTCTGGCTTGTCCCAGCATAGTTTAAAGTCGTTCCTCCGTCGTTCCCACCACGGTGAGGCTCGGGACGGCTTGCATGTCTAGGAGGTGGCATTCTTTGGCGATCCTCCTCCGAGCATTCTATTTATCTTCTCCCCTTCGATCGTTAGACTCTCGTCGGGGAGGGTTCCTCAGATTCAGTGCAGCAATGGCATCTTTTTCGGCCGCTGGAGCGACGTTGCTCCAGTTACGGTAGTTCTATAATGCTGTCCTGACGATCCGGTTCTTGAATAAGTGTCTTCCCGGCGTTCGGGGCGATGATACTGCTCCTGGACGTGATGGGGTCTTACGTCAGCCCATGCCAGATCTGTGCGACATTGGTCGGAATCTGAGACCAGTTTTTGACTTTTGGACAGGGCGACCTTTTGCTGCTTCAGTCCCTTGTTGAGTAGTTTGATACCCAAACGGATCTCCTCCGATCTGGATTAGCCAATAGAATTTCTCGGGCTGCCGCGGTATTCGTACTAGGGTTGGGTACCCAATCTCCTTTGCTATCTTTCCGTGGCTTTATCTCATCTCCAAAAAGGACTACACGGACATGTGGGAATTGGTCGTCATCGGTGTGACGCTTCCGTGTCTTCTGATGCAACCGAGACATGTAGTCCTTAGTTGCCATGCGTTTCTTCTCCACCTCGATGTTTTTGGCTTCATCGAGGAGTTGTTGACGACGCGCTTCTAGGGCTTGGGCCCTTTTGTCCAGCTCCTAAGTAGTAAGTTCTGCAGCTATAGGGATAGGTGTGGTTAATGCAGCATCGATGAGTTTACGCGCACCTTCGGTGATCACGTGTCCATCCACCGATTCTTCTTTTTTCGGCTCTTCTAGGATAAGTGCTCCATCCGAGTCTTCTTCGTATTCCTCGTGATCACCTCCTCTGTCGAGAGGGTCTTTTGTCGGGTTTCGTTCTTCTTGTTCTTCTTCTTGCCTTCTTGGCGGCCGTAGTAAAGACGGCTTTGGGTCCGTTTCCCGGAGTCAAGCTCTGATCGGTACTTTGGGAGAGTGTTCCTCGGATCCTTCATCCATGGCTTCTCCTTCCTCTGCAGCTTTGGAGTTATACTCCTCTTCATATTCCGCGGAGAACTTTCAGAAATCCGCTGACGTCATCGATTCATCCGAGGATGCTTGAATGCGTCGGCGTTTGTTCCAATTGCCTCTAACGCAGTCGGTGTTTTCTCCAGCATCGGCGAGCGGATCCGGATCCGTGTCAAGCCCGATGTCGCGACGTGCTTCCCGAGGTACTACGGCCTTCGCGATCAACCATGTCGAAACTCTTAATGGTCTCGAGATTGCATCCGCTTTAGCCTTGGTATCATGCGTGGGTGTATACCTCGGAAGGCCTGTTTGTCTGGCGTCATCGAAGCCGGAATCGATCTTGATTATTATGCTCCTCCGGATTTCGACTTCCATGGGTGGGTCGATCCTGGATCCGGCTTCTCGAGGAGATCCACTCAGATTCGACTTGGACCGCTAGGTCTTCTTGAGCTCGGATTTCTCGGTATCTCCATGGCCAGTGCGGGCTGGGTGGGTTTAGGGTTTGCTAAGATCCGGAACTGCCGCTTCCAGACAAAGGGACCCGAAGATTCTTACGCCTCTATCATCACTGGCGGGGTGGGTTGGGCAGGTTCGGCAAACCGATGTAAACATCGATCTCGCCAAAAGACATGATTGTGTAGGCGGTCATAGCCTCCTTGGCGAATCCGGTCTCGTCGAGAGCGATGAGGCGACATCAACAGGCGTAGAGGATGCGGCCAAGCGGTGATAGTCTTCTTGATTCCGATTCTTGCAGATTCGCTCGAAGCGAGATCCGAAGCTCACTTGCCCATGGTGGGCGCCAACTATCGTCTAATTGATGACAAATGCGCCATGAGGGGTCCTCGAGGCATGCGGAAGAGAGAGGTGTGAGACGTGCAGTGTTCGGGACGGTGAGCACACAAGTTTACCAGTTGAATCAGCTTTGGCCGGATCCTACTCCTCTAGCAATCGAGTGTCTGGCAGAGCGAATATGGGTTACAAGGGTTTCGCTTGAGAGTTGAGATTGTAGACTATTGAGGTGTGCCCTAAAGGCTCTCCCTAGGGCAGCTTATATAGATATCCGGCCTAGGGTTTCGAGAAGATATCTATCCGAGGCTACTTACTAAAAGTTGGATTCTGATACATCTTGAACTACAAGTAACATTATGGGCCTAAGTCGGTAAGTCTTACGCCTTCCGTGCCGGATTGGACTCCATCTTTCTCCGACTGGCATTGAAGCAAAGCTCTAACCGGTGAGCCACCTGTCGATGAGGCGTGAGATACCGGAAAGTATATCAACGATCTTTGCTTAGGTGTATCCACACAAGATCACCTTCTTCAAATATCATCTCCTTATTGTCCTTGTTTAACCTTGAATCTTGGTGAAGGACTTGTTGCTCGATAGTAGCTGTTGTTTCTTCATGAAGTTTCTTCATAGCTTGTGTGCGCTTCTCGACGTCCATGTTGGTGCGCTCATGAAGAGGTAGTGGTAGGATGTCGAGCGCGGTGAGAGGCTCGAAACCATAGACGATCATGAAGGGACTCATCTTGGTTGTTGAGTGCTTCGCTCGGTTGTAGGCGAACCCGGCATGGGGAATACATTCCTCCCAATCCTTCAAGTTCTTCTTGATCAACACACATAGAAGAGTTCCGAGGCTTCGGTTGACAACCTAGGTTTGTCCATCGGTTTGAGGATGCGACGCGGATGAAAAGAGGAGCTTGACGCCGAGCTTGGCCATGAGGTTCTTCCATAAGTAGCTCATGAATTTGACGTCGCGGTCGAAGACGATTGTTCTTGGCACACCGTGAAGACAGACGATTTCCCTGAAAAACAAATTGGAAGCATGTGAAGCATCATCGGTCTTATGGCACAGTATGAAGTGTGCCATTTTGGAAAAGCGGTCCACGACAACAAAGATAGAATCATGACCATTCTTAGATCTAGGCAATCCTAACACAAAATCCATGCTAATGTCGGACCAAGGTGTATGAGGAATAGGCAATGGCATATAAAGACCATAAGGGTTAGCTTGCGACTTAGCTTGAACACATGTCATGCATCGTTGAACATAGCGGCTCACGTCGGCGCTTCATCTTGGGCCAAAAGTAGTGAGTGGAGAGCATGTCCAATGTCTTGTCACAATTAAAGTGACCCATAAGGCCTCCACCATGAGATTCTTGGAGAAGCAAAAGTTGGGCTGACGATTTGAAATGCAAAGCTTGTTTTGTTTAAAGAGAAAGACCTTATGCAAATATAAATCATCAAATCCTTTGTCAATGGAGCACTTTGCAAAAAATTGGTTCAAAGAACGAATTGAAGCTTATACAAGATTTTTCCTAAAGACCCAACACGTTGATTTCAAGTCTGTAAGAAGGCTTGTGTGTTTGTGAGACAAAGCGTCGCAACTTCATTATCTTTTCCTTCTTATACTTGACAATGTGGAAAGACTCCATAAACTCAACCCACTTAGCGTGTCTCTTACTCAAGTTGGCTTGTCCTTTGAGATATTTCAATGACTGCGTGGTCTGAATGTATGATAAATTCCTTAGGCCATAGTTAGTGTTGCCAAACTTGAAGAACACGAACTAAGGCAAAAAGCTCTTTGTCATAAATTGGATAATTAAGGTGAGCACCATCAAGTTTCTACGCTATGGTAGGCTATAGGATGTCTGTTTTGCATAAGGACTCCTCCAATGCCAATACCACTAGCATCACACTCTATCTCAAAAGTTTTGTGAAATCCGTAGCATGAGATAGGTGCTTGATTGAGCCTCTTTTAAGTTCATCAAAAGCTTTTTGTTGCGCTTTACCCCACATGAAGGTGACATTATTTTTAAATCAACTCGTTGAGAGGACAAGCAATGGTGGAAAGTCTTTCACTAGCGACGAGTAAACCTACCAACCCATGAAAACTTCGGAGTTCACGCACATTTGTTGGGATGGGCCAATCTCGTATGTCCTTTACCTTGGAAACATCAACTTCAATTCCCTTCGAAGAAACGACAAATCCAAGAAAAATCAACTTGTCTTTAGTAAAGTGCACTTGGGAAGATTAGCATAAAGCTTTTTCATGTTGTAGGATTTGCAAACTTCCTTGACATGTGTAATATGGTCCTCAAGTGATTTTGCTATAAACAAGAATATCATCGAAATAGACAACAACACTTTTTACAATGAGAGAACGCAAGATGTGATTCATAAGGCGCATGAAGGTAGATGGTGCATTAGATAAAACAAATAGCATAACCAACCATTCATAGAGACCAAGTTTGGTATTGAAGGCGGTTTTCCACTCATCACCCTCAACCATGCGTATTGATGGTAACCACTACGAAGATCAAATTTTCAAAAAAATAGTGGCTCCATACAATTCATCAAGCATGTCATCGAGACGTGGTATGGGATGTCCATAATGCACGGTGATAGCATTGATTGGACGGCAATCCATGCATAACTGTAACGTATTATCCGTTTTTGGAACAAGTATCACGGGTATGGCACTTGGACTAGTGCTAACTTGGATCAAACCTTTGGAGATGAGTTGGTTGATTTGACGTTCAATCTCCTTTGTCTCCTCCGGGTTCGTGCGATAAGCAACGCGGTTGGGAAGTGGTGCGCCGGGGATGAGGTCAATGCGATGTTCGATGCCCCGAAGAGGAGGTAGTCCATGTGGAAGCTCTCGGGGAACACATCCTTGAATTCCTGCAAAACAATCATCAAAGATGGAGGAACATTGGTTAATTCATTAGTGCCTTGTGCTAGTCCCTTGTAAAGGAGGACATAGTGCAAGATGGATAGGTTGTTACGAACATCTCTCATCTCTCTTTTGGTGGCAATGAGAACACTCTTAGTTTTTCCACTCGAGTTTGGCTTGTGGCTCTCACTCACTATGAGGTGGTTCTCTCTCTTCGCTCTTCTCACAAGTAGGTGTTGTGCTTGTCACCCTCGCTAAAGCCTTTGCATTGTCCACAATTATTTGGATAGGAGTCATTGGTTGCAAAAAACATGTTTTGTTGAGCCATTTTAATGTGTAAACATTGGTGCGACCATCATGTTGAGCAGCCTTGTCAAATTGCCATGGTCGACCAAGAAGCATGTGGCTGTCATAGGAACCACATCGCACTCCCAGTGTCTTTGTAAGGACCAATGGCGAAGGAGACTAATACGGTATGCTTGATCTTCGGACCCTTGGTCACTTAGCCATTACTGCGTGGTAGGGGTGCTTGTGCGGATGGAGGGTGAGGTTGAGTTTCTCCACAACTTGGTGCTAGCAAGGTTGTGGTAACTCCCTCCATCGATGATCACTTTGATAGATTTGCCATTGATCTTTGGATCGTGTTTGGAAGATGTTGGAGCATTGGTCTTCATTCTCTTGTCCTTGAGTGGTGAATCCTTGTGACGAAGCGATGGACTTGTGTCATCTTCACACATGAGGAGTTCTTGGTCATCTTCCACTCGTTGCCTTTCCATTGCTTCCTTGACTGGAGCATCAAATTCATCTTCACTCAAGTACTCTTCATTGCCATTGTCATGGATGAACAATACCTTCTTGTTTCCACATTCAGCGGACGGTGTCCTTTACCTCCACACTTGTAGCACTCAACATTTAAGGGTGTATCATTCTTGCTTGTTTTCCACTTGGGGGCAGTTTTCCTTGAGGAAGTGTGGGCTTGAAGGAAGGCTTGGAGGTACTTGAGGAGCTTCCATTGAAAGTTGTTGGCATAGCGGTTGAAGCTTGCTTGTAGGTGAAATACATCTTGGGCTTGTTGTACTTGATGTCCTCTTGCACTTGGCGTTTAACCTTTGTTTCGATGTGCACAAGCTCAACCATTGTGTTGTATGTTTGGAACTTCGGCGTATGGCGCTTGATTGGGTGATTCAAGCCAATAAGGAAAGCGTGCCATAGTTTGCTCCATGCACTCATCAATGTTGGCGTGAATCGGTTGAGTTCCATTTCCTTGAAGTACTCTTCCACGGTTTGTCCCTTCACAAAGCAATTGAAGGTTGTTGAAGAGGTCAGCGTAGTACATGGGACAAAGCGGATCTCATATGAGCCTTCATGTCATGCCAAGTTGTGATTAGCGGTTCTTGTCTTGCATCACGGCAACTTGAACTTGTTCCCACAAGGTTGGTGTAATCATCGAACTCAAGTGAAGCCATGGCGACCATCTTCGTTGCTTATAATTGTGCATGCGGAAGATCTTGTCAACTTTGAGTGCCCACGAGAGGTATTCTTGAGGTCATTGGATCCGGTGAACTTGGGCATTGTGAACTTGAGCTTGCCAATGTTTCTTCCTCATTGCGGTCCGGTAGCTTATTGTTGCCATGCTAATGATGGTCTTCATCTTCCATGCAATCATTGTGACGAGCTTGTTGACGATCTTGTGGTTGAGGAGGTGGAACTTGGTTCTCGTGACCTTATTGCAGAGCTTGCTCTCGATGTTGTTGTTGTGAAGATTGCTCTTGCTCTTGGCGTGGTTGTTGACGGCATTGGGGAACTTGGGCCTCATGAGAGTGTTGAGGATATGGAGCTTCATGATGTGGCTCGATGATGAGCGGAGGCTCGTTCCTCGGTTGGTGATGTTGGTTAGGCACATGGGCCTTGATGTCTACCTTATTCTTGTAGAGCGGTTGTTGGGCACTCAAGGTCCTTGCGAGAGGTTTGTAGAAACGACAACAAGTTTTCCTTAAGTGGATTACCAAAGGTTTATCTAACTCGGGGAGGAAGTGATCAAAGGTATTCCCTCTCAAGCAACCCTGCAATCAAGATACAAGAAGTCTCTTGTGTCTTAACACACCCAATACACTTGTCGTCGTGTATAGAGGTGTACTAGTTCGGTCAAGAGATAGTGAATACAAGTGGGTATGGATAATTATAAGTGGTAACGGTGATAGAAAATAGCTTGATGGCATGGAAAAGACTAAAGTAAACTGAAATAAAGATAGAAGCAAGCAAACATGTAATAGATCTAATAGCAAACGATGTTTCGGTGCTTAGAAACAAGGCCTAGGGATCCTACTTTCACTAGTGAACACTCATATAAATATATTCTTCTTTATGATACTAATACTGAACTACTCTCGGTTGAACACCTAATCCATGGTAGGGCTATAACAAAGACACCTCAAAGTTTGCTTTCCCATCTGAATAACCCCACTTTATCACCTTGAGCACTAGATGGTTCAAGCAAAACACCACAATTTCATAAAGACATCCAACTCCAAATATAACTCATAACAAGTATTTGTAATCTCTAGCTAAATTGCCACACGGTGTACTGCAGCATCTGTCATCCTTCACACACATGGGGAGAGTAGAGATCTATTAAAAGCACTTGGTAGCAAGGATCTATATAGATTATAAGCTCAAGATCTCCACATAAGATCATGCATAGAGATGAACACATAGCTACAGTGGGAGCCCTTAGCCTCAGAGAGAGAACTACTCCCTCCTCATCATGGGAATCATCAACGGCGATGGAGATGGTTGTGGAGATCGATGGAGATGGCTCTGGGGGCACTTCCTCACCCCTGTCAAGGTCTGGGAGTTTATCAGAACTTTGTCCCCGAACTCCCCCAACCTGGTGGCGGTGTTGTGGAACTTTTCGTGGCTAGAGGCTTGATGATTTAGGGTTTTTGCATCAGGAGGCATCTTAGAGGCGAAGAGGCAAGGTCGGTGGGTGGCCAGGGGGTCCACACCACGATAGCGTAAGGCGAGGCTGCTGCGCCACCATATGGTGTGGCTAACGTGAGTCTTCTAGTAAAATATCGACTTTGGCTTTTGTGGGTCCAATTAGAATATTGATTTTTACGACTTTCCTAGAACCAAAAACAGCGAGAAAAGCAGGCAACTTTCATTGTGGCTCTTGTT